>CM035138.1:113435021-114750021 GCA_020205605.1 Panax ginseng | reverse complement strand
AAAAATAAAAAGTAAATACCTAGTGGAATCATAAGTAGTATAAATTTTAATATAAAGTGCATTATGGAGTTTTGCTCATAACTGCTTGTATTAGATCTGGGCAAGAAATCCTAAGCGAAAACTTTGAAATTGTGAGCGAAAATGATGGAAATGTCAATTCATTTTCACTAATTCATGAAGAAAATGAAACATAAAAAGAAATAATGAAGATTATTGAGCCGGAAGGAAAAGAATTTGCGGCAAATGAGAGTATTTGGAATCAAATGGCGGAGATTATGAAGTTTTCTGGCCCAACTACTGGGCTTTGGATATGTGGACTATTGATGAGTCTAATTGATACTGTTGTAATTGGTCAGTCAAGTTCAATGGAGCTTGCTGCTTTAGGTAATCTTTTTCCCCCATATTACCTGTCTTTGCTATAAATATGATTTGTGGTTTTATAAATTGGCAGGCCCAGGGACAGTGCTATGTGATAATATGAGTTATGTATTTATGTTTCTCTCCATTGCAACTTCGAATTTTGTTGCAACTGCACACGCGGGAAAGGTTTATTCTTTATTTCACCAAACTTATTGTTATATGGAAGATGCTTAATGCACCTAAATTGAACAGCTTGAGATGTATTAAGGTTATTAGTCCGAAATAAAGAAACAAACTCACTACTAAAAAAACCCCTGACAAAAGGAATTCAAAGACCAACCCCTATAAAATCTTTTATGATAACTTGCAATAAATGAATCAAAATAAGAACACTTCTAAAATTCAGATAATTAGAAAAAGCATAAAAAAGCAATCCTTTAGTGTGTCAACATCCTGCTGCAAATTTATAAATCTCACTACTACGAGAGACTTCCAGATGCAAGAAATATATACATATAATCACAAAAAATATAGACAATATACAAGTATTTCTTATTCTTTTGGTAATCTGCACTTAAATTGTGACAACCCGAATTTTTATAAGTTATTAAAATAAGAATGTAATAATTAAAATTCTTATTATGAGATATTTTGAGTTTGAATATGTATATATACGTGCTATATATTTTGAGATATGTGATCTGGTGTGAAGAAAAATATATATTCATATATTGAAAAAGTGAGGTGTAATAGTTAATTTAACTATTGAAGATAGTAAATGAAATTGTTACGAAAACGAAATTGACTGAATGTTATTAGCTAATTTAATTAAGTTGAAAACTATATTATGAAATAATATAATTTGATTATTATGCCTTATTGACAATGGAATTGTTATGAATTAAATTTCATAAATATTGAGAGTAATTCACTTAATTAAAATAGTGAATTAATGTAAATATATTTATTTTAATAAAATGAGAGGTAATGTGTTACATATAAATGTAATATGTTAATGTAATTTGATTGTGAATTTTGTAAATAGTTAAGATAATTATAGAGTAAAATAAATATTTTAGTTGAGATATTTATTAAATAAAGTAAATATTTGATGGAAATTATTATGAAATAATTTATTCATATATATGATGATATTAAGTAAATTGATGATAAACAATTTTATAATAGGTGCGTATTTTATTACGCTAATGGACTGAAAATATTCTAATTTAATTAAATAATTAAATTAGAGGATTAATGATTTGTTAAACAAATTATAATTATATTAGCTAATTAAATATTTTGTTGGCTAAATAAAGATTATAATTTAATTGGGTAATGTGTGACATGAGTACTATAGGATAAGAGAATTATAAAAATAAAATAGAAAGGGTTTTAAAGTGTGTCAACCAAACAAGGTCTTATGACCTTTGGTATATTGTAACTGCTGAGACCCTTAATTTATTTGAGCGTAAATTGTTTATCAGTTTTTAAGTTACGCATTATTTTTCTAAGTCTAAATAGCAGAGAGAAAGAGGAGCCTTATAGAAGGTTTGAGAGAGAGAGATATTTCTGTGGAATAAGAAGAGAAATCTTGAGAATCAAGAGGGAAGAAGATGTGTAATCAAGGCTTCCTAATCATCTTTTAACCAATCTAAAGAAGAAATCAAAGGTAACAACTTGGTTGTAAAAAATCTATTTAGTGTTCTTATATATACTTCTCTGTAAATGGATTTTGGTAGAGGATTTGCTAAGAGTTGATGATATACTTGTTAATAGATGTGTATTGATGAGTAAGTTTTTAATCTACGATTTATGTTTGTTTAGCTTGATATATTGTTAGTTTTTGGTAATTTCATGTTACTTTTGATGGGTTGTTTGCTTGTTGCAGGATAATCCATGGGCCTGTCAAAATGTTACAATTGGAAGGATATTTTGAGCAATTCTTGAAGTTTCTGATTACATAAGTACGTCAGCTACCGAGATGTATAGGAATGTATGGCGGGCGCTATTTGAGGCGAAGAATCTCTGGCGCTAATTAGCCGCTTGGTACCAAGGTCGGTGTGTTTGTTGGGCGAGATTTGATGTTGTGCTAGAAGTTGGGCTATGTTGGGAACTAATAATTCTTTATGTAATGTGACCATATTAGGAGTGTGGGATGGTTGTTAGTTTATTTTGTGGGAGTCTTTGACTGTTGAGTTGTTGATTTTGAAAAAGATTCATTTCTTCACTTGATTTCTTATGAGGAGAGTTAGAGTTGGATTAAGATTGATGTATGGAGCTGAATTGAAACTACTTTTATGCTAAGTGTGGATGGATGGAGGGGTATCTAGACACACTTCAAGAACGAGATTGAAGAGCAAGATCTTGGAGGAACGAAAGAGAAGAATAATTTCACGAAGATTTCAGAATCGAAGGACGAGAAGGGTGGTGTATTACTATTCTCCTATAATTTCTATATTCTGTAATTGGGATGATGTTTTCTTTTATTTATTCAGTATTTAATTTATTAGCTATGAACTAAATTACTTATTAGGCTTATAATGGATCTTTAAGTGGAACAATGATTATGTAACCTTGGTTTTCAGTTTAATAAAGCTATTATGCAGTTTATCTATATTAATTTGAGCTTGAATTTATGAATTACTTGATCAACAATTCTATGTGGATTTGTATGAATTCGAGAGATGAAATATAAATCTAGACTTAATTAATATAACATGTGTTCTTGGTTTATGTGAATGAACATAATCTTGATGTATGTTAGGGTAGAGATATGCTTGACATCACATGTAATCATGAAGAGAACTTGAACTTAAACCTTATTTAATTAGAATTCACATAGAGATATAGTGAGTTGATTGAGTAAGGTGTTTAACTTAATTCTATCTTAATTGTGGATTTGGGTTAATACGGTGTTAATGCATCGAGAGGTGGTTAATATTATTTATGTGTTCTTGATTAATGAAATGGGATAATGAATTAAACTGGAATAAGGGTATAATAATCAGAGGGATACTTATAGTGAAGTTACAAGCCTAATTCTCCAATATTTGTTTGAAAATTCAGTTTTAGGGTTTGTTGGTATTTAGTTGATTTTTAATAATTTTAATATTTTTGCTATAAACTGGAAATTGATTTGTTTAATAAAATTAGGATTAATAGAAGATTGGTAGTTGCGAGGTTAATTTCTTGCTGAGTCTCTGAGGGAACGATACTTTATTTACTATTATATTACTTGTTGACCACGTATACTTGCGTGTTGTGCGTATATAGATTTTACCCAACAAGTTTTTGGCGCCGTTGTCCGGTTCATTGTGTGCCGAAGAAGGGGGGAATGACTGTGGTACAAAACGAAGATAACAAGTTAATACCAACAAGAACGATGAATAGTTGGAGGGTGTGCATCAATTATAAGAAGTTGAATAAAATGAACCTAAAAGATCATTTTCCGCTACCCTTTATTGACCAAATGTTGATGATCAATTAGCGGTCGCGACTTTTATCGCTCTATTGGATGGATACTAGCAATATAACCAGATTGCCATCGCTCCCCGAGGATCGAGAGAAGACTACATTTATGTGCCCTTACGGCGCGTTCAAGGCTCGAGAGAGAATGTCATTCGGGTTATGTAATGCACCGACTACCTTCCAACGGTGTATGATGGCCATTTTCTCCGATATGGTGGAGAAAAACGTGGAAGTCTTCATGGACGACTTTTCTGTCTTTGGTAATGGTGTTACAGCGATGCGAAGATACAAACCTTGTACTTAACTGGGAAAAATGCCACTTCATGGTTGAGGATGGCATAATTTTGGGCCACAAGGTATCGGCTCAAGGACTGGAAGTTGACAAGGCTAAGTTGGACACGATCGAGAAACTGCTTCCACCGAGCTCAGTAAAAGGAATCAAAAGTTTTCTGGGACATGCTGGGTTCTACAGAAGATTCATAAAGGACTTCTCTAAAATTTCAAAACCGTTATCGCGATCTTTTAGAGAGGACTCGTTTTATTTTGATGAGGAATGTAAGTCGCTTTCGAGTTGTTGAAGAAGAAGTTAACTTCACCCGTGATTGTCGCATGCTTTGATTGGAATATACCTTTCGAAATGATGTGTGATGCAAGCGACTATCTGATTAGAATGCTTTGGGACAACGCCGAGATAAGGTATTTCACTCCATTTATTATGCAAGCAAGACACTCACGGAGACTCAAATGAATTATACAACTACGGAGAAGGAACTGCTTGCAGTGGTATATGCGTTTGACAAATTCCGGGCATACTTGATCGGGACTAAGGTGATAGTTTACACGGACCATTCGGCTATACGGTATCTAATTGCGAAGAAAGATGCTAAACCACGCCTGATCCGGTGGATTCTCCTTCTTCAATAGTTTGATCCAGAAATAAAGGATAGAAAGGGGATGGAGAATCAAGTCGCTGATCATTTATCTAGGCTGGACAATCCGGGTACACAAGAAGAGGACAAGTGCGTCATCAACGAGTCATTCCCGGATGAGCAATTGTTTGGGGTAAATGCAGAATTTCCATGGTACGCGAACTTCACGAACTATTTAGTGAGCAACATGCTCCCCCTGATCTTACAAGACAAGAAAAGAAGAAGTTCCTTCATGGCGTCAAGTGGTATATGTGGGATGAGCCATACCTATTCAAACAATACGCCGACAAGATGATCAGAAGGTGTGTGCCTTACAGCTAGGTACATAGTATACTGCATGAGTGCCATTCGTCGGCGTACGGGGGACACTATGGTAGTGAAAGAAAAGCAGCAAAAGTCCTTCAAGCAGGGTTTTATTGGACTACGTTATTTAAAGACGCCCATCAATTTGTTAAAACTTGTGATAGATGTCAACGAGTGGGCAACATATCAAAAAGGAATGAGATGCCACTCCAAACTATCTTAGAAGTTGAGATTTTCGATTTATGGGGCATCGATTTCATGGGGCCTTTCCCTTCCTCATTTTTCAATCAGTATATTTTGATGGCAATGGATTATGTGTTAAAGTGGGTTGAAGCAGTAGCACTACCAACTAACGATGCCAAGGTGGTGCTCAAATTCTTGTAGAAAAACATTTTTACGAGGTTTGGCACGCTGAGAGCCATTATAAGTGACGAAGGTAGTCATTTCTGCAACAAATTGTTTACAGCTCTCTTGGCAAAGTATGGGGTCAACCACAAGGTAGCGACGGCTTATCATCCCCAAACTAGTGGGCAAGCTGAAGTGTCGAACAGAGAGGTAAAGAAAATTCTGGAAAAAGTGGTGTACCCAAATCGAAAGGATTGGTCGCTCCAGCTAAATGATGCATTATGGGCATACCAGATTGCATATAAGACACCGATAGGGATGTCACCATATCAACTACTGTACGGAAAGGCTTGTCATCTGCCATTCGAACTACAACACAAGGCTTACTGGGCCATTCAAAAACTTAACTTTGATCAAGCAGTTGTGGGTGAAAAGTGGCTACTACAACTAAATGAGCTTGATGAATTTCGACTTCAAGCATACGAGAACGCTAAACTATACAAGGAGAATGTCAAGAAATGGCACGATAAGAAAATCATGCACAGAACTTTTGAGCCGGGGCAATCAGTACTGTTGTTCAACTCACGATTGCGGTTGTTCCCTGGAAAGCTTAAGTCAAGGTGGTCGGGACCATTCACCATCAAAATAGTGTTCCCACATGGCGTAATCAAACTCTACAGTCGAAATCCATTGGAGACATTCAAGGTCAATGGTCAACCTGTGACGCCTCCAAATCCGGGTATCTTCCAACCCGACAGACGGTGCTCCACGATACTACAATCCATACAATCATTCCATTGAGATAACAACAAAATGAGTGTAATTACTATCTTTGTATTACATTTGTAATAAATCCTTTCCCAGGTTCATTAACCGAATACATTCGTTGTTCTTCATAAGTATATTACAACCAAATACACTAATCTATTATAGGACAATTAATTGTCCATCTTAGCCTTGCCTTTATCTCTCTTAGAACTCTCAGTTCGTTCGGCTTTAGTTGTAAACATATGGTTCAAGCAAGAATGAGCATAACTAACTCAGCAAGTCTTAACAAAGAATCATATGAATATCACATTAACAATTACATGCTTTATTTCCATATCTGAACAATTATCTACGAAGCACTATGAAACATTTGACTAGTACTTCTCATGTCATAAGAACAATTCCAAAGTATATATAATAGCTTAGGAATAATGAACCGGTCAGTAAACCATGAACATACTCTTTTCGTTTTTATACTTGAAAAGGATATCCGGCACTAAGGCCATCCATCCGTCTTTACTTACGAGCACTTCTAGGTGATCAGCCTATTGTACTCTATGTTGATCAACACTCTTACGTTAAACGTATTTACGTTCAACATTTGGCAACCTCGCGTGCCCATCGAATAATCGATGAAAAATACTTTTGTTTGTACATAGACAAACTTACCTTCTCATCCGTACCAAATACTTGGCATAGGATAGCGTTGACAGTTTTATATCGAAAGACTTGTAAACAAATCAATCAATTCTTCAATACTTGTCTAGCCAAGTTAAAACAGGCATCGACTCTTTCTTTAATACCATTCATGCATTGTATAACATTCATCACATAAAACTTGACTAACACGAAGGTTAGGCAAGCGTTAAGAAAGACTTGCCTTCAAGCGTCTTTGAATAAATAATTCAACTATTCTCAGTCTTTACAGGATCTACATGATACATTCACATAACACACTGTAATTAGTTATCAAACAAACTAACTTTACGGTTCTAACCAACTTCTTTCCCTTCTATGTATTATTTGAATTAACCGTTATTAAAGTCGATTCGACTTCCTATACTTTGCATGCGTCTCATTAACTTCTTTACGTCATTAACCGAGCATTCGATCATTATTGGTTAAATACCAACGTTGAACGTCATTCACGGTTTACTTAATACGTTCTTGCGTTCTTCGTTTAATTTCTATTAAACCTTACTAGATCTTCTTACATTAGCACCTTATAAGTGATTTAAGGTCAGTCTTATTATATACATTAAGTACCTTCAATGTCTTACCTTAGGTCTACATTCAAATGGAACAAAACCTAACTTGGTCAACATTTTTCATCTGCCGTGCAATTGTACATGACATCCCTAGTATTCTAGTGGTACTGCGGCTCGAAGTTAAAGAGTTACTAAATACCGAGTCTGCATCATGGCACATGACCACTTTACACTGGTTTTGGCGCTGCGACACCGAGTCTGTGCATCAGTTAGCCAAAACAGTCCACTTTTTTTAACGAAACTCCCGGCTTCCTAATTTGTTCGTTTTACATCCGAATTGATCCATTTGAAAGCCTACGACTCACAAATTACATCCTTTACGTGTTCGCATAAGAATTTCACATTTTTGAATCCGTTAACTCAGAATTCACCTTTGAGTTCATTTTTAAGCTTTCGTTTAACGTTTTTCGACCGTTCAATACTCGTTTTCTTCATTATAAGTTGGAATGCGACGATCTTTCACCAATGACTCTTAATTACCTTCTCTCACGTGTTGACATTGGAAACCATCATTTTTAAGTCACACGGCAACTTTTGACCTTTAATCCGGGCTTTTTACGTTTTTGACGTTTAACGTCTATTTTCGCAAAATTCGCCATAACTTCGTTATTTGTGTTATATAAGCCAAATCAAATGGAAAACTCCATTGATTCATCATAGTCATCCTAACCAAACAATAGGCACATTCCTTAGCTATAATGGTTTTCAAAACGTTCATCTCAAAACTAAGTTCACGTTCAAGACTTTCTATAGTTTTTAACTTACGTAAACACTTACGATTTCTATTTAGTCATGACCTATCAATGATTTAGTTATTAATAGGCATCCTTATATCTCCTCAATAAACATGCTCCACCAATCTACAATTCTTCTACGAGAAAGAAATAGAAAAGATGAAGATTGTGGTTTACGAGAATTTACCTTTGAAGCAATTTACATTCTTGATAAACGCCTATTGGTTTGCTTAAAGGTAGAAGGATTAAGTGTTTCTAGCTCTTTATCTCTCTCAATATTTATTGGTCAAGCTTTGTAAAATGTCAAATAACCAACTCTTTCTTTGTATATATAGGCAACCAACTAAGGGGCAATATGGTCCATATGGCACTTCCTTACTATTGCACCTCCTTTACAACTTTGTCACCAAGTAAAGTACTTGGTGAGCAAGTTTATTACTTGGCTTGACCACCAAGTGGCCGACCTACTCTCTTGTGGTTCATCCCATGGGTTGCCCCATGGGTTTTACCCATCCCATGACCCACCAGTTTGACCCGCGGTTTACTTTTCGAATTGGGCTTGACATAAATTAACGTTGGGCCTCAACTTGGGCTTGTACACCTAATTCATTGGGCTTGCTATTGGTTTAAGCCCAATTAAATTATACCAAACCCTTAACTCATACTCCATTAATACGTCTCGTATTCTACGCGTATAACTCACGCATTCTCTTTGTCTAATACTCATATAATAATCATATTATAGGTCGTACTATTCTTCATACTATACTCGTATTTATACTAATATAATACTCGTATTTCATATGTATAATATCCGAAACGACTATACGCATTGCATTTCCCTTTCAGAAACCTCTTTCACAAACCATTAGGTTTTACGTCCGCAAGCGAAAACTTCGTTCGCCATAACGGAATTATTATTGGATATTCCATACTATCTTCGTATTCTATCATTACACATTTCTTGAAATTTCAAACCCTAGCTCCGAACGAAATCGGATGAATAGTGTTTTTACGCAAACATTCTCGGAAAACCTTTGTTTTCGTCTTTATAATTCACAACCATTAATACTAGCACAAAGCCAAAATACTAACCACATCCATATATTCTAGGTCATAGAACGACCTTCGAACACCTTACTCACATAATAAATCAATTAAATTCATTTAATTCACATAATCAAATAAAAATTTAATTCATTCAAAATTCAAAATTCTCGGGCGTTACATTCTTCCCTCCTTATAAGGATTCTGTCCCCAGAATCTCACTATTCTTACATAAACAAATGAGGAAACGTTTCCTTCATTTTACTTTCGAGCTCCCACGTTGCTTCTTCAGCATCGTGGTTACTCCAAATTACCTTTACTGAAGGTATTACTTTATTTCTCAAGACTTGTTCCTTCCTATCAATAATGTAGACACTCAAAATTTTCTTTTCCTGTTACTAACTATGAAGGAGGGCAAAAACATCTATTTCACATTCTAGAGGTAACCCTGGAGGACCATAACATCAATTCCAACCCCAAAGATAGCCCCAGGATATCCAGTTTCCAACCCCGGGAAGTCAATCTAACCTCAGAGATAACCCTGAGGACATTCAGAGTCAACAACATGACAACCTCAGAGATAACCCTGAGAAAAGACTGCTACAACTGTGCGAACACCGGAGATAACCCCGGGAGGGACAAAATGATCATTTTGCCAACTCAACTTCACTTCAAATCAAATACACTCATTTCAACTCAAAATGCTTCAATAGAAGTCCCACAAGAACCATATCTTAACTTCCGAAGCGTATAAACATAAAACGGCTCCACCAATTTTGACGAAAACCCGGAAATGACATTTCGGTCATAGACCCATCTTCCTGGAATCAAAAGAGGGAAAATCTTAGGTCATTGTGTAGCTCTCGGAAAGAGCTTTTTGGAATGATATGGCACGCTTCCATCGGACTCCCGGATTGAAAGTTATGAGCGACCGAGCAAACAACGCGTTGTCCGAATATACGATTTTCACACAGGCCCGGGACCCATATTTTGGGCATCCCGGCAGTAAGTAGTGAGACTGCGGCTCCCCCTTCTATAAATAGAGGGCTTGGGGTTGCCATAATATCATGAGAAAACGGCGAGGAAGCCCTGCCCAATTTGCTCTATAATCACCCCATACTGAGTGCTTTCTCATTTTAAACACCCGTGAGCTCATATATAGCTAATTTTGTGCCTACAAAAGCCAGTATTTACCCACTTTAAAGATATAGAAGTCTTCTTTGGCAGTCCACTGTAAGCCTTCTCACACACTTTAAAGTCTTTCAATTCATCTTTGCACACACCCTTCTTCACGTTGAGAGTCGTGTTGCGTGTGTTTGCCCGGACTTCGGTCTGTGATTTTATTTCAGTTTGTATATACATATATATTTATATATATGGACTAACATTATCGAGTTATGCCTTGATTGAGCCCAGCACTTGATGCGGAGCGTTTATTTGCTTTATATATATATATATATATATATATATATATATATTTATTTATATATATATAGCATCTGTGTCGAACTTTGTTCGATGAACCTAGACTTTGGCCTGCTAGAGCATTTCTTCGCTTTAATATATATATATATACACAATTATATATATTAACGTGTGTTTGGACTCTGCTACGATGAGCCCAGATTTTACATCCCAGTGCGTTTACTCGCTTTTATATATATATATATATATATATATATATATATATATATATATATATATATATATATATATATATATATATATATATATATATGAACTGCTGTCGAACTACATTACGCGAGTCTCGATTTTACATCCATCGCTTTTACTCGCTTATATATATATATATATATACTTATATATATGAACTGCTATCGAACTCGCTTCGATGAGCCTGATTTTACATCCTATATGCGTTTATCGCTATATATATATATATATATATATATATATATATATATATATATATATATATATATATATATCGTCCATTACTATGGAGTTCACTTACGTGGTGGTTAATCGCTTTTATAGCTTTCTTTACGTTTCATCCTGCTGGAGTTCACTTACGTGGCGCTTGATTGCTTTGTATGACTTTATTTACATTTAAATCACTTTGAGTTTCCTCCGTATGGCGGTTGATACTTTTACTGCCTTTATTTACATTTCGATCCCCATGGAGGTGCTTCGTGGTTGGTGATCATGTATACGTATATTTATATTTAAAGCTTTTATATATATATATATATATATATATATATATATATATATATATATATATATCTGCTATCGCTTTTATACAAATTATGATTATCATATGCTTTAGGAATAATGTGATCAAAGATTCAAACCTATTGGATTTAGATTCGCTTCCCGTGATGGACATTTTCAAATTGTAAAGACTTTTAAATTATTTTGCGATGTCCTAAATTTCCTCGAGATGGTTTCCATACCCACGAGGAAGCTCGGCATTATTTTGTACATTATTTTCGTCACGGATGCCTCGATCTGTCAGAAATAAAATCAATCAAAATCGAACACTTAATAAAATGGGAGTGTAAAAGGTCTCAATTACTATTGAGCATCGGGGTTTGAAAAACCTTTTTATATAACATCATTCCTATATCTTGCTAAAACTAAATTTTTATATAAATTCAAACCACAATGTATATAGAAGTGCGACGAGGCCTCGCATTACTTCCAAATAACGACATCGATTGACACACACACACATTCAGATAATAGTTTCTTGAAAAGAGGCGGTCACCGTGGTAACACGGATGTCGGGGGGTGCCTAACACCTTCCCTCCGCATAACCAAGTCCCCGGACCCTAATGAATCTCGGTTTTACCGACCCGTTTAGCAGTGTCACATCATTGGGTCAATGTGTAAACCTTTTCTCGGTTGTGTTGGTACAACCATTTAAAAAACCAACTGGCGACTCTTAACAATCTATCGTCGACATTATACATGTCGGACCTTTTTCACTTGTTTTTTCAAACAAATCTCACCTAAAATGAGAACACCAAAGAACAAGTAACGGAAAGGGACAACTAAAAATCCCGACGTCGACAGGTGGCGACTCTGCCGGGGATTCCAGTAAGAGGACTTAAGCTGCTATTTCAATCTTTACAAAACTGTTATCTGCTTGTGTGTGGATGTTGCATTTACATTTATGATGAATGTGTATGAATGCATTTTCTTATTGCACTTAGTGCCTCACACCATAACTACTTGTGATATTAGTGCTTCGCACATGTCATCATTTTCATACGGTGAGACGCGATGTATGTGAATGTATGTTGTGTGGTCCCTCCACCAGGATGCTATCCCATCGGTGTTTGATTACTGGACTCGTGGGAAGACTGATTCCCCGAGGCTCAGGAAAGGCACCACCCAAATTTGCTCTAGTTGAAAGACCGGATTAATTTCCCGTTGAGTAAATTGCGATGATTTGGGATTCATGCCAAAAAGCCGCGAGAGTAACCTAAGATAGGTCAGCCTCTGATAAATCCAAAACGGAGGAAAGTCTCTTCATGCTCTCTCATTTCAAATTACTTGTAAACATAATTACTTATAATTACATTCCATATATATCTCCATGTAATGAGAAATATGAAGAAATTGTGCACATACATATTTTAATTAACATGCTACAAACAGCTGACATCCATTTTCGCAGGATAAAATTCCTAAAATGTGCACATCACATAGCATGTTATTATACACATTCCATAAAGACTAAACTATGCAAGTCTTTTGCAGGGAACCAGTCGGACCCACTATACCCGGTCAAAATCCAAAAAGGCTACAAGCCTACAGTCAATCATGTCGTCATCCGACCAGACTGAACCTAATCCAGTTTCTCGCAAAGAATTCGACGGATTAAGCAAACAAATTACAGATTTGGCTGTTCTACTTAAAGAACTACACCATTACATCGTGGTCAAAAAATACCCGTACATGATGAATCCTCCACACAGGGGGAACCCGTGTCATTACAATACTTGAACTGCGGCTTGGATACGACCAACAAAGCTCATGATCTTTGCCATCCCCTTTGGAGATCCGAACCTCGGTGACATCAAAAAAAAAGTCCTCCAAATGGAAGAGACCCTTCGTCTTATCAAAGGAATTGGAACACACGAGAGTCTTTCATATCTTGATCTTTGCATTTTCCCTGGTGTTCATTATCTAGAAAAGTTTAAAACTCCTCGACTTGAAAAATATGATGGGTTAGGAGATCCTTATATACATTTAAAGGTGTTCATTGGAGAACTTGGATCTTATGTAGAGGACAAAAACTCAGAATGCAACTGTTCCAGAAGAGTCTAACTAGAGAAGCCCGTTCGTGGTACACAAGATTAGACAACTCAAAGATCCATAGCTGGGAAGAGCTAGAAAACGCCTTCCTCACTCAATGACTTTTCGGTCCTCGGATGGCTCGATCGGTATCAAATTACCAAGATCAAGAAACAGATCTAACTAGTCTTTTAGAGTATGCTCAAAGGTGAGACGCCTGACCGCCAAGTTAGTCCTTCCATGATGGAATCAGAGATGGTCATGACTTTCATAGACATACAAGAAGCTCCTTTCTATGAAAGAGTTTTAGCCGACATCGGCAAACCATTTTCTGAAATGGTCAAACACGGGGAGATGGCTGAGATGGGTTTGAAGTTCGGAAAGATTCAAGACCCAGTTGCCCTTAAAGATGTTGCTGATCACATCCAATCCAGAAATTATAGAAACAACCCCCGGAAGGTCCATAAAAAGAAAGAGGAAGATGTTTCCCTGATACTACAGGGTCAAAAAGGCAATTAGAACATGCCTATTCAAAGGAGAAACTACACTCCCTTTCAAGCACAGTCTGCGAACCCTCCAATACCAAAAGGTGGAGAAGTCAAATGCCCTCAAGGGTACACACCCTTAGGGGACACCCTCGAGAACATTCTCAATCTTCTGACAACACAGAAGAAAATTACGCATCTTCTTCCACCAGCTAGCCCTAATGGACGGGGTTTCAATCTTTGCTTTAAATGTGCTTATCATGTCGGGGGCGCTGGACATGATACCCAGGATTGTTGGGCCTTGAAGAACAAGATCCAAGACCTGATAGACAACGGTGAGATCGTGGTCACCAAACCAGATCAACCTCACGTTCAAGACAACCCTCTTCCTGAACACAAAGAAGAAGAGGTCAACATGATCAATTGGAGCAATGGACAGAATTCCAATTTCAACTGTGAATCCCCCCCAGACCCTCAAAGACGGTGTTTACAAATGGGATTATGCCAAATTTCAGTTCACAATGGAATGAAAAATGAAAACTTTAGGTAAGCAAATTGAACAATTGGCAGAATTGGTGACTTATCAGCATCAAGTGACACGTCAATTAATCAGCCAGGAGCATGCCAGTCTCCTACCTCTTGTCATGAATCGTCACTTTCAAAAAATGAAATGTTGGAAGACAACGTGACAAAGAGAGCAAATGCCAAAGCCCGTTGGGATTTTACCAACAAAAGGGAATTCACCTATTTAGGCCAACCTATGGAGGAAATCCTTCAGATGTTAATCAATGAAGGAAGGATCAGCTCCCTTCTACCTCCGATCAACCCCCATTCAGAAAGGTATAATTCTGATGGAGTATGTAAATATCACTCCCATTCTCGCGGTCACAACACAGAATAATGCTGGGCACTCCGCCACCTCATACAAAATCTAATTTACAGTGGTGTCCTGCACCTAGCGGACGATGATACTGTGTTACGTGTAAGTGAGAATACATGTCCTACTAAGTGGAAGAGTTTGGTAGCATGCAGTCATTGTAATAACCCGATATTTTCTATATAATTAAATCAGAAATTTTACGTATAATTTTTTTTAGGATGAGGATTTGTACAAGATAATGTGTGTATGTAATTATGTAATAAATAAAAGTATATTTATTACATGAATGTTTATAAATAATTTTATTTTAAAATTATTGGTTATTATAAAGTTTATTTTTTAATAATTAATTTTATAGTAGAAATGTCTTAATTATTTATTTTCCATGAAAATATAATTATATATTATTTAAATAATATATGAAATGATTATTAGAATTATTATAATAATTAATCTATTTTAATATATGAATTTATGCTAGTTTAATTAAGTTAATTATTTTAACTTAATTAATAATATTAAATATGAATAATTATAAAATTATTTTATTATATGAATTTTGGTACAGATTATTAAGTTAGTTATTTTACCTTAATTATCAAGGTTAAATATGGAAGATAAATCAGATATGGAATCCAAACCCTAATTTTAGATTTTTATCAAGGAATGAGAATAATAATATTATATTATTATCTATCAGTGTTATAGATGTGTACTGTATGTGCGTAATGTTAATGTGTGGAACAATTTTAATGTATTATGACTAAACCCTAATATTAATTTGTTTAACCCTATTTTGAAATTTAAAGGGAAAATTTAAGATTTTTATATAACTATGATATATGATATAATGTTATGATTAATTAGGTAAACCCTAATTAATAGTTAGAAATCCTAGTTAACAAATCAAGAAAACCATAGTAATATATTTTTTATAAACCCTAGTTACGTGTAATCGATTAAAACTTTACAATCATTAAGCCACCGTGTTATGTTGTATATGATATGTATTGTAGAATTTAATGCTAATTATGGGAAAACCCTAATTAGTAATTACAAACCCTAATTTTGAAAACCCTAAATAGTATTTATAAACCCTAATTTTCTATATTAACCCTAATTAGCAAGTGGGGAAACCTTAATTATAAAATTAGAATGTTTAATGTTAATTAGTAAACCTAAACCTAATTGGCAAGTTTTTATTAATTGAAAACCTAATCTAATTTAGAAAACCCTAATTTACAAATTTTAGAAACTAATTTTTTTTATTTATTTTTACAAACCCTAGTTGCTAAATCCTATTTATGCTTTGTGTTAAACCTTAGGGTTAAACCCAAAGGGTTAAACCCTAAGGGTCAAACCTTAAGGGTTTGACAAGTTATAATTTTGCCCTTAAAATGATTTACCAAATGACCTTTATGCCCCTCTTGTATTATTTGAGTTTGCTTGCAAATCTTTTCAAGATGGGAGTTGGTAACCTAAAATGTTGACCTTGTGACTACAAATAATCAGCAACAAGCCACCTTTACCAACCATGTGCATTATAACATCATATATATAGATTGGGAGAAAGAAAATTATTTTAAAGTTTGAAAATTAGTATTTAATTATTTTGAATATATTTCATAAATATTTAATATTTTTGGAATATTAAAAGTATTTAATTTATTTAATTATAATATTAAATAAATTATTTAAAATTTATTTTAATTCATGAAAAAAATCAATTAAAAGTATATTATGATATAAGAAAATATTTTAAGTTATTTTTAATATTTTGTGATGAAATTCATTAAGAAATTAATATTAATGATAATTAAGTTATTTACTAAATAAATTAAATAAATTAATTAAAATGATTTTATTATATTAAAAATCATTTTAAATAATAATAAGGTATTTAAAAATATTTTTAAGTTATAAAATATAACTTTTAATATTTAAAGATAAATTTCATTAATTAATTATTATTAATGATATTAAAGTTATTTAATAATTATATTAAATAATTTATTTTAAAAATTATTTTAATATTATAATAATCATTTTAAATAAAAATAAAGTGTTTAAAGATATTTTAAGTTATAAAATATAACTTTTAATATTTAAAGGATAATTTCATTAATAATTTAATATTAATGATTATTAATTTATTATAAATGATATTAGAGTTATTTAATAATAATATTAAATAAATAATTTAAAAATGGTTTTATTGATTTAAAAATTATTTAAAAAGGAAATAAATGGATTAAAAATATTTGAAGTTATAAATAAGGACTTTTTATATTTTGATGAATATGACATTAATAATTAAATATTAATGGTTATTATTGAAAAATGATTTTAATTCTTTTAAAAATCATTTAAGGATAATATTAATACTTTAAAAGTATTTTGAGTTATTATAAATAAATTTAACATTTAGGCAATGGTTTCAGTAATAGTTTAATATTAATTAAATATTAAGGATAATATAATTGTTTAATATTTAAATCATTTAATAATGATTCTGATGTTTGAAAATCCATGATAAATTATAATAAATTTTAAAATTTTATTAAGTCATTTAAAAATAATATGACTGATACTAAGTTATAGGATAGAGTCTTAGACTCGATAATTACCCGATAAAGCGTCGGTACATCGACATATTTCAGAAATTAATCTGGACTTAGATAATTTGATTACATATGTGTTTATTTGTGATTCAATGGCTGTTAAACATATGTGATAATGTGATTAGGTTATGTGCTGACTGCAATAAGCAGTATTATGTGTTACGATATGTTATTCTAATCGATCAAATGATCTTATTACTGATAGGTGTTATATAAAGATAGAACTAAGTTACGAACTGTAAGCAGCGCATCAGGCAAGTATCTTACCTTTGCATTTCCTTTATGCAATGGACATGAGTAAGAAGTTTCAGAATTATATTATTATTATGCTATATTATTAACCCTATTGTGATATATTCTATATCCGATCATTGATTATCAACATTTAAGTATATAGTAATTTATATATATATTACATTAGATTAATTTTGAAATATGGTTATACAAGTTTCCCCACTTGGATAATCATTGTATTTAAACACATGTTGATATATATATATATATATATATATATATATATATATATATATATATATATATATAGCCGTCGAGCTACTTGATCAGCTAGACATAAATTTTGAAATGTCGTTGAATATGATAAAACCTTTTTGTATCCAATCAAATTGTTTTGGTTTGAATTCCAGACTAAGTATGAACATCCCGATCACGAAAAAACTTTTATGCGCCCAAGGCGGACATAGTTAACGATAATATCGTTCTTGCAATGCAGTATTGATCAATACAGGGCACATTGGGCAGATCACCCTCGTGCCTGTAAGTCATGATGGTTTGCAGATGAAGTTCTACTAAACCTTAGCAAAAACTAAAAACAATATTCATAGCCTGTCAACTAATGTCTATATATATAGTCAATACGTAGTTTCAAAAATTTGGGATATAATTGTTATGTTATTATTATCGGTTTAGTTTACTTCACAACTCTTGAATCGTTGTAGAAGTGATGTACAAAGAAAACATTTATTTCTTTCAGCTAATTATATTTCTAATTGGTATTACTTGCTGGGCACTCAAATGCTCATCCTTGCTTAATTTAAATGTTTTCAGCTAAGCGTGATCAACCTGAAGGTTCAGACAAGAACCGGTGAAAAGGAAAGCAAACAGATTATGTGTAATGGTATCTTTTGTAATAGTTAGTCTGTATTAAGGCAATGATATATATATTATCTAACACGTAAAGAATTATAGTAAAGGTTGCGTATTTGGGATTAAACTCTGATATATGTAAACTAAGTTTGTTAATTATATTATTGTTATTATTATTAGTATTATTTCGCTCATAGAAATGGTATCGTGAAGCACTGAGTTCGGGTTTCAAGTACCTGAATTTGGGGGCGTCACAACATGGTATCAGAGCTTAGGGTTAAAAACCTTAGGTGGACTAGACCTTAGGCTATTGTCGACGTCAGGATTTTTTGAATGTCCCTTTCCGTTACTTGTTCTTTGGTGTTTTCATTTTAGGTGAGATTTGTTTGAAAAACAAGTGAAAAAGGTCTGACATGTATAATGTCGACGATGGATTAATTAAGAGTGCCATTAGTTTTTAAATGGTTGTACCAACACAACTAAGAAAAGGTTTGCACATTGACCCAGTGATGTGACACTGCTAAACGGGTCGGTGAAACTGAGATTCATTAGGGTCCGGGGACTTGGTTATGCGGGGGAAGGTTTTAGGCACCCCCCGACATCCGTGTTACCATGGTGACCGCCTCTTTTCAAGAAACTATTATCTGAATGTGTGTGTGTGTGTGGGTCAATGTGCTGTTATTTCGAAGTAGTGCGAGGCCTCGTTCGAACCTATATACACAGGGTTTGAATTTATGCAAAAATTTAATTTTTAGCAAGATATGGCAGTGATGTTTTATAAAAGAGGTTTTTCAAACCCTGATGCTCAATAGTAATTGAGACCTTTTACACTCCCATTTTTATTAAGTGCTCGGCTTGATTAATTTTATTTTATGAATGCGAGGCATCCGTATGAAAATAATATAAAAAATAATGCCGACTTCCTCGTGGGTATGGAAACCATCTGAGAAAATTCAGACACCGCAAAATAATTTACAAATTGCTTACAGCTGAAAATGTCCATCATGGGAACCAAATCTAGATCCAATAGGCTGAATCTGTGATCATATGATTCCTAAAGCGCCTGAATACATAATAATTTGTATGAAAGCGTAAAGTAGGTATATATATAAAAGGCAGTAAATATATATATACGATGTGGGATCACCAACCACGAAGCACCTCCATGGGGATCAAAAAGTAAATAAAAGTCAAAAAGCTATCAACCGCCACGGAGGAAACTCCAGGCGGGACAAAAACGTAAATAAAGCTGTAAATGCGGTCAACCGCCATGAAGAAAACTCCAGACGGGACAGAATGTAAATAAAGTGTAAAAGCGATCAACTGCCACGAAGAAAACTCCAGGAAGGACAAATATATATATATATATATATATATATATAAGCAATAAACGCACCGGATGTAAAATCAAGGCTCATCGAGCAGAGTTCGACCACAATTCATATATATAAGTATATATATATAAAAGCGAAAAAATGCACTGCATCAAAGTTCAGGCTCATCGAACAAAGTTCACACACGATTAATATATATATATATATATATATATATATATATATATATATATATATATATATATATATATATTAAAGCATAAGAAACGCACTGCATCAAGTTCAGGCTCATCGAACAAAAGTTCGACACACAGATTAATATATATAAATGTATATATATATATATATATATATATATATATATATATATATATATATATATATATATATATAAAAGATAAACGCACTAGGCAAAGTCTGGGCTCATCGAACAAAGTTCGACACACACGATTAATATATATATATATATATATATATTAAAGCGAAGAATGCACCAAACCAAAGTCTAGGCTCAATTGAGACATAAATCGATAATGTTAGTCAATATATATGTAAATATATATAATATATATATATACAGACTGAAATGAAACCGCGGACCAAAGTCTGGGCAAAAGCAAGCAACACGACTCTCAACGTGTAGAAGGGTGTGTGCAAAGATGAAGAGAAAGACTCTAAAGTGTGTGAGAAGGCTTACAGCTGACTGCTAAAGAAGACTTTTATATCTTTAGAGTGGGTAAACACTGACTTTTGTAGGTACAAAAGGGCTATATATGAGCTCACATGTGTTTAGAAGGAAAAGTACCTTTGCCGTGGGGTGAGTGCAGAGCAAATTAAATCAAGGGGCTTCCTCGCTTTTTTCTCTTGCAAAATGGGCTGCCCAAGCCCTTTATTTATAGGCATTTTAGTCATAGGTGTACTGCTTGGTGAGCCGCAGTGTAGCAGAGAGCAACCCGGGTGGGCTCGGGTTTTTCGAGTCGTTGTCTCAAGTACGCGTGCACTCAAGCACCGTAATGTCCATTGAACTTTCGGAAGTGCAATCCGGGCATCCGCTTTGAGGTATCTGAGACCTATTTTTGACCCGGTTGTTGTCGAGAGTTATCGACGATGGCATGGGATTAGAGTTTGTACGAAGTCATTTAAGATGGGACGATGCCCTCCGGCCTTCAAGCTTCAACTTTCATCCGTTACCCCGCACAATAGTCACTCGGGATTGGTTAGTCTTGTGGGACATTATTGCGTAGAGACGTGATGTGGCATCGTGTTGACGAGATGACGATGTTGCCCCTCACCGGTGTTATCGCCGGATTGGGCTGATAAAGCAGACGTTGCTCAGACTTCGCTGAGATTGGACTGCTGCAATTGTTGAAGGTCCTCATTGTCACCTTTGAGGTGTGCCTGTCTTCCCGATGTTATTGCCGGGTTGGTGCAATGTATCTCGTTGTGAGCACCGAGATTGAAGCTGTTTACATTTGAAACAAGCATTTCTGGGGTTATCGCCGAAATTGCATTCCTTGGGGCTATCACCAAGGTTGGTGGCTATTCCCACGGTTGGGACTGAAACTGGATACCTCGGGGTTATCTCCGAGATTAATCGGTCTTCTCCGGTGTGTGTTCTGGGATTGTATCTGCATGCCTCAGGGTTATCTCCGAGGTTGGATTTCGTTACTCCCAGAATGTGATCTGAGGCTGATGATGAACTTCCGGTAGTATCCGGTATGGATTCGGATTATCTTTCAGGGTTCTCTCTTAAAAGACGAATCTGTCCTCCTGCAATGTTAGTGACAGGTATACAGAAAATTTCGAGTGTCTACAGATGCCCCTCTTTATCATACTCATGCATGGCGATGCATGGGTAGGATAAAGAATCCTAGACACTTGAAATGCAACAAGACAAACATGGTATTATAGGTAGCAAAATGATGCAAATGTATAATGCATGTATGCGGGTCAGTAGCCTCAACATCTTTGGGGATGATTCTTTGGATCCCTGTTGCTTCAACTGGGGATTGGCAATATTGACCAGATTTGATGTGTAAGCCAAATCTGTTAGGATGTTGATGTTGGAGTTATCACCAAATCCTTGTGTTCTTGATAACAACTTGATCCTGCAGATGTACCTCTTATGTGTAAGAGATCTGTGGGGATAAAGCTTGGTCTATTTGAGGATGTGTATAACATATTCCATCATCTATCCTCTTTGATAACATTTCCCTTTCATGGTTGGTATCGCCAGGACATGTCAAGATTCTGTTGGATTTACTGCCAATAGCAACTGTCAGGGATGCCTGACCTTTGTTGACGTGTACTTCACCGATATGTGAATAACCGGTTGAAAAATCCTGTGGGATATACTGTCAATGTTGCTTGAACTTCACTGACGTGTGAATCAATGGCTGAGACTCTGTGAGTAGATTGTCAAGGTTGCTTGACCTTCGCTGTCGTGTAGATCAACGGAGCATTGCGTTGTGACCCCCGCCGGGGATCCGCTGGGGAATACGAGCAGTTGTGTATGAAAACCTCGAATAGCTCCAGAGCTCTGATTGGTTTAATCGCTATCGACGGAAATGACGTCAAGGTTGCTTGACCTTCGTTGATATGTGTGTCAACGGCTGAGCATGCATGGTTACTCCCTCCGGAGATATACGTGGTAACCCCCGTCGGGGACCTACTGGAGACTCATGAGTACGTACGCAACTATCGAACGGTTCTCAAGGCTTCGATGGGTTTACTTGCCATCGGCTGGAATAACGTCAAGGCTGCTTGACCTTCGTTGCTAGACGTGTCAACGGATGAACGCGTTATAACCCCCACCGGGGATCTACGTTGTAACCCCCGTCGAGGACATACGTTGTAACCCCCGTCGGGGAAATACGTTGTAACCCCCGTCGGGGACTCACGTTGTAACCCCCGTCGGGGACTCACGTTGTAACCCTCATCGGGGACTCATTTAGGGTAACGACCCGGAGTTGGAGGCATCAGACCTATACGAGGTATTGCCGGATGTGATTTGTGACAAATGAGATCATCGAAAAGGTATACCTCGTGTTCGGGTGACTACCAATGAGTGATGTATAGATTCAAAGTCTCATTTGAGAAGACCAAGATTGTATGCTGTTTTGCTCAATCGCGTGGCATTTTTATTCCCGATTTGACCTTTCTAATCCGTAAAAACTCCTTTGCAACTCAAACTGGAGCGAGCCAGAGGGGTGGGACCCACATAGGGGTGTCACAGGTGTACTCTTTGCATCATAGGTGTACCGCACTGCAATTACCAGTGTATTACTCTTCTGCTGTGCCATGAGTGTACTAACTGCTTGTACCGCAGTACTTACTCTTCGGTAGCGGTGAGCTCATGACCAATCGTGGATCATAAATCCTGTAGGTTGGTCTTCACAAGTCACTTTTAACTTACTTCGCATATAGAAAACCGCGAGCCATCTTCAGATCTGCTGAGTTCGGGCTGCTTTCTGCAAATTCTGTCATCGTACAAGTGTTTTACACTATCCTGGTAACGTATGCATATAATTTTTCCAGTTTCTATCCGTTGGATTGTGATTTATCGCACGAAATGCATCTAAACACATAGTAGTGATTATGTATGCATAAATGACTTGATAAAAAATATTCAACATAGTAAATGTTAGTATTAAACCATGCTGAACATAATGATGTGAAAAAATTTAACTTTTGAGACAGTCAAATTGGCACCTTTTTCTGCTATCTTTTTATCCTATTTGAGGTCCAATGAGCAAAAGGTAGAAAGGAAAAGTACTCCTAGTATTGAGGTTGGCCTTATGTATGATGATTTTTATTTTTAATGCATATATTATGTATATAACTTTGGGGCAGGTGTGCTACTGAATGGCCACCTAGACATCCTTATGTGCATGTGGCTAGTCCTATTTTCAAAGGGGACTATGGCAAAATTTTTCCAAATGTAGGCATTGGGTAGTCATGAATTTTAACTCTGTTATATGTTAAAGTAAATGCATGCATGCATATAGTCATAAATGCATTTTGAAAAGCTCCAGGTAAGGAAATTCCACACCCTTTCTGAGGTGATTTGGAGACTTGTTGTCCAGATTTTATGGATCCGGATCAGCCGAGCAGTTCCTATAGGACCACTTCTTGCGTACGGCGGAGGGCTTCTGAAGTTCCTCGTCCCCGTTCTATCAGACATCCTCGTCGGTTGGTGGAGGCCGTGATTCGTCCTGTTTGGGTAGATGTGCCAAACGTTGAGGACGAGGAGGCAGATATTCCGATTGAGGATCCCGCTCCTGCTGCACATGTCCCTCGTAGGGAGCTTCCGAGTATTCAGGTGGTAAACCCAGAGCGGTTGGGTGATTTGAGCAGACATCTATCGATGTATTTGCATGCTAACGAGGTATGGCGTTAGACTTTGATCTTCCTTCCTTCCTATTGATGAGGATTAAAGGGTTTTGATGTTGATCTGTATTTCATGCAGGTACCTATTTTTACACAGCCTCGAGGGAAATGGTTTATCATTTACTCCATGTACCAGGCGCTTCATCCTGACTATAGAGCGATAGTGCATGAGTGGGGATTCGGGGCATTCTTCTCCATCCTTCCCCGTCATTGCCCTGGGTTATCTCGTAATTATTGTCGAGCGATGGTTTCATCGACTCGGTCCACCCATCTGGCCGGATTGCGAGGTGATGATGACGCCTATGGATTGGCGATTTATCACGGTATGGAGTTTGGAGGAGCCAAAGCTTGCATGGCGAATATCACCCCTACTTGCCGTCGAGATCCTTACTAGGAGTTCCGTGGAGGCGCCAAAGCGCGGATCGTCTGTTCGTGTCCTTTGAGCGTAAATGCTATGAGTGGGCTTTTGTTTTGAGTGAGCCCATGCCTGATGATGTCAGGATCAGGGATCGCGTTCTGCGGGGATTGTTCCTGATGATCATTCGAGGCTGCTTCATAGCAGATAACTCTTCTACGGTATCCTTTGCTTTGATCAGCGCCACACGTGATGTGGACCGTATTGGAGAGTATGATTGGGGTTCTTATACCTTTGCCTATTTCCTCTGGGGCATGCGCATACGCTCACAGGGTTTGACTGAGGCTTGGCTAAGATTTTACCCATTTCTGCTGGTGAGTATTTCTCTTGTCTTTTCCCATTCATAGGTTAAGAGTGTTTACTGATAGCAGATGTTTTGCCATTGTGTTGGCAGTTTTGGGCCTATGAGAGGCTCCCATGCTTGTGTCCTATGAGTGTGTTAGGTTTAGATACCTATCCATGAGGATGACGATGGCACCATTTTATTTTGCTTGAGGGTCCCCAGAATGGTGGGATTCACTCACTTCCACCACAGATGCAAATGGAGTTGCCGACGGTGATACCATTACATGGATTCCCTATTCAGGGGAACACTTGACCATCGGTTTTGAGGATGGACATTCGACCGGAGTCGAGTATTTAATTTCCACTAGGAGAGTTCCTCTCTTCACTGATGGAGGCTGGGGGCTCTATTTAGGAGAACGTGCTATTAGGAGCACCACATGGGAGATCCGTATACCGATCTTGCCTCCTGTCAGGCGTCATTGGCCCGTATTATAGTCACCCGTCATTGATATCCCATTGTTGGGGGTTGACGATTTTGTATTATCAGAGGGTCCATGTACTCAGGAGACGTTCCAGCGGTGGTGGTCCCCTCGCACTATTGGAGCCCAGTCCCGCGCCACACAGTTTAGGGGATATGGTTCCAGGATCCTTGATGATGACGGATTAGATAGCTTGTGTCCGAGATTAGACTCATATGACCTAGATTGATAGCTTGACCCGGCAGTTGGATCAGGCACATATATTTATCCCAAGCATTTGGGGCGTAGATCCAAAGAGAGGCGAGATATTCGTTTCTTCCAGCTCAGTACCGCCCCTCGATGACCCATTCGGCTTTGCTTAAGCGCAGATCCTCCTCTTTATAGGTCTGACATCCCTGTTGATAGAGATCCAGTGACTCAGGAAGAGTTACATCAGGTGGACAGGATTAACGATGTGGATATCGACACCATTATCTTCTTCTGATGTGTATTCTCGTTATATCTTTTGATAGGCCTCTGTTAGATATTGGGTGGCTGTTCCCCATTCTCGCTATATCTTTTGATAGGCCTCTATTATTAGTAGGGCGTCTGTGCCCCATTTCCCTGTATTTGTAGCTGTACAGAGATGATGTATTAGATGATGATATACTTAGGAATGTATGCACCGTCTTTTCATTCCCTATATCATATTTCCATCCATTATCTGCTATACATGTATCATGTTATGCATATGTATGTATGTCCAGAGATATTCAGCATTGACCCCTGAATGGTCTTATGACACGGCCCGCACAGATGTCTTCTTCGACAGTTAGCCGTATAGATCATACCCCACCATTATTGGTGGCATTGGGTATGTGATCGTGGTACGATAGCATGTCACCCACAGATAGGGTGACCGTAGATCAGTTGCTGTAGCATACCATGACTTTATTGCATTTTCAGGTTCCTGCAGGGTTTGAAGACGGGATGCTAGAGCATTGGATACCAGATAGGCAGGTATTCTGATTTGGCACCCATGAGTTGACTCCTACTCTGGAGGAGTATACACGGTTGATGATGCTGCCTTTAGACAGACCTTGCGTGCATTTGGCTTTGGGAGGCATGAGTAGATGATTTATGACTCTCACAGGATTGCGGCGCAGAGTCATGCAGGACGAGCTAACATCTAGCCATGTGATATCCCAACATTTTTTGTACGATAGATTTGGCTAAGAGGATAGCTACTCATGACATTCTGGGGATTTCACCGCACCGGAGGACCATTGGCGTTTGGCCAGGGTTGATGTACTGATGTTATGCGTACTGTCGTATGTTTATATGGCACGATATATGGACGATATAGACATTGGTATGATCATGGCTGTGAGAGCTCTTAGAGAGGGTCGTACCATTGTACCTATGATTGTGGCAGAGACCCTGCGGTCGGCATCCTATTGTTGCACGTATCCTACAGGAGTGTTCACTTGGAGTTCGATCATGTTGTACGTGTGGTTTATGTCACACTTGAGACTGGTTGGTACCCTTAGATGACATGGGTATTGCTTCTCCCATGATGTGGCCATGTCATACTCCTTTCAGCCGTCGGAGTGTACAGATGCTCTGTCTTGGTCCGTATTTTTGGTAGATATTAGAGATCCATTCAGCATATTGCCATGCTCTGGGCTTTGCTCACCATACAGCTTCAATACTCACGCTCCGGGCATGGATTTTCTCCCTCTGGCTGGCTTGAGGGGCGTGACTACTTATCACCCACTGGCCGTGATGTCACAGTTCGACTAGTTCCAAGATTTCCATCCTTTTGAGGGGGCGATAGGTCAGCGTTCAGCTTCTCGATATCTCTTAGCAGAGGACCGATCCCGTGTGTATGCTTGTTGGGATCAGCATGAGATAACTTCTTTTTCTGTCAGTCATCCAGGTTGTTCTATAGAGTATTCCGCATGGATGGAGATAGAGGTTTTGTCTCACCGCAGCAGATTCACAATCTGGGATAATGAGTCGACGGCAAGGCAGAGCCCATGGAGGACATTGATACCTACATCGAGGAGGATCCCATTGCTGGGTTGCCAACATTTCTTCCAGATTTTCCTAGTACTAGTACTTTTGTGATTCAAAGACTCTACACAAGATTTTAGAAGAGTAGTCTTCATATGATGACCTTTGAGAGAGATCATGCTCGATCTATGATGTTGACCGCCTTGAGGGAGAGACGCACTTCTATTGAGAGAGAGACGAGGCATTAGATCGCAGAGATGCCGCTGTTGTTGAGCGGGATGAGGCCAGATCAGCCAGAGATGCAGTGATAGTTGAGCGGGATAGTGCTATATCTGCTCGGGATGTAGCTGTCATAGATAGTACTGCAGTGAGGTCCCTTACCACTGGCATGATCGCAGAGATGAGCTCATATATAGATGATCATATGGTCACCATGCAGATGGCTACAGATCTTTTGGGTCGTGTGGATATTCTCGTACAGGAGACCACAGCCTCGCCTCCGTCTTCTGAGAGGGACACCATATTGGGCTTGTTAGCTCGCATATATCCTGACTTGTAGATGAGATTGTATTTTCCTGCACAGACTAGCTTAGCCATTTTGTCTTGTACAGTTTACATTGTATATATCAAACAACATTATATATGATAGGGAAATATATTTTTTTGGATCATTTCCCTTTTAGATATGCCATGCTATTTGCTTGATATTTTGCCTGCTGCTTCAGGGCTTGTGGTCTTGATGTATTCTGAATTCCTCCTGGGTAGATGGACATTGAGTTGTCTCTGGATAGTTCAGAATGGATCATCGATCTCTGTGTATCCCTACCATCTTTGGTGTCTTGGGACTGGTTTCTGGATGGAAATGTGGAGAGGAGTGTGGTTTTCCACTCTGAGATTGACCGCACCACAGATGGTCGCCAGTACTTCTATTTAGGAGAAGCCTAGTTAATTCCATCTCTTATGGATTGGTGTTTGATAAGTGATATTTTTACTCACTTATTGTATATTAATCCATGCGAAGTGTACCCACCTTGATTACATTTCATTGTGTTTTAGTCGCATTTCACGTTATTTTTCATTTCATATACTTAAAACTCCTTTTAGTGAATAAGTGCAGGAATCGACGTTATTTTGGTGGAAATTGAGGCATCGGTGAGCGTATGTGTGTAGGCTAGTGGAAAGGCGAGGATGTGCACGACATGGGAGCATAATGAGGCATGGAAATCAAGAAAGCAAGAGGTTAAGGGATGAGCAAACAAGTAGCAGCAGCAGAAAAGCATAAACCAGACTCAGGATTTGCAGGACACAGGCCGCGCGACATAATACAAAAGCGAGTTCGCATACCTGCCGCGAAAGTATTGTGGTCGGACATAAGGAGCATTCTCGCAAGTCAAGCGTCCATGAGGCAAGGACCATGCGTGTTCGCGAGACCCCAAATACCGCGTGAGGCGGAGCGCGCCACACATCGCAGTTAAGACGTCCCGAGGCACCGAGAGCATCGTAAGTCTCGCGGCCACTAGATGATATACTAGAGCCAAGACGCGATCTTCGATGTCAGAATTTGTTTTATTTTTAATTAAGCAATTTGATGATGTGTAATTGGTATAAAACAATTCTGACGTGTGTCAGAGAGGGGACTTGACATTATTTTACGTATTTTTATATTAGAATTAGGGTTAGCACAGTGGGGGGAGATCCCAACGGAGAACGAAGCCGCAACGTTTTATTCTCTTCTTCTTCTTGGAGTTCTTAACCATTGTGTTTTTTTATTATTATTGAATGGAATTCTTTGGGGTTTTCATAGTTAATCATTGATTATTATTCAGTGTTTGGGTTTGATTGTTCTCTACCTCTTACTCTTATTTGCTTGATTATTGATCATGTTTAATCTTGATCCCATAATGGCTTTTGGTTTCGCCATGAACTAAACTCCATTATGGGATTCTAACGGATTTTAATATGTAGTTTGGTTGCACATCTAAGTGTTAGATTTGTTTTGCATATCATTGGGTTATCTATCATGGTTGGTTTGTATGTATGAATGACTGATAATTTTCATGTTAGTATTTGTATGGAATTGGAAAAGAACATATGAATATGGATGAAATCATGATAGCATGCGAATATGGGGCTAGAGTAAGTCTTGCATATTTTGTGAAATGATAGGAATATACCTGCTTTCTGGTATGAGCTAGAGTAAGGGTTGTGCTTAAAATCAATAGGATTGCAATTAAGCATAGGAATATGGTAATTGTGGTGTTATTGGTGATTACATGGATTCTAACATCTGTAGATGATATGTGAGTTGGTTATAGTGCATTGGAAAATGGTTATAACTCGCTTTTAAGCCCTTAGCTATTATCCTGTGATATGTAAACGCTTCTTGCATGACATATGGCGATTGAATGAAATATTGAATGAAGTTAGGATCCCATTGTTTCCACATCATATTTAATTCATTCATATTCTTATTTTTAGTTGGTAATTATAATTTATTCAAATCAACAATTTAGTCTAAAGTCTCAAAGATATAAATATAGTGAGTGATTAATGCATAGTAGTCTAAGTTAACAACTTTCTCTCAGGGATCGATACTTTACTTACTCAGACACTTGTTGACCCGTGTATATTTGCATGAGTTAGAGCTCTTTTATAAGAACTATAAAAGAGGCAACAAGTTTTAAGCGCCGATTCTTGGGAAAGGCGTTAATTTAGATAATTATCATTAGTTTAAAGCTGTATTGTATGACATAGACAAATCTGTTCATCTCTCATTTCTATTTTTCTTTTGTTTTTGATCTCAGGTACTTGTAGACTTTTATGCACACGTGGTCATCCAACTCAGAGTTAACACCAGCGCACGCTAATATTAACGGGAAGAGTTGAAAAGCGAGTGTGAGGAGAAATTTGCAAGAGCAGTTGGAAAGCATTACAGTTAATATGGCGGAAGAACAAAGGATTGAGCCAAGAGAAGAGCAGCGGGCTCTTAGGGAATATTTTATGCCAAACATAAATGAGCTACAGTCTAGCATAGTCAGGCCAGCGATAGCAGCAAACACCTTCGAAATAAAACCGGGAACTATTCAGATGGTGCAGAACTCGGTACAGTTTGGGGGTGCTGCTACGGATGATCCGAACGAGCACCTATTGAGTTTCATTGAAATTTGTGACACATTCAGATATAATGGTGTGACGGAGGATGCCATCAGACTACGGTTGTTCCCATTCTCATTGAGGGATAAAGCAAGGAGTTGGCTACATTCTTTGCCAGCTGGATCGATCACTACATGGGAGGACTTAGCACATAAATTCTTAGCCAAGTTCTTCCCAATGGCTAAAACGGCAAAGATGAAGACAACCATATCTCGATTTGAAAGCAAAGAATGTATGAAAACCTTATATGAAGCATGGGAAAGGTACAAGGAGATGCTCAGGAAGTGTCCCCATCATGGTTTACCAGACTGGCTGATCATTAATTCATTTTATAACGGTTTGGGATGGCGGTCGAGATCTGATTATGGATCTTGTGCACAGAGAGGGGGCATTATGGGCAAAAAGCTATAATGAGGCCTATACACTTATTGAAACTATGGCCGCAAATGACTATCAGAACCCTACAGCTCGGATGTCGCAACCCAAAGTTGCAGGTGTGTTGGAGGTAGATACGATTACACAGCTGTCGGCACAAATGGCAGCTATGGTAAAGAAAATAGACACGTTGGCAGAGAGAAAAGTGAAGACGGTTGCTTTTGTATGTGAGATTTGTGCGGGATCACACTCCACAGATCAAGGTACTATCAGCTCAGAATCAGTTCAGTACGTAAACAACTACAGAAAGGACCAAGGCCAATTTTAGAATACTTATCATCCCAACAACCGCAATCATCCAAATTTCAGTTGGTCGAACAATCAAGGACAACAGCAAAATCATTTTCAGCCGAATCAACAACAACAGTCAGCACAACCACAGTTTACACCGAAACCACCATTTCCACCAGGGTTTTCTCAACAGCAACAACATCACACTCCAGCTGCACCACATCCATAGAAAAAATAAGAAGTGGAGGAAATGATGTTAAAATACATAGCAAACACCGAGGTTATGATCAAAAGCCAAGCAGTGGCTATCAAGAATTTAGAGACGCAAATGGGGCAAATGGCAAACGTGCTCACTAATAGGCCCCAAGGTGCTTTTCCAAGTAACACAGAGGCAAATCCTAGAAGAGATGGGAAGGAGCAGTGTCAAGAAATAACATTGCGTTCTGGGAAAGATTTGACAATGCCTACAAGTCGCGCGCCCGCGCAAGATGATACTAAGGAATCTGCACGGCCGCGCGAGGCAGAACAGGATACCGACGAGGAGCAAAATCTGGAAAATTCTGAGGTTCCACAGGAAGAAAATAATAGAGCAGGGGTATAAGAGAAGGTCAAGGGTCCATTACAACCACTGCACCCTCAAGTGCCATATCCATGAGCTAGTTAAGCGGAAAGATGACAAACAATTGAAAGAAGTTTTTAGAGGTCTTCAAAAGTCGCGAAATCAATATACCTTTTGCCGAAGCATTGGAACAAATGCCAAGCTACGCAAAGTTCATGAAAGGTATATTGTCAAGGAAGAGGAGATTAGATGAGTTTGAAACGGTAGCCTTGACAGAAGAATGCAGTGCCGTGCTTCAACGTAAGTTACCTCCAAAGCGAAAGATCCGGGTAGCTTCACAATTTCGTGCACTATTGGGAAGATGGAGTTTAACAAGTGTTTATGTGATCTGGGGGAAAGTATCAATTTGATGCCATTGTCTGTATTTAACCAGTTGGGATTACCGACTCCAAGACCAATGAACATATCATTACTGAGTTAATGACCAAGTTCTGTCACATATCCATGGAATTGTTGAAGATGTATTAGTTAAAGTGGATAAGTTCATCTTTCCGGCTGATTTCATCATCCTAGATTTCGAAGAGGACAAGAATATACCAATCGTACTAGGAAGACCGTTCTTGGCCACGGGCAGGACTTCTATAGACGTCCAAAAAGGGGAAATAACCATGTGCGTACATGATCAAGAGGTCACATTTAATGTTTTCAGCGCAATAAAGCTCCCAACAGATGAAGAAAAGGTTTTTCGGGTTGATCTGGTGAATGGTAACCGTAAGGAGTGGATACACGACCCGAGGCCAGATGAATCACAAAGACATGTCACAGGTGAAAATGCAGAGTTGAAGGTGGATCCATTAACAAAAGCTAAAGTGATTAAATTTTAGGGTGCCAAGGACAACAAGGAAGGCACCACAACTATTGATGTGACGTGAACATTCCACGACAGTCAAGCTAATTGACTATAACTTAGCGCTGGATGGGAGGCAACCCATCGATTCTCTACCCAAGAATTCATTTAGTGTCGTTATTTCCTTGTGATTATTTTAATTAGTATTTCAAGTTTAGTGTTAACAAGTTATGAGTAAGCGAGCGTATATGCGTAACGAGTAACAACTGACATTAATTTCGCATCTCGTCACTACTATTGCCTACCATATTCATATAAATTAGTATCTGTGCAGGTACAATGTTTAGAGTGCATCATTGATGGAAGAGTGAGATCAAAGATAAACCGGTAAGAATCGAGGTCACGCGGGTCGCTAGCGACACAAGCGATATCAACTCACACCGCATGCTCACCAATGCTTAATTCAATGACCTTTTATAAGTCTCGCTTGCCACCAAGGAAGCATATCATCATGGCATGCGCTGGCGACTCAAATGTCCAAATTGGATAAAAATAGGTTCAAAATGAAGTTGGAATCATTTGGACTCTTATGCGATACTAACGAGCGAAAATCTCTCACTCTCCCTAACTCACGCCGCTATCTCTATTATTAGTTCTGATTGAGGCGTATTTCTCTCCATCAAATCTCCACGATTTCCTCCACGATTCCATGCTCATCCCCATCTCCTTCATGATATAAAGCTAGGGCCCTATATTGGGATAGCACAAGCAAGAGTGTAATTCATCTGTTTACAAATACATTCGTTCCTTCAGTAAGTTTATTTGCTATCTCTATCTCACATGGGTCTAAAGAGAGTAAGGGTAGCTTCCACCTCTTCATCATCCTCCGGTGGCCACGATGAGGATATTATCGACCACAACAAATTTCTATGTTTGGAGGCTCAACAAGAATATTATCGAATTGTGGCAAAGACATTCATCAAGGAGAGAGGATTCAGACCCGAGGGCCAGGATGGAGAGCTTTGTGCAATGATCCACGAATGTGGATGGGGAGGACTGACTGCCGCACCCACGCCAATTCCAATAAGCATAGTGCAGGAGTTCTACGCAAATGCCAAGGTTACTATGAGCGAGTCCTCTATGGTTTGTAGCACAGAGGTAGACTACTGACCCACTGCCATCAGAAACGTGCTGAGGATCACCGCTAGACCACCAACAGGGCGGCCAATTGGATCACAAGAGCTCATTTGGAAACAGACTTGGAGCAGGTCATCGCAGATCTGTGCATTCCGGGCACAAGGTGGACTTACAAAGTCGGTACGACCTTACCTCGTATTTTCCCAGCAGCCGCATTGAATCGGTACGCCAAAGCATGGAATTTGTTCATTTGTGCTTGAATTCTCGCCATCCTCCCATCAATATGAAATCACAATGAGAGAGAGCCATACTACTGTGGGGCATCATAACTGGCGAGTATATTGACGTGGGATATTTGATCCATTAAAAAATTGTGAAGTATCTGACGGGAACTACCACGGGAAGCATCCCACACGCTTTGGTAATAGTCATGTTATGTGCGCATCAAGGGGTTCGTTGGGGCAACGAGCAAATGCAGTATCCCAGCCAAGACATAACGCACTCCATAATTGCCAAATTTGAGGACTGGGCAGGTGTCGAGCCACATCCGCGCGGGCGAGGATTCATTCTTCGACCCACCTTTCTCGAGCCACCCCAAAGAAATTTCACGTACCGATGAAGCGTGGTCCCTCCACTCGAAAGCCTTGACTGTCTCTAGCGATCGACACCTCCAAAGGTTGGAGCGCAAAGTCAACGCACTGTATGACAATCTTGGGACATTCGCTACGGGACTTTCTGTGGCTTTAGTCAAAGCATTATTTCGCCAAGGAACCATGCTTGAATGGCCCCATTTGGGGATGCTGCGTGCAGTATCCACCACTGTTGACCACCCGAGGAGGGTGGTCATGCCGATCAGTAGGGGAGTTTTCTAGTACCCTTTACCTTCATTCAATGAGGACATTGAACATTTTAAGTTTGGGGGTATTGGTGTACTTGTATAGTAGTTTAGTTGCATTTTATTTTAACATGTTTAGTTTATTTTGCATGAATATGTGTTAGTTAAAATTTTGCATGAATTAAATTTTAGCATAAAAATTTTATTTTTTATTCATTGATAGTATGTTTAGTTTAATGTCTCACATAAATTCTTGCGTATAAATAGAAATTTTTGCCTAAGCCAATGATGATAGTGAATTGTGAACGATTTCAGAATATGTTGCATAACACAACGTGGATATAATGTTTTACACAATGCGATTCATGTGGCTATTTATATGCTTTCGGTTTGCACAATTGTGTTCATATTCACTTGTAAGTCTAAGATGTGTGTCTTGCATTGCTCAATAGAACATGTAGATTTAAAATAAGAAACATGAGGAAAGTGTTGTAGATTGTAGAGTCATTGAGGTGCAAATTTTGGGGAAACATGGGTATGCTGTGTGTATATATATATATATATATATATGCAATAACGTGACTAGTCTTAATTCGGGTCCCTGGCTACTTGAGTAAGTACGCCCGAGGGGATTGTCTCTACACCTAGCGCCCTAAGGTCTTTCATGGTCTGGGAGTCGTTGGTTGAAAGATCACTAAAGGGTAGCAGTGTGCCTAATGGATTGAGACATTGCACGATCATGTGAAAAAAAGGAAAAGAGAAAAAGAAAAGAATCAATAGCAATAAACACCACGGGAAAGTGCGAAATCGCCCTCGTGAGTAGCAATAAAGCAATAAACCCATTGTTGAACCTTAGTTTGTGGTGAGATGTCGAAACAGTCTATGTGCATGAGTATACATGAATCTTGATTTAGATTATAATTTTCTGTGAGAAGCAATGTAGGATACATAATCTTTTCTTGGATCAAGTTTTTGTGAACAACACACACACACACACAACATCTCTATAGCATTCATGAATTATCTGCGTGTATGATGTTATATCTATGGTTTGGTTTGAAATTATATTCTGGAATCCGGATAATTCATTGAGGTAATTTGGGCTGAAATTCTGTTATGGTCAAGATTATGTGAGACTAGTTTCCATCATAAAGTAGTTGAATAGTTTTGTAGTTACATTTTCAGTGGTCATGCATATGCATTGCTTGAGGGCAAGCAACAGTTCAAGTTTGGGGGTATTTGATAAGTGATATTTTTACTCACTTATTGTATATTAATCCATGCAAAGTGTGCCCACCTTGAGTACATTTCATTGTGTTTTAGTCGCATTTCACGTTATTTTGCATTTCATATACTTAAAACTTCTTTTAGTGAATAAGTGCAGGAATCAGCGTTATTTTGGTGGAAATTGAGGCATCGGTGAGCGTATGTGTGTAGGCTAGTGGAAAGGCGAGGATGTGCACGACATGGGAGCATAATGAGGCATAGAAATCAAGCAAGCAAGAGGTTAAGGCATGAGCAAACAAGTAGTAGCAGCAGTAAAGCATAAACCAAACTCAGGATTTGTAGGACACTGGTGTCACACGATCAATACAAAAGCGCAGTTTCGCGCCTTGCATTGCGAAGGTGGACATAAGGAGCATTCTGCAAGTCAAGCGCTCGCGAGGCAAGGACCGCGTGCCCGCGAGAGACCCAGTGCGCGCCCGCGAGGCAGGAGCGCGCGACCTCGTGTTAAGACGTCTGGAGGCACTGAGCATCTCATCTCATCGCACCCGCGATGAGCAGATATATACAAGAATGCAGCGGCGCCGTGCGCGATCTTGATCTTGTAATTTGTTTTATTTTTAATTAAGCAATTTGATGATGTGTAATTGGTATAAAATGATTTTGACGTGTGTCAGAGAGGGGACTTGACATTATTTTACGTATTTTCATATTAGAATTAGGGTTAGCACAGTGGGGGGAGATCCCAACGGAGAACGAAGCCGCAACGTTTTATTCTCTTATTCTTCTTGGAGTTCTTAACCATTGTGGATTTTTATTATTATTGAATGGAATTCTTTGGGGTTTTCATAGTTAATCATTGATTACTATTCAGCATTTGGGTTTGATTGTTCTCTACCTCTTACTCTTATTTGCTTGATTATTGATCATGTTTAGTCTTGATCCCATAATGGCTTTTGGTTCCGCCATGAACTAAACTCCATTATGGGATTCTAAAGGATTTTAATATGTAGTTTGGTTGCACATCTAAGTGTTAGATTTGTTTTGCATATCATTGGGTTATCTATTATGGTTGGTTTGTATGTATGAATGACTGCTAATCTTCATGTTAGTATTTGTATGGAATTGGAAATGAACATATGAATATGGATGAAATCATGATAGCATGCGAATATGGGGCTAGAGTAAGTCTTGCATATTTTGTGAAATAGATAGGAATATACTGTTTTACCGTATGAGCTAGAGTAATGGTTGTGCTTAAAATCAATAGGATTGTAATTGCGCATAGGAATATGGTAATTGTGGTGTTATTGGTGATTACATGGATTCTAACATCTGTAGATGATATGTGAGTTGGTTATAGTGCATTGGAAAATGGTTATAACTCGCTTTTAAGCCCTTGGCTATTATCCTGTGATATGTAAACGCTTCTTGCATGACATATGGCGATTGAATGAAATATTGAATGAAGTTAGGATCCCATTGTTTCCACATCATATTTAATTCGTTCATATTCTTATTTTTAGTTGGTAATTATAATTTATTCAAATCAACAATTTAGTCTAAAGTCTCAGCATATAAATATAGTGAGTGATTAATGCATAGTAGTCTAAGTTAACAACTTTCTTTGTGGGATCGATACTTTACTTACTCTGTATTACTTGTTGACCCGTGTATACTTGCATGAGTTAGAGCTCTTTTATAAGAACTATAAAAGAGGCAACAATGTTGCTCTTCAAGGTATGACCACAGCTTAGATGGTCGCCGAATCTCCTATTTAGGAGGAGTTCAGGTAATTCCATCCCTTTGGTCTGAAGCCAAATGAAATGTAGTGGATTGAAGGATGATCCCAGTACCAACTGACAAGTGCTTGTGTTTTGGTAGGGGGTGAGACCGCACCATGAATGGCTGCCTACGTACTCCTATTGAAGAGGAGATTAGGTCTGCGTTGTTCGAACCTGGTGTAAGAGGTTCAACGCTGTATATGGCAAAAATGGTGTAGGAATGTTTTTATTGTTTTTGTTTTTGTAAGGAGAAGAGGGTAGAAATGTTTTTGTTGTTTTTGTTTTATTGCGACCGGGACATATGAAATGGTTGCCTACGTACTCCTATTGAAGAGGAGATCAGGTCGACGTAGTTCACCCCTTAGGGCGAGATGAAAAGCGTAATCCCATGTTCAGGTCAGAGTGCGGGGAGGAGAAAGTTTAATCCTAGGTTGAGGATAAACTGCAGGTATGAGAAGTTTGATCCCAGGTATGGGTAGCCAAACTGCAAAAGCAAGAGGTTCAATCCACGGTGGGATGACCTAAGTTGTAGGAACGCAGAGGAGAAAGCCAGGCTGCTGGCTTGAAATGTATGTTTCCCTGAGGGGCAAAGTGTAGGAAAGTTGTATGTGGTAAAGGGTTAAAGAACCGGAATGACTGGTGACCTGATGATTCTGCACTAGGGTGTTTGCGAATTACTTCAGACATAGTACCGTTTCATGGCGTCTGAGTTGATGAGTTATGGAAATTCATCGCGGTCCATTTATTGCAATCTGAGAGCGCCTCATGTCAATACTTCTTTGACAACAAAAGGGCCTTCCCAGTTGGGAGTGAATTTTCCTTTAGACTGATCTTGGTTGTCAAGGATTTTCTTTAAAACCAAGTCATGTTGTTTAAACTGCCGTAGCCGGACTTTTTTATTGTAGGATCTGGCAATCCTTTGTTGATATAACTGACCATGGAAGATAGTCGCGGTTCGCCTTTCGTCTATCAGAGACAATTGGTAATACCTGTCTTGTACCCATTGGTCTTCATCCAGTTGAGCGTCTATCAACACTCTGAGGGATTCCATTTCAACTTCTATGGGGAGTACTGCTTCCATCCCATAGGTTAATGCGTAGGGGGTTGCCCCAGTGGAAGTGCGCATTGAGGTTTTGTAGGCTAACAGAGTCAGAGGCAATAGGTCAGGCCAATCTTTGTGGTTGGCGGACATCTTTTGCATAATCTTCTTGATATTTTTGTTAGCCGCTTCAACAGCACCGTTCATCTTCGGACGATAGATGACAAAGTTAAGATGTTTGATGTGGAATTTACTGCATAATTCCTCCATCATTTTGTTGTTGAGGTTCTTAGAATTGTCTGACACAATCACCTCTGGTTGTCCATATCGATAAACGACATTGTTTATGATGAAAGCAATGATGACTTCTTTAGTAACCCTGGGGAAGGAGGCTGCTTCTACCCACTTGGTGAAGTAGTCGATCATGGTGAAGATAAATCGATGACCATTACTGGCTTTAGGCTCGATGGGCCCGATAACGTCCATTCCCCACATTGAGAAGGGCCAAGGTGAACTCATATTGTGGAGTTCCCGTGGAGGGGCATGTATAGCATTCCCATGAATTTGGCACTGATAGCATCTCCTGACGTGGTCATTGCAATCAGCTTTGTGAAATAGCCAGTAATGTCCCGTCCTGAGGACTTTCTTGACAAGGAGGGGGCCACTCATATGGGGGCCACAGATTCCACCATGGATTTCATCCATAAGCCTTTGGGCTTGATCTTTGTCTAAACATCTAAGGAGACCTAGTCCTGCATTTCTTTTGTAGAGCGCATCTCCACTTAGGTAGAATTTCATAGCAAGTCGATGGATTCGCCTTTTCTCAGTCGGGCTCGCCTCAGCGGGTGTAGATCCATCTCGCAGATATTCCTTGATATGCTGATATCAAGGAGGTTGGATGTGAGGTAGCTCACCCGATACTTGTCCAACGTAATTCCATAGGTCAGCCTCCTTGTGCGGAAATTGTGGCCTTTCGGCAAGTGTTTTGGTATCGATATGCGAATCAAGGAGGCCAAAGTTGCTAATGCATTCGCAAAGTCATTCCTATTACCAGGAATGTGTAGAAAAGAGATTTCTTCGAACTCCAAAGCCATCTTCAAAACCTGCCGATGGTAAGGCAACAAGTGTAGTTCCTTGGTTTGATAGATTCCGGTGGATTGTCTGATCACCAGCTCTGAATCTCCAAGGACAGTTAATCGTCTGATGCCCATTGAACGGGCAAGTTTTAGCCCCATGAGACAGCCTTCATACTTAGCCGTATTGTTGGTGCTGACAAACTATAATTTGATGACAATGGGATACTGCTCCCCCGTACCAGACACTAGAACTGCTCCAGCTCCAGAACCTTCCATATTAACAGCTCCATCAAAATACATCTTCCATGATTGGCGCGTATCGTACTGATGGTGTTGCTGCACTGTCATTACTACTTCATCAGGGAAATGTTTTTCCAAGGGTTTGAAATCCCCTGAAGGTGCGGCAGCCAGTTGATCCGCGATTCCTTGACCTTTGATGGACTTTTGAGTCACATATACGATGTCAAATTGTTGTAGGATCAACTGCCATCTGGACAGTCGGCAATTTAATATAGGTTTGTTGAACACGTACTTGAGAGGATCCACGCGGGATATGAGATGGGTTGTGTGACCATGGAGGTAATGTTGTAACCTCATGGAAGTCCATGCTAAAGCACAACACATCTTTTCGATCAGAGTGTACTTGTGTTCACTACTGCTGAACCTTTTGCTGAGGTAATAGATAGCTCGTTCTTGGCCTCTATCGTCCTTCTGTCCCAGCATGTAGCCCATGGCATTGTCACTTATGGATAGGTACATAAGCAGGGGAACATCATCCCTGGGTGGCACCAAAACAGGAGCTTTGACTAACTATTTCTTGATTGTAAGGAAGGCCTTCTAACACTCATCATTCCATTTCATGGAGGAGTTCTTCCTTCATAGCTTGAAGATTGGCTCACAGGTTGCTGTGAGTTGAGAGATAAACCTGCTAATGAAGTTGATTCTTCCCAAAAATCCCCGTATTTCCTTCTCCGTCTAAGGAATGGGCATTTCGGTGATGGCTTGGATTTTGGCAGGATCCAGCTCAATCCCCTTGTGGCTGACTAGAAATCCTAGCAACTTGCCTGATTTAACGCCAAAGGCGTACTTAGCTGGATTCAACTTCAAGTTGTACTTACGCAACTTGTTGAACAACTTTCTGAGATGGTCTATATGGTCATCATCCTTCCAGGACTTGACAATGATGTCATCCAAGTAGATCTCGATCTCTTTGTGCATTAAGTCATGGAAAAGAGCCATCATAGCTCGTTGATAGGTAGCTCCGGCATTGATGAGGCCGAACGACAACCGTCTATAGCAAAAAGTTCCCCAAGGAGTGATGAAAGCAGTTTTCTCACGATCTTCCTCGGCAACCATAATCTGATGATACCCCGCAAAGAAATCAGGAAAGGAGTACATGTCGTATTGCGTAGTATTGTCAATGAGAATGTGGATAAATGTCACGGGAAAACTATCTTTTAAGCAAGCTTTGTTCAAGTCCCGGTAATCCACGCAAACTCGCACCTTCCCTCCAGGTTTAGGCACGGGCACAATGTTGGATATCCACTCAGGATATGTAGACACCATTATGATTCCAGCTTGAAATTGTTTCACAATTTCTTCTTTCACCTTTAAACTCCATTCAGGTTTCAATCGCCTAAGATTTTGCTTGACTGGCTTAAATCCCTCTTTAATGGGAAGGCGATGAAGGACAATGTCAGTGGACAAACCCACCATGTCTTCATGAGACCATGCAAACACATCCTGAAATTGGGTTAATAGCGTAACCATGTCATTCCGTTGGTTTGGGGTAAGGTCTGAACCAATCTAGATTAACTAAGGGCTTTCTAAGGTTCCGAGATTGAAAGAAATGGTTTGATCAAGGTTGGGTTTAGGTTTGTCTTTGACCCATTCTTGAATTTCTGGAGGCACCTCAATGTCATATTGTATGTCCACCAAGGCTGAATTCATCTCTACATCAAAGGTACAATCCTTGTGGAGAAGAGGCACCGTATCAGCAAGTATATGCACATCTAAATTCAGAGTCCTGAAACAAAATATGCTTTCACTTAGTATATATGAAATGTGTTGATCATACAGCAGTGTTAGCATATCTCGGCAAAATAAATCGCTAATAATCGCATGTAAAAGTAAGCGCCATTATATCTACAGGCGAAAGAGTTTCTGCCCGCTTTATCCTCGACGACCAATGCAAGGGATGCTATTCCAATTGGCAAGGGCAAAGTTCGGGTGGACTGTAGTGATGGAGGGATTGTCATCATCCTCCCTGTCCTGAATGATGGCCATTACATCTGGGCAATCATCGTCTGCGGGTATTTGTTGGTATGCTTTCGTCATGAACGATGATGCGATATATCGGACATCATCCGTGTATGACGTCTTGCTTGATTCTTCGTTCTTCTTCTTCCACCATGGATTTGGAACAAAGATTTCTTTTCCTTTCACCCCATCGACTTGGGACATAACATAGCCATTACATTGGCTAGCACCTTTTACTGGGAGGTTATGCGGACTTCGAGTTTGAAGGCGAAGATAAACGCCACATGGTTGAAGATGAAGGAATCATTGATGTTTATGAGGATTTCGTGACTAGAATCGGCGAGAATAGCCTAGTCCAAATTGCTCCAACTTGCACGTTAAGCGAATTGGGTACTTGATACCCTGCCAATCTTTACCCAACCCTTGTCCCGGCTTATGACCCAATGACATCATTTCTTGAGTGGCCGACATTACCTCGGCAAAAATCTTGGGTTCGGGCAATGGTGCTCCAATAGCATGGTATTGGGTATTGCTTATTTCCAAAGCATGAAAACTGACCGGTTCCACGTCTGCATTGGCATTGATGAATGGCATGTCTCCGTGCTGAGGAATTTTTGGTTCAACGTTGACTGTGACCAGGCTATTGTTGATAATGTATTTCAATTGTTGGTGAAGAGTGGAGGGGACTGCCCCAACCATATGAATCCATGGTCGTCCCAAGAGCAGGTTGTATCTCGAATCTATCTCGAGCACATGGAAAGACACGCAGAATGTGTGAGGACCAATTTCGATTGGCAGCTCAATTACTCTGACCGAATTTCGCCGGGCTCCATCAAAATCTTTGATGATAGTATGGCTACTCCGAATTCAGTTGAGATTGATGTTTATCTTCACCAAGGTAGCGTATGGGCAGATATTCAACGAGGAACCTCCATCTATTAAGACTCCAGCTACCATATATCCGGAGGACAAGACCGTAATGTGCAACGGCTTGCAATGGCCGGTCCCTTCGGATGATATGTCATCATCAGTGAAGGATATCACATTGTTGTTGAAAATGTGATCGACCAGGTGTTGAAACTTTTTCGAATCCACTGATGTCGGGAGATAGGCTTCTTCTAAAACCTTTAACAAGACCTTTCGGTGATTCTCGGAAGTTAGGACCAAGTCCAAAATTGATATTTGTTGTGGAGCTTCTTTCAAGCTTAAAACCACCGTAGCTTCATTATGACCCACAGCACGGAGGAATCCTTCGATCTTCTCCATGGGTATTTTCCCCTTTGATTTGGTGGTGGGCTTCATCACCCGTTGGGGAAGATATAGTGGATTTTCCTTCGACACTGTAGCAGTTGTATGTGAGGTGGATCCTTCACCTTCTCCATAATTCCATGGAATTATGTGCAAGCTAACAATAGGATATTGTGCTCTGCACGGCAAATTGATTGGCTCGGGAGCGGCCACTTTCAAAGGATTGTTGCCTCCCTTGAGTTGAATTGTTGGCATTGTGAGTAATGTATTAATCCCATCGCCAAATGGATATAGATATGCTACCATACTTTTCCACTTAGTAGGGCCTGCATTCTCACTTGCACGTAACATAATATCGTCGTCCGCTAGGCGCAGGACACCACTGTCAATTAGATTTTGAATAAGGTGGCGGAGTGCCCAACATTCTTCTATGCTGTGACCACGAGACTGGGAGTGATATTGATACACTCCATCAGAATTGTACCGTCCTGAATGAGGGCTGATTAGAGGTAGAAGGGAACTGATCCTTCCTTCATTGATTAACATATGAAGGATTTCCTCCATAGGTTGGCCCAGATAGGTGAATTCCCTTTTATTGGCGAAATCCCGATGGGCTTTGGCATTTGCTCTCTTCATCACTTTGTCTTCCAGCATTTCATTTTTTGAAAGTGACGAGGGAATATTCATGACAATAGGTAGGAGACTGACATGCTCTTGGCTGATTAACTGACGAGTCACTTGATGCTGATAAGTTACTAGTTCCGCCAATTGTTCAATTTGTTTGCAGAGAGCTTTCATCTTTCGTTCCGTCTTTGATGGTCTGGGAAGAATCACAGTTGAAATTGGAACTCTGTCCACTGCTCCAATTAATCATGTTGACCTCTTCTTCTTTGTGTTGAGGAAGAGGGTTTTCTTGTACGTGAGGCTGATCTGGTTTGGTGACCACGATCTCCCCGTTGTCTATCAAGTCCTGAATCTTGTGTTTCAAGGCCAAACAATCCTGAGTATCATGTCCAGGTGCCTCGGCATGATACGCACATTTCCTAGTAGCATTAAAACCCCGTCTATTAAGGTTGGCTGGTGGAAGAAGATGTGTGATTTTCTTCTGTGTTGTCAGAAGATTTAAGATGTTCTCGAGGGTATCCCCTAAGTGTGTAAACACTCGGGGGCGTTTGACTTCTCCACCTTTTGGTATTGGAGGGTTTGTAGACTGTGCTGGAAAGGGAGTGTAGTTTCTCCTTTGAATAGACATGTTTTGATTGTCTTTTTGCCCCTGTAGTATTAGGGATACATCTTCTTCTTTCTTTTTATGGACCCTCCGGGGGTTGTTCCCATAATTTCCAGATTGGATGTGATCGTTAATGACTTTGAGTGCAACTAGGTCTTGAATCTTTCCTCGACTTCAATCCCATCTCACCATCTCCCCATGTTTGACCATTTCAGAAAATGGTTTGCGATGCTTACTAAAACTCTTTCATAGAAGGGAGCTTCTTGTATGTCTATGAAAGTCATGACCATTTCTAATTTCATCATGGAAGGACTAACTTGGGCAACCAGCGTCTCCACCTCTGAGCATACTCTCCGAAAGACTCGTTAGATCATTTGCTTTTGATCTTGGTAATTTGATCTGGATCAGAGCCATCTGAGTTTGAAAGCTGTATTGAGTGAGGAAATCATGTGCTAGCTCTTCCCAGCTATGGATTTTGGAGTTGTCTAATCTTGTGTACCACGAATGGGCTTCTCCAATTAGACTCTTTTGGAACAATTGCATTCTAAGCTTTTCATCCTATGCATAAGATCCAAGTTCTCCAATAAATATCTTTAAATGTGTGTAAGGATCTCCTAATCCGTCATATTTTTCAAAGTCAGGAGTTTTAAATTTTTCTGGATAATGAACCCCAGGAAAAATACACAGATCAACATATGAAACACTCCCGTGTGTTCCAATTCCTTTGATAGCGCAAAGGGTCTCTTCCATTTGGAGGACTTTCTTTTTGATGTCACCAGTGTCTGGATCTCCAGTGGGATGGGCAGCATCATGAGTTTTGTTGGTCGTATCCAACTGCAGTTCAGGTATGGTAATGACCGGGATTCCTCCTTGTGTGGAGGATTCATCATGTACGGGTATTTTTTGACCCTGTGTAGACTGGTGTAATTCTTTTAGTAGAATAGCCAAATCTATAATCTGTTTGCTTAATCCGTCGAATTCTTTGCGAGAAACTGGATTAAGTTCAGTCTGGTCGGATGATGAGATGATTGACTGTAGGCCTGTTGCCTTTTTGGACTTTGAACGGGTAGTAGGTCCGATAGATTCCCTGCGAAAGACTTGCATAGTTTAGTCTTTAGGGAATGTATACAATAACATGCTATGTGATGTGTCCATTTTAGGAATTTTATCCTGCAACACGGATGTCAGCTGTTTGTAGCATGTTAATTATGTATGTGTACACATTTCTTCATATTTCTCATTACATGGAGATAGATATGGAATGTAATTACAAGTAATTTGAAATGAGAGCATGAAGAGACTTTCCTCCGTTTTGGGTTTATCAGAGGCTGACCTATCTTAGGTTACTTTCGCGGCTTTTTGGCATGAAGGTTCCCAAATCATCGCAATCTACTTGACGGGAAGTTAATCCGGTCTTTCAACTGGAGCGAATTTGGGTGGTGCCTTTCCTGAGCCTCGGAGAATTAGTCTTCTCACGAGTCTAGTAATCAAACACCGACGGGATAGCCTCCTGGTGGAGGGACCACACAACATACATTCACATACATCGCGTCTCACAGCATGAAAATGATGACATGTGCAAAGCACTAATATCACAGGCATATATGGTGCGAAGCACTAATATCACAAGCAGTTATGGTGCGAAGCATTAGAATCACAAGCAGTTATGTTGCGAAGCACTAGCATCACAAGCAGTTAGGGTGCGAAGCACTAAGTGCAATAAGGAAATCCATTCGTACACATTCATCAAATATAAATGCAACATCTACACACAAGCAGATAACAATTTTGAAAAGATTGAAATAGCGGCTTAAGCCCTCTTACTGGAGTCCCCAGCAGAGTCGCCACCTGTCGACGTCGAGATTTTTTGAATGTCCCTTTCCGTTACTTATTCTTCGGTGTTCTCATTTTATGTGAGATTTGTTTGAAAAATAAGTGAAAAAAGTCTGACATGTATAATGTCGACGATGGACTGTTAAGAGTCGCCAGTTGGTTTTTTAAATGGTTGTACCAACACAACCAAGAAAAGGTTTGCACATTGACCCGAAGGATGTGACAATCGCTAAACAGTTCTCAGAAACCGAGATTCATTAGGGTCCGGGGACTTGGTTATCTTGGGGAAGGTGTTAGGCTTCGACATCCGTGTTACCACGGTGGCCGCCCTCTTTTCAAGAAACTACTATCTGAATGTGTGTGTGTGGGTCAATGTGCTGTTATTTGGAAGTAGTGCGAGGCCTCGTTCGAACCTATATACACAGGGTTTGAATTAATGCAAAAATTCAATTTTTAGCAAGATATGGCAGTTATGTTTTATAAAAGAGGTTTTTCAAACCCTGATGCTCAATACTAATTGAGGCCATTTACACTCCCATTTTTATTAAGTGCTCGGCATGATTAATTTTATATTACGAATGCGAGGCATCCGTATGAAAATAATATACAAAATAATGCCGACTTCCTCGTGGGTATGGAAACCATCTGAGGAAATTCAGACACCGTAAAATAATTTATAAGTCGCTACTTAAATTGAAAATGTCCGGCACGGGAACCGAATCTAGATCCAATAAATCAATCTTTGATCACATGATTCCCGGTAGCACATAATACCGCAATTTATATGAAAGCGATAGCGGTATATATATAAAAGTCAGAATATATATATACGAGACGGGATCACCAACCACGAAGCACCTCCATGGGGGATCAAAAAGTAAATAAAGTCATTAAAAGCTATCAACCGCCACGGAGGAAACTCCAAAGTGAGACGAGAATGTAAATAAAACTATCAAAGCGATCAACCGCCACGAAGAAAACTCAGCGGGGATTTAATATATATATATATATATATATATATATATATATATATATATATATATATATATATATATATATATATATATAAAAGCAATAAACGCATATGGATGTAAAATCCGGGCTCATCGAATGAGTTAGACCACAATTCATATATATAAGTATATATATATAAAAGCGAGTAACGCCTCGGACCAAAGTCTAGGCTCATCGAACAAAGTTCGACCACGCTTAATATATATAAATGTATATATATATATTAAAGCAAATAAACGCCTCGAACAAAGTCTAGGCTCATCGAACAAAAAGTCCGACACACGTTAATATATATAAATGTATATATATATATATTAAAAGCGATAAGCATACGCATCAAGAAGTCAAGGCTCATCGAACAAAATCCGACACACACGGTTAATATATATAAATGTATATATATATATATATATATATATATATATATATATATATATATATATATATATATATTAAAGAAGTAAACGCACTGAATCAAAGTATAGGCTCAATCGAGGCATAACTCGATAATGTTAGTCAATATATATATGTATATATATATATATATATATATATATATATATATATATATATATATATATATACTGAAAATGAAACCATGAACCAAAGTCCGCAAAAGCAAGCAACACGACTCTCAACGTGTAGAAGGGTGTGCTTGTGAAGATGAAGAAAGACTCTAAAGTGTGTGAGAGAAGACTTACAAAATTGATTGCTAAAGAAGACTTCTATATCTTTAGAGTGGGTAAACACCGTGACTTTTGGAGGTACAAAGGGCTATATATGAGCTCACGGTGTTTAGAAGGGGAAAGTACACTGCATGGGGTGAGTGCAGAGCAAATTGGGCAGGGCTTCCTTGCCTTTTTCTCTTGCAAAATGGGCTGCCCAAGCCCTTTATTTATAGGCATTTTAGCCGCAGGTGTACCTGCGGCTGAGCCGCAGGTGTACTAGAGGCAACCCGGGTGGGTCCAGGTTCTATGGGTCGGGTCGTCTCGAAGTACGTGCACTCAGGCACTGTAATGTCCACTCGAACTTTCAGAAGTGCAATCCGGGCATCCGTTTGAGGTATATAGGACCTATTTCGGACCGCTGTTGTCGAGAGTTGTATTATGGCATGGGATTAGAGTTTGTACGAAGTTATTGAAGATGGGACGATGCCCTCCGGCCTTCAAGCTTCAACTTTCATCCGTTACCCCGCACAATAGTCACTCGGGATTGGTTAGTCTTGCGGGACATTGTTGCATAGAGACGTGATATGGCATCGTGTTGACGAGATGACGATGTTGCCCCTCACCGGTGTTATCGTCGGATTGGGCTAATAAAGCAGACGTTGCTCAGAGTTCGCTGAGATTGGACTGCTGCAATTGTTGAAGGTCCTCATTGTCACATTTGAGGTGTGACTGTCTTCCCTATGTTATTGCCGGGTTGGTGCAGTGTATCTCGTTGTGAGCGCTGAGATTGAAGCTGGTTGCATTTGAAACAAGCATTTCCGGGGTTATCGCCGAAATTGCATTCCTTGGGGCTATCACCAAGGTTGGTGTCTATTCCCACGGTTGGGACTGAGAGTGGATACCTCGGGGTTATCTCCAAGATTAATCGGTCTTCTCCGGTGTGTGTTTGGGATTGATCTCGCATGCCTCGGGGTTATCTCTCAGGGTTGGATTGTTACTCCTCTGAATGTGATCTCGAGGCGATGATGAACTTCCCAGAGTATCCGGTATGGATTCGGATTGTCTTTTCGTGGTTCTCTTAAAAGACGAATCATCCTCCTGCAATGTTAGTGATGGTATCTGAAAAATTTTTAGTGTGTTCAGCTATAACCTTAGAACAGCGAAAAACGTTGAAAATATAAATAACTCATATAGAGTTTATAAGGAGGTGAATTGAATAAATGCATCGTTAAACGAAATAAAAGATAACTTGTATAAAACTATTATTTGTTGTATGTATATATTAGTTGATAATCAGGATAACTTAAGTGTGTAAATGACAGATAGAAAAGGATTAGGATACCCTCAAATAGTAAAGTAGAAGTCAACCTCTATAACCGAGCCAATATCGAAGCCAATAGCTGAAATAGAGGCTCACATTGAAAGCTACCTCAATGAGGTGGTTATTTTGAAAAGTATAGTCTGGGACCACGAAACGATAAGTAGATGGTGATAGGTAAAGTATAGTTAAAGAATATGTGGTCAATGTCGAGTTCTTAAACTCATATGTTTGTGGTGAGTTCTTAAACTCATAATGTATGGTAAGTTGGACAAACTAGGTGTAGTTAGGTGTGAATAGATTATTGAGGATGATGGGAATATATAGAATACTAAGCAATGGATTCTTAGTGGAGGCATAAGAAATAAGTAGTACTAGTATTACTTGAATAAGTATGATTCTATATTAAGTATATGATAAGTATGTTTGTATAAGGTAATATTTTTCAAATGTGGTATAAGTTATGGCAGCGATTCTCGACTTTTGAGTCACAAAGGGATAACAGATGATTAAAAGCAATATGTGCTATGGTATGTCAAGTGATATGAGTATGAATTTATATGGGATTAATGAAATAAGTAGGTATAAAGATAGTAGTTAATTATATGAGTACTGGTTAATGCAGAAAACCAAATTTTCAAATCTAATATTTTGAGTACATGACTATTTAAATATAAAATTTTACGTTATATGTTAAGCGTATACGATAAGGCTTAGAATGTAAGTTAATAAAGAATAATTTATGATAATGCCGCCAAGAAGACGAAAACGAAATACATGGACAGAAGAACCTGACAACAAAGCTGGAAGACAACCAGACTCGATACAAAATTTTGTGAATATGGACGATCAAGCTATGCAGAACGGAATACTAGCCGCGGGAAGATCAGCCAAATAATTGATCGACGAACGTCAAAGACTTCAAGGCCATCGTACTGTCAAGATTTAGAGGATCAACTAACCCTGTAGCAACGTTTGTGATAGCTAGGATAACGAAGGGGCAAAAAATAGTTTTGTCACCTATACAATAAAAGGAAATGAGAAAAAAGGGAAAGTTTGTGTGTTATAAGTGTGGACAGAAGGGACGTGTCTCTCCCAACTGTCCCAATCCAAGAATGTATAGTAGGTGTTTTAAGTGTGAATCAATGGAGCATAAGGTGAAAGACGGTCCAAGAAGGAGAAAGGAGGCAAGGAATGCGAATACGGGAAAAGGCAGTAAGACATTGGCGACAACGGGACCAACATCAACAATCAAACCAACGAAATCAACGGCAAGTGTCTTCAACATGACGTTCAAGAAACTGTAGCAGCCGGGGATACAACTCCAAGTATTATTCTAAACAATTTTATTTTCTTCTATATTATTTTCATATATATATATATATATTAAATTATTTTATAAATTAATTTGAAGGAGGAATTTGAGTTCTTTTAGAAATCAAATTTCCGTATAAGCAGATAGATAAGCTTTATGTGAATAGTTAAAGATCAGTTGATCAAATTATGATCGAGATCTACTTGCAATGATTGTGTATGCTATGTACCCTGGTATGTATAGGTTTTTAAACGGTGATTCCGGGGACGAAATTTTCTATATAATTAAATCAGAAATTTTACGTATAATTTTTTTTTAGGATGAGGATTTGTACAAGATAATGTGTGTATGTAATTATGTAATAAATAAAAGTATATTTATTGCATGAATATTTACAAATAATTTTATTTTAAAATTATTGGTTATTATAAAGTTTATTCTTTTAATAATTAATTTTATAATAGAAAAATGTCTTAATTATTTATTTACCATGAAAATATAATTATATATTATTTAAATAATATATAAAATGATTATTAGAATTATTATAATAATTAATCTATTTTAATATATGAATTTATGCTAGTTTAATTAAGTTAATTATTTTAACTTAATTAATAATATTAAATATGAATAATTATAACAATTATTTTATTATGTGAATTTTGGTACAGATTATTAAGTTAATTATTTTACCTTAATTATTAAGGTTAAATATGGAAGATAAATCAGATATGGAATCCAAACCCTAATTTTGGATTTTTATCAAGAATGAGAATAATAATATTATATTATTATTTGTCAGTGTTATAGATGTGTACTGTATGTGTGTAATGTTAATGTGTGGAACAGTTTTAATGTATTATGACTAAACCCTAATATTAATTTGTTTAACCCTATTTTGAAATTTAAAGGGGAAATTCAAGATTTTTATATAACTATGATATATGATATAATGTTATGATTAATTAGGTAAACCCTAATTAATAGTTAGAAATCCTAGTTAGCAAATCAAGAAAACCCTAGTAATATTTTTTTTATAAACCCTAGTTCGTAAGTCAGTTAAAACTTTACAATTTGTTAAGCCACCGTGTTATGTCGTATATGATATGTATTGTAGAATTTAATGCTAATTATGGGAAAACCCTAATTAGTAATTACAAACCCTAATTTTGAAAACCCTAAATAGTATTTATAAACCCTAATTTTCTATATTAACCCTAATTGGCAAGTGGGGAAACCTAATTGTATAATTAGAATGTTTAATGTTAATTAGTGAACCTAAACCTAATTGGCAAGTTTTTATTAATTGAAAACCTAATCTAATTTAGAAAACCCTAATTTACAAATTTTAGAAACTAAAATTTATTTATTTATTTTTACAAACCCTAGTTGCTAAATCCTACATACTTATGCTTTGTGCTAAACCTTAGGGTTAAACCCTAAGAGTTTGACAAGTTATAATTTTTCCCTTAAAATGATTTACCAAATGACCTTTATGCCCCTCTTGTATTATTTGAGCTTGCTTGCAAATCTTTCCAAGATGGGAGTTGGTAACCTAAAATGTTGACCTTGTGACTAGCAAATAATCAACAACAAGCCACCTTTACCAGCCATATGCATTATAACATCATATATATAGATTGGGATAGAGAAAATGCTACATTAAAGCCTCATTTGATCACCACATTCATCCAAGGCCCTCTCTCTCTAACCTACGAAATCATAAGACAAATCAGTCCCAAAACAAAGCCCCACGAAATCCACTAACAAATCAGAGGCTTAGATTCAAGGATTTGATCAAGAAAGGTATAACTTAAAAACCAAAATCTGACTTTTAATCTGGTGTTAGATGTTAAGTTTTTTGTGTTATATATGTATTATGGAGTCTAAATAAGTGATCTGGGTTGGTATGTAGATCCATAACATCTAAGTGGATGAATTTGAAGATTTCAAAAATCTGGAAAAAGTTTATTTTGTGTCTGACGATCAAATGTCAGTCTTCTTAGATCTTTGGTTATTATGAGTTTTTGTTGTTTAAATGTTTTATCTTGTTGTATGCTGTGAGATCTGTGATCTGGAACTTGTATCATAACCAGATCATGCTTAGATTGTCAGATATTCGTGGTCAAAATGACTTGACCGAGCATGACCTTAACTTTCTAGGTAACCTAGAAAGTGTGAATCAGAGCCTGACAAGATTTTTAAGGCTCCAGATCTATCAGGTTTATGTTGTGTTGTTCTTGTTAGTGCATTCATGTTGTAGTATGTTAGATGGACTCTAGATCCATGTCTATTGACCCTTCATAACATCAATATATCGATCAGAGTAGCTGGTCAAAGTAGACCACTCATCACTAATTGAGCGTTTCTAGAAAATCCAGAAACCATAGGCACAATATTTCTGACAAACTTTGACTGGACTAGATCTTCTCGTTGTGTTGTTGTTAGATCTATATTATGTAATAGATTTGTAGCCTTACATGTTATCTACACATTACAACTCTTAAATTACAAAAATATTACAAGATTAGCAAGTTGTGGAAGCCCAAAAGTGGCTGATCGAACTGTTCTTCATTTCTGGGTAACCCAGAAAATGAAGAACAGCTCTGACAGCTTGTTCAAGGCCTTAGATCATGTTCTGTAGTGATGTTTAGACTTGACTAGTAATCGAATTATGTTCTATGATAAATTGTCTACACAGCCCGACGTCTAGACCACCCATATCATCAACAGATTACAGGTTAGAAGGTCATCAATAGCATTGACCGACCATGACTTAATTTATCTGGGCAGCCTAGAACTTGATGAACAGCTCTGACATGTTTTTCTGCAGCTTAGATCTCCTTATTGTGATGCAGTATGGTCATGCTTGTTGTTGAATAATGTAGTATTACATTAGAACTATAATATCTGACCAATAGGTTGTCCAGAAACATTATATGTTACGAATAAATCTTGGTCAAAGTGAGCACCTTGTAAACTAACTTTGCATTTCTGGGTTTCATGATGAACATGAAGAACACCTTATAGCGGACAGTTACGTATCGCTATAAAGCGATCTTTAATGATAGCTTTATTTTAAAATTAATTATTTTTATTAAATAAATAGAAAAATTAGTTTTAATTATTAAAAATACAAAATAAATTATTAAAAATTATTTTAAAGTCTAAAAATTAGTATTTAATTATTTTGAATATATTTCATAAATATTTAATATTTTGGAATATTAAAAAAGTATTTAATTTATTTAATTATAATATTAAATAAATTATTTAAAAATAATTTTAATTCATGAAAAAATCAATTAAAAGTATATTATGATATAAGAAAATATTTTAAGTTATTTATAATATTTTGTGATGAAATCATTAATAAATTAATATTAATGATAATTAAGTTATTTACTAAATGAATTAAATAAATTAATTAAAAATGATTTTATTATATTAAAAATCATTTTAAATAATAATAAGGTATTTAAAAATATTTTAAGTTATAAAATATAACTTTTAATATTTAAAGATAAATTTCATTAATTAATTATTATTAATGATATTAAAGTTATTTAATAATTATATTAAATAATTTTGTTTAAAAATTATTTTAATATTATAATAATCATTTTAAATAAAATAAAGTGTTTAAAGATATTTTAAGTTATAAAATATAACTTTTAATATTTAAAGGATAATTTCATTAATAATTTAATATTAATGATTATTAATTTATTATAAATGATATTAGAGTTATTTAATAATAATATTAAATAAATAATTTTAAAATGGTTTTATTGATTTAAAAATCATTTAAAAGGAAATAAATGGATTAAAAATATTTGAAGTTATAATTAAGGACTTTTATATTTTGATGAATAAGACATTAATAATTAAATATTAATGGTAATTATTTAAAAATGATTTTAATTCTTTTAAAAATTATTTAAGGATAATATTAATACTTTAAAAGTATTTTGAGTTATTATAAATAACTTTAACATTTAGGCAATGGTTTCAGTAATAGTTTAATATTAATTAAATATTAAAGATAATAGAATTGTTTAATATTTAAATCATTTAATAATGATTCCGATGTTTGAAAATTCATGATAAATTATAATAAATGTTTTAAAATTATATTAAGTCATTTAAAAATAATATGACTGATACTAAGTTATAGGATATAGTCTTAGACTCGATAATTACCCGATAAAGCCGTCGGTACACCGACATTTTTTAAAAATTGATTTGGACTTAGATAATTTGATTAGATATGTGTTTATTTGTGATTCAATGGCTGTTAAACCTATGTGATAATGTGATTAGGCTATGTGCTGACTGCAATAAGCAGTATTATGTGTTACGATATGTTATTCTAATCGATCAAATGATCTTATTACTGATAGGTGTTATATAAAGATAGAACTAAGTTACTGAACCGTATTACAATCAAGATCGAGTGCAAGTATCTTACCTTTCAGATTTCCTTTATCAATGGACATGAGTAAGAAGTTTGAAATTATATTATTATTATGCTATATTATTAACCATATTGTGATATATTCTATATCCGATCATTGATTATCAACATTTAAGTATATAGTAATTTATATATATATTTTGTTCGTTAATTTCGAAATATGGTTATACAAGTGTCCCCACTTGGATAATCATTGTATTTAAACACATGTTGATATATATATATATATATAAGACGTCTAAGCTACTTGATCAGCTAGACACAAATTTCGAAATGTCATTGAATATGATAAAACCTTTTTGTATCTAATCAAATTGTTTTGGTTCAGATTCCAGACTAAGTATGAACATCCCGATCACAGGAAAACTTTTATGCGCCCAAGGCGGACATAGTTAACGATAATATCGTTCTTGCAATGCAGTATTGATCAATACAGGGCACATTGGGCAGATCACCCTCGTGCCTGTAAGTCATGACGGTTTGTAGATGAAGTTCTGCTAAACCTTAGCGAAAACTAAAAACAATGTTCATAGCCTGTCAACTAATATTTATATATATAGTCAATACGTAGTTTCAAAAATTTGGGATAGAATTGTTATGTTATTATTATCGGTTTAGTTTACTTCACAACTCTTGAATCGTTGTAGAAGTGATGTACAAAGAAAATATTTATTTCTTTCAGCTAATTATATTTCTAATTGTTATTACTTGCTGGGCACTCAAATGCTCATCCTTTCTTAATTTAAATGTTTTCAGCTAAGCGTGATCAACCTGAAGGTTCAGATAAGAACTAGTAAAAAGGAAAGCAAACATATTATGTGTAATGGTATCTTTTGTAATAGTTAGTCCAGATATATGATGATATATATATATATATATATATATATATATATATATATATATATATTATCTAACACGTAAAGAATTATAGTAAAGGTTGCTTATTTGGGATTAGACTCTGATATATGTAAACTAAGTTTGTTAATTATATTATTGTTATTATTATTAGTATTATTTCGCTCATAGAAATGGTATTGTGAAGCACTGAGTTCGGGTTTCAAGTACCTGAATTTGGGGGCATTACAGTCATATCCACTGAGACTGATGGGACTAACCAATCACTCACAATGCCAACAATTCAATTCAAAGGAATCAACAATCCTTTGAAAGTGGCCGCTCCCGAGCCAATCAACTTGCCGTACAGAGCACAATACCCTATTGTTAGCTTGCGCAAAGTTCCATGGAATTATGGAGAAGGTGAAGGATCCACCTCACATACCACTGTTACAGTGTCGAAGGAAAATCCACTGTATCTTCCCCAACGGGTAATGAATTCTACCACCAAATCAAAGGGGAAAATACCCATGGAGAAGATTGAAAAATTCCTCCGCACTATGGGTCATAACGAAGCTAAGGTTGTTTTAAGCTTAAGAGAAGCTCCACATCAAATGTCAATTTTGGACTTGGTCCTAACTTCCGAGGATCACCGGAAGATCTTGCTGAAGGTTTTAGAAGAAGCCTATCTACCTACATCAGTTGATAAAAAAACATTTTAACATCTGGTTGATCACATTTTCAACAACAATGTGATATCCTTCACTGATGATGACATACCGCCCGAGGGGACCGGTCATTACAAGTCGTTGCACATTGCGGTCTTGTCCTCCGGATACATGCTAGCTGGAGTCTTGATAGATGGAGGTTCATATCTAAATATCTGTCCATACGCTACCTTGGTGAAGATGAATATCAATCTCAACCGAATCTGGAGTAGCCATACCATCATCAAAGCCTTTGATGGAGCCCGACGGAATTCGGTCGGAGTAATTGAACTGCCAATCAAAATTGGTCCCCATACATTCTGCGTATCTTTCCACGTGCTCAAGATAGATTCGGGATACAACCTACTCTTGGGACGACCTTGGATCCATATGGCAGGGGCAGTCCCCTCCACCCTTCATCAGCAATTGAAATACATTATCAACAATAGCCTGGTCATGATTAACGCTGAACCAGACATGCCATTCATCAACACTAATACAGATGTTGAACCGGTCAGTGTTAATACCTTGGAAGTAAGCAATACCCAATACCATGTTGTTGGAACGCCATTTTCCGAACCCAAGATTTCTGCCGAGGTAATGTCGGCTACTCAAGAAATGATGTCATTGGGTCATAAGCCAGGACAAGGGCTGGGTAAAGATTGCCAGGGTATCAAGTACCCAATTTAATTAACCAGGCAAACTGGAACAGCTTGGACTAGGCTATTCTGCCAATTCTGGTCATAGGAATCCTCATAAGCATCAGGAGATTCCTTCAGCTTCAACTATGCGGCGTTTATCTTCGCCTTCAAACTCTGAGTCCGCACAACCTCCTGTAAAGGTGCCAGCCAATGTAATGGCTATGTTATTTCCCAAACCGGTACCGGTAAAGGAGAAAGAAGTCTTTGTTCTAAATCCCGCAGTGGAAGACGAGGAACGAAGAATCAAGCAAGATGTCATCCGAATGATGTCAGGCATACGCATCATCGTTCATGATGAACATACCAACAGATACACCCCAAACGATGATTTCTCAGATGTAATGGCCATCATTCGGGATAAAGAGGACGATGACAATCCCTCCATCACTGTAGTCCACCCGAACTTTGCCCTTACCAATTAGAACAACACTCCTTGCATTGGTCGACAAGGGTAAAACGGGAAGAAACTCTTTACGCCTCAGAGATATAATAACCGCCTTACTTTTTTCATGCAGTGATAGCGGTTTATTTTGTTAGTACATGCTAAAACTGTGTATGATCAAAACATTTCATAAATACTAAGTGAAAGCATATTTTGTTTCAGGACCCTGAATTTAGATGTGCCTGTACTTGTTGATACGGTGCCTTTTCTCCATAAGGATTATACCTTTGATGTAGAGATGAATTTAGCCTTGATGGATATAAAGGATGACATTGAGGTGCCTCCAGAAATTCAAGAATGGGTCAAAGACAAACCTAAACCCAACCTTGATCAAACCACTTCTTTCAATCTCGGAACCTTAGAAAGCCCTAAGTTAATCCAGATTGGTTCAGTCCTTACCCCAAACCAAATGAATGACATGGTTAAACTATTAACCCAATTCCAGGATGTGTTTGTATGGTCTCATGAAGACATGGTGGGTTTTTCCACTGACATTGTCCTTCATCGCCTTCCCATTAAAGAGGGATTTAAGCCAGTCAAGCAAAAGCTCAGGCGATTGAAACCTGAGTGGAGTTTAAAGGTAAAAGAAGAAATTGTGAAACAATTTCAAGCTGGCATCATCATGGTGTCCACATATCCTGAGTGGATATCCAACATTGTTACCGTGCCAAAACCCGGAGGGAAGGTGCGAGTTTGCGTGGATTACCGGGACTTGAACAAAGCTTGCATAAAAGATAGCTCTCCCGTGCCATTTATCCACATTCTTATTGACAATACTGCTCAATACAACATGTACTCCTTTGCTGATTGCTTTGCGGGGTACCATCAAAACTTGTTGGTCGATTTCGCAATCAATAAATACGTGCAAGTATACACGGTCAACAAGTAATAAAGTGATAAAAAAAGTATCGTTCCCACGAGGAATTATTTAATAAAAATTATCAAGTACTAACTCTTAACCAAATCAATTTTATTTAAACAACCATAAATTATGATTTTTCTAATTAAGAAAACTAAACTAATCAATTAAAACTAGATTACTCTAAAATTAATTCAAATAAATAAAGATTAAGACTTCAATATCCACAATTATGAACTATAAATCAATTATCCAATTATCCCAATTATTATGTCAACTGAATTGTTAACAGGAATTCTCAAATGCCAAAAGTCCTTTTCCAAGTGATCAATTGCCTTCTATTTAATCCAGATTAATCTTGCTATATTCCTATGCAAAACAATTGAATTAAACTCCTTTCAATCCCAATTCCTTATGTGTTATATGTGGTGAACACATATTTCCATTCAATTCACAAACCTAATTATTCACTTTGCAAATAACTAAGTCACATGATATCATGCCCAGTTTTAACCCTAGAATTCCTCTTTCAATTCCTTCTAGAGTAACAAGGTAATTACTGATTAGATAATTAATCAATAAGCTTAAGACAAGATAAACAATTCACTTTGACATAAATAATTGGAATAAATCAAATAACTAATTTATAGACATAAAAGGTTCAATTGAAATCTTAATAAAAGAGTTAGTTCATAATTAATGAATGGAAACCAAGAATCCACAACTGAATAGACATTAAAAGATAAAAGTATGATAAGAGAAGAGAATAGAATCTGTTGTCAGCAAATCTGATGCTCCCCACTTGCTCCTGCTTTTGATCTTCAATGATCTCCAAGTTCCTTCAATCTCCAAAACTAATAAGAACTAAGGTTAATGTCTAATCTAATGGAGTGTATCTCTAATATAATCTATGTAATCTCTTTTTATTTTATGCCTTAGATCATGTATTTATAGGTTACAAGTCCAATTTTGAGCTTAGGAACAAACCCAATCCAATTTTGGAGTTAAAAATATGTCAAAATTCGCCCAAAACGCGTCCAAGCCGCAACCAACCTCTTCCCCGCCCTCAAAGACTGGCTTGATGCTCAGACATCGTTCCCTAGTGCTTCAAGGCTGGGCATAGGCCTATTTTTGGTGCCCCGACGCTGGCCCCAAGTTCTGACATTTTCTGCTCCGACATCTTTTGAGAAAATGGCCATAACGTGTGATCCGGGAGGAGTTAAGGGGCCTACCACCTATCGAATCGAAGATATCGACGAGATATACAACTTTCATTCTTTGAGGATTGAGAAATTCGGTGCGGATGAAGGCTGAAATTGAGATGGAAGTAACTGCTATGCAAATGACCACCCAAAACCATGACGTTCGACGTCCGTTGGTACAACGATCATAACTCTTGCATCCGAACTCTTATTGGAATGATTCAAAATGTTCCGGAAAGCTAAGACGATGCTCTTCAATGTGAGATAGGTTCCAAACCAAGAACATGAAGTAAACATGAAAGCCCAAATGATGTCCGGTTTGCTTTTCTTTGCGTTTTCTTTGCTTTTCCCTACCAATAGTCGCTCACACCGCTCCCAAACGTATAACCTACCAAATGAACACAAAATGCATGAAAAGTAACTAAGACACATAAATATAAGCAACTAATTCAAGTAAAAGATACCGGATAAGTGGATATAAAATCCACTTATCAAATACCCCCAAACTGAAACTGTTGCTTGTCCCCAAGTAACACAACATAATGCAATGCAATGCAATGCAATGAAATGCAACTAATCTATATGCCTACGAATCCAGCAGTATTTGATAAAATCAAATCTATTCACTCGGCCTTAGAGCAATCAAGCAAACACGACAATACTTCATATCAAAACCAATTAATAATTTCTTAGTCAATCATCAAGTCTTAAACTGTTATTACTGGTATAGTGCGTGTGTGTGCTCAACAACCATGCTAACTGATATAAAATCAAATTTAACACATAACAAGTCTCTTTGAAGGCATCAAACAGTGTAAACTCAAGAAATCTCAAAGATAGGCACGATTCAACTAAAATTAAACTCAACCAAATTCAAGGGTACATGCAGGATACTTATACTTTCTTTTCTTCCTTCTCTTTTTTTTACACGGGGGCTTTTTTCTCTTTTCCCGTGATTATTTCCCTTTTCCTTTTCTTTTGATAGATGGTTGGTGAGTGCGTTTTATGCTCCATCTCACGCTTGTGTTTATGGGGAGTGTTTCTCTTCAACCCACCACAAGACTCAACATGTTTTTTTTAAAGCTTATATACCCCACATATATTCCCCCAAACTTAGGTTCTTGTCTAACTTTAGTCATCACTACTTATTCTTGTCATTATTTCATTCAAACTAGCATTATCCTTTAGAGTCCCATTATGTATCAATTTAAACTCAATCAATCAACAAGTTATTTTTACTCATCTTATCATTATTATACTAGTTTCAAAACAGAAAAGATTCAATTCATAACAAGAAATCACATCAAAGCTCTAATAGTCAAGATTATACTTGTCTACCCAATTCCAATCTCATCATTGGCAAAATAAACTTAACTATAACAAACCAATTGGACTTATGCAAAATGAACATAGTAACTAACTATTATTTTGAATTTTTTTTTATAATGAACCTAAACTATATTAACAACATATGCAAAATAACACAACATAAACATGAAACTAAACATGCAATAACGAACTAAACTAAACTACCCCAAACTTAGCAATTGCAATGTCCTCATTGTAAGAATATAGCGATAAGTAGAAGAGAACTTCCCTGTAATCAGCTAAGCGTGAGGTGCTGGTGGCGATGGTAGCGACGATCATTTTCCTATCCATTGAACCTCCAATACCTGAAATGAAGAGAGACAACATGTATTAGATTATAAGAGAACTTATTAAGCAAATTAATTTCTATCTACTAAATAAACTAGTAAAGCATATAAATATAAAAATTCTGGTTGCCTCCCGATCATTAACTTGATTTATAGTCTTTCAAATTTGACTTTGTTTGGTCAATGCTATCCAATTCCTCTTGAAAAGTTGAGGAACCCTCCATCCATTGGAAATAATATAGCTTTTGGTAGGTTCCCATTTACGATAGCCATTGTATTAAAGTCACCTAGCATGCTTTGTTTAGATAAGATCACATTAAAGAACGTCCCAACATCTAGGTGTTTTTTTCCATTGTGTTCTGCGAATAGATTCTCGCATTGAGGCTTGTCGACACAACAATCTCTTCTTCTATCTTCTCCAACTCATTGAACCATGGCTTTGAAGTTGTACTCGCTTTTACGTCCACAAGGAGTATTGCCGAAGCGACACGACTACTACCAAGCGGACATGGTTTTGCAAATCTAACCGGATTCTTGAACTTTGGCGAAGAAGGAACTTGGGGCACTAATAACATCGGCTCCTCCTCATTGGTAATCATAGTTAGTTCTTCACCGACTTTATTTTCATTATCCCTACTTGTCTCCTCTTTTCAACATCTCGTGTCTCATCCAGTTGTAGATTTGGCTCGGGCACTTCATCAATTTCGTCATCCATGTCATAAAGCAAAGTGTTTGGAGGAAGGTTGTTTATGACTTTGGTCATTTGCTCTATTTGATCCGCAAGATTTAGAATTAACCCCGTTTGATTAATCCCTCTCTCCTCGAACTTGGACCACAATTCCTCCAACCTTGAATTTTCTTCTTTTAATAGAGGTTGATATGAGAATTCCGACGTGTATGTTGGATTTGGAGTAGAGTATTGGTCTTGATAGTTGTAGCTCCATGAAAATCCGGGGATACCCCAAAATTGTTCATAATTATCATATGCATCTTGATTGAGGTAGTTACCACCATACCGTCTTAACCCCAAGATTGATGGTGCATTGATTACTTGGGTGATTGCCAGCACAATAGTCACACATAACTGCCATCCTTCGACTCTGTTGGGATGCGATAACGTCCAACTTCCTCGAAAGTTCTTTAATTTGTGCTGACATTGAGGAAAGTGTCGCGAGTTTGTCAATCTCCATCCCCCTTGGTTGAGTCACATTCGTGTATGGCCATTGATACTCAAAGTCATCCATGGTATCTAAAATGAGAGAAATATAAGAAGAGAATTAAAAATAAAAATAAAAATGTTTAAATTAAGACTACTTTGATTGAAATTAATATTGGTAAAAAAATATTAAACTAATTCCCCGGCAGCGGCGCCAAAAACTTGTTGGTCGATTTCGTAATCAATGAATACGTGCAAGTATACACGGTCAACAAGTAATAAAGTGATAAGAAAAATATCGTTCCCACGAGGAATTATTTAATAAAAATTACCAAGTACTAACTCTTAACCAAATCAATTTTATTTAAACAACCATAAATTGTGATTTTTCTAATTAAAAAAACTAAATTAATCAATTAAAACTAGATTACTCTAAAATTAATTCAAATAAATAAAGATTAAGACTTCAATATCCCCAAGAAATAGCTAGTCAAAGCTCCCGTGTTGGTACCATCCAGGGATGAGGTTCCCCTGTTCATGTACTTATCCATAAGTGACAATGCCCTGGGCTGTATGCTGGGACAGAAAGATGATAGAGGCCAAGAACGAGCTATCTATTATCTAAGCAAAAGATTCAATAGCAGTGAACATAAGTACACTCTGATCGAAAAGACGTGTTGTGCTTTAGCATGGGCTTCCATGAGGTTACAGTATTACCTCCATGGTCACACAACCCATCTCATATCCCGCGTGGATCCTCTTAAATACGTGTTTAATAAACCCATGTTAAATTATCGGCTGTCCAGATGGCAATTGATCCTACAAAAATTTGACATCGTATATATGACTCAAAAGTCCATCAAAGGTTAAGGAATTGTGGATCAACTGGCCGCAGCACCTTCAGGGGATTTCTAACCCTTGGAAACATATTTCTCCGATGAAGGAGTAATGACAGTTCAGCAACACCATCAGTTATGATACACGCCAATCATGGAAGATGTATTTTGATGGAGCTGTTAATATGGAAGGTTCTGGAGCTGAAGCAGTTCTAGTATCTAATACGGGGGAGAAGTATCTCGTCGCTGTCAAATTGCAGTTTATCAGCACCAACAACACAGCTGAGTATGAAGGTTGTCTCATGGGGCTAAAACTTGCCCGATGAATGTGAATCAGGCGGTTAACTGTCTTTGAAGATTCGGAGTTGGTAATTAGACAATCCACCGGAGTCTATCAAACCAAGGAACTACATTTGCTGCCCAACCATCGACAGGTTTTGAAGATGGCTTTGGAGTTCGAAGAAATCTCCTTTCTACACATTCCTCGTAATAGGAATGACTTTGCGGACGCATTAGCAACTTTGGAGAAGTATCGGATGAGCTACCTCCCATCCAATATCCTTGGTATCAGCATATCAACGAATATCTACGAGATGGATCTACACCCGCTGAGGCGAACCCAACTGAAATAAGGCAGATCCATTGACTTGCTATAAAATTCTACCTGAGTGGAGATGCGCTCTACAAAAGAGATGCAGAACTAGGTCTCCTCAGATGTTTAGACAAAGATCAAACCCAAAGGCTTATGGATGAAATCCAAGGTGGAGTGTGGCCCCCACATGAGTGGCCCCCATATTACTGGCTATCTCTCAAAGCTGATTGCAATGACCACGTCAGGAGATGCTATCAGTGCCAAATTCATGGGAATGTTATACACGCTCCTCCACGGGAACTCCATAATATGAGTTCACCTTGGCCCTTCTCAATGTGGGGAATGGACGTTATCAGGCCCATTGAGCCTAAATCCAGTAATGGACATCGATTTATCTTCACCATGATCGACTACTTCACCAAGTGGGTAGAGGCAGCCTCCTTCCCCATGGTCACCAAAGAAGTCATCATTGCGTTCATCAGAAATAATGTCGTTTGTCGATATGGACAACCAGAGGTGATTGTGTCAGACAATGCTAAGAACCTCAACAACAAAATGATGGAGGAATTATGCAGTAAATTCCACATCAAACATCTTAACTCTGTCATCTATCGTCCGAAGATGAATGGTGCTGTCGAAGCGGCTAACAAAAATATCAAGAAGATTATGCAAAAGATGTCTACCAACCACAAAGATTGACCTGACATATTGCCTCTTACTCTGTTAGCCTACAGAACCTCAATGCGCACTTCAACTGGGGCAACCCCCTACGCATTAACCTATGGGATGGAAGCAGTGCAAATGGAATCCCTCAGAGTGTTGATAGACGCTCAGCTGGATGAATACCAATGGGTACAAGACAGGTATCACCAATTATCTCTAATAGACGAAAGGCGAACCGCGACTATCTTTCATGGTCAGTTATATAAGCAAAGGATCGCCAGATCCTACAACAAAAAAGTCTGGCTATGGCATTTTAAAAATCATGAATTTGTTTTGAAGATCCTTGACAACCAAGATCAATCTAAAGGAAAATTTCCTCCTAACTGGGAAGTCCCATTTGTTGTCAAAGAAGTATTGACAGGAGGTGCTCTCAGATTACAAGAAATGGACGGCGATGAATTTCCATAACTCAATAACTCAGACGCCGTGAAACGATATTATGTCTGAAGTTGCCATCAAGCAAACATCCTGGTGTTGGATCATCAGATCACCAGTCATTCCAGTTCTTTAATCCTTTACAACATATAACTCTTCCACACTTTGCCCCTCTGGGAAACATACTTTTTTAAGCCAGCAGCCTGGCTTCTCTGTGTTCCTACGACTTAGGTCATCCCACTACGGATTGAACCTCTCGCGTTTGTAGTTTGGCTACCCACACATGGAATCAAACTTTTCACCTGTAGGTTATCCTCAACCTAGGATTAAACTTTCTCCTCCCCGCACTCTGACTTGCACATGGGATTACACTTTTCTACTCGCCCTAAGGGGCGAACTACGTCAACCTGATCTCCTCTTCAATAGGAGTACGTAGGCAACCATTTCATATGGCCCGGTCTCAATAAAACAAAAACAACAAAAATATTTCTACCCTATTCTCCTTACAAAAACAAAACAAAAAAAAACAACAAAAACAAATTCTTACACCATTTCTGCCACATACCACGTTGAACCTCTTACACCAGGTTCGAACTACGCAGACCTGATATCCTCTTCAATAGGAGTACATAGGCAGCCATTCATGGTGCGGTCTCACCCCCTACCAAAACACAAACCCTTGTCAATTGGTACTGGGATCATCCTTCAATCCACTACATTTCATTCGACTTCAGACCAAAGGGATGGAATTACCTGAACTCCTCCAAAATAGGATATTCGGTGACAATCTAAGCTGCGGTCATACCTCAAAGAGCAACACCAATCCATAAGAGATGGAATTAACTAGGCTTCTCCTAAATAAAAGTACTGGCGACCATTTGTGGTGCGGTAAATCTCAAAGAGGAAAGCCACACTCCTCTTCATATTTTCCATTCAGAAACCAGTCCCAAGAAACCAAAGATGGTAGGGATACATACAGTTCGATGATCCATTCTAAAATATCCAGAGATAACTCAATGTCCATCCACCTAGGAGGAATTCAGAATACATCAGGATCACAAGCTCTGAAGCAACATGCAAAATATCAAGCAAGTAGCAAAGCATATCTAAAAGGGAAGTGATCAAAAATATATTTCCCTGCTATATATATAATGTTGTTTGATATATACAATGTAAACTATACATGAAAAAATGGCTAAGCTAGTATGTGCAGGAAATACAAGCTCATCTACAAGTCAGGGTATATGCGAGCTAACAAGCCCAACATGTCGTCCCTCTCAGAAGAAGGAGGCGAAGCTGTGGTCTCTTGTACGAGAATATCCACACGACCCAACAGATCTGCTGCCATCTGCATGGTGACCATATGCTCATCAATGTAACCACTCATCTCTGTGATCATGCCAGTGGTAAGGGACCTCACTGCAGTACTATCTGTGATGGCTACATCCTGGGCCGATATGGAACTATCCCGCTCAACTATCACTGCATCTCTGGCTGATCTAGCCTCATCCCTCTCAACAACAACGACGTCTCTACGAGATAATGCCTCGTCTCTCTCTAATAGAACTGCATCTCTTCCATCAAGGGCAGTCAACATCATAGATCGAGCCTGATCTCTCTCAAAGGTATCAGATGATCCAGTATTCTAAACCATTGGCATCCATCCAGCACAACATCAAGACAGTTCAACGATGAAAGCTTCGTATACCACCGTTCGAGTAGGAAACAAAGCAGTTTGGCGATCAGTAGGGTAGGCACTGTTGTAAACTACCAGCATACACATCAAGAAGGTCTGGTGATTTCAGAACGTCATCCCCATCATAGATGTGGAAAACATCTCAACATATCTTCATCAAATAAGCATAAGCAATTAAATGCCAAACCATTGGAGTCAATGCCAACATAGGCATCAACAATGATCGGTAAAGGTAAAGCGATCTGCGAAAACATTTTAACATTCATCATAACATTCATTACATTGCGATTTGCGAAATGCGATATGCAAAATGCGATGTGCGAGTTGCGAAGTGCGATTTGCAAAAACATTTTCACATTCCTCATAAACATTCACTATATTGCGATTAGCATCAATATAAATACCTTGTCATGTTTTAAGTGTCTACTAATCTTTATCATGTCCATTCCATTGCATTTCCTGAACATGATAAAGAGGGGCATCTGTAGACACTCAAAATTTTCTTTTCCTATTACTAACTATGCAGGAGGGCAAAAACATCTTTTTCACATTCCAGAGGTAACGCTGGAGGACCATAATATCAATTCTAACCCCAAAGATAGCCCTAGGATATCTAGTTTCCAACCCCAGGAAGTTAAGCCAACCTCAGAGATAACCCTGAGGACATTCGGAGTCAACAACATGACAACCTCAGAGATAACCCTGATAAAAGACTGCTACAACTGCGCGAACACCGGAGATAACCCCCGGAGGGGAAAAATGGTCATTTTCCCAACTCAACTTCACTTCAAATCAAATACACTCATTGCAACTCAAAAAGCTTCAATAGAAGTCCCACAATAACCATATCTTAACTTTCGAGCGCAAACTAGGCAAAACAGCTCAACGGACTGCTTGACGGAAACCCAGAAATGCCATTTCGGTCATGGATCCATCTTTCTGGAATCCAAAAATGGCAAATCTTAGGTCATTGTGTAGCTCTCGGAAAGAGCTTTTCGGAATGATATGGCACGCTTCCATCGGACTCTCGGATTGAAAGTTATGAGCGACCGAGCAAACAACGCGTTGTTCGAATGTACGCACTTTGACATGGCGGGACCCATATTTTGGGCATCCCGGGGAGCTGCAGGCTGCGGCTCCCCCCTCTACAAATAGAGGGCTTGGGGTGGCCATAATTGCAAGAGAAAACGGCGAGGAAGCCCTGCCCAATTTGCTCTGTACTCACCCCATATTGAGTGCTTTCTCATTTTAAACACTTGTGATCTCATATATAGCTACTTTTGTACCTACAAAAGCAAGTGTTTACCCATTTTAAAGATATAGAAGTCTTCTTTGGCAGTCCACTGTAAGCCTTCTCACACACTTTAAAGTCTTTCTCTTCATCTTCGCACACACCCTTCTTCACGTTGAGAGTCGTGTTGCGTGTGTTTGCCCGGACTTCGGTCCGTGTTTTTATTTAAGTTTGTATATACATATATATTTATATATATGGACTAACATTATCGAGTTATACCTCGATTGAGCCTAGACTTTGGTCTGCAGCGTTTATTTGCTTATATATATATATTTATATTATATATGAACTGTGTGTCTAACTTTTTTCGATGAGCCTAGACTTTGGTCTGGAGCGTTTACTTCTTTAATATATATATATATATATATATATATATATATATATATATATATATATATATATATATATATATATATATATATATAATCATATATATTAATTGTGTGTGACTGCATTACGATGAGCACGATTTTACACTCTTGCGTTTATATATATATATATATATATATATATATATATATATATATATATATTTCGTCCCACACTGGAGTTCACTTCGTGGTGGTTGATCGCTTACTGCCTTTCTTTACGCTTTTGTCTCTGCTCGAGTTCACTTCGTGGCGCTTGATTGCTTTAATACTGACTTTATTTATTTTACGTCCCGCTTTAGAGTTTCTCTGTGGCGGTTGAAGCTTTTACAACTTTATTTACTTTTCTGATCCCCCATGGAGGTGCTTCGTGGTTGGTGATCATGTCTCAGATATATATATTTACGCTTTTATATATATATACTTGCTTCTTTTCATACAAATTATGCGGTATCATATGCCTAGGAATCATGTGATCACAGATTCAAATTATTGGATCTATATTCGGTTCCCGTGATGGACATTTTCAGCTGTAACCAACTTGTAAATTATTCTGCGATGTCTGAATTTCCTCAGATGGTTTCCATACCCACGAGGAAGTCGGCATTATTTTGTACATTATTTTTGTACGGATGCCTCGTGATCTCAGAAATAAAATTAATCAAGCTTCTAACACTTAATAAAATGGGAGTGTAAAAGGTCTCAATTACTATTGAGCATCAGGGTTTGAAAAAATATTTTTTATAAAACATCATTGCTATATCTTGCTAAAAACTGAATTTTTATATAAATTCAAACCATGTGTATATAGGTGTGAACGAGGCCTCGTACTACTTCCAAATAACAGTACATTGACCCACATACACACAAATTCAGATAATAGTTTCTTGAAAAGAGGTCATCACCGTAATAACAACACGGATGTCGGGTGCCTAACACCTTCCTCCTGATAACCAAGTCCCCTGGACCCAAATGAATCTCTTTGTTTCAATTTAACCCATTTTAGCAAAGGTCACATCACTGGGTCAATGTGCAAATCTTTTCTCGGGTGTGTTGGTACAACCATTTAAAAAATCAACTGGTGACTCTTAACAGCCCATTGTCGACATTATGCATGTCAGACCTTTTTCACTTATTTTTTCAAACAAATCTCACCTAAAACGAGAACACCAAAGAACAAGTAACGGAAAGGGACAACTAAAAATCCCGATGTCGACAAATAATCTGAATCAAAAGTTCTTCATACGTTAAGTCTCTTTCTACTTGAATAGACTCATATTCTATTATGTGCTTGTAGTCCAGTTTATAAGGACGCAACACAGACACGTGAAACACATTGTGTATTCTTTCCATTTCTGGAGGTAAGGCTACTTCATAAGCTACCTCTCCTACCCTTCTTAAAATCTCAAAAGCTCCTACAAACCTTGGACTTAACTTCCCTTTCTTTCCAAAACGTATCTTCCCTTTCCAAGGCAATACTTTTAGAAAAACATATGAACCTACTTCAAACTCCATCTTCTCTCGATGAGGATCTCCATACTTCCGTTGTCTATATTGAGCCGCTACTAATCGAGCTCTTATCAGCTTCACCATGTTTACCGTTTGTTGTACCATCTCAGGTCCCAAGATTCGATGTTCACCTACTTCATCCCAACAAAGTGGTGTTCTGCACTTCCTTCCATACAACGATTCGTAAGGCGGCATGCCTATATTAGCGTGAAAAATATTGTTGTAAGCGAATTCTACCAAAGGTAGATGTTCGTCCCAACTCTCCTTGAAATCCATAACACAAGATCTTAACATATCTTCTAGCGTTTGAATTGTCCGTTCACTTTGTCCATCCGTCTGTGGATGATATGCCGTACGCAATCTCAAATGTGTTCCCATTTGTTCTTGTAAACTCCTCCAAAAGTTCATCGTGAATCGTGGATCACGATCGGACACAATCGAAACAGGTACTCCATGTCTAGAAATGACTTCCTTGACATAAAGCTTAGCTAACTGCTCTAGGTTATACCTAACTCCTATTGGTAGAAAATGATCTGGTTTAGTTAACCGATCCACTATTACCCAAATAACATCGTATCCCTTTCTCGTTGTTTGAAGTCCCACCACAAAGTCCATGGTGATATGTTCCCATTTCCATTCCGGAATCTCCAGTGGCTGTATCAATCCACTCGGTCTTTGGTGTTCAGCCTTAACTTTCTGACAAGTTAAGAACTTACTAACATATTCTGCGATCTCCCTCTTCAAGTTCGGCCACCAAAAGTTCTGACGAAGGTCTTGATACATCTTAGTACTACCGGGATGTATCGAGTACCTTGAACTATGGGCCTCACATTTTTTGGAACCCAAATTCTTCTTTAAAAATGAAGTAAACCTTCTTTATCAAGGTTATACTTAGTCTTCACATCATCTTTCATTATCTTCCTCACACGTTCACATTCTTCAGTACATATCTGTACTTCCTTAACCCGTTCCACTATCGTTGGTCGAGTCTGCATTGAGAATAACATCTCCCCCGTTTCACTTGGTAACTTAACTTCTAATTCCATCTTTGCCATCTCTGTTATTAACTCATTTTGAGTCGTTAACATTGATAGCTTTTCTGTACCCTTCCGACTTAACGCATCGACAACTACATTAGCTTTCCCCGGATGATATAAGATATCACAGTCATAATCTTTTATCAACTCTAACCACCTTCTCTGCCTCATATTCAACTCCTTCTGTGTGAAGATATATTTCAGAATTTTATGGTCCGTGTATATCTCACACTTCTCCTCGTATAAATAATGTCTCCATATTTTTAAAGCAAACACTACAGCTGCCAATTCTAGGTCATGAGTAGGATAGACCTTCTCATAATCCTTTAACTGACGTGACGTATACGCAATGACCTTGCCATGCTGCATAAGCACGAAACCTAGTCCTCTATGTGAAGCATCGCTATAAACTACAAAATTCCCCGTATCATCTGGTAAAGATAATATAGGTGCCTCACTCAACCTCCTTTTTAGTTCTTGAAAACTATGTTCACACTTTTCTGTCCATACATACTTCACCGACTTCCTTGTAAGATTTGTCAGCGGAGTAGCTAATTTAGAAAAGTCCTGAATGAACCTTCTATAGTATCCTGCTAACCCTAGAAAACTCCTAACCTCGATTGGCGTTTTCAGTTGCTCCCATTCATTTACTGCTTCCACCTTCGCTGGATCTACGGATATGCCATCTTTGTCTATAACATATCCTAAAAACTTCACTCGTTCAAGCCAAAATTCACACTTAGTGAATTTCGCATACAACTTCTCCCTCTGTAGTGTTTCCAACACTATTCTTAGATGTTCAGCATGATCTTCTGGCGTCTTAGAATATACTAGAATATCATCAATGAACACTACAACGAACTTGTCCAAATATTATTTGAACACTCTGTTCATCATATCCATAAATGCGACTGGCGCATTCGTCAACCCAAACGACATAACCAAAAACTCGTAATGCCCATAACGAGTTCTGAACGCCGTCTTAAGTACATCCTCCTTCCTTACTTTTAGTTGATGATACCCCGTGCACAAATCTATCTTAGAAAAATACTTTGCCCCTTTCAACTGATCAAATAAATCATCGATCCTGGGCAACGGGTATTTATTCTTAATCGTCAACTTGTTCAACTCTCAATAGTCGATACAAAGTCGTAACGATCCGTCTTTTTTCTTTACAAACAATACCGGTTCTCCCCACGGAGACACACTCGGTTAAATGTACTTTCTATCTAATAGTTCTTGTAACTGAACCATTAACTCCTTCATCTCAACTGGCGCCACCCTATATGGTGCCTTTGAAACTGGTGCCATACCCGGCAACAAATCAATCACGAATTCTACATCCCTATTTGGTGGAATACCGGGTAACTCCTCCAGAAACACATCCGCAAATTCTTGAACTACCGCTATCTGTTCCACAGATGTTCCCACTCTTTGGGTATCCACCACATGACACAGATAACCCTTACACCCCTTCTTCAACATCTTCCTAGCTTGTGTCATGGTTAGACAACAAGAACGTCCCGATGATTTATTTCCATAAAACACCACCTCAGGTTTCTTAGAAAGCCTTAGGTTTACACTCTTTCTATGACAGTCTATTATCACTCTATGGTTAATTAACCAATCCATACTGAGAATCACATCGAATTCCCTTAACCTTATCGGTAAAAGATCTACCGATAATCTATTACCCCTGATATCTACGAAACAATTCCTATGAATGTGTTCACTAGGAATTATCTCCTCGTTTGCTACCTTAACGTCTACAGGTATTTCTAATTTCTCAGGATTTAATCCCAATTGCTGAGCAAATCCACATGCTATAAAAGAACAAGTAGCACCCGAGTCAAATAACACGTAAGCATTTATTTCGTTGACTGGAATGATACCTGCAACTACATCCGTTGATACAACCGCATCTTGGATGGTCATATTAAACGTTAGGGCTGAGGGTCTACCTAATGATGGTGTTGGTCCAGTAATGACCAAATTGCCACTACCAGAACCTTTACTACCCTCCACCCCTTTCTTCGGGCAATTTCTTTCCATGTGGTCTACCGACCCATAAACAAAACATCCCCGGCTTTTCTTAGGATTAGGACAATTGGGAGATATGTGACCCTCCTGCCCATAGTTATAACAACCAGTCTTCCCTTTCAGACAGACTCCCAGATGAGTCTTACCGCATGTCTTGCATACCTCCATCCTACGTTTAGGATCCCTGTAACACCCCGAAATCCGATCTACTTTCAGACCCGAACTCCGTGCGTCACGATCCCATCTACTTCCAAACACACATCATTATATAACTACATATAATGACATACATTTTCAAATCCCAGGTTCTCGAAACCTTAGAACCTCTTTCATTACAAATAATGATAATTACATTATTCTTTACTTCGTACAAGAGTGACTTTCATCCGCCACCAAGGATACATATCAGTTCATTAAACTAATATATAGTTCAATTAAACTATTCTACATTACAAGTCTTGGCTTGCTCTTCACGCACATTCACATACTGAATTGCACTTCATCTAGATACCGATCAGCTTGATCTTTACAGGATCTTTAAGTTCTTTCTAATATCGTTCGCTGAAAATGTTTTTCATTTAAAGCAAGTGTGAGCATTCAATTGCCCAGCAAGTCATAATAGTTGAACAAACAACTTCAAGAATTTAAACATTCTTCAGAACTTCGATAACCGAACAAAGGTTATGAAGTAGCTTGAATAATAGGAATAGTCCCGATTCCTATCATCTTATAACATCATTCAGATGCACTTTGAAATTCTTTCATTCTTCTACTTTTTGCATACATATTCTGTCTGGCTAGAATCATTAGCATATACTTAACAATAACGATTCATGTATAAACCGAACATACATGTATTGAACAGTTCAATCACAGAACAGTTCATCTCATAGAAACACCGAAGTGTTCAAATTGTGGCACAAGGCCTCATACATACTACCACCTTATACAAATATCACACATTTGCGCATAGACGAGACTTCTCAAGTTCAATATTTGAGAAGTTTAAGAAACTAGCATTCATATAATATGAATGAAGTTAGGAAACTTGCCTTACACACAGCTACAGCTTATAGTTTAAGCTGAACTGCTCATTCCAAATCCCTATATCACACATAAGGAAATAACACGTACACCAATTAGTCATATACTTGACTTACGCATTGGTTTACGTCTTAACTTTACTTCTTAGGGTTCGTGTTCTTGTAATTTAAGCTTACGCGACTAACTTTCATTATCGGTTTACGGCTTCATGACATACGGAGATGTCTTACTCAAGACGTTCATCATCTTTGATGATTTACATTCTTATATTCTTCTTATAACTTCAATAGGACTCATCACACATCGCTTCTCTGCTAGTAGTCCATATGGTACTCTGAGTGGTTTCCCACAAACAACCAACAAACAAGTTCCCGTCTCATCTACACTGCCCACACAGTGAGTTAGATCGGTTGCCAGTTTTGTATATACCTTCGCTCTTTGAAGGAATTGCTTAGCCCAGCTCCCATATGTCAACCATCAAAGTTACGATTGTACCACAACCTAACTTTATCTTAACTTATTCAAACCATTAAACTATAACATTCGTTAAGTTAACTTCTTATTCCTTGTGGCTTTCTGGAAACTAAATGCCATACCTCAGGATTCATTCTTTATCGTCTAAGTCATACAACCTTTTGTATACTCGGAACGATCATTCCATATTAACTCTACGCAATTATACTGTTAAGCATTTTATATTAACTTATTCGTACCTTACAACATCCGGTTCCTTCAACTCGGAACGTTGTCCAAGTTATACTTATTAACTCGGCTTCTTAACGTTATACATTATTGTCTTTAACTCAATTTCTTCATCGTTCATGGTTAAATCTTAGTCTTCATTACCTTACGGTCAAATAATACACGGAGTGTAGGTTCAGCCCGTTTAATAATGTGACACCCCCAAATCCGGTACTTCCTTTTCCACAGGATTTGGTGTTCACTGTACAAACATCATCCATCTATTTACCCATAAATAAATGCAAACCATGCAATAGATAGAAATAATAATAAATCTTCCCTTATGGGGTTACATCAACTACATAATACATAAATCCCAGGTTACTCTAACCTTAAATCATCTGTGCGGAAACATAAACAAATAAGTCTTAAGTAACATCAATCCTAATTATCATTACATAACCACATAAATAATCAATCTTCATTACTTGCTAAGCTTGCCCTTGCCTTTACTAGTGGAAGGTTCGTCTGCTCTTTCATTCTTAACTGCAATGTTATTATTATGCAAGAGTGAGCATGATTGCCCACAAGTATAACAATATAATAATGAAATAATAACATGCAAATAAATCAAAGACTTCTGAAATAAAAGCTTAACTTTTGAATCAAGAATGAATAACAAGAATCAAAAGATTTCTGAGGGTCATAAGACCTTGAACTATGTCCTAGGTTATCAAGGGTTATACTTGAAACCTTTAACAGTCATAAGACTATGGACTCTTCTTCTCATACTTAGGGGGATCAGCCCTTAGTACCATACTGTGCATAATATCTTAACGCTAACGCATAAGTAAATCTCTTTGCAGGGTTGTTCATCTCAGTTTGACATTCGAGTCCGCACCAAAGAAAGTTTGGTTTGGATAATTCAATAAGGGTTCTGAAATTTAGAACGTTCATCAACTATGGACTAGTCGAATCAATAAGGTTCATTAGTCTAACAAGGTTCAACAATAATGATATTCAAATTGAATAATAATCTTGAGAAGTATACAATAGAACAAATATTGAATAACAAATTCATACTTTGAAAGGATAATAAATCTTTAATATAACAATTCGAACTTGAATAATAGTAATGAGAATTTACTCAAGGTAAATAATAAACTTAAACAATGATAACAAGTAGGGGTAGAAAACTTGCCTTGTGCGTAGATTACACTTTAACTAAACTCGTTCTTTGATTTAAATCCTACATATCAATTACGTTCACAATACCAGTCAATAATAACGTACTAAACATCATAAGTTTATTCTTTTGTCTAACTCAAATTCATGACTATACTTAGTCAATTACTACACTTATTGTCAAAATTAAGACTTCACGAACCACAAGCTAACTATGCATTCAATCGTTCAATTCACACGTAATTGTGTTATGGACGTGTTAAGAATTTATTTTAACACCTCATTATATGTCTAGCAAGTTTTTATGTTCATTAGATTAGGTTAATAACACATTGCTAGACTTAAACATTTTAAAAACTCATTTCTGGGCCATTCTGCTAAGTTGCGTTGCGGTGCCACTTTTGTCTTCGGGTCTTGGCCGTAGTCGAAACTTAAGCCATGCGACAGCGTGAAAGTGCTGCCATGGCGGGATTTCGATTCTGGAGTTGGCGCCGCGGCACGAAACTCCAGATTTTGATTCTCAGTTCGCGAAGAACACAGAGTTCTGCGAAATAAACACCACATGATCATAAATTTCACCAATTTAACATACCCACATGCTAGAATTCATACATAATCAATACCCAACATTTATAGAGTGATTTTAACCCATTGAAACACATAATCACAGAATTAAATTATGCAAATTGTACTGTTCTTGATGTTCTTGAACTGTTGAACATAAATTCCTAAAATTCAACGCCACGGATTCGTTATAAGGCCAAATCCAAGCATTCAAGTTTCAATTTGTTCGTTTTAGCATGCATAATCATATACAAGTGGAAATTTTATAGAAAAATTTATGTTTGACATATTAAAGTTACGTATAAGGGCCATATGGCCAAAACCCATACTCTATAAGTTTTGATCAACATATACGACGTATTTTCATGAAACTGGTGACATGATTTATAAAATATATATAATCAAATAAGATATGGTAACATTTAACACATATATAAACTCATAATCATACCCTTCCCCAATTATAGAGACTTTACAAAAGCTTGAAAGCCATTTTCATAAAAACTAAATGACGTGAAATAGAAATTGGGTTTGGAGAAATTACCCAGAGTATAATTTAGAAGAGATGATCACAAATGACTCTTTCACAATAACTTATTGATTACACACTCCCAATTTCTCTAAATCTCACAATTTTTCTCTAACAATTCTCAAACTCTCTCCCTCTCTGCTCTTCCAGACTTAGAATAATAATAATAAAAGAAGACGTCTGATAATAAAGGAGAAGAACTGAAGCAGAAGTGGTTAGTTACCCCCCCATCATGGTTAACCGCTAAAAACTCCCCTTAGGGCCTCGTTTGGCTGGTAATAAAAGGTTTCAAAAACTATTTAATTTAATAAAACCTTATCATATAGTTTAAATAATGTCACACCCTTTATAAAATAACTCAATTAATTTATTTAATTTACTTTAAATAAAATATAATAATTTCTCATAAATTCACATAGTCACATAACTAAATTTCTCATTGATTAATAATGTCAAATTCTTAAATCTCTAATTAATAATTAATTAAAATACCAATAGGCTTATTAAATATTTCTTTTAATACAATAAGCTCACATAATCACATACTTCGATAATAAAAATTCTTCACATTAATTTAATAAATATAACACATATAATTAAATTAATTTACCACAATTTCATCAATTAATTATTTAATCTAATAATTAATACGTCAAAAAATATTTATTCAATCCAATAAATATTAAAATTAAATTACAAAATCTCGGTTGTCACAAATAATCGCGTACCCTCAACCCTCACGTTGGCTAAAGTGTTTAGCGCTTACATTCATTCCATCTTCTTTATCTGACTTACATCAGACTTTCCTTACTCTTATTACCGTTCGCTAGGGCTTTTCACGATAATTCATATCTTACTTACTACTTTCTTCAACTTCCAAGTTATACAACCATTGTACACTTAGAACGTTCGTCCAACACGAATACGATTCACAAGGATTGTTTACGTATTCGACGTTTACGTTGCTCATCTCTTGATCTCTCACTCAACCTCTATTCAAGGTTTCAATTGCATTTAATCGTTATCCAACCCATGAACCCCATGTTCATTATCCTTTCTTAATGTTAAAGCCATACGGTTCGTTGTATGCTAAGACTGATCGTTCATAGCAACTGCGTTGCGTTCACAGCGTCTATACGCTTTACACTTATCTCTCATTACCACAACATAACATCAAAATGTTACTCATTACCTTCGTCACTCAACATCTAAGGAATCATAATCATAGAAATCCCTCACGTTCGTTCATTACGACTACTGTCCCCAGATATCGGTTACGTAATCTAGCACTTACATTCGTTATCTTTTAATCTCGTTTAATATTTCTGTTCAACCTTTACTAAAGGTTTAAAACACTTGACTAAGTGTTACATTAGGTGAACTACATGTTCATAATTCTTTCTTTCACATCCCCCATTGATTGAGAATTAAAAATCTCATTTACTGGCATTGCTTCGCACCCAAGCGTGACATGCCATTTTCAGACTTCTTCTCTCTCTCTCATCATTGCCGCGACCTCCACGCTCCTCTTCCCTTGGTCTGGCGATGTGGCACCAAACTCTTTGTTATCTCTTGCGCTGCGGCACCGAGCCTAAACCTAGAAATTTTTTCTAAATGTTGCATTAAGTTTGAGATACATACTTTACGATCTCACAACTTCTTCGTTATAACTCGGAACGAGGTTGTTCCAAAGCCATTCTCTTCCTTATCTTACTTACTTCCATACCCCTTGGACATAACTTTATTCTGAATCCATTAATGTGCCATTCGATTGGCTTGATCTTCCCTGTCGTTCATTTTTACGCTTTTAACGTTCTTCACTCGTTCGTTCGTAATTCGGTCATCCGAACTCGGAACTCGTTCGTTCTTGAGTCCACGACTCACGTTTTCTACGTTCTCTTATATTTTTTTGAAACCCTACATGTTCGGGTTCATTTACTAGCTTTCTAATTCTCGTTCGCTCTTTTACAAAATTTTGCCATAACTTCGTTATAACTAAGTTTTAATCCGTTCTTCATGAACGTTTCTACCATTCCTAACTAAACAATAAACAACTAACTTATACGCGATGGTTTTAAGCTTGTTCATCAACAACAATTATCTTACAATGGTTTTAAATTTGTCCATCAACAATAATTATCCTACGATGGTTTTAAATTTGTCCATCAACAACGTTCTTCGTGTTCTTCGCGTTCTTCGTTCATTCTTCATTTTTAATCGATATTTTGGATTATGATTCCATTTTTCCTTGGAATTTGATGTTATAGAACACCATTCCTTACTTATTTCACCTACTCATTTATAAGATTCATTCGGATCGCTCAAAATCCTTACGAATCTTATACTTCCTTAAGAAATTTACAAACTAAACTTCTAAATCTTATTTCTTTATTTTCTCATGATTTCAACCATATGAAATCATTTCTAGAATCATCTTCTCCCTATTCTCATTAAGCTATGTTTTAAGTATAGAAACTTAAAGAAAATATTTGAAGAAACTAGGGTTCGGATTACCGTTCTTCTTTAATCCTCTTCCGTTATACAAAGCCGGCAAATTGCAAGCTTTTCTATTTCACGATCACTTTTGATCCGAGCATTCATGGTCAAACTCTTCCTTCTCCCTCTTCATCTGAGCTCTCTCTCTCTCTCTCTCTCTCTCTCTCTCTCAAGTTATAGGATTTTCAAAATCCTAAAAAAATAAAATCTAGCTTCCTATTTATAGAAAACCAAAGCTTAGGGCAAATTGGTCATTTCTCCCCCACCTCCTTACTATTCCCACCTCCTCCAACACTTAGCCACCAAGTAAACTTGGCCTCCACCCTTACTTGGTGGCCAAGTGACCGGCCCACATGCCCATGGGTCACCCCATGGGTTTCCCAATTGGTTCATACCCATCCGTTTATCCATCGGTTCGATTCGCAGTTTCTTTTCTTGGTTTGGGCCTTAACCCTAATTCTTATTGGGCCTATCTTGGCTTGATTTCACAAAGCATTGGGCTTGACATAATCCAAGTCCAATTGGATTTTACAAAGTCCACGAACTCAAAGTCCATTAAGACTAATCGTATTCTACACATTCCATTCTCGTATCCTCGTATTCTCTTCGTATATCGTTCGTACGATATTCGTATTATACGTCGTACTAATCTTCGTACTATACTCGTATAATAACTAGTATTATACTCATATTTCTCACGCATAATAACTCTAATTATTATACGAAATCATAAAATTCTCGGAACTCACTTTTCCTAACCCTTAGGTTTTAAGTCCGTAAGCGAAAACTTCGTTTTTGCCATAACTGAAATATTATTGAATATTCCATCACGTCTCAAAATTTTACGTAATCATTAACTTCTCGAAATTTCAAAATAAATCTCCGAGCAGAAACGGATGAATACTGCCTATTTCGTCTTTTTCCCCGAAAAGTATTTTATTCCCGGAAAACTTTCATTTTCGTCTTGAAAATTCTTACTCGTTCAATCTAGCTCGTAGCTAGAATCCTCCCGACTTATAATCATCATAGGTTATAGAACGATTAATAAACACATAACACATAATAGTATTATTAAAAATTCATTTTATTAATAACTAATTCTTTAAACCTAAATTCTGGATAATCCAAAATTCCAGGTTGTTACAATCCCCTTGTTTCACCCCAGTATTCCCAGGGTTAAAATTCTTCCTCTTAGGCATATTGCCACTACCACTGACAGTCTCTGCCTTATTTCCTCCCTCTCCCTTACTCTTATTCTTTCTATCCTTGTGGTATTGGGTCAACTCCTCACTACCACCCTCTGCTATTATCGCCTTTTCCAGAATGGTCCCATAAGAAGCACTCTAAAAAATCGATATCCTACTATAGAGCCAGGGTTTTAGGCCCTGCTCAAACCTACAAGCCTTCCTCTCCTCCGTGTCCACTTGGTGTGGAGCGAACCTTGCCATTCATTGAATTTGGCCGCATATTGGGGAACAGTCATGTCCCCCTGTTTAAGTTCGAGGAACTTAATCTCCATCCTCTCTTGCATGCTAGTAGGGAAGTAGTTCTCAAAGAATACCTTCTTAAACTGTTCCATGTAATAGCTTCAGCTCCAGCCCTACCTGGTGAGCCTCCCACCAGTATTTGGCTTCCCCCTTCATCATATAGGTCGCAAAAGAAGTCTTTTGCGCCTCCATTAGGTCCGTCGTTCCCTTCAATTCAGGTGGACCTACACTCTTAAATTCTTTAAAGGTAGTCGTTAAGCTACCTACCTTAGGTCTTCATGGTGCTCTACCCCGAACTTGGTTAAATGCAAATCGTGGTTATAAATTAACGAACTCTTGCATTGGGTTATTAGGACCCCCCTCATTATCATTATACGATTCCGCCTCTTGGTTACGTTGTCTTCTTCTTGGCGGCATTTTTAATTAAATAAATAAAGTTCCATTATTACTTATTTGCTTACTTCGTTATTAGTTGTCAAACAATTGAACAATAACTCATACACAACAAAGAAAATTAAAATAAAAACTTCCTTATATTAAAATGCTTCTTTATAGATCAGAACTATTTACAAGTTGCTTTCCATAGCCCAAAAGCTATTACATAAATATCCCGTGATTGACTTTTACAAAAATTGGGATTTACAAAAAGACTACCCTTTAGTTATACAAAAGAGGGTTTTACGTCACTACACAAAAGTATGTACCATACTAACTCCTAATACTGCCTAACAGCATTCCCATGCTTCTCGTTCGCTAGAATCGACACAATATCTCGACTTATAGTATGTCGAGTCTGTCCCGACTCAATAAAATAACAAGCTATCTTAAGCTTGAAATCTTCGTTCGCACTATCATTTATATATGACATTAGTGCTATCTTCTGGTCTTTTTCAGCCAGTTTCTCACGAAGTTCTACGACCTCGTTCTTATAGTCCCTAGCCTTGTCAGTCATGAGCACTTTCTCATCGTGCTCTATCTCATAGTTTGACTCTGCAGACTCCTTCGCTCCATAAAGATACCTGATCTCTTCCTTTTGGTGTTGCACCATATTGCGCAGTTGCACATTACGGTTAAGCACTGAGAGGTACATTGCCCTCATAGTCTCTGTAGGTGTTGACTCTAGGCGGTGCATCACCGTGATGTCGATGTCACCTCCATGTCATCCTCCACATCTATCATGATATTCGAGATATGATGTTATCCCCATGGTCTCCTCGAATAGTCCTCCTCCGAGTAATATTCCTCGCCTCGACTCTTCTAGAATCACTACAGTATGTCCGCTTATAGGCACATGTCTTTGTCTCAACTTCAGTTCACTTGGACTCTCAACGATCACATGTATATCCCTATACATCAAGCTTATCGAATCAACATCTACAATAACACATAACAAATTGATTAGTACATAATACACAATAGTATAAGCACAAATCACATTTAATCCATTTAAGGTTACTTTCCATCTTTTAAATCTTTCGGTACTGAGTTTCCTCAATACCTTATTAACTCATTTGACTCGAGTTAACTTTCTTCGGACTCTTCCTTTCCTAACAAGGTTATTAGCCTAAGGTTCTTCCCCCCTTAAGTTTTATAACCTAATACTTTGATACCAACCTGTGACGCCCCCAAATCCGGGTATCTTCCAACCTGACAGATGGTGCTCCACGATACTACAATCCATACAATCATTCCATTGAGATAACAACAAAATGAGTGTAATAATTATCTTTGTGTTACATTTGTAATAAATCCTTTCCCAGGTTCATTAATCGAATACATTCGTTGTTCTTCATAAGTATATTACAACCAAATACACTAATCTATTACAGGACGATTAATTGTCCATCTTAGCCTTGCCTTTATCTCTCTTAGAACTCTCGGTTCGTTCTACTTTAATTTCAAAAACATATGGTTCAAGCAAGTATGAGCATAACTAGCTCAACAAGTCTTAACAAAGAATCATATGAATATCACATTAACAATTACATGCTTTATTTCCATATCTGAACAATTATCTACGAAGTACTATGAAACATTTGACTAGTACTTCTCATGTCATAACAATAATTCAAAAGTATATATAATAGCTTAGGAATGATGAACCGGTCAATAGACCATGAACATACTCTTTTCATTTTCATACTTGAAAAGGATATCCGACACTAAGGTCATCCATCCGTCTTTACTTACGAGCACTTCTAGGTGATCAGCCTATTGTACTCTATGTTGATCAACACTCTTATGTTAAACGTATTTACGTTCAACTTTTGGCAACCTCGCGTGCCCATCGAATAATCGATGAAAAATACTTTTGTTTGTACATAGACAAACTTACCTTCTCATCTGTACCAAATACTTGGCATAGGATAGTGTTAACAGTTCTATATCGAAAGACTTGTAAACAAATCAATCAATTCTTCAATACTTGTCTAGCCAAGTTAAAACAGGCATCGACTCTTTCTTTAATACCATTCATGCTTTGTATAACATTCATCACATAAAACTTGACTAACACGAAGGTTAGGCAAGCATTAAGAAAGACTTGCCTTCAAGCATCTTCGAATAAATAATTCAACTATTCTCAGTCTTTACAGGATCTACATGATACATTCACATAGCACACTGTAATTAGTTATCAAACAAACTAACTTTACGGTTCTAACCAACTTCTTTCCCTTCTATGTCTTATTTGAATTAACTTCGTTATTAAAGTCGATTCAACTTCCTATACTTTGGTACGTCTCATTAACGTTCTTACGTCATTAACCGACATTCGATCATTATTGGTTAAATACCAACGTTGAACGTCATTCACGGTTTACTTAATACGTTCTCGCGTTCTTCGTTTAATTTTTATTAAACCTTACTAGATCTTCTTACATTAGCACCTTATAAGTGATTTAAGGTCAGTCTTATTATGCACATTAAGTACCTTCAATGTCTTACCTTAGGTCTACATTCAAATGGAACAAAACCTAACTTGGTCAATATTTTTCTACTACCGGCGCTGCGACGCGACATCCCTAGTATTTTGAAGGGCACCGCAGTGCAGTTGTGAAAGTTAGCGAGTACTTGGTCGAGTCTGAAATATTTGCTGACACCACTTTACACACTTGTTTTGGCGCCATGGCCAGTCTGTGCATCAGTTAGCCAAAACAGTCCACTTTTTTTAACGAAACTCTCGGTTTCCTAATTTGTTCGTTTTACATCCGAATTGATCCATTCGAAAGCCTACAACTCACAAATTACATCCTTTACGTGTTCATATAAGAATTTCACATTTTTGAATCCGTTAACTCGGAATTCACCTTTGAGTTCATTTTTAAGCGTTCGTTTAACGTTTTCGACCGTTCAATACTCGTTTTCTTCGTTATAAGTAGGAATAATGGTTTTCAAAACGTTCAACCCAAAACTAAGTTCACGTTCAAGACTTTCTATGGTTTTTAACTTACGTAAACACTTACGATTTCTATTTAGTCATGACCTATCAATGATTTAGTTATTATTAGGCATCCTTATATCTCCTCAATAAACATGCTCCACCAATCTACGATTCTTCTACGAGAAAGAAATCGAAAAGATGAAGATTACGGTTTACGAGAATTTACCTTTGAAGCAATTTACGTTCTTGATAAACGCCTATTGGTTTTCTTGAAGGTAGAAGGATTAAGTGTTTCTAGCTTTTTCTCTCTCTCAATATGTATTGGTCAAGCTTTGTAAAACCTCAAATAACCAACTCTTGCTTTGTATATATAGGCAACCAACTAAGGGGCAATATGGTCCATATGGCACCTCCTTATTATTGCACCTCCTTTACAACTTTGTCACCAAGTAAAGTACTTGGTGAGCAAGTTTATTACTTGGCCTGACCACCAAGTGGCCGGCCCACTCTCTTATGGTTCATCCCATAGGTTTTACCCATCCCATGACCCACCGGTTTGACCTGCAGTTTACTTTTCGGATTGGGCTTGACATAAATTAACGTTGGGCCTCAACTTGGGCTTGTACACCTAATCCATTGGGCTTGCTATTGGTTTAAGCCCAATTAAATTATACCAAACCCTTAACTCATACTCCATTAATACGGCTCGTATTCTATGCGTATAACTCACACATTCTCTTTGTCTAATACTCATATAATAATCGTATTATACGTCGTACTATTCTTCATACTATACTCATATTTATACTAATATAATACTCGTATTTCATACATATAATATCCGAAACGACTATACGCATTGTATTTCCCTTTCAGAAACCTCTTTCACAAACCATTAGGTTTTACGTCTGCAAGCGAAAACTTCATTTGCCATAACGGAATTATTATTGGATATTTCATACTATCTTCGTATTCTATCATTACGCATTTCTCAAAATTTCAAACCCTAGCTCCGAACGAAATCGGATAAATAGTGTTTTTATGCAAACATTCTCGAAAAACCTTCGTTTTTCGTCTTTATAATTAACAACCATTAATACTAGCACAAAACCAGAATACTAACCACATCCGTATATTCTAGGTCATAGAACGACCTTCAAACATCTTACTCACATAATAAATCAATTAAATTCATTTAATTCACATAATCAAATAAAAAATTTAATTCATTCAAAATTCGAAATTCTCAAAAGTTACGATTCAGCGGATAAAGCATTACCGGGGAGAAGCGGAATCGATGTGCATTAACATTACCCTCACCGATGCTCAGTGACACAAGAGACACCGTCGGGCTTACGACGTTAAAACTAGCGCTACTTGGGAGGCAACCCATGTTCTACACTTTTTCTTTTTTTTTTTTAATTATTCTTTATAAGATAGTTTATATTCTAATCTAAGTATTTGCTTTCGTAGAATTTTTATGTGAATTCTGAATGATTTGCATGATGAAGAAGGAAGTCAATTCTTACCTCATAGCGCATGCCGCTCTGTCCAGTATACATGCTTAGCGTGGGGTGTGCTACAAGCCCAGTCCTTCATGCCATGCAACGCAGACCGCGCTACTTCGCTGACGTCGCAGCACGGGACGCGCTACAGATCCTAGAGCCCTTGACCATCTAGCACGGGTTGTGCTCTCTAAGAGTTATTCACAGTGCGGGGCGCGCTACAGATCCTCAAGCCCCTGACCATCTAGCGCGGGGTGCGCTACGGATCCTCGAGCCCTGACCTCTAGGCGGCTGGTATTACCTACCACCGTTCATTGCGGTAGCAGAAGCTACCTTGCTGCGATTAAATTCCAAGCGCTTACTTGCATAACAGACGTGTCCTCAGCCATAATACCCACCTTGCCTCCTTGCCTCTCCTTCACCAAATCAAATTCATCCATTTCTCCTACACCACTTCAAATTCCAAACCTCCATAACTCCAACAATAATGATAACACCCCATCAATCCTTCCCCTTTTCAACTTCTATTCCATTGAAACCCACTCACCTTCCATCTCCCAACCCACGTTGGATTTCCTTCCCTTATATGAACTCCAACTACAATCCCCCAATTCATATCAACTATACACACTACAAACCAATCCTACATCTATTTCATTCCTTACACAAAAATTCTATCAATTGGGGAAACATTTATAACGAGGGAAACACCATTAGTGCAAGGAACGCACAACTCACTTCTTGCTCGATCTTCTTCTCTGTTCTTAATAGCAAGTAAGTAGAACAACTTGGATTTTGGGTGTTTGTTTTCATAATTTGACTAGCAAGATTACACCAAGTAAGCTATTGTGGGGAAAAACTGAGTTCGCTCACTAACTGTTCGATAAAAATCCGGAACCAAACTTTGAACCTACTCACCTCAAGAACCACCATGTCTTCTAATAAAAGACAACGCCCATCCTCCTCCACTGCTAGGCCTCAATATGATCACACTAGGTTTGTTAGTGAGTGGGCCGCTGACCGATTCATGTCAACCATTGACAAGAAAACATTGGTTCTCGAACGTGGGTTGAAGCCGAATGCTAATTTGGATGGCGACATGGCTTTGCAAATTGTGGAGAGGAATTGGTTTCAGTTGGTTGAACAACCACTTCCAGCGGCAATCAACATAGTGAAAGAGTTTTACGCCAATGCAATGGAACATGTCAATCACATAGTCATGGTCCGGGGGAAACCGGTGGCGTTTCATGCCGATGCTATCAATAAGTATTTTGGGTTAGAGGCACCACAAGATGACAAATATGAAGATGGATTGCCCGAGTTAGACGAGTTGATTGTTAGACTATGCAAACTGGGTACTCAATGGGTAATTCAAACCGGTACAAATAAAAAGATAAGTTTTCCACACTCTGCACTTAGTCGATATAGAAAAGCTTGGTATGCATTTTTGTGTGCCCGTTTAATGCCCACGCGCCATCAGACCGAGGTCACTAAGGCATGAGCTCGGCTATTGTATGGGATTGTACACCACCATTTCCATATGGACAACTCAATTGCGTTCTATAATGTCGATGTGGGGGAGTGTATTCAAGAGTCCATTGACCGGGTGTACGCGGGAGCACTACTGGAGGTTTGTTGCATGGATTCTTAATCACTGACTTATGCTGCAAAGCTGGAGTGCAGTGGCAACCTTCCGAACCTATCCAACACCCCATGGAAATCATTGATCACGCAACAATTGAGAAGTATAAGGCATGGGATGGGGCAAGATCACATCCACGTGGAGAAGGCTATATTATGATCCAACAACCCTCACCCCCAGTTACAGTGGAACCAAGGCATGAGCCACCAACGAGGGCTTCAAGGAATTAATTTCTATAGTTGGCCCAACGTCAAGATCTAATGCATCAGTACAATGCTAATGCATTCAACATGCTTGCTGATGCGTTTTCCTGCTGCAATCCAACTGCACCTCCAGTAGTCATGTACATTCCTCCTAATTTACCTGCATATCCTCCGGCGGACGACGACGAGCAAAGACTCGTTTTCAGGTAAGGCCTCATACTTTTATTGCATTATTTTGGCATAATTAGGTCATTACTTGTTTTAAGTTTGGGGGATTATGTTTCATGTTCTTTAGTCATTTATAACTATCGCTTCATGTTATCTTATCTAAAAAAATAATAATATATATATATATATAATTTTTTTTATATTTTGCATATAGTTGCATGAATCCAGTTATTAGATCGTATATGTGATTCTTAGCCAATGATGAAATTAAAATTATGTAGACAAGTATATTACTCAGTATGAGAAGCTTGATGCAGTTTCTATTATGATGTGGATCTTGTTCTAATTGAAACTAGTATAATAAGGATAACACGTTAATAACATCTGTGTTAATGGATTAGTTCAAATTGTTACATAAAGATTTTTTAAAGGATAGTGCTAGTATAAACGAGAAAGTGACAAAGATAGGCATGAACCTATGTTTGGGGGAAGATTGGGGTATATAAGCTCTATTTAAAAAAAATGGAAATTAGTTGAGTCTTGTGGTGGGTTGAGAAGAAATACTCCCCATAAACACAAACGTGAGATGGAGCGTAAAATGCACTCACCAATCATCTATCTAAAAAAAATAAAATAAAATGAAATAAAGAAAAGACGGAAAAATAAGGGTAACGAGCTCCCGTCAATGAAAAAAAAAACACAAAAGAAGTGAGCATTAATACCCTTTTCGGAACCTGAATCCTGGTAATTGTTTGAGCTAAGTTAGAACTTGTTTGTTTTTGAAATTTTTGAGTTTATGATGTATGATTCCTGATAAGAAACTGGTTATGTAATTGAATTTGATTCGATATCAGTTAGCATGGGTGTTGCGCACACACACACATACACACACACACTGTATTAGTGATAACAGGGTAAGATGTAAGGATTAATAGTGAGTGCATATTAATTTTGATATGAAGTGTTGACATGTTTACTAGTTTTTTTGAGGCCGTATTAGTAAAGCATCTTTACTGTCTTAATTTTGGATTCGTAGTTTAGTTGTTAGTGCATTGCATTGCATTTTGCTTGAGGACAAATAATGTTCAAGTTTGGGGGAATTTGATGAGTAGGTTTTTAATCTAAGATTTATGTTCGTTTAGCTTGATATATTGTTAGTTTTTGGTAATTTCATGTTACTTTTGATGGGTTGTTTGCTTGTTGTAGGATAATCCATGGGCCTGTCAAAATGTTACAATTGGAAGGATATTTCGAGCAATTCTTGAAGTTTCTGATTACATAGCGTGGCATGCCTTTGAGATGTATAGGAATGTAGCGGTGAGCGTCTTTGGGCATAAAGAATCTTCCGCACGCTTAGTCTTGGGAAGCCATTGTCGGCATGTGTTTTCTGGCGCGGGGTGTGCTGCGTCGGTGTGTTTGTTGGGCGAGATTTGATGTTGTGCTAGAAGTTGGGCTATGTTGGGAACTAATAATTCTTTATGTAATGTGACCATATTAAGAGTGTGGGATGGTTGTTAGTTTATTTTGTGGCAGTCTTTTACTATTAAGTTGTTGATTTTGAAAAGGATTCATTTCTTCACTTGATTTCTTATGAGGAGAGTTAGAGTTGGATTAGGATTGATGTATGGAGCTGAATTGAAACTACTTTTATGCTAAGTGTGGATGGATGGAGGGGTATCTAGACACACTTTGAGAACGAGATTTAAGAGCAAGAGCTTGGAGGAACGAAAGAGAAGAATAATTTCACGAAGATTTCAGAATCGAAGGGCTAGAAGGGTGGTGTATTACTATTCTCTTCTAATTTCTATATTCTGTAATTGGGATGATGTTTTCTTTTATTTATTCAGTATTTGATTTATTAGCTATAAACTAAATTACTTATTAGGCTTATAATGGATCTTTAAGTGGAACAATGATTATGTAACCTCGGTTTTCAGTTTAATAAAGCTATTATGCAGTTTATCTATATTAATTTGAGCTTGAATTTATGAATTGCTTGATCAACAATTCTATGTGGATTTGTATGAATTAGAGATGAAATATAAATCTAGACTTAATTAGGTAAAATCTAATTCTCCACGCACAACACGCAAGATTTTTATACACTGGTCAAATTGAAGTAATAAAGTTAAAGTAGATTGGTAGTTCAGGTTAATCGCTCCCACGAGGAATTTACTTTAATAAAAATCACCAAGTACTAAAAACTTATTGGGTAAAATCTAATCAACTCAATCTTATTTAAACTTAATAATGAATTTCAATTTATATAAGTTTCAATTAATAAGTCTAATTCTACCACTAGTTAAATTAAGATTACGGAGATTTAAGATCACAACTTCACTTATTGCTTTATTTAAATTAATACACTTGTCATCATTTATTCTCTATCATGAATTGTTAATCAAGAACACTAAAGCAGATAAAACCACCTTTCGATGCATAATACCCATACTCACTTAAATCCACAGATGATAAAATTATGCAAGACACCCTAATTAACTAATCCATTATATCTCTATATGAATTACAATTAAAAAGGATTTAAAGCACAAGTTCTCTATAAGATTACATATGGCGTAAAGGCATATCTCTATCCTAAACACGAATCATGAATTCCATCTATGTAGAAATCACAAACACATGCTATGATGATAAGATCTAAATCAATACTTCATCTCTCGAGTTCATATAGATTATCACGGTAATTGTTATCTAGGCAATTAAGCAATTAAGTCCAAATCACAATAGACAATCCTCACAATAGAACATAACAATTAATAACGAAGCAGATTAAAATAAACTACACAATAAGATCCATTGTAATCTCAAACAAAGAATTAGTTCATGATTATTAAATTAAAACTAAGAATCCACAATTGAATAATCATTAAAAGACAAAGATAGAAGAAGATGAGAAGTTAGAATCTATTATCTGTAGATTTGAAGCTCCCTCCTCGCTTCTACTTTGAATCTTCAATGGTCTCCAAGTTGCTTGAATCCCCCAAATCTAATAAGAACTAGGGTTTTGATCTAATCTACTCTAATGGAATTCTCCAAAACTAGCCTATCTCTTCTCTTTTATGCCTCTCATCATGTATTTATAGTTCTAATGGATACCCTAGCAAGTTAGGCAACTAAGAATCCTATTCTAGCTCAAATTGGACATCAAATAACCTAAATAAATTGTTTTTCCCCCGACTAGCAGCAAGTGCCCACCACGCCATTCCCTAGGTCATTTTGGGTGCGCCCCCTGCCACCAGCGCTACAGGGCCCGATGGACTAGCCACCATAGTTCATATATAGCGTGGTCCGCTACTCTATTTTCCTCATCATGACGTCCTTTGGTAAAACATACATACCGTTTGATCCCCTCGGAATTACGGGACATGCAACCTATCAAATCGAAGATATCAACGAGATCTACAACTTTCATGCTTTAAGGATTGACAGATTACGTCCGAATCAAGGTGAAAATCGAGCTTGAAGTAGATGTTATGTAAATGGCAAACATGACATCTCTTCACTTGATCTTTGTTGATAAAAAGGCCATAACTTTCGCATCCGAGCTCCGATTGGGACGATTCAAGATGTTCCGGAAAGCTAAGAAGTAGATCTACAATAAAATTCAAGTTCCATGCCAAGAACATGCATCCAACTTGGTGTTAAAAGCCTTGTAATCTTCCCTTCTTGCACGTGCTTGCATATTTTTGTCCAAAAGATGTTTGAATTTCTTTTCCTTACTTCTTCATGCCAATGTTATGTCATAGCCTACAAAATAACATATAATGTATGAAAAGTAACTAAGAAACATAGGTTTAAGCAACTAATTCAAGTAATAGTTACCGGATAAGTAGATATAAAACCTACTTATCAAATACCCCCAAACTTAAACCGTTGCTTGTCCTCAAGCAGAAACTCAAAAAAATAATGATATACATTGCAACTAATCTACATGCCTACGAATCCAGCAGTAATGACAGAAACAAGTCTATTCAACTAGCCTTAGAGAAATCAAGCAAACATGATAATACATCATATCAAAATAAATCATTAACTTGCCAATCAATCATCAAATCTTAAACTGTTATCACTAATATAGTGCGTGTGTGCTCCACAACAATGTTAACTGATATAAATCAAATTTAACACATAATAAGTCTCTTCGAAGGCATCATATAGTGTAAACTCAAAAAATCCAAAAATAAGCTAGATCCAACTAAAATTAAACAATTACCAATATCGAGGGTTAACATGAGATACTTATGCTTCATTTTTCATTTACGGGTGCTTTTTGCTCTTATTTCTCATTTTATTCTTTTTTTATTCTTGTTTTATAGTGAGTGCGTTTTACACTCCATCTCACGCCTGTGTTTATGGGGAGTGCATTTCACGCTTCTTCTCGACCCACCACAGGACTCAATTTATTCAACTCAATATCTTTTCTTCTTTTTTTTAGAAGCTTATATACCCCACTTTTTTCTCCAAACTTAGGTTCTTACCTAATTCTTTGCCTTCACTGCCTATCCTTGTCATTATCTTATTTAAACAAGCATTATCCATTAGAGTCCCATTATGTATCAATTTAAACTCAATTAATCAATACGTTGTTTTTACTGTGCTATCCTTATTATACCAGTTTCAAACAGAAAAAGACTCAATTCCTAACAGGAAATCACATCAAAGCTCTAATAGTTAGTACTATACTTGTGTACCCAATTCCAATCTCATCGTTGGCCAAAAAAAATTGTAAATATCAAACAGCTGGACTCATGCAAGATGTACTAAATGCTATATAAACATAGTAAACTAACTACTAATTTTTTAAAATTTTCACAAATTATTAAAGTTTTTTTTTAAGAATTTGAATGCAAAAACTAAATGTAACTATATGAACTACAATGTAACTAACTATATGCAATACGACACTAAAATGCCCCCAAACTTAAAACAGACATTGTCCTCAATGTTTAAGATAGGAAAAATTAAAAGAGAGGACTTCCCTGAAAATACAACATTTTCCTCCTTGTCTCGCTAAGTCCAAGAATATGCCAGACACATTGGAATAAATCAGGAACCACGCTTGAGTTGGACTTGACTAACATTGCAATTAAAACACTTTTAACACTTTAGATTTTGCTATGCGATACCCGCTGCCATGGATATGCATGAGATAACGCCTACTGCCAGCCAGAGGTAGTTGTCATAGAGATAACGCCCCCGTGTTCTAGAGAGATCCGCTATAGGGGTCACTTGGCGAGAAGCGTGCCCCATTATACATTGATATATGGCGTCCCATCTGTGAGATTGGGTAGAATCGCGCGGTCCCAGCATGTCATTAAGTGTCAGAGGTTCGGTAGCTTAGACTTGGGGTGACTCTCTTTTTTCTTGCCTTACTCGCGAAAGCATACCATTATGGAGTCATTATTCTTCAAAACTAAATATTTGAGCTAGACTATAAACTAAAATATAGTGAATAAATAAGGAAGAAAAGGTTTAGAGCTTGGGTTGCCTCCCAATAAGCACTTGATTTATAGTCCTTCAGCCAGACTTTGTCTGGTCAACGCTATCCAATTCCTCTTCAAAAGTTGAGGAATCCTCAATCCATCAGAAATAATATAGCTTTTGGTAGGTTCCCATTTGTGATGGCCAATGCATCAAAGTCACCTAGCATGCTCTGATTTGGTATGCTCTTAATCAAAAACGTCCCACAGCTAGGTGTTTTCTTCATTGTGTATGTGATCACTTTGGGGCATGGAAGCTTGTCACACACAATGGGCTCTTCGTCTATCTTCTTTTTCTCGTCCCACCATGGATTCAAAATTGTACTCGCTCTTATGTCATCAAGAGCTTCGTCGACGACATGACTACCAAGTGGGCATGATTTTGCAAATCTGACTGACTCTTTGATCGTTGGTGGAGACACATTTAGATCTTCGTCGACCTCTATTTCATTATCCCCAATTATCTCCACACTTTCGATATCTTGTGGCTCATCCAGTCACAGATTTGGTTCGGGTTCTCCGTCAATTTCGTCATCCATGTCATAAGGCCAAGTGTTTGGGGGAAGGTTTCTTACGGCTTTGGTCATTTGCTCTGTCTGATCCATAAGATTTTGATTTGGCTTCGCTTGATTACTCATCTTCTCCTCATCTGCTATGAACTTGGACAATAATTCCCCCAACCTTGATCTTTCTATTTCAGTCTCGGAAGCCATGTATTGAGGACCATTGGTTGAGGTAGTGACTAGTTGTTCCATCCAATTATTAAAATTTTGGGTTGACAACTCTTGGCTAATACTCATCTCCTCTAGGTTTGCTACGTCCTTCAATATTACATCCCTCAGATTTGGCTTTTCTTCTTGTGGCAATGGAGGTGGACATGAAAATTCCGGTGTGTGTGATGGATTTGGAGCGTAGTATTAGTCTTCATAAGTATCGCTCCATGACGAATCCGGGTGATACCCCCAAACTTGATGAAAATTAGCATATGTCTAATCGTTGAGGTATTCACCACCGTGGTGTCCCGACCCAAAACTAATGGTGCATTGATGACTCGGATGATTACCAGCACAATAATTGTAATTAACTGTTATCCTTCGATTACGTTGGTCTGCAATAACGTCCAACCTCCTCGAAAGTGTCTCATGTTGCGCTGATAATGCAGAAAATGCATTGAGACCATCAATCTCTGCTCCCCTTGGCGGAGTTATTCTCGTATACGGCCATTGATAATTAAATTCCGCCATGGTACTTCAAAAAAAAAAGAAAAATAGGAAGAGAATTAAATAAAAAGAAAAAAAATGTTTAAATTAAGACTAATTTGATTGAAGCTAATATTGGCAAAAATATATTAACTAATTCCCCGGCAACGACGCCAAAAACTTGTTGGGTAAAAATCTAATTACGCATAACACGCAAGTATACGTGGTCAACAAGTAATAAAGTGAAAGTAGAGTATCGTTCCCATGAGGAATTGTTTAATAAAAATCACCAAGTACTAACCCGTAATCAACTCAATCTTATTTAAACGAATGAATTTCAATTTATAAGTAAACTAATTCTAATTACCACTAGTTAAATTAAGATTACGGAGATTTAAGATCACAACTTCACTTATCGCTTCATTTAAATTAACACACTTCTCATCAATTATTCTCTATCATGAATTGTTAATCAAGAACACTAAAGCAGATAAAACCACATTTCGATGCATAATACCCATACTCACTTAAATCCACAGATGATAGAATTAAGCAAGACACGCTAATTAACTAATCTACTATATCTCTATGTGAATTACAATTAAAAAGGATTTAAAGCACAAGTTCTCTATAAGATTACATATGGCGTAAAGGCATATCTCTATCCTAAACACGAATCATGAATTCCATCTATGTAGAAATCACAAAAACATGCTATCATGATAAGATCTAAATCAATACTTCATCTCTCGAGTTCATATAGATTATCACGGTAATTGTTAGCTAGGCAATTAAGCAATTAAGTCCAAATCACAATAGACAATCCTCACAATAGAACATAACAATTAATAATGAAGCATATTAAAATAAACTACACAATAAGATTCATTGTAATCTCAAACAAAGAATTAGTTCATGATTATTAAATTAAAACTAAGAATCCACAATTGAATAATCATTAAAAGACAAAGATAGAAGAAGACGAGAAGTTAGAATCTATTGTCTGTAGATTTGAAGCTCCCTCCTCGCTTCTACTTTGAATCTTCAATGGTCTCCAAGTTGCTTGAATCCCCCAAATCTAATAAGAACTAGGATTTTGATCTAATCTAATCTAATGGAATTATCCTAAACTAGCCTATCTCTTCTCTTTTATACCTCTCATCATGTATTTATAGTTCTAATGGATACCCTAGCAAGTAAGGCAACTAAGAATCCTATTATGGCTCAAATTGGACATCAAATAACCCAAATAAGTTGTCCCCCACCGATCATCACGCCCCCACGCCTTCCTAGGTCATTTAGAGCGCCGCTCCACGATTTCAGTATTCAGAGGACTTCGCTATGCATAGTTCATTTATAGCTGGTCCGCCACTGCTTTTCTGCTGACGCCCTTTGGTAAAACATGCCTAACGTTTGATCCACTAGGAGTTACGGGGCTTGCCACCTATCAAATAGAAGATATCGACGAGATCTACAACTTGTATTCTTTAAGAATTGACAGATTACGTTCGGATCAAGGCGGAAATCGAGCTTGAAGTAGATGTTATGTAAATGGCAAGCATGACAACTCTTAACTTTGATCTTTGTTGATAAAAAGGCCATAACTTTTGCATCCGAGCTCCGATTGGGACGATTCAAGATATTCCGAAAAGATAAGAAGTAGATCTACAATAAAATCCAAGTTTCAAGCTAAGAACATGCATCCAACTTGGTTTTAAAAGCCTTGCAATCTTCCCTTCTTGCACGTGCTTGCATATTTTTGTCCAAAAGATGTTTGAATTGCTTTTCCTTACTTCTTCATGCCAATGTTATGTCATAGCCTGCAAAATAACATAAAATGTATGAAAAGTAACTAAAAAACATAGGTTGAAGCAACTAATTCAAGTAATAGATACCAAATAAGTAGATATAAAACCTACTTATCATGTATAATCTAGAATTTAACCTCTACAATGGGGTTTTTAGTAATCGGATTGGTGTAAATAGTTTAAAAGATAAAGAAGTTAAGTTTTGGCATAATATGTACAAGATGACTTATTTTAGACCCAAAAATTGATAATTAAATCATGTGATAAACTGTAAATTGATGATAATTTGTATTAATACATTGAGAAACGAAAATAATGCAAGTGGAATGAATCGTTTTGGTCAAGAAACGAATTCGTAGCGAATGAATTCGTTAAAAATGTTTAAAACATAAAAAATTAGCATGAACATTGAATTGGAACCCTTAAAATGAATTGCTGATGTTCTTGAAGTGTTATAATTATTCTGTAGATGACTAGTTTAGTGTTTCATGAGTTCATAGAGTCGAAAACCAACTAATTCCGACTTAAAATGAAGAAGTTATGAAGGTTTGAAGTAAAAACATTGCAAAATCTGTAATCTGGGCAAAGCCGAAACACGAAGCGTTGTTGCCTAGAGACACGTCTTTGCATTGATCACACTACTAATTGGTGCGGGGGCACTTTGGTGTGAATGATTTGGGCGCGGCCGCGCCCAAAGTATGTCAGGTGTGACTGTTTAGACCTGTTTTAGTAAAATAGGCATAACGTTCTCATACGAACTCCGATTGAGATAATTCAAGATGATCCGGAGCGAGGACGAATAGACCTACAACTTTTATTCTTTAGGTTGTTCAATTTGTGGTCTGTAACAGTATTAAAAATGGTCATATTTAGGATGATTGAGTTTTTGGGGCTATCGAAGGGCGTCAGGCATGCACATATGCTAGTATAGTGCTTCTGACGATAAAAGATGTTATTCTAAGTTATAAAAAAAGAATTTTAGTAAATATAATGATGTTTAACATTAATAAATGATGTATTAGATAAGTTGTATAAGCATACTAAGCATACATAAGAGAGGAAAATCGAGCGTGTGACGAATAAACGTCGAAACGCCGTTATAAGTGTTAATGAATGTAAAAAGTGTTTTAAGTCAAATGAAATGGATATTATAAGATATGGAATGGGTTTAATATAAAACCCATAAGTATTCCTAGCAAGACTTAAACACTTATATTAATTTTGAATATTACGTAAGTCGAAAAGTTAACACAATCTAATTGAACATTGTGTGCTAATTAACAGGAAGGATGATGAGATGTGGAGTAGAGTTACATTACAATTACTATGTTTTGTTATTTGACTAATAGTTGATGTGTATAATTATATAATTGTTTAGGGCACGTGAAGTGCAGATAACTGTAAGCTGTTAAACTGTTATTGGTAAACAACGATCAAGGCAAGTCTTTCAGTTCCTATGTGCTATGTGAAAGTTAACTTATGACTACGTTGATTGAGTAAAGAAATCAATATTTATACTTGTTATATGAACTATATCATGTATGTTATGTTAGTCCAATATTTATGAGATATATGTTGAGCATGTTATTATATGCTACGTGATGCATGAAAACTGTTAGATTTTGCCGGGCTGTCAAGCTCAACCTTGCAAATAACCATTTTTGCAGGTTAAGGATTGAAGGTAACACTATGTGCTACTTGAATGATGTGGATCATAAATAATACACGAAGATTAATATTTTAGCTAAAGTTGTTATTTCTTTATACCATGATTAAGATTCATGAGATGTACTAAATATTTTATGATGTATAGTTTTATGTTGAGTTGTAAAGCTAAAGTTAGAGTTATCTGATATGTAAAGGTTATCGGATTGAAATGTAAAATTTTATATAGTAACAGTTATAAAGAGAATCATAAAATAAGATTGATTCTAAGACATGTAGATGATAAATGTTTTGATTCAGGAAATTAAAGTAAGAAGACATAAAAGTTTAAATTATTCCACATTTTATAAAGTTTAGCATCGAATAATGATGTAAAATCAGAAGGTAGATGTGTTATTAACGACCAAAGTTGAGAATTAAATTGTATGAATTTTGGGGTCGTTACATAAACAGATGGCCTCATTGAGCATTGTAGAATCAACAAGGTTATTGAACATGATTGCTTATTCAATGAAGGTAAAAAAATTAAAAAATAAAACCAGCTGACATAATTCACATGATGGACAAGAAAATAAAAAAAAAAGACTCATTTCATATTCTGAAAAAAGAAATATCGAGCTTTATATTTCTACATTAAACTAAAAATTCTAAAACTAGCAAATTATGAGGCTGAAATGCATATTTAACTGTGTGAAAGAGGTACCGTCACAGCAGTATCTGTATCACTTGAATGTCGAGCAACCCGACCAACTTTCCAGCTTGAATTTGATGACACTAGAGAACTAGAACCATCAGGAAGAAGCTCATGACAGTATTTTGACAACGTTTTGTACCCCATATCTCCTAAATTAATTAGTCCAATAGCTAATTATTTAACTAGATTCCATGGCATAGCGAGCCACCAGATTTCCATTGCCAGGTGAGGTAGAAGGGCTAACACCTGGAGATGGGCACAGACTTTGGGGGCTTAAGCGTCCTGTGTTTGATAACAACGAATTATTGGAAGCATAAGCTAACCACCTGGGGCCCACAACCATAGGACCATAGCCAATGTTAACTCCAACGAGTCCTTGGCCTCCCAACTGAGGGACAGGATAAGTGAGCACGCTGAACTTATTCTCAAGAGTGAGTGCGTCAAAGCAATATATCTTCCAGTACATGCACACAAGTTAGGGTGGCAGTTCTAAACTCATATTGTGTTGCACAACAAATGATTGTAGCATGCTCCTAAGGCATTTCAAACTAAACAGAATACCAATATTCCAAAAAGAAGAACAATGGGAGTGTGCCGTGTGAGCATTGCATTTTACCAAACGATGAACCCAGTGAGCATTGGAAAGAATAAATTTGTGAGATGAAATTACATTTTACCCCCTCCCCCCATTCCCAAAAAATTGACATTACAATATAAGATGTAAAATATTATTAAAAAATTCCAGGTCCTTATAATCAGACATCCTATAGAAAAAGTAGTTTGACTACATAACAAAATACCAATAAAGCAAATAATGCAGTTCCACTGATTTCACAAATAGTAGCCTAACAATGCAGCAAAACAAATATGCAAAATTCTGGAACTACCATAAGCAGTAACAGAACTTTGTAATAATCAACTGAAATCAATGATAGCAGCAACATGAAAAGACATGCAGATTATGAAGCTACATGGCAAGTGGGAAAAAATGTGAAATTTAAAATATGTCTTAACGGATAGGAAACCACTAAAACATATTTTGTGCAAGGCTAACTTCTTAATTCATCTAATCATATAAAATATGTCTTAACGGATATGAAACTGTTTCACTACAATATTCGCACCCATCTGAAGAGATATAAAGCAGAAAATTAATAATCACCAATTCCAATCATCAGACATACGAAAAAATACCAAAATTAATTCTAGAAATAAATACCTCCCGATAACCTTAGTTAGGGTTTTGATGTAACTATCGATGATCTCATCTTTTGTGGGTTCACCCTCAGGTTTCTCCATAACAACAAGCCAGTGCTCAAAATCGCAACCGCCGAGCAAAAGCGTCTCTTTCGGGGGACGATTGGACCAGTTAGGGTTCGAATCATTAAGCGATGACATCATCTGGCGGGTAGCGAAACCGTGGATGGTAGCCACCGAAGGGGATAAATGGCGGAAGTAAGCGGCGGCACAAATGAGAGGGCGGAGGCGGAGGGATGAGAAAGAAGGAAGAGAGGCGATGACGGAGGGTGATGATTTGATGGAGAAGGATGCTAAGAACAAGAAAACACGAATGAAATATTAAAAAAGAAAAGCAAACTCTTTAAATTGATAAATATTTAAGCTCCGCGCGATTTATTTTAAGCTCCGTGTTTTTGACATAGATAACGTTTTTTTTAAAAAAATGTTATCTATTTAAAACCAAAAATTACCCTTATAAATAGATAACGTTTTTTCATATGTATCTAAAACATTTTGTTAAAAAACGCTGTGAAAAAAAATACCATAACATTTTTTATAAAAACATTGTTGTTTAAGTGTTGTCTATTTACTATTTTTTACTAGTTTTAAAATTAGAACTCATCATCAATTATCAACACTGTTCAAGTTAACAAAAAAACAAATCTTATCATAGGTCGAGCTAAATTCAAACCAATCCATTACCTAGATTCATGCAAATATTCTATATGAAAACACTCAATACAAAAGAAAATAAATTTTTTTTTGAAACATGCCTACAATATGCAAAAATAAACTTACTAACTAATCCAATGTATGTGAACTAAACAATTATGTAATACGGTATGATCCACCCCCAAACTCAAAGTGAACAATGTCCTCATTGTTTAAATAAAAAGAATTGAAGAGTTAAGGACTTCCCTGATTTGTTAAGCTTGTGGTGGTGGTGGTTGTGGAACAAAGACTGAAAACTCCACAATATCGGGATCTAAAGGAGGATACTGTGGCATGGGCTCAGGTTGGTGGCTTCCCTTTCCGTAATCTTTTGCTTATTTATTGAGCCACCAATACCTGCAATGAAGAGAGACAACATGTATTAGAATAACACTTTTGATTTATAAGAGAACTTAATAAGCAAATTAATTCCTATCTACTAAATAAACTAGTAAAGCATATAAATATAAAAATTTCTGGGTTGCCTCCCAGTTAGCACTTGAATTACAGTCTTTCAGCCTGACTTTATCTGGTTAACGCTATCCAATTCCTCTTCGATAGTTGAGGAACCCTTCATCCATCGAAAACAATGTAACTTTGGACAAGTTCCCAGAGTGATAATGTAGAGCCCCCAAATCCGGGTACTTGAAAACCGAACTCGGTGCTTCACGATATCATTCTATGAGCGGAATAATACTAATAATAATAACAATAATATAATGATCAACTTAATTTACATATCATCAGAGTCTGAATCCCAAGTACGTAACCTTTAAACCTTCATTACAACCCATGATAGATAATATATATCATATTTGTCTTAATAAAGTTAACTATTACATAACATAGCATTGCGTTCATTCAACAACCTTTCCTTTTCCCTTATTCTTAGCTGAGCTCTCTGGTTGTTCACCCTTAGCTGAAAACATTTAAATTAAGCAAGGATGAGCATTTGAGTGCCCAGCAAGTAATAGCAATTATATATATAAGTTGAAAGAATTTAAATGTTTTCTTTATACTACCCTTCTATAACAATTCAACAGTTGTGAAGTAATCTGTACCAATGATAATAATATATCAATTCTATACAAAATTTTTGAAACTACGTACTGACTATAAATAGATTTAGGTGACATTCTATGAACATTGTTTTCAATTTTTGAATAGGTTAAACAGAAATTCATCTGCAAACCGTCGTAACTTACGGGCACGGGGGGTGATCATCCCGTTATGCCCTGCATTGATCAATACTACATGCAAGAACGAGGGTATCGTTCACTCTGTCCACCTTGAGTGCATAAAAAGTTTTCCCGTGTAGGGATGTTCATACTTGTCTGGGTTCCAAATCAAAGGTTTTATCTTGTTCAACAATAATCTATAATTCAACATATATATATATATATATATATATATATATATGGGTAATTGACAAAGGTGTATCAACATGTGATTGAATACAATGATTATCCGAGTGGGGACACTTGTATAACTATTTATAGAAATTAACGAACATAATATATATATATATATATCTGAATTACCATATACTAACATGTTGATAATCAGTGAGCGTATATAATATAAGGTTAATAATTTGTACAGTAATAATATAATTCATAAATATTCTTACTCATGTCCATTGCATAAAGAAAATGCAAAGGTAAGATACTTGCTTGATGCGTTGCTTACAGTTCACAACTTAGTTTTATCATTTATATCACGACCTATCATTAATCAGATCATTCGTTCGATTAGAACAATATACTATAACACATAGTATTGCATTTCACAGTCAGCACATAACCTAATCACATTATTACCCATGTTTAACAACCATTGAATCACAAATAATCACATATCTAATTAAATTATCTAAGTCCAGATCAATTTACAAAACATGTCGCATTGTCTTAACAACTTTTATCGAATAATTATCGAGTCTAAGACTCTGTCCTGTAACTTAGTATCAGTCATATTATTTTTAAATGACTTCTAATAATTTATCATGAATTTTCAAACACCGGAATCATTATTAAATGATTTAAATATTGAATAATTCTATTATCATTAATATTTAATTAATATTAAAATATTAATGAAATCATTTACAAAATTTTTAAAGTTATTTATAATAACTTAAAACACTTTTAAAGTATTAATATTACCCTTAAATGATTTTTAAAACATTTAAAATCATTTTAAATAATTATCATTAATATTTAAATATTAATGTACTATTTATCAAAATATTAAAAGTCATTAATTATAACTTAATTTTTTTTTTTTAATTCATTTATATCCTTTTTAAATTATTTTTAAATTAATAAAACCATTTTTAAACTATTTATTTAATAATACGTAACAATACATGATCCCCAATATTAAATTCCACATCCTTTCGATGAAGATCCGCATAACTCTTTTGTCGATCTTGTGCCATTTGTATACGTTGTCGAATCGTTTGAATCTTTTACTCGTAGTTATGCGTACCAATTACTCGACGCCCCAAAATTAGGTATACATCACCCATCTTGGGTCGCCGACACATGGTACAAAATTCAAATACAACTTACTAATACAACTGTCGTGGTACAATACGACAAAAAACATAACTCGTGAGTTTGAATACAATTATTGTCTACTAGAGATTATACAAACTCAAAAGGAGTCCTCATTACAATTATTAACACACTATTTCACGTAATAGTGAGGACTACTAATGCTATCCTCCGGACCGCCACTCCGCTCCCCGACTAGTCCCCTCGCTATGTTCTCATTTCCTCAAGAGAACAAAGGAAAAGAAAGGGTGAGCTCAACTAGCCCAAGAAGAAATATTATGACTAAGATAATGCGTAATAAATTATCGTAGCCTTCTTCAACAAAGTTAAACCGATAAAATATAACAACATCAAGTTTAATCACAAATTTAACAAGCAATCCATTAAAAGAGTCAAGTAGAGAATAAAATCTACTATCTTTTATGATTTAAAAGGTTTTTCATGACTTTTATCACTGGACTCAAATTTTAATAAATAATCCACATCATCGAATCACCCATGCACTACTACCCAAGGATATTCTTTAGTATCACGACCACAAATTATCCATGCACTACAACCAAGGACATTCGTGGTATTCATTAATGGTCATGATCATGCCAACAACTCGCCCATCAATGCACTACGGCCAATGATAACTTTTACCACATCATTTGTAACATTACTACCATGATTACAATCGAATAATCCCCTCGGTCATAATCATACCAAGTCCATCTATGCACTACAAAAGCCACATATGACTTTCAACATAATATAAACATGAGGATGATGACAATGATATAAGAATTCAATAAAACAAGTTCAAGAATTAATTTATCCAGAACTAATAATGTCCAAATTGTCAACATGATACCGCTTTGTAGAGTAAAAATTCAAGAATGATCGTAAGAATATTTCCATGAAAAGATATCGATGAAGCGCAAATATCAAGGATATTCTACTAATTTCATGGAGTATAGAAGTCAAAACTTTAACCAACCGAGTATAATAAAGAATGGAATAACAAAAGAAATCACCATGCATGCGGTAGATTGCATGATGTGTTATTCCAACAGTAATAATAATAACGGACTGTAAAGCAAAATTTGCAACTAATGTGATGTTCCAATGTAACTGTCCTGTAAAACACACGCATGTGATGTTCCAATGATGTTCCAATGTAAATAATAAAGATTTTAACCAGTCCTGTAAAACACACACACATGCATGTGATGTTCCAATGTAATAATAATAAAGATTTTAACCAGTGTCCTGTAAAACACATGCATGTGATGTTCCAATGTAATAATAGAAGAATGTCACCAAGTATAGGTAAACCACATATACAAAGTTATTCCAATGTAATAATAAGCAATGGAATAACAATAGCTTCTCTTCATGAATAAGAAAGAATAACACCCCTTACATTAGTAGTAGATTGAATACCGCAGAGTGTAGTAATGTATCACTCTTCTTCTTTCTCTTTCTTCTCTATACTTTCTCTCTCTATAGCTTGAATGAATTCGTGAAAAATAATGAAGCACTAGGCCTCTATTTATAGAAGATTTCTAGCTTAGCACTTGAAATGTGAAAAGGCAAGTGGCTTGACGACTGGTGATGTGAAAAGAAAAGTGGTTTGACGCTTGGAATGTGAAACGACAATTGGTTCGACGCTCAGAATATAAAAAACGGCAAGTGGTTTGACGTCTAAAGGTAGTTACTATTAAGGTAATTACTATATTGACGGTAGGTAATTACTATCGATGAAGGTAATTAATCGATTTAGGTAATTACTATCGACGAAGGTAATTACTATCGATTTAAGAGACTTTAGATGATGACATATATGGGCCCCCATAAAATAACCAAACTTACCACAAACGCCTCATAATAGACTTTTTATATACATCAAGGATTGAATAAATATTACCACAAATCATTTTATTTTTAATCAACACATATTTAATCTTTCAACAATTATTAATCATTTATAACTTGTCGCCTCAATTATTGATTTAATAATATAACATATTATATATGATGATACCGTGACAATAATTGAATCAATAATATAAGAGATATGATGCAAAGAATTATCGTAGTAATAATTGAGTATAGCCGAAAGTGACTTCTCACGTAAGATCAATAATCAATACCGTGCAGCTACTATGCAACCACGCCAGACATCGTATTTTTTTACTACCGGTAGTTCAACAGCTTTAAATTCAGAACACCTCCGCCGTTATTTTCATAAAGTATTTTTGTCGCTTTCAATCCGACAATAATTCCGCTAGGGGTCCACTAATGATTGTGCCGCCGCATTTAATATTCCCCCCGACAAAAAGAATATTCCCCACCAAACGTAATATTTTATAACAACTTGCTTACTTTGCAAAATTTATAAATATTACCCACAACTATAACATTATATCAAATTTACTCCATAATATTCAAAAATAATATTTATAGAAAATTCATCTTTATTTATAAAAGTTGGGGTCTTACAACCTCCCTTCTTATGAAATTTCACCCCTCAAATTAGGGTACGCACGACGGTATGTCAAGAGGTAAGGATACCTTGATTTCATTTCGCATTCTAACTCCCAAGTCATTTCTCAACATCGTGGTTTCTCCACAAAACTTTGACTTGAGGTATAACCTCGAGCGTAGAATATGTTCCTTCTTATCCAAGATTTGAACAGAACCTCTTCATACGCCAAATCTTCCGCTATTTCGTCCTGGCTTCTAACTCAATAATGTGGTTCGGTCTTTCACATATTTACGTAATATGGATATGTGAAAAACGTTATGAACACGAGACATACTTCACAGTAAAAGCGAGTCTATAGGCCACGCCTCCTACTCGATCGAGGATTAAAATGGGCCGATGAATCGAGGATTGAGTTTTCCTCTTTTCCAAATCTCGTAACTCCTTTCCATGGAGCAACACGCAACAACACATGATCTCCTATATCGAATTCCACGCCCTTTCGATGAAGATCAAGATAACTCTTTTGTCGATCTTGTGAGGTTTTTATACGTCTGTTTGATCGCTTGAATCTTTTCCGTAGTCATACGCATCAACTCCGGCCCCAACAACGCTGCTTTCACCCACCTCATCCCAAAGATACCGAGAACGACACTTTCTTCCATACAACGCTCAATGGAGCCATGCCAATACTTGCTTGATAACCGTTGTTGTAGGAAAACTCCACCAATGGTAAGAACTTGTCCCAACTTCCCTTGAAATCAAGGACACAGTAGTCTTAATAGATCTTCAAGAGTTTGAATAGTCCTCTCCGATCGTCCGTCCGTCCGAGGATGATATGCCGAGCTAAATCGTAAGTCCGTGCCTATAGCTTTTTTTGCAACCAACCCAAAATCGTGAAGTGAATCTTGGGTCTCGATCGTAAACTATGGATACCGCATATACCATGCAGCCTTTACAATCTCGCTTATGTACATACGAGCAAGACGCTCAAGTGTATAAGTTTCTCAGACGGTAGAAGAAATGAGCAGACTTGGTCAATCTATCAACAATGACCCAAATCGCATCTATGCCTTGAGAAACCTTAGAAGACCCCAGAATCGAAATCCATGGTAATGTGCTCCCACTTCCATTCTCGAATTTCAAGTGGTTGCAATGGACCTTTTGGTACTTGATGCTCCGCTTTAACTCGCTGACAAGTTAGACACCTTGAGATAAACAACGCTATCTCTCTCTTCATATTGCTCCACCAAAATGTATGACTAATATCATGATACATTTTGGTACTCCTGTGATGGATTGCAAAACGGTGTCAGGCGCCCCATCATGATTTTATACTTTAAATCGTGGTCGTTAGAACACAAAGTCCGGAGTTGACTCAAGTATTCCTTCTTCATCGATTCTTGCTTCCTAAGATAGCACCTTCTTGCACTTTCTTCCTCATACGCATCACCTCCAGTGTCTAGAATTTGAGCAAATTTTAACTTTATCGATTAAAGTCTGCTCTACTCAGATATTCGCCATCATCACATGGGTCCCTCGAGTCTTTAACTCTATCTCCATCCTTTGCAAGTCACACAAAATGGGCCTTTATATTGACAATATCGCACTCAGATTTGCATATGATCTTCTACTCAATGCGCCACCTACCACGCTCGCTTTTTCCAGATGGTATTGATGGTATGATCATAATCTTTCAATAGCTTCAAGCCAACGCCGTTGTCGCATGTTGAGTTCCTTTTGAGTAAAGAAATATTTGAGGCTTTTATGATCCGTAAAGATCTCCACCCTTCTCCCCATACAAGTAATGCCTCCAAATCTTTAGTGCGAAGATAATAACCGCCAACTCTAGATCATGAGTAGGATAATTCCTCTCATATTCTTTTGAGTTGTCTTGAGGCATAGGCTATGACTTTTCCATGTTGCATGAGAACACATCCCAACCCTTTGCCCGAAGCATCACCAGAGATGACAAATCCTCCGAGCCGATGGTATTGTCGTAACAGTGCCGAAATGAGTCTCCTCTCGAGTTCTTGAAAACTCTTCTCACATTCTTCGCTTCCAACCGAACTTTGTATCTTTCCGAGTCACCGAAGTCAATGGAGTAGCGATTCGAGAAAATCCTTCCACGAATCTCCGATAATAACCAAATAAACCGAGAAAGCTACGATTTCTGGCCATCGATTTAGGTTGCTCCCAAATTTTGAATTGCTTCAATCTTTGTTGGGTCAATGATATTCCATGACTTGATACTACGCGCCCAAGGAATGCTACTTCCTCAAGCCGTAATTCATTCGATTCTTCAACTCTGCATAAAGCTTGTATTCACGGCTTTTGGAGTGTCACCTTCAAGTGTTGCTCATGATCTTCACTTCTTTTGAATAAATAAGGATGTCATCAATAAAGACGACCACAAAGTGATCCAAATATTCCTTGAATACTTGGCTCATCATATCCATGAAGGCAAAGAGAGCATTAGTCAATCCAAAGGACATGACTAGGAATTCATAATGCCCGCATCGAGTTCTCGAAGCCGCCTTTGAATGTCATCTGCTCTAATCTTCAATTGGTGATATCCTAACGAAGATCAATCTTTGAAAAGAATTTGGCTCTCAGCAATCGGGTCAAACAGTCATCAATACGCGGCAATGGATACCTATTTTTGATGGTGACATGATTCAACTCCCGATAATCAATACAAAGTCGATACTCCCATCTTTCTTCTTCACGAAATAGAACAGAGCACCCCAAGGAGAAGTACTAGGACTAATAAAGCCAATGTCTAACAATTCCTCCAGCTTGGGTCTTTAACTCTTGAAGTTCAATAGAGCCATTCGATATGGGGCTTTGGAAATGGGTTTTGTACCGTTCAAGGTCGATACAAAATTCAATTTCACGCCAGGGGTAGGCCAGAAGTTCTTCTTGAATACGTCAGAAATTTATTAACAATAGAAATATCGCTCAAAACCGATTTATTTTTGTTTAAATCAGCGATATGAGCTAAGAAAGCTTGACATCCGCTTTTCAATAAACGAATAGCTTTATGGCTTGAGATGACCGTGATTGATTTTAATGGTTTGGTCGCTTGAATTCGCATAATAGGTTGATTAGGAATATGAAAGCTAACAACCTTACTTAAAACAATCAATTTTTGCATGATGAGTAGTTAACCAATCAATCCCTAGAATCACGCCAAATGCAAGTATTTTCAATGAAATAAGATCTACAGTAATGTGAGGGTACCGATTTGAACCAAACAAGACTTATAAATAAAGTGGATGTAATGAAGGTTTCTCCCAACGAGTTTCCACAGATAAGTCAAAGTCTAATTTCTCCTGAGTCAAATTTAATCGATGAGCGCAAGTAGAGAAATAAAAGAATGGGTAGAACCCAGATCAAATAAAGTATAGATTTCATTAGAGTTTATGATAAGCTTACCCGTGATGACCTCATTCGTTTCTTGCTTTCGGGAGGTCACAACAAACGCCTCCTCAGACTACCGGCTTTGACTTTTCTCGGACTACCTTTGGTGCTCCCATCCTAGCTCAAATTTGTCTTCTATGAACGACAAAATCGGCTAAGTGACCTTCTCTTCCACAATTATAACATGCTTTTGACGGCATCGCGCAGCTTTGACCGATGTGCCCCTCCCTCATTTTGAAAACATATGATAGGTGGTCGCTCTCCTTCCTTAACGACAAAAAAATGGTGCCGACGCCTTTCCATCATTGTTGAATCTCCTCTTCTTGAAATGTCCATTCTTATTGTTTTGGCCCCGACACCACCACCAAGTGGTTACCATTTCGCCCGTTGATTCCTCCACGCTTGTTGTCACCGCTCATGATCGCTCACCGGTATTATCATTTTGCCGCCGCTTCTTTTTAGTTATGTTGACTCAAGTATCGCTACCCACTAATCGAGCCCTATTTACAACATCCTAATATAAACACAGCTTTATGAGAAATAAGATGTCGACGATTCCCGCTTCAAACCTCTTAAAAACATCCGTGTTCTCTCTCTTCATTATCCACCAAGTGGGACGAAAACCGGATAACTCCGCAAATTTAGCCTCGATCATGACACGGGCCATATTGTTTTGTTCCAACTTGATAAACTCCACCTCCTTCATGTGACGAATACTTTCGGGAAAGTATTTGTCGCTGAATGCCTTCTTGAACTTCTCCCAAGACATCTTCAAGACGCAAGCAGTTGAGTACGCTTTTACCGATTCCCACCAAGAATCGCCTCTCTCCAACAACATAAAGGCGGCAAAGGGAACCTTTTGCTCCTCGAGCATCCCAAGACATCAAATATCTTGGTGATCTCTTTTATCCATGCTTCCGCCATAAGTGGTTTTGGCTCTCCCTTAAACTCCTAAGGGTCCCAGCCTTGAACTCGCTTAGCGGTGACCGCCGAGAGTTTCCAAGTGTTTCCACCGCATTTTGGACAGAGCCGCTCGCCTCATTGTTGCATGAATCGCATAAAGCCCCAACATTTGATCATTCATCATTTGGTCAAGTTGTTGTTTGTATGAGGATTGTCGCCTTCCCCGATGCACATTATCCTCGATTATTGATATGTGGTGAATCAACTACGCGCCTCAGGCTCCATTGCTATTCTCAACATTCTCGATGTCATTTTCAGACATCGCCACAAAACAAAGGTTAATTGACATGTAACATATTATCCCTAAATTCGACCGACCAAATTAAATACCACATAAACTTAGGTAGGTCATACTAGCGAAGGAATTCTGCCTCCCTCCTAGTACTATTCTCACATCTTAGCCAGTGGATCATATCCCTAAGCTTTGATACCAACCGTGACGCCCCAAAAATTAGGTATACATCACCCATCTTGGGTCGCCGACATACATGGTACAAAATTCAAATACAACTTACTAATACAACTGTCGTGTACACAATACGACAAAAACATAATCGTGAGTTTGAATACAATTATTGTCTACTAGAGATTATACAAACTCAAAAGGAGTCCTCATTATAATTATTAACACACTATTTCACGTAATAGTGAGGACTACTAATGCTATCCTCCGACCGCCACTCCGCTCCCCGACTAGTCCCTCGCTATGTTCTCATTTCCTCAAGAGAATAAAGGAAAGAAAGGGTGAGCTCAACTAGCCCAAGAAGAAGAAATATTATGACTAAGATAATGCGTAATAAATTATCGTTAGCCTTCAACAAAGGTTTAAACCGATAAAATATAACAACATCAAGTTTAATCACAATGCTAACAACAAGCAATCCATTAAAAGAGTCAAGTAGAGAATAAAATCTACTATCTTTTATGATTTAAAAGGTTTTTCATGACTTTTATCACTGACTCAAATTTTAATAAATAATCCACATCATCGAATCACCCATGCACTACTACTACCAAGGATATTCTTTTTAAGATCACGACCACAAATTATCCATGCACTACGTACCAAGGACATTCGTGGTATTCATTAATGGTCATGATCATGCCAACAACTCGTCCATCAATGCACTACGGGCCAATGATAACTTTTACCACATCATTTGTAACATTACTACCATGATTACACCGAATAATCCCCTCGGTCATAATCATACCAAGTCCATCTATGCACTACAGTGCCACATATGACTTTCAACATAATATAAACATGAGGATGATGACAATGATATAAGAATTCAATAAAACAAGTTCAAGAATTAATTTATCCAGAACTAATAATGTCCAAATTGTCAACATGATACCGCTTTGTAGAGTAAAAATTCAAGAATGATCAAGAATATTTCCATGAAAAGATATCGATGAAGCGCAAATATCAAGGATATTCTACTAATTTCATGGAGTATAGAAGTCAAAACTTTAACCAACCGAGTATAATAAAGAATGGAATAACAAAAGAAATCACCATGCATGCAGACTTTGATATGATGTGTTATTCCAATGTATAATAATAATAACCAGTCGTGCAAAAATTTGCAATCGACAGATGTTCCAATGTATAATAAAGATTTTAACCAGTCCTGTAAACACACATGCATGTGATGTTCCAATGTAATAATAAAAAGATTTTAACCAGTCCGTAAAAACACACATATGTGATGTTCCAAATGTAATAATAATAAAGATTTTAACCAGTCCTGTAAAAAACACACGCATGTGATGTTCCAATGTAATAATAGAAGAATGTCACCAAGTATAGGTAAAATGCAGATACAAAATGTCACCATATTCCAATGTAATAATAAGCAATGGAATAACAATAGCTTCTCATGAATAAGAAAGAATAACACCCCTTACATTAGTAGTAGATTGAATACCGCAAAGAGTGTAGTAATGTAATACTCTTCTTCTTTCTCTTATTCTTCTATACTTTCTCTCTCTCTATAGCTTGAATGAATTCGTGAAAAATAATGAAGCACTAGGCCTCTATTTATAGAAGATTTCTAGCTTAGCACTTGAAATGTGAAAAGGCAAGTGGCTTGACGAATCGGTGATGTGAAAAGAAAAGTGGTTTGACGCTCAGTAATGTGAAACGACAATTGGTTCGACGCCTCGTAATATGAAAACGGCAAGTGGTTTGACGTCTGTAAAGGTAAGTTACTATCGACGAAGGTAATTACTATCGATGAAGGTAATTACTATATCGAAGGTAGGTAATTACTATCGAAAGGTAATTACTATTGACGAAGGTAATTACTATCGACGAAGGTAATTACTATCGATGAAGAGACTTTAGATGATGACATATGGGCCCCCATAAAATAACCAAACTTACCACAAACGCCTCATAATAGACTTTTATATACATCAAGGATTGAATAAATATTACCACAAATCATTTTATTTTTAATCAACACATATTTAATCTTTCAACAATTATTAATCATTTATAACTTGTCGCCTCAATTATTGATTTAATAATATAACATATTATACAGATGATAATCGTGACAATAATTGAATCAATAATATAAGAGATATGATGCAAAGAATTATCGAGTAATAATTGAGTATAGCCGAGTGACTTCTCACGTAAGCATCAATAATCAATACCGTGTGCTACTATGCAACCACGCCAGACATCGCATTTTTTACTACCGTAGTTCAACAGCTTTAATTCAGAATACCTCCGCCGTTATTTTCATAAAGTATTTTTGTCGCTTTCTCAATCCGACAATAATTCCGCTAGGGGTCCACTAATGATTGTGCCGTCGCATTTAATATTCCCCGACAAAAAAAGAATATTCCCCACCAAACGTATTTTATAACAACTTGCTTACTTTGCAAAATTTTATAAATATTACCCACAACTATAACATTATATCAAATTTACTCCATAATATTCAAAAATAATATTTATAGAAAATTCATCTTTATTTATAAAAGTTTAGCTTGAAGCAACTTTAACTTTATCGATTAAAGTCGGTTCTACTCGTATGCTTGATATTATCATGTGGGTACTTGGAGCCTTTACCTCTATCTCTATCCTTTGCAAGTCATACAAAATGGGCATTTGTGTTAACAACATTGCACTCGTACCCGCATATGATCTTCTAGTCAATGCGTCAGCTAGCACGTTTGCTTTTCTAGGATGGTATTGGATGGTATGGTCGTAATCTTTCAACAACTCGAGCGATTGTCGTTGCCGCATGTTGAGTTCCTTTTGGGTAAAGAAATATTTGAGGCTTTTATGATCCGTATAAATCTCCACTTTCTCCTCATACAGGTAGTGTCTCCAGATCTTCAATGCAAAAACGACTGCTGCCAACTCTGAATCATGAGTAGGATAATTCCTCTCATATTCTTTGAGTTATCACGAGGCATAGGCTAAGACTTTCCCATGTTGCATGAGAACATATCCTAACCCTTTGCCTGAAGCATCGCTGTAGATAATAAATCCATCCGAACCAGATGGTATTGTCAAAATAGGTGCCGAAATGAGTCTCCTCTTGAGCTCTTAGAAACTCTTCTCGCATCCCTCGCTCCATAAAAATTTTGTATCTTTCCGAGTCAGCTGAGTTAACGGAGTAGCGATTATAGAAAATCCTTCCATGAATCTTTGATAATAACCAACTAAGCCCAGAAAGCTACGTACTTCGCTCACCAACTTCGGATGCTCCCAACTTTGTATTGTTTCAATTTTTGCTGGGTCGACAGATACTCCATGTTTTGACACCACGTGCCCAAGGAATGCTACTTCCTCAAGCCAGAACTCGCATTTATTCAGCTTGACATATAGCTTGTTATCACGAAGCCTTTGAAGGACCAGCTTCAAATGACGCTTATGATCTTCACGACTTTTGGAATAGATGAGGATGTCATCAATAAAGACAACAATGAACTGATCCAAATATTCCTTTAACACACGGTTCATCATATCCATGAAAGCAACATGAGCATTAGTCAATCCAAAAGACATGACTAAGAATTCATAATGCCGTCATTCGAGGTTCAAGGCGCTTTGCAATATCTTCAGTTTTAATCTTCAGTTGATGATATCCAGAACGAAGATCGATCTTTGAAAAGAATTATGCTCCTTGTAACTAGTCAAACATGTCATCAATGCGAGGTAGCGGATACCTATTCTTGATGGTGACATGGTTCAATTCCCGGTAGTCAATGCAAAGTCGCATACTCCCATCTTTCTTCTTTACGAATAACACAGGAGCACCCCAAGGAGATGTACTAGGATGAATAAAATTGATGTCCAACAACTCCTGTAGTTGGACCTTTAACTCCTGAAGTGAAATAGGAGCCATTCGATATGGGGTTTTAGAAATGAGATTTGAATCAGGTTCAAGGTCAATAAATAATTCAACTTCACATTCTGGGGGTAGACCGGGAAGTTCTTCAGGAAATACGTTAGGAAATTCACTAACAACAGAAATATTATTCAAATCTGACGTGTTTTTGTTCAAGTCCGTGACATGGGCTAAGAAAGCTTGACATCCACTTTTCAATAAACGAATTGCTTTATGGTTTGATATGACAGTGATTGACTTTAGTGGTTTGGTTGCTTGAATTCGCATAACAGGTTGGTTAGGAATATGAAAACTAACAACCTTACGAAAACAATCAATTTTAGCATGATGAGTGGTTAACCAATCAATCCTTAAAATCACATCAAATGCAAGTATTTTCAACGAACTAAGATTGGCAGGTAATATGATGGTTCCAACTTGAATCAAGCAAGATTTATAAACAATAGATGTAATGAAAGTTTCTCCTAACGGAGTCTCAACAGATAAGTCAAAGTCTAATTTCTCCGGAGTCAAGTTCAAACGTTGAGCACAAGCAGGAGAGATAAAAGAATGGGTAGAACCGGTATCTAATAAGGTATAAACTATGCAAGAGTTTATGATTAGCTTACCCGTGATCACGTCATTCGGGTTTCTCGCGTTTTGAGCAGTTACGACAAACGCTCTTCCAGGAACCACCGACTTTGACTTGTTCGGGACAGCCTTTAGAGTCACCATCCCTGTTGAACTTGGTTTCACAACAAGATAATCTCTAGCTATATGACCTTCCTTTCCACAGTTATAACACACCTTGGATTGTTGTGGGCAGTTTGGGTTGATGTGTCCCTCTTTCCCGTATTTATAACAAACGACCGGTGCTCGTTCTCCTCCCCTAGAAATAACTGATGTTTGTGATGACGTCTTCATGTTATCATTGTTGTACCTTCTCTTTTTGAAATCTCCCCCCAAATCGCTTCTTCTACCATCATGGCCACGATTACCACCAGAGTGGTTACCGCTTTTGTTCGAATGTTTTCCTCCCCGCTGGTTGTCATTGCTCCGATGACTGCTACCACCGGTATGACCTTGGTTGTGGTCCCTCGGTTGAACATACTCATTATCTCGCTCTAACAATTGAGCCCTATTAACAACATCTGAATATAGAGAAATTTTATGAGAAATAAGATATTGCCGAATCTCGGGTTTTAGACCTATTAGAAACATCTGCGGCATTCATTCCTCATTCTCTACCAAATGAGGTGCAAACCTGGATAACTCTGCGAACTTAGCCTCATACTAAGACACAGTCATGTTGTTTTGTTCCAGTCTGATAAACTCTACCTCCTTCATATGACGAATACTTTCAGGAAAGTACTTGTCATTGAACAGTTTCTGAAATGTTTTCCAAGACATGTTGAGTGCGGCATGCTGGGTACGCTTCACAGATTCCCACCAGTAATCTGCCTCACCATGAAACATAAAGGTGGCGAATGGAACCTTCTGTTCCTCCGTGCATCCCAAGACATCGAATATCTTGGTAATTTGCTTGACCAACATTTCCGCCTTAATTGGATTTGGCTTTCCCACAAATTCTGGTGGTTCCAACTCTTTGAACTGCTTGGTTGTGACAAGCTGCACATTGCTATCATTTCCACTCTAATTTTGTACACGAGTCTCCCTCGTCTGGTTTTGCATGAACTGCAAAAATCTTCTAAACATTCCATTATTCATCATTTGTTCGGTAGTGTTGTTTACAAGAGGAATATTGCCTTCATGTTGCACGTTTCCCTAGGTGGTGATTAAAGGTGTCTCCACAGTCTCATTCACTCCATTGTTAATATTTCCAGCTGCCATTCTCCAATACTGCCACAAAATAAGGGTTAATTAACAAATTAACATATCACATATTAACCATATGCTCCGACTGACCAACCAAATAAGCTTAGGTTTGACACAATAGCGAAGGGTTACTCGTCTCTCCCCTCCTAGTTCTATTCCTCGATCTCCGCCAGAGATCATATCCCTAAGCTTTGATACCAACTGTGACGCCCCCAAAATAGGTATACATCACCCATTCTGAGTCGCCAAATACATGGTTCATAAATAAATACAACTTCATTAATACAATTGTCGTGCAAAATATGACAACGCATATACTGTGAGTTTAAATACAAATATTTTCTAATAGACAATATTCAAACTCAAAAGGAGTCCTCATTACAATTATTATCACACTATTTTATAAAATAATGAGGACTACTAAAACAACTATCTTGAATCATCACTCCATACCCCGGCTAGTTCCTGCTAAATTCTCACCTCCTGAGAAAAAAATGGAACAAAAATTAAAAGGGTGAGCTCAACTAGCCCAGTAAAGAATATTATGACTAAGATAATATACAACAAATTATCATTACTCTTCAACAGGGAAAGATTTGATAGAATATAATAGACAAAAAGTTTTAGATCAATAACTGCAGTGGAAACAGCAATCCATTAGAAGAGTCAAGTAGAGAATGAATTCTACTATCTTCTAAGATTTAAAAGTCCATCATCAATATTTTATCCATGTAACATCAATAAATATACATCTTGAATCAAATATTCATCTTTGCACTACATGCCAAAGATATTCATTTGTATCACCAGTTAAGCATGTTCATCTCAACACCTGTTCATCTGTGCACTACGGGCCAAAGATATTCATCAGTTAATCATTCATCTTTGCGCTACAGGCCAAAGATATTCAGTAATATCATCATTTAGGACTGAGGATGGTGAAAAATATTTTAAAAAAAATGAATCCAGTGAGATAAAAGGAAAAATATTAGGGATTCGTACTTTAGATAATCCAAGTTCAAAAACGCTCCCTAATAACCATAATGGAGTATAATTTAAAAATGAAGATCAAAACATGGATACAATCAAAGATAATAACCATAATAGACATCTTGGACAAAGAAGAGAAAATTTCATTTTTCTGTGAATAGTGACGTATTCATGAATAGTGTCGTATACGTGAATAGTGTAGTATACGTGAATAGTAACCCTGACACAAAAAGGTAGAAATTCCACAATAAAATTCATATAAATATTTCGGCATAATGATATTGAAGAAAATAATATCATTTACGAAATAAATAACATCCCTTACGTCAAAAGAACAATACTTTCGGCTGAAATATCATGTATAAGGCTGAAGGAAACATGCACTGATTAACAACTCACAAAGTATCTAAATACTCACAAAATACACTCGATAATATATAGAGAGAAAACTTATGATTCTGGTGTGATTTTCAATTCTAACTAAGCAGCATTTTTATAGGAAAATGCTTAGAACGCCATAACAGACTAACCTGCTACCTGGTGGCTTTACCTGCTACTATTCACGCCCACCACTTTTAAAACGTCATAGTTAACTAACCTGCTACTTGATGGCTTTACCTGCTACTATTCACGCCCACCACTTTTGAAATAAAATTTCAGCACATTTCTCACCAACCAAAAGTGGGGCCCACCCATGTTTTTAATTAAAAAATATTTATTTCGAAAACTTCAATAATTCATAATAAATAGGCCTTTTATCATAAAAATACGAATTTTATGTCCATTTCATAAGAAATTAAATTCTCTACAACTTTGTAGAAGAAAGTGTTTCCAAATTCCAAATAGAAAATGTCCGAAATCCACATACAGATGATTTTTAATTCCTCCATTTCGACAAAATACTGATAAAATACCTCAGCATTACTTCCTTCATTTATATCCACACAAAATAAATATTTCCCTATCCATCCACATAAAATAAATATATCCTTATCATATAAATCAATAATTAATTATTCACAAATAATATTACAGAATCACAATTATGACAACCAGGTCGTTCCCAGGAAAGAAGTGGGCTTTCCGATAAAGATTTCTTCTTACTGGCGCGCAATTAGGTGACCAAATCCCTTTCCTAGATAAAACTTCCTTAGACATTGCCAATAATGCTATCTAATAATATTATTCAAATATTATGAATTATTGATCTGATAATGGGAAAAATTGTGCAGTAACAATTATTGAAACAACAATAATATAAAATATCAACGTAGCAATTATTGAATCAATAAAATAAAATATTGAACAATAATTACTGTAACAATTATTGAGTAGTGTCTTCTTACGTAAGAATCAATAATTCAAAAATAATGTGCAATACCCTGTGCTACTGTGCAACTAGGCGTATTACTATATTTTAACCACCGGGTATTCCAACAGTGTTAATGGTAACAACTACGCCGTTATTTATAAGAACTCAAACTTGTCATTTTCTTTATCCGACCGTTTTTTGTTATGGGCCCACAAATGGATGCGCCATCGTACGAATATTTCCCGACAGTAAGAATATTCCACGACCAAACAAATATTCTCCGACAACAATGAATATTTTACAACCACTTGCTTATTTTGTAAAATTTACACACTTCACCCATAACCAAAGCATTATATCAAATTAACACCTTATTATTCACAATAATAATTAGAGAAAATTCGATTTTATTTATAAAAAGTTGGGGTGTTACAAAAATCATAGAATATTTAAAAGCCATGTCAAAGACTATTAAGTGATAAATGACTATCGTAAGTAAAAGAATAAAAGTTTTTGAAAAGAATATACGAGTTTTTTAAAAACAAGAATGAAAGCTATTGATATGACCAATATGGAAATGTAATATATATAACTATACATGTTATATGACATGGATGCATAACTAATATGTTTTTATATGTAATTATAATTATTAAAAGTTGGGAAAGGAAGTTAGGCATGTCCTGATTCCCCAAGACAGATATAAAACACAGTCTAGTAACCATATGACACGTATATCCATTCAGAGCATTCTAAAATCTATAAAAATGATATGTAAACATGAGTTTACATATATATGGATAATATATCCATATATTAGGAATACGTGGACAATGTGCAAAGTTATTTTAAAATTGTACTTGAAACTAAACATTTTTCAAAATACAAGGCGAGGATTATGCAAACAGAGTTGAAAACTCAACTTTTGACATAAATAAGCTATGTGTAGGTATAAGACATACACATGACATATGGCTACCTATAAGCCAAGCAAATGAGGCAAGGTTTGACATTATAAGAGAGGCGTATATGCAAAAGCATATATATACCTCATGTGTAGATGAAAGGGGGAAAAGTAATGTATTATGAATGCATTAAGCCTAGAAAACTAATATTCATGCAGAATAGAATTTAAATTACTCACAAAAGCGAAAATAAGCCATAATTACGCAAAGTAAAGGCACATATGCACTATATGACAATAAGTATACATATAGATGCGTGTAAAGTCTGTAAATACTTTTAAAAAGGGTTATAAATTGTAAATGTAATGAATTGACATTTTAAAAGCTTTGTTAGAACTTTTTGAGAATGTATGGCTATATTATGCCGAAACCTAAAATATTTTAAAGGAATATGGAAGTTTCTCAGAAATAAGAATATCAGATATTGATATAGTTTATGTGAATGTTTGTTAGCTGTACAGGTTATGGGATATGAATGTGTGACTAATGTATGCATACATGTGAACATAACTGTGTAGGATTCGTGAAGTGAAGTTAAACTAAAGTTTGTATCAATGGTCATTGAACGAGGCAAGTTTTTTAGTTCTATTATGTTTGTGGATTAAATGTGATTATGTGGTGAGTTACATACCATGCTTTATGAATTGTTAAAGTCAAAATATGACCAAGTTAATTGGGTTATGGAACTCAATTTATATGTGATATGTGATAGCATATGTTGTATGATGTAACTCAATAAATTAGAAATGTATAATGCATGAATTTATACATTGTAAGAAATTATTGATGCATGTGAATATGCATAGTAAAGGAATATAGCGCATATGGAATTGTGTGCTATGTGAAACATGATAGACTGTTAAATTTGCTGGGCTGTCGAGCTCAATCTTGTAAACACAAACTTTTTTGCAGGTTAATGATGTTAAACTATATTACTTTCTATACGGATGATGAACATTGAACGATGTGCAAAATGAATACATTTCCTTGAATTAGAAATGGTATAAATTTATGATTAATAGTTTTGTTAAATGTAATTGGCAGTTATGTATAGTTTAAAATATTGAATGGATAAAGAATTTTTATTCTGAAATGAGAATAAATATAATTCCGAAATAAGTGAATCATAGATAGAAAAGATATGAAGTATTGAGACTTAAGTTTTTAATACGTTTACACAGATTATACAATCATATAATAAATATTATTCTAGTATAAAGAAGAATTATAAAGGTTGCGATTCAGGGAATGAATGAATTGAAAGAAAGGAAAAAATTATTCCGCATTTTTAGTTATTTTAACATTAAATAATGTTTTAAAGCTAGAACAGGATAGTGTTAACGCACAAGAACTAGAATAGGATAATATTAACGCACAAGATCGGGGAGAGAAATTTTCCTGATTTTGGGGGTGTTACAGTTGGTATCAAAGCTGTAGGTTATAAACGTTATGTAGATGTACCTTAGGCTATAACCGCAGAGACGAGGATAAGGAATACACTTAAATAGAGTTTAATTTGTTAAGAGATGAATTTGGGAAATTCATTATTAAGTAAATAAGATTCAAAGAAGAATCTTGAAAAGTTATAAAGATCTAGAGTTACCTAACTCTGATGTTAAAGACAAAAAGTAATAATGAATAGATAAAGTCTATAAGACTAAAAGTATAAAGGGAAATAAGATTATGAGATCCCGAATTTTATAAAATAAAAGTATTCAATTTTCTTATAATTATTATTCTATTTAGTAAATGGTTAAATTGATAAAAGGTTAGAGTTTAGGGTGATATTTGAAAGTTTTGCAAAGAAAGCAAGTTGATATGAAATATTCGTTGTGTCGGGGAATATTCATTTTAACAGGAAATATTCCTATGACGACACAATCATTGGTGGACCCCACAACGGAAGTATTATCATATTTAGAAAACGACAGAATTATCTTTTTTAAAAATAACGGTGAAAGTTTTACCGTTAAAGCTGTTGAACTACCCGGTAGTAAAAAAATACGATGTCTGGCGCTGTGGTTGCATAGTATCACACGGTATTGATTATTGATGCTTTACGTAAGAAGTCACTCGGTTATACTCAATTATTACTACTGATGAATTCTTTGCATCATATCTCTCATATTATTGATTCAATTATTGTCACAGTATCATCTGCATAATATTTTATATTATTAAATCAATAATTGAGACGACAAAGTTATTCATATTATTATTTTTAATATTGACAATGTCTAGAAAGTTCTATCAATGAGAGGTTTGATCACCTAATTGCGCCCCAATAGGGAGAAATCCTTATCGGAAATCCCCCTCTTTCCTGGGAATAATCTGGTTGTCAAATATTGTGAGTTATAATATTAATGATGAATAAGTTCGTGTTGATTAAAGATGAAATTGATAGTTCTATTGTGTTGGGATTATTAATGTTAGTGGAAATCGACATTTATTTCGATAATAATTGATGTCTGGATGTTATATTGATCAATCGGGTAATTAATCGGACAAATGAGCAATTAATTGCTATTAATTCACATGCTTATAACTATTTGTTCACATGTGTGTACTATTGAGTCACGTGAATGTACTATTAGGGGAGGTGGTGCAAGATTGATAATACTAGCATGACTAAATTAAAAATGGAGGTATAGATGAAGGTACTATACTATAATTATTTTTTTCACATGATTGTACTATTGAGTCACATGATTGTACTATTGGTTCACATGATATACAATTAGGGGAGGTAGTGCAAGTTTTATAATACTTGCAAGACTAAATTAAAAATGAAGGATAAGATGAATGTATTATACTGTAATATTTTGAGCCCCAAAGCGTGCAATTATCAAAACTATATTTTCCTATAAATAGAAGCTCATTCTTCCTTCATTCTCACCAATTCACTAAGTCTCACAAGAGCAATTATAGAGATAGAAGCTATAGAGAGAAAGAAGAAGCGAAATGCCGCTACTTCCTCTCTTGCAGATTATCCATTCTTCTTCTGAGGTAAGGGGTATTATTTATTTCATATTCTGAAGAGATATTATTTTTCGTATTTGTACGAATATTATTTCGTTCAATATTTATAAATGATATTATCTTCGTTCAATATTCATAGGAATATTATCTTCGTTAAATATACGTTACAATATTATCTTCGTTAAATATTTGTTGGAATATTATTTTCGTTCAACAGTTGTAAGGGATATTATTTGTTGTATTTGTAAGGGGTATTATTTCTTTCGTATTCATGAAGAGAGTTATTTTCTTTCAATACTCGTAAGGGTTGTTATTCCATTCTTTATTATTCTATTGGAATAACTTTGTCTGCGCGGATCATCGCATGCACGGTGATTCTTCTACATTATTCCATTCTTTATTATTCATTGGAATAACTTTTGTCTATGCGATTCTATCGCATGCACGGTGAATTCTTTTGTTATTCCATTCTTTATTATTACATTGGAATAACTTTTGTCTTTGCGTATCGCATGCTGGTGAATTCTTATGTTATTCCATTATTTATTATTTTCTGTTGGAATAACCTGTTTGTGCGGTCTATCGCATGCCTGGTGAATTCTTCTGTTATTCCATTATTTATTATTTTGCTGGAATAACCTGTATATGTGGTCTATCGCATGCTTGGTGAATTCTTCTGTTATTCCATTATGTATTATTACATTGGAATAACTTTTGTCTCTGGCAACTCTGCATGCATGGTAATTCTTCTATTATTCTATTCTTTATTATTACATTTGGAATAACTTTGTCTATGTGGACTACATCAGATGCATGGTGAATGATCCTTCAGTATTCATTCTTTATTAAATTGTGGAAATTACATGTCTACGTGGATTACCGCATGGCGGGTGAAAATCCATTTACAGTTTCGTATATTCTATTATACTTGTATGAGATATCATTTCTTTTGTACTCGTCATGGAATATCATTTTCTTTGGTATTTTTCTTTTACGAGTTACTATTCATGGGTTACTATTCACCCGGTTACTATTCACTATAGTATTATTCACTCGAGTATTCGGGGCACTTTTCGTGCCAGAATACTATTCACGAGTTACTATTCACAGGTTACTATTCACCAAATTATTATTCACCCGAATATTATTCACCTGAATATTATTCACACGGGTATTTGGGGTACTTTTCGCTTCGAGTACTATTCATGAGTCTTTATTCCAAGTACTATTCATTGTGGTACTATTTACGGGTACTATTTATTTGCAAAAAATATATTTCTTTTACTCATTCAAATTATTGTTGGTACATGAATATTATTCTTGAATTTTACTCCACAAAGCGAGATCATGTTGACAATTTGACGTTATTGATTTTCTGGATAAATTAAATTATAAATCTTTAAAATTTATCCTTGAACTTATTTTATTGAATTGCTATGTCATGGTCAACATGTTCATGCTTATATTGTGATGAAAGTCATCTTTGGCTTACGTGCATAGATGGACTTGGTATGATTATGATCAGGGATTATTCGGTATAATCATGACCGTAATGTGACGAATTATGTGGTAAAAGTCCTCATTGGCCTGTAGTTCATCGATAGACAATTGTTGGTATGATTATGACCAGAGATTATTCGGTATAATCATGACCGTTGATGATTACATGAATATCCTTGGCCGTGATGCAAGGATGATTCGATTTTATTTATTAAAATTGTCTCTCGCCGATAAAGTTGATGAAAAACTTTTTAAATCATAGAAGATAATAGATTTTATGCTCTACTTGACTCTTCTAATGGATTGCCTATTCCGCTGCAGTTGTTGATCTAAAACTTGTTGTCTATTATATTCTATCAGTTGTTATACTGTTGGAAGGCTTAGGATAATTTATTCGCATTATCTTAGTCATAATATTTCTTACTGGGCTAGTTGAGCTCACCCTTTCTTTCACTATTCTCTTCAGGAAATGAGAATATAGCTAGGACGAGTCGGGGAACGGATTGACAGTCCAGATGGTTGTTTTAGTAGTCCTCAATATTCTATAAAATAGTGCGACAATAAATGTAATGAGGACTCCATTGAGTGTGGATATTGTCTAGAAGGCAATATTCGTGTTAAAAACTCTTAGATTATGTTTTGTCGTATGTTACACGACAATTGTATAATTAAGTTGTAGTTGAGTTCTGTACCATGTATCTGGCGACTCAAGATGGGTGATGTATACCTATTTTGGGGGCATCACAGGTGGTATCAAAGCTTAGGGATATGATCCATGGCTGAGGTGTGAGACTAGAACTAGGAGGGGAGAGACGGGTAATTCCTTCGCTAGTATGACCTACCTAAGTTTATTTGTTATTTAATCGGTCGGTCAGGATATAGGGATAATATGTGGCATGTCAATTAACCCTTATTTTAAAACTATATTCTAGAATGATATTTTAAATATAGGAGATGAGAAATGGGAAAATCATGATAAAGAGGATATAACCGGGAAGGTACAATCCGAAAAGAAAGCAAGGTATTCTCTTCTCTTCGAACTACCAGGTACGTAAATTTTGAGGGTGAAATTTTATAAGGAGGGGAGATTATGAGATACCGAATTTTATGAAATGAAAGTATTCAATTTTTCTATAATTATTATTCTATTTAGTAAATGGTTAAATTGATAAAAGGTTAAAGTTAAGGGTGATATTTGAAAGTTTTGCAAAGAAAGCAAGTTGATATAAAATATTTGTTGTGTCGGGGAATATTCGTTTTAACAGGAATATTAAATGCGACGACCACAAATCATTAATGGACCCCTAACGGAAGTATTGTCGTATTTAGAAAATGACAGAATTATCTTTTTTTAAAAATAACGGTGAAAGTTTTAACGTTAAACTGTTGAACTACCAGGAAGTAAAAGTACAGTAATACGCGTGGTTGTATAGTAGCACACATTATTGATTATTTATGCTTACGTAAGAAGTCACTCAGTTATACTCAATTATTACTACAGTAATTGATGCATCATATCTCTCATATTATTGATTCAATTATTGTCACAGTATCATCTGCATAATATTTTATATTATTAAATCAATAATTGAGACGACAACGTTATTCATATTGTGAAAACCCCAAAATAGGTCCATTTCACCCAACCTATTCTGAGTCGCCAAATACATGGTACAGAAAACAACTACAACTTTATTACAACAATTGTCGTACAAAATACAACAACACATATGCTGTGAGTTTGGATACAAATATATACCAACTGTGACTCGTGTCCCAACCGTAATGTGACAAATGTCCCATCAGTGGATAGCACTTCACAGTGATACCCACATAAAGGTATAGTCAAAAACTGTTTTAGAAATTAGAATCTTTGGCAAGTGCTCAAGGAAACCTTCGTACATGGGAGGCCATGCTTCTAGGTTATGAAAGATATTATATGTCCACAGAATTATCCTTGGTTGACCTAATAGACATCAAAGAAAAACAAGAAGATTACGATCATATTCTTTCCAATGGTGAGTCTTCTCTTGACATATCATTATCTCCACTGTCTCTAATCGTGAATTATACTTCAAACAAACACCAAGATTATATAGGTAGTGCTCAGTAAATATACTCAAAGAAGTGGATGTGCACAACCCTGTCTTATAATGACACGAGGTTGTATGACATTAGACATCTTGTATGATAGTGGCAAAACACCCTTCCAACGTTGGGTTCGCCTCACCCTATTGGATTCATCAAATATAACTACTAAATGATGACCACCGCTTACTATTCCCTATTACCCCACTTCGACCCGAATACACCATATTATTATGAAAGGAAATTTGAAACAGAAGGGTGAGCACAACTAGCTCAGTAAAGAATATCATGACTAAAGATAATTAAATTATCAATAGCCTTCATCAGTAATAAATTAGAGATTTAGAACATATGGTAGATAATAAAACTTTTCAACCATAGTTGCAGCAGAACGAGCAATCCATTAGAAGAGTCAAATAGACAATAAAGTCTATTATCTTCTCCATGTTAAAAATCCACCAACACTATTTTATCCCTGTAACATCAATCAACAGTTCCTTCCCACAATTATATGAGTAACTCATAATCATAATTGTGATTCTAAATTCCTCTTCGCACCTAGGACGAAGATAATTTTCATCACATGTCTTTACTCGAAACATCAAAGATCATGGTTATACCAAATCACGCCCTCGCTCATAATCATACTAATAAATTCATCTTTGCACTACGGGCCAAAGATATTCATCAACAGTTCATCTTTCACTACTGGCCAAAGATATTCAACAACAAGTCATATTTGCACTACGGGCCAAAGATATTCAACAATAGGTCAACTTTGCACTACGGGCCAAAGATATTCATCAATAGTTCATCTTTGCACTACAGGCAAAATATATTAATATCTCAAAGAAATATATAATCATTTCAGAATTTATATAAACAATAATTATAACAATGTTTATCATTTCACCTTTGCACTTAAGCTAAAGATATTCACTTGTAAATTCAATGGTCATGATCATATCAGTCAACAATTCATATTTGCACTACTGGCCAAAGAGAACCCATAGTCATGATCATACCAATAATCTACCCATCTTTACACTCAAGTCAAAAGAAATTCCATCACTAGGGTTATAACATTGTTATATATGATAATAAAAATAATATGATCAACAACTTCATTTAATTTCAAGAGTAAGATTCATAAATCAACGATAATTTGGTTAGAGAAAGAAACCAATTTTGTCGTGAATAGTAACTCGTGAATAGTAACTCATGAATAGTAACTCATGAATAGTACTCCGTATTTGTACATAGTACCGTATACGTAAAAATGTCATATACATGAATAATGTCGTATACGTGAATAGTGTCGTATACATGAATAATGTCGTATATATGAATAGTAACCCCGACTCAAAAAGGTAGAAATTCCACAATAAAATCCATACCAATATTTCAGTATAATGATATTTAAAGAATAACATCATTAGAAAGAAAACAACATCCCTTACTATCCCTTACAATCCCTTACTATCCCGTACCTCAAAAGAGTAGTACTTCTGACTGGAATATCGGATGAAAAGCCGAAGGAACCTTGCACTGAATAACAATTCTCAAAGTATCTAAATACTCACAAAAATGCGCTCGATAATATAGAGAGAGAAAGAGAGAAATCTTATGTTTCTGGTGTGATTTTTAATTCTAACTTAGCCCTCTATTTATAGGAAAATGTTAGCTTGCCAAAGAAGACTTGACTTGCAACCTGATGGCTTTACCTGCTACTATTTTCACCCACCACATTTGAATAAAATTTCCAGCACATTTCTCACCAACCAAAAGTGGGCCCCACCAATTCTAGAATTTTCCACCAAAATGATAAATTCCGAACTTTCAACAATTTCTAAACCAGTCATCTCTTAAAATTCATAACAAATCATACATTCATTTTTAACGGTTCAAAATTTGTGGACATATACTCAACTTATATATGTATAACATATCCAAAAATCACAATGATCCAACGATCGGATTAAAAATTATAACTCACGCAATATATCTCAAAAATACTGGTTTGATTTATAGTACTTCCATTCCGACAAAAATACTAATAAAACACCTCAACATTGACTCCTTCATTTTTAACCACAATAAATATATCCAACATTTATATCCACATAAAATAAATATTTCCTTATCATATGAATCAATAATTAATTATTCACAAATAATATTACAGAATCACATTTATGACAACCAGGCCGTTCCCAAGAAAGAGGGGCTTTCAGATAAAATTTCTCCTTCTTTGGCGTAGCAATTAGGTGACCAAACCTCTCCTTAATGTAACTTTCTAGATATTGCCAATAATGTTATCTAATAATATTATTCAAATAATATGAATTATTGATCTGATAATGGAGATACTGTGCAGTGACAATTATTGAAATAATAATAATATAAAATATCAACGCAACAATTATTGATTCAATAAAATAAAATATTGAACAATAATTACTATAACAATTATTGAGTAGTGCCTTCTTACGTAAGAATCAATAATTGAAAAAATCTTGTCTGATCTGGTATCTTCTTGTAACTACGCCAGACATCATTATTTATTTTAACCACCGGGTATTCCAACAGTGTTAACGGTAACAACTACGCCGTTATTTATAAAAACTCAATTTTGTCGTTATCTTCATCCGACAATTATTCTGTTATGGGGCCCATAAATGGCTACGTCGTCATACGAATATTCCCCGACAGAAAGAATATTCCATGACCAAACGAATATTCCCCGACAATAATGAATATTTTATAACCACTTGTGTATTTTGAAAAAAAATTCATATAGCACCCTTAACTTTGTTTTTTTATCAATTTAACCATTTACTAAATAGGAAAATTGAATACTTTTATTTCATAAAATTCAGTGTCTTACAATCTCCCCTCCTTATGAAATTTTGTCCCCGAAATTTACGTACCTGGTATTTCAAAGAGTTGAGAATACCTTGCTTTCATTTCAGATTCCATCTTCCCTGTCATCATGATTTCTACATTGCTCATCTCCTGTATTTCAGATATCATTCTAGAATACAGCTTTAAAACAAAGGTTAATTGACATATCAGAATTTGTCAACTTAATTAAGAAAATTCAGCTTAGGTAGGACACACACTAGCGAAGGATATTACTCGTCTCTCCCTTCCTAGTTCTAATCCCGGATCTCCGCCAGAGATCATATCCCTAAGCTCTGATACCAAATGTGACATCCCCAAAATAGGTCCATTTCACCCAACCTATTCTGAGTCGCCAAATACATGGTATAGAAAACAACTACAACTTTATTGCAACAATTGTCGTACAAAATACAACAACACATATGCTGTGAGTTTGGATACAAATATATACCAACTGTGACTCGTGTCCCAACCGTAATGTGACAAATGTCCCATAAGTGGACAACACCTCACAGTGATACCCACATAAAGGTATAGTCAAAAACTGTTTTAGAAATTAGAATCTTTGTGAAGTGCTCAAGGAAACCTTCGTACATGGGAGGCCATGCTTACGGGTTATGATAGATATTATATGTCCACAGAATTATCCTTGGTTAACCTAATAGACCCCAAAGAAAAACAAGAAGATTACTATCATATTCTTTCCAATGGTGAGTCTTCTCTTGACATATCATTATCTCCACTGTCTCTAATCGTGAATTATACTTCAAACAAACACCAAGATTAAATAGGTAGTGCTCATAAATATACTCAGCAAGTGGATGTGCACAACCCTGTCTTATAATGACACGAGGTTGTATGACATTAGACATCTTGTATGATAGTGGCAAAACACCCTTCCAACGTTGGGTTCACTTCACCCTATTGGATTCATCAAATATAACTACTAAATGATGACCACCGCTCTATTCCCCCACATACCCCACTTACCCAATTCAAACTACACTCGTATTAATTGAAAGGAAATTTGAAATGTAAGGGGAGCACAACTAGCTCAGTAAAGAATATTATGACTAAAGATAATTAAATTATCAATAGCCTTCATCAGTAATAAATTAGAGATTTAGAACATATGGTAGATAATAAAACTTTTCAACCATAGTTGCAGCGGAACGAGCAATCCATTAGAAGAGTCAAATAGACAATAAAGTCTATTATCTTCTCCATGTTAAAAATCCACCAACACTATTTTATCCCTGTAACATCAATCAACAGTTCCTTCCCACAATTATATGAGTACCTCATAATCATAATTGTGATTCTAAATTCCTCTTCGCACCTAGGACGAAGATAATTTTCATCACATGTCTTTACCTGAAACATCAAAGATCATGGTTATACCAAATCACAGTTCCTGTTCATAATCATACTAATAAATTCATCTTTGCACTACGGGCCAAAGATATTCATCAATGATTCATCTTCACTCTTGGCAAAGATATTCAACAACAAGTTATATTTGCACTACGGGCCAAAGATATTCAACAATAGGTGAACTTTGCACTACGGGCCAAAGATATTCATCAATAGTTTATCTTTGAACTACAGGCAAAATATATTAATATCTCAAAGAAATATATAATCATTTCAGAATTTATATAAACAATAATTATAACCATGTTGATCATTTCACCTTTGCACTTAAGCTAAAGATATTCACTTGTAAATTCAATGGTCATGATCATATCAGTCAACAATTCATATATGCACTACTGGCCAAAGAGAACCCATAGTCATGATCATACCAATAATCTACCCATCTTTACACTCAAGTCAAAAGAAATTTAATCACTACGGTTATAAAAATGTTATATATGACAATAAAAATAATATGATCAACAACTGCATTTAATTTTAAGAGTAAGATTCATAAATCAATGATAATTTGGTCAGAGAAAGAAACCAATTTTGTCGTGAATAGTACCCATGAATAGTAACTTGTGAATAGTAACTTGTGAATAGTAACTCATGAATAGTAACTCATAAATAGTAATTCGTGAATAGTAACTCGTGAATAATAACTCGTGAATATTAACTCATGAATAGTACTCCGTATTCGTACATAGTACTGTATACGTAAAAATGTCATATACATGAATAATGTCGTATACGTGGATAGTGTCGTATACATGAATAATGCCGTATACGTGAATAGTAACCCCGACTCAAAAAGGTAGAAATTCCACAATAAAATTCATACCAATATTTCAGTATAATGATATTGAAAGAATAGCATCATTAGAAAGAAAATAGGAATCCCTTACTATCCCTTACCTCAAAAGAGCAGTACTTCTGACTGGAATATCGGATGAAAAGCCGAAGGAACCTTGCACTGAATAACAACTCTCAAAGTATCTAAATACTCACAAAAATGCGCTCGATAATATATAGAGAGAAAGAGAGAAATCTTATGTTTCTGGTGTGATTTTTAATTCTAACTTAGCCCTCTATTTATAGGAAAATGTTTGTTTGCCGAAGCAGACTTTACCTGCAACCTGATGGCTTTACCTGCTACTATTCCCACCCACCAAATTTGAATAAAAATTCTAGCACATTTCTCACCAACCAAAATTGGGGCCCACCAATTCTAGAATTTTCCACCAAAATGATAAATACCGAAATTTCAACAATTTCTGAACCAGTCATCTCTTAAAATTCATAACAAATCATACGTTCATTTTTAACGGTTCAAAATTTGTGGACATATACTCAACTTATATATGTATAACATATCCAAAAATCACAATGATCTAACTGGTCATTAAAAAATTATAACTCATGAATATATCTCAAAAATCTTTGGTTTGATTTTTAGTACCTCCATTTCGACAAAAAATCTTGATAAAACACCTCAACATTAACTCCTTCATTTTAACCACAATAAATATATCCAACATTTATATCCACATAAAATAAATATTTCCTATCATATGAATCAATAATTAATTATTCACAAATAATATTACGAGAATCACATTTATGACAACCGGTAGTTCCTCGTGAAAGAGGGGCTTTCAGATAAGGATTTCTCCTTACTGGCACGCAATTAGGTGACCAAACCTCTCCTTGACAGAACTTTCTAGATATTGCCAATAATGATATCTAATAATATTTTCAAATAATATGAATTATTGATCTGATAATGGAGATACTGTGCAGTGATAATTATTGAAACAACAATAATATAAAATATCAACGCAGCAATTATTGATTCAATAAAATAAAATATTGAACAATAATTACTGTAACAATTATTGAGTAGTGCCTTCTTACGTAAGAATCAATAATTGAAAAAAATCTTGTCTGGTAATGTAATGCTTTGTGCGACTCTGGCGACATTCGTATTATTTTAACCACCGTATTTCAACGGTGTTAATTCAGTAATAACTACGTCGTTATTTATAAAAACTCAATTTTGTCGTTATCTTCATCCCAAGCGGTTATTACATTATAGGGCCCACAAATGGTTACTTGGCAAGTCGCATTTAATATTCCCTTACGTAAAGAATATTCCACGACCAAACGAATATTCCCCGACAACAATGAATATTTTATAACCACTTCTGTATTTTGAAAAAAAAATTCATATAGCACCCTTAACTTTGGTTTTTATCAATTTAACCATTTACTAAATAGGAAAATTGAATACTTGTATTTCATAAAATTCGGGGTCTTACACATATTATTATTTGTAATATTGACAATGTCCAGAAAGTTCTGTTAAAGAGAGGTTTGGTCACCTAATTGCACGCCAATAGGGAGAAATCCTTATCGGAAAGCCCCCTCTTTCCTGGGAATAATCTGGTTGATAAATATTGTGAGTTATAATCTTAATGATGAATAAGTTCGTGTTGATTAAAAATAAAATTGATAGTTCCATTGTGTTGGGATTATTATTGTTAGTGGACATCAACATTTATTTCGATAATAATTGATGTTTGGAGGTTATATTGATAAATCGGGTAATTAATCGGATAAATGAGCAATTAATTGCTATTAATTTACATGCTTATAACTATTTGTTCACATGTGTGTACTATTGAGTCACATGAATGTACTATTAAGGGAGGTGGTGCAAGATTGATAATACTTGCGTGACTAAATTAAAAATGGAGGTATAGATAAATGTACTATATTGTAATTATTTTTTTCACATGATTGTACTATTGAGTCACATGATTGTACTATTGGGTCACATGATATACAATTAGGGGAGGTGGTGCAAGGTTGATAATACTTGCAGGACTACATTAAAAATGAAGGAAAAGATGAAGGTATTATACTGTAATATTTCGAGCCCCAAAACGTACAATTATCGAAACTATATTTTCCTATAAATAGAAGCTCATTCTTCCTTCATTCTCACCAATTCATTAAGTCTCACAAGAGCAATTATAGAGATAGAAGCTATAGAGAGAAAGAAGAAGCGAAGTCTGCTTCTTCACTACTCCAGTATCAGTTCTTCTTATGAGGTAAGGGGTATTATTTATTTTATATTCTGAAGAGATATTATTTTTCGTATTCGTATGAATATTATTTTGTTCAATATTCATAAAGGATATTATCTTCGTTCAATATTCATAGGAATATTATCTTCGTTAAATATTCGTTAGAATATTATCTTCGTTAAATATTCATTGGAATATTATTTTTAGCTCAACAGTTTATAAGGGATATTATTTGTTGTATTTGTAAGGGTATTATTTCTTTCATTATTCATGAAGAGAGTTATTTTCTTTCAATACTACGTAAGGGTTGTTATTCTATTCTTTATTATTCTCATTGGAATAACTTTTATGCATGCATGCGGTCATCGCATGCTTGGTGAATTCTTTTGTTATTCCATTCTTTATTATTCTATTGGAATAACTTTATGCAAGGCGGTCTATCGCATGCCTGGTGAATTCTTTTGTTATTCCATTCTTTATTATTACATTGAAATAACTTTTGTTTGTCTTTATCCTATCGCATGCACGTGAATTCTTCTATTATTCCATTATTTATTATTCTGTTGGAATAACCTGTCTGTGCGGTCTATCGCATGCCTGGTGAATTCTTCTGTTATTCCATTATTTATTTTTCTGTTAGAATAACCTGTATGTGCGGTCTATCGCATGCCTGGTGAATTCTTCTGTTATTCCATTATTTATTATTCTGTTGGAATAACCTATGTATGCGGGCTACCGCATGCATGGTGAATTCTTCTGTTATTCCATTCTTTATTATTCTGTTGGAATAACCTGTCTATGTGGACTACCGCATGCATGGTGAATGATCCTTCGTATTCATTCTTTATTAAATTATGGAAATGAACTATCTGCGTGGATTACCGCATGACGGGTAAAAATCCATTTGCAGTTTCGTATATTCTATTATACTCGTATGAGATATTATTTTCTTTTGTACTCATCATGGAATATCATTTTCTTTGGTATTTTTCTTTTATGAGTTACTATTCATGGGTTACTATTCACCCGGTTACTATTCACTCTAGTATTATTCACTCGGGTATTCGGGACACTTTTTGTGCCGAAATAATATTCACGAGTTACTATTCATAGGTTACTATTCACCCAATTACTATTCACCCGAATATTATTCACACGGGTATTTGGGGTACTTTTTTCGATTTGGGTACTATTCATGAGGTACTATTCCTCAAGTACTATTCACGGTGGTACTATTCACTAAATACTATTTACCCAAAAATACATTTCTTTTATGTCCAAATTATTGTTGGTACATGAATATTATTCTTGAATTTTACTCCACAAAGCAGTATCATGTTGACAATTTGGACGTTATTGATTTCTGGATAAATTAAATTATAAATCTTTAAAATTTATCCTTGAACTTGTTTTATTGAATTGTTATGTCATGGTCAAAATCCCCATGCTTATATTGTGATGAAAGTCATCTTTGGCTTACGTGCATAGATGGACTTGGTATGATTATGACCAAGGATTATTCGGTATAATCATAAATGTAATGTGATGAATGATGTGGTAAAAGTCCTCATTGGCATCTCAAACCTCGTAGTTTGGTGCTCACAATCCATCATCATCATAAGCATTCTATAAACTATCATGAATAATAAACATACATTGTTCATTATAATAAAGTCTTCCAACATTATCCCAAGGTCTATTAACCTTAACTTATACATACCTTAATTAAGTTATCCTTAGTAACACAAAAGGTTTATATTACCAATGTACATAATATAATATAATACATAAACATTCTTATTATCTATTCCTCGCACTTTTCCTTTCCTTTGCCTTTGTCCTTCTTACTTAGTACGCTCTCGCATAAATTAAAATAAATGTCATGATATAGCAAGGGTAAGCAACAAATTTGCTTAAAGCAAGTTTAAGTACAAGGAAGATATATCATGATTAGCAAGAAATTTATCGCTCAATGTTCAACAATAGAAATTAATTGTGAAAGAACATGAATTAAGTCTTGATAACTCAATATTCAATAATTGAATAACAGATATGTCGAGTGGTCATAATGACCATGAACATATGCTAAGGTTGTCGATTTAAACCGGTCCTTTTAATAAGTTTTGGTAATCAAGGGATCAACCTTTCATACCCTTGTATTATGCATAAACACTTAATATACGAAAGCAATAATTGTTTTTCAATAATGCTTTAATCAAATTGTTCTTTTCTCGCGCCTGAGTCCTTACCAAATCAATTGGTGAAGAACAACTTTTTAACAACATATTTGATTTAACAAATTTAAACATACTTGATCTAGTCGATATAATTAGCATAGATCCATATCTTAAATAGCCTCATGAATAAAAAGAACTTTAACTAATTCACGCTCAATAATAATAGAACAAGAATTTAATTGCACCGAAAAGCAGTATCAATAATCAATATAGATGTGAATAATAAACAATAATTATTCACTAACATGCTTTGAAAAGAATAACTCAAGTTTGAGTTAGAGAACTTGCCTCGATCATGATCTATCGCTACACAATTTAATTTAATCTCTTTATTGTAAAGACCTATCATTGTTAAGATTGATCTTACAATCAAAGATATAATACTTTATATCATAATACAATTACTCTATCAACAATTTAGTTAACACTTAACCACATAATCAATTACCTAAAAAACATCTTTATTATTATCATTCTTTTTGATAATATTTTAATTACTTTATCATATACCTTATGATTTAACACTTAATCTTTCCTTTTATTAGTTCTTCCTTATAATCTAGTAAGTCAAATACTAACATCATAGTCTAGATTATTCAAACATGCAATCCAAACACTGATCGGCTAATCCAACAAACCGATTCAATGAACTTCCAATCCAAAGAAGCCCGATTCCAAATCCTTCAATCCAAAGAAGCCCAGATTCTAAATCCTTCAATCCGCCCGATTCTAAATCCTTCAATCCAAAGAAGCCCGATTCAACTATTTTTCAATCCAAATCAGTCGATTCCATATCTCCTTTACCAAAAAATACCAAATCAACTTATTATTTTTCTATCTTTTGGCCATACTTATATACATGTATTTCATACACAAAAAGTATTTTTTTCGTAATTTTTTCAATTTCTTTTACTATTTTTCAAAAATCATTTTTAGTGTGTGGCTTAAGAAATTAGCCCCATCATGCTCAACTCCGTAAATTCCCATCTCTTGGCATAATCTTATACATGTTAACGTGACCTCCGCTTTAAATTTCGTAGGGCCATCTGAGTTATAGAACTCCTAAGCTATAGCGATTTTCATCCAAAAACCTAAATATTGAAATGGTCATAACTTGGTCATTTTAAGTTTCTAATGAGCTCATTTTTGGACAGAGCTACTTTATACCATATATTTTCATGTCCCAAAAGGCTCGGAATTTATTCCATAAATTAAGTGGCCAAACGCCTTTGCAATTTCTTTTCACAAATTGTTTTCAAGATTTTCGCTTTTACCTACTTTTTGCTAAAATCACCCATACTAAAATCTACAACTCTTTTTTTCTAAGATTCCACTTGGGTTTGAAAGATAACTCATCATATTATCATCCCAAATTTTTCCAAAATTTTAAATGTCAGAAAAATGACAAAAATGCCCCTAGATTGACTATCCAAAAATAGTTTGTTTTTCTTTTCTAAAGACAAAACTATTTTTTGCTAAAACAAATACTACAACTTGTGTATTCAACATTTTTGAGTGCTACCACTTGGGTTTAGTAGTTAACTTACATATCTAGCACCTCTTTTTACGGATCACAAAAAGAAGGTAGAGATCAAAATGGTAGTCGATCAAAGGAAGTGAAAAAAAACTAGAGTTTTCTAACAAAACAAAACTAGTTTCTTTTCTATCCTTTTGATTTACTTTCTAACACTCAAATATGTTAGAACCATACATGAAACCATATATAAAACATGTAGATAGAGGGTTTTAGACCTCAAGATCATAAACTTTAAATAACCAAAATCAAACAAAATAAAAAGAAAATAAGCTAGTTTAAGATTTTCACCTTGATTTTTTGCACTTTCTTCTTAATCTTCCAAAGTATGAAATAAACTTTGGGATGCATCAAGACCCACACTCCTCTTTCTTTCTCCTCCCCCATCGAATCTCTCTCTCTCTCTCTCTCTTTCCTTTTCTTTTTTTGTTAGCTAAAGAATGAAAGTAAAATAAATGAAGTAAAAGTAAAGAGAAAGATGAAAGAGATTAGATTTTTGGTTGAAAAAATCTATACATTATCTATATATCTATACATAATCACTTTCATATCTCTTCCTCTCTCTCTCTCTCTATAACTATTATTACTTGTAAGAGTAGCCAAATGTTGTGGCTCCATAAAACAATTGACACATATAGCTAATTTTAGTACCAATCTTTTGAAAATTGGGAGCAAATGTAATGATTATATTCATCCCCTTTCTCTCTCTTATTATTGTGGCCGGCCATGTGGCCTCCATTATCCTTAAGTTTGATTTTATTTTTAAATGCAATATTAGCATATTAAATGTCCAAAATGCCCTCTTTAATTGGGCTAGGATTTGGGCCAACAATTTCATCTTTTGGGCTTTTTCATTAACTAGTTTGGCTTACTAATTAAATGAACTTGGGCCTCCACAATTAAATAATTGTGCTACTAGCATACTTGCCCATTAAATTTAATATTGGGCTATTTAGCTTTTAACAAATCAAATTATCTACAAGTCCAATGCTTAAATAAATTATTGGGCTTGTTTAAATTACTTGCCATCCTTAGTAATATTAACCCTATTATCACATGAACTATTACTCATTATTATTGATATTTACACATTCACATCAATCAATAGTGTTAATTAACTTACATAACCCAATTAGACTTGTCTTATTCAAGTTTATTGAGTATTTAATTAGGGTTTAACACCTTAAATCTATTTTCTAGATTTTTAAAATACTAAGGTTAGTTCACTAACTTATATAACTTATTAGTGAGACTTCCTTTAAATATTATAGCATATTATCCACATAATCACTTAATCATCCATAATCTATTACATTTATTTAATATATTTATTTACAATGTACCACATAAATTTTGGTTATTACATTCTCCTCCTTATAAGAATTCCATCCCTAAATTTCATTATTAAGGTTACTCAAAAAGATTCTTGATAATTCTTCCTCATCTTTTCTTCAAGTTCCCACGTAGCTTCTTCAAAGATTGTGGTTCCTCCAAAGCACTTTTTGACGTAATGTATAACCTTATTTCTTAATCTCGCTTCTTTCCTATCCAAAATTTCTATAGAACCTCTTCATATGATAAGTCCTTCTCGACTTGAATCTACCTCATATGATATCACATGCTTGTAATCCCATTGTACGGACGTAACACTAATATATACATGAAACACATTATGAATATGTTCCAGTTCAGAGGTAGAGCTACCTCAGACGCCACTTCCCCTATCTTCTTCAAGATTTCGAATGGTCCAATAAACCTTGACTCAGCTTTACCTTTCTTCCCAAATCTTATCTTCCCTTCCAAGGAGATACCTTCAAAAATGCATAGCTTCCCACTTCAAAATCTCTTTTCATGAATATATCGCGATATTTCTTTTGTCGATCCCGAGTCGCTACCAAATGAGCTCTTATCACTTTGATGATCTCCACCGTCTGCTTGCACCAATTCGCCCCAACAATCTTCTTTCACCTACCTCATCCCAACATAAGGGCGCTCGCATTTTCTCCCATATAGGCTTCATACTACGGCATTCCAATGCTTGCATGATAACTATTATTATATGCAAACTCTACCAATGGAAGATGATCTTCCCAACTTCCTTTGAAATCCATCACATGCTCGAGCACGTCTTCTAATGTTTGAATCGCTCTCTCACTTTTTTCATCTCTGTGGATGATACGCAGACTCAACCTTAATTGTGTCCCCATTCTTTCTTGAAGACTCCTCCAAAAGTTTGACGTGAAGCGCGGATCTCTATCGCATACGATTGATACCGCACTCCATGTCTCAAAATTATCTCCTTGATATACAACTTGCTAATCGATCCAAAGTATACCTATCTTGATCGGCAAAAAGTGTACGACTTTGTAAGACGGGGTCGACAATCACCCATATAGCATCATAACCCTTTCCGTGTCACCGAAGTCCTACCACAAAATCCATCGTGACGCGCTCCCATTTCCATTCCGAATTTCCAACGGTTGTAATAGTCCACTTGGTCGTTGATGCTCTCGCTTTGACTTTTGACAAGTTAAATAATGGCACGACGATTCAAAGAACCTCTCTTCATGTTTGGCCACCAATAATGTTGACGCAAATCTTGATACATCTTCGTGCTTCCTCGGTGTATCGAATATCTCAGATTGCGCTTCTTGTAGAATCTCTTCTTAACTCGTACTACGCAGTACCCAAATTCTTCCTTCAAATCTCAAAGAATCCAAAGGTCATCGATCTTATACTTCAAATTTCGCCTTTCAAATTAACCGCTTTTTATGTTACCGCATTCTTCATCATTCCTCAGTGATTCTTTCACCTTGTCTAATAAAGCCTGACTTGCTTCCATTTCTATTACTTTATCCTAATCCTTCGGATTTTTCACCTCCAACTCCATTTTCTCCATTTCTCTTACTAATTCTTCCCGCTCTATTAATACAAATAATTTTTCTTTGCTCTTCCCGCGCTTAAAGCATCTCGCCATTACATTAGCCTTTCCCGGATGATATAGAATATCACAATCATAGTCCTCGATCAATTCTAACCATCTCCTCCGCCTCATGTTTAACTCCTTTTGTGTAAAGATATACTTCATTTTTTTGTGGTCCGTGTATATCTCACACTTTTCTCCGTAGAGATAATGTCTCCAAATCTTAAGGGCAAATACTACCGCAACCAATTCAAGGTCATGGGTAGGTATCCTTCTCATAGTCTTTTAATCGTCGTGGACGCTGCACGCAATGACTTTACCATTCTCGCATTAACACGCAACCTAAATCCTTTGTGTGACGATCACTATACACACTCGTAAAACCCTCGTATTATCTCGGTAAAGATAACATATGTGCTTCACTTAATCTTTTCTTCAATTCCCGAAAACTCGCTCACACTTCTCCGTCCACATACTTAATAGCCTTCCTCGCCGATTAGTTAATGGTGTCGCTATCTTCGAGAAATCCTCAATAAACCTTCTGTAATATCCTCGCCAATCCCAAGAAACTTCTGATCTCCGTCTGTCTTCTGTTGTCCCCAATTTTTCACCGCTTCTACTTTCACCGATCAACAAAAATTCCTCATTGTCGATGACATGTCCTAAAATTGAACTCTCTTCAACCGTAACTCACACTTTGAAAATTTAGCATATAACTTCTTTTCTTAAGGTTTCCAATACAATTCGTAGATGTTCAAATGCTCTCTTCACCTTTTGAATACACCAAAATGTCATCAATGAACACAACCACAAATTTATCCAAATACGGTTTAAATACTCTATCATCAAGTCCATAAAAGCAAATCAAGATTTTGTCAGTCCAAACGACATCACTAGAACTCATAATGACCGTAACGAAGTTCTAAATGATGTCTTTGGTACATCCTCCATCTCACCTTCAACCGATGATAACCAGCCTCGTGTCAATCTTCAAAAACATCTCGCCCCTTTAAGTTGATCAAACAGATCGCCTATTCTTGGTAACGGATATTTGTTCTTGATTGTCACCTTATTCAACTCTCTATAATCCATACACAACCTCATCGAACCATCCTTCTTCTTTACAAACAACACCGGTGTGTCCCCACGGAGATACACTAGGTTGATGTACTTCTTATCCAACAACTCTTGTAGTCGGATCATCAACTCTTTCATTTCTACCGAGCCATCCGATATGGTGCTTTCGATATCTACGCATTGTCCCCCCGACTAAATCAATCACAAACTCTATTTCTCTCGTCTGAGGAAGTCCCAAGTTCTTCCGAAAGACATCCCCAAACTCATTAACTATAGGTATCCCGCCATGTCCGAATTCACAACCCGTATCCACTATATGAGCCAAATAACCTTCACATCCTTTTCAGTACATTCTCCTCGGCCTCGCATCATCGCCGACAACTTGTTTGCCTTTCGCGACTTGCTACCATAAAATACAACCTTAGACTTATCTCGTGTCTTAAGTCAGATACTCTTTTTTCCGGCAATCTATAATCGCCTCATGGTTAAACAACCAATCCATCCCTAAGATAACATCAAATTCTCCTAAGCGATCGGAATCAAATTCACGCTTAACTTATGTCCCTTATTTCCACACCACAGCTTGTTATGGATAAACTCTACAGGATCACTTCTTTGTTTGCAACTTCTATATTCATCGGGTTCTTTAACTTTTCACATGGTAAGTTTAATCTTCTAGCAAAATTCATCGACACAAATGAATGTGTAGCTCCCAATCAAATAATACGTAGGCATTTATATTATTGATCGAATAATACCGACACCACCTCCTCCTTTCGATGCAACCGCGCTCTTGCACAATCATGTTGAACGCTCGGGTCATCACTGCTTGCTCTCGGCCGCATCGCTGGCCTCCAATAGTTAACTTTGTAGAACTACGCTTTTGTTTCCACTTCCTCCATCTCAGATTCTTCTTCAATGGACAATCCTTGAATCGATGCCCCATTCCTCCACAAGAAAAACAACCACCTTTCTTCTGGCTTAGACAATTTGGTGAAATATGTCCTTCCCGACCACAATTATAACAAATACTTTTTCCCTTTCATACACTCTCCTGAGTGATTCTTTCCACACTTTGAACACGCCGCTTCTTCTCGCCGAGTATTCCTTGTTGAGTTCCCCGATTCATTGCCACTGTTGTTCCACTTTATGCTTTCTTATTATTATCGCCACCACTACCGCACCTCGATGTCCACCTTCAATCTTCTTCTTATTCTTCTCTCTGCTGAATCTAGAAACCGCCTCACTACTACCTTCTCGCAATGATGGCTTTTTCTAATAAAGTATTGAGAACGTAGTAATTTGCAACACCGCAACTTTGTCAGAATCCACTGGCTTCAAATTTCATTTTCAAACCTACGCGCTTTTCAGTAGTTCTCAGATCCACCGATGAGGTGCGAATCAAGCTAGCTCATTTGAATTTTGTCGATATTCAAAGAATCGACATGTTTTCTTGCTTTAATTCAAGAAACTGCACTTCCATTCTGGCTTGCATGGCCTCCGAGAAATAACTTTCTAAGAATAACTCCTTAAACCTGGTCCATGTCACTACCTCCATTCCGGCTCTAGCTTGGTTCGTCTCCCACCAATAATTAGCCTCATCTTTCATCAAGTAGTAGCAAAGCCGCTCTTTTGCTCTTCTACCACCCTAGCAATGATAAAGGCCTTTTCCATCTCTTTCACCCATGTTTGAGCCGCTATGGGGTCCGTAGTTCCACCAATTCGTGGTCCTACAACTTTTAAAATCTTTAAAATTTGCCAATCTATTATTCGCTTTTCCTCACCGCAGTGTACGACGAGTTCGCATAGCTTGAGCTATCATATCGTCAAGTTCTCGATCGGGTCATCTTGATTCCTTTCATTGTTCATGTAACGCCTCTCTCCTCTCGTTACGATTTTGACGCCTCAAGCATGCATTATCCGATTAAACAAAACCTTAATTTATTACATCGAAGTTTCATTATATGTTATATCTTCTAAGTGTTTAAAATATAACATGTAATTTAAACTCTAACAATCATATTATCATAATGTTGTATTAACGAATTCAACTCATCAATTGACTAATTCAAATTTTTATAAATTAATTAACATATTCATCTTACTAAATTCATATATCAAATTTTGTTTAATTAACATATTCAATAAATAACATATTCAAATTTGTAACACATTCAAATTTTGTTAATTAATATATTCGATTTACTAACTTTTTCAAATCATCAATGATAGCTTCTCATTTTAATTCTTAATACTTTTCTATTTGATCAAACAAGTAATTATAACAGTGCATTTATATTCATATACCAAATTTTAGCGTCATATACTTATATACTTGGCATATTTTTTTATAAACGCTAACTATCCCATTTTTAAACATCAAAAGATGGGATCTACCAAAAGACATACTCCCCTACACACCTAAAATGGGGATACATCATATTTACATATTACCTCGCACAGTCTGAGGTTTACATCAAGCATAAAACCCTAATAAACAAAAGGGGTTCTACCGCATCTATATACATATCATCCAAGCTATTAAACTATCATCGATCGCCTCCGAGAGAGCCTCCCTGCATGCTCCTGCGTATGCTCACGAGAGTCCATCCATAAGTCGACGCCTAATCTGATCGACTCGACTCACCAATCTCAAAGGATCTCCTTTCTCCTACTTGGGGACTAGCATATGTCGCATCTAAAGCTCATCCCAAGGACTCCATCCTAACTCGTCCCACCTCCGCCTCAACCTCTAATCGATCCACTCTTCTCGCCGCATCGCACCCTGTGCATCCTCAACTCCTGATCCTATCAACGATCTCTAAGTCAAACCTCGTGCAACGCCCGATGCTCAATACTCAATATCGCAAACTTATTCTTCTCTTGTTCTAGTCCCTCTTTCATCATTCTTGCAACCATATGCGAGCCAAGGTCATGCTAACTCTTTATATCAGAGGCTTCATTAAACCGAAGCTGCTCGAATTTATCCAGCCTCCAATTGAGAAATTCAAAGAACCCATGAGTACATTCTCCTCAAACTCACATCTATTCACCAAATCATATCCTCTTCAATAAATCCTCCATCACATCCTCGTGTTCTCAACAACAGATTCCTCCGCCGATCTATCGCTTCCTTAACTGTATGACTATCTTGCCTTCCTCGTACATCCTACAACCACAAACAATAAACAACATCAAGACTACAATAAAATATATTCATTGATAAAATGAAATGATATTTTATTAAGTACAATCTATACTCGATGAATTTCCACAATTCATCTCCTAACATACTCTATAAGAGTTTTTCTTTTCTAAGGTTATAACCTAGGTTTCACATCCTAAAGTTTATAACCTATAACTTTGATACCAACTCATGACACCCCAAATCCGGTTCTCAAACCTCGGTTTGGTGCTCACAATCCATCATCATCATAAGCATTCTATAAACTATCATGAATAATAAACATACATCGTTCATTATAATAAAGTCTTCCAACATTATCCCAAGGTCTATTAACCTTAACTTATACATACCTTAATTAAGTTACCCTTAGTAACACAAAAGGTTTACATTACCAATGTACATAATATAATATAATACATAAACATTCTTATTATCTATTCTTGCACTTTTTTTCCTTTGCTTTTGTCCTTCTTGGACGCCTCTCGCATAAATTTAAATAAATTCATGATATAGCAAGGGTAAGCAACAAATTTGCTTAGCAGAAGTTTAAATACAAGGAAGATATATCATGATTAGCAAGAAATTTATCGCTCAATGTTCAACAATAGAAATCAATTGTGAAAGAACATGAATTAAGTCTTGATAACTCAATATTCAATAATTGAATAATGTGATGTCGAGTGGTCATAATGACCATGAACATATACTAAGGTTGTCAAGTATTTAAACCGGTCCTTTTAATAAGTTTTGGTAATCAAGGATCAACCTTTCATACCCGTATTATTATGCATAAACACTTAATGTACGAAGCAATAATTGTTTTTCAATAATGCTTTAATCAAATTGTTCTTTTCTCGCCTTTTGAGTCCTTACCAAATCAATTGGTGAAGAACAACTTTTTAACAACATATTTGATTTAACAAATTTAAACATACTTGATCTAGCCGATACAATTAGCATAGATCCATATCTTAAATAGTTCATGAATAAAAGAACTTTAACTAATTCACAGCTTCAATAATAATAGAACAAGAATTTAATTGCACCGAAAAGCAGTATCAATAATCAATATAGATGTGAATAATAAACAATAATTATTCACTAACATGCTTTGAAAAGAATAACTCAAGTTTGAAAGTTAGAGAACTTGCCTCAATCAAGCGATCTCATCGCTACACAATTTAATTTAATCTCTTTATTGTAAAGACCTATCATTGTTAAGATTGATCTTACAATCAAAGATATCATACTTTATATCATAATACAATTACTCTATCAAAGAATTTAGTTAACACTTAACCACATAATCAATTACCTAAAAACATCTTTATTATTATCATTCTTTGATAATATTTTAATTACTTTTATCATATACCTTATGATTTAACACTTAATCTTTCCTTTTATTAGTTCTTCCTTATAATCTAGTAAGTCAATACTAACATCATAGTCTAGATTATTCAAACATGCAATCCAAATTACTGGATCGGCTAATCCAAAGAAACCGGATTCAATAAACTCCCAATCCAAAGAAGCCCGATTCCAAATCCTTCAATCCAAAGAAGCCTCGATTCTAAATCCTTCAATCCAAAGAAGCCTCGGATTCAAATCTTCAATCAAAGCCCGATTCAACTATTTTTCAATCCAAATTAGTCGATTCCATATCTCCTTTAACGAAAATACCAAATCAACTTATTATTTTTCTATCTTTTGGCCATACTTATATACATGTATTTCATACACAAAAAAAGTATTTTTCCGTAATTTTTCAATTTCTTTTACTATTTTTCAAAAATCATTTTTAGTGTGTGGCTTAAGAAATTAGCCCCATCATGCTCAACTCCAAAAATTCCCATCTCTTGGCATAATCTTATACATGTTAACGTGACCTCCAAATTTAAATTTCATGGCCATCGAGTTATAGAACTCCTATATAGCGATTTTCGTCCAAAAACCTAAATATTGAAATGGTCATAACTTGGTCATTTTAAGTCTAAATGAGCTCATTTTTGGACAGAGCTACTTTATACCATATATTTTCATTTCCCAAAAGGCCGGAATTTTTTCAAAATTTAAGTGGTCAAATCGCCCTTGCAATTTCTTTTTTTCGGCGCTTTGTTTTCAATATTTTCGCTTTTTACCTACTTTGCTAAAATCACCCATACTTTTAAATCTACAACTCCTTTTTTCTTGGTGATTCCACTTGGGTTTGAAAGATAACTCATCATATTATCATCCCAAATTTTTCCAAAATTTTTAAATGTCAAAAAATGATGAAAATGCCCTAGCATTGACTCATCCAAAAATAGTTTGTTTTTCTTTTTTCTAAAGACAAAACTGCTTTTTGCTAAAATAATGCTACAACTTGTGTATTCAACATTTTTGAGTGCTACCACTTGGGTTTAGTAGTTAACTTATATATCTAGCACCTCTCTTTTACGGATCACAAAAAGAAGGTGTAGATCAAAAATGGTAGTCGATCAAAGGAAGTGAAAAAAAAACTAGAGTTTTCTAACAAAACAAAACTAGTTTCTTTCTATCCTTTTTGATTTACTTTCTAACACTCAAATATGTTAGAACCATACATGAAACCATATAAAACATGTAGATAGAGGGTTTTAGACCTCAAGATCATAAACTTTAAATAACCAAAATCAAACAAAATAAAAAGAATAAGCTAGTTTAAGTTTTCACCTTGATTTTTGGGCACACTTTTCTTTCTCTTCCAAAGTAGAAGATAAACTTTGGGTGCATCAATGGTAGATCTCCTCCTCTCTTTCTCCTCCTCCACTCCCCACCAAATTCTCTCTCTCTCTCTCTCTCTCTATCCTTCCTTTGCTAGCTTAAGAGAAAGTAAAATAAATGAAGTAAAATAAAAGATGAAAGAAAATGAGATTAGCTTTTTTGGATAATCTATATATATATAAGATATGTATCTATACATTATTTCCCCACCTTCTTGCATATCTCTTTCTTCTCTCTACTCATTATTTAGATACATGGAAGATTAGCCATTTAGGTGGCTCCATAAGCAAAGTGACACCTAGCTAATTAAGTACTTAACCTTTGGAAGATGTGGAGCAAGTAATGATTACATCCATCCCCCTTTCCCCCTCTCCTTGTGGCCGGATTCTTGGCCTCCTTATCTCCAAGTTTTTACTTTTGTTTTTATTGAAATATCTAGCATACAAAATGTCTAAAGTACCCTTTTTAATTGGGCTACAAGTTGGGCCATCAATTTCATCTTTTAGGGCTTTTAATTAACTAGATTGGCTTACTAATTAACATGAACTTGGGCCTTCACAATTAAATAATTGTGATACTAGCATACTTGCCCATTAAATTTAATATTGGGCTAGCTTAAAAATCAAATTATCTACAAGTCCAATGCTTAAATAAATTATTGGGCTTGTTTAAATTACTTGCCATCCTTAGTAATATTAACTCTATTATCACATGAACTATTACTCATTATTATTGATATTTACACATTCACATCAATCAATAATGTTAATTAACTATATAACGTTTATTCAAGTTTGTTGAGTAATTAGACTTGTCTTATTCAAGTTTATCGATATTACTGATATATTTATTTACAATTAATTAGGTTTAACATGATATTAAATCTATTTTCTAGATTATTAAAATACTTTCAATTGTTAGTTCACTAACTTTATTTAACTTATTAAATTGAGAAGAGACTTTTCTTTAAATATTATAGGTAGAGAATATATTATTCATGATAATCACTTAATCATCCATAATCTCATAATTACATAATTATTTAATATATTCGCTTTATGGTCTAACTAGGATAAGTTTCAAACTCATAAAATGGTGTGTATGTGAACTGTGAACCACTAACATCTCGTTATCTGTTACGACATGATAACACTAAAATTGATTTTCAATGGTTTTGAACTATTTAAAGAAGTCTATGCTAATTGCTTCGGTTATCAGTTTAATATTGGTAATTCTAGTAGATGTTCAATAGTCCTTAGTGACTGCTCAGTATAAATTGTTATCCAGTCGGATACCTTGATAGTCTTTGAATTCATATATATATCTGTCGATTTATATTGAATTATCGTTCTTATTCCAAGAATTGTTGATATTCATTATTCATGATATTATTCTGAAACTCTGAACTATCTTAGATATGATACTTCGATATTTCAAACTTGTGTTATAAGACTCCTTACCCTTGTTGTATATTACTTGCTGGGCATTTTGTGCTCATTCTTGCTTATTTAAAACCTTTCAATTAAGGCGGAATAGGGAGGTGTCTCTGGGAAAGACAAGGGCAAAGGAAAGGCTACCGACTAGCTTGTCTCTTTTATGTTTAAATTTATTATGTTGTATTAAGACTATTTTCATACTATGTTAAAGCTTAAGTATGGTTATGTAATAAGTCTTTATTCGATATTATTATGTAATCTATTATGCACTGTAGGTTGCAAAACTTAGGGGAATAATTATAATAAATCGTTGTATATTATTCTAAATTAGATCTTTCATTGTGAATGTGTGATTTTAGTTATTATGGTGTTACCATGAGAACATGACAAACTGAATTCAAGTGACCAAGTGGCGGTCAGAATTTGGGGGCATCACAGGTTTAATATGGAGAACCTAAAGGGTCACACCATAAAAGGAAGATTAATTATTTAAGAAGTTAATGACATAATCATAATAATATGTTAAGTGTATTTAATTTAATCTATGGTGATATAATAAATTAAATAGCTTAATATTTATTATTTAATATTTTGGAAATATTAAATATAAATTAATAGGAGGAGTCTTATTATTATTATTACAATTATTATTATTATTTTATTCCTAAAGGAGTTTGAGAATTAATTAATAAAAGTACTCTCATATATCCTAATAAGATTAGTAGGGTAATTAATTAAAAGAGTTTAATTAATTATTCCTAATAAGATTGGGAGCCTAATTAATTAAAGGAGTTTAATTAATTAAAATAAAACCTAATTCCTTAATTGTTAAGGAGGGTTGCCTATATCTATAAATAAGAGGAGTCTTATTATGGGTGTAGAGTGGTTTTTGACTTTTTCACAACAGACGTGATTCCAATTGTTGGAGAGTACGCTCTTTTTCTATGAGAGATAGAAAAAGGGTTTTGCCAAACACCTATCTTCTTGAATCTTTCTTCTTCCTTGGTGGATCACCTCTAGAGGCCAAACATTTGGGTGGCTAACATTGATCAAAGGAAGGAACCAAACCTGGTGGATTCAAGTTGAACGCGAAAAGATTGGAGATAAACTTGTACCCGAGGAAGCTCAAAACTTCAAGGGTATGATTCTTGTTCTTCTTATTTTCGTTTAATTAATAATTGTGCATAAAGGATGATCCGGGTATATGGTTTATAAAAATTTTAAACTCTGATTTTCCATGCTTCCGCTTACTTTGTGCAATTTGATTGCGTTCATGAATATTACAAACCTAACAAGATTGACTCATTATCATGCTCCAATAACTAAGCCCTATGTATATCATCCGAATATAAGCAAAGTTTGTGAGAAATGAGGTATTGACGTATTTCGGGTTTCAAATCTCTTAGAAATATTCGCGTCATACGCTCTTCATTATCTACCAAATGGGATGCAAACCGGGATAACTCGGCAAACTTAGCCTCGTACTACGATACAGTCATATTTTTTTTCTCCAGCTTGATGAATTCCACCTCTTTCATGTGAGAATACTTTCGGGAAAGTACTTGTCGTTGAAAAATTCTTCGAACTTCTCCTAAGACATCTTTAGTACGGCAGGCTGAGTATATTTTACAAATTCCCACCAGTAATCTGCCCCTCCTCTCAACATGAAGGTGGCAAAGGGTACTTTTTTCTCCTCGGAGCATCCTAAGACATCAAATATCTTGGTGATCTGCTTAATCCACGTCTCCGCGTTAAGTGGTTCTGGCTTTCCCAAAACCTCCAGTGGTCCCAGCTCTTTGAACTTCTTTGCAGTGACCATTCGTGAGTTGTCAGTGTTTCCACTTGCATTTTGAATAGAAGTCTCTCTCGTCCGATGTTGCATGAATTATAGAAAGCTCCTAAACATCCCGTCGTTCATAATTTGGTCGGTGTTGTTGTTTACATGAGGATTATTGCCTTCCTGATGCACATTATCTTGGGTATTGATCAACGGAGACTCAACGGTCTCATGTGCTCCATTACTTAACTCAACATTTTTAGATGCCATTTTGAAACACTGCCACAAAATAATGGTTAATTGACATGACACATATTATTCCTATATTTTGAATGACCAATTAAATAGCAAATAAGCTTAGGTAGGTCATACTAAGGATTTGCCCGTCTCTCCCCTCCTAGTTCTAGCCTCAAATCTTAGCCAGGGATCATATTCCTAAACTTTGATACCAATTGTGACGCCCCCAAAATAGGTATACACAACCCATTCTGAGTCGCCAAGTATATGGTACATAATTAAATACAAAGGGCATTTATACAATACGACAAAAAGCGTAGCAGAGAATTTTAACACGAATATTGTCTCATAGACAATATCCAAACTCAAATGGGGTCCTCATTACATTTATTATCCCATTATTTCATAGAATAATGATGACTACTATATCCACCATCTTGGACCATCACTCCATTCCTGGTCATAATCATACCAACAACTGTCCATCAATGCACTACAGGCCAATGAGGACTTTCATCACAATATCAACATGAGGATGCTGACAATGATATAAGAATTCAATTAAATGAGAGCAAGGATAAATTTTAAAGATTTATAATTCAATTTATCCAGAGTTCAAGAATGTCCAAATTGTCAACATGATAACTTCTTTGTGGAGTAAAATTCAAGAATAATATTGTATCAAAAATAATTTTAACAGAAAAGAAATTAATTTTTGTCATGAATAGTACCCTGGGTGAATAGTACCCGAGTGAATAGTACTTTGGAAATAGTACTCCGTGAATAGTACCCCAGCATGAAAAGATTAAAAAATATCAAGAATATTCAGAATAATATTTCCGTGAAAAAATACTAGATGAAGCACAAATTTCAAAGATATTCTACTAATTTCAAGGAGTATAGAAGCAATAATTAGCAAAATGAGTGTAGAATTCAGAATCTGAAATGAAATAATATTACTTACATACTACAGAGTATGAAAGAAAATATTATTTCTTACGAATATTGAACAACAATAATATTCCTTAACTTAAAAGGAGAGTATTTCTGACTGGTATGACGGAGATATTCTTTAAAAAACTTATACTATTTTCTACGCTCAAAGCTTCCTTAAATTCAAAAGAAATACGCTCAATATTATATAAGAAGAATTCTCTGATTCTGGTGTGATTTTCATTTCTAAACTAAGCATCCTATTTATAAGAGAATGACGGGGTACTATTTTAATTTAGAAAATCATGAGTGAACAGTAATTTCTTCACGGGCGTTCGGCTGAAACTTTTTTTTTAAAAAAATTGAATATACTATGTTGCACTATGCATCACTATGCAGTATTATGCAACACTATGTAGTACTATGCAAACAATAAAATATAATATATTATATTTTATATAAAAACCAAAAATTTATAATATATATATATATATAAGTAACAAAACTGAGATAACTTTCTACCGATTATTTTGAAAAATGAGTAAGTGGGGGTCCATGTAATAAGCAAAATTTATAACAAATACTTCATAAAAATCCCCTTTATTTATCTCAACTCACTTGGCTTCACAAAACACATTTTTTTAACAATATTTATTCATCATTAATATTATAACTCGCAATATTAACAACCAGAACATTCCCAGGAAATAGAGGGCTTTCCGATAAGGATTTCTCCTTATTGTCGCGCAATTAAGTGACAAAATCTCTTTCCTCGACAGAACTTTCTAGACACTGTCAATAATACAAATAATAATATGAATAACTTTGTCGTCTCAATTATTTATTTAATAATATAAAATATTGTGACAATAATTAAATTAATAACGTGAGATACTATGCAAAAATTACTGTGACAATAATTGAATAAAACTGAGTGACTTCTCACGTAAGCATCAATAATCAAAGATATTGTACAATCTGGGTAATGCGACTATGCAACTTATCGTATTCTTTGTACTTTTATCACCGGGTATTTCAACAGTTAACGGTAAAACTTTCGTCGTTATTTTTATAAAAAGATTTTTTATGTCGTTTTCTAACTCCAATAGTAATTCCGTTGTGGGGTCCACCAATGATTGTGTCGTCATACGAATATTCTCTAATAAAAAGAATATTCCTCGACCAAACGAATATTTTATAACAACTTGCTTACTTTGCAAAGTTTGTAAATATTACCCACAACTATAACATTATATCAAATCCATACCTTATTATTCAAAAAGATATTTAGAGAAAATTAATCTTTTTTCATAAAAGTTGGGGTCTTACATTCTTGCCCTATCTTGTCACTTGATTTTAGCCTTAAGTTTGTCTATCCCTGAGCGATTTGTATTTTATAATATTTTTGTTATTTTTTTTATTTGAAAATTGTTTGGATGATAATACATTAAATAAAGGATAAAACGGGTTGGGCCACGCATGAGCATGAAAGCCATTGCAACTAATGAGGGGTATGTCACTTTGTTTAGGACATTCCGGTTCAGCATTAACCGTGACTAGGCTGTCATTCATGATGTATTTCAGTTGCTGATGAAGAGTGGAGGGGACGACCCCATCCATATGAATCCATGTTCTTCCCAATAGCAGGTTTTATCATGAATCTATTTTGAGCACATGAAAAGATACACAGAATGTATGGGGACCAATTTCGATTGGTAGCTCAATCTCTCCAACTGAATTCATATGGAATCCGTCGACAGCTTTGATGATCGTATGGTTATTTCGGATCCGCTTAAGATTGACATTCATCCTCAGCAAGGTAGCATAAGGACAGACATTCAGAGACGAACCTCCATCTATCAAGACTCCAGCTAGCATATACCCGGAGTACAAAACTGCAATGTGCAACGACTTACAATGACCGGTCCCTTCGGGCGGTATGTCATCATCAGTGAAGGATATCACATTGTTTTTTAAAATGTAATCAACCAAATGTTGAAATTTTTCCACATCCACTAATGCTGGCAAGTAGGCTTCTTCCAAAACCTTCAATAAGATCTTCCTGTGATTCTCGGAAGTTAAAACCAAGTCTAGGATTGAAATTTGATGTGGAGCTTCTCTGATGCTTTAAAACCACATTGGCTTTGTTATGACCTATAGTGCGGAGGAATTTTTCAATCTTCTCCATGGGTATTTTCCCCTTTGATTTGATGTTAGACTTCATCACCCGTTAGGGAAGATATAGTGGATTTTCCTTTGACACTGCCGCAGTTGTATGAGAAGTGGATCCTTCAACTTCCCTATAATTCCATGGGACTTTTTGTAAGCTAATAACATGATATTGTGGTCTGAATGACAAGTTGATTGGCTCTAGAGCAGCCACTTTCAAAGGATTGTCATTTCCCTTGAGTTGAATTGTATGCGTGATGGAAGGTTTGACAGTACTATCAGCCTAATTGGATATAACTGCTACCAGTCCCTTCCATTTTGTAGGACAAATATTCTCACTCTCAAATAACACCGTATCGTCTTCTGCTGGTTGTAGGACACCGCTGTCAATTAAGTTCTAAATAAGGTATTGAAGTGCCCAACATTCTTTCGTGTTGTGACCGCGAGAATGAGAGTGATATTGGCATACTCCATCAGAATTAAACCGTCCTGAATGGCAATTAATTGGAGGCAAAAGGGAAGTGATCCTTCCTTCATTGATCAACATCTGAAGTATCTCCTCCATAGGTTGGCCCAGGTATGTAAAATCCCTTCTATTGGAAAAATCCCTACGGGCTTTGGTAGTTGCTCTCTTCGTCACTTTATCTTCCAATGTTTCTTTCTCTGAAGGTGATGAAGGAGTATTCGCAACAAAAGGGAGCAGACTAGCATGCTCCTGGCTGACTAATTAGCATGTGACTTGATGTTGATAGGTCACCAGCTTTGCCAATTACTCAATCTATTTACATAGAGCTTTGATCTTTCGTTCCATCGTGAACTGGAACTTTGCATAATCTCATTTATCAACACCGTCTTTGATGATCTGGGATAATTCACCGTTAAAATTGGAACTCTGTCCACTACTCCAATTAATCATGTTGACCTCTTCCTCTTTGTGTTGAGGAAGATGGTTGTCTTGTATGTGAGGTTGTTCTGGTTTGGTGACCACGATCTCACCGTTGTTTATTAAATCATTGATCTTGTGTTTCAAGGCCCAAAAATCTTTAGTATCATGTCCAGGTGCCCCGACATGATAAGCACATTACCGAGCAGTATTGAAACCCCTTCTATTAGGGTTGGCTGGTGGAAGAAGATGTGTAACTTTCTTCTGAGTTGTCAGAAGAGTGAGAATGTTCTCGAGTGAGTCCCCTAAGGGTGAGAACACTCGAGGGTGTTTGATTTCTCAACCTCTTGTTAATGGAGGGTTTGAAGATTATGCTTGAAAGGGAGTGAAATTTCTCCTCTGGATAGGCATATTCTGATTGCCTTTTTGACCATGTAGTATCAAGGAAACATCCTCCTCTTTCTTTTTATGGACCCTCCGGGGGTTGTTTCCATAATTTCTGGATTGGATGTGCTCAGCAACAGCTTTAAGGATATCTAGGTCTGGAATCTTTCCTGACTTCAATCCTATCTCAGCCATCTCCTCATGTTTAATCATTTCAGAAAATGGTTTACCAATGCCAGCTAAGACTCTTTCATAGAAAGGAGCTTCCTGTATGTCTATGAAGGTCATGACCATTTCTGACTCCGTTATGGAAGGAATAACTTGAGCAACAAGGCGCCTCCACCTTTGATCATGCTCTCTGAAAGACTCATTGGACTGTTTCTTGACCTTGGTGATCTGGTATCGGTCAGGAGCCATCTGAGACTGGAAGCTGTATTGAGTGAGGAAGGCGTGAGCTAGTTCCTCCCAACTATGGATCTTTGAGTTGTCTAATCTGGTATACCACGAACAGGCTTCTCCAGTTAGACTCTTTTGGAATAGCTACATCATAAGCTTCTCGTCCTCTACATAAGATCCAAGTTCTCCAATGAACACCTTCAAATGTGTGTAAGGATCTCCTATCCCATCATATTTTTCGAAGTCAGGAGTTTTAATTTTTTCTGGATAATGAACCCCAGGGAATATACAAAGGTCAGCATATGAGACACTTCTGTGTGCTCCAATTCCTTTGATTGCAAGAAGGGTTTCTTCCATTTGAAGGACTTTCTTCCTGATGTCACCGGTGTCTGGATCTCTTTTGAGATGGGTGATATCATGAATTTTGTTGGTCATATCCAACTGAAGTTCAGGTTATGTAATGATTTTATCAAGACCTTGGGTTTCTCCTTATGTAGAGGATTCAACATGTATGGGTATCCTCGTACCCTGAGTAGACTGGTGTAGTTCTTTAAGCAGAAAATCCAAATCTGTTATTTGTTTACTTAATCCGTCAAATTCTTTGCATGAAACTGGATTAAGGTCAGTCTGATCTGATGACGACATAATTGACTGTAGGCTTGTGGCCTTTTTGGATTTTGATCGAGTGATAGGTCCGATTGCTTCCCTGCAAAAGACTTGCGTAGTTTAGTCTTTAGGGAATGTGTAAATGTCTACGTGCTATGTATCCGTTCTAGGAATATTATCCTGTAAGGCGGATGTTAGCTGTTTGTAATCCAGAATAGCATGTTTAGTTTAAATATGTATGTATACATGTTTCTTCATATTTCTCATTACAAAGAGATGAATATGGAATGAAATTATGAGTAATTTGAAATGAGAAAGCATGAAGAGACTTTCCTCTGCGTTTGGTTTATCAGAGGGTGACCTATCTTAGGTTACTCTCGCGGCTTTTTGGCATGAAGGCTCCCAAATCATCGCAGTTTACTCAATGGGAAGTTAATCCGGTCTTTCAACTGGAGCGAATTTGGGTGGTGCCTTTCTTGAGCCTCGTTGGAATTAGTCTTCCTACGAGTCCAATAATAAAACACCGATAGGATAGCCCCCTGATATAGGAACCACACAACATACATTCACATACAATGTCTCTCACCGTTTATGAAAATGATGACATGTGCGAAGCACTAATATCAGAAGCAGATAGTGTAAATCTTTAAGCGCAAAAAAATATATGCATTCGTACACATTCATCATAAATGTAAATGCAACATTCACACACAAGTATAAAATAGTTTTGAAAAGCTTGTAATAATGGCTTAAGCTCTCTTACTGGTTGTCCCCAGCAGAGTCACCACCTGTCGACGTCGAGATTTTTATTTGTCCCTTTTCGTTACTTGTTCTTTGGTGTTCTCATGTTAGGTGAGAATTTTTTGAAAAAACAAGTGAAAAAGGTTCGACATGTATTATGTCGACGATGGACTGTTAAGAGTCGCCAATTGGTTTTTTTATATGGTTTTACCAACACAACCGAGAAAAGGTTTGCACATTCCCAGTGATGTGGCACTGCTAAACGGGTCGATGAAATTGAGATTCATTAGGGTCCGGGGACTTGATTATGCGGAGGGAAGGTGTTAGGCACCCCCCGACATCCGTGTTACCATGGTGACTGCCACCTTTCAAGAGACTGTTATATGAATATATGTGTGTGTGTGTGGATCAATGTGATGTTATTTTGGAAGTAATGCGAGGCCTCGTTCGCACCTATATACACAGGGTTTGGATTTGTGTAAAAATTCAATTTTTAAGAAGATATGGCAGTGATGTTTTATAAAAGAGGTTTTTCAAACCCTTGTGCTCAATAGTAATTGAGAACTTTTACACTCCCATTTTTTATTAAGTGTTCGGCTTGATTGTTTTTTAATTTTTGAGATGCGAAGCATCTTCGAGAAAATAATGTACAAAATGGTGCCAAACTCCTCGTGGGTATGAAAACAATCTGAGGAAATACAAACACCATAAAAGTGGTTATTTGCAAGAGTGGGCTCGACAGCCCAGCAAAGTCTAACAGTTTTCATGCATCACATAGCACATAATAACATGCTCGATATACATCTCATTAAAGTAACATGGCATATATGCTTTTAATTCACATAGCAAATATAAAGATTGAGTTCCTTACTCAATCATCATTACATAGCCAAAACAATGTAGTCATATATTGACTTTAACATTTCATGATTTCTACATGCATAACATATCATGCAATTTAAAATAGTTCATCAAGTCCACGTAACAAATAGGAACCGAAAGACTTGCCTTGATCGTTGTTTACCAATAATAGATTAACAGCTTACAGTTATCTGCACTTCACGTGCCCTACATAATTATATAATCATACACATCAACTATTAGTCACATAACAACACATAGTAATTGTAATGTAAACTCTACTCCACATCTCATAATCTTTCCTATTAATTAGAACACAATGTTCAATTTGATTATGTTAACTTTCAACTTATATATCACTGTATTTCATATTCTAAGTTCATTCAAATGTTTAAGTCTTGCTAGGACTACTTATTGGTTTTATATTAAATCCATTCCATATCTTATAATATTCATTTCAATTGAATTGAAACACTTTTTAAGTTCATTAACACTTGCACTACTTTTTTGACGCTTCAATCGTCACACGCCTTGATTTGCATCTCTTGTGTATGCTTACTATGCTTTTATAACTTATCTAATACATTATTTATTAATGTTAAGCATCATTATATTTACTAACATACATGTTTTATAACTTAGGATATCATCTTTTATAAATCAGAGCACTACACATGTATATGTGCATGCCCGACGCCCTCCGATGGCCCCTAAAAACACAACAGTCCTAAGGATGACCATTTTGACTACTGTTACAGACCTCAAATAAAAAAAATTTAAAGCATGAAAGTTGTAGGTCTATTCGTCCTCGTTCCGGATCATCTTGCATCACCTCAATCGGAGTTCGTATGAGAAAGTTATGGCCGTTTTACTACAGGAGGCCAAAACTGTCCAACTCATACTTTTGTTCAAGGTCGTCATGATCGAGAACTAAGTCATCTGATGTGGCATAGCAGATTATTATGTTGAAGCGCTAATTTTAGTATTTGGGGCTCCATTTTTGGCGCTAGGGCGCCGAAACTTGCAGAACCCAACCACGAAGAACAGAATAACTAAATTTATGTCTATAACTTAATTTCTAACGCTAATTAACATGCATTACTTCATCGTAAACTACACATAAACGTTAACAATCATCCATATAACAATTACCAACAATTAAACAACTACTTTAGAAAACATAATTCTTTGAAAACACTATTTTTAGAAAAACTCCATTGTTAACATTGTATAACACTATAATATCAATAATAACCCAAACTTGATTACTTTAAAGTACGATTCTCTGAAATTCATACCCAATTAACATACATGACGTTCAATTTCATAAATAGCATACAATCACCTACTAATTTTTGTTATCATGCAAAACATACGTTCATACATATATATTCACTGTAAAAACTATTTCCTTCTTGTAAACGTAATTTATCATACAATTCTTCATTTAACACTAGTTATAATCCTCATAATCACATACCATCACTATAATTCAATTGTATAACTGCAATTACAGAAATTATACCACCAACGCAGTGAATTTCAAGAACACCGAGACTAAGGAATTATAGTATTACACATATATGTTAAGATTATAAAACATACCTTTTGTTGCTTTGAAACTATTTGTTAATCACTGATATTAGCTAGAAGAAGTCAGAACTTGCTTTGAAAATCACAGCCTTTTCTTTCTCAAATTTCTTTTCTTTTCTTTCTTAAGTTCAGTCTTAAACTAGGCTAGCGTAAACCAATAACTGATAAAAGTATACGTCAAAATAAAAACTGATATGGCACTAATAAGCCTACTTATTATATCAGTTATAGAAGATAACATATAAATTAAATATATTTTATTTATTTATTTTATTTTGTAAATAATTTAAATTTCAAAAATCAAAAAGCCATAGGTCTTTGTTTGGCAAACCAGTTAAAATTAAGGAATTTATATCCTTAAGCATTGTTTGGGTAAAACCAAATCAAAACTACTTTAATTTATTTTATTAACTAATTATAATATAGTTATTTGTCACACTTCTTTTAATTAAGTTTTCATACTTAATTAATTAATCCTAATAACAATTCATTGCATAATATAATAATTTATTTAATCATTATAAACTCTCAAACTTAATTATTAAATTAAATTAGAATATTATCTCATAATAATTAATTTCCTTAACTCATTAATTATTTATCAATCAAATAATTAACTAAATTAAATCGAATCAATTAAACAAATATTTATTCAACGATAAACACATCCATTAAATATTTATATAATTCAATAAATATTTTAATATTTTAATTAAAAATTTGGATTGTTACATCATTCCCTCCTTACAAGGATTCTGTCCTCAGAATCACAACTCAAACCACTCATTCGTTACAGGGTGAGTACAGAGCAAATTGGACTGGGCTTTCTCGCCTTTTTCTCTTACAAAATGGCCACCCCAAGCCCTCTATTTATAGAGGGGGAGCCAGAGTGTGTACCCGCATGCTAGGGCAGCAGATATGTACTACTGCAATTGCCCGGGTGCCCCGAAGCTTGGGTCTCGGCCGTCTTGAAGTACATGCACTCATGCACTATAATGTCTGCTCAAACTTTTAGAATTGCAATCCGGGCATCCGACTGAGGTATGTAAGACCTATTTTGGACCGTCGTTGTCGAGAGTTACACAATAATGTGGGATTAATGGTTGGACGAAGTCAGGAAGATGAGACCATGCCCTTCGATCTTCAAGCTTCAAATTCTATCCGTTGTCCTGCATAATAGTTACTTGGGATTTGATCTCCTTGGTTCTTGTGGGACATTGTTGTGTAGAAATGTATGTAGAAAATGTTGAGACGGTGAGATGTGGCGTCAAGGTGACAAGATGATGACTTTGCCCCTCACCAGGGTTATCACCGGTTTGGGCTGATAAAGCAGACGTTGCTCAGGGTTATCTCTGAGATTGGACTGCTGTAAGTGTTTAAAGTCCTCAGTGTCATCTCTGAAAAATGCCTGTCTTCCCGGTGTTATCTCCGGGTCTTGTACTGAGTGCCTCGGTGTGAGTTCCGAGGTTGAAGCTGATTGCATGCATTTAAAATAAGCATTTCCAGAGTTATCTCCGCAACTGCAATCCTTGGGGTTATATCCAAAGTTGGTACTTGCTACTCCTAGTGTTGGTACTGAGACTGAATATCCTGAGGTTATCTCCGAGAAGAATCGGCCTTCTCCGGTGGAATTTCCGGTATTGGAACTACATGCCTCGGGGTTATCTCCGAGGTTGGAACTGATACTCCCGGTGTGTGTTCCGGGGTTGAGGCTGGACTTCCGGTAGTATCCGGACTAGATGTAAGTTGTCTTCCAGGGTTATCTCTGAAAGGCAAATCTGCCCTCCTGCAATGTCAGAGACAAGTGTGTAGAAAATTTCGAGTGTCTACATTAGTCACGGGATGTCACGGGCATATACATATATATATATATATCAAGGTAAATGCAATGTTATTAGTAAAACTCAATGGATTAAAGAAGACAGATCCAAAGTATCACCACCATCCCCATTAGAAAAATGTTCTAATTCCGATTAAAAACACTTACATTATTGCTAGTCCTTCAAAATACACCGACGGAACTAATAACGACAAAAAATAATTGAACAATTAAACTTTAGCAATCAATATCTAGCAACAAAGTAGGAAAACAAATAGATAGAATTGAAGAAAAATTTGAAGAAGGTATTATCAAAAACCCGATTCAAAGATAGAACAACCTTTACTAAATTTACGGTAAAATGATATAATTTAAGTTTACCTAATAAAGATGACTTAATTGGTCCATTCCATTGAAAATTATTTAAAAACTCAAAAAGCAGAACCCGGTCCAAGTGGAACTATTCTTTGTTATTGATCGGGTAGAATCGATGATAATAATGAAAGTTCTTCTGACCATTCTTCTATTTCAAACCTTAATGATCAATTAAATAAATTAATCTATTAATAACACAAGTATCACCGTAAATTGGTATTCTGGACCAACTCCTCCGAATTTACAATTCAAGAAAGAAATCTAGATAAACAGCTTTTGGTATCCTCTAATAAAATTTATGAATGGAATATAGATGGATTTAGTGAACAAGAAATTCTTAATAAACTAAATCATATGTCTATGGTAGCTAACAGTTACATCACTAAATTCAACACTTTGTCTCAACCAGACATTGTTGAATTATTAATCAAGTTTTAGCCAAGTTGTTTGTTATTGGTAACTGTTTAGCCAGATCTCTTTCATCAAACTTCTCTTTACTATTTCAAAATTATCTTCTTCTTCAAAGTTCTAAAGTCACCTTACTTACCTGTAGTCCACCTAGTTCGTGTCTAACCTTTGTAAGTCTCCGTGGGTGTGAAAGCGGTTCGGGTTATAGAACATAGGTATGAGTCTACTTTGGGTAAACAGGTATGCATGAATGAGCTTTGAGTAAGATTTTATTTTGAAACAAATCAAGATGAGTAGGTTATTCAGATCTAGCTCCTCGCTTAGTAACAGTCGACTTTTGCCTCTGCTCCGATATAGTGAACCAAGAAGAACATAATTATGAAAACATTAATCAAGTTTTAAACAAGTGGAATATACCTAAGGTATCTCCCAAAAGAAATTTATCACCAACATTCTCGGATAAATTTAAAACCGATTATAATGTCAAAAGCTGTTGAGAGAGTTTATGCAATTAACAAAGAATACGAAAATTGTAGTCTTTTATCACCGTAGTTATTAAAAACATAGAAAAAAGGGTTATAATTTTATGCATATAGGTCTTGTTCAAGTTGCGATTAAACCTCTTAATAGAAAAGGAATTAATTCATCAATCTACCTCTTGCCTTAGAGATGCTAGATTTTTAAATTACTATCCAAGCATTATTGGTGCAATGGAAGCAAGTTTGCATAATGGACCTATCCATTTCAACCGCTTTCTCGATTTCACCTCGAGTCTCGATGATCAAAACATATTTAAAGCCTTATCATTAAATATTAAAAGCCGATGGAGAGATTACTCAAATGATTGAAGGATCTCAACCCATTGCTTTGATTTACTGTGGATTTATTATAAGACGATGAAGTCAAATTTGAACGCTCATGCTCTTAATAAAAGCCCAAAAGATCAAACAGCTTTAATTCAAAGTTCAACTAGTGATGCTAATATCCGGATCCCAAGAACAATTCTTTGGAAGGATATTAACTTACCTAATCAATGGACTTTACCAAATGAATTACCACAAAGAACCCATAATTAACAATTTATTGAATATTGAAAATATCCAACAATTTTCGGATGGAACTGTTAAAATTAGTTTTGAACGTCTTAGGTCACCGAGCTATCATTGAAGATATTTCTAGTTCTTCATCCCTTGATTATCCACACTAGAAGAGATCTTTGAGGTCCTAAGTAATCCTCTTGTTAAAGATATCAAACTTAAAGGTATTCTTAATGAAGGACAAGTTAGTCATCCTTGTTATACTCGAACGATACCGTCGAAGATGAAGACTCTTCTTCCCCCGAGATCCTCTGTTTATCCCATTACGATACCGATTTTAATGCCCCTATTCATAATCAACTAAGAGTCATTAAAAAGAATTAAGTGTTAAATTGGGATAACTTAGTTAAAGATTTTAATTCAAAATCTAATAAAGAAAAAAGACATCTATTTAGATCTGTCCATCCAACTGAAAAGGAAAGAGATAAGATAATAAATAGATGGAAAAGATTTATCAAAAATGAAGAAATTAACATCACTTTTTATGACTGGTATGTACAGTATCAAGGTAAATGCAATGTTATTAGTAAAACTCAATGGATTAAAGAAGATAGATCCAAAGTATCAGCCAGTCATCCCCCATTAGAAACAGTTCTAATTCCAGTTAAAAACACTTACATTATTGCTAGTCCCTTCAAAATGCCCGACCGGAACTAATAACGACAAAAAATAATTGAACAATTAAACTTTAGCAATCAATATCTAGCAAATGGGAAAAGCATTAGATAGAATTGAAGAAAAATTTGAAGAAGGTATTATCAAAAAACCCGATTCAAAGATAGAACAACCTTTACTAAATTTACCAGAAAACAGATATAATTTAAGTTTACCTAATAAAGATGACGAATTGGTCCATTCCATTGAAAAATTATTTAAAAACTCAAAATGTAACCCTATCCAAGTGGAACTATTCTCATTATTGATCGGTAGAATCGATGATAATAATGAAAGTTCTTTCCGACCATTCTTCTATTTCAAACCTTAATGATCAATTAAATAAATTAACTGTTAATAACACAAGTATCACCAGAAATTGGTATTCCAGACCAACTCCTCCGAATTTACAATTCGAAGAAAGAAATCTAGATAAACAGTTTTCGGTATCCTCTAATAAAATTTATGAATGGAATATAGATGGATTTAGTGAACAAGAAATTCTTAATAAACTAAATCATATGTCTATGGTAGCTAACAGTTACATCACTAAATTCAACACTTTGTCTCAACCAGACATTGTTGAATTATTAATCAAGTTTTAGCCAAGTTGTTTGTTATTGGTAACTGTTTAGCCAGATCTCTTTCATCAAACTTCTCTTTACTATTTCAAAATTATCTTCTTCTTCAAAGTTCTAAAGTCACCTTACTTACCTCGTAGTCCACCTAGTTAAGTGTCTAACCTTTGTAAGTCTCCGTGGTGTGAGCAGCGGTTTAGGGTTATAGAACATAGGTATGAGTCTACTTTGGGTAAACGGGTATGCATGAATGAGCTTTGAGTAAGATTTTATTTTTGAAACAGATCGAAGATGAGTAGGTTATTCAGATCTAGCTCCTCGCTTAGTAACAGTCGACTTTGCCTCCCTGTTCCGAGATATAGTGAACCAAGAAGAACATAATTATGAAAACATTAATCAAGTTTTAAACAAGTGGAATATACCTAAAGTATCTCCCAAAGAAATTTATCATCAACATTCTCGGATAAATTTAAAAGCTGATTATAATGTCAAAAGCGCTGAGAGAGAGTTTATGCAATTAACAAAGAATACGAAAATTGTAGTCTTTTATCACCGTGGTTATTAAAAACATAGAAAAAAGGATTATAATTTTATACATATAGGTCTTGTTCAAGTTGCGCTTAAACCTCTTAATAGAAAAGGAATTAATTCATCAATCTACCTCTTGCCTTAGAGATGCTAGATTTTTAAATTACTATCCAAGCATTATTGGTGCAATGGAAGCAAGTTTGCATAATGGACCTATCCATTTCAACTGCTTTCCTGATTTCACCTTGAGTCTCAGTGATCAAAACTTATTTAAAGCCTTATCATTAAATATTAAAACTGATGGAGAGATTACTCAAATGATTGAAGGATCTCAACCCATTGCTTTGATTTACAGGATTTATTATAAGACGATGAAGTCAAATTTGAACGTTCATGCTCTTAATAAAAGCCCAAAAGATCAAAATGCTTTAATTCAAAGTTCAACTAGTGATGCTAATATCCGCATCCCAAGAACAATTCTTTGGAAGGATATTAACTTACCTAATCAATGGACTTTACCAAATGAATTACCACAAAGAACCCATAATTAACAATTTATTGAATATTGAAAATATCCAACAATTTTCGATGGATGGAGCTGTTAAAATTAGTTTTGAACGTACTAGGTCACCAGTTATCATTGAAGATATTTCTAGTTCTTCAGTCCCTTCAGTTATCCACACTAGAAGAGATACTGAGGTCCTAAGTAATCCTCTTGTTAAAGATATCAAACTTAAAGGTATTCTTAATGAAGGACAAGTTAGTCATCCTCAAGTTATACTCGAATCGATACCGTCGAAGATGAAGACTCTTCTTCCCCGGCATCCTCTGTTTATCCCACACAGTCTGATTTTAATGCCCCTATTCATAATCAACTAAGAGTCATTAAAAAAGAATTCGTGTTAAATTGGGATAACTTAGTTAAAGATTTTAATTCAAAATCTAATAAAGAAAAAAGACATCTATTTAGATCTGTCCATCCAACTGAAAAGGAAAGAGATAAGATAATAAATAGATGGAAAAGATTTATCAAAAATGAAGAAATTAACATCACTTTTTATGACTGGTATGTACAGTATCAAGGTAAATGCAATGTTATTAGTAAAACTCAATGGATTAAAGAAGATGATCCAAAGTATCGCCCACCATCCCCCATTAGAAACAGCTTCTAATTCCAGCTTAAAAACACTTCATTATTGCTAGTCCTTCAAAATGCCCCCGGAACTAATAACGAACAAAAAAAAATAATTGAACAATTAAACTTTAGCAATCAATATCTAGCAACAAGAGGGAAAACAAATAGATAGAATTGAAGAAAAATTTGAAGAAGGTATTATCAAAAACCCCGATTCAAAGATAGAACAACCTTTACTAAATTTACCGTAAAATGATATAATTTAAGTTTACCTAATAAAGATGACGAATTGGTCCATTCCATTGAAAATTATTTAAAAACTCAAAATGTAAACCCGGGTCCAAGTGGAACTATTGTCATTATTGATCGGGTAGAATCGATGATAATAATGAAAGTTCTTCTCGACCATTCTTCTATTTCAAACCTTAATGATCAATTAAATAAATTAACTGTTAATAACACAAGTATCACCGTAAATTGGTATTCTGCACCAACTCCTCCTGATTTACAATTCAAGAAAGAAATCTAGATAAACAGCTTTTCGGTATCCTCTAATAAAATTTATGAATGGAATATAGATGGATTTAGTGAACAAGAAATTCTTAATAAACTAAATCATATGTCTATGGTAGCTAACGATTTACATCACTAAATTCAACACTTTGTCTCAACCGCACATTGTTGAATTATTAGCTAGTGGATTCACCGGCATTCTTAGGTCTTGGTGGGAAAAACATCTCACAGAAGACATTAGAATATCCATAATTCATGCTATTCAAAGAGATAAAGAAGGAAATCCCATCTTTGATGAAGATGCTGGTATTGGTCTTCCTGATGGAGTTAACACTTTAATATTCACCATAATTAAACATTTTGTTGGAACCCCTAGCAATATTACGTAAAGAATTCATGATCGCTATAATCTTACTTGTCCCACTCTAAGTGATTTTAGATGGTACAAAGATGTATTTACCTCTAGAGTTATGATGAGAAATAGCGATAATAAACCATTTTGGAAAGAAAAATTCGTTAATGGTTTGCCATCTTTATTTGCTCACAAAGTTAGGGAAGAATTAAGCAAAAACCTAGGATATATTGATTATGATAATTTAACTTATGGAGATATTATTAGTCATATCCAAAAAATTGGATTAAAAATGTGCATTGATTTTAAATTAGCGAAACAAGCTAGAAAAGACAAAAATAAAGCTAAATACGAGTTAGGAACATTTTGTGAACAGTATGGTTTATCGCCGGTGGCTCCCTCCCGAAGGAAGCACAGTCATAAAGATAAACATATCGAGTCACACAAAAATCATAAACGCCGTAAGAAGAGATATACTCACAACAAAAATAAGAACAATAATCAAGATAATTATTATAATAAACCTAAGTCATCAAAGAAAAAATCTTATAAAAAATCAAAAATATTTGATAAAAGTAAAATTGTCTGTCACAATTGTGGACAGAAAGGTCATTACAAAAGTGAATGCAGAGTTAAACAAAAATTAGCTCAGTTAAATATTTCAACTGAAGATACGGAACAATTATTAGAATTAATGAGAATTGATAACAAGAGTAGTAGCAGTAATGAAGAAGCTTCTGATGTTCCAGAATCTTCTAGTAACAACTCATCCAACGTAAATTCTGATAGTGAAAATTAAGTCACTATATATACGTAAGATTGTAATAAAAGCTGGCAGTAAAGGGTTAGTGTAATTACAAAAGATGAAGAAGAAAGCTCCTTATTAGTTGATCTAATCAAAGAAAATTACCGATCCTAATTAAAAACTCAATATCTAAAACAATTAAAAGATTTATTAACTAAAGATAAAAGGTCAACGACAAGGTTCTTAGAGCTAAAGAAAACCCATATTCGGTTTAAATAAGACTCTTGAAAGATTCAAATCTCCGCTTAAAGAAATTACACTTCCTAATTAAATCAAGAGGTTAATAAACTTAAAAAGGAGATTTCTAATTTAAAGATTGAGATTTCTAGTTTAAGAAAAGAGATTGACAATAAAAAATCGATCTTCAAATTAATGATTCTTCTTCAGTGATGAATGTCACGAGGATCCAGAGTCATCTATTGCCAAAGATTCTCGATCTCTTTATTCAAGGTCTCTCTCTTAAAAGAATTAAAGATATTACTATTCAAAAATGGTATATTTCGTTAATTTAGTCATTGATAAAACCTTTTCAAGACAACTCCTCGCTCTAGTAGATCTTTGATGCGTGACTTGAATTGTATTCAAGAAGGTATTATCCCCACTAGATATTATAAGAAAACTAGTGAAAATTAAATTCAAATAAACGGTAGTCAAATGGAAATAAAGTACAAATTACCTAAAGTACATATCTCTGTCAGACAACATGTGTTTCAAGACCTCGCTCGTCTTAGTTCGCAAACCTTCTCGACAAAATTATTTTGGGATTACCATTCATATATTTGCTTTATCCATTTACCACTAGTAATAAAGGTTTAAGTTGTGAACATTTAGGAAAGAAAATTATATTTAAATTCTTAATTAAACCAAAAGAAAGAGATTTAAAATTTATTCAGGAAGAATCAATTTCTAAATCATTAAATCTGTTAAATTGTAAAGTTGTTCACCTAAATTTTCTTAAAGAAGAAATTAAGTACCAACAAGTTGATGACCAACTTAAGAGTAACAGGGTTCAAGAAAAAATAAAAGAATTAAAAGATTATTTAATAAATAACTTGTGTTCTGATTCTCCCAATGCTTTTTGGCATAGGAAGAAGCACACAGTTAGATTACCCTATGCTAAAGAATTTAAAGAGCATTTAATTCCTACTAAGGCTAGGCCTATTCAAATGAGTCATGAACAAATGGAGTTATGTAAAATTGAAATCAATGATCTCCTCAGTAAAGGGCTAATTAGACATAGCGGTAGAGGCTAAAGATTTGTCAGAGAAGGATCTCTGAGTCTTTCTAAGTCTGCCTAAACCAAATGAATCAATTTCTTTTTATAGAACAAGGAAACGAATCATTACAAGATTACTATTACAATAATCGAGGTAAAATAAAAGTAAGAAACATATTACTAAAGTAAAAGTACAAGTAAAAACATTTTACTAAAGTAAAGGAAAAAGAATCGCGCTTTGGTGGAAAAGCGGGCGCCTTCTTTGACTAATGCGGATCGAAATGGGACCTAGATGCTTGACCGAAAGTCGCTTTGATGAAAAAGCGTAAGATGTCACGACAATCTTTGCTGGAAAGTGTGTGACCGAGGCCGAGTAGGTGGACGAGGCTCACGGAGCAGTGATCGAGGTCACGAGGCAGTGTGCTTGATGATTAAGGCCGCTGAGTAGGTGCTAGTATTGACCGAAATAGAGAATCACATCTTCACTTTGATTGATTAGAGATGGGCTCAAGAAAATGGATCTTGAGCATCTGAAGAGCAATTGTGCCATAGGGGTCTAGCAATCGCTTCATAATCGTAATCATGACTAGAATTATCTCCTCCGGACCGAGAAGAAGCTTTATCGACTCTTCACGTGGCGATCAAGTCTTAAATGAATAGCATCGCGAAGACGCTTAACTTCTAATTAGAATAATCGAAACATCTGTGGATCAAGGGTGATGTAACCGATTTTGCTAATTCAGCTTGTTTTTGATTTATCGGAGGATGCAACGGCAGATGCCGTAGTAATCGCTATATTGGCGTTAATCGGAGGAGGTAACAGAGAGAATATGGAATTCTTTTGAACTTGGCCTACTACTATTCTCAACTCCAAATTTATCCCACCATTTAATTGAAAAACTACGAGACCCGAGAAATAGGAGAAAGAAAAGTCTCGAGTCATTCCACATTCCCTGGACTGACGGAGACTAAAAAATGGTGACTTCTTGAGTGGTCAGAACTATATATTGCCATTTCAAAATCCAAGGATTTTATATTTACTACAAAATATAAGGAAGACCGGAATTTCCTCATATTTGGAATGATAGTTCTTGTGATGACAAAATGCTCTAATCAGGGCAAGGAGAGGTTTAGGGAAAATGTCATGACTCAAACTGCATTCCTTGTCCACCAAAGAATGAACCATTTGGGGAATTGACTTTTAAATTTGTGGTCGAACCGAAAGAACCACCACGGTGACTATGATCATCATTTTGATGAAGCATGATTTTATGCCACGCTTCAATATAATCATAATAACAAAAGGAACTAGATTGATTAGAAAGAGATCTGAGATCTGATGGATGACTACTCCAATCTGATGAATTAAGGACTTGTTTAATATACAATGAATGATAAAGGAGTTTTGATTTATCATCATTGGCATAGATTGGTTTTATGAAAACCCGACTGCTTTCAATAAGGATATCTCTATAATAAACAAGTGACTTATATGGAGCTGAAGGAGTAAAATGCCATCCCGAAGGAAAATACTGGGCTGCTAACTGAATAGGGTCATTTTTAGGTTTCATATTTAACTCAACATGAAATAAGTGATGATCATAAACCTGAAGATAATCAGACACTGGATGACTAGGTTTTGACGGAGTAGCTGGAGCTTGACTAGCAAAAATATCAAATGGCTTTGGTTGACTAGCAAGAACTGAGGAGTAAGGCTTGGGGACTGTACCAAGCACCTGGAATTTATTATGTGTCTGGTGATTGGGTGAGGAACAACGATTCCCTTTGGTTGATTAATCGGTTGATTAATCGGACCAAATAGAAGCGGCCATGACTACTGAGAAGATGAACCTCCTCGAACACTCATTTTGTTTGTGATTGTACTGTGTTAATAAATTCACGAGTGAGAAAATCTGGGGATGAGTTGTTCTTGCTTTTAATATATTCAATATCAAAATCAAAATACTTAAAATTGCTTGCCATCTAGCTTAATGAATGCTTAGGCGACGTTTTCAACGTCTTTTTCCAGAATAAATTTTGCTGACTTACAATCTATTCTAACTAAGAATTTCTGATTTAATAAATCTCTCTGGAATTTTTTAATACATAAAACTAGAGATAAAATCTCCTTTTTAATAGTACTGTATTTTAATTGTGTAGAATTCCATGCGCCAGAATGGAAACGAACAATTTGTTCATTAGAAATAGGAGTCAATTTCTGTTTGAGTATGCCTCCGAATCCAATGTCAGAGGCGTCAGTTTCAATTATTTTGAATGCTGAATCATTAGAGATGCCAAGGCAGGGCAAAACCTTAACATATTTTTTAACTTGCTGGACGACAGAAGTATGAATATCGATCCAAGAGAGGAGGATTGCTTTGTGTTACCGAAAGAGAGGCTTACAAATCTTCCCCGAGGTCCTTGTAAAAGCGCCAATATAATTGAAATGCGAGCCAAGAAACCTCAGAGAATGATTCTTGTCAGGTAATCTTATCTCGGGAACCCGCTTCGGCGAATTGAATAGCTCACACAATGGCGCGTGAGTCCATGATAGAGGATTAAACCGAGAAATCGACTTTAGTCAAAAAAATGATCACACTTGGAAGGAGAAAGGACAAGACCATTGGTTTTAATCTGTTTTTGAAGAATGAATTCAAATGTTTAATATGTTCTTCAATAGTCTTGGAGAATACAAGGATGTCATCGATGTAAACAATGATAAAATGATCGAAGGATTCAAAATATTATTAAGAATATTCTAAAATTCACTGGGTGCATTCTTAAGTCCAAATGATCAACATTCCATTCGTAGTGTCCGAATCTGAGTGGTAAATGCGCTTTGTACCTATCATCCGGGTGAATGGCAACTTGCCAAAATCCCGACTTGAGGTCAAATTTACTAAAGATTGTGGAGACGCTTAACCTACCAAGGAGATCATCCTTGTTGGCAAAGGGTACCTAATCCACTCTAAAACTTTGTTTAATGGTTTATAATTAATGACTAAGTCGAGGACACCTCGTTCTTTCTCGACTTCATTATTAACATAGAATATCGGACAAGACCATGGGGACTTACTATGTCTAATTAGCCCTTTACTGAGGAGATCATTGATTTCAATTTTACATAACTCCATTTGTTCATGACTCATTTGAATAGGCCTAGCCTTAGTAGGAATTAAATGCTCTTTAAATTCTTTAGCATAGGGTAATCTAACTGTGTGCTTCTTCCTATGCCAAAAAGCATTGGGAGAATCAGAACACAAGTTATTTATTAAATAATCTTTTAATTCTTTTATTTTTTCTTGAACCTCACTTTTAAGTTGGTCATCAACTTGTTGGTACTTAATTTCTTCTTTAAGAAAATTTAGGTGAACAACTTTACAATTTATCAGATTTAATGATTTAGAAATTGATTCTTCCTAATAAATTTTAAATCTCTTTCTTTTAGTTTAATTAAGAATTTAAATATAATTTTCTTTCCTAAATGTTCACAACTTAAACCTTTATTACTAGTGGTAAATGGATAAAGCAAATATATGAATGGTAATCCCAAAATAATTTTGTCAGTAAGGTTGCGAACTAAGACGAACGAGGTCTTGAAACACATGTTGTCCCGACAGGATATGTACTTTAGGTAATTTGTACTTTATTTCCATTTGACTCACCGTTAATTTGAATTTAATTTTTCACTAGTTTTCTTATAATATCTAGTGGGATAATACCTTCTTGAATACAATTCAAGTCCGCACTCAAAGATTCACTAGAAAGGTGGAGTTGTCTTTAAAAGGTTTTATCAATGACTAAATTAACGGAAATATACCATTTTTGAATAGTAATATCTTTAATTCTTTTAAGAGAGAGACCTTGAATAAAGAGATCAGAATCTTTGGCAATAGATGACTCTGGATCCTCGTGACATTCATCACTAGAAGAAGAATCATTAATTTGAAGATCTGATTTTTTATTGTCAATCTCTTTTCTTAAACTAGAAATCTCAATCTTTAAATTAGAAATCTCCTTTTTAAGTTTATTAACCTCTTGATTTAATTCAGGAAGTGTAATTTCTTTAACTGGAGATTTGAATCTTTCAAGAGTCTTATTTAAACTGAATATGGGTTTTTCTTTAGTCGCTAATTTAAAATCAATGCACATTTTTAATCCAATTTTTTGGATATGACTAATAATATCTCCATAAGTTAAATTATCATAATCAATATATCCTAGGTTTTTGCTTAATTCTTCCCTAACTTTGTGAGCAAATAAAGATGGCAAACCATTAACGAATTTTTCTTTCCAAAATGGTTTATTACTGTCATTTCTCATCATAACTCTAGAGGTAAATACATCTTTGTACCATCTAAAATCACTTAGAGTGGGACAAGTAAGATTACTTAGCTGATCATGAATTCTTTCTGTAATATTGCTAGGGGTTCCAACAAAATGTTTAATTATGGTGAATATTAAAGTGTTAACTCCATCAGGAAGACCAATACCAGCATCTTCATCAAAGATGGGATTTCCTTCTTTATCTCTTTGAATAGCATGAATTATGGATATTCTAATGTCTTCTGTGAGATGTTTTTCCCACCAAGACCTAAGAATGCCAGTGAATCCACTAGCTAATAATTCAACAATGTCTGGTTGAGACAAAGTGTTGAATTTAGTGATGTAACTGTTAGCTACCATAGACATATGATTTAGTTTATTAAGAATTTCTTGTTCAATAAATCCATCTATATTCCATTCATAAATTTTATTAGAGGATACCGAAAACTGTTTATCTAGATTTCTTTCTTCGAATTGTAAATCCGGAGGAGTTGGTCCGAAATACCAATTTACGGTGATACTTGTGTTATTAATGATTAATTTATTTAATTGATCATTAAGGTTTGAAATAGAAGAATGGTCAGAAGAACTTTCATTATTATCATCAGATTCTACCTGATCAATAACAGCAATAGTTCCACTTGGACCGGGTTCTGTTTTGAGTTTTTTAAATAATTTTTCAATGGAAAATTATAAGTTATATACACACACATATATATCTATATATATATATATTATAAGTTTTGTTTTTTTTATGAAAAATAGAATATATTATATTTTATTTGATTGCATAGTACTGCATAGTATTGCATAGTACTGCATGGTGTTACATATTAATGCATAGTGTGTGCATAGTGCTGCATAGTAAAATAATTTTTTTTGTTGAATCTGCATAATTCGTCTGTGATTTTTCTAACACTGTTCACCCGTGAATAAATTCTAAATAGTATCATTCCATTCTCCTATAAATAGGATGTTGAGTTTAGAAAAGAAAATCACACCATAATCAGAGAATTCTTTTTCTATAATATTGAGCGTATTTCTTTAGAGTTTAAGGAAGCTTTGAGTGTAGAAAACAATATAAGTTTTCTTCAAGAATATCTCCGCTATACCAGTCAGAATTACTCTACTTTTAAGGTAATGGGTATTATTTATTTCATATTCGCTTACGATATTATTTTTCGTATTCGTAAGGAATTTTATTTTTGTTCAATATTCATAAGGAATATTATTTTCGTTCAATATTCGTAAGGAATATTATCTTTGTTCAATATTCTTAAGGAATATTATTTTCATTCAACAATTGTAAGGGATATTATTTTTGTTCAATATTCGTATGAAATAATATTTTCTTCCATACTCTGTAGTATATAAGTAATATTATTTTTTTCAGATTTCGAATTCTACACTCATTTTGTTAAGTATTGCTTCTATACTCCTTGAAATTAGTAGAATATCTTTGAAATTTGTGTTTCATCTAGTATCGTTTCACAAGGATATTTTTCTGAACATTCTTGTTAAATTTTAAGCTTTTCATGCCGAAGTACTGTTCATGGGTACTATGCATACATACGACACTATTCATACGTACAACACTATTCATACGTACGACACTATTCATACGTACAACACTATTCACGAAGTACTATTCATAGGGTACTATTCATGAAGTACTATTCACGAAGAAAAATTAATTCTTTTCTGGCAAAATTATTTTAGATACGTGAATATTATTCTTGAATTTTACTCCACAAAGCAGTTATCATGTTGACAATTTGGATATTTTTAAACTCTGGATAAATTTAAAGTCTTTAATATTTATCCTTGATTTAGTTTAATTGATGTTTATATCATTTTCATCATCCTCATGCTTATATTGTGATAAAAGTCATCTTTGGCTCGTAGTGCATAGATGGACTGTTGATTGGTATGATTATGACTATGTTTCGGTATAATCATGACCTGTAATGTTACAAATGATGTGGTAAAAGTCCTCATTGGCCCATAGTGCAATGATGGACAGTTGTTGGTATGATCGTGACCATGCATTTTCTTTGGCCAAGTGTACAAAGATGAATTGTTGTTTGGCATGATCATGACCATTGGTGATAACACGAATATCCTTGGCCCATAGTGCATGGATATTCGTGGATCTGATACTAATGAATATTCTTGGCCCGTAGTGCATGGATAATTCAGTGACTGGATTATTTATTAAGCTGAGTAAAATTGATGATAAACTTTTAAATCATAGAAGATAGTTGATATCATGCTCTACTTGACTCTTCTAATGGATTGCTTGTTCCGCTGCAGTTAAACTTGTTGTTTATTGTATTTTATCAGTTTAAACGGTTGAAGGCTAACGATAATTTATTCTGCATTATCTTAGTCATAATATTTCTTACTGGGCTAGTTGAGCTCACCATTTTCTTTCATTGTTCTCTTCAGAAAATGAGATTATAATTGGGACTAGTCAAGAAATGGAGTGACGGTTCGACATGATTGCTATAGTAGTCCTAACTATTCTATAAAATAGTGTGATAATAATTGTAATGAGGACTTATTTTGAGTTTGGATATTGTCTAGAAGACAATATTTGTATTAAAACTCACAACTTATGTTTTGTAGTATTCTACACGACAATTAATAATTGTGTAAATTAAGTTTATATTTGAATTCTGTACCATGTATTTGGCGACTTAGAATGGGTTGTGTATATATATTTTGGGGGCGTCACATTCTAGGTGTCTACAGATGCCCTCTTTGTCATGTTTATTCAATGAAATGAAATGAAAAAGATAAAGATATATACACCCGATGCATGACTTGGTATATCAATGATGCAATGATGATATGATCATTAAGTTTTAAATGTTACTCCAATCTGCTGAAGAGGGTTGCTTTTGCGCTACTGGGTATTATCTCTGATGCCTTCCCTAGGTACTTTCTCCAACAGATTGATTACCACCAGGTGTTGATGCGATGCTGTTGTCAGGTATTGACTCCAAGGGGTTGATTACTACCAGGTGTTATAACGCCTCCAAATTCAGGTACTTGAAACCTGAACTCGGTGCTTTACGATACCGTTTCTATGAGCGGAAATAATACTAATAATAATAAAAACAATAATATAAATACCAAACTTAATTTACATATATCAGAGTCTAATCCCAAGTACGTAACCTTTAATTCATTCATTACACTACATGATAATAATAAATATCATGGTCTTAATAAAGTCATACTATTATATAGAATACCATAACACTTCTTATGTTTGCTTTCCTTTTCCCTTGTTCTTGGCCGAACCTTCTGGTTGTTCACACTTAGCTGAAAACATTTAAATTAAGCAAGGATGGCATTTTAGTGGCAAGCAAGTAATAGCAATTATAAATATTAGCTGAAAGGATTAACTATTTTCTTTGAATGACACTTCTACAACGGATCAACAGTTATAAAGTAAACTGAACCAATAATAATAACACAACAATTCTATATCAAATTTTTGAAACTACGTATTGACTATAAATGGAGAGTAGTCGACAGACTATGAAATTTATTTTTAGTTTTTGCTAAGATTTAACAGAACTTCATCCGCAAACCGTCATAACTTACGCGCGCGAGGGTGATCATCCCAATGTGCCCTGTATTGATCAATACTGAATGAAAAGATAATATTATCGTTCATCTTATCCGCCTTTGGCACACAAAAGTTTTCCCAGATTAGGGATGTTCATACTTATTCGGGAATCCGAACCAAAGCAATTTGATTGGATACAATAAAGTTTTTATCATTTTCAACGATATTTCTAAATCTGTGTCTAGCTAGGTGAAATAGCTTAGACGGCTTTTAATTAAAGTATACATAATGGAAATTAATAAGTATGTATCAACATGCGACTAAATACAATGATTATCCAAGTGAGGACACTTGTATAACCATGTTTAGAAATTAACGAACAAAATAAATATCTGAATTATAATATAATATTATGTTAATAATCAATGATCGGATAATTTAAGATCTTGTATGAATACAATTTATTGGACATAATATCGATAATAATAGAGTTAATATTCTGGCACAATATTAATATAATTATGAAACTTTCTTACTCATGTCCATTGCATAAAGGAAATGCAAAGTTAGGATACTTGTCTGGTCTGCTGCTTACAATACGCAACTTAGTTTTATCTCTTATATAGCAACCTATCATTAATGAGATCATTTTACCGATTAGAATCATATCGTAACACATTATACTGCTTATTGCGGTAAGCACATAACCTAATCACATTGTCACACATATTTAACAGTCATTAGATCACAAACAGACACATATCTAGTTAAATTATCTAAGTCCAGTTCAATTTCTGAAATATTTCGATGTACCAACGGCTCTATCGGGTAATTATCGAGTCTAAAACTCTATTATGTACCCTTAAAATTATTCGGGATAATTTAAATATCAGTCGTATTATTTTTCTTAGCCTTATAATAATTTTTAAATAATTATTATAATTTATTATGATTTTTCAAACACTGAAATCATTATTAAATGATTAAATATTAAATAATTCTATTATCATTAATATTTAATTAATATTAAATTATTAATGAAACCATTGCCATAATCTTAAAGTTATTCATAATAAGTTAAAATACTTTTAAAGTATTTATATTACTGATTAAATAATTTTTAAAACATTTAAAATCATTTTTAAATTATTACCATTAATATTAAAGTATTAATGTATTATTTATCAAAATATTAAAAGTCATTAATTATTTAAAATATTTTTAATTCATTTATATCCTTTGTAAATGATTTTGAAATTAATAAAACCATTTTAAAACTATTAATTTAATATTATTATTAAATAACTCAAATATCATTTAATATTAAACTATTAATGAAATTTACCTTTAAATATTAAAAGTTATATTTTATAACTTCAAATATTTTTAAACTATTTATTTTTATTTAAAATGATTTTTCTAATATTAAAATTATTTTTAAACTAATTTATTTAATATAATTAGTAAATAAATCTAATATCAAGAATATTAATTTATTAATGAGAATTCTCCAAAAATATTGAAAATTATATTTTATAATTCAAAAATATTTTTAAACACTTTATTCTTATTTAAATTGATTTTAGAATATTAAAATCATTTTTCTCTAATTTATTTAATACACTAATTAAATATCATTAATATTCAAATAATTATAAATATTAATGAAAAATATTCCAAATAGTCAAAAGTTAATTTTTATAATTTAAAATAATTTTTAAAACCATTTTTAGAATTTATTTTATATTTTTAATCATTTTTCAGAAATTTTGAAAATTCAGAAAATAAAAATAATAGAAATCGTCGCTATAGGCTAGAGCGACACTTTCTGTCGCTGTTGGTGTTCTTGAGCTCAAGAACACTGACAGCTGGCATAGCAAGGGTCAACGTTTGACCGCTTATAATTTTCTGTTCTTGCATTATTTGGTCAATCCCAAGCATTGATCATCTTGTAGTGTACATGTAGTATTACAATTATCCACCATCACATTGGTCATACAACAACTAAAATGCAAGATATGAGTCTTAAATATCATTGTCAGGGCTGTTCTGGGTTTTTTGGGTAACCCATAAACTTAGGCAGTTTCATGGTACTATATTGAAGGTCGATTTCTTCTAGGTTCTGATCATCAATATGTTGTTATTAAGGTTCAAGTCTGTCGTTCGTATGTCAGGTAACACATATGTAACATTATTCTAGTCTGATTACAAAACAATCACCAGATTTAATCTGGTCAAACCTTGTCAGAAGGTTCATGCTAACAGTTTCTGGAAATTCCAGAAATTCAAGTCATGGTCGAATGGCCTACTTTGACCACATACTACGTTCGATATGTTGATTATTTACACAATCTAAAGCAACAAATATAAATCATACATGACATACTACAAACTGGTTACAACAACATCATTATAACACTTCACATCAGACGGATCAAGGCCTTGCAAAGTCTTGTCAGACGTCGGTTTATGATTTCTGGGTTACCCAGAAATCGACTGGTCATGCTTGGTCAACGGGTTTTGACCAAGAATAACTCAAATTCTGGACATGAAATGATTGTGATTCCACTTCCAGATCAAAGACCTCATACCAGACTACCGATCCAAAACATAAAACAACAAAAATCATGAACATGTAGAGATCTAAGACCATTGACATTCGTTGTCAGACACAAAATAAAAATTTTTCCAGATTTTTGCAAACACCAAATTCGAGCCTATAGATGTTATGAATCTAACATCTATCAACCCAGATCACTTAGTTAGACTTCATACAACATATTTAACACAAAAAACTTAACATCTAACACAAGATTAAAGATCAGATTTGGTTTTTAAGTTATACCTTTCTTGATCAAATCCTTGATTCAGGGCTTATGATCTGTTAGAGGAATTCGTGGGGCTTGTTTTGTGACTGATCTAGCAAGGAAATTCCGTGGGTTTGAGCTTGAGAGAGTTTGGTTGGGTATTGGTTGCACAAAAGGCTTAAGAAATGATTTTTCTCTCTCTTAATCTCTATATATATTACATTTAATGATGTTGGCTGATATGTAATGCTGATTGCTGGAGATTTGATCACATGGGATAGGTAGATTTTGTCACCAACTCCTTATCTTAGCTAGATTTACAAGTTAGCTCAAATAATGCAAGAGGGGTATAATTGTCATTAGCCTTATGATTTTAATGGCAAACATGTAATATGGAAAACCCTTAGGGTTTGACCCTTAGGGTTTAACCCTAAGGTTTAGCACAAAAATTGAAGGATTTCTAATAGGGTTTAAAATAATAAAAATTAGTTTCTAAAAACGAAATTTATGATTTCTTGAGTAGTTTGGGCTTTCTAAATAATTAGACCCACAAATTAAGTTTCATAATTCAATAATTAGCATTAGGGCTTATAATTAGTAATTAGGGTTACCCATTTAGCAATTAGGGTTATTAATTACTAATTAGGTTTTCTAATTCAGCTATTAGTATTTTAAATTTAGAATTTAGGGTTTTGAATATTTAGGGTTCGCCCTAATTAGGGTTAATATCTATAATACTTGTGACGCCCCCAAAATATATATACATCACCCATTCTGAGTCGCCAAATACATGGTACATAAAGAAATACAACTTCAGTAATATAATTGTCGTGAAAAATACGACAACAAATATACTGTGAGTTTGAATACAACTATTATCTAATAGAGAGTATACAAACTCAAAAGGAGTCCTCATTACAATTATTGATACACTATTTTACAAAATAGTGAGGACTAGAAATACAACTATCCTGAACCATCACTCCATACCCCGGCTACTTCCTGCTATGTTCTCACCTCCTGAGAAGAAAAATGGAACAAAAAGGAAAAGGGTGAGCTCAACTAGCCCAGTAAAGAATATTATGACTAAGATAATATACAACAATTTATCATTAGTCTTCAACATGGAAAAATTTAATAAAATATAATAGACAACAAGTTTTAGATCAACAACTGCAGCGGAACAACAATCCATTAGAAGAAATCAAGTAGATAAAGAATTCAACTATCTTCTAAGATTTAAAAAGTCCATCATCAATATTTTATCCTCGTAACATCAATCAATATACATTTTGAATCAAATATTCATCTTTTGCACTACAGTGCCAAATATATTCATTTGTATCACCAAATTAGTCATGTTCATCTCAACACTTGTTCATCTTTGCATTACGGGCCAAAGATATTCATTAGAAATCATTCATCTTTGCACTACTGAGCCAAAGATATTCATCGATTAATCATTCATCTTTGCACTACTGAAAACAAAGATATTCGATAATATCATCATTTAGGACCCAGGATGATGAAAATATCTTAAAAAAAGCGAATCCAGTGAGATAAAAGATCAAAGAATAGGGATTCGTATTTTAGTTTATCCAAGTTCAAAAATACTCCATAATAACCAATTGTGAAGCAAAATTAAAAAATAAAGATCAAAACATGGATACAATCAAAGATAGTAACCATAATAGACATCTTGGATAAAAAGGAGAAAATTTCATTTTTCGGTGAATAGTATCGTATTCGTGAATAGTGCCGTATTCGTGAATAGTGTCGTATACGTGAATAGTGTTGTATACGTGAATAGTAATCCCGACACAAAAAGGTAGAAATTCCACAATAAAATCCATACCAATATTTCGGTATAATGATATTGAAAGAATAACATCATTAGAAAGAAAATAACATCCCTTACCTCAAAATAACAGTACTTCTGATCAGAATATCGGTATAAGGCTGAAGGAAACTTGCACTGATGAATAGAAACTTATAAAGTATCTAAATACTCACAAAATACGCTCGATAATATAGAGAGAGAAAGAGAGAAAACTTGTTTCTGGTGTGATTTTCATTTCTAACTACGCACCCTATTTATAGGAAAATGCTTAGAACGCCATAGAAGACTAACCTGCTACCTGATGACTTTACCTGCTACTATTCAACCCACCACTTTTGAAAATAAATTCCAGCACATTTCATTTTTCACCAACCAAAAGTGGGGTCCACCATATTTTTAATAAAAACATTTATTTCCGAAACTTCAATAATTCATAATAAATAGCCCTTTATCAGAAAAATTCGAATCTCATGTCTATTCCATAGGAAATTAAATTCTCTACAACTTTGTAAGTTTTAGCTTTTCCAAATTTCAAACGAAAAATGACCGAAATTCACATACGGACGATTTTCAAAACCTCCATTCCGACAAAATACTGATAAAACACCTCAGCATTAATTCCTTCATTTATAACCACAATAAATATATCCATCATTTATATCCACATAAAATAAATATTTTCTTATCATATATATCAATAATTAATTATTCACAAATAATATCACAGAATCACAATTATGACAACCAGGCCGTTCCCAGGAAAGAGGGACTTTCCGATAAGGATTTCTCCTTATTGGCGCGCAATTAGGTGACCAAACCCCTTTCCTAGACATAACTTCCTTAGACATTGCCAATAATGCTATCTAATAATATTATTCAAATAATATGAATTATTGATCTGATAATGGGAAATATTGTGCAGTGACAATTATTGAAACAACAATAATATAAAATATCAGCGTAGCAATTATTGAATCAATTAAATAAAATATTAAACAAGAATTATCGTAACAATTATTGAGTAGTGCCTTCACGTAAGAATCAATAATTCAACAATATTGTGCAATATCATGTGGCTACCGTGTATCCACGCCATTCATCAGATTTTAACCACCGGTATTCCAACAATTGTTAACTTGAATAACTACGCCTGCTATTTATAAAAACTCAAACTTGTCATTTTCTTCATCCGTAGTTTTTTAGTTTATGGGGCCCACAAATGGTCATTTACCATCGCATAAAATATTCCCGACACGAAGAATATTCCACGACCAAACGAATATTCCCCGACAACAATGAATATTTTATAACCACTTTCTTATTTGGCAAAATTTGCACATTTCACCCATAACCAAAACATTATATCAATTTAACACCTTATTATTCACAATAATAAATAGAGGAAATTCAATTTTATTCATTAAAAAGTTGGGGTCTTACAACCTCCCCTCCTTATGAAATTTCATCCTCGAAATTGACATCCATACCTGGTGTTTCGAAAAGGTGAGGATACCTCGCTTTCATTTCTGATTCTTACTCCCAGGTCATTTCTTCAATAGTATGGTTTCTCCACAAAGCCTTAACTTGTGGTATAACCTTGGTGCATAGGACATGCTCTTTCCTATCCAAGATCTTAACAAGTACCTCCTCATATGTTAAATCTTCGGCTATCTCGTCTGGTTCTAACTCAATAATGTGGTTCGGATCTTTCACATATTTACGAAGCATAGATATGTGAAAAACATTATGAACACGAGACATGCTTGGAGGTAATGCGAGTCTATAGGCCACATTTCCTATTCAGTCAAGAATCTCAAATGGATCAATAAATCGTGGGTTAAGCTTTCCTCTCTTACCAAATCTTGTAACTCCCTTCCATGGAGCAATACATAACAATACATGATCCCCAATATTAAATTCAACGTCCTTTCGATGAAGATCCACATAACTCTTTTGTCGATCATGTGCCATTTGTATACGTTGTCTAATCGTTTGGATCTTTTCTATACGTACCAATTCTGGTCCCAACAACGTTGCTTCACCCACCTTGTCCCAACATACTAGAGAATGACATTTTCATCCATATAATGCTTCAAATGGAGCCATGCCTATACTTGCTTGATAACTGTTGTTGTAGGAGAATTCCACCAATGGTAGGTACTTATCCCAACTCTCTTTGAAATTTAGGACACAGAGTCTTAATAGATCTTCAAGCGTTTGAATAGTCCTCTCTGATTGCCCGTCCGTTTGAGGATGGTATGCTGAACTAAATCGTAAATCTGTGCCCATAGCTTTCTGCAAGTTAACCCAAAATTATGAAGTGAATCTTGGGTCACGATCCAAAACTATGGATACTAGTATGCCATGCAATCTCACAATCTTATTTACGTACATACTAGCAAGACGTTCAAGGGAATAAGTCTCCCGTATAGGCAAGAAATGGGCAGACTTGGTTAATCTATCAACCCAAATCGCATCTATGCCTTGAGAAACCTTGGGAAGACCCGTAACGAAATCCATAGTAATGTGTTCCCACTACCATTTCAGAATCTCAAGTGGTTGCAATGGACCCTTTGTCACTTGATGCTCTGCCTTTACACGTTGACAAGTTAAACACCTCGAGATAAACTCCGCGATCTCTCTCTTCATATTGTTCCACCAAAATGTATGTCGAAGATCATGATACATTTTGGTAATCCCAGGATGGATTGCAAACTGTGTGTTGTGTGCCTCCATCATGATTCTATGCTTCAAGTCAGAATCGTTAGGAACACAAAGTCCGAAGTTGACTCGAAGTATTCCTTCTTCATCAATTTTTACTTCTGGAATAGCACCTTCTTGCACTTTCTTCTTCATACGCATCAGCTCCATATCCGTAGCTTGAGCAGCTTTAACTTTATCGATTAAAGTCGGTTCTACTCGTATATTTGATATCATCACGTGGGTACTTGGAGCCTTTACTTCTATCTCCATCCTTAACAAGTCATACAAAATGGACATTTGCGTTAACAACATTGCACTCGTACCCGCGTATGATCTTCTACTCAATGCGTCAACTACTATGTTTGCTTTTCCAGGATGATATTGGATGGTGTGATCGTAATCTTTCAACAACTCGAGCCAACGTCGTTGCCGCATGTTGAGTTCCTTTTGGGTGAAGAAATATTTGAGGCTTTTATTATGACGCCCCCAAAACAGGTATACACCACCCATCTTGGGTCGCCAGATACATGGTACTGAATACAAATACAACTTAATTATACAACAGTCGTGTAAAATACGACTAAACATATGCTGTGAGTTTTAATACAAATATTGTCATCTATACAATATACAAACTCAATGGGGTCCTCATTACATTTATTATCACACTATTTCACAGAATAGTGAGGACTACTAATGCACCATCTAGGACCATCACTCTGTTCCCCGACTAGTCCCAACTACGTTCTCATTTCCTGAAGAGAATAATGAAAGAAAGGGTGAGCTCAACTAGCCCAGTAAGAAATATTATGACTAAGATAATGCAGAATAAATTATCATTAGCCTTCAACGGTGTTAAACTGATAAAATATAATAAACATCAAATTTAACTGCAGCGGAACAAGCAATCCATTTGAAGAGTCAAGTAGAGAATAAAATCTACATGAAAAGAATGCTCAGAAAATTGTGCAGTAAAATTCAAGAATGCTCAGAAAAATATTTCCATGAAAAGATACTGGATGAAGCGCAAATATCAAGGATATTCCACTAATTTCATGGAGTATAGAAGCCAAATCTTTAACCAACTGAGTATAATATAATATATGAAACTGCAAATGGATTTTCACCCGTCATGCGGTAATCCAAGTATACAGATCATTTCCACAATTTAATAAGGAATGAATACACAGGATCATTCACCATGCATGTGGTAATTCACCTAGACAGGTTATTCCAACAGAATAATAAAGAATGGAATAACGGAAGGATTCACCATGCGTGCGATAGTATCGCATCAATCGGTTATTCCCAAATGTAATAATAAATAATGGAACGTGTCCCAAGGCGTAACGCACGGGTAGAATATTACGGCGAATAATAAAGAACGGAATATTAGAAAAATTTCACCATGTATGCGGTATTAGATAAACAAAGTTATTCCAATGAATAATAAGAATGGAATAATAGAAGAATTTCACCATGTATGCGATTACTTTTGCATAGCAGGTTATTCCAACATAATAATAAAGAATGGAATAATGAAGAATTTCACCAAGTATAGGGTATCCAGCAGATCTGAGTTATTCCAATGAATAATAAAGAATGGAATAATAGAAGTTCTCTTCATGAATAAGAAAGAAAGTGTGACATCCATTTTTAAAATTTATAAATGAGAATTTTATAAATAAAAGTATTATTTATGAGATATGTTGGGTGTGAGTATGTGTATGTCATATATTGTAGAATATGTGAATTGATGTGAAAGAGAATGTTATATATTAATTTTAATATATATAAATATTTAATTGAATTATTTATTGAGTTAAATAAATAAATTTTGTTTTGATTATAGAGTAATGTAATTAAGTGTAGTAGATTAATTAAATAAATATTTAGTATTTAATTTAATTAATATAATAATTTTATGTTATAGTTCTAATTTAATTGAGATAATTAAATTAGATGAGTTATGTGATGATTGTTACACGAAATTATAATTAACAAGTAAATATAATTATGTGACAATTTGATGAGATTGATTGATGTTAAACCATTGATTAATTAAAATAATAAGTATTTGCCAAACATGGTCTTAGGGTTTTCAAGTTCAAGTTGGTGTAACCTATGTATTAACTAGTAATTAGTATATATAATAATTACTAGGAGTTACATATATTATATATTACTGGTATTGTATATTATATGTATATACTACAAGTTAATACGTTAGTTTTAGAAAATAAACCAAAGAAAGAAGAAGAGAGTTAGAGAGAGTTGTAGGAGAAGAAGAAGAGAAAGAAAAAGAAGAAGAAGGGAAAGCTTTGAGAAGACAAAACAATCCCCATCATCATTATCTCCATCTCTCTCTTAAATTCATACTAATAAGGTTATAATCTAAATTCCTTGTTTTAATTATATTTTTATGTTCTTCATAATGTAGTTCTCTGATAATTATTATATAGAAGTTGTATTGAGAAATTGAGAGAGATAGAGAGAAATAGAGGAATTGAGATGAGCTAGAAGAAGAAGAAGAAGAAAAAGCTAGAAGAAGGTAACTTCTAAACTCTTATTTAATCTTTGATTTTTTTTTGGGTTGATTTATGTTCTAGGGTAGTAGATCATGCTTAATCTTGTTTATATAGGTTTAATCTTGGATTATCAAGAATCAAACAAGAGGATTCAAGAAAGAAAATGAAATGGAAAGAAAATTTGAAGAACAAAATTCGTAGGTTTTGAGTAATTGTGGACAAATCTTGTGAAATTCATACCTCTTTGGGTATAATGAGTTAGAAAGTGAGCCTTATATCAAATCGAAGATATGGTAGTAAGCTATATTCTAAAAGTGGAATCACATGAAAACTTTTTGTAGATTTCTTGTAATGTCTGTTTTAGTAAGGCTGGTCCGAAGGGAAAATAATCTGCCCAGAAAATCAAAAGTGTTACGGTTTCTGACTTTGAACAATTCATATAAATTCGTGTTTTGAATTTGAAGAAACTTTAAACTGTAAAGTTGTAGATATGGAAGTTTACTAGCCAGAATCGTGAGATTGAGCCATTTTATGGACCGGATCATGTCCGAAATAAATTGTTTAGTAAGGATGTCCAGAAAATGAAATTTCCTAGACTAGTTGATGAATTAAAGAATCTGGTTTAGATGGATAAGGGTCTGACTTTAAGGCCTAGATGAGGTTGTAGTACACTGAGTAAGGGTTAATTCTATATAAGAAGGAACAAAAACGGACGTGTAATGAAGGAGTTATGTTAAAAACAAAAACAACGTTTTGTTAAAGAAATTGTGAAGATGAGTTTTATAATTCTGTTTGAATTAAGATTTTGGGTGATGGTATATTTTGATGATTAAAAATATGTTTTGACATATGTAATGAGTATAAATATGTGGTATCATATTCTATGCATAATTAACCATTTAAGATCAAGAGTTGAGATAAGTTAATGTGTGCACATAACGTGCTCGATAAAATGCCTAAGAGTAATAGTGTTTCTAAACTTTGGTATACAAAGTGTCTATCTAATGACTAATATCGGATGTTATATGCATCTGAGTATGAAAAGATGATAATACAGGAATAATAATGAAAAGAAGTTGAAAAGGGCGATTTTTGATTTTTGAAGGAAAATTAAACTTGTAAACAATGTGTTGAATATGCATTTTTGAAACCAAAGTGGTATAATAAAATGGTGTGATATACGCACATTAAACTACAAGTGCGATAGTCTAGCATGTGTGGTGATGAAAATGAAAATAAAACCGAATTGCATATAAAATTGTTAGATGTCTATAAAGACATTATAAAGGATAATAAGATAAAGTAAGGTCTTAGAATAAATTTGACCATGAGATTGAGTATTGATTTTATTTATTATCAGTCTCACATACAATGTAGGTTGTGCAAGGACGCAAAGTATTAGCGTGTTGGTAAAACGCCGGTAAAGGTAAGTCTTTCAGTTCCTTTCTGCTATGTGAACTTTATGATGATCTGCTTTAAAATTTTAGTGTATGATGCATTATATATGTCAAAAGTATGAAATGTGAAAGTCAATCTATGACTATGATGATTGAACTATGAATGTTGATTGAGTAAGGAACTCAATCTTTATAGTTGTTATGTGAACTACAACATGTATGCTATGTTTGTTTATGATTATTCTTGTATGTTGAGCATGTTATTATGTGATACGTGATGTATGAAAACTGTTAGATTTTGCTAAGCTGTCGAGCTTATTCTTGCAAATAACCATTTTTGCGTGATTCAAGAATTGAAGGTAACGTTTGAAACCCGAACTCCTGCTTCTCCACGATACCATTTCTTTAAAGTTTAATAATACTAAATAATAATACATTCAACTTAATTTACATACATCAAAGTTTACTTCCCCGAACTGTGCACGCCATTTCTTTAAAATTTGACCTTCAAATACATTCCATTCCTTACAATATCCGATAATAGATTCCATTGTCTTACTAACTATAACCATTAACTCATACTAAATCTCATTCAAATAGCTTTTCTTTTCCTTTGTTCGTGCTCGAGCCTTCAGTGTCGATCAGACGAATCGAAAACATTTAGTTTAAGCAAGGATGAGCATTTGAGTGCCCAAAGAAGTAATAACAATTATATATATAAGTTTAAAGAATATAAGTATTCTCTTTACATAACACTTCTACAACGAATCAAAAGTTGTGAAGTAATCAGATCGATAAAACATTCACATAACAACTCTCTTCCAAATTATTTAAATTTGGCTCGCTCTACCCATGAATAGGGTTTAAGGAACATACTATGAACATTGTTTTTCATTTTCAAAAGGTTTAGCGTAAATTCATCCAAGAAACCGTCATAACTTACTTGCACCTGAGGGTGATCACTTCATTGTATTCTCAGACGATCAATACTACATAACTTGAACGAAATTCATCGCCACCCTTTGTCCGCCAAGCGTATATAAAAATTTCCCCATTATCGGGATGTTCATACATGCCCGGTTCCAAACCCGAAGGTTTTAATCTCGCTCAACAATAATATGTAATTCAACATATATGTATACGGTAATCGAAAAAGTATATCAACATGTGAATAAATGCTATGATTATCCAAGTGGGGACACTTGTATAACCATTTAGAAATCAACTTAATGTAATATATATCCGAGCTAACATGTTGATAATCAAAGCGCATATAATCTATACAGAATAGAATAATTCTAAAACTTTTACTCATGTCCATCGCATAAAGAAAATGCAAAGGTAGGATACTCACCGATTTGATGATTACAAATCTCAACTTAGGTTTTATCTCTTTATCACAACCTATCAATAAGTTGTCATTCTGCTCGATTAGAAATAATATATCATAACACATAGTATCGCTTAATTATGGTCAAGACATAGTCTAATCACGCCATCACATAATCGCAAAGATCATACTTTCTATTCTATACTTTTATACATTTTTCAAATATCTCATCCATGCTCTTACGTAAGTTTTTCTTTCTATTATAGGGTCCGATATTTGTTTGCACATCATAAACTTTTATCGGGTAAATACTTTAGTCTAAGACTCTTATCCTATACCTCAACATCTCAGAATATCAAACATTTTATTTTTAATCATTTTCAAATTTTCCGTAAATTGAAAAATTTAAAATAATTCAAATCATTACTACCGGCCTATAGTGATATAAATGTTACTATAGGTGTTCCTCAAAACTTCATAACTTCATAATCTGCTCTCAAGTCACTAGTTCGGCTTACTATAACTTTCAAACATCTAATCATAATTAAATGATTTAAACATTAAATAATTCCATTATCATTAATAATTAATTTATATTAAACTATTAATGAAACCATTGCTAAAATATAAAAGTTATTTATAATAACTCAAACTATTTTTAAAACATTTATATTACCCTTAAATGATTTTTAAAACAATTAAAATCATTTTAAATAATCACCATTAATATATAAATATTAATGTACTATTCATCCAAATATTAAAAGTCATTAATTATAACTTAAAATATTTTTAAATCCTTAATATCCTCTTTAAATGATTTTTAAATAAATAAAACCATTTTTAAACTATTTATTTAATAATAATTATTAAATAAACTAAATATCATTAATATTATCTTAATATCATTAATATTAAATTATTAATGAAATTATCCTTTAAATATTAAAAGTTATATTTTATAACTTAAAATATTTTAAATACCTTAATTTCATTTAAAATGATTTTTATAATATTAAAATCATTTTTAAACTAAATTATTTAATATAATCATTAAATAACTTTAATATCATTAATATATAATTAATTAATGAAATTCATCACAAAATATTAAAAGTCATGGAAAATAACTCAAAATATTTTCTTATACCATAAAATAATTTTTCATGATTTTTCATGAATTAAAACTATTTTTAAATCATTTATTTAATATTATAATTAAATAAATAATACCTTTTATATTTCAAAAATATTAAATATTTATGAAATATACTCAAAATAATTAAAAACTATTTTTCGACTTTAAAATAATTTTTCATAATTTATTTAGTATTTTTAATAATTAAAACTAATTTTTCTAATTTTTAAATCATTTTTCTAAAAATCGAAAATTAAAATAATTAAAATCTGTCATAAAGGCCCCTATAGTGATGTATGTCGCTATAGGTGTTCTTGAGCCTACCTGCATCTTCATAAGGCGTAACCGAGTACCTACTTTGACCGTGTGAATAACTCTCTCATCTTAACGAATTTGGACAATCTATAAATTGGGTCTTGTAGAGGAAATACAAGACTACAAGATCCAACAATCATAACCTCTAAACAAACATCGATCTGGGATAAATCAGCCATCAAAGTAGCTACCAAAGCTATTCTTCACGAAGAATAAATTCGAGGTGCCTACTTTGACCTCTATAACTTGATGATCGTAACTTTTATGTGATCTATCAATTCCAAAGCAGTAGACAACATGTAGGACTACAACTCTAACACTTAACATCATCATAACAACAAGAAATCAAGCATCTAAAGTATGGTCAAACCTTGTCGAAAAATTAACACTTAGAAAATTCTGGTCGCCTGTAATTTTCTGGTCAATGCCGGTCAACCCACTTTGACCTTAAATAACTCTTAATCCGTAATATATATGGACCTGATTCTTTTTGGAGGTTAAATAACACATAACAAGCTACACATATCAACCTTTAGAACACAAAACACATTAAAGATGACCGAGATATAAGGCCTGACATTTTCCAAAAAAAAATTTCTGACACTTAGAATATTTTCTCGGTTTGAAAAATAATGGCCAATGCCGGCCAACCCACTTTGACCGCTTATAAATCCCGATCTACAATAGATATAGACCTAATTCCTTTGAGTTTAAAGACCACATATCAGGCTACCTATAACAACTTTTAAACAACAAAACTCGTGATCGAACAAAGAGTTATAGCCTCCCGACATTTGGTGAAAAATAATGTAATCTTGCTTTTTCCAACTTGCTCAAATCTTCAAATTGCACACTTTGATGTTATGGGTTCATGATTTTACAACCCGTAACATTAATAGACTCTCTATTACACTACTTTAAACAATCAATTGCATCAATTAACATCGAATCAAGGATTTCTAGAATTTAGGATTTCCTACCTTTTCAAGCTTGATTTTTGATTTCGCTTCTTGATGCTTCCGATTTGTTGTTTGTGATGGTTGGGCTTTGTTTAGGGACCGATATGCTACAATAATTCGTAGGTTTTAGAGAGAGAAGCTTAAGGATGAGAGTTGGATGTATTTTAGTGTACAAAATATATTATCTCTCTCAATCTATATATAAACCAAGTTAGATGCATTGATGCTACTCAATGGTTGATTGAATCAGCATAATTGAGTCTTGGATGCTTAATTGGTAGGGTAAGTATGTTTGCCATGCTTTGCTAGCAAGATTCCTCCAATAATACACTAATAATACACTAATAAGCCAAAAGGGCATTTTGGTAATTTCACATAAAATTTCATGGGCATTTTTGTACAAGGCAATTAAATGTAGTATTTAATCACTAGATGGTAATTTTATCATTTACCAATTAATTCTATCCTTTGGTAAATTAAAACTTTTATACATTAACATCGTAATTAAACCCAATAATTTTAAATTAGGGTTTTTTATAGAAAATTAGGATTTTCTAATTAGGGGTTTCTTAACGCCATCAATTAGGGTTTCTAATTGACCATTAGGGTTCTCTAATTATCTCGTGTATGTTCTAACATAGTCATTACAATCCTCTAACTTCAACCGATTAGGTCAGTAATAATTAGGGTTTGTCCTAATTATCGACAAACAACAAAGAATTTAGGGTTTTCTTCTAATTACCGACATCTTATACACAAAGAACCTTCATATACACAAGAAACTTCATATACACAAATACTACTCACCATTTCTCATAACTAAGTTTAATAATTAGGGTTTCACAAAGACTAAGAATATGCTACACCTAATCGACCGTCATCAATTTCAATATTATCTCGTCTCAAGATACACAACAAGATATAATTATTGTACTTTAAAATCATTATAACAATAATATAATATTATTATTCTCATCTCTTGATCACAATCCCAATTCGTGGTTCGATCTCATATCTTACTTCTCTTTCGCATATCAAGTTAAAATACTTGATTTAAATATTCTAACAATTCATATAATAAAATATATATTATATAAATTCTAATTATCACTTCATATATTATTTCCAATCATGTTTTCATGGAAAATAATTAATAAAAATATTTCGCTACGTAAATTAATTACCATAAAATATAATTTGTAGTAATTAATAATTCCAAAATTATTTCTAATTTTTAAAGAAATAAATATATTCGTATTTATCGCTCACTTATTCTCGCTATTAAATAAAAAAAAAAATTATACGCAAATTTTCTTATTTATTTTATTTAGGAAATCTCGGGTTATTACAGGAATTCAGATCGAGCAAAAGAGCAAGTTAAGAGCAAGATAGAGTTAGGTGGGGTTTCAATTGAGGACTCATGTGATGGCTGAGTTGTACAAATCTTTGTATGGGCGAAGGTTTTGTGCTTGCACTCAGTTTATCACATTGATAATCATTAGAATGTTTGTGTCGCACTATTTGCTATATGCCTGTTGAGAAGGTGATTCTTTTCTCATGTGTATAACAGATAGGTAGAGTATAGTTAGAGAATATTATAAGGTTAAGTGCGAGTTCTTAAAACTCATACTTATGGTAGGTTCGTGACTCATAATTATATGATATGTTTTTGAACCCCTCAGCGAATGGACGCCTATGGTCTGATTAGGATAAGTTCTTAAACTCATATGATTGTGGCAAGTTCCTGAACTCATAACGTGTGCTAAGTTTGACGAACTGGGTATAGATAAATATAAATGGAGTATTGAGGATGATAGGAATAGATAGACCTATTAAGCAATGGATCATTATAGAAAGTGGAGTTGATGGTGGAAGCATAGGTATTCTAAATCTACTAGCTATGCTAGACTTTCGAAATTTATTGACTTCGTGATGATGTTTACACTTCTATTGTCTTGAAAAAGATTGGATCAAATGATGAAACCAATGAGTTTTAAAAATAATACCGTTACTCGCATGTCTATGCTAATTGCTTCGGCTAGACAAAAATGATTTGAAATATATCAAAATGTATTTTTATATCATCAATGTATCATGGAACCTGGTGCAGAGATGATAAAAATGATGGAGTCATCAATGCAGTATTACTTAGTGTTGGAGGTGACCTAGGATCCTCACCCACTATGGTATGATGTAGTATGATAAAATCACCAAATGACGGAATCCTCAACGGACTATAAATACAGTGCGGTATCATGACGTCATAAAAATATTTTTGAGATTTCTTTAAGATATGAGAATATATATATATGTATATGTATATTTCGATTGATGTCCGAATTATTGTAGAAGTCTATGGTATTTGATTCAGCTAGACGAATATTGAAAGATGTTCATGAAATTCAAGTGTTTCTTGAAAAGTTATGCAAACCAAATTGTTTTGGTGCGGATTCAGATGTTGAAAAGCTGAGATGAACAACCCTTTTATAGGGGATTACGCGGAGGCGTTGAGATGCTTGTGCACAATACATTGTACGAAGGGCTGATCACCCTAAGTACGGGGGGGTCCCCATAGTCTTATGACTGTTAAAGTTTAAGTTGAAAGATTACTTATAACTATGGACATACGCATAGCGTTTAAATGTTTGTGCACAATACATCATACGAAGGGCTTAACATCCTAAGTACGGTGGTCCTTATAGTCTTATAACTGTTAAAGTTGAAGTTGAAAGATTACTTGCAACTGTGGACATAGTTCGTGGTCTTATAACCCTCAGCATGATTTAGAATCTTTTAAATTCCTATTATTCATATCGCTTCCCAATTATTGAGCAAATGTGGAAGATTCTTGCTATTCTAAAAGGTGAATGTGGTGAGGATGATATTCCTTAGAAAGAAGTGAGTCATAGAATGCGACACTGAATGATGAATATATTGAACAAGTGAGAAAAGAATTTTATTTTGAGAAGGAGATGAGTTAACAAAGAATAATATAAAAACTTTTAATAGAAAAGTTTAATAATTGTAGAAAGATCTTTGTGGAAAGAAGTTGTTTTAGAACCCAATGAATGAATAAAGTATTAACATAAAATCTATTTTTATAGATTGAATGAATGAAGATTAATAAATAAAAAATTTGAGGACGAAATTCTTAGAAGAATAGGTGAATGTAATATCCCGAGTGTTTATGATAACGATCCTTAGAAAAGGAAATGAATGGGTTAAAGAATATATAATACTCAAAATATAATTGAGTTCAAGTGAATGTTATGAAATAAAACTTATAAGAATTTATTGTCAAGAATGGTCAGAGTAGAAAATATAAAACCTATATTAAGGTAATGTGTTGAAGTTATTCAATGAATAGACTTGAGGAAAACCTGAGTAAGGTAGGGTTTCGGTGATTCCGAGGACGGAATCCTTATAAGGAGGGAAGGATGTGACATCCCAGATTTTTAAAATTTATAAATGAGAATTTTATAAATAAAAGTATTATTTATAAGATATGTTGGGTGTGAGTATGTGTATGTCATATATTGTATAATATGTGAATTGATGTGAAGAGGATATTATATATTAATTTTAATATATATAAATATTTAATTGAATTATTTATTGAGTTAAATAAATAAATTTTGTTTTCATTATAGAGTAATGTAATTAAGTGTAGAGATTAATTAAATGAATATTTAGTATTTAATTTAATTAATATAATAATTTTATATTATAGTTCTAATTTAATTGAGATAATTAAATTAGATGAGTTATGTGATGATTGTTACACAAAATATAATTAACAAGTAAATATAATTATGTGACAATTTGATGAGATTGATTGATGTTAAACCATTGATTAATTAAAATAATGAGTATTTGCCAAACATGGTCTTAGGCTTTTCAAGTTCAAGTTGGTGTAACCTATGTATTAACTAGTAATTAGTATATATAATAATTACTAGGAGTTACATATATTATATATTACTGGTATTGTATATTATATGTATTTACTACAAGTTAGTATGTTAGTTTTAGAAAATAAACCAAAGAAAGAAGAAGAGAGTTAGAGAGAGTTGTAGGAGAAGAAGAAGAGGAAGAAAAAGAAGAAGAAGGGAAAGCTTTGAGAAGACAAAACAAGCCCCATCATCATTATCTCCATCTCTCTCTTAAATTCATAGTAATAAGGTTATAATCTAAATTCCTTATTTTAATTATATTTTTATGTTCTTCATAATGTAGTTCTCTGATAATTGTTATATAGAAATTGTATTGAGAAATTGAGAGAGATAGAGAGAAATAGAGGAATTGAGATGAGCTAGAAGAAGAAGAAGAAGAAAAAGCTAGAAGAAGGTAACTTCTAAACTCTTATTTAATCTTTGATTTTTTTGGGTAGATTTATGTTCTAGGGTAGTAGATCATGTTTAATCTTGTTTGTATAGGTTTAATCTTGGATTATCAAGAATCAAACAAGATGATTCAAGAAAGAAAATTAAATGGAAAGAAAATTTGAAGAACAAAATTCGTAGGTTTTGAGTAATTGTGGACAAATCTTGTGAAATTCATACCTCTTTGGGTATAATGAGTTAGAAAGTGAACCTTATATCAAATCGAAGATATGAAAGTAAGCTATATTCTGAAAGTGGAATCACATGAAAACTCTTTGTAAATTTCTTGTAATGTCTTTTTTAGTAAGTCTGGTCCGAAGGGAAAATAATCTGCCCAGAAAATCAAAATTGTTACGGTTTCTGACTTTGAACAATTCATATAAATTCGTGTTTTGAATTTGAAGAAACTTTAAACTGTAAAGTTGTAGATATGGAAGTTTACTAGCTAGAATCGCGAGATTGAGCCATTTTATGGACCGGATCATGTCCTATATAATTTGTTTAGTAAGGATGTCCAGAAAATGAAATTTTCTAGACTAGTTGATGAATCACAGAATCTGGTTTAGATGGATAAGGGTCTGACTTTAAGGCCTAGATGAGGTTGTAGTACACTAAGTAAGGGTTAATTCTATATAAGAAGGAAAAACAACGGACATGTAACGAAGGAGTTATGTTAAAAATAAAAACAACGTTTTGTTAAAGAAATTGTGAAGATGAGTTTTATAATTCTGTTTGAATTAAGATTTTGGGTGATGGTATATTTTGATGATTAAAAATATGTTTTGACATATGTAATGAGTATAGATATGTGTTATCATATTCTAAGCATAATTAACCATTTAAGATCAAGAGTTGAGATAAGATAATGTGTGCACATAACGTGCTCGATAAAATGCCTAAGAGTAATAGTGTTTCTAAACTTTGGTATACAAAGTGTCTATCTAATGACTAATATTGGATGTTATGTGCATCTGAGTATGAAAAGATGATAATACAAGAATAATAATGGAAAGAAATTGAAAAGGGCGATTTTTGATTTTTGAAGGAAAATTAAACTTGTAAACAATGTGTTGAATATGCATTTTTGAAACCAAAGTGGTATAATAAAATGGTGTGATATATGCACAGTTAACTACAAGTGTGATAATCTAGCATGTGTGGTGATGAAAATGAAAATAAAATCGAGTTGCATATAAAATAGTTAGATGTCTATAAAGACATTATAAAGGATAATAAGATAAAGTAAGGTCTTAGAATAAATTTGACCATGAGATTGAGTATTGATTTTATTTATTATCAATCTCACATACAATGTAGGTTGTGCAAGGACGCGAAATATTAGCGTGTTGGTAAAACGCCGGTAAAGGCAACTCTTTCAGTTCCTTTTTACTATGTGAACTTGATGATGATCTGCTTTAAAATTTTAGTGTATGATGTATTATATATGTCAAAAGTATGAAATGTGAAAGTCAATCTATGACTATGATGATTGAACTATGAATGTTTATTGAGTAAGGAACTCAATCTTTATAGTTGTTATGTGAACTACAACATGTATGCTATGTTTGTTTATGATTATTCTTGTATGTTGAGCATGTTATTATGTGCTACGTTATGCATGAAAACTATTAGATTTTGCTGAGCTGTCGAGCTCATTCTTGCAAATAACCATTTTTACAGATTCAAGAATTGAAGGTAACGCTATGTGCTACTTGATTGTTATGGATCAAAAGTGATATATGAAGATTTAATATCCTAGCTAAGTTGTTATTCTTGTAAACCATGTCTAATGTTTCGGTAAATGTATTAATGTTGTAATTGTAATATTGTTTTACGAATGTAAACTGTGACGCCCCCAAAATTAGGTATACATCACCCATTCTGAGTCGTCAGATACATGGTACAAAATTCAAATACAACTTCATTTATACAACTTTGTTGAAATTTATGCGTAGAATATCGACCACGATTAATGTGAGTTTTAATACAAATGTATGTAACTCTCATGGTGCCTCGACCACAACCTTACAATGGTACTTTACATAAAAGTATAGTTAAAAACTGTTTTAGAAATTAAAATCTTTGGGAAGTGCTCAAGGAAATCTTCGTACATGGGAGGCCATGCGTCTAGGTTATAATAGATATCATATGGCCACAGAATTATCCTTGGCTGACCCAATAGACCCCAAAGAAATGAGAAGATTACTATCATCTTCTTTCCAATGGTGAGTCTTCTCTTGACATATGACTATCTCCACTGTCTCCAAGTGAATATTATATTTCAAAAGAAACTCCAAGATCATATAGGTAGTGCCCGTAGATATACTCAAAGAAGTGGATCGTATAACCCCTGTCTTATAATAACACGAGGTTGTATGTCATTATACATCTTGTATGATAGTGGCAAAACACCCTTCCAGAGTTGGGTTCACCTCACCCTATTTTATTCACCAAATATAACTACTAAATGTTGTATAGAATACAACACACTTTTCTATACTGTTTAGGGAGAACCTCCACAGCTAGAGACCACTGTTCTATTCCCCTGTTACTCCCGCTCGACTTGGCAACACTCTTATGGCAACAGTCTTATTACCTGAAAAGAATTGTGAAGCAGAAAGGGTGAGCACAACTAGCCCAGTAAAGAATATTATGACTAAAGATAATAAAATTATCAATAGCTTTCATCAATAATAAATCAGAGATTTAGAACATATGGTAGATGATAAAACTTTTCAACCATAGTTACGGTGAACGAAAGCAATCCATTAGAAGAGTCAAATAGACCATCAGGTCTATTATCTTCTCCATGTTAAAAGTCCACCAATAATGTTTTATCCTTGTAACATCAATAAACAATTCATGTCCACAATCATATGAATAACTCATAATCATAATTGTGATTCTGAATTCCCTTTTCGCACCCAGGACGAAGATGATTCTCATCACCTATCTTCACTTGAAATATCACAAATCATGGTTATACCAAATCACAATTCCTGCTCATAATCATACTAATAAATTCATCTTTGCACTACATGCCAAAGATATACAACTGTAAAACCAATAATGCTGAGACTCAGCTTAACAAATAATCCACATCATCGAATCACCCCTGCACTATGGCCAATGATATTCATTAATATCACATCCATGAATTATCCATGCACTATAGCCAAGGATATTCATTATTATCACATCCATGAATTAATATTTCATTGCTGAGACTCTGCTCAATAATTAATCCACATCATCAAATCATCCCTGCACTACAGGCCAAGGATATTCTTTAGTATCACGACCACGAATTATCCATGCACTATGGGCCAAAGATAATCGTGTTTTCATCAACGATCCTGATCATGCCATAAAACAATTCATCTTTGCACCCTTGGCCGAAGAGAATCCATAGCCATAATCATACCAAAAACTGTCCATCAATGCACTACGGGCCAATGAGGACTTTTTCATTAGTATCACAACAACAAATTATCCATGCACTACGGGCCAAAGATAATCATGTTTTTATCAACGGTCCTGATTATGCTATAAAACAATTCATCTTTGCACCCTTGGCCAAAGAGAATCCATAGTCATAATCATACCAAAAACTGTCCATCAATGCACTACGGGCCAATGAGGACTTTTATCACGTCATTTGTAACATTACAGTCATGATTATAACGAATAATCCCTGGTCATAATCATACTAAGTCCATCTATACAGTACAGGCCACAGATGACTTTCAACAAAATATAAATATGAGGATGATGACAATGATATAAGAATTCAATAAAATAAGTTCAAGAATTAATTTAACCAAGAACTAATAACGTCTGATTTACTCGTAACTAGATTATTTTCATAAAAAATACCAAATCAGTCCCAAAAATTATTCTTTTCTGGGATTAAGCATAATTTATAGTCCTATATTGAACATATATTTTTCTCAAAATTTTTAAAATTCATTTACTATTTTTCAAAAATCAATTTCTAATTAATTCCTTAAGAAATTAGCTACCTTAAGTTTAACTCCAGAAATTCCCAAATCTTAGCAGGATTTTACACATGTTAACGTGATCTTCCATTTTAAATTTCATGGTCATCGGAGTTAATAGAACTCCGGTTATAGCATTTTTCATCGGAAAAACCTAAATATTGAAATGGTCATAACTTGCTCATTTTAAGTCAGAATGAGCTCAGTTTTGGACAGGAGGTACTTTATACAATATACTTTCATGTCCCAAAAGGCCAGAATGTTTCTCATAAATTAAGTGGCTGAAACAGCCCTTTTAAATTTCTGGGTAGTAGCATTTTTCTCTTTTGCAACTTTTGACTACTTTGCTAAAGTCAGTCCACACAAAAATCTACAACACCTTTTACAGTGATTCCACTTGGATAAGTTACAAAACTCATAGATCTAACTCTAGAACTTGACCTCACTCAAAAATTCAAAATATAATAAGAGATATGGTCAATTGAATTTTATGTTCTGTTTTCACCAAAATCTGATTTTCAACTCTTTGTGATTTCTAAGAAACTTTCATGTTTTCACATAATAACCAACATAACTCATCATAACACTTACTAATACTCAAAATATACGAGGACATCATGTATACAGATCATTTCCATAATTTAATAAAGAATGAATACACAGGATCATTCACCATGCATGTGGTAATCCACATAGACAGGTTATTCCAACAGAATAATAAAGAATGGAATAACAGGAGGATTCACCATGCGTGCGATAGACTGCATAGACATGTTATTCTCAACAGAATAATAAATAGTGGAACCAGGTCTGGCGTAAACGCATAGACATGATATTCCGACAGAATAGTAAAGACGGAACCAGGTCCGGCGTAAAACGCACAGACAAGATATTCCAACAGAATAATAAAAAATGGAATAATAGAAGAATTTCACCAAGTATAGGGTAGCCCGCGTATATAGGTTATTCTAATAGAATAATAAAGAATGGAATAACAGGAGGATTCACCATACGTGCGATAGACTGCGCAGACAGGTTATTCTCCACATAATAATAAATAATGGAACTGTGTCCAGGCGTAAACGCATGCATGTGATATTCCGACAAAATAGTAAAAGCGGAATCGGTCCTACAAAAACGCTTGAGATGGGATATTCTAATGTAATAATAAAAAATGGAATAATAGAAGAATTTCACCAAGTATAGGCTAGCCCGCGTATACAGGTTATTCCAACAGAATAATAAAGAATGGAATAACAGAAGTTCTATTCATGGATAAGAAAGAAATAATACTCCCTACGAGTACAACAAATAATATTCCCTACCTTAGAATAAAGCTGGATACTAGAATAGAAATGTAGCAGACTTCTTTTCTTCTTTCTCTCTATAGATTTTCTTTCTATAGCTTCTCTCTATAATAATTGCTCTAAAACTTTTTTGAATTGGTGAGAAATGATGGAAGAATGAGCTTCTATTTATAGGAAAATATAGTTTCGATAATTGCACATTTTGGGGCTCGAAATATTACAGTATAATACCTTCCTCTTTTTCTTCATTTTTAATTTATTCCTGCAAGTATTATCAAACTTGCACCACCTCCCCTAATAGTAAATAATGTGAATCAATAGTACAATCATGTGAATAAATAGTATAATCATGTGAAAAAAACTAATTACAATATAGTACCTTCAACTATACCTCCATTTTTAACTTAGTCATGCAAGTATTATCAATTTTTCACCACCTCCCCTTAACTTTAAACTTTTATCAATTTAACCATTTACGAAATAAAATAATAATTATAAGAAAATTGAATATTTTCATTTCATAAAATTTGGGGTCTTACAATCTCCCCTCCTTATGAAATTTCGCCCTCGAAATTTACGTACGTACCTGGTATTCGAAGAGATGAGAATACCTTGCTTTCTTTTCGGATTATACCTTCCCGGTTATCTCCTCTCTATCAAGATTTTCCCATTTCTCATCTCGTGTATTTCAGATATCATTCTAGAATATAGTTTCAAAATAAGGGTTAATTGACATGCCACATATTATCCCTATACTCTAACTGACCAATTAAATACCAAATAAACTTAGGTAGGTCATACTAGCGAAGAAATTCCCCGTCTCTCCCCTCCTAGTTTTTATCTCATATCTCAGTCAGAGATCATATCCCTAAGCTTTGATACCAACTGTGACGCCCCCAAAATAGGTACACACGACCCATCTTGAGTCGCCAGATATCACACTATAAAAATCAAATACAAACTTCATTTATACAACTGTATTTTAGAAGAGTCAAGTAGAACATGATATCTACTATCTTCTACGAATTAAAAGTGTATAACCAATATTTTATCGCTGAGACTCAGCTCAATAATTAATCCACATCATCAAATCATCCCTGCACTACAGGCCAAGGATATTCTTTAGTATCACGACCACGAATTATCCATGCACTACGGGCCAAAAATAATCGTGTTTTCATCAACTATCCCCGATCATGCCATAAAACAATTCATCTTTGCACCCTTGGCCGAAGAGAATCCATAGCCATATTCATACCAAAAACTGTCCATCAATGCACTACGAGCCAATGAGGACTTTTTCATTAGTATCACAACCATAAATTATCAATGCACTACGGGCCAAAGATAATCGTATTTTTATCAACGGTCCTGATCATGCTATAAAACAATTCATCTTTGCACCCTTGGCCGAAGAGAATTCATAGCCATAATCATACTAAAAACTGTCCATCAATGCACTACGGGCCAATGAGGACTTTTACCACGTCATTTATAACATTACGGTCATGATTATACCGAATAATCCTTGGTCATAATCATACTAAGTCCATCTATGCACTACAGGCCACAGATGACTTTCAACAAAATATAAATATGAGGATGATGACAATGATATAAGAATTCAATAAAAAAAGTTCAAGAATTAATTTAACCAAGAACTAATAACGTCTCATTTACTTGTAACTAGATTATTTTCATAAAAAATACCAAATAAGTCCCAAAAATTATTCTTTTCTGGGATTAAGCATAATATAGTCCCATATTGAACATATATTTTTCTCTGAATTTTTAAAATTCATTTACTATTTTTCAAAAATCAATTTCTAATTAATTCCTTAAGAAATTAGCTCCCTTAAGTTTAACTCCAGAAATTCCCAAATCTTAGCAGGATCTTACGCATGTTAACGTTGAGCTTCAGTTTAAATTTCATGGTCATGTGAGTTATAGAACTCCCAGGTTATAGCGCTTTTTATGGAAAATCTAAATATTGAAATGGTCATAACTTGCTCATTTTAAGTCTGGAATGAGCTCAGCTTTTGACAGAGGTACTTTATACCATATACTTTCATGTCCCAAAAGGCTAGAATTTTTCTCACAAATTAAGTGGTAAACAGCCCTTTTTAAATTTCTCAAGCGAGTAGCATTTTTCACTTTTGCAGCTTTTGACTCCTTTGCTAAAGTCAGTCCACACGAAAATCTACAACACCTTTTACAGTGATTCCACTTGGATAAGTTACAAAACTCATAGATCTAACTCTAGAACTTAACCTCACTCAAAAATTCAAAATATAATAGGAGATATGGTCAATTGAATTTTATGTTCTGTTTTCACCAAAATCTGATTTTCAACTCTTTGTGATTTTTAAGAAACTTTCATGTTTTCACATAATAACCAACATAACTCATCATAACACTTACTAATACTCAAAACATATGAGGACATCATGTATACAGATCATTTCCACAATTTAATAAAGAATGAATACACAGGATCATTCACCATACATGTGGTAATCCACATAGACAGATTATTCCAACAAAATAATAAAGAATGGAATAACATGAGGATTCACCATGCGTGCGATAGATCAAGCATGACAGTGTTATTCTCAATGAATAATAAATAATGGAACCAGTCCCATGTAAACACACGTGATAGGATATTCTATGAGAATAGTAAAAGACGGAACCAGAGTCCAGCGTAAAAATGCACGAGACGTGATATTCCAATGTAATAATAAAAATTGTAATAACAGAAGAATTTCACCAAGTATAGGGTAGCCCGCGTATACAGGTTATTCCAACGGAATAATAAAGAATGAAATAACAGGAGGATTCACCATGCGTGCGATAAACTACACAGATAAGTTATTCTCAACAGAATAATAAATAATAGAACCGGTCCCATAAGCGCACGCATGTGATATATTCCGACGTAATAGTAAAGAGACGGAACCAGTCCCTGCAGTAAAACGTCTGACATGATATTCTAACAGAATAATAAAAAATGAAATAATAGAAGAATTTCACCAAGTATAGGCTAGCCTGCATATACAAGTTATTCCAACAGAATAATAAAGAATGGAATAACAGAAGTTTTCTTCATGGATAAGAAAGAAATAATACTCCCTACGAGTACAACAAATAATATTCCCTACCTTAGAATAAAGCTGGATACTAGAATAGAAATGTAGCAGACTTCTTTTCTTCTTTCTCTCTATAGATTTTCTTTCTATAGCATCTCTCTATAGTTTCTCTCTATAATAATTGATCTAAAGCTTTTATGAATTGGTGAGAAATGAAGGAAGAATGAGCTTCTATTTATAGGAAAATATAGTTTCGATAATTGCACATTTTGGGGCTCAAAATATTACGAAGATAATACCTTCCTCTTTTTCTTCATTTTAATTTAGTCCTAAAGTATTATCAAACTTGCACCACCTCCCTAATAGTAAATAATGTGAATCAATAGTACAATCATGTGAATAAATAGTATAATCATGTGAAAAAACTAATTACAATATAGTACCTTCAACTATACCTCCATTTTTAACTTAGTCATGCAAGTATTATCAATCTTTCACCACCTCCCCTTAACTTTAAACTTTTATCAATTTAACCATTTACAAAATAAAATAATAATTATAAGAAAATTGAATACTTTCATTTCATAAAATCGGGGTCTTACATAAACTATTGTAGTATTAAAATGATTCTGAGATATTTAGATGTAAAGGTTGAAGGTTTTGGGAACGAGGATAGTTTGTAATAGAAAATTTTAATTAATCTGCAAATTTCAATGGTTGTATTATCGTTTAATGATGTAAAATTAAAGGTTGAATGTATTATTAACGACCGAAGTCGAGAATTAAATTGTATGAATTTTGGGGTCGTTACAGAAAGAATACCCCTTACGAGTACAACAAATAATATCCCCTACCTTAGAAAAACTGAATACTGGAGTAGTGAAGTAGCAAAATACTTTTCTTCTTTCTCTCTATAGTTTCTCTCTCTAGAGTTTCAGTGAATTCGTAAGAAATAATGAAGGAATGAGCTTCTATTTATAGGAGAATGGACTAAATAGTAACTAATTAATGAACGGTCCAGATTGATTTAATTTTAAACGGACGGTCTATATTGTTTTACTATTAAAACTTAAAACAACGGTCCATACTGATTTACTATTAAAACTTTAAACCAGCGATCCATATTGATTTACTATTATAACTTTTCACCAGTGGTCCATATTGATTTACTATTATATCTTCAACCAACGGTCTGAAAAAATTAGCACATCTCCTCGTGGAATAATATTGTTCCCAAAAATGATTTGGACCGAAAAGAAATATATTTTACGGGTGAATAGTACCCCGTGAATAGTAACTTGTGAATAGTAACTCGTGAATAGTACTCCGTGAATAGTAACTCATGAATAGTAACTTGTGAATAGTAATTCATAAATAGTAACTCATAAATAGTAACTCGTAAATAGTAACTTGTGAATAGTAACTCCGACATGAAAAGTGTCCCAAATACCCAATTAAACAATATAACCTCGAGACATCAATTATTATCGAAACAAATGTCGATTTCCACTAACACAAATAATTCCAACACAATGGAACTATAAAATTCATCTTTAATCAACATGAACTTATTCATCATTAATATTATAATTCAAAATATTTAACAACCAGGTCGTTCCCAGGAAAGATGGGGTTTTTCAATAAGGATTTCTCCTTATTGGCTCGCAATTAGGTGACCAAACCTCTCCTTGACAGAACTTCTAGACATTGTCAATATTGCAAATAATAATATGAATAACTTTTTTCGTCTCAATTATTGATTTAATAATATATCATATTATGCAGATGATACTGTAACAATAATTGAATCAGTAATATGAGAGATATGATACAACAATTACTGTAGAAATAATTGAGTATAATTGAGTGACTTATCACGTAAGCATCAATAATCAATATCGTGTGCTACTATGCAATCACGTGTATTGTTGTACTTTTACTATCGAGTAGTTCAACAGTTTTAACGGTAACACTTTCGCCGTTATAAAAAGATAATTCTGTCATTTTCTTACTACGATAATACTTCCGTTGTGGGTTCACCAATGATTGTGCCGTCGTACAGATATTTCCGACAAAAAAGAATATTCCCCGACCAAACGAATATTTTATAACAACTTGCATACTTTGCAAAATTTGTAAATATCACCCACAACTATAACATTATATCAAATCCACACCATAATATTAAAAAAAATATTTCGAGAAATTTAAATCTTTATTGATTAAATTTGGGGTCTCACAATCTACCCTCTTTATGAAATTTCGCCCTCGAAATTTACGTACGTACTTGGTATGCCGAAGAGATGAGGATACCTTGACTTCATTTCAGATTCTAACCCTTGAGGTATAACCTTTGAGTGTTGAATATGATCCTTCTTATCCAAGATTTTACACGTATCTCTTCATACATTAAATCTTCTGCTATCTCGTCTAGTTTTTATTTAATAACGTGGTTCGGGTCATCCACATATTTACGTAACATCGATACGTGAAAAAAAAACGTTATGAACACGCGACATACTTGGCGGTAAAACGAGTCTATAGGCCACAGTTCCTACTCGATCAAGGATTTCAAATGGGCCAATAAAATCGAGGGTTGAGATTTCCTCTCTTCGTCGATTCTTGCTTCTAGAATAACGCCCTCTTGAACCTTCTTCTTCACATTCATCAGCTCCGGGTGTGTAGCTTGAGCGGCTTTAACTTTATCGATTAAAGTTGATTCTACTCGTATATTCGTTATCTTCATGGGGGTTCGTATATTTCGCATTTGTTGTAAACGATATGATCTTCTACTCAATACGTCAGCTACCACGTTCGCTTTTCCAAGATGGTATTGAATGATATGATTGTAATCTTCAACAGCTCGAGCCAACGTCTTTGGCACATTACACGTTCGTTTTGGGTGAAGAAAATATTTGAGGGTTTTAGAAATGGGTTTTGTACTGGGGTCAATACAAAATTCGATTTCACGCTCTAGGGGTAGGCTAAGAAGTCTTCAAGAATACGTCAGGAATTTATTAATAATAGAAATATCATTCAAAATTGTGACCCTCATCCAAGACTTGGATAGTACGTCACATTGATACCTATCAACTTGCCATCGTCATTCACGACGCCGCCACGTAAAGTCCGCTTTTGCATTCCACACAAGAAAGTCAACAACGAAAGGACCGGGGCTCTTTACTTATGGTCGATATAACAATGATTGACTTTAGTGGTTTGGTTGCTTGAATTAAGCATAACAAAGTTGGTTAGGAATATGAAAGCTAACAACCTTACGAAAAACATGATGAGTAGTTAACCAATCGATTCCTAAAATCGCATCAAAGGCAAGTATTTTCAAAGAGATAAGATCGATAGGTAACATGAAAGTGTCGATTTGAATCAACAAGATTTATAAACAGTGGAGTTAACAAAGGTTTCTACTATCGAAGTTTCAACCAATAAGTCAAAGTCTAATTTCTCCGAAGTCAAATTTAAATGTTAAGCGCAAGCAAGAGAGATAACAAATGGGTAGAACCGGTATCTAATAAGGTATAGACTTCGCAAGAATTTATAATTAACTAACTCGTGCTAACTTCGTTCGGGTCACTCACTTTTTTGAGAAGTTACGAAAAACGCTCCTCTTGAAACCACCGACTTTGTTTTGTCCGTATCCACCTTTGGTACCACCGTCCAAAGCTGGACTTGACTACACTATACGACAAAATCGAGCTAAATGACCTTCTCTTCCTGAAATTTCTACTTCTATTATCTTGGCCATGATTACCACCGAAGTGGTTACCATTCTTGTCATGATAATTTCCCCCATGATGGTTGTCATTGTTCCGATGGTCGTTGCCACCGGTATGATTATTATCGTGTTGTTGGTTGTTACCTTTTGGTTGAGCTGACTTAACGATCTCATGTGCTTCATTGCTTATCTCAGCATTTTCATATGCCATTTTCAAACACTATCACAAAACAAGGGTTAATTAACATATCACATATTATCCCTATACTCTGATCGACCAATTAAATACCAAATAAACTTAGGTAGGTCATACTAGCGAAGGAATTCCCTGTCTCTCCCGTCCTAGTTTTTGTCTCACATCTCAGCCAGGGATCATATCCCTAAGCTTTGATACCAACTGTGACGCCCCCAAAACAGGTATACACCACCCATCTTGGGTCGCCAGATACAAGGTACGGAATACAAATACAACTTAATTATACAATAGTCGTGTAAAATACGACTAAACATATGCTGTGAGTTTTAATACAAATATTGTCATCTAGATAATATACAAACTCAATGTGGTCCTCATTACATTTATTATCACAGTATTTCACAGAATAGTGAGGACTACTAATGCACCATCTAGAACCATCACTCTGTTCCCCGACTAGTCCCAGCTACGTTCTCATTTCCTGAAGAGAATAGTGAAAGAAAGGGTGAGCTCAACTAGCCCAGTAAGAAGTATTATGACTAAGATAATGCAGAATAAATTATCATTAGCCTTCAACGGTGTTAAACTGATAAAATATAATAAACATCAAATTTAACTGCAGCGGAACAAGCAATCCATTTGAAGAGTCAAGTAGAGAATAAAATCTACTATCTTCTATGATTTAAAAGGTTTTTCATCACTTTTATCGCTGAGACTCAGCTTAATAAATAAAATTGAATCATCCCTGCTCCACAGCCAAGGATATTCATGTAATCATCAATGGTCATGACTATACCGAATAATCCCTGGTCATAATTATACCAACAACTGTCCACCAATGAACTACAGGCCAATGAGGACTTTTACCACATCATTCGTCACATTACGGTCATGATTATACCGAATAATCCCTGGTCATAATCATACCAAGTCCATCTATGTACGTAAGCCAAAGATGACTTTCAACATAATATAAGCATGAGGATAATGACAATTCAATAAAACAAGTTCAAGACTAAATTTTAAAGATTTATAAGTTAATTTATCCTGAACTCAATAACGTCCAAATTGTCAACATGATACTGCTTTGTGCAGTAAAATTCAAGAATGCTCAGAAGAATATTTTCATGAAAAGATACTGGATGAAGCTCAAATATCAAGGATATTCCACTAATTTCATGGAGTATAGAAGCCAAAGCTTTAACCAACTGAGTATAATATAATATATGAAACTGCAAATGGATTTTCACCCGCCATGCGGTAATCCACGTATACAGATCATTTCCACAATTTAATAAGGATTGAATACATAGGATCATTCACCATGCATGTAGTAATCCACATAGACAAAAGTTATTCCAATGTAATAATAAAGAATGGAATAATGTAAGGATTCACCATGCGCGTTCGATAGATCGCACCGATAAGCGTTATTCCCAATGTAATAATAAATAATAGAACCAGTGTCCCAAGCAGTAACGCACGTACAGCGATGGATATTCCCGATAATAATAAATAATGGAACCAGTCCCAGTAAACGCATGCATGTGATATTTCACGGCTAATAATAAAGAACGGAATATTAGAAGAATCTCACCATGTATGCGGTATTGCAGATATAAACAAAAGTTATTCCAATGTAATAATAAGAACGGAATAATAGAAGAATTTCACCATGTATGCAAGACTTTGCATGAGACAAAGTTATTCTAACATAATAATAAAGAATGGAATAATGTAAGAATTTCACCAAGCATTGGGTATCCTCATGATACTGAGTTATTCCAATAGAATAATAAAGAATGGAATAATGTAAGTTCTCTTCATGAATAAGAAAGAAAGAATACCCCTTACGAAGTACAACAAATAATATCCCCTACCTTAGAAAAACTGAATACTGGAGTAATGAAGTAGCAGAATACTTTTCTTCTTTCTCTCTATAGTTTTTCTCTCTAGAGTTTCAGTGAATTCATAAGAAATATTGAAGGAATGAGTTTCTATTTATAGGAGAATGGACTGAATAGTAACTAATTCATGAACGGTCCACATTGATTTACTTTTAAATGGACGGTCCATATTGGTTTACTATTAAAACTTAAAGCAACGGTCCATACTGATTTACTATTAAAACTTTAAACCAGCGATCCATATTGATTTACTATTATAACTTTCCACCAGCGGTCCATATTGATTTACTATTATATCTTCAACCAACGGTCTGAAAAATTAGCACATCTCCTCGTGGAATAATATTGTTCCTGAAAATGATTTGGACCGAAAAGAAATATATTTTACGGGTGAATAGTACCCCATGAATAGTAACTCGTGCATAGTAACTCATGAATAGTAATTCGTGCATAGTAAATCGTGAATAGTAATTCATAAATAGTAACACATAAATAGTAACTCGTAAATAGTAACTCGTGAATAGTAACTCCGACACGAAAAGTACCCCGAATACCCGATTGAACAATATAACCTCGAGACATTAATTATTATCGAAACAAATGTCGATTTCCACTAACACAAATAATTCCAGCACAATGGAACTATAAAATTCATCTTTAATCAACACGAACTTATTCATCATTAATATTATAATTCAAAATATTTAACAACCAGTGTCGCTCCTGTGAAAGAGGGGCTTTCGATATGGATTTCTCCTTATTGGCGCGCAATTAGGTGACCAAACCTCTCCCCATGTAAACTTCTAGACATTGTCAATATTGCAAATAATAATATGAATAACTTTGTCGCCTCAATTATTGATTTAATAATATATCATATTATGCGATGATAATCTTAATAATAATTGAATCAATAATATGAGAGATATGATGCAGCAGTTACTGTAGAAATAATTGAGTATAATTGAGTGACTTATCACGTAAGCTTCAATAATAAATACCGTGTGCTACTATGCAATCACGCGTATTACTCTACTTTTACTACCGAGTAGTTTAACAGTTTTAACGGTAACACTTCCGCCGTTATAAAAAGATAATTTTGTCATTTTCTTACTACGAAAATACTTCCGTTGTGGGTTCACCAATGATTGTGCCGTCGTACAGATATTCCAGACAAAAAGAATATTCCCCGACCAAACGAATATTTTATAACAACTTGCATACTTTGCAAAATTTATAAATATCACCCATAACTATAACATTATATCAAATCCACACCATAATATTAAAAAAAATATTTCGAGAAATTTAAATCTTTATTCATAAAATTTGGGGTCTCACATTTATGATCTGTATAGATCTCCACTTTCTCCCCATACAGGTAATGTCTCCAGATCTTTAATGTGAAAATGACTGCTGCCAACTCTAAATCATGAGTAGGATAATTCCTCTCATATTCTTTGAGTTGTCGCGAGGCATAGGCTATGACTTTCCCATGTTGCATGAGAACACATCCTAACCCTTTGCCTGAAGCATCGCTGTAGATAACAAATCCATCCGAACCAGATGGTATTGTTAGAACAGGTGCTGAAATGAGTCTCCTCTTGAGTTCTTGAAAACTCTTCTCACAATCCTCGCTGTGACGACCCCAAAATAGGTCCATTCCATCCAACCCATTCTGAGTCGCCAAATACATGGTACAAAAACAAATACAACTTCAGTAATACAATCGTCGTGCAAAATACGACAACACATATACTGTGAGTTTGAATACAACTATTGTCTAATAGACAGTATAAAAACTCAAAAGGGGTCCTCATTATAATTATTGATACGCTATTTTACAGAATAGTGAGGACTACTAATGCAACCATCTGAACCGTCAATCCATTCCCCGACTAGTCCCAGCTATATTCTCATTTCCTGAAGAGAACAATGAAAGAAAGGGTGAGCTCAACTAGCCCAGTAAGAAATATTATGACTAAGATAATATACAACAAATTATCATTAGTCTTCAACAGGAAAAAATCTGATAAAATATAATAGACAACAAGTTTTAGATCAACAACTGGAGCGGAATAAGCAATCCATTAGAAGAGTCAAGTAGAGAAAGAATTCTACTATCTTCTATGAATTTAAAAGTCCATCATCAATATTTTATCCCTGTAACATCAATCAATACACATCTTTAATCAAATATTCATCTTTACACTGCGGGCCAAAGATATTCATTTGTATCACCAGGTTGGTCATGTTCATCTCAACACTGCTTCATCTTTTGCACTATGGGCCAAAGATATTCATTAGGTAATCATTCATCTTTGCACTACAGGCCAAAGATATTCATTAGTTAATCATTCATCTTTGCACTACAGGCCAAAGATATTCAGTAATATCATCATTTAGGACTGAGGATGATGAAAAATATTTTAAAGGAACGAATCTAGTGAAACAAAATAAAAAAATATTAGAGATTCGTATTACAGTTTATCCAAGATCAATAATACTTCATAATAACCAATTTTGAAGCAAAATTCAAGAATAAAGATCAAAACATGGATATAATCAAAGATAGTAACCATAATAGACACCTTGGATAAAGAGAAGAAAATTTATTTTTCAGTGAATAGTGTCGTATTCGTGAATAGTGCCGTATAAGTGAATAGTAACTCCGACACCAAAAGATAGAAATTCCACAAGAAAAATCATCATGCTTCGTGAATAGTACTCATGAATAGTAACTCATGAATAGTAACTCATGAATAGTAACTCGTTAATAGTAACTCATGAATAGTAATCCCGACTTGAAAAGTTCCAAATTTGATAAAAAGTTCCAACCAACATTTCGGCATAATGATATTGAAAAAATAATATCACTTACGAAGAAAATAACATCCCTTACCTTGCAAAGACAGTACTTCTGGCTGGAATACTGGATATAATGCTGAAGGAACTTGCACCGTATAGGAACACTCAAAGTATCAAAATACTCACAAGAATACGCTCAATAATATAGAGAGAGAAAGAGAGAAAACTTGTTTCTAGTGTGATTTGTAATTCTAACTTAGCCCTCTATTTATAGGAAAATGTTAGCACGCCGAAGCAGACTTAACCTGCAACCTGATGGCTTTACCTGCTACTATTTCCACCCACCACATTTAAAAATTCAATTGAGCACATTTCTCACCAACCAAAAATGGGGCCCACCAATTCTAGAATTTTCCATCAAAATCATTTATAACCTAATTTTCGAATCAGTCACCTCTTAAAATTCATAACAAATTATACGCTCATTTTTAACGGTTCAAAATTTGTGGACATATACTCAACTTATATATGTATAACATATCCAAAAATTACAACGATCCAACGGTCTGATTAAATATTATAACTCACATAATAAAGTTGTAATAACACCGATTTGATCTTTTAATACCACCAATCCGACAAAATATTGATAAAACACCTCAACATTAACTCCTTCATTTATAACCACATAAATAAACCCATCATTTATATCCACATAAAATAAATATTTCCTTATCATATGAATCAATAATTAATTATTCACAAATAATATTACAGAATCACATTTATGATAACCAGGCTGTTCCCAGGAAAGATGGGGCTTTCTGATAAGGATTTCTCTTTACTGGCGCGCAATTAGGTAACCAAACCTCTCCTTGACAGAACTTTCTAGACATTTCCAATAATGCTATCTAATAATATTATTCAAATAATATGAATTATTGATCTAATAATGGAGATACTGTGCAGTGACAATTATTGAACAACAATAATATAAAATATCAACGCAGCAATTATTGAATCAATAAAATAAAATATTGAGCAAAGAATTCATCGTGACAATTATTGAGTAGTGTCTTCTTACGTAAGGATCAATAATTCAACAATGCTTTGTAATACCGTCTACTTCTTTATGCAACCACACGCAGACATCGTATTTTAACCAATAGGGTATTCCAACAGTGTTAATGGTAACAACTACGCCGTTATTAAATTTTATCGTTTTCTTCATCTGACAATTATCCGTTATGGGGCCCACAAATAGCTGCGCCGTCGTACGAATATTCCCCGACATAAAGAATATTCCACAACTAAACGAATATTCCTCGACAATAATGAATATTATATAACCACTTGCTTATTTTTAAAATTTGCACTTTTCACCCATAACCAAAGTATTATATCAAATTAATACCTTATTATTCACAATAATAAATAAAGGAAATTTGATTTTTATTTATAATAAGTTGGGGTCTTACAACCTCCCCTCCTTATGAAATTTCGTCCTAGAAATTGACGTACGTACCTGGTGTTTCGAAAAGGTGAGGGTACCTCGCTTTCATTTCTGATTCCAACTCCCAAGTCATTTCTTCAATAGCATGGTTTCTCCACAAAACCTTAACTTGAGGTATAACCTTTGTGCATAGGACATGTTCTTTCCTATCCAAGATCTTGACAGGTACCTCCTCGTACGTTATATCTTCGGCTATCTCATCTGGTTCTACCGCAATAATATGATTCGGGTCATCCACATATTTACGTAACATCGATACGTGAAAAACGTTATGAACACGCGACATACTTAGCGTTAAGGCGAGTCTATAGGCCACATATCCTACTTGATCGAGGATTTCAAATAAATCGAAGGCTTGAGCTTTCTTCTCTTCATCGACTCTTACTTCTAGAATAACGCATTCTTGCACCTTCTTCTTTATATTCATCAGCTCCAGTGTGTAGCTTGAGAGGTTTTAACGTTATTGATTAAAGTCGATTCTACTCGTATATTCGTTATCTTCACGTGGGTCCCTAAAGTCTTTAACTCTATCTTCATCATTTATAAGTTATACGAAATGGGTTTTTGTGTTAACAACATCGCACTCGTAAACGCATACGATCTTCTACTCATCGCGTCAGCTACCACGTTCGCTTTCCCACGATGGTATTGAATGGTACGATCGTAATCTTCAACAACTCGAGCCAACATCTTTGGTGCATTATACGTGCGTTTTGGTTGAAGAAATATTTAAGGGTTTTAGAAATGGGTTTTGTACTGGGGTTAATACAAAATTTGATTTCACACTCTAGGGGTAGGCTAAGAAGTCCTTCGAGAATACGTCAGGAGATTTATTAACAATAGAAATATCATTTAAAAACTGTGACTCTCATCTAATGTAATAACCCGAGATTTCCTAAATAAAATAAATAAGAAATTTACGTATAAATTTTTTATTTAATAACGAGAATAAGTGTCTAGTAATGTGAACGATAAATATGAATATATTTATTACTTGAAAAATTAGAAATAATTTTGGAATAATTAATTATTACAAATTATAATTAATTTATGTAAGCAGAAATGTTTTTATTAATTATTTTCCATAATAACATGATTGGAAATAATATATGAAATAATAATTAGAACTTATATAATATATATTTTATTATATAATTGTTCGAATATTTAAATCAAGTATTTTAACTTGATATGCGAAAGAAAAGTCAGATATGAGATTCAAACCCTGAATTGGGATTGTGATCAAGAGATGATAATAATAATATTATATTATTATTATAATGATTTTATAGTACAATAATTATGTCTTTGTGTATGATCGACGAGATATTATTGAAAGCAATGACGGTCGATTAGGTCATAAAGATATTACCGTCTTTGTGAAACCCTAATTATTAAACTTCGGTTATGATAAATGGTAGAGTATATATAAGTTCAACTTTGTGTATAGGAAATTCTTGTGTACACGAATGTCGATAATTGGAAGAAAAACCTAATTACTACTTTTACTGCGATAATTAGGACAAACCCTAATTATTACAACCCTAATCGGTTGAAGTTAGAGATAGTAATGACCGTGTTTAGATCATACAGATAATTAGAAAACCCTAATGGTCAATTAGAAAACCCTAATTGATAACGTTAAGAAACCCTAATTAGAAAACCCTAATTTTCTAAAGGAAACCCTAATTTAAAATTATCGGGTTTAATTACGATGTTATTATATAAATGTTTTAATTTACCAAATGATAGAAATTAATTGGTAAATGGTAAGAATTATAATCTAATGGTTAAATATTACATTTAATGGCCTTTTACAAAAATGCCCTTGGAATTATATGTGAAATGACCAAAATACCCTTTTTGTCATTTTAGTGTATTATTACTTACATTGTTGATAGGATCTTGCAACAAGGATGCCCAACACACCTACCCTACATCTTATCGACTCTCAAACAAGGAATCATCCCACTTTAGCATCCAAGGTATTTAAAGATTTTTTTTAAATTAAAGGAAAGGGAAAATGCATTAATTATGTCTTATTGCTACCACTTGTCCACAAAATCCGGCCAATCCATCTAGAAATTACCTATGGGCTCTAGTATTACCATCAATCAGCCACTATAATCATTCCATTACATTATTTTATGAATTCAAGAGAGAGAAATGCACCATTTTTGGCCTATTTATACCCAAGCACTTAGCTTCATTCTCCCTAGCCTAAACCTACGAAATTCTCTCATTATATTAGTCTATAAACAAGCCCCATTCACACCAATAACAAATCAGTAGCCAAAAATCAGAATCAAAGCTTAAAAAGGTATAAACCCTAGCTTGATTGTTCTTAAACTTTTTGGTGTTAGATGTTATGTTTAAATGTTAAAACATGTTGATTATAGTGTCTAAGGATGATCTGGGTTGCTTGATGTTGATTCCATAACATTGAAGCTTCGGTTTGAAGATCTTTAAAATCTGGAAATTTTAATTTTGTGTTACGACAACGAATGTCGGAGGTCAGAGATTCCATCCTCGTTAAGCGTTTTTGATGTTTAAAGCTTGCTATGTGTAGCTTTGGTATGTTGTCTTTATTACGCAAAAGGAATCATGGTCATATCATTTGTAGATTAGAAGATATTTATGGTCAAACTACCATTATTGAAGCTAGCTCAAGAACATTTACGGGTTTTCGTAAAATGTTCAAAAACTGATTGTTGAGGTCACATTGGACCAAGCCTCTTTCTCTTGGATCTGTTGTTGTTATATGTCTTATATGTAATAGAGTTGTAGTATTACATGTTATCTACAACACAGAATCAATAGATCACTTAGATCAAACTCGAATGAAAGATATAAAGATCCAAAGTAGCACCTTGCGATCGGTTTAAAATTTTGGAAAACCGAATTGGCATGCAAGTTTTGTCGGAGAGTTTGATGATTTATATCTTTGGTATTGTTAATGTTTAGACTTGAAACTTGATTTAATCATGTTCTCTGTAAGTTATACTACCTACGTACCCGGCGTATAAAACACCTATAACATATACGGATCGACGAAATAAGACCACTAAAATTAGTTGGCCAGAATTGACGACGGGTTTTACGGGCAACCCGAAACATGAAAGAACACGTCGACAAGGTTTTACATTGATCATATCTTCTGATTTGTTGTTGTTTGGTCATGAAATGAGTATGTAGTTGTAGTATTACATTAGTACTACAACATTGAAGCTTTTGCAAGTCCGAAAAACACTTAGATCATGGATTTAAAGCTCGGTCAAACTAGTACCTTTGTTGCCTTTGACATGAAGCTCAAAGAACACCTATAGCGACGGTTACGTAAGCTATAGATGCCTTTAGCGACAGATAACATTTTATTTTCCTAAATTAATTTAAAAATTAGAAAAATTAGTTTTAATTATTAAAATACCAAATAAATTATGAAAAATTATTTTAAAAGTCGAAAATAGTTTTAATTATTTTGAGTATATTTCATAAATATTTAATATTTTTGAAATATAAAAGGTATTATTTATTTAATTATAATATTAAATAAATGATTTAAAAATAGTTTTAATTCATGAAAAAATCATGAAAAATTATTTTATGGTATAAAAAATATTTTGAGTTATAAAATATAACTTTTAATATTTAGAAGATAATTTCATTAATATTTATATATTAATGATATTTAGTTAATGATTTGTGATATTAAGTTTATTTAATATCTATATTAAATAAATAGTTTAAAAATGGTTTTATTTAATAAAAATCATTTAAAGAGAATATTAAGGATTTAAAAATATTTTAAGTTATAATTAATGACTTTTAATATTTGGATAAATAGTACATTAATATTTATATATTAATGGTGATTATTTAAAAATGATTTTAATTATCTTAAAAATCATTTAAGGGTAAAATAAATGTTTTAAAAATAGTTTGAGTTATTATAAATAACTTTTATATTTTGGCAATGGTTTCATTAATAGTTAATATAAATTAATTATTAATAATGGAATTGTTTAATGTTTAAATCATGTACTTATAATTACGATGTTTGAAAGTGATATCCTAAATTGAACTAGTATGACTGAAAACCTTAGTTATGAAGTCCGAGGAATTGGTAAAGAGCACCCATAATAACAGATTATATCACTATAAGCCTTGAGTAGTGATTTAATTTATTTTAAATTTTTCAATTTCTTGAAAAATTCAAAAATGATTAAAAAGTAAAATGTCGATAATTCTGAGATGTTGAGGTATAGAATAAGAGTCTTAGACTCAATTATGTACCCGATAAAAGTACATCGATGCAGCAAAACAATTTGTGGGACCCTATAATAGAAAGAAAAGACTCTTGTAAGAACATGGATGAGATATTTGAAAAATGTATAAAAGTATAGAATGTAAACTAAAAGTATGATCACTTGCGATTATGTCTGTGACCATAATTGGCGATTACTATATGTTATGATATATTGTTCTAATCGGACGAATGACACATTTTTATTGATAGGTTGTGATAAAGAGATAAGACCTAAGTTGAGATTTGTAATCGAAAATCGGCAAGTATCCTACCTTTGCATTTCCTTTATGCATGGACATGAGTAAGAAGTTTGAAATTATTCTATTCATTCATATACGGATTATATGCGTTTTGATTATCAACATGTTAGCTCGGATATATATTACATTAAGTTGATTTCTAAATGGTTATACAAGTGTCCCCTTGGATAATCATAGCATTTATTCACATGTTGATATACCATGTCAATTACCCGTATACATATATGTTGAATTACATATTATTGTTGAGCAAGATTAAAAACCTTGGGTTTGGAACCGAGCATGTATGAACATCCAGATAATGGGAAAAATTTTATGCGCTTGGCGGACAAAAGATGAAGCGATGAATGTCGTTCTAGTTATGTAGTATTGATCAATCTGACAGGTACAATGAAATTTGATCACCCTCCGTGCTAGTAAGTTATGACGGTTTGCGGATGAATTTACATTAAACCTTTTGAAAATGAAAAACAATGTTCATAGTATGTTTCTTAAACCCTATTCATGGGTGGAGCCTAATTTCAAGAAATTGAAAGAGAATTGTTATGTGAATCTTTTATCGATCAAATTACTTCACAACTTTTGATTAGTTGTAGAAGTGTTATGTAAAGAGAATACTTATATTCTTTAAACATATATATATAATTGCTATTACTTATTTGGGCACTCAAATGCTCATCCTTGCTTAAATTAAATGTTTTCGATTATGTATGAGCAACTTTGAAGGCTCGAGAACACGAACAAAGGAAAAGGAAAATTTGATCGAATAAGTGTGTATTATGAGTTAATGGTTATAGCTGCATTGGGTATCTATTTATGTATTGAAAGGAATGTATTTGAAGGTCTCGTACCTGGGAAGTAAACTTTGATGTATGTAAATTAAGTTTGAATGTAATATTACTATTGTATTATTCAGCTTATAGAAATGGTATCGTGAAACCTTTGAGTTCGGGTTTCAAGTACACGGATTTAGAAGCGTCACGAGGTTGGTATCAAAAGTCATGAGTTATAAACGTTAGGAGTGCGAAACCTAGGTTATAACCTTAGTAGAATGGAGGACGAAAGGTAAGATAAATATTCAGTGAACCAGGAGACGAAGTACTCTGGTGAGGAGTTATAAGATATGATGAGTCGAAGAGATCCATCAAGTTTTAGTTGTACTAAATAAAATATTCCTTCATTTTACCGATGAATATATTTTATTTGATTGCTAATGTTGTCTCGTTTATTATTGTGGTCATAGGATGGATGGCGAAAGTCAAAGTAGCAATTCCTTGACCCGAGGCGATGGACTCTAGCGAGGAGTACACAGACAGTGAGATGATAAGAGATTTGTTAGTTAGGAGCGACGACTTAACGGCTAGAAATTTGAAATGCGGAGGCAGAATCGTATTCTCAGTTGAGCAATGATACAAGGCCAGGCGGCTGCTCACCAAACACAAATAGAATTAAGCGGAGAGTTACGAGGGAGGTTGGAGAAGAGAGAGATCTGGTGGGGCGGTTGAAGGTTGAGATAAAAGCCAAAGACACCAAGATATATACCTTGGAAGCGGGCTTTAGGCATCGCCTTTATCGATTCGACATGAAGTGGATGAAAACGCCTTTTTCGGCGAGAAAGGATAAGCGTTGATGAGAATTGAATAAATTTATCGTCAAACAAAATAAAAGACAACGTATATAAAACTCTTGATTCTTTGTATATATACTATATGCTAATCGGGGTAACTTATGTATGTAGATATGCGGTGGAAAAGATATGTGGAATAAGAAGGATCGAGATCCATACCCCAGAGCTAATATCAAGGCCAACAATTTGAAATAGAAGCTTACCGGGAACCCAAATCGGACGAGGTGGCTATAGTGGAAAACGTAGTATCGAGATCCGAAATGGTGGATTTGACAAATAGTGACTTTCGAGACACTAAAGTTGAAGGCTCAAGCATCAACGGAGTCTGCGAGATCTGGAGAACAAGGTTACTTTCTGTTGGAAAGGTACATGGGAGATAGAGGCGTTGCTTAATATTCAAGCTGCGTCGAGCATTCTTTGAAACAATGAAAAAGCGAGGATAAGCTCAAAATCCAAATTGACGGATGGGAGCCTCAAAGCAACACTTAGTGTGCGGCTCCAGAGAGGTAAGGAAAAAGAAAGATAGAAGATCTGACTTGGGAAAACGATAAGAAGAAAGGGAAGAAGATATGTTATATTTACGGTTTGTGAGGGACATACATCTCCTCGTTGCCCCAACTATAAGCAAGGTGGATGTTTTAATTGTGGAATGGAGGGACATCGGCGAATGAATGTCAGAAGAAAGGCTTAGTAAATAAGTGGTATGGTTTATGTAATGTGTGTGAAAAGTAATGAAGCTATTTTTTCAACTTTATGTTGATCAAAATTTTAAATCCAGACTTTACGTAGTCACAAAGGGATAGGCTTTGTTGATTAAAAGCGATTATGTGCTATGTAAATATTCGACAAATGAATATGAATCTAAAGTTTGAGAAATGAAACAAGTTTAATACATTAATCTTATGCAATAATGTTTAAAATGTAAAGGTATAATTTATGGTTTTATTTAACGAGATAATGCATGATCAATCGAACTTCGAAACCAAGGGTAGAAGAATCTATTAATGATGGAGGACAACGGCGGAAGCGATGCAAAACTTTGCAAACATGATGGCTCGAGGCTATGAAGCGAGGAATGCCATTTGCGAGGAACCAACAGAACAATCGCTTGGCAAAATTCAAAGACTTAAAGCGGTAGGACCACGAGTTCGGAGGATCGGTGACCCTCTGAAGCCAGGACATGGGTGAATGAAATAGAAAAGGCGTTCATAATTGCTAGAGTAGATGAGGGCAAAAGACCGCTTTTGCCACTTATATGATAAAAAAGAGGCTAACTTTTGGTGGGAGGCAAATAAGACTCGAGGCGGAGAAGAAGAAATTGCTTGGGATAGGTTTAAAGATTTATTTTTGAAAACTATCTCTCTGTTAGTATCTGATCTAGAATGGAGGTAAAATTCACGGAGTTAAAAGCAGGAAAACATGGTATTATTACGGAGTATCTGCATGAAGTTTAATGAGTTAGCTAGGTTTGCTCCACATCAAGTGAGTCTGAAGTTAGAAAGCAAGGAGGTTTGAGCGGGGGCTTAAAACCACAGCTCTCTGATAAGGTGGCGATCTTGCAAATAGATACTTTTACGACACTCATGGAAAAAGGCTATCATAAATGAGCAGGGAGGCGAGGCCATGAGTCTCTACAACAAGGAGAAAAAAAGAACCGAGGCGGGCGGGGAGGGCGGTGAAGATGGAAAGTAGTAGTGGGAATAGGGGTGAGAAGAGAATGAGGAATTTTCCGAGGGAATGTTCAAGTGAAGCGGGAAGGTGTGAAGAAGCGAGGCAGGTGCGGTCTGAGAGCTGGAAAGAATCACTCTGGCGAGTGTCTAAAGGGTAAGTTCGCGTGCTTTAAGTGTGGGCGAGAGGTCATATCTCTCCCAGCGCCCCAATTCAAGGAAGATTAGTGGATGCTTCATGTCTGCGGATCGGTGAGCATCGGTGAGGCTGTCCAAGAGGGAATGGAGCGACAAACATAACCACGGGGAGAAAGCAGTGGACCACACTCAACCAGACACCCCAGCGTTAGCAACTCAGGGTCTACAACATGACGGTCCGGGATACATTGGCGGTGGGAGCAGAACTCCAGGTCTTATGTGAATCAACTTATATATCTTATATGTTTTCCTATATATATATATAGTAAGTGATTTTATAAAGAAATTTTGAGTTCTTTTAGAAATCAAATTTACGCCTAAGTAAGTGATGATGAAGAATAGTTAAAGATCGATTCGATCAAGTATGATCGAGGTCTACGTCTTGATGATTATATGTCTTATGTACCCTTATGCTTATGAGTTTAGAGCGGTGATTAGGGGACGGAATCCTTATAAGGAGGTGAATGTAATAACCTAGATTTCCTAAATAAAATAAATAAGAAATTTACGTATAAATTTTTTTTATTTAATAACTTGAGAATAAGTGTCAGTAATGTGAGCGATAAATATGAATATATTTATTACTTGAAAAATTAAAATAATTTTGGAATAATTAATTATTACAAATTATAATTAATTTATTTATGTAAATGTGTTTTATTAATTATTTTCCATAATAACATGATTGGAAATAATATATGAAGTAATAATTAGAACTTATATAATATATATTTTATTATATAATTGTTCGAATATTTAAATCAAGTATTTTAACTTGATATCACGAAAGAAAAAAGTCGAGATATGAGATCCAAACCACGAATTGGGATTATGATCAAGAGATGATAATAATAATATTATATTATTATTATAATGATTTTCTGATACAATAATTATATCTTGTGTATGCGAACGAATATTATTGAGTAATGGCGATCGATTAGGTCATAGCATATTAAATCTTTGTGAAACCCTAATTATTAAACTTCGATTATAATAAATGATGAGTAGTATATGAAGTTCACTTTGTGTATATGAAATTCTTTGTGTACACGAATGTAGATGGTGGAAGAAAAACCTAATTACTATTTTTACTGCGATAAGCTAGGACAAACCCTAATTATTACAACCCTAATCGGTTGAAGTTAGAGATAGTAATGAGTATGTTAGATCATACACGATAATTAGAAAACCCTATGGTCAATTAGAAAACCCTAATTGATAACGTTAAGAAACCCTAATTAGAAAACCTAATTTTCTAAAGGAAACCCTAATTTAAAATTATCGGGTTTAATTACGATGTTATTATATAAATGTTTTAATTTACCAAATGATAGAAATTAATTGGTAAATGGTAAAATTATAATCTAATGGTTAAATATTACATTTAATGGCCTTTTACAAAATGCCCTTGGAATTATATGTGAAATGACCAAAATACCCTTTTTGTCATTTTAGTGTATTATTACTTACATTGTTGATAGGATCTTGCAACAAGGATGCCCAACACACCTACCCTACATGCTATCAGCTCTCAAACAAGGGAATCATCCCACTTTAGCATCCAAGGTATTTAAAGATTTTTTTTTAAATTAAAGGAAAGGGAAAATGCATTAATTATGTCTTATTGCTACCACTTGTCCACAAAATCCGGCCAATCCATCTAGAAATTACCTATGGGCTCTAGTATTACCATCAATCAGCCACTATAATCATTCCATTACATTATTTTATGAATTCAAGAGAGAAATGCACCATTTTGGCCTATTTATACCCAAGCACTTAGCTTCATTCTCCCTAGCCTAAACCTACGAAATTCTCTCATTATATTAGTCTATAAACAAGCCCCATTCACACCAATAACAAATCAGTAGCCAAAAATCAGAATCAAAGCTTAAAAAGGTATAAACCCTAGCTTGATTGTTCTTAAACTTTTTGGTGTTAGATGTTATGTTTAAATGTTAAAACATGTTGATTATAATGTCTAAGGATGATCTGGTTGCTTGATGTTGATTCCATAACATTGAAGCTTCGGTTTGAAGATCTTTAAAATCTGGAAATTTTAATTTTGTGTTACGACAACGAATGTCGGAGGTTGTAGATCCCATCTGTTAAGCGTTTTTGATGTTTAAAGCTTGCTATGTAGTAGCTTTGGTATGTTGTCTTTATTACGCAAAAGGAATCATGGTCATATCATTTTGTAGATTAGAAGATATTTATGGTCAAACTACCATTGAGTAAAGGCGCTCAAAAAGAACATTTACGGGTTTTCGAGAAATGTTCAAAAACGATTGTTGAGGTCACATTTAATGACCTCCTCTTCTCTTGGATCTGTTGTTGTTATATGTCTTATATGTAATAGAGTTGTAGTATTACATGTTATCTACAACACAGAATCAATAGATCACTTAGATCAAACTTCGAATGAAAGATATAAAGATCCAAAGTAGCACCTTACGATCGGTTTAAAATTTTGGAAAACCCAGAATTGGCATGCAAGTTTTGTCAGAGAGTTTGATGATTTATATCTTTGGTATTGTTAATGTTTAGACTTGAAACTTGATTTAATCATGTTCTCTGTAAGTTATACTACTACGATAGACGTATAAAACACCTATAACATATACGGATCGACGAATAAGACCACTAAGGTCGTTGGCCGGTGTTGACCGAGAGGTTTACGGGCAACCCGAAACATGAAGAACACGTCGACAAGGTTTTACATTGATCATATCTTCTGATTTGTTGTTGTTTGGTCATGAAATGAGTATGTAGTTGTAGTATTACATTAATACTACAACATTGAAGCTTTTGCAAGTCGAAAAACACTTAGATCATGGATTTAAAGCTCGGTCAAACTAGTACCTTTGTGCCTTTGACATGAAGCTCAAGAACACCTATAGCGGATGGTTACGTAAGCTATAGATGCCTTTAGCGACAGAATAACATTTTATTTTAGGAAATTAATTTAAAAATTAGAAAAATTAGTTTTAATTATTAAAAATACCAAATAAATTATGAAAAATTATTTTAAAGTCTGAAAAATAGTTTTAATTATTTTGAGTATATTTCATAAATATTTAATATTTTGAAATATAAAAGGTATTATTTATTTAATTATAATATTAAATAAATGATTTAAAAATAGTTTTAATTCATGAAAAATCATGAAAAATTATTTTATGGTATAAAAAATATTTTGAGTTATAAAATATAACTTTTAATATTTAGAAGATAATTTCATTAATATTTATATATTAATGATATTTAGTTAATGATTTGTGATATTAAGTTTATTTAATATTTATATTAAATAAATAGTTTAAAAATGGTTTTATTTAATTAAAAAACATTTAAAGAGAATATTAAGGATTTAAAAATATTTTAAGTTATAATTAATGACTTTTAATATTTGGATAAATAGTACATTAATATTTATATATTAATGGTGATTATTTAAAAATGATTTTAATTATCTTAAAAATCATTTAAGGGTAAAATAAATGTTTTAAAAATAGTTTGAGTTATTATAAATAACTTTTATATTTTAGCGATGGTTTCATTAATAGTTAATATAAATTAATTATTAATAATGGAATTGTTTAATGTTTAAATCATGTACTTATAATTACGATGTTTGAAAGTGATATCAAATCAAACTAAATGATTAGAGAACCGGTTATGAAGTCCAGGAATTGGTAAAGAGCACCATAGTAACAGTTATATCACTATAAGCCTTGAGTGACAAATTTAATTTATTTTAAATTTTTCAATTTCTGGAAAAATTTGAAAATGATTAAAAGTAAAATGTCTGATAATTACAGATGTTGAGGTATAGAATAAGAGTCTTAGACTCGGTTATGTGCAAATAAAAAAGTTTGTCGATGCAGCAAAACAGCTATCGGACCTATAATAGAAAGAAAAGACTACTGTAAGAACATGGATGAGATATTTGAAAAATGTATAAAAGTATAGAATGTAAACTAAAAGTATGATCACTTGCGATTATGTCTTGACCATAATTGTGATCTTATGTGTTATGATATATTGTTCTAATCGGACGAATGACACATTTTATTGATAGGTTGTGATAAAGAGATAAGACCTAAGTTGAGATTTGTAATCGATGAAATCGGTGAAGTATCCTACCTTTGCATTTCCTTTATGCAATGGACATGAGTAAGAAGTTTGAATTATTCTATTCATGTGCATGCAGTTATATGCGTTTTGATTATCAACATGTTAGCTCGGATATATTATTACATTAAGTTGATTTCTAAATGGTTATACAAGTGTCCCCACTTGGATAATCATAGCATTTATTCACATGTTGATATACCATGTCAATTACCCGTATACATATATGTTGAATTACATATTATTGTTGAGCAAGATTAAAACCTTGGGTTTGGAACCGGGCATGTATGAACATCCAGATAATGGGAAAATTTTTATGCGCTTGGCGGACAAAGATGAAGCGATGAATGTCGTTCTAGTTATGTAGTATTGATCAATCTGAGAATACACAATGGTGATCACCCTCCGTGCTAGTAAGTTATAGCGGTTTTTGGATGAATTTACATTAAACCTTTTCGAAAATGAAAAACAATGTTCATAGTATGTTTCTTAAACCCTATTCATGGGTGGAGCCTAATTTCAAGAAATTGAAAGAGAATTGTTATGTGAATCTTTTATCAGTACAGATTACTTCACAACTTTTGATTCGTTGTAGAAGTGTTATGTAAAGAGAATACTTATATTCTTTCAGCTTATATATAATTGCTATTACTTCTGGGCACTCAAATGCTCATCCTTGCTTAAATTAAATGTTTTTCGATTATGTATGAGCAACTTTGAAGGCTCGAGCACGAACGAACAAAGGAAAAGGAAAGCTGATCGAATAAGTGTGTATTATGAGTTAATGGTTATAGCTGCATTGGGTATCTATTTATGTATTGAAAGGAATGTATTTGAAGGTCTCGTACCTGGGAAGTAAACTTTGATGTATGTAAATTAAGTTTGAATGTAATATTACTATTGTATTATTCATCTTATAGAAATGGTATCGTGAAGCACTGAGTTCGGGTTTCAAGTACCCGGATTTGGGGGCGTCACATCCAAGACTTGGATAGCACATGAAATGAAGGTTTCTACTAACGAAGTTTCAATTGATAAGTCAAAGTTTAACTTCTCTAGAGTTAAATTTAAACATTGAGCGCAAGTAAGAGAGATAAAATAATGGGTAGAACCGGTATCTAATAAGGTATAGACTTCACAAGAATTTATAATTAACTAACCCGTGCTAACTTCGTTCGGGTTACTCGCTCTTTAAGAAGTCACGAAATCGAGTTATGTGACCGTCTTTTCATAATTAAAACATATCTTGGAAAGCTGTGAACAGTTTGAACTTATATATCCCTACTCTTCGCATCTGTAGCATCTAACTGATGGTCGTTCTCCTCCCCTAGAATTTGTTGCTGGTGCTGGTGTTGTTGCTGACGTCTTCCCGTCATCATTAAATATTCTCTTCTTGAAATTTCCACTTGAATCATTTCTTCTATTATCTTGGCTATGATTACCACCGAAGTGGTTACCATTTCTGGCATGATAATTTCTTCCACGATGGTTATCATTGTTCCGATGACCGTTGTCACCGGTACGATTATTATCGTGTTGTTACTCGTTATCCTTCGGTTGGGCTGGCTCATTATCGCGCTCCAATAACTGAGCCCTATTCACTACATCTGAATATAAACAAAGTTTGTGAGAAATGAGGTATTGACGTATTTCGGGTTTCAAACCTCGCAGAAACATTCGCGTCATTCTCTCCTCATTATCAACCAAATGGGATGCAAATCGGGACAACTCCGCAAACTTAGCTTCGTACTGCGACACGTTCATATTGTTTTATTCTAGCTTGATGAACTCAACCTCCTTCATGTGATGAATACTTTCAGGAAAGTACTTATCGTTGAATAATTCTTGGAACTTCTCACAAGACATCTTCAGTGCGGCAGATTGAGTACGCTTTACAGATTCCCACCAGTAATCTGTCTCTCCTCGCAAAATGAAGGTGGCAAAGGGAACCTTTTGCTCCTCGAAACATCCCAAGATATCAAATATCTTGGTGATCTACTTTATCCACGTCTCTGCCGTAAGTGGTTCTGGCTTTCCCAAAAACTCCGGTGGTCCCAGCTCCTTGAACTGCTTAGCGGTGACCGACCGTGGGTTGCCATTGTTTCCACCTGCATTTTGAATAGGAACCGCTTTCGCCTGATGTTGCATGAATTGCATAAAGCCTCTGAACATCCCATCGTTCACCATTTCATCGGTGTTATTGTTTACCTGAGGATTATTGTCTTCCTGCTGCACCTTATCCTGGGTATTGATTAAAAGTGTCTCCACTGTCTCATTCACTCCATCGTTAATATTTCTTGATGCCATTCTTAAATACTGCCATAAAATAAGGGTTAATTAACAAATCACATATTATCCCTATACTCTGACCGACCAATTAAATACCAAATAAACTTAGGTAGGTCATACTAGCGAAGGAATTCCCCGTATCTCCCCTCCTAGTTCTTGTCTCACATCTCAGCCAGGGATCATATCCCTAATCTTTGATACCAACTCTGACGACCCCAAAATAGGTCCATTCTATCCAACCTATTCTGAGTCGCCAAATACATTGTACAAAAACAAATACAACTTCAGTAATACAATCGTCGTGCAAAATACGACAACACATATATTGTGAGTTTGAATACAACTATTGTCTAATAGACAGTATAAAAACTCAAAAGGGGTCGTCATTACAATTATTGATACGCTATTTCACGAGAATAGTGAGGGACTACTAATGCAACCATCCGGATAGTCAATCCATTCCCCATTAGTCCCAACTATATTCTCATTTCACAGAGAACAACGGTGAAAGAAAGGGTGAGCTCAACTAGCCCGAAGAAGAAATATTATGACTAAGATAATATACAACAAATTATCATTAGTCTTCAACAGGAAAAATCGATAAAATATAATAGACAACAAGTTTTAGATCAACAATTTGGAGCGGAATAAGCAATCCATTAGAAGAGTCAAGTAGAAAAGAATTTTACTATCTTACATGAATTTAAAAAGTCCATCATCAATATTTTATCCCCAGAACATCAATCAATACACATCTTTAATCAAATATTCATCTTTTGCAATCAAGGGCCAAAGATATTCATTTATATCACCAGTTGGTCATGTTCATCTCAACACATGTTCATCTTTACACTACGGGCCAAAGATATTCATTAGGTAATCATTCATCTTTGCGCACTACAGGCCAAAGATATTCATCAGTTAATCATTCATCTTTGCACTTTCTGTGCCAAAGATATTCATAATATCATCATTTAGGACTGAGGATGATGAAAAATATTTTAAAGGAACGAATCCAATGAAAAAAAATAACAAATATTAGAGATTTGTATTACAGTTTATCCAAGATCAATAATACTTCATAATAACAAATTTTGAATCAAAATTCAAGAATAAAGATCAAAACATGGATACAATCAAAGATAGTAATCATAATAGACACCTTGAATAAAAAGAAGAAAATTTCATTTTTCGGAGAATAGTGCCGTATTCGTGAATAGTGTCGTATACGTGAATATTAACTCCGACACCAAAAGATAGAAATTCCACAAGAAAAATCATCATGCTTTGTGAATAGTACTCGTCAATAGTAACTCGTGAATAGTAACTTATGAATAGTAACTCGTGAATAGTAACTCATGAATAGTAACCCCATATGAAAAAGTTCCAAATTTGATAAAAGTTCCAACCAATATTTCGGCATAATGATATTGAAGAAATAATATCACTTACAAAGAAAATAACATTCCTTACCTTGCAAAGACAGTACTTCTGGCTGGAATACTGGATATAGTGCTGAAGGAACTTGCACCGTATAGCAACACTCAAAGTATCAAAATACTCACAAGAATACGCTCGATAATATAGAGAGAGAAAGAGAGAAAACTTGTTTCTAGTGTGATTTTTAATTCTAACTTAGCCCTCTATTTATAGGAAAATGTTAGCACGCCGAAGCAGACTTAACCTGCAACCTGATGGCTTTACCTGCTACTATTTCCACCCACCACATTTAAAAATTCAATTGAGCACATTTCTCACCAACCAAAAGTGGGGCCCACCAATTCTAGAATTTTCCATCAAAATCATTTATAACCTAATTTTCGAATCAGTCACCTCTTAAAATTCATAACAAATTATACGCTCATTTTTAACGGTTCAAAATTTGTGGACATATACTCAACTTATATATGTATAACATATCCAAAAATTACAACGATCCAACGGTCGGATTAAATATTATAACTCACACAATAAAGTTGTAATAACACCGATTTGATCATTTAATACTACCAATCCGACAAAATACTGATAAAACACCTCAACATTAACTCCTTCATTTATAACCACATAAATAAACCCATCATTTATATCCACATAAAATAAATATTTCCTTATCATATGAATCAATATTTAATTATTCACAAATAATATTACAGAATCACATTTATGATAACTAGGCTGTTCCCAGGAAAGAGGGGGCTTTCCGATAAGGATTTCTCTTTACTGGCGCGCAATTAGGTGACCAAACCTCTCCTTGACAAAACTTTCTAGACATTTCCAATAATGCTATCTAATAATATTATTCAAATAATATGAATTATTGATCTGATAATGGAGATACTGTGCAGTGACAATTATTGAACAACAATAATATAAAATATCAACGCAGCAATTATTGAATCAATAAAATAAAATATTGAATAGTAACTACTGTGACAATTATTGAGTAGTGTCTTCTTACGTAAGGATCAATAATTCAACAATACTTTGCAATACCGTGTGCTACTGTGCAACCACGCGTATTATTGTATTTTAACCACCGGGTATTCCAACAGTGTTAATGGTAACAACTACGCCGTTATTCAATTTTATCATTTTCTTCATCCGACAATTATCCGTTATGGGGCCCACAAATAGCTGCGCCGTCGTACGAATATTCCCCGACATAAAGAATATTCCACAACTAAACGAATATTCCTCGACAATAATGAATATTATATAACCACTTGCTTATTTTTAAAATTTGCACTTTTCACCCATAACCAAAGTATTATATCAAATTAATACCTTATTATTCACAATAATAAATAAAGGAAATTTGATTTTTATTTATAATAATTTGGGGTCTTACACTCGCTCCAACCGAATTTTGTATCTTTACGAGTCAGCTGAGTTAACGGAGTAGCGATTTGAGAAAATCATTCCACGAATCTCCGAGTAAGTAACCATTAAGCCCGAAAGCTACGTGCTTGGCCACCGAACTTTGGTTGCTCCCAACTTTGTATTGCTTCAATCTTCGCCAGGTCGACAGATACTCCATGTTTTGACACCACGTGCCCAAGGAATGCTACTTCTTCAAGCCAGAACTCGCATTTCTTCAGTTTGGCATATAACTTGTTATCGCGGAGCCTTTGCAGTACCAGCTTCAAATGGTGCTCATGATCTTCACGGCTTTTGGAATAGATGAGGATGTTATCAATAAAGACAACAACGAACTGATCTAAATATTCTTTGAACACATGGTTCATCATATCCATAAAAGCAGCAGGAGCATTAGTCAATCCAAAAGATATGACTAAGAATTTATAATGCCCATACCGAGTTCTGAAGCTAGTCTTTAGAATATCCTCAGTTTTAATCTTCAGCTGATGTTATCAAGAACGAAGATCAATTTTTGAAAAGAATTGTGCTCCTTGCAACTAGTCGAATAGGTCATCAATGCGAGGTAGCTGATACCTATTCTTGATGGTGGCATGATTCAATTCCCGGTAGTCAATACAAAGTCGCATACTCCTGTCTTTCTTCTTTACGAATAAAACAGGAGCACCCTAAGGAGATGTACTAGGACGAATAAAACCGATGTCCAATAACTCGTGTAGTTGGACCTTTAACTCTTGAAGTTCAATAGGAGCCATTCGATATGGGGTTTTAGAAATTGGCTTTGTACCAGGTTCAAGGTCAATAAAGAATTCAACTTCACGTTCTGGGGGTACACCGGGAAGTTCTTTAGGAGATACGTCAGGAAATTCACTAACAACAGAAATATTATTCAAATCTGACGTGTTTTTGTTCAAGTCCGTGACATGGGCTAAGAAAGCTTGACATCCATTTTTCAATAAACGAATAGCTTTATGACTTGATATAACAGTGATTGACATTAGTGGTTTGGTTATTTGAATTCGCATAACAGGTTGGTTAGGAATATAAAAACTAACAACCTTACGAAAATAATCAATTTTAGCATAACGCATGGTTAACCAATCAATCGCTAAAATCACATCAAATGCAATAATTTTCAACAAAATAAGATCGGCAGGTAATGTTATGGTTCCAACTTGAATTAAGCAAGATTTATAAACAGTAGATGTAATGAAAGTTTCTCCTAACGGAGTCTCAACAGATACTTCAAGGTCTAATTTCTCCGGAGTCAAGTTTAAACGTTGACCACAAGCATGAGAGATAAAAGAATGGGTAGATCCGGTATTTAATAAGGTATAAACTTCTCAAGAGTTTATTATTAGCTTACCCGTGATCACCTCGTTCGGGTTTCTCACGTTTTGGCCAATTACGACAAACGCCCTCCCTTGAACCACCAACTTTATTTTGTTCGTAGTCGCCTTTGGTGTCGCCATCCCAGCTGGACTTGACTTCGCTACCAGAAAAAACTGGGCTATATGACCGTCTTTTCCACATCTGAAATACACCTCGGAAGGCTGTGAACAGTTTGGACTTATGTGTCCTTCCTCTCTGCATCTATAGCATCTAACTGGCGGTCGTTCTTCTCCCCAAGAATTTGTAGTTGGTGCTGGTGCTGCTGCTGATGTCTTCCTGTCATTGTTGAATCTCCTCTTTCTAAAATTTCCATTTGACTCACCTCTCCTATTATCATGGTCACGATTACCACCCGAGTGGTTACCGCTTTTATCTGTATTCTTTCCTCCCCGCTGGTTATCATCGCTCCGATGACTGCTGTCACCGGTATGACCCTGATTGTGGTCCCTTGGTTGAGCATACTCATTATCTAGCTCTAATAATTGAGCCCTGTAGACAACATCTGAATATAAAGAAAATTTATGAGAGATAAGATATTGCCGAATCTCGGGTTTTAGACCTCTCAGAAACATCCTTGTCATTCGTTCCTCATTCTCTACCAAATGAGGTGCAAACTTGGATAACTCTACAAACTTTGCCTCGTACTGGGACACCGTCAGGTTGTTTTGTTCCAGTCTAATAAACTCCACCTCCTTCATATAAAGAATACTTTCAGGAAAGTACTTGTCATTAAATAGTTTCTAAAATGTTTCCCAAGACATGCCGAAGTGCGGCGGTGAGTGCGCATCACTGACTCCCACCAAAGATACACTCACCACCACTAACATAAAAAGGTGGCAAATGGAACCTTCTGTTCCTTCGTGTATCCTAAGACATCGAATATCTTGGTAATTTGCTTGACCCACATTTTTGCCTTAATCGAATCCGGCTTTCCCGCAAATTTTGGTGGTCCCAACTCCTTGAACTGCTTGGCTGTGACAAGCCGCGCATTGCTATCATTTCCACCCGTATTTTGTGCACGAGTCTCCTTCGTCTAATTTTGCATGAACTGTAAAAAGCTTATAAACATCCCATCATTCATTATTTGTTCGGTAGTGTTATTTACAGGAGGAATATTGCCTTCATATTGCATGTTCCCCTGGGTGGTGATTAGAGGTGTCTCCACTGTCTCATTCACTCCATTGTTAATATTTCCCGCTGCCATTCTTAAATACTGCCACAAAACAAGGGTTAATTAACAATTTAACATATCACATATTAACCATATGCTCCGACTGACCAACCAAATAACATATAAACTTAGTTAGGTCATACTAGCGAAGGAATTCCTCGTCTCTCCCCTCCTAGTTCTTGTCTCGTATCTCAGCCATGGATCATATCCCTAAGCTTTGATACCAACTGTGACGCCCCCAAAATAGGTATACATCACCCATTCTGAGTCACCAAATACATGGTACAGAAACAAATACAACTTTAGTAATACAATTATCGTGCAAAATACGACAACACATATACTGTGAGTTTGAATACAACTATTGTCTAATAGAGAGTATACAAACTCAAATGGAGTCCTCATTACAATTATTGATACACTATTTTACAAAATAGTGAGGACTACTAATACAAATATCCTGAACCATCACTCCATACCCACATAGTTCTGCTATATTCTCACCTCACGATAAGAAAAATGGAACAAAAAGGAAAAGGGTGAGCTCAACTAGCCCGATAAAGAATATTATGACTAAGATAATATACAACAATTTATCATTAGTCTTCAGCGAGGGAAAAATAGTATAAAATATAATAGACAACAAGTTTTAGATCAACAACAATGAAGCTTAACGACAATCCATTAGAAGAGTCAGTAGAGAAAGAATTCTATCTTCTTACAGGATTTAAAAGTCCATCATCAATATTTATCCTGTAACAACAATCAATATACATCTTTAATCAAATATTCATCTTTGCACTATAGGCCAAAGATATTCATTTGTATCACCAGTTGGTCATGTTCATCTCAACACCTGTTCATCCTTGCACTACGGTCCAAAGATATTCATCAGGTAATCATTCATCTTTGCACTACGGCCAAAGATATTCATAAGGTAATCATTCATCTTTGCACTACAGTCCAAAGATATTCAGTAATAACTTCATTCAGGACTGAGGATGATGAAAAATATTTTAAAAGAACAAATCCAGTGAAACAAAATAACAAATATTAGAGATTCGTATTACAGTTTATCCAAGATCAATAATACTCCATAATAACCAATTTTGAAGCAAAATTCAAGAATAAAGATCAAAACATGGATACAATAAAAGATAGTAACCATAATAGACATCTTGGACAAAAAGGAAAAAAATTTATTTTTCGGTGAATAGTGTCGTATACGTGAATAGTGTCGTATACATAAATAGTAACCCCGACACAAAAAGTTTCAAATTTGATAAAAAGTTCAGACCAATATTTCGGCATAATGATATTGAAAGAATAACATCATTTAAGAAGAAAATAACATCCCTTAACTCAAAAAGATAATACTTCTGGCTGGAATACTGGATATAGTGCTGAAGGAACTTGCACCATATAGCAAAACTCAAAGTATCAAAATACTCATAAGAATACGCTCGATAATATAGAGAGAGAAAGAGAGAAAACTTATGAATTCTGGTGTGATTTTCAATTCTAACTTAGCCCTCTATTTATAGGAAAATGTTAGCACTTGAAGCGGAGACTTGACTTTCTACACGATGGCTTTACTACTACTATTTCCACCCACCACATTTGAAATAAAATTTAGCACATTTCTTCACCAACCACAAGTGGGGCCCACTCAATTCTAAATTTTTACCAAAATTATTTATAAACCTAATTTCCGAATCGGTCACCTCTTAAAATTCATAACAAATCATCGTTTATTTTAACGGTTCAAAATTTGTGGACATATACTCAACTTATATATGTATAACATATCCAAAATCACGACGATCAAGCGGTCGGATTAAAAATTATAACTCACGCAATATATCTCAAAAACCTTTGGTTTAATTTTTAATACCTCCATTCAAAACAAAATCTTGATAAAACACCTCAACATTAACTTCTTCATTTTAACCACAATAAATATATCCAACATAAAATAAATATTTCCTTATCATATGAATCAATAATTAATTATTCACAAATAATATTACGAAATCACATTTACGACAACTAAGTAGTTCAGGAAGAGGGGCTTTCGATAAGGATTTCTCCTTCTTGGCGGCATGATTAGGTGACCAAACCTCTCCTTGTGAAATTTCTAGACATTGCCAATAATGCTATCTAATAATATTATTCAAATAATATGAATTATTGATTTGATAATGGAAATCTTTGTGCGATGACAATTATTGAAACAACAATAATATAAAATATCAACGCAAACAATTATTGAATCAATAAAATAAAATATTAAGCGATAACTCTTGTAATAATTATTGAGTAGTGCCTTCTTACGTAAGGATCAATAATTCATCAATATTGTGCAATCTGGTAATAACTCTTTGTGCAACCCATAGCGTATTCTTTATATTTTAACCACATAGGGTATTCCAGCGAGTGTTAGCGGTAAAAACTACGTCGTTATTTATAACAACCCAAACTTTGTCGTTTTCTTCATCCAAGCGGTTATCCGTTATGGGGCCCACAAATGGTTTAACCCGTCGTGCGAATATTCCCAAAGCGGAAAGAATATTCCACGACCAAACGAATATTCCTCGACACAATGAATATTTTATTACCACTTGCTTATTTTGCAAAATTTGCACATTTCACCCATAACCAAAGTACTATATCAAATTAATACCTTATTATTCACAATAATAAATAGAGGAAATTCGATTTTATTCAGTAAAAAGTTGGGGTCTTACAACCTCCCCTCCTTATGAAATTTCGTCCTCGAAATTGACGTACATACCTGGTGTATCGAAAAAGGTGAGGATACCTCGCTTTTATTTTTGATTCCAACTCCCAGGTCATTTCTTCAATAGCATGGTTTCTCCACAAAACCTTAACTTGTGGTATAACCTTCGTGCATAGGACATGTTCTTTCATATCCAAGATCTTAACAGGTACCTCCTTGTACGTTAAATCTTCGGCTATCTCGTCTGGTTCTAACGCAATAATGTGGTTTGGGTCGTCCACATATTTACGTAACATCGATACATGAAAAATGTTATGAACACGCGACATACTTAGCGTTAAGGCGAGTCTATAGGCCACAGTTCCTACTCGATTGAGGATTTCAAATAAATCGAAGGGTTGAGCTTTCTACTCTTCATCGACTCTTACTTCTAGAATAACGCATTCTTGTACCTTCTTCTTATCATTCATCGACTTGGTCTATAAGCTTGAGCTTTAACTTTATCGCCGGTTCTAATCGTATATTTACTATCTTCACGTGGGTTCGTATATTCGCACTTGTAAACGTATACCATCTCCTGCTCAACCCGTCAGCTACCACGTTCACTTTTCCCACGATGGTATTGAATGGTATAATCGCAATCTTCAACAGCTCGAGCCAACATCTTTGGCGCATGTTACATTCGTTTTAGGTGAAGAAAATATTTTAGGGTTTAAGAAATGGGTTTTGTACTGGGGTCAATACAAAATTTGATTTCACGCTCTAGGGTAGGCTAAGAAGTCCTTTGAGAATACGTCAGGAGATCTATTAACAATAGAAATATCATTTAAAAACTATGACTCTCATCCAAGACTTGGATAGCACATGTAATGAAGGTTTCTCCTAACGGAGTTTCAACGATAAGTCAAATCTAACTTCTTGGTCGATTTAAGCGTTGGCGCAAACAAGAGAGATAAAAGAGTGGGTAGAACAGGTATCTAATAAGGTATAGACTTTGCAAGAATTTATAATTAACTAACTTGGTACTAACTTCGTTAAGGTTACTCGCTCTTTGAAAGTCACAAAAACTCTTCTTGAAACCACCGAGCTTTTTTTTGTCCTTATCCGCCTTTGGTGCCACTATCCCAATTTGGACTTGAGTTATTCTGAGGACAAAATTGAGCTATGTGAACGTCTTTTTCACAACTAAAGCATATCTTGGAAAGCTGTGAATAGGTTGGACTTATATGTTCCTCCTCTCACTTGTCTGTAGCATCTAGCGGCGGTTAGTTCTCCTCCCCTAGAATTTGTTCTTTGGTGGTGGTCTTTGTTAAAGCGTCTTCTGTCATCGTTAAATCTTCTCTTTTTGAAATTTCCAACTTGAATCATTTCTTCTATTATCTTGGCCATGATTACCACCGAAGTGGTTACCATTTATGGCATGATAATTTCCTCCACGATGGTTATCATTATTAGATGGCCGAATTTTGCCATAGAATCGATTATTATCGTGTTGTTGCTCGTTATCCTTTGGTTCGGCTGGCTCATTATCGCGCTCTAATAACTGAGCCCTATTCACTACATTTTTAATGTCCTCAGCTGCCATTCTTAAATACTGCCATAAAACAAGGGTTAATTGACATATCACATATTATTCCTATACTCTGACCGACCAAATAAATACCAAACAAACTTAGGTAGGTCATACTAGCGAAGAATTTCCCATCTCTCCCCTCCTAGTTCTAGTCTCACATCTTAGCCAGGGATCATATCCCTAAGCTTTGATACCAACTGTGACGCCTCCAAAATAGGTCCATTCCACCCAACCTATTCTGAGTCGCCAAATACATGGTACAGAAAATAAATACAACTTCAGTAATACAATTGTCGTGCAAAATACGACAACACATATACTGTGAGTTTGAATACAAATACTGTCTAATAGAAAGTATACAAACTCAAAAGGAGTCCTCATTACAATTATCCAAACACTATTTTACAGAAATAGTGAAGACTGCTAAAACATCTTTCTAGAACCATCACTCCATACCCCGACTAGATCCTGTTATGTTCTCACCTCCTGAGAAGAAAAATGGAACAAAAAGAAAAAGGGTGAGCTCAACTAGCCCGATAAAAGAATATTATGACTAAGATAATATATAACAAATTATCATTAGTCTTCAACGAGGAAAAATCGATAAAATATAATGACAACAAGTTTTAGATCAACAATGGCGGTGAAACAACAATCCATTAGAAGAGTCAAGTAGAAAAAGAATCTACTACTATCTTCTAAGATTTAAAAGTCCATCATCAATATTTTATCCTCAGTAACATCAATCAATATGCATCTTGAATCAAATATTCATCTTTGCACTTTTCTGAGCCGAGGATATTCATTTGTATCACCCGGTTGGTCATGTTCATCTCAACACTGTTCATCTTTTTGCTACGGGCCAAAGATATTCATTAGGTAATCATTCATCTTTTGCCTTCACTACAGGGCCAAAGATATTCATTAGTTAATCATTCATCTTTGCAATACAGGCCAAAGATAATCAGTAATATCATCATTTAGGACTGAGGATGATGAAAAATATCTTAAAGAAAACGAATCTAGTGAGATAAAAGATCAAAGATTAAGGATTCGTACTTTAGTTTATCCAAGTTCAAAAATACTCCATAATAACCAATTGTGAAGCAGAATTCAAAAATAAAGATCAAAACGTGGATACAATCAAAGATAGTAACAATAATAGACATCTTGGACAAGAAGGAGAAAATTTCATTTTTTGGTGAATAGTGTCATATTCGTGAATAGTGCCGTATAACAGTACTGAAATTCTACAATAAAATCCATACAAATATTTCGGTATAATGATATTGAAAGAATAACATCATTAGATAGAAAATAGCATCCCTTACCTCAAAATAACAGTACTTCTGATCGGAATATCGGTATAAGGCTGAAGGAAACTTACACTGATGAATAGCAACTCACAAAGTATCTAAATACTCACAAAATATACTTGATAATATAGAGACAGAAAGAGAGAAAACTTGTTTCTGGTGTGATTTTCAATTCTAACTAAGTACCTTATTTATAAGAAAATGCTTAGAACGTCATAGCAGACTAACCTGCTACCTGATGGCTTTACCTGCTACTATTCAAACCCACCACTTTTGAAAATAAATTCCAGTATATTTCATTTTTCACCAACCAAAAGTGGGGCCCACCATATTTTTAATAAAAATATTTATTTCCGAAACTTCAATAATTCATAATAAATAGCCCTTTTATCAGAAAAATTTGAATCTCATGTCTATTCCATAGGAAATTAAATTCTCTACAACTTTGTAAGTTTAAGCTTTTCCAAATTCCAAACGAAAAATGACCGAAATCCATATACGGACGATTTTCAAAACCTCCATTCCGACAAAATACTGATAAAACACCTCAGTATTAATTCCTTCATTTATAACCACAATAAATATATCCATCATTTATATACACATAAAATAAATATTTCCTTATCATATAAATCAATAATTAAGTATTCACAAATAATATCACATAATAACAATTATGACAACCAGGTCGTACCCAGGAAAGACGGGGCTTTCCGATAAGGATTTCTCCTTATTGGTGCACAATTAGGTGACCAAACCTCTTTCCTAGACAGAACTTCCTTAGACATTGCCAATAATGCTATCTAATAATATTATTCAAATAATATGAATTATTGATCTGATAATGGGAAATCTTTGTGCGGTGATAATTATTGAAACAACAATAATATAAAATATCAGCGTAGCAATTATTGAATCGATAAAATAAAATATTGAATAAGAATTACGTAACAATTATTGAGTCTTGTCTTCTTACATAAGAATCAATAATTCAACAATCTTTGTGCAATATCGTGTCTTCTATGCATCCACGCGTATTCTTTATTTTAAACCTTCGGGTATTCTAACGATTAGTTAGCGGTAACAATTATGCCATTATTTATAAAAACTCAAACTTGTCGTTTTTCTTCATCCCAGTTTTTTTCCGTTATGGGGCCCAAAATGGGCTGGCTTGCGTGGTCGTACGAATATTCTGACAATGAAAAGAATATTCCATGACCAAACGAATATTCCCCAACAACAATGAATATTTTATAACCACTTGTTTATTTAGCAAAATTTGCACATTTCACCAATAACCAAAATATTATATCAATTTAACACCTTATTATTCACAATAATAATTAGAGAAAATTCGATTTTATTCATTAAAAAGTTGGGGTCTTACAATACCGGTCGTTAATCACATTATCATGATTACATAACGACTTAACAAATTCATAGAGTCGTAAATGGCCTTCGAATTAGGGTTTCAAATCAATTCGAGTTTATAATATAAATATTAGGGTTTCTAAAAATTAAGATTTCTAAATATTAATTAGGGTTCCTCTAATTAATAATAAATTCTATAATACTTAACCTTAATCATAATAATACAGTTACATAACAGTCTCGAACTCATAATTGAGTTTCAAGTTAGAGCTTAACCAATAATATTAGGGTTTTCTATTGTTCTACTATAATTGACCAACCATTATCAGTCCACACATATATAGTATATATCTATAGCACTTAAATAAAATAATATTATATTATTATTTTCATCCCTTGATCAAAATCCAAAATTAGGGTTTGGATTCCATATAAATTTATCTTGCATAAATAGTATTATTAACTAAGTTAAAATAATTAAATTAACTAATCAAATAAATTCACATAATAAAATAAAAAATTATTATAATAATTCTATAATCATTTCATATATTATTTAATTAATATATAATCATATTTTCATGGAAAATAATTAATAAAAATATTTCTACTATAAAATTAATTATTATAAGAATATAATTTATAATGATCAATAATTCTAGAATAAAATTATTTGTAATCTGTAAGACCCCAACTTTTTAATGAATAAAATCGAATTTCCTCTATTTATTATTGTGAATAATAAGGTATTAATTTGATATAATACTTTGGTTGTGGGTGAAATGTGCAAATTTTGCAAAAATAAGCAAGTGGTAATAAAATATTCATTGTGTCATGGAATATTCTTTCGGTTAGGGGAATATTAAATGCGGCGTAAGATGAAAATGACCATTTATATTATGGCCCCATAACGGATAAGCTATCAGGATGAAGAAAAACGACAAAGTTTGGGTTGTTACAAATAACTTGGCGTAGTTGTTTAATTAACAACATTGGAATACAGTGGTTAAAATACGATGTCTGGCGTGGTTGCAGCGATAGCACTGCGGTAGTTGCATGCAGTATTGATGAATTATTGATCCTTACGTGAAGGTACTACTCAATAATTGTTCACAGATGAATTCTTTGTTCAATATTTTATTTTATTGATTAAATAATTGTTGCGTTGATATTTTATATTATTGTTGTTTCAATAATTGTCATCTTTGCATATTTTCCATTATCGATCAATAATTCATATTATTTGAATAATATTATTAGATAGCATTATTGGCAATGTCTAGAAAGTTACATCGAGGAGAAGTTTGGTCACCTAATTGCTGCGCCCGATGAGGAGAAATCCTTATTGGAATGCCCCCTCTTTCTGAGGAGCGGCACGTTTGTTATAAATGTGATTACGTAATACTATTTGTGAATAATTAATTATTGATTCATATGATAAGGAAATATTTATTTTATGTTGGATATATTTATTGTGGTTAAAAATGAAGAAGTTAATGTTGAGGTGTTTTATCGATTATTTTTTTTGAATGGAGGTATTAAAAATTAAACCAAAGATATTTTGAGATATATTAAGTGAGTTATAATTTTTAATCCGTAATAGTTGGATCGTTATGATTTTTGGATATGTTATACATATATAAGTTGAGTATATGTCCACAAATTTTGAACCGTTAAAAAAATGAGCGTATGATTTGTTATGAATTTTAAGAGGTGACCGATTAGGAAATTAGGTTTATAAATAATTTTGGTAGAAAATTCTAGAATTGAGTGGGCCCCACTTGTGGTTGGTGAAGAAATGTGCTAAATTTTATTTCAAATGTTGTGGGTGGCAATAGTAGCGAGTAAAAGCCATCGGTGTGGCGGTCGAAGTCTACTTGGCGTCTAACATTTTCCTATAAATAGAGGGCTAAGTTAGAATTGAAAATCACACGAAATTCATAAGTTTTCTCTCTTTCTCTCTATATTATCGAGTGTATTCTTGTGAGTATTTTGATACTTTGAGTGTTGCTATACGGTGCAAGTTCCTTCAGCACTATATCCAGTATTCTAGCCAGAAGTATTATCATTTTGAGGTAAGGGATGTTATTTTCTTCTTAAATGATGTTATGCTTTCAATATCATTATGCCGAAATATTGGTCTGAACTTTTTATCAAATTTGAAACTTTTTGCGTCGGGGTTACTATTCACGTATACGACACTATTCACGTATACGGCAATATTCACGAATACGACACTATTCACCGAAAAATGAAATTTTCTCCTTTTTGTCCAAGATGTCTATTATGGTTACTATCTTTGATTGTATCCATGTTTTGATCTTTATTCTTGAATTTTGCTTCAAAATTGGTTATTATGGAGTATTATTGATCTTGGATAAACTGTATGTCTGAATCTCTAATATTTGTTATTTTGTTTCACTGAATTCGTTCTTTTAAAATATTTTTCATCATCCTCGATCTGAATGATGTTATTCTTCAATATCTTTGGCATGTAGTGCAAGATGAATGATTACTGATGAATATCTTTGGTAGTAGTGCAAAGATGAATGATTACGATGAATATCTTTGGCCGTAGTGCAAAGATGAGCAGTGTTGAGATGAACACGACCAACCGGTGATACAAATGAATATCTTTGGCTCAGTAGTGTAAAGATGAATATTTGATTAAAGATGTATATTGATTGTTATTCTGAGGATAAAATATTGATGATGGACTTTTAAATCTTAGAAGATAGTAGAATTCTTTCTCTACTTGACTCTTCTAATGGATTCTTTATTTCCATTCTTTGTTGTTGATCTAAAACTTGTTGTCTATTATATTTTATCAGATTTTTCCCTGTTGAAGACTAATGATAATTTGTTGTATATTATCTTAGTCATAATATTCTTTACTGGGCTAGTTGAGCTCACCATTTTCCTTTTTGTTCCATTTTTCTTCTAAGGAGGTGAGAGCATAGCAGGATCTAGTCGGGGTATGCAGTGATGGTTCTAGAAATATGTTTTAGCAGTCTTCACTATTTTTGTAAAATAGTGTTTGGATAATTGTAATGAGGACTCCTTTTGAGTTTGTGTACTTTCTATTAGACAGTATTTGTATTCAAACTCACAGTATATGTGTTGTCGTATTTTGCACGACAATTGTATTACTGAAGTTGTATTTATTTTCTGTACCATGTATTTGGCGACTTAGAATAGGTTGGGTGGAATGGACCTATTTTGGGGGCGTCACAGTTGGTATCAAAGCTTAGGGATATGATCCCTGGCTAAGATGTGAGACTAGAACTAGGAGGGGAGAGATGGGAAATTCTTCGCTAGTATTACCTACCTAAGTTTGTTTGGTATTTATTTGGTCGGTCAGAGTATAGGGATAATATGTGATATGTTAATTACCCTTGTTTTATGGCAGTATTTAAGAATGGCAGCTGAGGACGTTAAAAATGTAGTGAATAGGGCTCTGTTATTGGAGCGCGATAATGAGCCAGCCCAACCAAAGGATAACGAGCAACAACACGATAATAATCGTCTGCAGGTTTACAGCGGTCATCGGAATAATGATAACCATCGTGGAAGAAATTATCATGCCATAAATGGTAACCACTTCGGTGGTAATCATGGCCAAGATAATAGAAGAAATGATTCAAGTAGAAATTTCAAGAAGATAAGATTTAACGATGATGGAAGATCGGCGTCGACAAAAGACAAAGACTCAAAGACAAATTCTAGGGGCGAGCGAATAGCGGTTAGATGCTACAGATGCGGAGAGGAGGAACATATAAGTCCAACCTGTTCACAGCTTTCCAAGATATGCTTTAGTTGTGAAAAAGACGGTCACATAGCTCAATTTTGTCCTGTAGCGAACTCAAGTCCAGCTGGGACGGTGGCACCAAAGGCGGATAAGGACAAAACAAAGTCGGTGGTTTCAGGAAGAGCGTTTTTTTTACTTCTCAAAGAGCGAGTAACCCGAACGAAGTTAGCACGGGTTAGTTAATTATAAATTCTTTCAAAGTCTATACCTTATTAGATACCGGTTCTACCCACTCTTTTATCTCTCTTGCTTGCACTCAACGTTTAAATCTGACTCCGAAGAAGTTAGATTTCGACTTATTGGTTGAAACTCCGTTAGGAGAAACCTTCATTACATGTGTTATCCAAGTCTTGGATGAGAGTCACAATTTTTAAATGATATTTCTATTGTTAATAGATCTCCTGACGTATTCTCAAAGGACTTCTTAGCCTACCCTAGAGCGTGAAATCAAATTTTGTATTGACCCCAGTACAAAACCCATTTCTTAAACCCTAAAATATTTTCTTCACCCAAAACGAACGTAACATGTGCCAAAGACGTTGGCTCGAGCTGTTGAAGATTACGATTATACCATTCAATACCATCGTGGAAAAAGCGAACGTGGTAGCTGACGGGTTGAGCAGGAGATGGTATACGTTTACAAGTGCGAATATACGAACCTACGTGAAGATAGTAAATATACGATTAGAACCGATGATAAAGTTAAAGTTGCTCAAGCTATAGACCCGAAGCTGATGAATACGAAGAAGAAGGTGCAAGAATGCGTTATTCTAGAAGTAAGAGTCGATGAAGAGTAGAAAGCTCAACCCTTCGATTTATTTGAAATCCTCGATCGAGTAGGAACTGTGGCCTATAGACTCGCCTTAACGCTAAGTATGTCGCGTGTTCATAACATTTTTCACGTATCGATGTTACGTAAATATGTGGACGACCCAAACCACATTATTGCGTTAGAACCAGACGAGATAGCCGAATATTTAACGTACGAGGAGGTACCTGTTAAGATCTTGGATAGGAAAGAACATGTCCTATGCACGAAGGTTATACCACAAGTTAAGGTTTTGTGGAGAAACCATGCTATTGAAGAAATGACCTGGGAGTTGGAATCAAAAATGAAAGTGAGGTATCCTCACCTTTTCGATACACCAGGTACGTACGTCAATTTCGAGGATAAAATTTCATAAGGAGGGGAGGTTGTAAGACCCCAACTTTTTAATGAATAAAATCGAATTTCCTCTATTTATTATTGTGAATAATAAGGTATTAATTTGATATAATACTTTGGTTATGGGTGAAATGTGCAAATTTTACAAAATAAGCAAGTGGTAATAAAATATTCATTGTGTCGGGGAATATTTGTTTGGTCGTGGAATTTTCTTTCTGTCGGAGAATATTCGTACGATGGCGCAGCCATTTGTGGGCCCCGTAACGGATAACTGTCGAATGAAGAAAATGACAAAGTTTGGGTTGTTATAAATAACGGCGTAGTTATTACCGTTAACACTGTTGGAATACCCGGTGGTTAAAATACGATGTCTGGCGTGGTTGCACAAAGATGGCACGGTATTGCATAAAGATTGATGAATTATTGATCCTTATGTAAGAAGGCACTACTCAATAATTATTACGATGAGTTATTGCTCAATATTTTATTTTATTGATTCAATAATTGTTGTGTTGATATTTTATATTATTGTTGTTTCAATAATTGTCACTGCACAGAATTTTCCATTATCAGATCAATAATTCATATTATTTGAATAATATTATTAGATAGCATTATTGGAAATGTCTAGAAAGTTCACAAGGAGAGGTTTGGTCACCTAATTGCTTGGCCAAGAAGGAGAAATCCTTATTGGAAAGCCCCTCTTTCCTAGGAACGGCCTGGTTGTTGTAAATGTGATTCTGTAATATTATTTATGAATAATTAATTATTGATTCATATGATAAGGAAAAATTTATTTTATGTTGGATATATTTATTGTGGTTAAAAATGAAGAAGTTAATGTTGAGGTGTTTTATCAGTATTTTTGTCAGAATGGAGGTATTAAAAATTAAACCGGTGTTTTTTTAGATATATTAAATGAGTTATAATTTTTAATCCGACCAGTTGATCGTTAGTGATTTTTGGATATGTTATACATATATAATTTGAGTATATGTCCACAAATTTTGAACCGTTAAAAATGAACGTATGATTTGTTATGAATTTTAAGAGGTGACTGATTCGGAAATTAGGTTTATAAATGATTTTGGTAGAAAATTCTAGAATTGAGTGGGCCCCACTTGTGGTTGGTGAAGAAATGTGCTAAATTTTATTTCAAATGTGGTGGGTGGCAATAGTAGCAGGTAAAGCCATCAGGTAGCAGGTCAAGTCTGCTTCGGTGTGCTAACATTTTCCTATAAATAGAGGGCTAAGTTAGAATTGAAAATCACACCAGAATTCATAAGTTTTCTCGCTTTCTCTCTCTATATTATCGAGTGTATTCTTGTGAGTATTTTGATACTTTGAGTGTTGCTATACGGTGCAAGTTCCTTCAACACTATATCCAGTATTCCAGCCAGAAGTATTATCTTTTTGAGGTAAGGGATGTTATTTTCTTCTTAAATGATGTTATTCTTTCAATATCATTATATCGAAATATTGGTCTGAACTTTTTATCAAATTTGAAACTTTTTATGTCGGAGTTACTATTCACGTATACGGCAATATTCACGAATACGACACTATTCACCGAAAAATGAAATTTTCTCCTTTTTGTCCAAGATGTCTATTATGGTTACTATCTTTGATTGTATCCATGTTTTGATCTTTATTCTTGAATTTTGCTTCAAAATTGGTTATTATGGAGTATTATTGATCTTGGATAAATTGTAATACGAATCTCTAATATTTGTTATTTTGTTTCACTGGATTCGTTCTTTTAAAATATTTTTCATCATCCTCAGTCCTTAAATGATGTTATTCTTGAATATCTTTGGCATGTAGTGCAAAGATGAATGATTACTGATGAATATCTTTGGTAGTAGTGCAAAGATGAATGATTACGATGAATATCTTTGGCCTAGTGCAAAGATGAGCAGTGTTGAGATGAACATGACCCATTTACCTGGGTAATACAAATGAATATCTTTGGCTTTGTAGTGTAAAGATGAATATTTGATTAAAGATGTATATTGATTGTTGTTACAGGATAAAATATTGATGATGGACTTTTAAATCCTAGAAGATAGTAGAATTCTTTCTCTACTTGACTCTTAAATGGATTGTTGTTTCATTCTTGTTGTTGATCTAAAACTTGTTGTACATTATATTTTATCGATTTTTCCTGTTGAAGACTAATGATAATTTGTTGTATATTATCTTAGTCATAATATTCTTCTTGGGCTAGTTGAGCTCACCATTTTCCTTTTATTCCATTTTTCTTCTCAGGAGGTGAGAGCATAGCAGGATCTAGTCGGGGTATGCAGTGATGGTTCTAGAAATATGTTTTAGGAGTCTTCACTATTTTTGTAAAATAGTTTTTGGATAATTGTAATGAGGACTCCTTTTGAGTTTGTATACTCTCTATTATACAGTATTTGTATTCAAACTCACAGTATATGTGTTGTCGTATTTTGCACGACAATTGTATTACTGAAGTTGTATTTGTTTTTTGTACCATGTATTTGGCGACTCAGAATAGGTTGGGAGGAATGGACCTATTTTGGGGGCGTCACATAATCATTCATGTAATAAATATATTTTATATCCATCACATAAATACATACACATTACCTTGCACGCATTCTCACCTTTAAAATAAAAAAAAATTTATATGCAAAATTTCTGATTTAATTATATAGAAAATATCAGGTTATTACATTCACCCTCCCTTATAAAGATTATGCCCCCGAAATCACCGCTTTAAAACCTATACATACAAGGGTACATAGCATACACAGTCATTGCAAGTAGATCTCGATCATAATTGATCGAACCGATCTTTAACTATTCAACATAAAGCTTATCTATCTGATTAAATAGTAATTTGATTTTTAATATAACTCAAATTCCTCCTTCAAAATTTCTTTATAAAATAATTTATTATATATAAGAAAATCATATATAAGAAAATAAAAGTTATACGAATAATACCTGGAGTTGCATCCCCGGCTGCTACCGAATCTTGAACAATCATGTTGAAGACTGTTGCGGTTGGTTCTGTTGGTTTGTTTGTTGAAGTTGGTCCCGTTGTCGCCAGCGTCCCGCTACTTTTCCCCGTACTTACGCTTCCTGCCTCCATTCTCCTTTTCGGACAATCCTTCACCTTATACTCCGTTGATCCACACTTGAAAAAACCACTGTTCACCCTAGGATTGGGGCAGTTGATCTTCTATATCCTGGCAGTACGATCACCTTGAAGTCTTTGAAGTTCATAAATCGATTATCTGGCCGATTTCCCGTGGCTGGTATTCCATCCTGCATAGCTTGAGCGAGAAAATTCGCAAAATTCTGTATCAGGTCTGGTTGTCCTCCAGCTTTGTTGACATATTCTTCTGTCCTTTGGTTTCATTTTCGTCTTAACGGCTTTATTTGATCAAAATTTATTAACCTACATTCTAAGCCTTATCGTATACATTTAACATATAACGCGGAATTTTCTATTCAAATAATCATGTACTTAAAATATTATATTTTGAAAACTTAGTTTATTGTATTAACCAGCGTTCCGATAAATAATTACTATCTTTATTCCAACTTATTTCATTAATCCATCATAGATTCATATTCATAACACTTGACATACCATATCACCTACTACTTTAAACATCCGCTATCCCTTTGTGACACAGAAGTCGGGATTCGCTGCCACAACTTATACAAAAGTTAAGAATATTACATTTTACTCACATACCTATCATATACACTTCATAGATTTATACATATTCAAGTAATACTAATACTACTTATTTCTTACGCCTTCACTAATGATCGATTGCTTATTAATCTCTATATTCCTATTATCCTCAATAATCCATTTACACACAACTATACTTAGTTCGTCAAACTTACCACAAATTATGAGTTCAAGAACTTACCACAATCATATGAGTTTAAGAACTTATCCTAGTCAGACCTTTGGCGTCCATTCGCCGAGGGGTTCAAAAATTTCATATAATTATGAGTCATGAACATACCATAAGTATGAGTTTTAAGAACTCAAACTTAACCTTATATTCTTTAACCATACTCTATCTATCGGTTATACTATCGTTTCTGGGTTCGGTAATACATGTTCTATTATAATCACCTCACTAGGGTTGCTTACAAAGTGAGCCTCTATTTCAGTTATTTACTTTAGTATTGGCTTAGTTATGGAGGTTAAATACTTCTTCACGATCTGAGGGTATCCTAATTCTTTTCCACCTGATATCTACACAAAACTATCTTGATTATCACATAGTATATACACACAACAAATAATAATTTTATTCAAGTTATCTTTTATTTTTTTTAACGATGAATTTATTCAATTCATCTCCTTTTAAACTCTATTTGAGTTATTTATATTTTCAACGTTTCCCTTTATCCCAAGGTTATAGCCTAAGGTCTATCCCACCTAAGGTTTCTAACCCTAAGCTCTGATACCAACTTGTAACGCCCCATAATTCAGGTACTTGAAACCCAAACTCGGTGCTTTACAATACCATTTCTATGAACAAAAATAATACTAATAATAATAACAATAATATAAATACCAAACTTAATTTTACATATATCAGAGTCTAATCTCAAGTACGTAACCTTTAATACATTCATTAAAATACATGATAATAATAAATATCATGGTCTTAATAAAGTCATACTATTACATAGAATACCATAACACTTATTCTGTTTGCTTTCCTTTTCCCTTGTTCTTGGCCGAACCTTCTAGTTGTTCACACTTAGTTGAAAACATTTAAATTAAGCAATGATGAGCATTTGAGTGCCCAACAAGTAATAGCAATTATAAATATTAGCTAAAAAGATTAAATGTTTTCTTTGAATGACACTTCTAAAATGGATCAACAGTTGTGAAGTAAACTGAACCAATAATAATAACATAACCATTCTATATCAAATTTTTGAAACTACGTATTGACTATAAATGGAGAGTAGTCGACAGACTATGAACTTTATTTTTAGTTTTCGCTAAGGTTTAGCAGAACTTCATCCGCAAACCGTCATAACATACGGGCGCGAGGGAGATCATCCCAATGTGCCCTGTATTGATCAATAATACATGCATGAACGATATTATCATTCATCTTATCCGCCTTTGGCGCACAAAAGTTTTCCCAGATTAGGGATGTTCATACTTAGTCGGGAATCCGAACCAAAGCAATTTGATTAGATACAATAAAGTTTTATCATGTTCAACGATATTTCTAAATTTGTGTCTAGCTAGGTCAAATAGCTTAGATGACTTTTAATTAAAGTATACATAATGGAAATTAATAAGTATGTATCAACATGTGATTAAATACAATGATTATCCAAGTGAGGACACTTGTATAACCATGTTTAGAAATTAACGAACAGAATAAATATCTGAATTATAATATAATACTATGTTAATAATCAATGATCAGATAATTTAAGAACTTGTATGAATATAATTTATTGGATATAATATCAATAATAATAGAGTTAATAATATGGCATAATAATAATATAATTATGAAACTTTGTTACGCATGTCCATTGCATAAAGGAAATGCAAAGTTAGGATACTTGTCTGGTCTGCTGCTTACAATACGCAACTTAGTTTTATCTCTTATATAGCAACATATCATTAATAAGATCATTTTACCGATTAAAATCATATCGTAACACATAATACTGCTTATTGCGGTAAGCACATAACCTAATCACATTGTCACACATATTTAAGAGTCATTGGATCACAAACAAACACATATCTAGTCAAATTATTTAAGTCCAGATCAATTTTTGAAACATTTCGGTATACCGAAGGCTTTATCGGGTAATTATCGAGTCTAAAACTGTGACGCCCCCAAAATAGTTCCATTCCACCCAACCCATTTTGAGTCGCCAAATACATGGTACAAAAACAAATACAACTTCGGTAATACGACAACACATATACTGTGAGTTTAAATACAACTATTGCAACTAACATTTTCACAGTTGCTACCTTTGCAACTAGCTTGAGTGCAACTTTTAATTCCTCAATCACCACACGGATATCTCTAATCACATTAACCTGGTTGGTGATTAGAGGTGTCTCCACAGTCTCATTTACACCATTGTTAACATTTTCAGCTGCCATTTTAAATACTGCCACAAAACAAGGGTTAATTGACATGCAACATATTATCCCTATACTCTGACCGACCAATTAAATACCAAATAAACTTAGGTAGGTCATACTAACGAAAGAATTCCCCGTCTCTCCCCTCCTAGTTCTTGTCTCACATCTCAGCCAGGGATCATATCCCTAAGCTTTGATACCAATTGGGACGCCCCCAAAATAGGTCAATTCCACCCAACCCATTCTGAGTCGCCAAATACATGGTACAAAAACAAATACACCTTCAGTAATACGATAACACATATAATGTGAGTTTAAATACAACTATTGTCTAATAGACAGTATAAAAACTCAAAAGGGGTCCTCATTACAATTATTGATACGCTTATTTCACGAGAATAGTGAGAACTACTAATCAATGACCATCTCAGATAAAATCGATGCATTCCCAGACTAGTCCCCGGTATATTCTCATTTCACAGAGAACTAGTGAAAGAAAGGGTGAAGCTTAACTAGCCCGATGAAATATTATGACTAAGATAATATACAACAAATTATCATTAGTCTTCAACAGTATAACAACTGATAGAATATAAAAGATAACAAGTTTTAAATCAACAACTGCAGCGGAATAAACAATCCATTCGAAGAGTCAAGTAAATTATAACATCTACTATCTTCTATGATTTAAAAAGTTTTTCATAATCTTTATCGCTGAGACTCAGCTGAAAAATAATCTACATCATTAAATCATCCCCTTTTCGGGCCGAGGATATTCTTTAGTATCACGACCACAAATTATCCATGCACTACGGGCGAGGATATTCGTGTATTCATCAACGGTCTGATCATGCCATAAAATAATTCATCTTTGCACTACGGCTAAAGAGAATCCATAGCCATAATCATACCAAAAACTGTCCATCAATGCACTACGGGCCAATGAGGACTTTTACCACATCATTTGTAACATTACGGTCGTGATAATCTAGAATAATCCTGGTCATAATCATACCAAGTCCATCTATACTTCTGAGCCATAGATGACTTTCAACGATTAGTCATGTTCATCTCAACACACTGTTCATCTTTGCCTTTCGGGCGAAAGATATTCATCAGAATAATCATTCATCTTTGAACTACAGGGCCAAAGATATTCATCGATTAATCATTCATCTAGGGTGAGGATGATGAAAAATATTTTAAAGGAACGAATCCAGTGAAACAAAATAACAAATATTAGAGATTCGTATTACAGTTTATCCAAGATCAATAATACTTCATAATAACCAATTTTGAAACAAAATTCAAGAATAAAGATCAAAACATGGATACAATCAAAGATACTAACCATAATAGACACCTTGGATAAAAAGAAGAAAATTTCATTTTTTAGGTGAATAGTCGATTCGTGAATAATGGTTAGTATATCGTGAATAGTAACTCAAACACCAAAAGATAGAAATTCCACAAGAAAAATTATCATGCTTCGTGAATAGTACTCGTGAATAGTAACTCATGAATAGTAACTCATGAATAGTAACTCGTGAATAGTAACTCATGAATAGTAACCCCGACATGAAAAGTTCTAAATTTGATAAAAAGTTCCAACCAATATTTCGGCATAATGATATTGAAGAAATAATATCACTTACGGAGAAAATAACATCCCTTACGAATATTAAACGAAAATAATATTCCTTTCGAATATTGAACGAATATAATATCCCTTAGGAATATTAAATGAAAATAATATTTCTTGCGAATATTGAACGAAATAATATTCATACGAATACGAAAAATAATATCTCTTCAGAATATGAAATAAATAATACCCACTTACCTCAAAAAGCACAGTACTTACATTGGAATCTTTGGATATAGTCTTTGAAGGAACTTGCACCGTATAGCAACACTCAAAGTATCAAAATACTCACAAGAATACGCTTTCGATAATATAGAGAGAGAAGAAGAAAGCTTATATTTACGGTGTGATTTTTAATTCTAACTTAGCCCTCTATTTATAGGAAAATGGTATGCCTGCAAAGGCAGACTTGACTTTCTTTACCACGATGGCTTTACTGCTACTATTTCCACCCACCACATTTAAAGTTCAATTTGAGCACATTTCTCACCAACCAAAAGTGGGGCTCACCAATTCTAGAATTTTCCACCAAAATGATAAATTCGGATACTTCAACAATTTCTGAACTAGTCACCTCTTAAAATTCATAACAAATCATACGTTCATTTTTAACGGTTCAAATTTTGTGGACATATACTCAACTTATATATGTATAACATATCCAAAAATCACAACGATCCAACGGTCAGATTAAAAATTATAACTCACGCAATAGAGCTTTAAGAACACCGATTTGATCTTTTAATACCTCAAATCCGACAAAATACTGATAAAACACCTCAACATTTATTCCTTCAATTATAACCACATAAATAAATCCATCATTTATATCCACATAAAATAAATATTTCTTTATCATATGAATAAATAATTTATTATTCACAAATAATATTACAGAATCACAATTGTGACAACCAGTAGTTCCTGAGATGTAGGGGGGCTTTCCGATAAAGATTTCTCCTTACTGGCGCGCAATTAGGTGACCAAACCTCTCCTTGATAGAACTTTCTAGACATTGTCAATAATGCTATCTAATAATATTATTCCAAATAATATGAATTAGTGATCTGATAATGGAAAATACTATGCAGTGACAATTATTGAACAACAATAATATAAAATATCAACGCAGCAATTATTGAATCAATAAAATAAAATATTGAGCAAGAATTCTTTGTGACAATTATTGAGTAGTGCCTTCTTACGTAAGGATCAATAATTCAACAATAATCGTGCAATACCATGTGCTTCTTTGTACAACCACGCATTATTCACGTATTTTAACCAATAGGATATTCCAATGATGTCTTAATGGTAACAACTACTGCCCGTTATTTATAACAACCCAAACTTTATCGTTTTCTTCATCAAATAGATTTATCCTTTATGGGGCCCACAAATGGCTACGCCCGTCAAAATGCGAATATTCCCAAGCCGGAAAGAATATTCTACGACCAAACTAATATTCCCTGAACAACAATGAATATTATATAACAACTTGCATACTTTTGCAAAATTTATAAATACTACCCACAACTAGAACATTATCTCAAATCCACACTATAATATTCAAAAAAATTATTTCGAGAAAATTAAATATTTATTCATAAAATCTGGAGTCTCACAAAAACTCTATTCTGTACCCTTAAAATTATTCGGGATAATTTAAATATCATTCGTATTATTTTTCATAGCCTTATAATAATTTTTTAATATTTATTACTCCCTCCGTCCTAGGATAAAAGTCATGGTGGACTTTTCATGCATATTAAGAAGATGAATAAAATGACAAAATTTCCCATAATAATGTCATTAAATATGGAGAGAGAATTAGAATAAGAAAAGTATAAAATATTTAATGATACGGGTATAATAGGAAAATATGTGTAAAAGTTTGGTTATTAAAGGAAAATTAACATTTAACATGGGACTACCCAAAATTGTAATAAGGACTTTTATCATGGGACGGAGGGAGTATAATTTATTATAATTTTTCAAACACTGAAATCATTATTAAATGATTAAATATTAAATAATTCTATTATCGTTAATATTTAATTAATATTAAATTATTAATGAAACCATTGCCATAATATTAAAGTATTAATGTATTATTTTTCAAAATATTAAAAGTCATTAATTATAACTTAAAATATTTTTAATTCATTTATATCCTTTTTAAATGATTTTAAATTAATAAAACCATTTTAAAACAATTTATTTAATATTATTATTAAATAACTCTAATATCATTTAATATTAAACTATTAATAAAATTTACCTTTAAGTATTAAAAGTTATATTTTATAACTTAATTTATTTTTAAAAACTATTTATTTTCATTTAAAATGATTTTTCTAATATTAAAATCATTTTAAACTAATTTATTTAATATAATTAATAAATAAATCTAATATCATTAATATTAATTTATTAATGAGAATTCTCCAAAAATATTGAAAATTATATTTTATAATTAAAAAATATTTTCAAACACTTTATTCTTATTTAAAATGTTTTTATAATATTAAAATTATTTTTCTCTAATTTATTTAATACACTATGTCGACGTTGGGATTTTTAGTTGTCCCTTTCCGTTACTTGTTCTTTGGTGTTCTCATTTTAGGTGAGATTTGTTTGAAAAAATAAGTGAAAAAGATCTGACATGTATAATGTCGACGATGGACTGTTAAGAGTCGCCAGTTGGTTTTTTAAATGGTTGTACCAACACAACCGAGAAAAGGTTTGCACATTGACCCAGATGCTCAATAGTAATTGAGACATTTTACACTCCCATTTTTATTAAGTGTTCGGCTTGATTGATTTTATATTACAAATGCGAGGCATCCGTACAAAAATAATATACAAAATAATTCCGACTTCCTCATGGGTATGGAAACCATCTGAGGAAATTGAATCATGAGAATAATTTACAAGTCGCTTACATACTGAAAATGTCCATCACGAACCAGAATCTAGATCCAATAGTTTGAATCTGTGATCACATGATTCCTAAAGCATATGATACCGCAATTTGTATGAAAGCGATAGCGGTATATATATAAAAGCTATAAATATATATATACAAACATGATCACCAACCACGAAGCACCTCCATGGGGGATCAGAAATGTAAATAAAGCTGTAAAACCTATCAACCACCACGGAGGAAACTCCAGGTGGGAGAAAACATAAATAAAGCTGTAAAGCTATCAACCACCACAGAGGAAACTCCAAGCGGGACGAAATGTAAATAAAGCTGTACAAAGCAATCAACTGCCACGAAGTGAACTCCAGGCAAGACGAAATATAAGGAAAAGCTGTAAAAGAGATCAACCACCACGAAGTGAACTCCAGGTGGGATGAAATATATATATATATATATATATATATATATATATATATATATATATATAAAAGCGATAAACGCACCGGATGTAAAATTCAGGCTCATCGAACAGAGTTCGACAATAGTTCATATATATAAGTACATATATATAAAAGCAAGTAAACGCACTGGATGTAAAATCTAGGCTCATCGAATAGAGTTCGACAACAGTTCATATATATATATATATATATATATATATATAAAAAAAACAAAACGCTCAGGATGTAAAATCCGGGCTCATCGAACAAAGTCGACACACGCTTAATATATATATATATATATATATATATATATATATATATATATATATATATATATACGAACTAAAATAAAACCACGGACCGAAGTCCGGGCAAACACACGCAACATGACTCTCAACGTGAAGAAGGGTGTGTGCAAAGATGAAGAGAAAGACTCTGAGGTGTGTGAGAAGCCTTATAGTTGACTGCCAAAGAAGACTTATATCTTTAAAGTGGGTAAACACTGGCTTTTGTAGGTATAAAAGTAGTTATATATGAGCTCACATGTGTTTAAAATGAGAAAGTACACTCTATGGGGTGAGTGCAGAACAAATTGGGCAGGGCTTCCTAGCCGTTTTTCTCTTGCAAAATGGCCACCCCAAGCCCTCTATTTCTATAGGGTGGATCCGAAGGTGTACCTGCTGCTAGGCCGCAGGTATACGATAGGCTGCCCGGGGTGCCCCGGGCAATGTGGGTCCCGCCGCGTCGAAGTATGTACACTCGGACAACGCACTGTTCGCTCGATCATTCATAACTTTCAATTCGGGAGTCCGATGGAAGCGTGCCATACCATTCCGGAAAGCTCTTTCTGAGAGCTACACAATGACATATGATTTGCCCTTTTTTGATTTTAGGAAAATGGGTCCATGACCGAAATGGCATTCCCGGGTTTCCGTCAGGTAGTCCGTTGAACCGTTTTGCGTAGTTTGCGCTCAAAAGTTAAGATATTGTTCTCGGGGGACTTATATTGAAGTAATTTGAGTTAAAATGAGTTAATTTGATGTGAGTTGAAGTTGAAATTTGGAAAATGACCATTTTGCCCTCCCGGTTAGCTCACGGTTTTAATATGTGATCGTAGCGATTTTCTCTCGAGGTTATCTACGAGGTTGACTTGATGTTGACTTTGACTGTCCTCAGGGTTATCTCTGAGGTTGGCTTGACCTCCTTGGGCTCTCTCTTGGCTTTGATCTTGATCCCTCGGGGCTATCTCCGGGGTTGAAACTGACTTTCCCGGGGTTATCTCCGGGTTTGGAAACTGTTTTCCCGGGGTTGGAAATTTTATCTCCTGTGGCTATCTCTGGGGTTAAAATTGATGTTGTGATCCTCCATGGTTATCTCCAGAGTGTGAAAAAGATGCTTTTTGTCCTCCTGCATAGTTAGTAACCGGAAAACGAAATTTCGAGTGTCTACACACTAATTAAATAAATTAAATATCATTACTATTCAAATAATTATAAATATTAATGAAAAATATTCCAAATAGTCAAAAGTTAATTGTCTTAATTTAAAATAATTTTAAAACCATTTTATAATTTTTAGAATTTATTTTCTATTTTTAATCATTTTTCGGAAATTCAAAAAATTCAGAAAATAAAAATAATAGAAACCGTTGCTATAGGCTATAGCGACACTTTCTGTCGTTGTTGGTGTTCTTGAGCTCAAGAACACTGATAGCTGGTGTAAGACCCCAACTTATTATAAATAAAATCGAATTTCCTCTAATTATTATTGTGAATAATAAGGTGTTAATTTGATATAATGCTTTGGTAATGGGTGAAATGTGCAAAATTTGCAAAATAAACAAGTGGTTATAAAATATTCATTGTTGTCGGGGAATATTCGTTTTATCGTTGTGACGCCCCGAAATCCGGCCTACTTTCAGACCCGGACTCCGTGTATCACTATTCCATTTCCTTCCAAACAACTTCATTATATAGCTAAATATAATGACATACATTCTCAAATCCCAGGTTCTCGAAACCTTAGAACCTCTTTCATTACAGATAATGATAATTACATTATTCTTTACATCTTACACGAGTGACTTTCATCCGGAACCAAGGATTCATAACTGTTCATTAAACTAGTCTATAGTTTAATTCTATCATTCTATATTACAAGTCTTCACTTTCTCTTCACGCACATTCATATACTGAATGGCACTTCGTCTGGATACCGATCAGCTTGATCTTTACGGGATCCTTAAGTTCTTTCTAACATCATTCGCTGAAAATGTTTTTCATTTAAAGCAAGTGTGAGCATTCAATTGCCCAACAAGTTATAACAGTTGAACAAACAACTTCAAGAGCTTAAACATTTTTCAGAACTTCGATAACCGAACAAAGGTTATGAAGCAGCTTGAATAATAGGAATAGTCTCAATTCCTATCATCTTAAAACATTCATGACATACTCTTTACACTACTTTCATTCTTCTACCTTTTTCCATACATATCATGTCCGCTAGAATCATTAAAGACGGACTTAACAATAACGATTCATGTATAAACCGAAAGATACTTGTATCGAGCACTTCAATCATAGAATGGTTCATCTCAAAGAAACAATCAAGTGTTCAAATTGTGGCACAAGGCCTCATACGTTCTACCACCTTGTACAAATATCGCACATTCACACATAGACAGAACTTCTCAAGTTCAACAACTGAGAAGTTCAAGAAACTAGCATTCAGATAGCATGAATGAAGTTAGAAAACTTGCCTTACGCACAGCTACATCTTATAGTTTACGCTGAACTGCTCATTCCAAATCCCTATATAACACATAAGGAAATAATATATACACCAATTAGTCATATACTTGACTTACACATTGGTTTACTTAACTTTACTTCTTAGGATTTGCGTTCTTGCAATAAAAGCTTACGCGGCTAACTTTCATTTTCGCTTTTCGGCTTCATGACATACGGAGATGTCTTACTCAAAACGTTCATCATCTTTGATGATTTGCATTCTTATCTTCTTCTTATAACTTCTATAGAACTCAGCACACATCGCTTCACTGCTAGTAGTCCATATGGTACTCTGAGTGGTTTCCCACAAACAACCAACAAACAAGTTCCCGTCTCATTTACACTGCCCACACAGTGAGTTAGATCGGTTGCCAGTTTTGTAAATACCTTCGCTCTCTGAAGGAATTGTTTAGCCCAGCTCCCATATGTCAACTATCAAAGTTATGTTTGTACCACAACCTAACTTCTCTTAACTTATACGAACCATTCAACTATAATGTTCGTTAAGTCAACTTCTTATTCCTTACAGCTTTCTGGCAACTAAATGTCATACCTCAGGATTAATTTCTTATCATCTAAGACATACAGTCTTTTGTATACTATAAACGATCATTCAATGTCAATATTATTAGGTCATAGCGTTAAACATTTCATATGAACTTATTCATAACTTACAACGTCCAGTTCCTTCAACTCGGAACGTTTATCCAAGTTATACTTATTAACTCGGCTTCTTAACGTTATACGTTATTTATCTTCAATTCAGCTTCTTCACCGTTCATGATTAAACAACATTCTTCATTACCTTACGGTCAAACCATACACGGAGTGTGTAAGACCCCAAATTATTAATAAATGAAATTTAATTTTCTCTATTTATGATTTTGAAATAGTAAGGGTTGATTTGATTAATGTGGTTAGTTATGGGTAAAATGCGCAAATATTTTAAATAAGCAAGTGGTTATAAAATATTCATTTTTATCGGAAAATATTCGTTTGGTTGTGGAATATTCTTGCTGTCGGGGAATATTCGTACGACAGCGCATCCTTGTGTGGGCCCCATAACGGAAAGCGATTGGATGAAGAAAACGACAAGTATAAGTTGTTTATAAATAACGGCGTAGTTGTTACCATTAATACTGTTAGAATACCCGGTGGTTAAAACACAGTAATACGCATTGTTGCACAGTAGCACACAGTATTGTACTAATTATTAATTCTTACGTAAGAAGGCACTACTCAATAATTGTTATAGTAATTACTATTCAGTATTTTATTTTATTGATTCAATAATTGCTACGTTGATATTTTATATTACTGTTGTTTCAATAATTGTCACTACCCAAATTTTTTCATTATCTAGACAATAATTCATATTATCCGAATAATATTATTAGATAACATTATTGGCAATGTCTAGAAAGTTACTGCTTCAAGGAGAGGTTTGGTCACCTAATTATACGCCAAGAAGAGAGAAATCCTTATTGAAAGCCCCTCTCTGGGAACCTACGATTGTCAAGATTGTGATTCTCGTAATATTATTTGTGAATAATTAATTATTGATTTATATGATAAGGAAAATATTCATTTTATATGGATATAGATGGAGAAAATTTTTAAAGTGACAATTGTTGAAAATCGATATTTTATCTTTTCTAATAAAATAATATTTTATTATATTATTATAATATAATAATGATGATATTTTTACAATGAATGTGGGATATATGAGTATACGAGGAGGAAGAGTATTTTTGTTGCAAAAGTTGTTTAAAACATGTTAAACATGTCTGTGGGCCCATTTCTTGATTGAAATTTGATTATAGCCTGTAGAATCTCCCGTTTGTGGATTTCGGTCATCTTCTGTTTGGAATTTGGAAAAACTTTCTTCTGCAAAGTTGTAGATAATGGAATTTCCTATGAAAAACACATGTGGTTTGAATTTTTCTGATAAAGGGCTATTTATTATGAATTATTGAAGTTCTGAAGTGCTGGAATAATTAATTTTTTTAAGTTTAAAATATTTTAATTCACAAAAATGTTTTTTGTGATGTAAGCTACTTGAATGGCTGATCTTTGACTAAAAAAGTGGGCGTAGGAAATTAATATATATATATATATATATATATACTTTATTAAATTTTCTGCTTAACTCTTCTAATGAATTATTATTTTCGCTGCGAAGATTGATTTAAAACTGGTTGTCTATTGTATTCTATTAGATTTTTCCCTGTTGAAGACTAACGATAATTTGTTCTATGTTATCTTAGTCATAATATTCTTTACTTGGCTAGTTGAGCTCACCCTTTTCCTTTTTGTTCCATTTTCTTCTCAAGAGCGAGAATGTAGCAGTACTAGTTCAAAGGGTATGGAATGAAGGTTCTAGAAATTCGTTTTAGTAGTCCTCACCATTTTGTAAAATAATGTATCAATAATTGTAATGAGGACTTATTTGAGTGTGGATATTGTCTAGATGACAATATTTGTATTTAAACTCACAGTTTTTATGTTGTATTAATAAAGTTGTAGTTATTTCTGTACCATGTATTTTGACGACTCATAATGGGTGTTGTATACCTATTTTGGGGGCGTCACGGTTAATATCGAGCTTAGGAATATGATCTCCCGCGTAGATCGGGGATAGAACTAGGAGGAGAGAGATTTAAATCCTTCGCTAAGTGTGTCCTACCTAAGCTTATTTGTTGGTCGGTCGTAATATAGGGATATTATGTGATATGTTAATTTGTTAAATTAACCCTTGTTTTATGGCAGTATTTGAGAATGTCGACTGAGAATGTTAATAGTGGAGTAAATGAGACCATGGAGACACCTTTGCTCACCAACGAGGAGAACATGCAACAGGCTGACAATGTTCCTCCTGTGAACAACACCACTGAGCAAATGATGAACGATGGGATGTTTAGAAGTTTTTTACAGTTCATGCAAAATTAAACGAGGGAGACTCGTGTTAAAAATACAGAAGGAAATGATAGCAATTCACGGTTTGTCACAGCCAAGTAGTTCAAAGAGTTGGGACCACCAGAATTTATTAGAAAGCCGGATCTGATCAAGGCGGAGACGTGGGTTAAACAAATTACCAAGATATTCGATGTCTTGGGATGTACGGAGGAACAGAAGGTTCCATTCGCCACCTTTGTGCTCCGTGGCGAGGTAGACTACTGGTGGGAGTCTGTGAAGCGTACCCATCCAGCCGTACTCAGCATGTCTTGGGAGACATTTCAGAAACTATTCAATGACAAGTACTTTCTTGAAAGTATTCGTCATATGAAGGAGGTAGAGTTTATTAGACTGGAGCAGAATAACATGATGGTGTCCCAGTACGAGGTGAAGTTTGCAGAGTTATCTAAGTTTGCACCTCATTTGGTGGAGAATGAGGAACGTATGACGCGGATGTTTATGAGAGGTTTGAAACCCGACATACGTCAATATCTCATTTCTCATAAATTTTCTCTCTATTCAGATGTTGTCAATAGGGCTCAATTATTAGAGTGAGATAACTAGTACGGTCAACCGAGGGACCACAACCAGGATCATACCGGTGACAGCAGTCATCAAAACAACGATAACCAGCGGAGAAAGAAAAATACAGACAAGAGCGGCAACCACTCTGATGGTAATCGTGGCCATGAAAATAGAAGAAGCGAGTTGGGGGGAGATTTTAAAAAGAGGAGATTCAACAATGACACTATGAAGACGTCAGCACTAGCAACAACTGGTTTTAAGGGAGGAGAACGACCACCGGTCGTATGCTATAAATATGGAAAAGAGGAACATATCAGCCCAAACTATCCACAACAGTTCAAAGTATGCTATAATTATGGAAAGGAAGGACATATAGCTCGAGATTGTACTGTAGCGAAACCAAGTCCAGTGGGGATGGTGACTCAAAAGGTTGTCCCAGAAAAGTCAAAGTCAACGGTTCTTGGAAGAGCGTTTGTCGTGATCGGTCAACATCGAGGAACCCAAACGAGGTGATCACGGGTAAGCTAATCATAAATTCATGCGAAGTTTATACCTTACTGAATCTGGGTGCTACCCATTCATTTATTTCTCTCCGCTTGTGCTCAACGTTTAAACTTGACTCGGAGAATTAGACTTTGATTTATCTGTGGAGACTCCGTTAGGAGAAACTTTCATCACATCCACTATTTATAAATCTTGTTTGATCCAAGTTGGCACTATCACATTACCTGTTGACCTTATCTCTTTAAAGATACTTGCTTTTGATGTGATTTTAGGGATTGATTGGTTAACTACTCATCATGCCAAAATTGATTGTTTCGTAAGGTTGTTAGTTTTCATATTCCTAACCAACCTGTTGTGAGAATTCAAGCAACTAAGCCATTAAAATCAATCACTGTTATATCAAGCCATAAAGCCATTCGTTTATTAAAAAACGGATGTCAAGCTTTCTTAGCCCATGTTATGGATTTGAATAAAGACACATCATATTTGAATAATATTCCTGTTGTTATTGACTTTCTTGACGTATTTCTTGAAGAACTTCCCGGTCTACCCCCCGAACGTGAAGTTGAATTCTTTATTGATCTTGAACCTGGTACAAAGCTCATTTCTAAAACCACATATCGAATGGCTCCTATTAAACTTTAGGAGTTAAAGGTCCAACTACAGGGAGTTGTTGGACATCGCCATTCGGCCCTAGTACATCTCCTTGGGGTGCTCCTGTTTTATTTGTAAAGAAGAAAGACGGGGGTATGCGACTTTGTATCGATTACCGGGAATTAAACCATGTCACAATCAAGAATAGGTATCCGCTACCTCGTATTGATGACCTATTTGACCAGTTACAAGGAGCACAATTCTTTTCAAAGATCAATCTTCGTTCTGGATATCATCAGCTGAAGGTTAAAATTGAGGATATTCCGAAGATTGCCTTCATAACTCGGTACGGGCATTATGAATTCCTAGTCATGTTTTTTGGATTGATTAATGCTCCTGCGGCTTTCATGGATATGATGAACCGAGTATTCAAGGATTATTTGGATCAATTCCTTGTTGTCTTTATTGATGACATGCTCATATATTCCAAAAGCCGTTAAGATCATGAACACCATTTGAAGCTGGTACTCCAAAGTGTGCGTGAAAATAAGCTATATGATAAGTTGAAGAAATGCGAGTTTTGGCTTGAGGAAGTAGCATTCCTAGGGCACGTGGTGTCAAAACATGGAGTATCTATTGACCCGGCGAAGATTGAAGCAATACAAAGTTGGGAGCAACCAAAGACGGTGGCCAAGTATCGTAGCTTTACGGGCTTAAATTGGTTATTATCGGAGATTCGTGGAAGGGTTTTCTCGAATTGCTACCCCATTAACTCAGCTAACTCAGAAAGATATCAAATTCGTATGTAGCGAGGAATGCGAGAAGAGTTTCCAAGAGCTTAAGAGAAGACTCATTTCGGCACCTGTTTTGACCATACCATCTGGTTCGGATGGATTTGTCATCTACATCGATGCCTCAGACAAAGGGCTATGATGTGTTCTCATACAACGTGGGAAAGTTATAGCGTATGCCTCGTGATAACTTAAAGAATATGAGAGAAATTATCCTACTCATGATCTAGAGTTGGCAGCAGTCGTTTTCGCGCTAAAGATCTGGAGGCACTATCTATATGGGGAGAAAGTGGAGATATATTCAGACCATAAAAGCCTCAAATATTTCTTCACTAAAAAAGAACTCAACATGCGGCAACGACGTTGGCTCGAGCTGTTGAAAGATTACGACCACACTATTCAATACCATCCTGGAGAAGCAAACGTGGTAGCTGACGCGTTGAGTAGAAGATCATATGCAGGAACGAGTACAATGATGTCAAGTATATGCATAGAACCAACGTTAATCGATAAAGTTAAAGTTGCTCAAGCCACAGACCCGGAGCTGATGTGTATGAAGAAGAAAGTGCAAGAAGGTGCTATTCCAGAAGCAAGAATCGATGAAAAAGGAATACTTCGAGTCCACTCCATACTTTGTGTTCCTAACGATTCTGATTTAAAGTACAAAATCATGATGGAGGCACACAATACACCATTTTCAATCCATCCTGGAAGAACCAAAATGTATCGTGATCTTTGACATACATTTTGGTGGAACAATATGAAGAGAGAGATTGAAAGTTTATCTCGAGGTGTTTAACTTGTCAACGTGTAAAGGCGGAGCATCAAGTGCCAAAGGGTCCATTGCAACCACTTGAGATTCTGAAATGGAAGTGGGAACACATTACCATGGATTTAGATTCTGGTCTTCCCACGGTTTCTCAAGGCATAAATGTTATTTGGGTTATTATTGATAGATTAACCAAGTCTCGCTTCATTTCTTCGACACGGAGACTTATTCCCTTAAACTTCTTGCTAGTAGATGTACGTGAATGAGATTATGAGGTTGCATGGCATGCCAATCCATAGTTTTGGATCGTGACCCAAAGATTCACTTCAAGATTTTGGGGTTAGCTTGCAAAAAAGCTATAGGCACGGAGTTCTTGTTAGGTTTGGCATACCATCCTCAAACGGACGGGCAATCAGAGAGGAATATTCAAACTCTTGAAGATCTATTAAGACTTTGTGTCCTAGATTTCAAAGGGAGTTGGGATAAGTACCTACCATTGGTGGAATTCTCCAACAACAACAGTTATCAGACAAGTATAGGTGTGGCTCCATTTGAAGCATTGTATGGACGAAAGTGTCGCTCTCTAGTATGTTGGGATGAGGTGGGAGAAGCAACATTGTTGGGACCAGAGTTGGTACGAATGACTACAGAGAAGATCCAAATGATTCGACAACGTATACAAACGGCACAAGATCGACAAAAGAGTTATGCGGATCTTCATCGAAAAGACGTGAAATTTGACATTGGGGATCATGTATTGTTGCGTGTGGCTCCATGGAAAGGAGTTACAAGATTTGGGAAGAGAGGAAAGCTCAATCCACGATTTATTGGTCCATTTTAGATTGTTGACCGAGTAGGAAATGTGGCCTATAGACTCGCGTTACCTCCAAGTATGTCTCGTGTTCATAATGTTTTTCATATATCTGTGCTACGTAAATATGTGAAAGACCCAAACCACGTTATTGAGTTAGAACCAGACGAGATAGCCAAAAACTTAACGTACGAAGAGGTACCTATCAAGATCTTGGATAGGAAGGAGCATGTCCTGCGCACGAAGATCATACCACAAGTTAAAGTTTTGTGGAGAAACCATGCTATTGAGGAAATGACCTGGGAGTTGAAAACGGAAATGAAAGCGAGGTATCCTCATCTTTTCGAAACACCAGGTACGTACGTCAATTTCTAGGATGAAATTTCATAAAGAAGGGAGGTTGTAAGACCCCAAATTATTAATAAATGAAATTTAATTTCCTCTATTTATCATTTTGAAATAGTAAGGGTTGATTTGATTAATGTGGTTAGTTATGGGTAAAATGCGCAAATATTTTAAATAAGTAAGTGGTTATAAAATATTTATTTTTATCGGAGAATATTCGTTTGGTCATGTAATATTTTTTCTTTGTCAAGGAATATTAAATGCGACTGACAAAACCTTGTGTGGGCCCCATAATGAAAAAAGCGATTGGATGAAGAAAAACGACAAGTATAAGTTATTTATAAATAATTTGGCGTAGTTATTACTGAATTATCTTGTTGGAATACCCGGTGGTTAAAACACGATGTCTGGCGTTGTTGCACAAAGATGCACCGCGGTATTGCACCAATTATTGATTCTTACGTAAGAAGGCACTACTCTCGATAAATGTTATAGTAATTACTATTCAAGTATTTTATTTTATTGATTCAATAATTGCTACGTTGATATTTTGTATTACTGTTGTTTCAATAATTGTCACTACCCAGTATTTTTCATTATCGGAGCAATAATTCATATTATCTGAATAATATTATAAGATAACATTATTGGTAATGTCTAGAAAGTTTTGTCTAAGGAGAGGTTTGGTCACCTAATTGCGCGCCAGTAAGGAGAAATCCTTATTGGAAAGCCCCCTCTTTCCTAGGAACTGCCTGGTTGTCAGTATTGTGATTCTATAATATTATTTATGAATAATTAATTATTGATTTATATGATGAGGAAAATATTCATTTTATGTGGATATAGATGGAGAAAATTTTTAAAGTGACAATTATTGAAAATCGATATTTTATCTTTTCTGATAAAATAATATTTTATTATATTATTATAATATAATAATGATGATATTTTACAATGAATGTGGGATATATGAGTATATGAAGAGGAAGAGTATTTTTGTTGTAAAGTTGTTTAAAACATGTTAAACATATGTCTGGGCCCATTTCTTGTAGAAATTTGATTATAGCTTTGTAGAATCGCTTGGTTTGTGGATTTGATTCAATTTACATTTGAATTTGAAAAATCTTTCTTACGTAAAAGTTGTAGATAATGGAATTTCCTATGCAAAAAACATGTGGTTTGAATTTTCTACGATAAAAAGGCTTTTTATTATGAATTATTGAAGTTCCGAAGTGCCAGAATAATTAATTTTTTTAAGTTTAAAATATTTTAATTCACAAAAATGTTTTTTGTGATGTAAGCTACTTGAATGGCTGATCTTTGACTAAAAAAGTGGGCGTAGGAAATTAATATATATATATATATATATATATATATATATATATATATATATATTATTATTAAATTTTCTGCTTTGGTGTTCTAAGCAATTTCCTATAAATAGGGTGCTTAGGTTAGAATTGAAAATCACACCAGAAACTGAAGTTTTCTCTCTCTTTCTCTCTCGATATATTGAGCGTATTCTTGTAAGTATTTTAATACTTTGAGTGTTGCTATATGGTGCAAGTTCAAGTCATAGCCTATATCCGGTGTTTCAACTAGAAGTACTGTCTTTACGAGGTAAGGGATATTTTTTTTAAATGATATTAATTCTTTCAATATCATTATACCGAAATATTGTGAGTATTTTTCTTGCGAAATTCTTGCCTTTTAGTGTCAGGGTTACTATTCACGTATACGACACTATTCACGAATACGACACTATTCACCGAAAAAAATGAAATTTTCTTCTTTTTGTCCAAAATATCTATTATGGATACTAGCTTTGATTATCCATGTTTTGATCATTCTTGAATTTTACTCCACTATGATTATTTCTGAGGTATTTTTGGACATGGAATAGCTGAAATACGAATTCTTAATATTTATTCTTTTGTTTCACTGGATTCGTTTTCTTTAAAATATTTTTCATCATCCTCAGTCCTAAATGATGATATTACTAAATATCTTTGGCATGTAGTGCAAAGTTGAATGATTTTCTGATAAATATCTTTGGCCCGTAGTTCAAAGATGAACATGTGTTTAGATGAACATGACCAACTGATGAATATCTTTGGCTGTAGTAGTGCAAGATAAATATTTAATTCGAGATATATATTGATTGATGTTACGGGATAAAATATCAACGATGAACTTTTAAATTCATATATAGAAGATAGTAGTTTGCATTCTCTACTTAACTCTTCTAATGAATTATTATTTCCGCTGCGAAGATTGATTTAAAACTGGTTGTCTATTGTATTCTATTAGATTTTTTCCTGTTGAAGACTAACGGTAATTTGTTCTATGTTATTTTAGTCATAATATTCTTTACTGGGCTAGTTGAGCTTACCCTTTTCCTTTTTGTTCCATTTTTCTTCTCAGGAGGCGAGAATATAGCGAGTACTAGTCGGGGTATGGAATGAAGGTTTTAGAAAGTCATTTTAGTAGTCCTCACCATTTTTGTAAAATAATGTATCAATAATTGTAATGAGGACTTATTTGAGTGTGGATATTGTCTAGATGACAATATTTGTATTTAAACTCACATTTTTTATGTTGTATTAATAAAGTTTTAGTTGTTTCTGTACCATGTATTTTGATGACTCAGAATGGGTGTTGTATACCTATTTTGGGGGTGTCACAGAGTGTAGGTTCTGCACATTTAATAAACGCGTACACTCAACCCTTACGTTGGCTAAAGTGTCTAACGCTTACATTCATTCTAACATTCTATATCCGACTCACCCTTAGACTTTCATTAATATCATTAGAATTCTCTACGACTTTTCTTGATACCATTCATATCTTACTTACTACTTTCGTCAACGTCCAAGTCATACAACCATTGTACACTTAGAACGTTCATCCGACGCAACTACGATTCACGAGGATCGTTTACGTATTCGACGTTCACGTTGCTCGTCTCTTAATCTCTCACTCAACCTTTACTCAAGGTTTGAATTTCATTCATCGTTATCCATCCCATGAACCCCATGTTCATTATTCATTCTTAATGTCGAAGCCATACCGTTTGTTGTATGCTAAGACCGATCGTTCATCGCAACAAAGTTGTATTCATAGCGTCTATACGCTTTACACTTATCTCTCATTACCATGACATAACATCATAATGTTATTCATTACCTTCTTCACTCAACGTCTAAGGAATCACAATCACAGTAATCCCCCACGTTCATTTATCATGACTATGGTCCCCGGCTATCGGTTACGTAATCTAGCGTTTACATTCTCTATCTTTTAATCTTGTTAAATCTTTCCGTTCAACCTTCACTAAAGGTTTAACACACTTACTTAAGTGTTACATTACTTGAACTATGTGTTCATACTTCTTTCTTGCACATCCCCCAGTACTTGGGAAATAAAAATCTCATTTACTGGCATTACCACCTTACAGGCGTCGATGGCGTAGCCTGCCTTCTTCCTCTCTCTCGCACTGTGGCGCGACCTATTTCTCTCTCCTCACTTCCCGGGCTAGCGCTGTGGCGCCAAGTCCTTTGTTATCTCTTGCGCTGCGCTTACGTACTTCAATATGCCTCGGACAGAACTTCATTCTGAATCCGTTAACATGCATTTCAATTGGCTTAATCTTAACCCTTCATTCATTTTTACGCTTTTAACGTTCTTCGCTCGCTCGTCCATAATTCGGTCATCCGAACTCGGAACTCGTTCATTCTTGAGTCCACGACTCACGTTTTCTACATTCCCTTACTTTCTTATGAAACCCTACATGTTCGGGTTCATTTACTAACTTTCTAATTCTCGTTCGTCTTTTACCAAAATTTCGCCATAACTTCGTTATAGCTAAGTTTTAATCTGTTTTTCATGAACGTTTCTACCGTTCCTAACCAAGCAATATGCAACTAACTTATACACGATGGTTTTAAACTTGTCCATCAACAACAATTATCCTACGATGGTTTTAAATTTGTCCATCAACAACATTCTTCGTGTTCTTCGCGTGTTCTTCGCGTTCTTCGTTCGTTCTTCATTTTAATCAATATTTTGGATTACGATTCTAATTTTTCTTGGAATTTGATGTTATAGAACATCATTCCTTACTTATTTCACCTACTCACTCATAAGATTCATTCGGATCGCTCAAAATCCTTACGAATCTTATACTTCCTTAAGAAATTTATAAACTAAATTTCTAATTCTTATTTCTTCATTTTCTCATGATTTCAACCATATGAAATCATTTCTAACATCATCTTCTCCCTATTCTCATTAAGCTATGTTTTAAACATAGAAACTTAAAGAAAATATTAGAAGAAACTAGGGTTCGGATTACTGCTTCTTCTTTAATCCTCTTCCAGTTACTCTGGCCAAGGCGATTTGCAAGCTTTTTTATTTCACGATCACTTTTGATCCGAACATTCATGCTCACGCTCTTCCTTCTCCTTCTTCATCCGAGCTCTCTCTCTTTCTAGTGTGGGATTTTTCAAAATCTCAAAATAATGAAATCTAGCTTCCTATTTATAGAAAACCAAAGCTTAGGGCAAATTGGTCATTTTGCCCCCACCTCCTTACTATTCCCACCTCCTCCAACACTTAGCCACAAAGTAAACTTGGCCTCCACCCTTACTTGGTGGCCAAGTGGCCGGCTCACATGCCCATGGGTCACCCCTTGGGTTGCCCCGTGGTTCTTACCCATCCGTTTACCCATCGATTCAATACGCGGTTTATTTTCTTAGTTTGGACCTTAACCCTAATTCTTCTTGGGCCTATCTTGGGCTTGATTTCACAAAGCATTGGGCTTGATATAATCCAAGTCCAATTGGATACTACAAAGTCCATGAACTCAAAGTCCATTAAGACTAATCGTATTATACGCATTTCATTCTCGTATTCTCGTATTCTCTTCGTATATCGTTCGTACGATATTCGTATTATACGTCGTACTAATCTTCGTACTATACTCGTATCATACTCGTATTTCTCACGCATAATAACCCTAATTATTATACGCGATCATAACATTCTCGGAACTCACTTTTCCTAACCCTTAGGTTTTGAGTCCGCAGGAGAAAACTTCATTTTTGCCATAACTGAAATATTATTGAATATTCCATCACGTCTCAAGATTATACGTAATCAATAACTTCTCGGAATTTCAAAATATTAATAAACCATAACGGATAAATATCGGATGAAGAAAATTCGACAAATTTGAGTTTTTATAAATAACGGCGTAGTTATTCTGAATTAACCTTTGTTGGAATACCCATTGGTTAAAATCTGATGTCTGGCGTGGTTTTGAGTTTTACATAGCACGTAGTTTTTACCGCGTATTTTTGAATTATTGATTCTTACGTGAAAGGCACTACTCGATAATTATTACGATAATTCTTTATTCAATATTTTATTTTATTGGTTCAATAATTCTTTGCGTTGATATTTTATATTATTGTTGTTTCAATAATTGTCAACTGCCTGATATTTCCCATTATCGGATCAATAATTCATATTATTTGAATATAATATTATGAGATAGCATTATTGAAATGTCTAGAAAGTTACATCGAGGAGAGGTTGGTCACACTAATTGCGGCGCTTGATGAGGAGAAATCCTTATCGAAAAACCCCTCTTTCACAGGAGCGCACGGTTGTCATAAATGTGATTACATAATATTATTTGTGAATAATTAATTATTGATTTATATGATAAGGAAATATTTATTTGATGCGGATTTAAATGATGGATTTATTTATGTGGTTATAAATGAAGGAATTAATGTTGAGGTGTTTTTATCGATTATTTTGTCGGAATGGAGTATTAAAAATCAAACCCGGTGTTCTTGAGATATATTAAGTGAGTTATAATTTTTAATCAAATAGTTTGGATCGTTGTGATTTTTGGATATGTTATACATATATAAGTTGAGTATATGTCCACAAATTTTGAGCCAATTAAAAATGAGCGTATGATTTGTTATGAATTTTAAGAGGTGGTGGTTGAAATTGTTGAAGTTTTGAAATTTATCATTTTGGTGGAAAATTCTAAATTGGTGGGCCCCACTTTTTGGTTGGTGAAATGTGCTCAAATTGAATTTCAAATGTGGTGGGTGGCAATAATAGCGAGTAAAAAGCATCGGTGGTTGGTCAAAATGCTGCTTGACGTCTTAACATTTTCTATAAATAGAGGCTAAGTTAGAATTGAAAATCACACGAAACAAGTTTTCTTTCTCTCTATATTATCGGCGTATTTTGTGAGTATTTAGATACTTTGAGAGTTCTTTATTCGATTACAAGTTTCATTCGACATCATGTCAGATATTCCATTAAAATACGGTTTCTTTGAGGTAAGGGATGTTATTTTCTTCTAATGATGTTATTCTTTCAATATCATTATCTTTGAAATATTGGTATGGATTTTATTGTGGAATTTCTACCTTTTTGTGTGGGGGTTACTATTCACGTATACGACACTATTCACGTATCTGCACTTATTCACGAATACGACACTATTCATTAAAAAATGAAATTTTCTTCTTTTTTGTCCAAGATGTCTATTATGGTTACTATCTTTGATTGTATCCATGTTTTGATCTTTATTTTTGAATTACGCTTCAAATTTAGTTATTATGGAGTATTATTGAACTTGGATAAAGCTATGTCTGAATCCTAATATTTGTCCTTTTGTTTCATTTGGATTCGTTTTCTTTAAAAATATTTTCATCATCCTCGGTCCTAAATGATGATATTAATGAATATCTTTGGCTTTAGTAGTGCAAAGATGAATGATTACCTAATGAATATCTTTGGCCGTAGTGCAAAGATGAGCAGTGTTGAGATGAACATGACCAATTGGTGATACAAATGAATATCTTTGGCTGTGGTGCAAAATGAATATTTGATTCAAGATGTATATTGATTGATGTTACGAGGGATAAAATATTGATGATGGACTTTTAAATCTTAGAAGATAGTAGAATTCTTTCTCTACTTGACTCTTCAATGGATTGATGTTTTTAATTGCGATTGTTGATCTAAAACTTGTTGTCTATTATATTTTATCATATTTTCCTGTTGAAGACTAATGATAATTTGTTGTATATTATCTTAGTCATAATATTCTTCTTTTGGCTAGTTGAGCTCACCCTTTTCCTTTTTGTTCCATTGTTCTTCTCGGAGGAGAGAATTTAGCGAGAAACTAAGCAGGGTATGGAGTGATGATTCAAGATAGTTGTTTTAGTAGTCCTCACTATTTTGTAAAATAGTGTATCAATAATTGTAATGAGGACTCCTTTTGAGTTTGTATACTCTCTATTAGACAATAGTTGTATTCAAACTCACGATATATGTGTTATCGTATTTTTTGCACGACAATTGTTGTATTCTTGAAGTTGTATTTGTTTACGTACCATGTATTTGGCGACTCGGAATGGGTGATGTATACCTATTTTGGGGGCGTCACGATTAATATCAAAGCTTAGGGATATGATCCTGGTGAGATGTGAGACAAGAACTAGGAGGGAGAGTCGAGAATTCCTTATTAGTATGACCTTATTGTTATTTGGTTGGTCGATCGGAGCATATGGTTAATATGTGATATGTTAATTTGTTAATTAACCCTTGTTTTATGGCGATATTTAAGAATGGCGGTGGGAAATATTAACGATGGAGTGAATGAGGCAGTGGAGACACCTTTAATCACCACCCGAGGAGCGTGCAACAGGAAGGCAATATTCCTCCTGTAAACAACACTCTAGAACAAATGATGAATGATGGGATGTTTAGAAGTTTTTTGCAATTCATGCAAAAATCGAGAGCGAGGAGACTTCGTGCACAAAATACGGGTGGAAATGATAGCAATACGCGACTTGTCACATCAAGCGATTCGAGGAGTTGGGACCACGAATTTATTGGAAAGCGGATCCGATCGAAGCGGAAATGTGGGTCAAACAAATTACCAAGATATTCGATGTCTTGGGATGCGGAGAAACAAAGGTTCCATTCGCCACCTTTATGTTCATGGTGAAATGAGATTCTTTGGTGGGAGTCGTGAAGCGTACCGACTGCCGCTTTTCAACATGTCTTGGGAAACGTTTGAAAAACTATTTAATGACAAGTACTTTCACGAAAGTATTAAATCATATGAAGGAGGTGGAGTTTATCGGTGGAACAAAACAACATGGCGGTGTCGATCTGAGGCGAAGTTTGCGAGTTATCGAGTTTTTGCACCTCATTTGGTGAGAATGAGGAGCGAATGACGAGGATGTTTACGAGAGGTCTAAAACCAGAGATTCGACAATATCTTATCTCTCATAAATTTTCTTTATATTCGGATGTTGTAAATGGGGCTCAATTATTAGGCGAGATAATGAGTATATTCAACGAGGGACCACAACGAGGTCATCTGGGTGGCGGCGATCATAGGAGCAATGACAACCGGTGAGGGAGGAAAACATTGAGACAAAAGCGGTAACCACTCTGGTGGTAATCGTGGCCATGAAAATAGAAGAAGCGAGTGGGAGGAGATTTCAAGAGGAGAAGGTACAACAATGATAACGTGAAGGCGTCGGCCTGAACATCAACTATTTTAGGGGGGAGAGAGCGAGCATTGCGTCGTTTTTATTACAAATCTTGGGAAAGAGGACACATCATTGAAGCGCCCACAACAATCCAAGGTGTGTTATAAGCTGTGGAAAGGAAGGTCATATAGCTAGAGATTATCTAGTTGCGAAACCAAGTTCAACGGGATGGTGACTCAAAAGGCTATCGAGACAAGTCAAAATCGGTGGTTCTGGAAGGGCGTTTGTCGTGGCTTGCCCAAAATCGAGGAACCCAAATGAGGTGATCACGGGTAAGCTAATCATAAACTCTTGCGAAGTTTATACCTTATTGAATCTGGTTCTACCCATTCTTTTATCTCTCTACTTGTGCTCAGCGTTTAAACTTGACTCAGGAGAAGTTAGACCTTGACTTATCTGTTGAGACTCAGTTTAGGAGAAACTTTCATTACATCTCTTGTTTATAAATCTTGCTTGATTCAAGTTGGTACCATCACATTACCTGTTGATCTTATTTAGTTGAAAATTCTTGCATTTGATGTGATTTTAGGGATTGATTGGTTAACCACTCATCATCATGCTAAAATTGATTGTTTTTAAATAAGGTTGTCGGTTTTCATATTCTAACCAACTTTGTTATGCGAATTCAAACAACCAAACCACTAAAATCAATCAACATCATATCAAGCCCAAAAGCTATTCGTTTATTGAAAAATGGATGTCAAGCTTTCTTAGCCCATATCACGGACTTGAACAAAAACACGTCGATTTGAATAATATTTACATTGTTAGTGAATTTCTGGCGTATTTCTGAAGAACTTCGGTCTACCCCAGAGCGTGAAGTTGAATTCTTTATTGACCTTGAACTTTGGTACAAAGCCCATTTCTAAAACCCCATATCGAATGGCTCTATTGAACTTGAGGAGTTAAAGGTCCAACTACGAGAGTTGTTGGACATCGGTTTCATTAGTCTAGTACATCTCCTTGGGGTGCTCTATTTTTTATTAAATAAAGAAGAAAGATGGTAGTATCGCGACTTTGTATCGACTACTGAGAAATTGAATCATGTCACTATCAGAATAGGTATCCATTACCTCGCATAGATGACTTGTTTGACCCGATTCTGAAGGAGCACAATTCTTTTCAAAGATCGATCTTAGATTACGGATATCATCAATTGAAAGATTAAAAGCGAGGATATTCAAAGGCGCCTTGAGAACTTCGATGCGGGCATTATGAATTCTTAGTCATGTCTTTTGGATTGACTAATGCTCCTGCTTTGCTTTCATGGATATGATGAGCCGTGTGTTCAAAAAATATTTGGATCGATTCGTTGTTGTCTTTATTGATGACATCCTCATCTATTCAAAAGTGAAGAAGATCATGAGCACCATTTTGAAATTTGAATCTTGCAAAGCTTCGTGATAACAAGTTGTATGCCAAAATTGAAGAAATCACGAGTTACGGCTTGAGGAAGTAGCATTCCTTGGCGCACGTGGTGTCAAAACATGGAGTATCTGTCGACCCGCGAAGATTGAAGCCATACAAAGTTAGGAGCAACCAAAGTCGGTGGCCAAAATCGTAACTTTACGGGCTTAGTTGGTTCTTATCGGAGATTAAATGGAAGGATTTTCTCGAATCGCTACTCAGATTAACTCGGTGACTCGTAAAGATATAAAATTCGGTTGGGCGAGGATTGTGAGAAGAGTTTTCAAGAACTTCGAGAGAGACTCATTTAAGCACTGTTACGACAATACCATCTGGTTCGGATGGATTTGTTATCTCTGATGATGCTTGAGGCAAAGGGTTAGGATGTGTTCTCATGCAACATGGGAAAGTCATAGCCTATGCCTCGCGACAACTTAAAGAATATGAGAGGAATTATCCTACTCATGATTTGGAGTTAGCGGCCCGATCGTTTTTCGCGTTGAAGATCTGGAGACACTACTTGTATGGGGAGAAAGTGGAGATCTATCTGAGATCATAAAAAGCCTCAAATATTTCTTCACCCAAAAGGAACTCGATATCTGACAGCGGCGTTGGCTCGAAATTTGTTGAAAGATTACGATCATACCATCCAATATCATCTGGAAAAGCAAACGTGGTAGTAGCGCATTGAGTAGAAGATCATATCTGAAGTGCAGTGCAATGTTGTTAACACAAAGGTCCATTTTGTATGACTTGCAAAGGATGGAGATAGAGTAAAGGCTCCAGTACCCACGTGATGATATCAAACATACTGAGTAGAATCAGACTTTAATCGATAAAGTTAAAAGGCTGCTCAAGCTACGGACATGGAGTGATCGCGTATGAAGAAGAAAGTGCAAGAAGGTGCTATTCGAAGCGAAAATCGATGAAGAAGGAATACTTGAGTCGACTCCAGACTTTGTGTTCTAACGATTACGACTTGAAGCATAGAATCATGATGGAGGCACACAACACACCGTTTTGCAATCCATCACAGGAGTACCAAAATGTATCATGATCTTGACATACATTTTGGTGGAACAATATGAAGAGAGAGATCGCGGAGTTTATCTCGAGGTGTTTAACTTGTCAACGTGTAAAGGCGGAGCATCAAGTGCCTAAGGGTCCATTGCAACCACTTGAGATTCCAAAATGGAAGTGGGAACACATTACCATGGATTTAGTTCTGGGTCTTCCCACGGTTTCTCAAAGGCATAGATGCGATTTGGGTTATTGTTGATAGATTAACCAAGTCTGCTCATTTCTTGCCTATCTGGGAGACTTATTCCTTGAGCGTCTTGCTAGTATATACGTGAATGAGATTGTAAGATTGCATGGCATGCCGGTATCCATAGTTTTGGATCGTGACCCAAGATTCACTTCACGATTTTGGGTTAGCTTGCGAAAAGCTATGAGCGCAGTTCTGATTGATTTGGCATACCATCCTCAAAGCGGACGAGGCAATCGAGAGAGGACTATTCAAACTCTTGAAGATCTATTAAGACTACTGTGTCCTAGATTTCAAAGGGAGTTGGGATAAGTACCTACCATTGGTGGAATTCTCCTACAACAACGATTATCGAGCAAGTATAGGTGTGGCTCCATTTGAAGCATTGTATGGAATGAAAGTGTAGCTCTCTCGGTATCTTTGGGGCGAGGTGGGTGAAACAACGTTGTTGGGACGAGGGTGATATGCATAACTACTGAGAGAAGATCCAAATGATCCGACAAGCGTATACAAAGCGGCACAGGATCGACAAAAGAGTTATCACGGATCTTCATTGAAAGGGCGTGGAATTTAATATTGGGGATCATGTATTGTTATTCGTGTTGCACCATGGAAGGAGTTACAAGATTTGGGAAGAGAGAAAAGCTCGATCCACGATTTGTTGGTCCATTTGAGATTCTTGACCAAATAGGAAATGTGGCTATAGACTCGCATTACCTCCAGCATGTCTCGTGTTCATAATGTTTTTCACATATCTATGCTTAAATAATATGTGAAAGACCACGAACCACATTATTGAGTTAGAACCAGGACGAGATAGCCAGAAGATTTAACGTCTGAGGAGGTACTGTTAAGATCTTGGATAGGAAAGAGCATATCCTACATACGAAGGTTATACCACAAGTTAAGGTTTTGTGGAGGAACCATGCTATTGAAGAAATGACACAGGAGTTGGAATCGAAAATGAAAGCGAGGTATCCTCACCTTTTGAAACACACCGAATGCGTCGTCGATTTAGAGGACGAAATTTCATAAGGAGGGAGGTTGTAAGACCCCAACTTATTATAAATAAAATCAAATTTCCTCTAATTATTATTGTGAATAATAAGGTGTTAATTTGATATAATGCTTTGGTTATGGGTGAAATGTGCAAATTTTTGCAAAATAAGCAAGTGGTTATAAAATATTCATTGTTGTCGGGGAATATTAGTTTGGTGGTGTGGAATATTCTTTACTATCGGGGAATATTAAATGCGATGAGTATGACCATTTATGGGCCCATAACGGATAATGGTCGGATGAAGAAAATGACAAATTTGAGTTTTTACAAATAACGGCGTAGTTATTCTGATTAACACTTTGTTGGAATACCGGTGGTTAAAATCTGATGTCTGGCGTTAGGTTGCCGTTAGCACACGATTTTTGCACTGATATTTTTGAATTATTGATTCTTACGTGAAAGGCACTTTTCGATAATTATTACGATAATTCTTTATTCAATATTTTATTTTATTGGTTCAATAATTGCTTGCGTTGATATTTTATATTATTGTTGTTTCAATAATTGTCCTTTGCATATATTTCCCATTATCGGATCAATAATTCATATTATTTGAATAATATTATGAGATAGCATTATTGGCAATGTCTAGAAAGTTACATCGAGGAGAGGTTTGGTCACTAATTGCGGCATGATGAAGGAGAAATCCTTATCGGAAAAGCCCCTCTTTCTGGAGGAGCTGCTTTTGGTTGTCATAAATGTGATTACATAATATTATTTGTGAATAATTAATTATTGATTTATATGATAAGGAAATATTTATTTGATCTGATTTAAATGATGGATTTATTTATGTGGTTATAAATGAAGGAATTAATGTTGAGGTGTTTTATCGATTATTTTTGTCGGAATGGAGGTATTAAAAATCAAACCGGTGTTCTTGAGATATATTAAGTGAGTTATAATTTTTAATCAAATAGTTGGATCGTTGTGATTTTTGGATATATTTATACATATATAAGTTGAGTATATGTCCACAAATTTTGAGCCGTTAAAATGAGCGTATGATTTGTTATGAATTTTAAGAGGTGGTAGTTTCGAAAATTGTTGAAGTTTTGAAATTTATCATTTTGGTGGAAAATTCTAGAATTGGTGGGCCCCACTTTTGGTTGGTGAAAATGTGCTCAAATTGAATTTCAAATGTGGTGGGTGGCAATAGTAGCGAGTAAAGCCATCGGTGTTGCGGTCGAGTCTGCCTTGACGTGTCTTAACATTTTCTATAAATAGAGGGCTAAGTTAAATTGAAAATCACACGAAAATAAGTTTTCTTTCTCTCTATATTATCGGCGTATTTTGTGAGTATTTAGATACTTTGAGAGTTCTTTATTAATACAAGTTTCATTGACATCATATCAGATATTCCATTAGAAATCGGTTTCTTTGAGGTAAGGGATGTTATTTTCTTCTAATGATGTTATTCTTTCAATATCATTATCTTAAAATATTGGTATGGATTTTATTGTGGAATTTCTACCTTTTTGTGTCGGGGTTACTATTCACGTATCTCGACACTATTCACGTATCTGACCTTATTCACGAATACGACACTATTCATAGAAAAATGAAATTTTCTTCTTTTTGTCCAAGATGTCTATTATGGTTACTATCTTTGATTGTATCCATGTTTTGATCTTTATTTTTGAATTACGCTTCAAATTTAGTTATTATGGAGTATTATTGAACTTGGATAAAGCTATGTCTGAATCCCTAATATTTGTCCTTTTGTTTCATTTGGATTCGTTTTCTTTAAGATATTTTTCATCATCCTCGGTCCTAAATGATGATATTAATGAATATCTTTGGCTTGTAGTGCAAAGATGAATGATTACCTAATGAATATCTTTGGCTAGTAGTGCAAAGATGAGCAGTGTTGAGATGAACATGACCAATTTGGTGATACAAATGAATATCTTTGGCACATGTAGTGCAAAGATGAATATTTGATTCAAGATGTATATTGATTGATGTTACGAGGATAAAATATTGATGATGGACTTTTAAATCTTAGAAGATAGTAGAATTCTTTCTCTACTTGACTCTTACAATGGATTGTTGTTTCAATTGCGATTGTTGATCTAAAACTTGTTGTCTATTATATTTTATCATTTTTTCTGTTTGAAGACTAATGATAATTTGTTGTATATTATCTTAGTCATAATATTCTTTCTTTGGGCTAGTTGAGCTCACCTTTTCCTTTTTGTTCCATTGTTCTTCTCGGGAGGAGAAATTTAGCGAGGAACTAAGCGGGGTATGGAGTGATGATTCAAGATAGTTGTTTTAGTAGTCCTCACTATTTTGTAAAATAGTGTATCAATAATTAATGAGGACTCCTTTTGAGTTTGTATACTCTCTATTAGACAATAGTTGTATTCAAACTCACGATTATATGTTGTTGTATATTTTGTATTCGACAATTGTATTCTTGAAGTTGTATTTGTTTCTTTACATACCATGTATTTGGCGACTCGAATCCCAATGGGTGATGTATACCTTTTCAACATCATCATAACACTTAACATCTGACGGATCAAGGCCTTGCCAAGTCTTGTCAGACGCCGGTTTATGATTTCTGGGTTACCCAGAAATCGACTGGTCATGCTCGGTCAACGGGTTTTGACCAAGAATAACTCAAAATCTGGACATGGAATGGTTGTGATTCCACTTCCAGATCAAAGACCTCATACCAGACTACCGATCCAAAACATAAAACAACAAAAATCATGAACATGTAGAGATCTAAGGCCACTGACATTCATTGTCAGACACAAAATAAATTTTTTCCTAGATTTTTGAAAACACCAAATCCGAGCCTATAGATGTTATGGATCTAACATCTATCAACCCACATCTAACACAAAATTAAAGATCAGATTTGGTTTTTAAGTTATAACTTTCTTGATCAAATCCTTGATTCAGAGCTTATGATCTGTTAGATGTATTCGTGGGGCTTGTTTTGTGACTAATCTAGCAAGGAAATTTCGTGGGTTTGAGCTTGAGAGAGTTTGGTTGGGTGTTGGTTGTACAAAAGCTTAAGAAATGAAATTTCCCTCTCTTAATCTCTATATATATTACATTTAATGAAGTTTGCTGATATGTAATGCTGATTGTTGGAGATTTGATCACATGGGGTAGGTAGATTTGGTCACCAACTCCTTATCATAGCTAGATTTACATGTTAGCTTAAATAATGCAAGAGGGGTATAATTGTCATTAGCCTTATGATTTTAATGGCAAATATGTAACATGGCAAACCCTTAGGGCTTGACTCTTAGGATTTAACCCTAAGGTTTAACACAAAAATTGAAGGATTTCTAATTAGCGTTTAAAATAATAAAAATTAGTTTCTAAAAATGAAATTTATGATTTCTTGATTAGTTTGGGCTTTCTAAATAATTAGACCCACCAATTAAGTTTCATAATTCAATAATTAGCATTAGGGCTTATAATTAGCAATTAGGGTTACCCATTTAGCAATTAGGGTTACTAATTACTATTTAGGTTTTCTAATTCGGCTATTAGGGTTTTAAATTTAGAATTTAGGGTTTTGAATATTTAGGGTTCTCCCTAATTAGGGTTAATATCTATAACACCGACCGTTAATCAAATTATCATGCTTACATAACGTCTTAACAAATTTATAGAGTCGTAAATGGCCTTCAAATTAGGGTTTCAAATTAATTAGAGTTTATAATATAAATATTAGGGTTTCTAAAAATTAAGATTTCTAAATATTAATTAGGCTTCCTCTAATTAATAATAAATTCTATAATACTTAACCTTAATCATAATAATACAGTTATATAAAAGTCTCGAACTCATAATTGAGTTTCAAATTAGAGCTTAACCAATAACATTAGGGGTTTCTACTGTTCTACTATAATTTACCAACCATTATCAGTCCACACATATACAGTACATATCTATAGCACTGAAATAAAATAATATTATATTATTATTCTCATCCCTTGATCAAAATCCAAAATTAGCGTTTGGATTCCATATTTGATTTATCTTTCATAAATAACATTATTAACTAAGTTAAAATAATTAACTTATTAATATATAATCATATTTTCATAGAAAATAATTAATAAAACCATTTCTACTATAAAATTAATTATTAATTATAAGAATCTAATTTATAATGATCAATAATTCTAGAATTAAATTATTTGTAATCATTCATGTAATAAATATATTTTATATTCATCACATAAATACATACACATTACCTTGCACGCATTCTCACCTATAAAAAAAATTATACGTAAATTTTTTGATTTAATTATATAGAAAATATCAGGTTATTACAGGTTTTATCGCCGATACCTTCACCGGATATTAACTCCAATAGATTGATTACCACTGGGTATTAACACTGATACCTTCATTGGGTACCGACTCCAATGGATTGATTATGTTAGGTTTGTATATTGCGCAAATATGAAATCAAATTACATAAAAAGTGCGGAAGCGCGATAAAATAGGAATTTAAAATTTTCATACAAATCCATCACCATGAGTATAGTTTGTGCATAATTATCAATCAATAGAAAAGAGATGGAGATCATATTCATACCCTTATAGAAACGAGATTTCTTAGGTACAAGATCACCTCCAATTCCTTTCCAAGTTTAACTTGAATTTGCCAAGTTTGATTCCTTCCTTCGATCAACGTTAACCACCCAAGTGTTTGGCCTCTAGAGGTGATCCACCCAGGAAGAACACGTATTCAAGAAGATGGGTGTTTCGAAAAACCTTAGTTTTTCTACCTCTATAAAAAAGGTGTACTCCCCCAACTCTTGAAATTGTCATTCATGTGTGTTGTGAAAAACATCAACCCTCACTCATAATAAGACTCATTTTATTTATAGATATAGGCAACCCTCCTTTACAATTAAGGAATTGAGTTTTATTTTAACTAATTAAACTCCTGTAGACACTCGAAATGTTTTGTACACCTGTCACTAACCTTGCAGGAGGACAAATTCGTCTTTCAAGAGAGAACCCTGGAAGACAGTTCATATCCATTCCGGATACTATCGAAAGTTCAGCATCAACCCCGGAACACACACCGGGAGTAACAATTTTACCTCGGAGATAACCCCGAGGCGTGAGGATCCAATATCGGAACACACACCGGAGAAGACCGATTAATCTTGGAGATAACCCCGAGGTATCCAGTCTCAGTCCCAATCATGGGAATAGCTACCAACCTTGGTGATAACCCCAAGGAATACAGTTCTGGCGATAACCCTGAAAATGCTTGTTTCAAATGCAACCAGCTTCAATCTCGGCGCTCACAACGAGATACTCAGTACCAACCCGGAGATAACACCGGAGGACATGCACACCTCGAAATTGACCACGAGGACCTTGAACACTTATAGCGATCCAATCTCAAATAAGCCACGAAAGCAACGTCTGCTGCTCATTAAACCGTGATAACTCCGTGAGAGAGGCAAAGGCATCATCTCGCCGCTCTAAGGCCACATCACGTCGTCTCAACATCTCATACATACATTTTACACCACGATGTCCCACAAGTATCTAGGAGAACCAATCCCGAGTTACTATTGTGTGGGGTAACGGATAGAATTTGAAGCTTGAAGACCGGATGGCATCGTCCCATCTTCAATGACTTCGTACAAACTCTAATCCCATGCCATTGTACAACTCTCGACAACGGCGGTCCAAAATTGGTCTTGTATACCTCAATCGGATGCCCGGATTGCAATTATGAAAGTTCAAGCGGACATTACAGTACCCGAGTGCACATATTACGAGATAACCCAACCCGAGAAACCCGGGGCAACCCGGGCAGCCTCAGGTACACCTGCGGCTGGCTGTAGGTACACCTGCGGCTCCCCCTTTATAAATAGAGCGCTTGGGGTGGCCATTTTGAGAAGGGAAAGAGCAAGGAAGCCCTGTCAAATTTGCTCCGTACTTGCAATATACTGAATGCTTTCCCATTTTAAACATATGTGAGCTCATATATAGCTACTTTTGTACCTACAAAAGCCAGTGTTTATCCACTTTAAAGATATAGAAGTCTTCTTTGGCAGCCCACTGTAAGCCTTCTCACACACTTTAGAGTCTTTCTCTTCATCTTTGCATACACCTTTCTTCACGTTGAGAGTCGTGTTGCGTGTTATTTCAGTTTGTATATACATATATATTTATATATATATATATATATATATATATATATATATATATATATATATATATATATATTTATGTGTAGAACTTTGTTCGATGAGCCTGAACTTTAGTGCAGGCGTTTACTACTTTAATATATATATACATTTATATATATTAACCGTGTGTCTGGACTACATTAGATGAGCACAGATTTTACATCCGGCATGCGTTTACTACTTTAATATATATATATATATATATATATATATATATATATATATATATATATATATATATATATATATATATATAGAGAGCTCTTCCATAGTAATGGGTTCTTTATAGTCTTTATCTGACACCCTCTTTTTGGACCGTTGATAAATTGAATTGATGGCTGCGATTAACTTTTTTATTTGATAAGCCGACACAGGTTGTTGTGCCTTATTATTTACCTGTACCGGCTTCTATTTTATTAAGTGAATATTAACTTGTCAGTATAGTTATAAAAAGTGAATATTTATTATTAAAATAATCAGTAGAGTCTGATTCTCTTGGGCTTACACATTTTCTTAAATTTTTTTATTTCTCTCGGCTGTCTGGTAATCACGTACCGTCATTAAAATAATAAAATAATCTGGTTGATCTGACTTCATCCTACACACATTTTTTTTTATTTTTTATTTCTCTGGCCTAAGACATCTTGATACTACCGGCATTAAAATAATAAAATAATCCGTAGAAAGTGACATCTACCGGTATTAAAAATTGAAAAAAAAATATCCTACTAGAAGACAAAATGATCTGGTTTGGTATTAAAAAATTAAAAAAATAACCGGTCATTCTGACATGTCATACGGTGGTATTAAAAATTGAAAAAATTAATTTTATTCAAGCAATTCATTTACTAAATGATTCGAACTCATGACCTCAAACTCCAAACACTCGTTATATGACCACCCCGAACACCACAGGCCTAATTTATTAATTTCAACCAAGAATATATCTTTATATTAAAACTTCACCATCCCCAAAATCTATATTCTTGTATTATTATTATATTACGATTTATTATTATTAATAAGTCTATATAATACATATGGGGTTTTCTATTTAGAAATAAGTTAATATCTATATTTATTAAGCAATTTTGATTATTAGTAATGATTTTATATATTAAGCAATGATTTTATTATTAAGAAATGATTTTATTATTAATAAAACTAGTGAAGTATAATAATATGTGATTATCAATTTATAAAAGTAGTGAAGTATTATTATAATAATAATAATGTGATTATCAATATTAGAAGTCTGATTATACCAATACTAATCTTTGCATAACATTAAGAGGAATAGTCATATTACATGTTCATTCTCATAAAATAAAAAAACATAGAATGATTAATACAATGGACGCCTATTTTTTGGCTCGAGAATCCTAGCACTTTCGATAGTGATTTAAGCTTATATTGGTCGGTTTCAAAGCCACAAATTGCACATTTTTGATGAGTCTTAGAAGGAATGATTTTCTCGAATGCACTCTTGAATCTAGATTGTTTTTTTGGCCCTTTGTTTGAGAAATATTAGGCGGAAAAAAATCTTCTTCTTCCACCTCTCTGCATCTTCATCGTCATTATAAATATCCCATATCATGATTTGGATCTCAAACTGTGCAATCAATGTCCGTCATCTACCGATTCGATGTATTCTCATCTGGATCATCTTGGTCAACCAACTCTTTTCCTCGTGCATTCGGTTTAAAACGGTTTTGTAACCTCGAATTGAGCAATAGCCGCTTTGCTCGCTAACTCTGGTAATCACCCATCAAATGATTATAAGCGCATTGCTTGATTTTGTTCAAGTCGGCGGATGTGGAGTTAAAGAGTAAGTCTTCACCATTGCTTTTGTTCGCGTCTCTTGTCCACCGATGAAGGATCATATCGGTTCGGTATTTGTGAAATACTCTTTGCTATGAAATATCTCAAGATGTACTGCATAATTCACGGTGAGAAAACATTTGGCGATTACATATTCTGGAAGTCCCATTTATCGATTTTTGACAACTTCTTTATATCTTCCACCACTTTCGATTTGCATCGCATTATACATTCACATAAACCTTAGTATCGGTGACACACAACTCACTATGTTTATGAACATTGTATTTTATGGAATCGGCCAATTGGCGTTGGAAGCGTCTAAACATCTCTTTTGTGTACACTTATGCGGCATGAACTTCTAAAGATGAACCGAGTACCATAATCCTTTTACGATGTTTTGTTATGTAGTCGGCCTTCCTCTCCACGATAAATTGTCTTTCTACGACCTTTTGACTCTGCGGTATAAAACATAGCATACTGTTGATGCATTAACATACTCATCAAAAAAGGCATTCATGCTCGCGCTTCTTCCGATTGGTAGTCATTCCATGACAAAATATCTCTTTGTATATCTTTGGAATCCATTTACATCGTACATCATCATACAAACTTCCAAGCCATTCATTAGTATACAATTCATAGGAACTTATCGAGAATATGCCAACGCTCTTCAAATTCCTCGATGGACAATGAGTTATACACACACGAGTTGTTAAAATCATTTTGAGCGATGGGTGCTCGGAATAAACATGATGCAATTTTTTGAAATTTATTGCTAATATGCCAAGAACACAATAAATGATAACTAGTTGGAAATCTAGTAGCAATAGCATTACTCATGGCTCTGTCTTGATCGGTGATGATGGTTATAGGTGCCTTGTAGTCCATGGCTTCAAGCAATATACTGTAATACCCAAACGAAAGTGTCCTCTGTTTCATCTCGTAACAGTGCAAATTCAAACAATATAGACTGATAATGGTGGTTGACCCTGACAAATGGAACAAACGGCATGCCATACTTATTTGTCCGGTATGTACTATCAAATGTCATAACGTCTCCGAACCGTTGATATATAAACCTTGATGGCGTCAACCCACAAAATACAAGCTATCACGGTTGTTTTTTCACCGGGTTTCACTTTCGGAAAAAAATTTGTTAGCACTTCCTGATGCAAGTTTGTTCAAATAATTGACAACGACTTGTGCATCATTTTCATCTGCAAAATCACGCCTTAAATCTACTTTCCACATTCTCAACATTAGCGGTGAGAGAAAGGAACATTTTGCAACCCACCTCCCATTGTGCTCAAAACATTCATAATCTTACTAGGACCAATACGGACTTATTTAAAGTGTCAATTAAATTTCTTGCAGCAGGAGTAATATTTACGTGAGGCTCGATCAAATCTACTTTGGTGGGGGTCACTAAGTGATGATTGTGCTCTAATTCAACAATGAGATATACGCCCATTTGTCCTCTTTCTTATTGTGAACAACATATATTCTAGCTTTGCACATTGTTAGTCTATCGAGTCTCTCTTGTCTAGTTATTTTATTACTACTATCTTCATCATCGGGTAAAATCTTGCCAACAATTGGTGTCGGGGCTTTCTTACATACATCTTTGCCTAGATCTCGATATCATTACATTATTAGTATGTTTATGACTAGTTGCAATTCTAATCTCAAATCCATTTTAAGAGCATATGATCTATAAAAATATTCAACCTCTTCAACGTATAAAATAATTGACCAACGTGCGAACAATATCGATTTATTACTTTCAACTTCAACGACAAATTCGGATGTATTATATGACATTTTGAAAAACTTACTTGTGAATAATAGTGATGAATTTTGCTCGATCAGAACTTCAACTTGATTTTCTGAAGTGAAAGTGGGCAACCAGATGAAACAAATTATGAGTAGATGTGAAAAGAGAAAATAATATCAGAGAACAAATTCGGGTTCATGGAAAAGAAGATAACTTGAGAAAATAGCAGCTTCCTAAACAATATTTAAAAGGTAAAACTAATGTACTTTTTCCATATAATCAATGTTAGCTTTTATCTATTCCCATAGTGCTTTATTATTATGTTTGACACCTTATTCACCAAACAGTCTTTATAATAATAATAATAATAATAATAATAATAATAAATAATAATAATGTAATAAAATAATAAAAAAGTACATAAAAATACAACTACTATATATATGACTTTATACTCAATTAAATAATAATAATAGAATAATAATAATAATCAATTAATTATAATAAAAAAGGAGAACATATAATTTGGGGGAAATGGAATGTTTTAAGATATATTCAAATCCAAGGTAAAATATGGCAATTTAGGCAAGTGGTGCTCGGGTGGTCATTTGACGAATGTTTGGAGCTTGAGGTCGCGGGTTTGATTACATCTAGCATGATATGTAATTTATTTATTACAATAGGGTATAGCTTTGTATCTACATTGAAAGCGTTTATTAAAAATTTATTTTAATTTTTTATTCTAAGCTTCTGGTATAGCTTTATCTTACGTAGCGCGTTAATTTAATAATTTATTATTATAGCCGGTGAAGCTTTGTCACTTAAAGCAAAGAGACAAAGCTTTTACCTTACATCACCTCGGAAAGACACCAAATATTAGCCTTTTGACTACTTTTTGGACACAATGCCTCGGAAAAGAACACTGCAAGCTTATAAACTAAAAAAGCTGAGACCCACAACAGATCTCGGTGTTTTAATTTAGTCCAAAAATTTATGAGTTTGTCTGAAACTTGCATGAGCTTATTTAACCATCTATAACCATCTATAGTGATCTATTGAGAACACACGTTGTTCAAACTAAAGTTGATATATAACGATGTGCGGAGAGTGGAGAGGGAGTATTTGGGAAGAGAGGAGCAAAAAAACTTCAACAAGTTGAGGCGGTGGATTCCATTTATTAGATTCTAAAGACAATCAACTTTAACACGTAAAGTTTTATTTATTGTTATTTGTTCGGTTTTAATAGTTTACATTGTTGTTATTATTTTAGTATAATAGTAAAATAATATTATTACATTATATAAATGAAAAAAAACTTATTACAGTTGTACTCAATCAAGCCATTTTTTTATCAACGCATGTTATTCTTTGAATTAAAGGGATATAATACCATGCATGTATTTGTTTTGTTGTCATTAATCGTGTTATCATCTTTGCATATTATGCATGCATGTTATTCTTTGAAATTTTTGTTGACATTAATGCATGATCACTTTATATTTTATTAAAGAATGATATTTATTTTTAATATATTAATTAGACTAATTGGACATATTTTTACAAAAATAAGAAAAAAATATTAAAGGGGATAATGCATGTTAGTGTGTATTATTACGTGCGTTATTATTATTACATGCGTGTTAAAGGGATAATTATTACATGCATGTTGTTCGATTTTTAATGCATGTTAGTGTGTATTATTATTCTTGTCATTTTGCGACATGTTACTTTCAACTTCATTTTGTCATGCATCTTAATACTAATATGGAATTGATGTATTTTTTAGGTAAAAGATGGATAGTTGGGAATATGGGCGAATTGATCCAAGTGTTCTCGCATGATCAACAAGATCATATATCGGATGACATATATCATGGGAGAGATAGGGAAAACTAAGCTCCGGTCAATATCTTGATCGAAATATAATCGGTGGGCTTTGACAAAAAGAACAAAAAATCCTTTTAGATAAATGTGGATTTGGAGTATTTAGTTATCAAGGTGTTGTACACCAAAGCCCGATCTTGATGCGATATCGCCTTGAGTCGAGAGATGGCTTGGGAGACCAATACTTTTCATTTAAAGCTGTGGAGAAATAACAATCACGTTAGAGGATGTTCACTTTATTTTTGGAGTTCTGGATGGTGGGAAAGCCCTTAACGGGTCCTTGTTGTCACCAATTTGAATTATTTTAGGGATTGTTTTGGAGATAAATTAATTTGGTGAATATTTTAGTTCAAAAAAAGCAGCGATGCAATTTCATTAGTGTGGTTTGCACGAACATTTTAATAAATGTCCCGAGAATGCAAGTAAAGATGTTGTAGGGTGATACACAAAGGCATACATGTTGTGGTTGTGTGGGGCAATATTATTTCCTAATAGGAATAGAAATAGTGTGCACCCACGATATATGTCTTTTATTATGTATGAAGATTGTGTAACTTACTCTTGGGCGCGTAGCGGCGGTGTTAGCATATTTGTACTGAGATCTTTATATCTTTTGCTACTAGGAAAGGAGTTAAATACATTAATGGTTGTGTTACATTGTTACATATTTGGGCTTATGGCGTGTAAGTATTGGAAAGCCAAACCCATTGCCACAATCATCCTTATAGTTACCTAGGGCTTTAGCATGGTCCTATTTTGGAGCCCACAGTTACCACAGTAGGCGTGAGAATCCCCATCACCATTTTCATTTCTGGGGGAGTTAGATATTAAGTCTATGTGGGATGTGGTTTGGCGGCCTTACATAATGTGGGATGATGATATCGATGGATTTAATTTTGAAGGCGGGTTGTTGGGATCTGGTGGGGTCCCTTGATCCACTTTGATATTGTGGAATTTGAGATCTTGGGACCATGTGATGAGAGAGATTCGGGTTCATGCAAGGCATACCATCAATGACCCAAAACCACGGTGACCTTAGGAAGGAGAAAAATTTAAATTTATTGATGTCGAGGATTGCATGGCCTTGAGAGGGAATATATTTCGATGTGGGAGCATACATGGATCATCTCGAAGGACAACAAACTAAAATTTACGATTATGTCCCAATAGATGATTACATGGTGCGGTATATGAAAATTACACGTTGGAAAATTCACCGAAACCTCGGCGAGATGACGACCACGACGGTTGTTATGAGCCTCGAGCCATTTACAACCAACAACACCTTATTCAAATGGTATAAAATTATATTCTTCTTTAATAAATCATGTATTGGAGTAAATACTCAATATTAAATTTATTCATATTTATTGTTAATAATATTTGTTTGTGTTTATCTTCATAACTTGAGTTGAGAGTGCAAAAGTCGTTACTTGATAAATTTTAGATTACTTACTCACCGCCTCCAGAGTTGGTTCTACGCAAAAAAATAATTGGGATTTCAATCGCCTATCGACTTGAAGCAAGAGGTAAACAAATACCTCGGCAGGGGGTCCCAAAAATTTTGGACCACAGTCCCAATACACATAACTCAATGAAGGGCTTGGGAAACAAACTGATTATGTTGTATAAGAGAGTTACATACCCACCCCACAAGTAATCGAGGAGAGCTCCATTCCCACCACCCAAGCCTACGAGGAATGTTACATTCCAACCTTCCAAACCTATGAGGAGTGTTACATTCCAACCAACTCTTCATTTGCGGGACTTTCTGATGCCAAGGGATCTAGTTCACAAAAGGTATATATAGTTATGTTAATAGTGATGGTTTTAATTATTATTGTTATATAATAATAATGTAAATTTGGGTCTCAATCAGGTACAAGATGCGGGAGACCACATCTCTTATGGACCAAAAGGGTCCTTATCCAAAAGACTAAAAGATTGGAAGGAGACATTTGTAAATAAACATATGTTTGGAAACATGGTGGCACCAGAAGGGGATTTATATCCTTTATCACATCCGCACCAGTTATGTGAATTAGAACACAATGCAGTGCAATCCTTAGGGCCTGGGAGTTGGATATTCAAGCATGTCATCGACGCTTATATGTTGTTGTTACGAGACAGAGAGGAATACTACAGGTCGCGGGGAATACAAAGGTGGTCCTAATTTGGTTTCATGAATTCATTCTTCATGCATCTTAGGCGGGGCTATGTACCTGCACTAACGTCGAATCTTGCATGGAGTTTTTTGCGATCCGTATGTTAACGAAGATGTTGGTCCACCTTTACGAATGCAAATACATATTCATGCTTGGGTGTGTAGTACCAATCAACGCCGTTTTTGTCTTGTTCCTATTCGCGATTGAAGATTGGATGGTTACCATAATTGACCCGCACTTCTGATGACGATAAGTATATTAAGTTACATGAAATGTACTCGAGAATTAGTTAAATTTGCGGTATGTTTAGTTTTAAAATATTTTAATTTTATAATGTCCTTTAATATTAAAATATTATTAACCAACTACTTTGTACATGCGAGTGCATTTGATACCATTTTGTTTGCGAAATGGTAATCCGATCTTGAGTGTAGCCCAATGATAATCCTACTTGTCAGGACCTTAAAGATTCAATAGAAACAACACAACAACTTTCATGTGGCATTTTTGTATGCAAGTATGTTATTTGTTTCGTTAGGGCCAATAGTAATATTTACGAAAAGTGGTCCTTGGAAGATGTCACTTTGTGACAACCCGAGAAATTAAAAATTATTAAAATCTTAAATGATTGATTTAAGGTCAAATATTTGACTGAGCAGAGAAGAAATTAGAAAATTATTAAAATCTTAAATGATTGATTTAAGGTCAAATATTTGACCTGAGACATTAGAGAATAAGTGTATGTGTATGATGTTTTTAGAAAAGAATTTTGAGGATTTAAAATTTCTTTTAGTGAATTATTCGAGGATTAAGGGTATATGAGTATATGTTCAGGATTACGGTATCATGTGTACAGAATGTGGATAAGGGTCAAGTGTTGACCAAATAAATTATATCTGTGTCAAACCCTAATATTATTTAGAACGTCAACGTTCAGATAGAAAATTATAACGATTTATAAGAAACCACAGAAATCGGTTACGAAACCCTAATTTCGATTAGGAAAATCCAAACCTAATTAGGTATTTGAAAACTCTAATCCGAGAAATTATCGGATAAGTATAATGCTTAAGTGCTATTAATTATAATATTAATTAGGGTAAAGCTTAATTAAATTAGCAAACCCTAATTTTAAATTATTGGAACCCTAATTGTTCTATCGGGAACCCTAATGTACAGTTATGGGATTTTAATTGCAAAAAAATCTAAAGTGCTAAACCGTAAGGGTTGTAGCTAATGTCTAGAATGCCCTTGAGGTTGAAAGTGAGAAGTCTAAATTACCCTTGTGCATTATTAAAGGTAGTAATCAATTATTGGTATAGAAATTACCATTTTACCCTTTTGTCTTATTTGTGAATTATTAGAAGCAATCTTGCAAAACTAGCAAGTTTAATTGGGTTATGAAATTAAACATTTTAAATTCCAAATGGGATGGAATGGAAACCCTAAGAAACTAATTAGGATAAAATAAAATTTAGGTTTTGGGTCATGTTAGTTTACATAGCCCAAATAATTAAATTGGAAGCCCAAAAGAATTAAATGAGTGACCCAAACCTAGCCCAATTGGTAAGGGGCATTGTGGTCATTTGATTAAGCATTATTTGGCATGAAAGAAAATCAAAAATTTAAGGAAATAGAGCATGGAAAATCCGGCCATATGGGGTTAGAATGGGAAAGAAAAATTTGTTTTTTTTTTGCAAGGTTGTCCAGTTGGTGGAGAAAACCTACCAAATCCTTACTAACTTTTCCAAGTGTCACATAGCAAGCCAAGCCAACACTTATGGTGAGTAAAGCAAGCAAACATGTGATAATTGGGTACATTAAATACTTACAAACTTGCTAGCAAATAATCAAAAAGCTACACCTACTCTCATTTCTCATTCTAAGCTTCCATTTTGCTAAACAAACAAAGTATAGAGAGAAAAACTCCTCTCCTCATTTTCGGCAGCCACTATAGTGGTAAAGGGAGTGTTAAATTTCATGCATCCCCAAGTTCTTAAATTATTTTGGCAAGAAGAGAAGATTTGCTAGAAGGAAGAAAGGTATAAAAATCTTTATACTCAAAACTCTAATTAGTTTATGTGTTTGATTGTTGTCAAAATTATGAGTTATGATCTTGAACTCTAAAAATCTTAGATCTACATGTTATATAATGTATTTTGTATGGATCTAACCATTTTGGGTGTTAAAAGTTTGATTAAAAAAAAAAGAAAAATGAAAACAGTTTTTTTAAAGCTTAGAAAAGCTAGAGGCTGCTGCCACAAAAAGGGAATTTCGAGATTTGTTAGATGTTCCAGAAAATTATGGGCTTTTGGTATGTTATAGTAAACTGAATAAGCTTTCCATAGACTCCGGAACGGATTAATTCCGACTTCGGAGCAAAGAGTTATGACCGTTCAAAGTAGTCGCGTCAAAACTGTCAAACTAACTCGGGTCAGTCACTTTACACGGAATTTCTGGAATTCTTTGTTTAGAATTTGAAGATGGTCCAAGAACAAAAGTTGTAGTCCCGGAAGTTAGCTTCGCGTGGGCTCAAGAATCGCTCAAAAACATTTTAAAACGAAAAAGTTATGGTTGTTTTAGTACAATAGGGTCAAGCTAGAAAACTAAAACTGACCAGCCACTTCTGGACTGTTTTCTGTGACCAAAACAGAACCAAAATTTGGTGTTTGATAAATGAAAAATGTATTTTAAGAAAATACGAATCCAACGCCTCCGACGGAACTTAATTCCGAGTTGTACATTTCATTTTACAAGCGTTTCGTAAAGGATGCCAAATCTGGAAATTTTGGGCATGAGTGGCATTTTCGTAATTTAGTGAAATTGAATAATTATTAAAAATAATTCTTAAAACCATTAAATGGTTAGAAAATTTATTACATACAATATTAAATATAATTAGCTATTTAATTATTATTTAAGTAATATCAAATGATAATTAAGTAAGATTAGTGTTAATAAAGTTATTATTTAATTATGATTAAATAATAACTAGAGATTAACAATTGATTAATTATTATTTTATTAATATTAAGTGATGATTAAAGAATGGTTAAGTAATGTTATGTAATAATAATGTAATTACCTAATTACATTAACATAAAAGGTTATAATTATTTATTAATAAATAAAGACTAAGTAATAATTGATTATTCTTAAGCGTAATAAGAAAGAATAATTAAAGATTTATGAGATGAATTAAATTTTTATTATTTAATTAATATTAAATAATAAATAAGGACTAAAATTAATTAATTATTCTTTAAATAATAATAAGGAATAATTAAAGACTAAGGAAGTAAATAAATTAATTATTTACTATTCAAGGATAAAAAATTAATTAATTATTATTAAATAATAATTAAAGACAAACAATAATTTGATTATTCATTATCTAATTACCATTAAATAATGATTAGTACTAATTGGCTATTATTTATTAATTAAATAATAACTAAAAATTAATTAATTAATTACTATATTTAAATGAAGGTATAGATTAATATTGTGATAATAAATTTATTTAATAATTGTATTAAATAAATTATGTAAAAAAAAATAGGTTTAATGCTTTAAAAATCATATAAAAATGATTTAAGTGTTATAAAAATATTTGAAGTTATAAAATATAACTTTTGATATTTTGGCATGAAAATATTAATACTTTAATATTTTTAACAATTATCGGATAATGGATTTAAGTGTTTAAAAATCATATAAATATGATTTTAAGGTATTGAAAATACTTTGTGATGTTATAATTATATTACAATATTATGTTATGATTTTCATTAATATTTAACATTTAATAAATATTAATGATCAAGGAATAATGTGGTATTTACATTAAATATCAGTTATTGATTAATGTTTTGAATTACTTTAAAAACATTTAAAAGAAGTAATAAAGTATTGAAAATACTTTGAGATATTATGAATATGAAATAATATTGTGGCATGTAATTCATTAATGGTTATTATTAAATAATATTAATGATATTAGAATATTGTGGTATTTAATTCATTTAAATACGGTGTTAATGATTAGAAAATCATGATAAATGGTAATAATTACTTGAAAATTTATTATAAGCCTATTAAAATTGTTTTGACTAATAAAAAAATTATCTGTGATAATTGTTAAGTGTTTAAGCAGAGTTTAATTGAACTTAAACTCGAGTATTGACCGATTAGACCGTCGGGATGTTAGAACTGTGTCGGTTTCAAGTCAGACTAAAATAGTTTGACCTGATACAAAGTTTCATGTGTCGTATAGACTGATAGGATTATGTGGTAATGTGTTTATGTTATTTTATACTGTGATGATATTATTCTAATACTTGGAGATCGGTATTATCTCAGATTAGGTCTTGGATAAGCTAAGTTATATTTCATATCGGTAATCAACGGTTCAGGCAAGTTCTACTTAACTCTACTAAGAGTGTTTTATTCAGATATGCATATGGTTAATCATTGCTGATTGCCATGTTGAATTGTACTCTGTATATATTGCACGTATAAGTCAGGTATGAAAGGCTGATCACCTTCATTACCAGTTGGTCCGGATATATATATATATATATATATATATATATATATATATATATATATATATATATATATATATATCATATGTAATACTTGTTAGGTCAAAAGTTTTGTTCATGCTAATTCACCACTACATTGTCAATTATAGCCAGCTTATTATTCATACTCTTTCAATCATGATATATCCTTAAATTGTATTTAAACTTGCTGGGCAACTTTCATGCTCACCCTTGCTATATCATGATAAAACATTGCAGATTAAGGTGAATGCGTCGGATCTGAGGAAAGTTAAAGAGCGATTCGACTTAAAGTTAATGTCTTGCGATTAGTTTTGTAATAGTCTTGTATGATAATGAGGTCATGTGTTAGATAAGTTATAAATTGTGTATAAGTTATGGTTACTCGACCTTGGGATAGTGTATAATGTTTAATGTATAAACAATTTATGTTTATATCTTCCGCAATAGTAGTAGAATGAGTGAACCGGATCCATGGTGATTTGGGGCGGATTCGGGCTCTCTCACATTAATTATCGAGAGTTGTTGGTTATAAACCTAGGGTAGAGTTACCTTAGACTAATAACCACAGTGATTAGGATAAGATCTAACTCACATAGAGTTAGTGTGTCGGTAAGATTCAAAGACGAATCTCGGCGAGTTATAAAGATACGGAGTTCCCTAACTCTGATAAAGAAGTTAAGAATCAAAAGGTTATATGTAAGTATGGTACAATTGTACTCTTTAATAGTTGATGTATGGTATCTGGGCTAAACGATTCCTTCATAGAGCGGAGGTATATACGAACTAGCAACTCGGAGCCTAGTTTGTTGGTTGTTTGTGGGAAACCACTCAGCGTACCATATTAAAACTGTTAGAGACTCGATGTGTACCAAGTATAGAAAGTGGATAGATCAAGTCTAAAAGACTGAAAGTGTAGGGATAGGAGATCGTAAAACAAAACGATCAAGTCATAGAATTGAATCGAGATATATACGATGAGATCACCCCGTGATCTGATAAGGTTATGACAGCCAGAAAGAATCAATCTGATGATTGAAAAGTCTACAGCAAAATGTTGTGTATCAGTTATACTATGAAATGGTACTATGAAAACTCATGAAAGAGTTATGGATTATGAATACGAATTAAATGAAATTTGTATGGTAAAGGGGGTAAGATTAGGTGGGAATTTCAATTGAGGACTCACGTTAGTAGCTGAGTTGTATGATTCCTTGTTATGGGCGGGGAATTGTACTTGGTGTAAAAACTACTTAGTTTTTGGCATTGATAATCATTGAAATGTTCGTGTCGCGCTATTTGTTAAATGCAGGTTAAGAGGGTGATTCCTTTCTCATGTGTATAACAGATAGATAGGTCATAAGTAGAGGATATAAGATTAAGTACGAGTTCTTAAAACTCATACTTATGTGACATTCTTGACTCACAGTTATATGAAATATTTATGAACCCCTCAGCGAATGGACGCCAAAGGTCTGACTAGGGTAAGTTCTTAAACTCATATGATTGTGGCAAGTTATGAACTTATAAGTATGGTTTGACGAACTGGGAATAGTTTTGTGTGAATGAAGTGTTATGGATTACAAGAACAGATAGATTGTTAAGTAAATGATTATTAGTGAAGGTGTTAGGTTTTCCTAAACTCCTAGCGCTTATGCTAAACTTTGAAATTTTTACATCAAGCTAAATCGCACTATGTGCTTTTAAAAAAAAATGTAGACTCAGTAATCATTTTTGAAACGGTTTAAAGTACTGCGATCTATGCTACTTATTTGGCTAGACGCAAAATGATTTGAAATATCAAAATTTGTTTTAATTATCACTCATGTACCATGTAACTTTGAAAGAGAGATGATAAAATGTGATGGAGTTGTAAATACAGAATACTTAGTGTGAATTTGACCTGAAGTCGTTGTTCCACTATTGTATGATGTGTTATGACAAAGTCATACAGTGACGGCATCCTCAAACGGATTATTAATACAGTACGGCATCATGACGTCATTCTCGAAAATGTTTTCAAAAAAGTTTAAATTGCCAACGGGGTTTGGCTACACCTAATTAATTCGATTGAATTGAATTATCGATATGAGTCTATGCTATTTGATTCAGCTAGACTAATGTTATGAAAACTCTAAGTGTTCATTGAAAGAAATTTCCCGAACCAAATTGTTTTGGTGCGGAATCCTATGATAAGACTGAGGTGAACTATGTTATTTGGATAAATAATCCAATATAGTAGCGTAAATATTCGCTAAAAATGATTAATACGTTATGCATGACGTAAGAGTACGATAGGCTAATCACCTAAAGTACTAGTAATGGTAGTTTACCTTCTTTGTGATTGTAAACAGACCAAGTAATGTACAGTTTTGCGGTATAAATACCGCTAAATCTATGTGTTCATGGTCTATATGACCCCTCAGCACAATTTGAAAACTTTTACTCTTGTGAGAGGTGTATTGGGTAGCATGTGATGATATATGTGAATGTCGTAAGCAGTATGGTGTAAGGTGTAAGTTGAATTTCGGGGACGAAAATTCTTATAAGAAAAGGTGAATGACAACCCAGCAGAAATTAGAAAATTATTAAAATCTTAAATGATTGATTTAAGGTCAAATATTTGACCTGGAAACAGGAGAATAAGTGTATGTGTATGATGTTTTTCGAAAAAGGAATTTTGAGGATTTAAAATTTCTTTTAGTGAATTATTCGAGGATTAAGGGTATATGAGTATATATTCGGATTACGGTATCATGTATGCAGAATGTGGATAAGGGTCAAGTGTTGACGGATAAATTATATCTTTGTCAAACCCTAATATTATTTAGACGTCAACGTTCGGATATAGAAAATTATAACGATTTATAAGAAACCCAGAAATGGGTTACGAAACCCTAATTTTCGGTTAGGAAATCCGAAAACCCTAATTCGGTATTTGAAAACTCTAATCCGAGAAATTATCGGATAAGTATAATGCTTAAGTGCTATTAATTATAATAATAATTATTAGTAAAGCTTAATTAAATTAGCAAACCCTAATTTTAAATTATTGGAACCCTAATTGTTCTATCGGAAACCTAATGTACGATTATGGGATTTTAATTGCAAAAAATCTAAAGTGCTAAACCCCAAGGGTTGTAGCTAATGTCTAGAATGCCCTTGAGGTTGAAAGTGAGAAGTCTAAATTACCCTTGTGCATTATTAAAGGTAGTAATCAATTATTGGTATAGAAATTACCATTTTACCCTTTGTCTTATTTGTGAATTATTAGAAGCAATCTTGCAAAACTAGCAAGTTTAATTGGGTTATGAAATTAAACATTTTAAATTCCAAATGGGATGGAATGGAAACCTAAGAAACTAATTAGGATAAAATAAAATTTAGGTTTTGGGTCATGTTAGTTTTTACATAGCCCAAATAATTAAATTGAAAGCCCAAAAGAATTAAATGAGTGACCCAAACCTAGCCCAATTGGTAAGGGGCATTGTGGTCATTTGATTAAACATTATTTGGCATGAAAGAAAATCAAAATTTAAGGAAATAGAGCATGGAAAATCCGCCATATGGGGTTAGAATGGGAAAGAAAAATTTGTTTTTTGCAAGGTTGTCCAAGTTGGTGGAAAACCTACCAAATCCTTACTAACTTTTCCAAGTGTCACATAGCAAGCCAAGCCAACACTTATGGTGAGTAAAGCAAGCAAACATGTGATAATTGGGTACATTAAATACTTACAAACTTGCTAGCAAATAATCAAAAAGCTACACCTACTCTCATTTCTCATTCTAAGCTTCCATTTTGCTAAACAAACAAAGTATAGAGAGAAAAACTCCTCTCCTCATTTTGGTAGCCACTATAGTGGTAAAGGAGTGTTAAATTTCATGCATCCCCAAGTTCTTAAATTATTTTGGCAAGAAGAGAAGATTTGCTAGAAGGAAGAAAGGTATAAAAATCTTTATACTCAAAACTCTAATTAGTTTATGTGTTTGATTGTTGTCAAAATTATGAGTTATGATCTTGAACTCTAAAAATCTTAGATCTACATGTTATATAATGTATTTTGTATGGATCTAACCATTTTGGGTGTTAAAAGTTTGATTAAAAAAAAAAAAAAAATGAAAACAGTTTTTTAAAGCTTAGAAAAGCTAGAGGCTGCTTTGCCACAAAAGGGAATTTCGAGATTTGTTAGATGTTCCGTAAAATTATGGGCTTTTGGTATGTTATAGTAAACTGAATAAGCTTTCCATAGACTCGAACGGATTAATTCCGACTTGAGCAAGAGAGTTATGACCGCTTCAAAGTAGTCGCGTCAAAAACTGTCAAACTAACTCAGGTCAGTCACTTTACACGGAATTTCTGGAATTCTTTGTTTAGAATTTGAAGATGGTCCAAGAACAAAAGTTGTAGTCCCGGAAGTTAGCTTCAGCGTGGGCTCAAGAATCGCTCAAAAACATTTTAAAACGAAAAAGTTATGGTTGTTTTAGTACAATAGGGTCAAGCTAGAAAACTAAAACTGACCAGCCACTTCTGGACTGTTTTCTGTGACCAAAACAGAACCAAAATTTGGTGTTTGATAAATGAAAAATGTATTTTAAGAAAATACTGAATCCAACGCCTCCGATGGAACTTAATTCCGAGTTGTACATTTCATTTTAATCAAGCGTTTCCGTAAAGGATGCCAAATCTGGAAATTTTGGGCATGAGTGGCATTTTCGTAATTTAGTGAAATTGAATAATTATTAAAAATAATTCTTAAAACCATTAAATGGTTAGAAAATTTATTACATACAATATTAAATATAATTAGCTATTTAATTATTATTTAAGTAATATTAAATGATAATTAAGTAAGATTAGTGTTAATAAAGTTATTATTTAATTATGATTAAATAATAACTAGAGATTAACAATTGATTAATTATTATTTTATTAATATTAAGTGATGATTAAAGAATGGTTAAGTAATGTTATGTAATAATAATGTAATTACCTAATTACATTAACATAAAAGGTTATAATTATTTATTAATAAATAAAGACTAAGTAATAATTGATTATTCTTAAGCGTAATAAGAAAGAATAATTAAAGATTTATGAGATGAATTAAATTTTTATTATTTAATTAATATTAAATAATAAATAAGGACTAAAATTAATTAATTATTCTTTAAATAATAATAAGGAATAATTAAAGACTAAGGAAGTAAATAAATTAATTATTTACTATTCAAGGATAAGAAATTAATTAATTATTATTAAATAATAATTAAAGACAAACAATAATTTGATTATTCATTATCTAATTACCATTAAATAATGATTAGTACTAATTGGCTATTATTTATTAATTAAATAATAACTAAAGGTAATTAATTAATTACTATATTTAAATGAAGGTATAGATTAATATTGTGATAATAAATTTATTTAATAATTGTATTAAATAAATTATGTAAAAAAAAATAGGTTTAATGCTTTAAAAATCATATAAAAATGATTTAAGTGTTATAAAAATATTTGAAGTTATAAAATATAACTTTTGATATTTTGGCATGAAAATATTAATACTTTAATATTTTTAACAATTATCGGATAATGGATTTAAGTGTTTAAAATCATATAAATATGATTTTAAGGTATTGAAAATACTTTGTGATGTTATAATTATATTACAATATTATGTTATGATTTTCATTAATATTTAACATTTAATAAATATTAATGATCAAGGAATAATGTAGTATTTACATTAAATATCGATTATTGATTAATGTTTTGAATTACTTTAAAAACATTTAAAAGAAGTAATAAAGTATTGAAAATACTTTGAGATATTATGAATATGAAATAATATTGTGGCATGTAATTCATTAATGGTTATTATTAAATAATATTAATGATATTAGAATATTGTGGTATTTAATTCATTTAAATACGGTGTTAATGATTAGAAAATCATGATAAATGGTAATAATTACTTGAAAATTTATTATAAGCTATTAAAATTGTTTTGACTAATAAAAAAATTATACTGTGATAATTGTTAAGTGTTTAAGCGAGTTTAATTGAACTTAAACTCGAGTATTAATGGAATTAGGCTGTCTGGATGTTAGAATCGTGTCGGTTTCAAGTCGGACTAAAATAGTTTGACCTGATACAAAGTTTCATGTGTCGTATAGACTGATAGGATTATGTGGTAATGTGTTTATGTTATTTTATACTGTGATGATATTATTCTAATACTTGGAGATCGGTATTATCAGTATTAGGTCTTCGGATAAGCTAAGTTATATTTTGTATCGGTAATCAACAGTTCACGGCAAGTTCTACTTAACTCTACTAAGAGTGTTTTATTCAGATATGCATATGGTTAATCATTGTTGATTGCCATGTTGAATTATACTCTGTATATATTACGCGTATAAGTCGAGTATGAAAATTATCACCTTCATTACCGGTTAATCCTGATATATATATATATATATATTATATATATATATATACTTGTTCATATAAAAGTTTTGTTCATGTTGTGTTCACCACTACATTGTCAATTATAGCCAACTTATTATTCATACTCTTTCAATCATGATATATCCTTAAATTGTATTTAAACTTGTTGGGCAACTTTCATGCTCACCCTTGCGCGACAACTTGATATTTTCTATATAAATAAATCATAAATTTTATGTATAATTTTTTTTATTTATTTATTAAAAATAAATATGAATGATATGTGCCAAGGTAATGTGTAATTATAATTATATGTTTGATAAATAAAATTTAAGTATTACATTATTAATTGTAAATAATTTTATTTTAGAAATATTGGTTATTATAAATGATAATCTTAAAAATAATTTATTTTTATATTAGAAATGTTTTATTAATTATTTTTCCATGAAATTATATGTTTATATTATTCAAATAATATATGAAATGATTTTGAATAATTATAATAATTATTTCATTATAAAAATTTGTTCGAGTTAATAAGTTAAATATTTTAACTTAATTATAAGGTTAATGATAACGAGATAAATCGGATATGGAATCCAAACCCTAATTTTGGGTTTTGATCGAGAATGATAATAATATTATAATATTATAATATTTTGATTTTTCAGTGCTATAATAATGTACTGTAAAAATTGTACTGTTGATGGTTGGTCAATTATGGTATATTGACCAAACCCTAGCATTAATTGATTTAACTCTGTTTATCAATTTAAATGGGAAACTTACGACTGTTAAATATTTGGGTTATATGATATATGTTATGTGTTACTTAAAGATATGATAATTAGGAAACCCTAATTATTAAATTAAAACCCTAATTATATCTGAATTTTTAATAAACCCTAATCCGGAAATTTAAACCGGAGGTATGATCTGCCGAGAATTGTGTTATTGTGATTAATATCAGGCAAGATAGGTTTTATTTTGCTAATTAAAATAAACCTAATTAGTGATTTAAAACCATAATGATTAAAACCTAAATTTGTCCTAATTACTAAACTAACCTTAATTTAGTAATTAAAACCCTAATTTGAAACTGAAACCCTAATTGCTAAATTAACAAAATCAATGATAAGTATATGATCTAAACCCTAATATTCTTTGTATAAAGTAATTAAAAAAAATAAAAATTAATCTAATTAATAAACCTAAATTGTCTAATTTTAGAAACTAAAATTTAGTTATTTTATATTATTATTTTTGTAATAAACTCTAATTGTTAAATCCTAAATTTGGAGATATTAGTTGCTAAAATCTTTAAGGGTTAAATGTTAAACCCTAAACACTAAAATGTCTAAACCCTAAACCTAAGGCACTTTTCTAGAAATTTAAGGAAATGACCATTTTGCCCTTTTGTGCATTATTAAAGCTACAAACTTAGGTTTTGACTCTAGGTGAAGTGGGTGAACAAACTAACTAACTCTACACCTTCACAAAATTGACAAAGACCAACCGAAGAATATCTCAGCCATTCATGCATCTATATTGTCTATTTAAGGATTGAGAGAGAGAAAATGTTATTTTGTTGCCCAAATATTCACTAAGCTCATACTTGACCTCTCTCTCTCTAAAGCCAGCGAAAAATCTCTAGCATTTCAGTCCCCAATCCAAGCCCCACCATCAACCATACCAAATCAGCAACACAAAATCAGATTTTGGACATCAAAGGTACAAAAACCTTAGCTTGAATCAGTCCAAATTTTTGTTGTTTGATGTTAGAATTTATTGTTAAAACATGTTGTTTATAAGTTATTATGACGATCTGGGTTTGGTTTTAGATAGATCCATATCATCAAAATCTTGATTTGAGTTTTTGAAAAATCTGGAAAATTTTTGTTGTCGGTGACAAGCAAATGTCGAGCCTCTTTATCTTTATATGTTAACTATTTTTGTTGTTTAAAGCTTTGAACTTGTAGTGCGGTATGTCCTCTTTAATCTAGATCAAGAATCATGCATAAATCCAGTATTATATTGCAAGTTATTCACGGTCAAATCTGGTTGGCCAGGCATTAATAGAAACTTTCTGGCGATCGAGAACTTGCCCAGATTAAATGCAGCGACAGGAAGTTGATGGCTCGGATCCCACTTGTTGTTAATTGTTTTTGTTAATTTGTTGGATCTATGTTGTAGTCTAGGTATATAGAATACATTTTATGCCTTAAAATCTCCTTTTAATCGGCGGAAAATTAGTAATCTATGGTCAAACCGGACCCAGACGAACATGAAAAGCTATTTTACGGTAACCCGAAAACACTTGAACATAATAAATCGACATGGTTTGGCCGAGTTGAATCTGGCTATTTTATTGTTGTTTTTTAGTGATGTTTTGTGATGGAACTATAGTGTTACATGTGGTTTATATTCTGCAACTTTGAAATCACTAAAGCATATCATATCTTGCAAGTTGTGGAAGCCCAAAGCAGGCGGTCGAATCTATTCTTCATTTACGGGTAACCCGGAAAATGAAGAAACGACTCTGACACAACTTGTTAAGTGGCTCGAGATCTACTTTTTATAGGTTGTTTGGTCATTTTAGTTGTTGTAACTTGTAGTCGTGCATTAGTACTTCAATATGTGAATGATAGCATGCTCGATAACATCGAGGATATGACCGAAAATCTTGGTCAAACTTCGATACCTTGTTCATTCTTATGAAAATCAGGGTTTCATCAAGAACATGAAGAACACCTATAGCGACAGTTACGTCATTATAAGCGATCTTCAATGACGATTTTATTTATAATTTCCAAAATTAATAAAAAAAATTGATAAAAAGGGTTTTAATTATTAAAAATACAAAATAAATTATTAAAAATTATTTTAAATTAAAAATTATATTTTAATTATTTTAAATATATTTCATAAATATTTAATATTTTGGAATATTAAAAGTATTTAATTTATTTAATTATAATATTAAATAAATTATTTAAAAATGATTTAAATACATGAAAAATCATTAAAAATTATATTATGATATATGAAAATATTTTAAGTTATCTACAATGACTTTTAATATTTTATGATAATTTTCATTAATAAATTAATATTAATGATAATTAAGTTATTTAGTAAATGAATTAAATAAATAAATTAAAAATGATTTTATTATATTAAAAATCATTTTAAATAATAATAATAAGGTATTTAAGAATATTTTAAGTTATAAAATATAACTTTTAATATTTAATGGTTAATTTCATTAATTAATGATTAATAATGATATTAAAAATTATTTAATTATATTAAATAAATTAGTTTAAAAATGATTTTATTATTTTAAAAATCATTTTAAATAAAAATAAAGTGTTTAAAAATATTTTAAGTTATAAAATATAACTTTTAATATTTAAAGAATAATTTCATTAATAATTTAATATTAATGATATTTATTTAATGATTAATGATATTAAATTTATTTAATAATTATATTAAATAAATAGTTTTAAAATGGTTTTATTAATTTAAAAATTATTTAAAAGGGATAAAAATGAATTAAAAGTATTTTAAGTTATAATTAATGACTTTTAATATTTAGATAAATAGTTCATTAATATTTAAATATTAATGGTAATTATTTAATAATGATTTTAAATATTTTAAAAATCATTTAAAGGTAATATAAATGTTTTAAAAATAGTTTAAGTTATTTTAAATAACTTAATATTTTGGCAATGGTTTCATTAATAGTTTATTATTAATTAAATATTAATGATAATAGAATTGTTTATTATTTAAATCATTTAATAATGATTACGATATTTCAAAATTATGATAAATGGTAATAATTGTTTAAAAAATTTATTATAAGGCCATGAAAAATAGTCTGTTGGTTGTTTAAAATATCCAAATGAATATTGAATAAGCTGTATAGAGTCTTAGACTTCGATAATTACAAATAAAGGTTGTCGGTGAGACCAGATATATTTCGAAATTGATGCGGATTTAGATAGATTGACTTGATAAGTGAATTATTTGTGATTGAATGGTGTTAAAATTATGTGACAATGTGATTAGGAATGTCTTTGTTGCAATAAGCGATATTATATGATATATTATTCTAATCGATAATGATGATCTATTTAATGATAGGACTTGATAGAAAAGATATATCTAAGTTGTGTAAGCGTGAAGACAAAGCAAATGTATCTAAACCTTTGCATTTACTTTATCTTAAGGACATAAATAAGATAATATCTAAACTATTCATTTCAATTGTTCAAATATTTCAACCTTTGTATATACTTATGCAATGATTACGTATAAAGTAAGCTATTAAACAATAATTGTTGTACAATTTCCTTTATTACATTAATAGTGATCAAGTTATTTATTACATTAGATTAATTTCTATAACATGGTTAAACAAGTGTCCCCACTTGGATAATCATTATATTTTATCACATGTTGATACATACTTATAGTTGCTTAGTATGTATACCTTGAAATAAAAGGTCGTCTAAGCTATTTGATCCAATTAGACATATATTTAAAGTTGTTGTTGAACAAGATAAAACTTATCCAATAGAATTGTTTTGGTATGGATTCAAGATATTATGAACATCCCAATCATGGGAAATTTTTATGCTTATTCTGGCGGACAAAGGATGAAACGATAATATCGTTCTAGCAATATAGTATTGATCGTCTGAGGGCATAACAATGATCACCCCTGTGCGTAAGAAATGACGGTTTACTGAGATGAAGTTACTGTTTAAACCTTTTCAAAAATATAAAACAATGTTCATAGTCATCAAATGATCATCATTTATAGTGCATACGTAGTTTCAAAAAAAAAAAAAATTTAAAATGATATGTTATTGATTATTGGTCCGGTTTACTTCACAACTATTGATCCGTTGTAGAAGTTTAGATTCAAAGAAAACATTTAATCCTTTCATTAATCGATATTGTTGATATTACTTGTTGGGCACTCAAATGCTCATTCTTGCTTAATTTAAATGTTTTTCGACTAAGTGTGAACAACTTGAAGGATCTGCGAGAACAAGGGGAAAGGAAAGTTCTTTGAATGAATGTTTAAGCTATTCTATGTAATAGTCTAACTTTATGATAAGGATGATAAATACTATTATTATTATCATATAACGAATGTTTAAAGGTTTAGTACTTGGGAACTAAACTACGATAATATGTAAATTAATTTGAAAATCTATATTATTATTAATATTATTAGTATTATTCCACTCATAGAAATGGTATAAGTGAAATCTGAGTTCGGGTTTCAAGTATCCGGATTAGGGGACTTTCTGAGAATGGTATCGAGCTATAGGGTTAGAAACCTTAGGTGGGATAGACTTTAGGCTATAACCTTAGAAACATAGGAAAATGTTGAAAATATAAATAACTCATATAGAGTTTAAAAGTAGATGAATCGAGATAAATTCATCGTCAAACAAACTAAAAGATAACTTATATAAAACCCTTATGTGTTATGTGTATATATTTTATGCTAATCGGGATAATTTATATGTGTAGATGTCGGTGAAAAAGGATTAGGATACCCTTGGATCATAAAGAAGAAAGATATCAAAGCGATAGGTGAAATAGAGGCTCAAAGTGAAAGCAACCTCGATGAGGTGGTTATAGTGGAGAATATCGTGCGGATCCGGAAATGGTGGAACTAGCAAGCGATGATTCGGACCTTTGAAGTTGGGTGATCAAGCATCAACCGAAGTGCAGAATCTGCGGGACCAGGTTTCCTCTTTGGAACAGTTGTGGGAAATAGAAAAATTACTAAATAGCCAACTGCAGAAAGCATTAATTGAAACCATGGAAGAACAAGATAAGCTTAAAATCCAAATTGACCAACTAGGAGCTAAAAGCAACAAGTCATGTGTAGCTCCAAACCAAAAGGGAAAAAGAAAAATGAATGATCGTGATCCTGATAACAACCAAAGGAACTTTAAACACATAGAAAAGTGTACAAATTGTGACAAGAAGCATGAAGGCGTGTGCAGGAAAGGGGAAAATGTTTGCTACAATTGCGGTCATGGGGGACATTTTTCTCTTCAGTGTCCCAATCCAAAGCAGTGTGTCTGTTTTATTTGTGGAATAGAAGGTCATCAGGCAAAGGGATGTCCACAATCAAGAAAAAGGCGTAGTGAATAGGTAGTATAGGTTCTGTGGTGTAGGTTTGTTTAATATTATATGTGTGCTTAGTATGTTTGTGTAATATAATATTCTCCCCTTTTGTGTTAATCAAAGTTGTAAATCCCGACTCTTGTAGTCACAAAGGGATAGTATTATGGGCTATATTATGTAAAATACCTTGAATTAATGAAAATGGACTTATGTTTGGGTAATGAAACAAGTTTAATATATTAAACTTATGTGATAAGGTTTAGAATGTAAGTTAAATTATGTTTTATTTAACCAGATAATGCCGCCTCGACGACAAACTCGAAATCAAAGGGCAGAAGAATCTGTCAACAATGTTGAAGGACAACCACAACCAGATCCAATGCGTGAATTACAAAACATGGTAGCTCAAGCCATCCAACAAGGAACGACGGTATGAGGAACCAACAGGACAATCGCTTAGCAAACTTCAAGGACTTTAAAGCTGTAGGACCTCCCGAATTTAGAGGTACAACTGACCCTGTAGAAGCCCAAACTTGGGTTAAAGAAATAGAAAAGGCGTTTGTAATAGCTAGGGTAGCTGAGGGGCAAAAGACCTCTTTTGCCACCTACATGATGAAGGGAGAGCAAAATTTTTTGGTGGGAAGCGAATCGAGCGAAATTTGGGGAAGGTGTAGTTGCTTGGGAAAGGTTTAAAACACTGTTTTTCGAAAACTACTTTTCATCTAGTATGCAGGCTAGGATGGAAGTAAAATTTCTTGAATTAAAACAAGAGAATATGGTATTTGCGGAATATCTGTAAAATTTAATGAATTAGCTAGGTTAGCCCCTCATCAAGTCGTCTGGAGGCTAGAAAAGCGCGAAGGTTTGAGTTTGGATTAAAACCACAGCTCTACAACAAGGTGGCGATGTGTTGCAAATCCCTACATTTACAAACACTCATGGAGAAAGCACTTATCGTTGAGGAGGAAGTGAGGCCATGAGCCTTTACAACAAAGAAAGGAGGAACAAGGGAAAAGTTGAGGAACTGGGAAGGTGGAAGCAAATCTGGGAATAGGAGGGATAAGAGGAAGGTGAACAACTTTGGTGGGGTGCGGGTAAAAAACAAGAAGGTGTAAATAAGAAGTCGTTGGTGCAATGTGGGAATTGTGGGAAAAATCATTTAGGGAATGTCTAAAGGGAAAATTCGCATGTTTCAAGTGTGGGCGGGGAGGGCCATATCTCTCCCAACCCCCCAATTCTAAGAGACAATTGGTGGGTGTTTTTTACATGCGGATCAAAGGATCATAGGGTGAAAGAGCATCCAGAAAGGAAAGCGGAGGTAACAAGTGTGAACATGGGGAAAAGCGGCGGAACTTTGGCAATCACGGGACCAACTTCATCCAATAATGAATGAAATCTCTGCAAGGGTCTTCAACATGACAGATCCAAGACGGTGGCGGTGGCGATGGGACTCAGTACTTTTCAGTATAACTTTTATTTTTATATAAATATGATTTTTTTAGTTTATAGTAAATAATTTTATAATAAAATTTGAAGGAAGAATTTGAGTTCTTTTAGAAATCAAATTTCAGTATAATCGAAAAAAACAAGCTTTAAATAAATAGTTAAAGACGATCGATCGGAGTGATCGAATCTACTTAACAATGATTGTGAATGTCATGTACCCTAGTAGGTATATAGGTTTTAAAGTGGTGATTAGGGGCGGAATCTTTATAAGGGAGGTGAATGTGACAACTGACGATATTTTCTATATAAATAAATCATAAATTTTATGTATAATTTTTTTTATTTTATTAAAAATAAATATGAATGATATGTGCCAAGGTAATGTGTAATTATAATTATATGTTTGATAAATAAAATTTAAGTATTACATTATTAATTGTAAATAATTTTATTTTAGAAATATTGGTTATTATAAATGATAATCTTAAAAATAATTTATTTTATATTAGAAATGTTTTATTAATTATTTTTCCATGAAATTATATGTTTATATTATTCAAATAATATATGAAATGATTTTTGAATAATTATAATAATTATTTCATTATAAAAATTTGTTCGAGTTAATAAGTTAAATATTTTAACTTAATTATAAGGTTAATGATAACAGATAAATCGGATATGGAATCCAAACCCTAATTTTGGGTTTTGATCAAGGAATGATAATAATATTATAATATTATAATATTTTGATTTTTCGATTGCTATAATAATGTCTTTGTAAAAATTGTCTTTGTTGATGGTTGGTCGATTATGGTATATTGACCAAACCTAACATTAATTGATTTAACTCATTTTATCAATTTAAATGGGAAACTTAAAAGCTGTTAAATATTTGGGTTATATGATATATGTTATGTGTTTACTTAAAGATATGATAATTAGGAAACCCTAATTATTAAATTAAAACCCTAATTATATCTGAATTTTTAATAAACCCTAATCCGGAAATTTAAACCGGAGGTATGATCTGCCGAGAATTGTGTTATTGTGATTAATATCAGGCAAGATAGGTTTTATTTTGCTAATTAAAATAAACCTAATTAGTGATTTAAAACCATAATGATTAAAACCCTAATTTTGTCGCGAAACCCTAATTTGAAAAAAAAACCCTAATTGCTAAATTAACAAAATCAATGATAAGTATATGATCTAAACCCTAATGTTACTGTATAAAGTAATTAAAAAAAAAAAAAATTAATCTAATTAATAAACCTAAATTGTCTAATTTTAGAAACTAAAATTTAGTTATTTTATATTATTATTTTTGTAATAAACTCTAATTGTTAAATCCTAAATTTGGAGATATTAGTTAGTTGCTAAATCTTTAAGGGTTAAATGTTAAACCCTAAACACTAAAATGTCTAAACCCTAAACCCTAAGGCACTTTTCTAGAAATTTAAGGAAATGACCATTTTGCCCTTTTTGCATTATTAAAGCTACAAACTTAGGTTTTGACTCTTAGGTGAAGTGGGTGAACAAACTAACTAACTCTACAACTTCAAAATTGATGACAACCCCATGACATATCTCATCCATTCATGCATCTATATTGTCTATTTAAGGATTGAGAGAGAAAAATGTTATTTTGTTGCCCAAATATTCACTAAGCTCATACTTGACCTCTCTCTCTCTAAAAAGCCAGCGAAAATCTCTAGCATTTCACCCCAATCCAAGCCCCACCATCAACCATACCAAATCGGCAACACAAAATCAGATTTTGGACATCAAAGGTATAAAAACCTTAGCTTGAATCAGTCCAAATTTTTGTTGTTTGATGTTAGAATTTATTGTTAAAACATGTTGTTTATAAGTTATTATGACGATCTGGGTTGGTTTTAGATAGATCCATATCATCAAAATCTTCAGATTTGAGTTTTTGAAAAATCTGGAAAATTTTTGTTGTCATTGACAAAGCAAATGTCGAGCCTCTTTAATCTTTGTATGTTAACTATTTTTGTTGTTTAAAGCTTTGAACTTGTAGTGCAGGTATGTCCTCTTTAATCTAGATCAAGAATCATGCATAAATCCAGTATTATATTGCAAGTTATTCACGATCGAATCTGGTTGGCCAAGGCATTATTAGAAACTTTCTGGGCGATCGAGAACTTGCCCAGATTAAATCGACAGGAAGTTCAATGGCTCGAGATCCACCTTGTTGTTAATTGTTTTGTTAATTTGTTGGATCTATGTTGTAGTCTGGTATATAGAGTACATTTTTATGCCTTAAAATCTCCTTTTAATCAGGCAGGGAATTAGTAATCTATGGTCAAACCGGACCAGACGAACATGAAAAGCTATTTTCTGGGTAACCCAGAAAACACTTGAACATGTCGTCTGACATGGTTTGACCGAGTTGAATCTGGCTATTTTATTGTTGTTTTAGTGATGTTTTGTGATGGAACTATAGTGTTACATGTGGTTTATATTCTGCAGCTTTGAAATCACTAAAGCATATCATATCTTGCAAGTTGTGGAAGCCCAAAACGAGCCAGTCGAACTGTTCTTCATTTCCGGGTAACCCCGAAAATGAAGAACAACTCTGAACAGCTTGTTCGTGGCTCCAGATCTACTTTGTTATAGGTTGTTTGGTCATTTTAGTTGTTGTAACTTGTAGTGTGCATTAGTACTTCAATATGTGAATGATAGCATGCTCGATAACATCGAGGATATGACCGAAAATCTTGGTCAAACTTCGATACCTTGTTCAACGCTATGAAAATCTGGGTTTCATCAAGAACATGAAAGAACACCTATAGCGGACAGTTTACAAGCATATAAGCGATCTTCAATGACGATTTTATTTATAATTTCAAAAATTAATAAAAAAAATTGATAAAAAGGGTTTTAATTATTAAAAATACAAAATAAATTATTAAAAATTATTTTAAATTACGAAAATTATATTTTAATTATTTTAAATATATTTCATAAATATTTAATATTTTGGAATATTAAAAGTATTTAATTTATTTAATTATAATATTAAATAAATTATTTAAAAATGATTTAAATACATGAAAAATCATTAAAATTATATTATGATATATGAAAATATTTTAAGTTATCTACAATGACTTTTAATATTTTATGATAATTTTCATTAATAAATTAATATTAATGATAGTTAAGTTATTTAGTAAATGAATTAAATAAATAAATTAAAAATGATTTTATTATATTAAAAATCATTTTAAATAATAATAAGGTATTTAAGAATATTTTAAGTTATAAAATATAACTTTTAATATTTAATGGTTAATTTCATTAATTAATGATTAATAATGATATTAAAAATTATTTAATTATATTAAATAAATTAGTTTAAAAATGATTTTATTATTTTAAAAATCATTTTAAATGAAAATAAAGTGTTTAAAAATATTTTAAGTTATAAAATATAACTTTTAATATTTAAAAGAATAATTTCATTAATAATTTAATATTAATGATATTTATTTAATGATTAATGATATTAAATTTATTTAATAATTATATTAAATAAATAGTTTTAAAATGGTTTTATTAATTTAAAAATTATTTAAAAGGGATAAAAATGAATTAAAAGTATTTTAAGTTATAATTAATGACTTTTAATATTTAGATAAATAGTTCATTAATATTTAAATATTAATGGTAATTATTTAATAATGATTTTAAATGTTTTAAAAATCATTTAAAGGTAATATAAATGTTTTAAAAATAGTTTAAGTTATTTTAAATAACTTAATATTTTAGCAATGGTTTCATTAATAGTTTATTATTAATTAAATATTAATGATAATAGAATTGTTTATTATTTAAATCATTTAATAATGATTACGATATTTCAAAATTATGATAAATGGTAATAATTGTTTAAAAAATTATTATAAGGCCATGAAAAAAAATAGTCGTGGGTGTTTTTAATATCCAAATGAATATTGAATAAGCTGTTTAGAGTCTTAGACTTCGATAATTACAAATAAAGTTTGTCGGTGAACCAATATATTTCGAAAATTGATCTGGATTTAGATAGATTGACTTGATAAGTGAATTATTTGTGATTCATGGTGTTAAAATTATGTGACAATGTGATTAGGAATGTCTTTGTTTGCAATAAGCGGTATTATATATGATATATTATTCTAATCGGACAATGATCTATTTAATGATAGGACTTGATAGAAAAGATATATCTAAGTTGTGTAGCGGCAGAATAAAAGATATCTAAACCTTTGCATTTACTTTATGCTAAGGACATGCGTAAAGATAATATCTAAACTATTCATTTCAATTGTTCAAATATTTCAACCTTTGTATATACTTATGCAATGATTACGTATAAGTAAGCTATTAAACAATAATTGTTGTACAATTTCCTTTATTACATTAATAGTGATCAAGTTATTTATTACATTAGTTAATTTCTATAACATGGTTAAACAAGTGTCCCCACTTGGATAATCATTATATTTTATCACATGTTGATACATACTTATAGTTGCTTAGTATGTATACCTCGAAATAAAGGTCGTCTAAGCTATTTGATCCAATTGAGACATATATTTAAAGTTGTTGTTGAACAAGATAAAACTTATCCAATAGAATTGTTTTGGTATGGATTCAAGATCATTATATGAACATCCCAATCATGGGAAATTTTTATGCGCTTCTGACGGACAAAGGATGAACGATAATATCGTTCTAGCAATGTAGTATTGATCAATCTGAGGGCATAACAGTTGATCACCCGTGCGTAAGAAATGACGGTTTCTGAGATGAAGTTACTGTTTAAACCTTTTCAAAAATATAAAACAATGTTCATAGTCCGTCATCAAATGATCATCATTTATAGTCTGTACGTAGTTTCAAAAAAAAAAATTGAAATTTAAAATGATATGTTATTGATTATTGGTCCGGTTTACTTCACAACTATTGATCCGTTGTAGAAGTTTAGTTTCAAAAAAACATTTAATCCTTTCATTAATCGATATTGTTGATATTACTTGTTGGGCACTCAAATGCTCATTCTTGCTTAATTTAAATGTTTTTACTAAGTGTGAACAACAACAGAAGGATCTTGCCAAGAACAAGGGAAAGGGAAAGTTCTTTGAATGAATGTTTAAGCTATTCTATGTAATAGTCTAACTTTATGATAAGGATGATAAATACTATTATTATTATCATGTAATGAATGTTTAAAGGTTTACGTGCTTGGGAACTAAACTACGATAATATGTAAATTAATTTGAAAATCTATATTATTGTTAATATTATTAGTATTATTCCGCTTCATAGAAATGGTATCGTGAAGTCTGGAGTTCGGGTTTCAAGTATCCGGATTCGGGGACTTTACAGAATGGTATCAGAGCTATAGGGTTAGAAACCTTAGGTGGGATAGACTTTAGGCTATAACCTTAGAACATAGGGAAATGTTGAAAATATAAATAACTCATATAGAGTTTAAAAGTAGATGAATCAGATAAATTCATCGTCAAACAAACTAAAAGATAACTTATATAAAACCCTTATGTGTTATGTGTATATATTTTATGCTAATCAGGATAATTTATATGTGTAGATGTCAGGTGAAAAAGGATTAGGATACCCTTGGATCATAAAGAAGAAGCCGATATCAAAGCCAATAGCTGAAATAGAGGCTCAAAGTGAAAGCAACCTCGATGAGGTGGTTATAGTGGAGAATATCGTACCAGATCCGGAAATGGTGGAACTAACCGACAGTGATTCAGACACTGAAGTTGGAGCTGATCAAGCATCAACCGAAGTGCAGAATCTGCGGGACCAGGTTTCCTCTTTGGAATAGTTGTGGGAAATAGAAAAATTACTAAATAACCAACTTGAAAAGCATTAATTGAAACCATGGAAGAACAAGATAAGCTTAAAATCCAAATTGACCAACTAGGAGCTAAAAAGCAACAAGTCATGTGCGCTCCAAACCAAAAGGAAAAAGAAAAATGAATGATCGTGATCCTGATAACAACCAAAGGAACTTTAAACACATAGAAAAGTGTACAAATTGTGACAAGAAGCATGAAGGCGTGTGCAGAAAAGGGGAAAATGTTTGCTACAATTGCGGTCATGGGGGACATTTTTCTCTTGATGTCCCAATCAAAAGCGGTGTATGCATTTTTTATTTGTGGAATAGAAGGTCATCGAGCAAAGGGATGTCCACAATCAAGAAAAAGGCGTAGTGAATAGGTAGTATAGGTTACGTGGTGTAGGTTTGTTTAATATTATATGTGTGTGCTTAGTATGTTTGTGTAATGTAATATTCTCCCTTTTGTGTTAATCAAAGTTGTAAATCCCACTCTTGTAGTCACAAAGGGATAGTATTATGGGCTATATTATGTAAATTACCTTGAATTAATGAAAATGGACTTATGTTTGGGTAATGAAACAAGTTTAATATATTAAACTTATGTGATAAGGTTTAGAATGTAAGTTAAATTATGTTTTATTTAACCAGATAATGCCGCCTCGACGACAAACTCGAAATCAAAGGGCAGAAGAATCTGTCAACAACGTTGAAGGACAACCACAACCAGATCCAATGCAGCAATTCGCAAACATGGTAGCTCAAGCCATGCAACAAGGAACGACAGCCGATGGGAACCAACAGGACAATCGCTTAGCAAACTTCAAGGACTTTAAAGCTGTAGGACCTCCCGAATTTAGAGGTACAACTGACCCTGTAGAAGCCCAAACTTGGGTTAAAGAAATAGAAAAGGCGTTTGTAATAGCTAGGGTAGCTGAGGGGCAAAAGACCTCTTTTGCCACCTACATGATGAAGGGAGAGGCAAATTTTTGGTGGGAAGCGAATCAGGCAAGGGCTGGGGAAGGTGTAGTTGCTTGGGAAAGGTTTAAAACACTGTTTTTCGAAAACTACTTTTCATCTAGTATGCAGGCTAGGATGGAAGTAAAATTTCTTGAATTAAAACAAGAGAATATGACTGTTGCGGAATATGCCGCAAAATTTAATGAATTGGCTAGGTTCGCCCCGCATCAAGTCGTCACGGAGGCTAGAAAGGCGCCAAGGTTTGAGTGGGATTAAAACCACAGCTCTACAACAAAAGGTGGCAGTGTTGCAAATCCCTACATTTGCAGCACTCATGGAGAAAGCACTTATCGTTGAGGAGGGAAGTGAGGCCATGAGCCTTTACAACAAAGAAAGGAGGAACAAGGGAAAAGTTGAGGGAACTGGGAAGGTGGAAGCAAATCATCGGGAATAGGAGGGATAAGAGGAAGGTGAACAACTTTGGTAGGGTGCAGGTAAAACAAGAAGGTGTAAATAAGAAGCCGTTGGTGCAATGTGGGAATTGTGGGAAAAATCATTTAGGGGAATGTCTAAAGGGAAAATTCGCATGTTTCAAGTGTGGGCAGGAGGGCCATATCTCTCCCAACTGCCCCAATTCTAAGACAATTGGTGGGTGTTTTCTGTGCGGATCAAAGGATCATAGGGTGAAAGACTGTCCGAAAAGGAAAGCGGAGGTAGCAAGTGTGAACATGGGGAAAAGCGGCGGAACTTTGGCAATCACAGGACCAACTTCATCCAGCAAGCCGACGAAATCTACTGCAAGGGTCTTCAACATGACAGTCCAAGACACGGTGGCAGCTGGCAGTGGGACTCCAGGTACTTTTCGTATAACTTTTATTTTTATATAAATATGATTTTTTATTTATAGTAAATAATTTTTTATAATAAAATTTGAAGGAGGAATTTGAGTTCTTTTAGAAATCAAATTTCCAGATATATCAAAAAACAAGCTTTAAATAAATAGTTAAAGATCGATTTGATCGAGTGATCAAAATCTACTTGCAACGATTGTGAATGTATGTACCCTAGTAGGTATAGGTTTTAAAGTGGTGATTCCGGGACGGAATCTTTATAAGGGAGGTGAATGTGACAACCGATATTTTCTATATAAATAAATAATAAATTTTATGTATAATTTTTTTTTTTTATTTATTAAAATAAATATGAATGATATGTGCCAAGGTAATGTGTAATTATAATTATATGTTTGATAAATAAAATTTAAGTATTACATTATTAATTGTAAATAATTTTATTTTAGAAATATTGGTTATTATAAATGATAATCTTAAAAATAATTTATTTTTATATTAGAAATGTTTTATTAATTATTTTTCCATGAAATTATATGTTTATATTATTCAAATAATATATGAAATGATTTTTGAATAATTATAATAATTATTTCATTATAAAAATTTGTTCAAAGTTAATAAGTTAAATATTTTAACTTAATTATAAGGTTAATGATAACAGATAAATCGATATGGAATCCAAACCCTAATTTTGGGTTTTGATCAAGGAATGATAATAATATTATAATATTATAATATTTTGATTTTTCGATTACTATAATAATGTATCTTTGTAAAAATTTATCTTTTGTTGATGGTTGGTCAATTATGGTATATTGACCAAACCCTAAAGATTAATTGATTTAACTCTGCTTTTATCAATTTAAATGGGAAACTTAATGATTGTTAAATATTTGGGTTATATATGATATATTATGTGTTTACTTAAAGATATGATAATTAGGAAACCCTAATTATTAAATTAAAACCCTAATTATATCTGAATTTTTAATAAACCCTAATCCGAAAATTTAAACCGGAGGTATGATCTCCGAGAATTGTGTTATTGTGATTAATATCCAGGCAAGATAGGTTTTATTTTGCTAATTAAAATAAACCTAATTAGTGATTTAAAACCATAATGATTAAAACCCTAATTTTGTCAATTACTAAACCCTAATTTGAAAAAAACCTAATAAACCCTAATTGCTAAATTAACAAAATCAATGATAAGTATATGATCTAAACCCTAATGTTACTGTATAAAGTAATTAAAAAAAATAAAAATTAATCTAATTAATAAACCTAAATTGTCTAATTTTAGAAACTAAAATTTAGTTATTTTATATTATTATTTTGTAATAAACTCTAATTGTTAAATCCTAAATTTGGAGATATTAGTTGCTAAATCTTTAAGGGTTAAATGTTAAACCCTAAACACTAAAATGTCTAAACCCTAAACCCTAAGGCACTTTTCTAGAAATTTAAGGAAATGACCATTTTGCCCTTTTGTGATTATTAAAGCTACAAACTTAGGTTTTGACTTTAGGTGAAGTGGGTGAACAAACTAACAACTCTACACCCTTCAAATTGACAAAGAAACCAAAGAACATATCTCACCCATTCATGCATCTATATTGTCTATTTAAGGATTGAGAGAGAAAAATGTTATTTTGTTGCCCAAATATTCACTAAGCTCATACTTGACCTCTCTCTCTCTCTAAAGCCAACGAAATCTCTAGCATTTCAAATTCCCCAATCCAAGCCCCACCATCAACCATACCAAATCAAAAACACAAAATCAGATTTTGGACATCAAAGGTACAAAAAACCTTAGCTTGAATCATCCAAATTTTTGTTGTTTGATGTTAGAATTTATTGTTAAAACATGTTGTTTATAAGTTATTATGACGATCTGGGTTGGTTTTAGATAGATCCATATCATCAAAATCTTCAGATTTGAGTTTTTGAAAAATCTGAAAATTTTTGTTGTCGATTGACAAGCAAATGTCGCCCTCTAATCTTTATATGTTAACTATTTTTGTTGTTTAAAGCTTTGAACTTGTAGTCTGGTATGTCCTCTTTAATCTAGATCAAGAATCATGCATAAATCCGTATTATATTGCAAGTTATTCACGGTCAAATACCGTTGACCGGCATTGACTGAAACTTTCTGGGCAGTCAAGAACTTGCCCAGATTCGTCTGACAGGAAGTTCAATGGCTCAGATCCTGCTTGTTTTTAATTGTTTTGTTAATTTGTTGGATCTATGTTGTAGTCTGGTATATAGAGTACATTTTTATGCCTTAAAATCTCCTTTTAATCAGGCAGGGAATTAGTAATCTATGGTCAAACCAGACTAGACGAACATGAAAAGCTATTTTCTGGGTAACCCAGAAAACACTTGAACATGTCGTCTGACATGGTTTGACCGAGTTGAATCTGGCTATTTTATTGTTGTTTTAGTGATGTTTTGTGATGAAACTATAGTGTTACATGTGGTTTATATTCGCAGACTTTGAAATCACTAAAGCATATCATATCTTGCAAGTTGTGGAAGCCCAAACGAGCAGCCGAATCGTTTCTTCATTTCGGGTAACCTGGAAAATGAAGAACATGACTCTGACAACTTTGTTCGTGGCTCCGGATCTACTTTGTTATAGGTTGTTTGGTCATTTTAGTTGTTGTAACTTGTAGTGCGTGCATTAGTACTTCAATATGTGAATGATAGCATGCTCAAGAATATCGAGATATGACCGTAAATCTTGGTCAAACTCGATACCTTGTTCATCGCTATGAAAATCTGGTTTCATCAAGAACATGAAGAACACCTATAGCGATTTTACTCGCTCTATAAAGCGATCTTTCAATGACGCTTTTATTTATAATTTCGAAAATTAATAAAAAAAATTGATAAAAAGGGTTTTTAATTATTAAAAATACAAAATAAATTATTAAAAATTATTTTAAATTCTGAAAATTATATTTTAATTATTTTAAATATATTTCATAAATATTTAATATTTTTGGAATATTAAAAGTATTTAATTTATTTAATTATAATATTAAATAAATTATTTAAAAATGATTTAAATACATGAAAAATCATTAAAATTATATTATGATATATGAAAATATTTTAAGTTATCTACAATGACTTTTAATATTTTATGATAATTTTCATTAATAAATTAATATTAATGATAGTTAAGTTATTTAGTAAATGAATTAAATAAATAAATTAAAAATGATTTTATTATATTAAAAATCATTTTAAATAATAATAAGGTATTTAAGAATATTTTAAGTTATAAAATATAACTTTTAATATTTAATGGTTAATTTCATTAATTAATGATTAATAATGATATTAAAATTATTTAATTATATTAAATAAATTAGTTTAAAAATGATTTTATTATTTTAAAAATCATTTTAAATAAAAATAAAGTGTTTAAAAATATTTTAAGTTATAAAATATAACTTTTAATATTTAAAGAATAATTTCATTAATAATTTAATATTAATGATATTTATTTAATGATTAATGATATTAAATTTATTTAATAATTATATTAAATAAATAGTTTTAAAATGGTTTTATTAATTTAAAAATTATTTAAAAGGGATAAAAATGAATTAAAAGTATTTTAAGTTATAATTAATGACTTTTAATATTTAGATAAATAGTTCATTAATATTTAAATATTAATGGTAATTATTTAATAATAATTTTAAATATTTTAAAAATCATTTAAAGGTAATATAAATGTTTTAAAAATAGTTTAAGTTATTTTAAATAACTTAATATTTTGGCAATGGTTTCATTAATAGTTTATTATTAATTAAATATTAATGATAATAGAATTGTTTATTATTTAAATCATTTAATAATGATTACGATATTTCAAAATTATGATAAATGGTAATAATTGTTTAAAAAATTTTTTATAAGGCAATGAAAAATAGTGCGACGGTGTTTGAAATATCCAAATGAATATTGAACAAGCTGTTTAGAGTCTTAGACTCGATAATTACCTCGATAAAGTTATCGGTGAGACCGATATATTTCGTAAATTGATCTGGATTTAGATAGATTGACTTGATAAGTGAATTATTTGTGATTCAATGGTGTTAAAATTATGTGACAATGTGATTAGGAATGTCTTTGTTTGCAATAAGCGATTATTATATGATATATTATTCTAATCGAACAATGATCTATTTAATGATAGGACTTGATAGAAAAGATATATCTAAGTTGTGTAAGAGCGGATAAGGCAAGTATCTAAACCTTTGCATTTACTTTATGCTAAGGACATCGTAAAGATAATATCTAAACTATTCATTTCAAATTGTTCAAATATTTCAACCTTTGTATATACTTATGCAATGATTCTCGTATAAGTAAGCTATTAAACAATAATTGTTGTACAATTTCCTTTATTCTGTTAATAGTGATCAAGTTATTTATTCATTAGATTAATTTCTATAACATGGTTAAACAAGTGTCCCCACTTGGATAATCATTATATTTTATCACATGTTGATACATACTTATAGTTGCTTAGTATGTATACCTCGAAATAAAGGTCGCCTAAGCTATTTGATCCAAATTTAGACATATATTTAAAGTTGTTGTTGAACAAGATAAAACTTATCCAACCGAATTGTTTTGGTATGGATTCAAGATCATTATGAACATCCCAATCATGGGAAATTTTTATGCGCTTACTATGGACAAAGGATGAACGATAATATCGTTCTAGCAATGTAGTATTGATCAATACTGAGGGCATAACAAGTCGATCACCCCGTGTTCAGTAAGAAATGACGGTTCTGAGATGAAGTTCTGCTTTAAACCTTTTCAAAATATAAAACAATGTTCATAGTCCATCAAATGATCATCATTTATAATTAGTTACGTAGTTTCAAAAAAAAAAAAAATTTAAAATGATATGTTATTGATTATTGGTCCAAATTTACTTCACAACTATTGATCCGTTGTAGAAGTTTCGCTTCAAAGAAAACATTTAATCCTTTCGGATTAACGTCGATATTGTTGATATTACTTCTTTGGGCACTCAAATGCTCATTCTTGCTTAATTTAAATGTTTTCACTAAAGTGTGAACAACTCAAGGATCTCGCCAAGAACAAGGGAAAGGAAAGTTCTTGAATGAATGTTTAAGCTATTCTATGTAATAGTCTAACTTTATGATAAGGATGATAAGTACTATTATTATTATCATGTAACGAATGTTTAAAGGTTTCAGTGCTTGGGAACTAAACTCGATAATATGTAAATAAATTTGAAAATCTATATTATTGTTAATATTATTAGTATTATTCCGCTCATAGAAATGGTATCGTGAAGTACCGAGTTCGGGTTTCAAGTATCCGGATTCGGGGACTTTACACTTGCTATATCATGATAAAACATTGCAGATTAAGGTGAATGCGTCGGATACAAGGAAAGTTAAAGATAGTTCCAGCTTAAAGTTAATGTGCGCGATTAGTTTTGTAATAGTCTTGTATGATAATGAGGTCATGTGTTAGATAAGTTATAAATTGTGTATAAGTTATGGTTACTCGACCTTGGGATAATGTATAATGTTTAATGTATAAACAATTTATGTTTATATCTTCCGCAATAGTAATAGAATGAGTGAACCCTTGATCCGCGATGATTTGGGGCTTGATTCGGCTCTCACGATCCACAGATCTTTAAATTCTCGCGTCGCATGGGAGCTCTACAAGAAATCTGCAAGATTACTTCCGGCCTCTGAGATATAGAACTTATCCAACGTTATCTAATGTACATATTAATTAATAAGAATGTCTATTTGGTTGAACTTTATGGGATTTTCAAATTCATAACTTAGTAATATGAATATTATTGAATCACATAAAACCACTTCATATTATTAATAATGAAAAAAAATTATCTATTTTGTTGAATGTATGGATATTTTTATTCTGACTAATATTAATAATCACATTATTTATATTAATATTAAAAATCATTATTAATATTATTTTTAATAATAGTAATACATGAATATAATAATAATAATAGTAATACATGAATATAAAATCATTATTTATATTTTATTAAAGAATGATATTTTTTTTAATATATTAATAATCCTTTTATTGATATTATTACAAAAATAAGAAAAAATATTAAAGGGGATAATAATAAATATAGATATTAACTTATTTCTAAATAGAAAATCCCCATATGTATTATATAGACTTATTAATAATAATAAATCGTAATATAATAATAAAGCAAGAATATAGATTTTGGGGGATGGTGAAGTTTTAATATAAAGATATATTCTTGGTTGAAATTAACAGCTAGGCCCGTGGTGCTCGGGTGGTCCTATGACGAGTGTTTAGAATTTGAGGTTGCGAGTTCGAATCTGTTTAGCAGCCAATTGCTTGAATAAAATTAATTTTTTCAATTTTTAATACCGGTAGTGATAAGTTGTACCTACTAGGTTATTTTTTAATTTTTAATACCGGTAAATGTCGGCTTGTCTCTACTTGATTATTTTATTATTTTAATGTCACCAGATCACCAGATCACGTAGGAGAAATAAAAAAAAATGTAAGTTTGGATGAAATTCAGACTTCTACGGATTATTTTATTATTTTAATGACAAAAATATCAACAACCTCAATTTCTACCGAAATAAAAAAAATTTAAAAAATGTGTGTTCCGTGTAGAACTGTCTTAAATGGGATTATTTTAATAATAAATATTCACTTTTTATAACTATAACGACAAGTTAATATTCACTTAATAAAATAGAAGCCATGTAAATAATAAGGAACAACAACACAGGTCGGGCTTATCAAATAGAAAAGTTAATCGCACCATCAATTCAATTTATCAACGGTCCAAAAGAGGGTGTTGCAAGACTCATAACAACCGGTTTGCTATGGAAGGGCTCCCATATATATATATATATATATATATATATATATATATATATATATATATATGTATGTGACTCGGACTCATTCGATGAGCTTGGATTTTACATTCGGTGCTTTTATCGCTTTTATCTATCTATCTATATATATATACATACATATATATATATATATATATATATATATATATATATATTTCATTATCCCACCTAGAGTTTACTTCGTGGTGGTTGATCGCTTTTACTGCTTTCTTTCATTTCGTCCTGCCTGGATTTCACTTCGTGGCAGTTGATTGCTTTGTACAGCTTTATTTACATTTTGTCCCGGCTGGAGTTTCCTCCATGGTGGTTGATAGCTTTACAGCTTTATTTTCATCCCGCCTGGAGTTTCCTCCGTGGAGGTTGAAAGCTTTTACAGCTTTATTTACATTTTCTAATCCCCCTTGGAGGTGCTTCGTGGCTGGTGATCATGTCTGTATATATATATTTACAGCTTTTATATATATACCTGCTTACTGCTTTCATACAAATTGTGGTATCATGTGCGCCTAGGAATCATGTGATCACAGATTCAGCCTATTGGATCTAGATTCAGTTCCCGTGATGCACATTTTTAGCTGTAAGCGGCTTGCAAATTATTTTGTGGTGTCTGAATTTCCTCAGATGGTTTCCATACCCACGAGGAAGTCGACATTATTTTGTATATTATTTTTCGTACGGATGCCTCACATCTGTATAATAGAATTAATCAAGCCGAACACTTAATAAAATGGAAGTGTAAAAGGTCTCAATTACTATTGAGCATCAGGGTTTGAAAAACATTTTTTATAAAACATCATTGTTATATCTTGTTAAAAACTGAATTTTTATATAAATTCAAACCATGTGTATATAGGTGCGAACGAGGCCTCACACCACTTCCAAATAACAACACATTGACCCATACACACACACATTCAGATAATAGTTTCTTGAAAAGAGGCGGTCACCGTGGTAACACGGATGTCGAGGGGTGCCTAACACCTTCCCTCCGCATAAACAAGTCCCCGGACCCTAACGAATCTCGGTTTCACCGACCCGTTTAACAGTGTCATATCACTGGGTCAATGTGCAAACCTTTTCTCGGTTGTGTTGGTACAACCATTTAAAAAACCAACTGGCGACTCTTAACAGTCCATCGTCGACATTATACATGTCGGACCTTTTTCATTTGTTTTTTCAAACAAATCTCACCTAAAATGAGAACACCAAAGAACAAGTAACGGAAAGGGACATTTAAAAATCCCGACGTCGACAGGTGGCGACTCTGCTGGGGACTCCAGTAAGAGGACTTACACCGCAATTACAATCTTTTCAAAACTATTATCTGCTTGTGTGTGAATGTTGCATTTACATTTGATGAATGTGTACGAATGCATTTCCTTATTGCACTTAGTGCTTCGCGCCATAACTGCTTGTGATATTAGTGCTTTGCACCATATCTGCTTGTGATATTAGTGCTTCGCACATGTCATCATTTCCATACGGTGAGACGCGATGTATGTGAATGTATAATGTGTGGTCCCTCCACGAGGAGGCTATCCCGTCGGTGTTTGATTACAGGACTCGTGGGAAGACTGATTCCCCGAGGCTCAGGAAAGGCACCACCCAAATTCGCTCCAGTTGAAAGACCGGATTAACTTCCCGTTGAGTAAATTGCGATGATTTGGGAACCTTAATGCCAAAAAGCCGCGAGAGTAACCTAAGATAGGTTAACCTCTGATAAACCTAAAACGGAGGAAAGTCTCTTCATGCTCTCTCATTTCAATTACTTGTAAACAATATTACTTGTAATTACATTCCATATATATCTCCATGTAATGAGAAATATGAAGAAATGTGCACACACATAACATGCTATCCTGTATTACCAAACAGCTGACATCCGTTTTGCAAGATAAAATTTCTAAAATGGACACATCACATAGCATGTTATTATATACATTCCTTAAGGACTAAACTATGAAAGTCTTTCACAGGGAACCAATTGGACATATTACTCGGTCAAAATCCAAAAAGGCTTCAGGCCTACAGTTAATCATGTCGTCATCTGACCAGACTGGCCTTAATCCAGTTTCTTGCAAAGAATTTGACGGATTAAGCAAACAAATTACAGATTTAGCTGTTCTACTCATAGAACTACACCAGTCTACTCAGGGTCAAAAAATACTCGTACATGCTGAATCCTCTACACAAGGGGGAACCAGATCATCACAATACCTGAACTGCAGTTGGATACAACCAATAAAACTCATGATGCTGCCCATCCCACTGGAGATCCAGACACCGGTGACATCAAAAAGAAAGTCCTCCAAATGGAAGAGACCCTTCGTGCTATCAAAGGAATTGGAGCACACTGGAGTGTTTCATATGCTGACCTTTGTATATTCCCTGGTGTTCATTATCCAGAAAAATTTAAAACTCCTGACTTTGAAAATATGATGGGTTAGGAGATCCTTACACATTTAAAGGTGTTCATTGGAGAACTTGGACCTTATGCAGAGGACAAAAAGCTCAGAATGCAGCTGTTCCAAAAGAGTCTAACTGGAGAAGCCCGTTCGTGGTACACAAGATTAGATAACTCAAAGATCCATAGTTGGGAAGAGCTAGCACATGCATTCCTCACTCAATACAGCTTTCAGTCTCAGATGGCTCCTGATCGGTATCAAATTACTAAGATCAAGAAACAGTCTAACAAGTCTTTCAGAGAGTATGCTCAAAGGTGGAGACGCCCAGCTGCCCAAGTTATTCCTTCCATGACAGAATCAGAAATGGTCATGACCTTCATAGACATACAAGAAGCTCTTTTCTATGAGAGCGTGTTAGCCGGTATCGAAAAACCATTTTCTGAAATGATTAAACACGGGGAGATGGCTGAGATGGGATTGAAGTTAGGAAAGATTCAAGACCTAGCTGCCCTTAAAGCTGTTGTTGAACACATCCAATGTAGAAATTATGGAAACAACCCCCGGAGGGTCCATAAGAAGAAAGAGGAAGATGTTTCCCTGATACTGCAGGGTCAAAAAGGCAATCAGAACATGCCTATTTAAAGGAGAAACTACACTCCCTTTCAAGCTCAGTCTTCGAATCCTCCAGTACCAAAAGGTGGAGAAGTTAGACGCCCTCGAGTGTTCACACCCTTGGGGGACTCACTCAAGAATATTCTCACGCTTCTGACAACACAGAAGAAAATCACACATCTTCTTCCACCAGCCAGCCCTAATGGACGGGGTTTCAATGCTGCTAAGAAATGTGCATATCATGCCGGGGCACCTGGACATGATACTCAGGATTGTTGGGCCTTAAACACAAGATCCAATACCTGATAGACAACGGTGAGATCGTGGTCACCAAAACTGATCAGCCTCACGTGCAAGACAACCCTCTTCCTCAACACAAAGAAGAAGAGGTCAACATGATCAATTGGAGCAATGGACAGAGTTCTAATTTCAACTATGAATCCACCCAGACCCTCACAAATGGGATTATGCTAAGTTCCAGTTCACAATGGAATGAAAGATGAAAGCTCTATGCAAGCAAATTGAGCAATTGGAAAAACTGGTGACTTATCAACATCAAGTGACACGCTAGTTAGTCAGCCAGGAGCATGCCAGTCTCCTACCTCTTGTCATGAATATTCCCTCATCACTTTCAGAAAATGAAAAGCTGGAAGACAAAGTGACAAAGAGAGGAAATGCCAAAGCCCTTCAGGATTTTGCCAACAAAAGGGAATTCACATATCTGGGCCAACCTATGGAGGAAATCCTTCAAATGTTAATCAATGAAGGAAGGATCAGTTCCCTCCGACCTCCAATTAACCCCTGTTTAGGATGGTACAATTCTGATGGAGTATGTCAATATCACTCCCATTCTCGCGGTCACAGCACAAAAGAATGCTGGGCACTCCGCCACCTCATTCAAAATCTAATTGACAGTGGTGTCCTGCACCTAGCGGACGATGATACTGTGTTACGTGTAAGTGAGAATACATGTCCTACTAAGTGGAAGAGTTTGGTAGCAGTCATATCCACTGAGAATGATGGGGATAATAAATCACTCACAATGCCAACAATTCAACTCAAGGGAAGCAACAATCCTTTGAGAGTGGCCGCTCCCGAGCCAATCAACTTGCCTTATAGAGCACAATATCCTATTGTTAGCTTGCGCAAGGTTCCGTGGAATTATGGAGAAGGTGAAGGATCCACCTCACATACAACTGCTACAGTGTCGAAGGAAAATCCACTTTATTTTCCCCAACGGGTGATGAAGCCTACCATCAAATCAAAGGGGAAAATACCCATGGAGAAGATTAAAAAATTCCTCCGCACTATGGGTCATCACGAAGCCAAGGTGGTTTTAAGCTTGAGAGAAGCTCCACATTAGATTTCAATTTTTGACTTAGTCCTAACTTCCGAGGATCATCGAAAGATCTTACTAAAGGTTTTGGAAGAAGCCTATCTACTAGCATCAGTTGATACAGAAAAATTTCAACATCTGGTTGATCACATTTTAAACAACAATGTGATATCCTTCACTGATGATGACATACCACCTGAAGGGACCGGTCATTGTAAGCCGTTACACATTGCGGTCTTGTCCTCCAGATATATGCTGGCTGGAGTCTTGATAGATGGAGGTTCATCTCTAAATATCTGGCCATACGCCACTTTGCTGATGATGAATATTAATCTCAACCGAATCCGAAGTAGCCATACTATCATCAAGGCTTTCGACGGAGCCCACCGGAATTCAGTCGGAGTAATTGAGTTGCCAATTGAAATTGGTCCCCATACATTTTGCGTATCTTTCCACGTACTCAAGATAGATTCGGGATACAACCTGCTCTTTAGAAGACCGTGGATTCATATATCTAGGGCAGTCCCCTCCACCCTTCATCAGCAACTGAAATACATTATCAACAATAGCACTTGGTCACGGTCGATCTTTGAACCGTAATGTCCTCAACACGGGACATGCGCCGTTCATCAACGCTAATGCGAGATGTTGAACCGGCCGGGCTTTCATGCCTTGAAGTAAGCAATACCCAATACCATGCAATTGAACGCCACTTCCGAACCCAAGATTTCATTGAAGTAATGTCACCACTCAGGAAATGATGTCATTGGGTCATCAGCTGGGACAAGAGCTGGGTAAAGATCACCAGGGTATCAAGTACCCAATTCAATTAGCCAGGCAGACTAGAATAGCTGGACTAGGCTATTCTGCCAGTTCTAGTCATAGGAATCCTCATAAGCATCAGCAGATTCCTTCCACTTCAGCCACGCGAAGTTTATATTCGCCTTCAAACTCTGAGTCCGCACAACCTCTTATAAAGGTGCCAGCCAACATAATGGCAATGTTATTTCCCAAGCCGATACCAGTGAAGGAGAAAGAAATCTTTGTTCCAGATCCTGCAGTGGAAGAGGAGAAATAAAGAATTAAACAAGACGTCATCCGAATGATGTCAGGCATACGCATCATCGTTCATGACGAACATACCAACCGATACACCCCAGACGATGATTGCCCAAACGTAATGGCCATCATTCGGGATAGAGAGGACGATGACAATCCCTCCATCACTGCGGTCCACCCAGACTTTACCCTTGCCAATTGGAACAGCATTCTTTTCATTGGTCGACAAGGGTAAAACGGGCAGAACTCTTTATGCCCTGTAGATATAATAATTGCTTACTTTTCTGTACAGTATTAGCAGTTTATTTTGTCAGTACATGATAACAATATGTATGATTAAAACGTTTCATATATACTGAGTGAAAGCATATTTTGTTTCAGGACATTGAATTTAGATGTGCATGTACTTGCTGATATGGTGCCTCTTCTCCACAAGGATTGTACCTTTGATGTAGAGATGAATTCAGCCTTGATGGATATACAGGATGACATTGAGGTACTTCCAAAAATTCAAGAATGGGTCAAAGACAAACCTAAACCCAACCTTGATCAAACCACTTCCTTCAATCTCGAAACCTTAGAAAGCCCTAAGTTAATCCATATTGGTTCAGACCTTACCCCAAACCAAAGGAATGACATGGTTATGCTACTAACCCAATTCCAGGATGTGTTTGCATGGTCTCATGAAGACATGGTGGATTTGTCCACTAACATTGTCCTTCATCGCCTTCCCATTAAAGAGGGATTTAAGCCAGTCAAACAAAAGCTCAGGCGATTGAAACCTGAGTTGAGTTTAAAGGTAAAAGAAGAAATTGTGAAACAATTTTAAACAGGCATCATCATGGTGTCTACATATCCTGAGTGGATATCCAACATTGTGCCCGTGCCTAAACCTGGAGGGAAGGTGTGAGTTTGCGTAGATTACCGGGACTTGAACAACGCTTTCTTAATGGATAGCTTTCCCGTATTATTCATCCACATTCTTATTGACAATACTGCGCAATACTGCATGTACTCCTTTGCTGATTGCTTGGCGGGGTACCATCAGATCATGGTTGCTGAGGAAGATCGTGAGAAAACTACTTTCATCATGCCTTGGGGAACCTTTTGTTATAAACGGTTTTCATTCGGTCTCATCAATGCCGGAGCCACCTATCAGCGAGCTATGATGGCTCTCTTCCATGACTTAATGCACAAAGAGATCGAGATCTACGTGGATGACATCTTTGTCAAATCCCGAAAGGAGGAAGACCACTTAGACCATCTCAGAAAGCTATTCAACAGGTTGCGTAAGTACAAATTGAAGTTGAATCCGGCCAAATGCGCCTTTGGCGTTAAATCAGGCAAGTTGCTAGGATTTCTAGTCAGCCACAAAGGGATTGAGCTGGATCCTACCAAAATCCAGGCCATTATGGAAATGCCCATTCCTCGATACGTAGAGAAAATACGGGGATTTTGGGAAGAATCAACTTCATTAGCGTGTTTATCTCTTAACTCACGTGACACTCGTGAGCCAATCTTCAAGCTATTAAGGAAGAACTCCTCCATGAAATGGAATGATGAGTGCCAGAATGCCTTCCTTACAATTAAAGAATAGCTAGTCAAAGCTCCTATTTTGGTACCACCTGTGGATGATGTTACCCTGCTCATGTACACATCATCCATAAGTGACAATGACATAATGCGTCTCTCGAGACGGATGTAGGACGATAGAGGCCAATAACGAGCTATTTATTACCTCAGCAAAAGATTCAGCAGCAGTGAACACAAGTACACTCTGATTGAGAAGACTTGTTGTGCCTTAGCATGGGAATCCATGAGGTTATAGCATTACCTCCATGGTCACACAACCCATCTAATATCCCGCGTGGATCCTCTTAAGTACGTGTTCAATAAACCCATGCTAAATTGTCGGCTGTCTAGATGGCAGTTGATCCTACAACAATTTGACATCGTATATGTGACTCAAAAGTCCATCAAAGGTCAATGAATTGCAGATTAACTGGCCGCCGCACCTTCAGGGGATTTCAAACCCTTGGAGACATACTTCCCAAATAAGGTAGTAATGACAGTTCAACAACACCATCAGTACGATACGCGCTAATCATGGAAGATGTATTTTGATGGAGCTGTTAATATAGAAGGTTCTAGAGATGGAGCAGTTCTAGTATCCGGTACGGGGGAGCAGTATCACGTCATCATTAAATTGCAGTTTGTCAGCACCAACAATACAGCTGAGTATGAAGGCTGTCTCATGGGGCTAAAATTTACCCGTTCAATGGGCATCAGGCGGTTAACTATCTTTGGAGATTCAGAGTTGGTAATCAGATAATCCACCGGAATCTATCAAACCAAGGAACTCCATTTGCTACCTTACCATCGATAATTTTTACATATGGTTTTGGAGTTCGAAGAAATCTCTTTTCTACACATTCCTCATAATAGGAATGACTTTGCAGATGCATTAGCAACTTTGGCCTCCTTAATTCGCATATCAGACAAGGAACATTTGCCAAGAGTCACAATTGCTGCAAAAAGCACCAAAATTTATGGGAACTACGTTGAGAAGTATCGGATGATGAGCTACCTCCCATCCAAAGATCCTTGGTATCAAAGATATCAAGGAATATCTATGAGATGGATCTACACCACCGAGGCGAGCCCGACTGAGAAAATGCGGATCCATCGACTAGCTATGAAATTCTACCTGAGTGGAGATGTGCTCTATAAAAGAGATGCAGGACTAGGTCTCCTCAGATGTTTAGATAAAGATCAAGCCCAAAGGCTTATGGATGAAATCCATGGCGAGTCTGTGGGCCCCACACGAGTGGCCCCTCCTTGTCAAGAAAGTCCTCGTGATAGGACATTCACCGCATCTCTCAAAGCTGATTGCAATGATCACGTCAGGAGATGCTATCGTGCCAAATTCATGGGAATGCTATACACGCTCCTCCACGGGAACTCCACAATATGAGTTCACATCGGCCCTTCTCAATGTGGGGAATGGACGTTATCGGGCCCATTGAGCCTAAAGCCGTGAATGGACAAATGATTTATCTTCACCATGATCGACTACTTCACCAAGTGGGTAAAGAAGCCTCCTTCCCCAGGGTTACCAAAGAAGTCATCATTGCTTTCATCAGAAACAATGTCATTTGTCGATATGGACAACCAGAGGTGATTGTGTCAGATAATGCTAAGAACCTCAACAATAAAATGATGGAGGAATTATACAGTAAATTCTAAATCAAACATCTCAACTCTGTCATCTATCGTCCGAAGATGAATGGTGCTGTTGAAGAGGCTAACAAAAACATCAAGAAGATTATGCAAAAGATGTCCGCTAACCACAAAGATTGGCCTGACCTATTGCCTCTTACTCTGTTAGCCTATAGAACATCAATGCGTACTTCCACTGGGGCAACCCCCTACACATTAACCTATGGGATGGAAGTAGTGCTCCCCATAAAAGTAGAAATGGAATCCCTCAGAGTGTTGATAGACGCTCAGCTGGATGAAGACTAATGGGTACAAGACAGGTATCACCAATTGTCTCTAATAGACAAAAGGCGAACCGCGCTATCTTCCATGGTCGGTTATACCAACAAAGGATCGACATATCCTACAACAGAAAAGTCCGTCTACGACAGTTCAAATAACACGACTTGGTTTTGAAGAAGATCCTTGACAACCAAGATCAATCTAAAGGAAAATTCGCTCCTAACTGGGAAGGCCCGTTTGTTGTCAAAGAAGTATTGACAAGAGGTGCTCTCAGATTACAAGAAATGGACGGCGATGAATTTCCACAACTCATCAACTCGGACGCCGTGAAACGGTACTATGTCTGAAGTTGCCATCAAGCAAACATCCTGGTGTTGGATCATCAGATCACCAGTCATTTTGGTTCTTTAACCCTTTACCACATATAACTTATCCACATTTTGCCCCTCAGGGAAACATATTGTTCAAGACAGCAGCCTGGTTTCTCTGCATTCATACAACTTAGGTTATCCCACTACGGATTGAACCTCTCGCGTTTGCAGTTTGGCTACCCACACATGGGATCAAACTTTTCACCCGCAGTTTATCCTCAACCTAGAATCAAACTTTCTCTTCCCCTCAATCTGACCTGCACATGGGATCACGCTTTTCAACTCACCCTGAGGGGCGAACTTCGTCGACCTGATCTCCTTTTCAATAGGAGTACGTAAGCAACCATTTCATATGGCCCGGTTGCAATAAAACAAAAACAACAAAAATATTTCTACCCTCTTCTCCTTACAAAAACAAAAAAAAAAATTCTACACCATTTCTGCCACATACACCGTTGAACCTCTTACACCAGGTTCGAACTACGCATACCTGATCTCCTCTTCATAGGAGTACGTAGGCAGCCATTCATGGTGCGGTCTCACCCCTACCAAAACACAAACCATTGTCAGCTGGTACTGGGATCATCCTTCAAACCACTATATTTTCATTCGGCTTCAGACCAAAGGGATGGAATTACCTGAACTCCTCCTAAATAGGAGATTTGGCGACCATCTAAGCTGCGGTTGTACCTCAAAGAGCAACACCAATCCATAAGCAATGGAATTAACTAGGCTTCTCCTAAATAGAAGTATTGGCGACCATCTGTGGTGCGGTCAATCTCAGAGAGGAAATCCACACTCCTCTCCACATTTCCATACAGAAACCAGTCCCAAGACACCAAAGATGGTAGGGATACACAAAGATCGATGATTCATTCTGAACTGTCCAGAGACAACTCAATGTCCAGCCATCCAGGAGGAATTCAAAATACATCAAGAGCACAAGCCCTGAAGCAGCATGTAAAATATCAAGCAAGTATTCAGGCATATCTAAAAGGGAAGTGATCAAAAATATGTTTCCCTGCCATATATATTATGTTGTTTGATATACATAAATGTAAACTGTACATGACAAAATGGCTAAGCTAGTCTGTGTAGGAAAATCCAAGCCCAACTACAAATCAGCGTGTATGCGAGCTAACAAGACCAACATGGCATCCCTCTCAAAAGAAGGAGGTAAAGCTGTGGTCTCATATATAAGGACATCCATATGACCCAACAGATCTGCAGCCATCTGCATGGTGACCATATGATCGTCAATATATGTGCTCATCTCTACAATCATGCCAGTGGTAAGGGATATCACTGCAGTACTATCTGTAACGGCTACATCCAGGGCAGATATGGCACTATCCCGCTCAACTATCACTGCATCTCTGGCTGATCTAGCCTCATCCCGCTCAACAACAACGGCATCTCTGCGAGCTGATGCCTCGTCTCTCTCTAATAGAGATGCGTCTCTCCCATCAAGGTTAGTCAACATCATAGATCGAGCCTGATCTCTCTCAAAGGTCATCAGATGAAGACTCTGCTCAAAGTACTGTGTTGAATACTGAATCACAACAGTACTGGTACTGGGAGAATCTAAAAGAGATGATGGCAACCCAGCACTTGGCTCCTCCTCGATGTGGGAATAAATGTCCTCCATGGGCTCTCCCTCATCTGTCTCCTATCCGGTACTGTGGATACTGTCACAGCTGATACAATCTCTATCTCCATCTATGCGGAATACTCTGCTGAACATCCCGGATGGCTAACAGAAAAATCAGTTATCTCACGCTGATCCCACCATGCATACACACGGGATCGGTCCTCTACTGAAAGATAGCGAGAAGCTGAAAGTCCTGAAACTGGTCAAACTGCGACATCACGGCCAGCGGGTGATAAGTAGTCACGCCCCTCAATCCAGCCAGAGGGAGATAATCCATGCCCAGAGCATGAGTAATAAAGCTGTAACGTGAGCTGAGCCCCGAACACGACAGTATGACAAATGGATCTATGATATCCTCCAAGAATGTGGACCAAGACATAGCATCTATGCACTCTAATGGCTGAAAGGAGTATAACATGGCTATATCGTGGATGAACCAATACCCATGCCGTCTAAGAGTGCCTATCGGTCTCAAATGTGACATAAACCATACATATAGCATGACCGAAATTGCCTGTGAACACTCTATCGGATAAGTCACAAAGAAGAGGGTGGTCAATCGCAGGTCTCTATTATGATCATCGGTATAAAGGTACGACCCTCCCTGAGAGCTCTCACTGTAATGATGACACCAATGTCTATCTCATCCATGTATCGTGGCATATACACATACGAAAATATGCACAACAGTAGTACATCAACCCTGGCTAGACGCCAATGATCCTCCGGTGTGGTAAAATCCCCGGAATGTCGTGAATAACTATCCTCATAGCCAAATCTGTCAAACAGAAAATGCTGGGATATAACGTGGCTCGATGTAAGCTCATCCTGCACCACTCTGCGCCTCAATCCAGTGAGGGTCATAAACCGTTAACTCATGTCCCCCAAAGCCATATGCACGCAAAGTCTATCCAACGGCAGCATCGTCAATCGTGCATACTCTTCCAGAGTAGGAGTCAACTCCTGGGTCCCGAATCGGAAAACCTGCCTAACCGATACCCAATGTTTTAGCATGCCATCCACAAATCCGGTGGGGACTTGAAACATCAATAAGGTCATGGTATGCTGTAACAAATGATCTACGGTCACCCTGTCTGATGGTGACATGCTATCATACCATGATCGCATACCCGATGCCACCAATAATGGTGGGGTATAATCAATGCGGGTAACTGTCGAAGAAGACATCTGTACGAGCCGTGTCATAAGACCATCCAGGGGTCAATGCTGAATATCTCTGGACATATATACATATGCATAACATGATACATGCATTGCATATAATAGATGGCAATATCATATAGGGAACGAAAAACTATGCATACATTCCTAAGTATATCATCATCTAATACATCATCTCTGTACATCTATAAATACAGGGAAATGGGGCACAGACACCCTACTACTAACAGAGGCCTATCAAAAGATATAGCGAGAATGGGGCACAGCCACCCAATAGCTAACAGAGGCCTATCAAAAGATATAACGAGAATACACATTAGAAGAAGACAATGGTGTCAATATCTACATCATCAATCCTGTCCACCTGATGTAACTCCTCCTGAGTAACTAGATCTCTATCAACAGGGATGTCAAGCCTATATAGAGGGGGATCTGCGCCGGCAAAACCAAATGGGTCATCTGAGGGGCAAAGACCTAAAATTTGGAAGGATCAAACGAATCTGCCTCTGCCAGATCTCTGCCCAAATGCCGGATAAATATATGTGCCTGATCCAACTGTCGGCTCAAACTGTCAATCTGTGTCACATGAGTCGGATCTCGTACACAGGCTATCCAATCTGTCATCATCATGGATCCTAGAACCATATCCCCCATAAACTTAGTGGCGCGGGATTGGGGTCCAATAGTACGAGGAAACCACCAACGCTGGAACGTCTCCTGAGTAAATGGACCCTCTGATAATGCAAAACTATCAACCCCAACAATGAGATATCGGTGATGGGTGATCGCGATCTGCCAATGACACTGGCGGGGAGGCAATATCGGCACTGAATCTCCTTGTAGTGCTCCCCGATAAGACGCTCCCTAAATAGAGCTCCCGGCCTCCATCTCAGTGAAGAGAGGAACTCTCTAGTGGAAAATCACGCACTCGACTCAAATGGGTATCCATCCTCAAAACTGATGGCCAAATGTTCCCCAGAATAGGGAATCCATGTGATAATCTCAGCTGTCAACAACTCCAGCTGCAAGCGGTAGTGAGTGAAACCCTCAGCTATAGGGACCTCCGCCAATATAGAATGATGCCATCGGCGTCCTCGTGGATAGGTATCTAAACCTAGCACACTCACAGGATGCAAGCATGGGAGCCTCTCGTAGGCCTAAAACTGCCAACACAATGGCAAAACATCTGCGGTCAGTAAATACTCTTAACCTATAAATGGGAAATGACAAGAGAAATACTCACTAGCAGAAATGGGTAAAATCCTAGCCAAGCCTCAGTAAAACCCTGTGAGCGCATAAGCATTCCCCGGAGGAAATAGACGAAGGTATAGGAGCCCCAATCATAATCTCCAATACGGTCCACATGACGTGTGGTGCTGATCAAAGCAAATGATGTCGTAGAAGAGTTATCGGCTATGAAGCAGCCTCTAATGATCGTCAGGAACAATCACCGAAGAATGCGATCCCTGACCCTGACATCATCAGGCATGGCCTCACTCCAAAGCCCGCTCATAGTATTTACACTCAAAGGACCTGTACGGACAGTCCTACCTTTTAGCGCCTCCGCTGGAACTCTTAACAAGGATCTGACGACAGTAGGGGTGATATTCGCCATGCAAGGCACTAGCTCCCCTCCAAACTCTATACCTGTGATAAATAGCCAATCCATCGGCGTCGTCATCACCTCGTAGTCCAACAGATGGAGTGACTGAGTCTGATTAAACCATCGCTTAGACAATGCCTTGAGATAACCCCAGGAATAACGACGGGGAAGGATGGAGAAGAATGCCCCGAATCCCCAATCATGCACTACCGCTCTGTAATCAGGATGAAGAGCCTGATATAGAGAATGTATACTAAACCAATTCCCTCGAGGCTGTGTAAAGCTGAGAACCTACGTGAAATACAGATCAACATCAAAGCCCTTTAATCCTCATCAATAGGAAAGAAGGAAGATCAAGATCTAACGTCATACCTCATTAGCATGCAAGTACATCGAGGGATGTCTGCTCAAGTCACCCAGAAGCTCGGGGTTTGCCACCTGAATACAAGGGAGCTCCCTACGGGGAACATGTACAGCAGGAGCGGGCCCTCAATCGGAACATCCTCCTCCTCGTCCTCAACATCTGGAACATCAACTCGGACTGGACGAATCATGGCCTCCACCAATCGACGGGCTGTCTGACAGAACGTGGTCGAGGCACTTCAGAAGCCCTCCACCGTATACCAGAAGTGGTCCTACGGGAACTACTCGGCTGATCCGGATACATAATATCTGGACAACAAGTCTCCAAATCACCTCAGAAAGGGTGTGGTATTTCCTTACCTGGAGCTTTTTAAAATGCATTTTATGACTACATGCATGCATGCATTACTTTAACATAGGCATGACTAGGTGGCCATTTAGTAGCACACCTGCCCCAAACTCATATACATAATATATGCATTAAAAATTAAAATCATCAATGCATAAGGTTAACCTCAATATCAGGAGTACTTTGCCTTTTTACCTTTTGCTCATTGGACCTCAAATAGGACAAAAATAGTAGAAAAATGTGCCAATTTGACTGTCTCAAAAGTCAAATTTTTTCACATCATTATGTTCAGCATGGTTTAATACTAACATTTACTATGTTGAATATTTTTAATCAAGTCATTTGTGCATACATAATCACTACTATATGTTTAGATGCATTTCATGCGATAACTCATTTTCCAACGGCTAAAAACTGGAAAAAATACATGTATACGTTACCAGGATAGTACAGAACACTTGTACGGTGACATAATTTGCAAAAAATAGCCCGAACTCAACAGATCTGAAGGAGGCTCTCAAATTTTCCTTTGTGAGACAAGTTGAAAGTGACTTGTGAGACCAACCTGCTGGATTATAACATCCACGGTCCAGTTCGAGTTGTAAAGGAGTTCTTGCAGACTGAAAAGGTCAAATCGGGAATTAAAATACTACGCGATTGAGCAAAACAGCATACAATCCTGGTCTTCTCAGATGGAATTTTGAGTCTGTACATGACTCGTTGGTAGTCACCCGAACACGAGGTATACCCTGCCAATGATCTCATTTGTTACAAATCACGTCCGGCAATACCTTGTACAAGTCCAATGCCACCAATTTGGGTCATTACCCTAAAAAGGATCAACGTGGATCCCCGACGGGGGTTACAACGTGGATCCCCGACGGGGGTTACAATGTGAAGGCCCGGTAGAGGGTTACAATGCACATTCAGACGTTGATACACATATCAACGAAGGTCAAGCAGCCTTGACATTATCTCAGCCGATGGTGATGAAACCTATCGAAGCTCGAGAGCTATTCGAGGATTTCATGCTCGATTACTCACATTCCCTAGTAGATCCCCGGCGGGGAGTACAACACATTTTGTCGTTGATTCACACGTCAGCGAAGGTCAAGCAGCCTTGACAATATTCCCTACAGGGTGTTCATCCGTTGATTAACATGTCGGTGAAGTACACGTCAACGAAGGTCAGGCAACCCTAACAGCATTGGTTGTTGGCAGTAAATCCAACAGAACCCTGACATTTTCTGATAATACAAGCCAGAAGAACGTCATCAAGGAGGATCGATGATGGAATATGTTATACACATCCTCAAACAGACCTAGCTTCATCCCCACAGATCTCTTGCACATAAGAGGTACATCTTCAGGATTAAGTCATTATCAAGGAGCCGGGAATTTGGTGATAACCCCAACATCAACATCCTAACAGATTCAGATTACACATCAAATCTGGTCATCATTGCCAATCCCCAGTTGAAGCAACAGGGAGCCAGCAATTATCCTCAGCATGTTGGGCAACAACCCCACACACATGCATCATACATTTGCATCATGTTGCATTTCAAGTGTCTAGGATTCTTTACCCTACTCATACATAGCATTGCATGAGCATGATAAAGAGGGGCATCTGTAGACACTCGAAATTTTCTGTACACCTGTCACTAACCTTGCAGGAGGATAGATTCATCTTTCAAGAGAGAACCACGAAGATGGTTCATATCCATTCCGGATACTACCTAAGTTCAAATCAACCGGAACACACACCGAGTAATAATTCCAACCTCGGAGACAACCCCGAGGCGTGTAGATCTAATACCGGAACACACACCGGAGAAGACTGATTAATCTCGGAGATAACCCCGAGGTATCCAGTCTCAGTCCCAATCATGGGGATAGCTACCAACCTTGGTGATAACCCCAAGGAATGTAGTTCCGGCGATAACCCCAGAAATGCTTGTTTCAAATGCAACTAGCTTCAATCTCGGTGCTCACAACGAGATACTCAGTACCAACCCAGAGATAACACCTGGAGGATAGGCACACCTCAGAATTGACCCTGAGGACCTTCAATACTTGCTGTAGTCCAATCTTAGCGAAGCCCTGAGCAACGTCTGCTTTATCAGCCCAAATCGGCGATAACTCCGGTGAGAGGCAAAGTCATCATCTCGCCGCTCTAAGGCCACATCACGTCGTCTCAACATCTCATACATACATTTCTACACCACAATGTCCCACAAGAATCCAGGAGAACCAATCCTGAGTTACTATTGTGCGGGGTAACGGATAAAATTTGAAGCTTGAAGACCGGAGGGCATCGTCCCATCTTCAATGACTTCGTACAAACTCTAATCCCATGCCATTGTACAACTCTAGACAACGGCGGTCCGAAATAGGTCTTGTATACCTCAATTAGGTGCCCGGATTGCAATTCTAAAAGTTCGAGAGGACATTACAGTACCCAAGTGCACGTAATACGAGACGACCCGACCCGAGAAACCTGGGTCAACCCGGGTAGCCTCATGTACACCTGCGGCTGGCCGTAGGTACACCTGCAGCTCCCCCCTCTATAAATAGAGGGCTTGGGGTGGCCATATTTGCAAGAGAGAGAGCGAGGAAGCCCTGTCAAATTTGCTTCGTACTTGCAATATACTGAGTGCTTTCCCATTTTAAACACCTGTGAGCTCACATATAGCTAATTTTGTACCGACGAGAGCCGAGTTTCATCCACTGTAAAGATATAGAAGCCTTCTTTAGCAGCCCACTGTAAGCCTTCTCACATACTTTAAAGCCTTTCTCTTCATCTTTGCACACACCCTTCTTCACGTTGAGAGTCGTGTTGCGTGTGTTTGCCCTGGACTTGATGCTGTGGTTTTATTTCGCTTTATATATATATATATATATATATATATATATATATATATATGGACTAACCTTATCGAAGTTATGCCTCGATTGAGCCTGCACTTTGGTCCGAGCGTTTATTTGCTTATATATATATATATATATATATAATAAAGTGTCGAACTTTGTTCGATGAGCCTGAACTTCGATCTGGAGCGTTCTATCGCTTTAATATATATATATATATATATATATATATTGTGTGTCCGGACTCTGCTTCCTCTCCGTGGTGGTTGATAGCTTTACGCTTTATTTTATTGTTTAAATCCCACTTTGAGTTTCCTCCGTATGGTTGATAGCTTTTACGACTTTATTTACATTTTCTGATCCCCCATGGAGGTGCTTCGTGGCTGGTGATCATGTTTGTATATATATATTTACAGCTTTTATATATATATCTGCTTACTGCTTTCATACAAATTGCAGTATCATGTGCACCTAGGAATTATGTGATCACAGACTCAGCCTATTGGATCTAGATTCGGTTCCCGTGATTGATATTTTCAGCTATAAGCAGCTTGTAAATTATTTTGTGGTGTCTGAATTTCCTCAGATGGTTTCCATACCCACGAGGAAGTCGGCAATATTTTGTATATTATTTTCGTACGGATGCCTCGCATCTGTTGAATAAAATTAATCAAGCCGAACACTTAATAAAATAGAAGTGTAAAAGGTCTCAATTACTATTGAGCATCAGGGTTTGAAAAACCTTTTTATAAAACATCATTCATATATCTTGCTAAAAACTGAATTTTTACATAAATTCAAACCCTGTGTATATAGGTGCAAACGAGGCCTCGCACCACTTCCAAATAACAGCACAATGACCCACACACACACACACATTTAGATAATAGTTTCTTGAAAAGAGGCGGCGGATGTCGGGGGGTGCCTAACACCTTCCCTCCGCATAAACAAGTCCCCGGACCCTAATGAATCTCAGCCACCAATTCGCTTAATAACGATGTCATATTATCGGGTCAATGTGCAAACCTTTTCTCGGTTGTTGAGTTGGTACAACCATTTAAAAAATTAATCTGGCGACTCTTAACAATCCATCGTCGACATTATACATGTCGGACCTTTTTCACTTGTTTTTTCAAACAAATCTCACCTAAAATGAGAACACCAAAGAACAAGTAACGGAAAGGAACATCCTTTAATTTATTAGGCTCCTAATCTTATTAGAAATAATTAATTAACTAGCCTCCTAATCTTATTAGGAATATATGAGAGTACTTTTATTAATTAATTCCAAAACTCCTTTAGGAATTAAATAATAATAACAAGACTCCTCTTATTAAATTATATTTAGTATTTTCAAAATATTAAATAATAAATATTAAGCTATTTAATTTATTCTATCACCATAGATTAAATTATATATACCTAACTTATTATTATGATTATGCCATTTGCTTCTCAAATAAATATTCCTTTTGCGGTGTGACTCTTTAGGTTCTCCGTATTAAACCAATTGTGAATAAATTAATTAGAAAAATTCTAATCTTATTTAAATAAATAAAATAATCTATTAATTTATTTAAATAAATAATATTTATTCTATAATAAGGATAACCCTCCTTAGCGATCAAAGACTTTCTAGATAATATAGATTTCAACATTAATCATAAAATAACCTTTGAGTAAATAGTTACCGTATAATTCATTCCATCCAACATACAATGTCCCAATTAAATATAAGACATAGAATTATTGTCAAGTCTTATTTTATTTAATTATATGTATTTCGATTCTCAAATGCACAACTTCAAATAATGCAAATTAGAAACTTCTTTCTAATTTCATTATGCCTTGGCCAAAGAATATTGGGTTGTCATTTATTGAATCACATAGGACATTCTCTTCTTTTACTAGAAGCGATAGATTATTTATTGATCATTCATTATCTCTATATATAACTTATTACACTCAATCATACCCTTTGATATACCCTAAGGGTCTTAAGGAATATGTCAAAGTATAATTTATAATACACAAGATATTATGATGATCTCAAGTCTAAGGATCACTTGTACTACTATAACTTACGGAATTCCTATTGACATGCAAGTAAAACTTCATTATGTATTCCTTACCGAGCCACGTTCAGTGAAATTATTCTCCAACAAGCATCTACATACTTGCTTTAGTGTCTCCACACAATTAATCATGAGATCTGTCGACGCCAAGATTTTTATTTGTCCCTTTCTGTTCTTGTCTTTTGGTGTTCTCATTTAAGATGAGTTTTGTTTGAAAAAATAATTTTGAAAAGGTACGACATGTATATGTCGACGATTTGACTGTTAGAGTCACTAGTTGGTAATTTTAAATGGTTACACCAACTCAACCAAGAAAAGGTTTGCGTAAAGACCCAATGGTTTGGCAATGTTTAATTGGTCTTGAAAACCGAGATTCGTTAGGGTCCAGGGGCTTGATTAAGCGGAGGGAAGGTGTTAGGCACCCCCTAATTTCTGTGATAACACGATTACCGCCACTTTTTATTAACTTTTATCTGTGTATGTGTGTGTTAAGATATATAGCAGTGCCGAACTCCTTGTGGGCATTGATGAGTGAGTTTTATACTCATGAATTGAGTGTGTTTGAGCTTAATCTTTTGGAATTTTTTAAGTGATTGTGTCTATTCATTCATTTTTTATGTTGTTTTATAGGAATTGGGACAAAAGTTACTTGGATCGATGTTTGGGGTTGCTAGATTTGCATTTTCGGCTTGCCATTTACATAGCAGCCACTTCAGGTCCAATTTTAGCATTGCTCCAACTTTTATTTCCGAAACCTCAAAGAATAAAAGTTGTAGATCTACGTCTCCTATTTTCAGAACATCTTGAATCATCAAAATCGGAGTTTGGACGAAAACGTAATGACCATTTTCCCACAGGACGTCAGAGCAGAAAATTTTAGAAAAACTTCCAGCGCCGTGCGCCCATTCCTAGGCTATTCCCAGCGCCGGGGTGCCCAAAGGTAGATTTCCAGCGCCGTGAGCAGCATCGGGGCACTGGGGTAGGGCCATATCAAGTTGGGACACATTTTTGGGCGAATTTTGATACTTTTTTTACTCCAAATTGGATTGGGTTTCCTCCTAATCTAGAAATTGGACTTGTAACCTATAAATACATGATGTGAGGCATAAAATTGGAGGGATTAGATAGATTATATTATAAAAAACACTCTATTAGATTAGAACATAAACCCTAGTTCTTAATTAGCCATTGGAGATTGAAACAACTTGAATAACACTGAAGATTCAAAGCAAAAGCGGAATAGGAGTCTCAAGACTGCTGACAACAGATTTTATTCTCTTTTCTTATCTTACTTTTATCTTTTAATATTTATTTAATTGTGGATTCTAGATTTTAATTCAATGGTAATGAACTAAATTCTTATTTAAGATTGCAACGGATCTTATTGTGTAGCTTATTTTAGTATGCTTATCTGTTAATTAATGTGATCTATTCTATAAATTGTCTATTATGATTACGTTTAATTGTTTAATTATCTAGCTAACGATTACCAAGGTAATCTATATGAATTCGGGAGATGAAATATAGATTTAGATCTGATCATAATAGGATGTGATTGTGTTTTTTGCAAGGTGATGGAATTCATGATTTGTGTTTAGGATGAGGATATACCTTTACGCCGCATGTAATCTGATAGGGAACCTGTGCTTTAAATCCTCTTTAATTGTAATTCACATAGGAATATAGTGAATTAGTTAATTAGGGTGTTTGATTCAATTCTATGAACTGTGGATTTGGATTAATATGTTTGTTATGCATCGGAAGGTGGTTATAAATACTAATAAGTTCCTGATTAACAATCCAAAATAATGAGCATAATTAATAAGAAGTATTTTAAGATAAGTGAAACAATAAGTGAAGTTGTGATCTGAAATCTCCATAACCTGATTTTCAACTAGTGGTGGTAGTAGTAGTAGTTTAATTATATATTTTAATTCACAATATTAAATTGATTATTTAAATAAAATTAGTTTGGTTAAGAATTAATACTTGGTGATTTTTATTAAATAATTCATCATGGAAATGCTACTCTACTTTCACTTTATTACTTATTGACCGTGTATACCTTACTTTCACTTTATTACTTATTGATCGTGTATACTTGCACGTATGTTTTGATTGTGAAATTGATTAAAAAGTTTTTGGCGCCGTTGTCGAGGAATTAATTTAATAATATTTTTCAATATAAATTTTTATCAAATTATTTTTAATTTAACCGTCTTTTTTATTTATTTTTATCTCACTTAATTCTCTTTCTATTTTTCTTTCTTTTCAGGTACCATGGTGGAATTTAATTATCAATGGCCGTAAACGAGAATAACTCAGCCAAGGGGAGCGTAGATTGATGGACTCGCGATAATTTCTGCATTGTCAGCACATATTGAGACACTTTCGAGGAGGTTGGACGTTTTTGCAGCACAACGTCGTCAAAGTGTGGCGGTTACTTGTGATTATTATGCTAGAAAGCATCTGAGTCATCAATGCACCACCACTTTCGAGCCGGTACAGTATGGTGGTGATTACCCCAATAATTATGTCTATCCCAACAACTATTATAAGGATTGGGGTATCACCCAGATTTTTCATGGAGCCATACGTATCAATATCAATTTTATGTTCTAAATCCAACATACTCACTAGAGTTCTCTTGTCCACCTCCACTACAACAGGAAGAACATTCCAATTTGGAGGAAATTATGTCCAAGTTCATAGCTTCAAGTGAGGAGAGGAGGATTAATCAAGAGATATCAAGTCAAAATTTTGCGAACCAGATGGAACAACTACTTAATGCCTCGAACATTTGTCCTCAATACACTTGGCCCTATGACATGGATTTCGAGACTGATGGCGAGCCCGAACCAAATCTGCAACCGGATATGCCAAATGATATAGATGTTGAAAGAGAAGAGACACTTGGGGACCAAGAAAAGGAAGTCAGGGAAGATCTAACTTTGAGTTCCAACGAAGATGAGCCGATTTTGATAGTGACCCATGTACCTTCTCCACCAAAGTTCAAGGATCCAGGCAGTTTTGCAAGACCGTGTCCAATTGGTAGTCATGTCATAGGCAAGGTTATATGTGATAGGAGAGCTAGCACAACTTTAGAGCCATGGTGGGATGAGAAAGGGAAGATAGAAGAAGAACCCGTTGTGTTTGAAAAGAATTCATGCCACACTCTGATCACAGACACAATGGGGAAAACACCTAGTTGTTTGCCGTATTTAATGGGGATCCTATCTAAAAAGAGAATGCTAGGTGACTTAGATTTAATGGCCATTACAAGTGTGAATCTCTCGAAAGAGACATTGTTACTGATGGATGGAGGGTTCCTTAATTTTCGTAGGGGAATTGGATAGAGAATTGAAGAAGTTAGGCTGAGACTATAAAACAAGCGCTTATTGGGAGGCAACCCAAGTTTAATTTTTATTTTTAGTTTTTATTAGGTTTTATATTAGTAGTTTTGAATTTTCATTTATTTAGGATTTAATAAAATTACTTCTATTGTGGGTTTACAGATTATTCAAGTCAAATTCAAGTGAGGTGCTCAATTTGTTCCATATGCCTAGCCTATTCTCCAAACTTAGCGGACACGGAGGAAGATTGCTATATTTTTAGGGAAGTCCTCTATTTTACTCTTTTCTATTTTAGCCATTAAGGACAATGTCTAGTTTAAGTTTGGGGGCATTTTAGTGTCGTACTGCATATAGTTAGTTATTTCCATTGTAGTTCGTTATTTTTACGTGTTAACATCGTGTTTTTGCATTTAGTGTGCATATAATACATGGTAGTTAATTGCATACTCATATATGTGTTGCATTAGTATGTGTTCATGTTGTATAATTGCATTTTTTTTGCATGAATCTTTGTGATCGGTTGGTGTGGTCTTCACTTGGCCTATGATAAGATTGGTTTTGCATGTTAACTTGAATAGTGTTGATAATTGATGATGAGTTCTAATTTTAATCATGAAGAAAATCTGAGACTGTCTGAAACTTATGTAACCGGTTAGCACTTAAAGTTTAACTATTTTAGTCCACTTGGTTCAAGGGTTTCATAATTTGTTTCTGGGGGAAAATCATGGTTAAAATTTAAGAAAATTAGTGAATTGGCGGTAAAGGTTGGAATGACGTAAAAGCTTGAGTTTGGGAAAATCTATGGGGTATATATAATGAAAAAAAAGTGGAAAAAGAAGGGGAAAAAAAGAAAATCTAGAAAAAGAAAAAATATATAAAATAAATACACTGATTAGTTTAGTTCTGTGACCTTTGTTACTTGAGTAAGTACGCCCTATGGGATGTCTCTACACCCAGCGCCCTAAGATCATTTGGTTTGGGAGTCCTTGGTCGAAAGCTCGCTAATGGGTAGCACTGAAAAACCTAAGAGACCTAGACATTGCACAATCAATTGTAAACACGAGAAAGAGCACAAATGCCCTCGTGGTTGAATAAAAGTAGAAATAAATCCTGTATATATCCTTAGACTTGGTAATTGCTTAGTTTTAACCGAAATTGTCATGTTCACAAAAGTTATTGAATTGGAACTAAAATTTTCCATCTAAGAAGTTTGTTATGTGAATATCTTGAATGGTGGTTGGTTAGAATTGTTAACAGGCACACACGCACATGGGTGATGACAAGTTTGGATTGACTAACTAGTTAGAGTTATGGACTTTGATTTGATTGGATATATTGTTTGAGTATCATTGGTATCTTTGAGGCTTGTTGCTAGACATAATACTGATTTATTGCTGGATTTGTATGTATATTTGTAAGACCCCAACTTTTATGAATAAAGATTAATTTTCTCTAAATATCTTTTTGAATAATAAGGTATGGATTTGATATAATGTTATAGTTGTGGGTAATATTTACAAATTTTGCAATGTAAGCAAGTTGTCATAAAATATTCGGTTAGTTGGGGAATATTCATTTTATCAGGAAATATTCGTACGACGACAAAATCATTGGTGGAACCCATAATAGAATTACTATCGGAGTTAGAAAACGAAAGAAATATCTTTTTATAAAAATAACGACAAAAGTTTTACCATTAACTGTTGAAATACCCGATGATAAAAGTATAGTAATACGCGTGGTTGCATAGTAGCACACATTATTGTACAGTATCTTTGATTATTGATGTTTACGTGAAAAGTCACTCAGTTTTATTAAATTATTTCCACAGTAATTGTTGCATAGTATTTCATATTATTGATTCAATTATTGTCACAATATTTTATATTATCAAATCAATAATTCAGACGACAAAGTTATTCATATTATTATTTTCATAATTGACAATGACTAGAAATTTCTATCGAGGAAAGGGGTTTGGTCACCTAATTGCGCACCAATAAGGAGAAATCCTTATCGAAAACCCCCCTCTTTCCTAGGAATGATCTGATTGTTAATATTGCGAGTTATAATATTAATGATGAATAAATGTTATTAAAAATGTGTTTTGAGAAGCTAAGTGAATTGAGATAAATAAAGGGGATTTTTATGAAGTATTTGTTGTAAATTTTGCTTATTACATGGACACTCACTTACTCATTTTCCAAAATCATCGATATAAGGTTATCTCAGTTTTGTTACTTATATATATGTATATAAGTTTTGTTGTATATATATATATATATATATATATATATATATATATATATATATATATATATATATATAAGTTTTGTTTTTATATAAAATAGAATCTATTATATTTTATTGTTTGCATAATCTTCAGATATAGTGTTGCCTAGTATTGCATAGTAAAAGCAATTTTTTTTAAAAAAAGTTTAAGCCAAACGCGCGTGTTCACCCATGATTTTCTAAATTCAAATAGTACCATGTCATTCTCCTATAAATAAGATGCTTAGTTTAGAAATGAAAATCACACCAGAATCAGAGAATTCTTCTTCTATAATATTCAAAGTATTTCTTTTGAATTTAAGGAAGATTTGAGCGTAGAAAACAATATAAGTTTTCTTCAAGAATATTCCCTCCATACCAGTCAGAAATATTCTCCTTTAAAGGTAAGGGATATTATTTTTGTTCAATATTCGTAAGAAATAATATTTTTTTCCGTACTCTGTAGTATGTAAGTAATATTATTTCGTTTCAGATTCCGAATTCTACACTTATTTTGTTAAGTATTACTTCTATACTCCTTGAAATTAGTAGAATATCCTTGAAATTTGCGCTTCATCTAGTATCTTTTCACGAAAATATTATTCTGAACATTCTTGATAATTTTTAATCTTTTCATGTCGGGGTACTATTTTTGAAGTAATATTCACGGGGTACTATTCACTCGGGTACTATTCACCCGGGATACTATTCATGATAATAAAGTGATTTCTATTCCGTCCAAATTATTTTTGATACTATATTATTCTTGAATTTTACTCCACAAAGCAGTTATCATGTTGACAATTTGGACATTCTTGAACTCTGTATAAATTGAATTATAAATCTTTAAAATTTATCATTACTCTCATTTAATTGAATTCTTATATCATTGTCATCATCCTCATGCTGATATTGTGATGAAAGTCCTCATTGGCCCGTAGTGCATTGATGGACAGTTGTTGGTATGATTATGACCAAAAATTATGTATCTATATAATCATGACCAGTAATGTTACAAATGATGCGGTAAAAGTCAAACTTTGGTCCGTAGTGCATTGATGGACAGTTGTTGGCATGATCACGACCATTGGTGATAATAACGAATATCCTTGGCCCGTAGTGCATGGATAATTCGTGGATGTGATAATAATGAATATCCTTGGCCCGTAGTGCATGGATAATTCATGGATATGATACTAACGAATATCCTTGGCCCGTAGTGCATGGATAATTCGATGATGTGGATTATTTATTGAGCCGTGTTATAATGATAAAATATTGATAAAGAACTTTTAAATCATAGAATATTGTAGATATCATGCTCTAATTGACTCTTATAATGGATTGTTTGTTTCGCTGCAGTTGAACTTGTTGTCTATTGTATTCTATCAGTTTTACACTGTTGAAGGCTAACGATAATTTATTCTACATTATCTTAGTAATAATATTCTATACTGGGCTAGTTGAGCTCACCCTTTTCTTTCATTGTTCTCTTCAAGAAATTAGAACATAGACGGGACTAGTCGGGGAATGGAGTGATGGTCTAAGATGGTGGATATAGTAGTCCTCACTATTCTATGAAATAGTGTGATAATAAATGTAATAAGGACTCCATTTGAGTTTGGATATTGTCTTTGAGACAATATTCGTGTTAAAACTCTTAGCTACGTTTTTTTCATATTGTATAAATGAAGTTTTTATTTAATTCTGTACCATGTATCTGGCGACTCAGAATGGGTTGTGTATACCTATTTTGGGGGGGTCACAGTTTGTATCAAAGCTTAGGGATATGATCCCTGGCTGAGATTTGAGGCTAGAACTAAGAGGGGAGAGACGGGTTAATCCTTAGTATGACCTACCTAAGCTTATTTGTTATTTAATTGGTCGGTCAAAATATAGGGATAATATGTGTTATGTCAATTAACCCTTGTTTTATGGCAGTGTTTGAAAATGGCATCTAAAAATGTTGAGTTAAGCAATGGAGCACATGAGACCGTTGAGTCACCGCTGATGAATACCCAGGATAATGTGCATCAGGAATGCAATAATCCTCATGTAAACAACAACACCAACCAAATGATGAACGACGGGATGGTTAGGAGCTTTCTGCAATTCATACAACATCAGGCGAGAGAGACTCCTGTTCAAAATGTAAGTTGAAACACTGGCAACTCACGGATGGTCACCGCAAAGCAGTTCAAGGAGCTGTGACCACCAGAATTTTTGGGAAAGCCAGAACCACTTAAGGCAGAGACGTGGATTAAGCATATCACCAAGATATTTGATGTCTTGGGATGCTCCGAGGAGCAAAATGTTCCCTTTGCCACCTTCATGTTGAGAGTAGAGGCATATTACTGGTGGGAATCTAAAAAACGTACTCAGCCTGCTGCACTAAAGATGTCTTGGGAGAAGTTCCAAGAATTGTTCAACGATAAGTACTTTCCCAAAAGTATTCGTCACACGAAGGAGGTGGAATTCATCAAGCTGGAGTAAAACAATATGACCGTATCGTAGTAGCAGGCTAAGTTTGCCGAGTTATCCCGGTTTGCATCCCATTTGGTAGATAATGAAGAGCGTATAACACGAATGTTTCTAAGAGGTTTGACACTCGAAATACGTCAATGCCTCATTTCTCACAAACTTTGCTTGTATTCAGATTTTGTGAATAGGGCTCAATTATTGGAGCGCGATAATGTGTCAACCCAACCAAGAGGTAACTGCATACAAAATGATAATACCAGTGGTAGCAGTCATCGAAGCGGTGATAACAAACGTGGTAGAAATCAACATGCTAGAAATGGTAACCACTTTGGTGGTAATCCTTGCCAAGATAATAGAAGTGAAAATTTTAAGAAGAGGAGATTCAATAATGATGGAAAGACGTCAGCACCAGCACCCGTTGTAAAGGAAGGAGAACGACTACCGATCGTATGCTGCAAATACAGAAGGGAGGGACACATCAGTCCAAACTGTACGCAACAACCCAAAGTGTGTTACAATTGTGAAAGAGAAGGCCACTTAGCCCGATTTTGTCATGTAGTGAATCCAGTCCAACTGGGATGGTGACACAAAATGCTGTCCTAGACAATCAAAGCCAGTAGTTTAAAGGAGAGCGTTTGTCATGACCTCCCAAAAAGTGAGGAACCTGAACGAAGTTATCACGAGTAAGATAATCATAAACTATTGCGAAGTCTATACCTTTTTTGATACCGGTTATACCCATTTTTTATTTCACCTACTTGCGTTCAACGTTTAAATTTGACTCTAAAGAAATTAGACTTTGACTTATCTGTTGAAACTCCGTTGGGAGAATGTGGCGACCCCAAATCCGGGTACTTGCAACCCGAACTCGGTTCTCCACGATACCATTTCTTTAAGCTGAATAATACTAAATAATAATACATTCGAACTTAATTTACATACATCAAAGTTTACTTCCCCAGGTACGTGACCTTCAAATACATTCCTTACAATATCTGACAATAGATTCCATTGTCTTACTAACTATAACCATTAACTCATAATATAAACTCATTCAATGACTTTCCTTTCCTTGTTCGCTCGCTCGAGCCTTCAAAGTTGCTCATACATAATCGAAAACATTTAATTTAAGCAAGGATGAGCATTTGAGTGCCCAAAGAAGTAATAGCAATTATATATATAAGTTGAAAGAATATAAGTATTCTCTTTACATAACACTTCTACAACGAATCGAAAGTTGTGAAGTAATATGTCTTGATAAAAATTCACATAACAACTCTCTTTCAATTTCTTGAGATTAGGCTCCACCAATGAATAGGGTTTAAGAAACATACTATGAACATTCTTTTCATTTTCGAAAGGTTTGGCGAAATCCATCCGCAAACTGTTTCTAGCTTACGGCACGGAGGGTGATCACCCATTGTATTCTCAGATTGATCAATACTACATAACTTGAACGAAATTCATCGCTCACTCTATCCGCCTTGGCGCAAAAAATCTTCCCATATAAAGATGTTCATACATGCCTGGTTCCAAACCCGAAGGTTTTTAATCTTGCTCAACAATAATATGTAATTCAACATATATATATATATACGGGTAATTAACAAAAGTGTATCAACATGTGAATAAATTCCATGATTATCCAAGTGGGGACACTTGTATAACCATTTAGAAATCAACTTAACAGAATATATATCTGAGTTAACATGTTGATAATCAAAGCGTACATAAGCTGTACAGGAATAGAAAAGAATTCTGAAACTCTCTTACTCATGTCCATTGCATAAAGGAAATGCAAAGGTAAGATACTTGCCTGATTTGCTGATTACAAATCTTAACTTAGGTTTTATCTCTTTATCACAACCTATCAATAATCAGATCATTCGTTCGATTAGAACAATATATCTTAACACATAGTACTATCTATTACAACAAGACATAGTCTAATCACGTCCATCACATAATCGCAAAGATCATACTTTTAGTTCATATTCTATACTTGAAATATTTTTATAAATTTTCAAATATCTCATCCATGTTCTTACAAAGAGCCTTTTCTTTCTTTTATAAGGTCTCGACATTTGTCGGCTGCATCGGTCTGACTTTTATTTATTTGCAAATACCGAGTCTAAGACTCTTATTTTATACCTCAACATCTCAGAATATCGACATTTTATTTTTAATCATTTTCAAATTTCCGTAAATTGAAAATTTTAAAATAATTCAAATCATTACTAAAGGGCCTATAGTGATATAATCATTATTATAGGTGTTCTTCTTCAAATTCGAACTTCATAAATCGGTTCTCAAGTCACTAGTTTGACCCATTATAACTTTCAAACGCTCGGAATCATAATTAAATGATTTAAACATCAAACAATTCTATTATCATTAATAATTAATTAATATTAAATTATTAATGAAACCATTACAAAAATATAAAAGTTATTTATAATACCTCAAACTATTTTTAAAACATTTATATTACCCTTAAATGATTTTTAAAATAATTAAAATCATTTTAAATAATTACCATTAATATTTAAATATTAATGTACTATTTATCCAAATATTAAAAGTCATTAATTATAACTTGAAATATTTTTAAATCCTTAATATCCTCTTTAAATGATTTTTAAATAAATAAAACCATTTTAAACTATTTATTTAATATAAATATTAAATAAACTTAATATCACAAATCATTAACTAAATACCATTAATATATAATTATTAATTAAATTATCTTCTAAATATTAAAAGTTATATTTTATAACTCAAAATATCTTTAAATACTTTATTTTTATTTAAAATGATTTTTAAAATATTAAAATCATTTTTAAACTAATTATTTAATATAATCAATAAATAAATTTAATATCATTAATATTAATTAATTAATGAAATTCATCACAAAATATTAAAAGTCATGGAAAATAACTTAAAATATTTTCTTATACCATAATATAATTTTTCATGATTTTTCATGAATTAAAACTATTTTAAATAATTTATTTAATATTATAATTAAATAAATAAATACTTTTAAATTCCAAAATATTAAATATTTATGAAATATACTCAAAATAATTAAAAACTATTTTTCGGACTTTAAAATAATTTTTCAGAATTTATTTGGTATTTTTAATAATTAAAATCTAATTTTTCTAATTTTTAAATTAATTTCCAGAAAATAATAATAATAACCGTCGCTAAAGGCCCCTATAGCGACAGAACCGTCGCTATAGGTGTTCTTGAGCCTGCCCAGAAATCCTATGGCAGAACCGAGTGGCCTACTTTGACCGTGTGTAGTTTTGTGTGTGTTGGATTCTGGCAATTTTCTTGGTCAGATCTTGTAGAAGAAATACAAGAATACAAGATCAAACAAACATCATGGCTATCCAACATATAATCTGGGAGAAATCGTACCTCAAAGTAGCTGTCGAAGCTGTTCTTCACGAAGAACAGTTCGGGGTACCTACTTTGGACCTCTATAACTTGATTATCATGCAATGTTTACGTGATCTATCAATTCCAGTGTGTAGAAAACATGTAGGAATACAACTTAAAAGCTTCATAACAGTAAAAAATCAAAACACCAAATGAGATCAAGTTTGGCCAAACTTGAACACGACAAATTCAAGAAAATTTCTGGGTTCATGATTTTCCGCAGATTCTATCAACCATGTTTGACCGCTTATATCTCCCAATCTACAACCGATCTAGACTTTATTCTTTTGAATATTAAAGACCATATAACAAGATACACATAACATCTTACAAACAACAAAAACAGTAAATAATCACAGAGATATAAGGCTTGACATTTTCCCAAAAATCACGTAATTCGGTTTTTCCAACTTGCTTAAATCTTTGATTTTGAGCACTTTGATGTTATGGGTCCGTGTTTTTACAACCCGTAACATTAATAGACTCCTTTATTACACAACTTTAAACAATCAATTGCATCAATTAACATCGAATCAAGGATTTCTAGAATTTAAGGTTTCCTACCTTTTCAAGCTTGATTTTGATTTCCTGACTTCTTGATGCTTCGATTTGTTGTTTGTGATGGTCGGGCTTTGATTATGAGCTTATGGCCAAGACAATTTCGAGGTTTGGGGTTGAGAGAAAATAGCTAAGTGTTTGTGAGCAATTTTAGTGTAAATGTGCATTCCTCTCTTTAATCCATATAAATAATGTATGAAATGATTGTAATGGTTGATTGATGGTAATACTACAGTCCATAGGTGATTTCTAGATTGAATGGCCGGATTTGTGGTGATTGGTAACACAATAATGCACAAATAATTCACCAATAATGCACTAAATGGACAAAAAGGGTAAAATAGTCATTTCCACCCTAATAATTGGTTCCTTCCTTTAATAATGCGCAAGGGTAGTTTAGACTTCTCATGTTTACCATGAATGGCACTATAGACATTACCCATAACCATTAGGGTTTATCACTTTAGATTTTAAAATTCCTTAAATAATATAACTAATAATACACTAAAAGGGTATTTTGGTAATTTTACATATAATTTCATGGGCATTTTTGTACATAGCAATTAAATGTAGTATTTAATCACTAGATGGTAATTCTTATCATTTACCAATTACTTTCTATCGTTGGTAAATTAAAACACTTGTACATTAACATCGTAATTAAACCTGATAATTTAAAATTAGGGTTTTTGATTAAAAAAATTAGGGTTTTCTAATTAGGGTTTCTTAACGCCATCAATTAGGGTTTCTAATTGACCATTAGGGTTCTCTTATTATCTGTGTATGTTCTAACACAGTCATGACGATCTCTAACTTCAACCGATTAGGGTTATAATAATTAGGGTTTGTCCTAATTATCGGCGTAAAAATAGTAATTAGGGTTTTCTTCTAATTACCGACATCTTATACACAGTAACCTTCATATAACACATTCGCTACTCAGTTATATCTAATAACTGAGTTTAATAATTAGGGTTTCACAACACAGTAGTATGCTATGACCTAATTGACCGTCATTGCACAATATTATCTCGTCTCACATACACACAATACATATTTATGGTATCAGAAATTATTATAACAATAATATAATATTATTATTCTCATCTCTTGATCACAATCCCAATCTAGGGTTTGGATCTCATATCCTACTTATTCTTCGTATTACAAAGATCAATAATCAAGTTAAAATAATTAACTTAAATATTCTCGAACAAATCATATAATAAAATATTTATTATATAATTCTAATTATCACTTCATATATTATTTCCAATCATGTTTTCATGAAAAATAATTAATAAAATATTTTGTCTTACAGGAATTAATTACCATAAAAATATAATTTGTAGTAATTAATTATTCCAAAATTATTTCTAATTTTTCAAGTAATAAATATATTCGCATTTATCGTTCACATTACTAGACACTTATTCTCGTCATTAAATAAATAATAAAAAAAAATTATACGCAAAATTTCTTATTTATTTTATATAGAAAATCTCAGGTTATTACAAAGAAACCTTCATTACATCCACTATTTATAAATCTTGTTTGATTCAAATCGGCACCCTCACGTTACCAGTTGATCTCATCTCTTTGAAAATACTTGCATTTGATGTGATTTTAGGGATTGATTGGTTAACTACTCATCATGCTAAAATTGATTATTTTCGTAAGGTTGCTAGCTTTCATATTCCTAACCAACCTATTATGCAAATTCAAACAAGCAAACCACTAAAGTCAATCACTGTCATATCAAGCCATAAAGTCATTCGTTTATTGAAAAACGGATGTCAAGCTTTTTTAGCCCATGTCACGGATTTAAACAAAAATACGTTAGATTTAACTGATATTTCAATTGTTAATAAATTTCCTGACGTATTCCTTGAAGAACTTCCTGGCCTACCCCCAGAGCGTGAAATCGAATTTTGTATCGACCTTAAACCCAGTACAAAACCCATTTCCAAAGCCACATATCGAATGACTCCTATTGAACTTCAGGAGTTAAAAACCCAACTATAGGAATTGTTAGACATCGGTTTCATTCATCCTAGTACGTCTCCTTGGGGTGCTCCTGTTATATTCATAAAGAAGAAAGATGGTAGTATGCAACTTTGCATTGGCTATCAGGAGTTGAATCATGTCACCATCAAAAATAGCTATCCGTTGGCTCGCATTGTTGACATGTTTGACCAGTTGCAAGGAGCTAAATTTTTTTCAAAGATCTATCTTCGTTCCGAATATCATCAGTTAAATATTAAAACTGATGACATTCCAAAGACTGCTTTCAAAACTCGGTACGGGCATTACGAATTCCTAATCATATCTTTTGGATTGACTAATGCTCTTGCTGCCTTCATAGATATGATGAACCAAGTATTTAAGGAATATTTGGATCATTTTATGGTTTTCATTATTGATGACATCCTCATTTACTCCAAAAGCCGTGAAGATCATGAGCAACACTTGAGGCTGATACTCCTAAAGCTTTGTGAAAACAAGTTATATGCCAAGTTGAAGAAATGTGAGTTCTGGCTTGAGGAAGAAGAATTCCTTGGGCACGTGATATAATATCACGGAATATCTGTTGACCTAGTGAAGATTGAAGCAATTCAAAGCTAGGAGCAACCTAAGTCAGTAACTGAAGTACGTATCTTTCTGGGCTTAGCTGGATATTATCGGAGATTCATGGAAGGATTTTCTTAAATCGCCACTACGTTACCTCAGCTGACTCAAAAAGATACAAAATTCGGTTGGAGCAAGGAATGTGAGAAGAGTTTTCAAGAACTCAAGAGGAGACTCATTTCAAGACTGCTCGACAATATCATCCGTTCGTAGGATTTATCATCTACAAATGATGCTTGAGCAAGAGGGTTACGATGTGTTCTCATGTAACATGGGAAAGTCATAGCTTATGCCTCGCGACAACTCAAAGAATATGAGAGGAATTATCCTACTTATGATCTAGAGTTGGCAGCTGTCATTTTTGCGCTTAAAATCTGGACGCATTACCTGTATGGGGAGAAAGTGGAGATCTATACGGATCATAAAAGCCTCAAATATTTCTTCACCCAAAAAGAACTCAACATGCGGCAACAACGTTGGCTCGAGCTATTGAAAGATTGGATCATACCATTCAATACCATCCTAGAAAAAAGAACGTGGTAGCTGACGCATTGAGTAGAAGATCATATGCGGGTACGAGTGCGATATTGTCAACACAAAGACCCATTTAGTATGACTTACAAAGGATAGAGATAGAGTTAAAGACTCCAGGGACCCACGTGATGATGTTAAATATACTAGTAGAATCGACTTTAGTCGATACAGTTAAAGTTGTCCAAGCAACAGACCTGGAGCTGATGCGTATGAGGAATAAAGTATAATAAGGTGTTATTCTGGAAGCAAGAATCGATGAAGAAGGAATACTTCGAGTCAACTCCAGACTTTGTGTTCCTAACGACTCTGATTTTAAGTATAAAATCATGATGGAGGCGCACAACACACTGTTTGCAATCCATCCTGGAAGTACCAAAATGTATCGTGATCTTCGACATACATTTTGGTGGAGCAATATAAAGAGAGAGATAGCGGAGTTTATCTCAAGGTGTTTAACTTATTAACGTGTCAAGTCGGAGCATCAAGTGCCAAAAGGTCCATTACAACCACTTTAGAAATAAGATTGTAAGACTGCATGGTATTCCAGTATCCATAGTTTCTGATCAAGACCCAAGATTCACTTCACGGTTTTGGGTCAGTTTGAAGAAAGCTATGTGCACGGATTTATGATTCAATTCGATATATCATCCTCAGATGGACGGGCAGTCGGAGAGGACTATTCAAACTCTTGAAGATCAATTAAGACTCTGTGTCCTAGACTTCAAAGGAAGTTGGGACAAGTTCTTGCCATTGGTGGAATTCTCCTACATCAATAGTTATCAAGCAAGTATAGGCATGGCTCCATTTGAGGCGTTGTATGGACGAAAGTGTCATTCTCAAGTATGCTAGGATGAGGTGGGTGAAGCAATGTTGTTGGGATCAGAATTGGTACGCATGACAACGGAAAAAATTCAAATGATCCGGCAATATATAAAAACCTCACAAGATCGACAAAAGAGTTATGCTTATCTTCATCGAAGGGACGTGGAATTCAATGTTGGAGAACATGTATTTTTACGGGTTGCTCCATGGAAAGGAGTTACGAGATTTGGAAAGAGAGGAAAGCTCAATCCTCGATTCATTGGGCCATTTAAAATCCTCGACCGAGTGGGAACTGTGGCCTATATACTCGTCATACCGCCAAGTATGTATCGTGTTTATAACATTTTTCACATATCTATGTTACATAAATATGTGGAAGACCCGAACAACATTATTGAATTAGAACCAGACAAGATAGCGGAAGATTTAACGTATAAAGAGGTACTTATTAAAATCTTGGATAAGAAGGAATATATTCTACGCTCAAAGGTTATACCTCAAGTCAAAGTTTTGTGTAGAAACCATGATATTGAGGAAATGACCTGGGAGTTAGAATCTAAAATGAAATCAAGGTATCCTCACCACTTCGACATACCAGGTACGTACACCAATTTCGAGGACAAAATTTTATAAGAAGGGGAGGTTGTAAGACTCCAATTTTTAGAAATAAAGATTAATTTTCTCTAAATATCTTTTTGAATAATAAGGTATGGATTTGATATAATGTTATAGTTGTGGGTAATATTTACAAACTTTGCAAAGTAAGAAAGTTGTCATAAAATATTCGTTTGGTCTGGGAATATTAGTTTTATCTGGGAATATTCGTACGACGACACAATCATTGGTGGACCCCACAATGGAATTACTGTCGAAGTTAAAAAACGACAAAAATATCTTTTTATAAAAATAACGGCAAAAGTTTTACCATTAACTGTTGAAATACCCGATGATATAAGTACAGTAATACGCGTGGTTGCATAGTAGCACACAATATTATACAATATCTTTAATTATTGATGTTTACGTGCGAAGTCACACAGTTTTATTCAATTGTTGTCACAGTAATTGATGCATAGTATCACACATTATTGATTCAATTATTGTCACACTATTTTATATTATTAAATCAATAATTGAGACGACAAAGTTATTCATATTATTGTTTGCAATATTAACAATGTCTAGAAAGTTCTGTCGAGAAAAGGAGTTTGGTCACCTAATTGCGCGATAATAAGGAGAAATCCTTATCGGAAAGCCCCCTCTTTTTCTTGGGAATGATCTAGTTGTTAATATTGCGAGTTATAATATTAATGATGAATATATATTATTAAAAATGTGTTTTAAGAAGCCAAGTGAATTGAGATAAATAAAGGGAATTTTTATGAAGTATTTTTGTAAATTTTGCTTATTACATGGACCCCCACTTACTTATTTTTCAAAATCATCGGTAGAAAGTTATCTCAGTTTTGTTACTTATACATATGTATATAAGTTTTATATATATATATATATATATATATATATATATATATATATATATATATATATATATAAGTTTTGTTTTTATATAAAATAAAATATATTATATTTTATTATTTGCATAGTGCTGCATAATGCTTCAAAGTGTTGCATAGTAAAAACAAATAATTTTTCAAAACTTTCAGCCGAACGCCCGTGATGAAATTATTGTTCACACGTGATTTTCTAAATTCAAATAGTATCCTTCCATTCTCTTATAAATAGTATGCTTAGTTTAGAAATGAAAATCACACCAGAATCAGAGAATTTTTCTTCTATAATATTGAGCGTATTTCTTTTGAATTTAAGGAAGCTTTGAGCGTAGAAAACAGTATAAGTTTTCTTCAAGAATATCTCTGCCTTACCAATCAGAAATACTCTCCTTTTAAGGTGAGGGATATTATTTTTGTTCAATATTCGTAAGAAATAATATTTTCTTCCATACTCTGTAGTATGTAAGTAATATTATTTCATTTTAGATTCCGAATTCTACACTCATTTTGTTAAGTATTGCTTCTATACTCCTTGAAATTAGTAAAATATCCTTGAAATTTGCGCTTCATCTAGTATTTTTTCACGAAAATATTATCCTGAACATTCTTGATAATTTTTAATCTTTTCAGGCCGGGATACTATTCACGAAGTACTATTTTTGAAGTACTATTTATGGGGTACTATTCACTCAGATACTATTCTCTCGTGGTAATATTCATGACAAAAATTAATTTCTTTTCTTTCCAAATTATTTTTGATACAATATTATTCTTGAATTTTACTCCAGAAAACAGTTATCATGTTGACAATTTGGACATTCTAGAACTCTGGATAAATTGAATTATAAATCTTTAAAATTTATCATTGCTCTCATTTGATTGAATTCTTATATCATTGTCATCATCCTCATGTTGATATTGTGATGAAAGTCCTCATTCGCCCGTAGTGCATTGATGGACAGTTGTTGGTATGATTATGATAATGAATTATATATCGGTATAATCATGACCCGTAATGTTACAAATGATGTGGTAAAAGTCCTCATTGGCCCATAGTACATTGATGGACAGTTGTTGGCATGATCATGACCATTGGTGATAATAACAAATATCCTTGGCCCGTAGTTAATGGATAATTCGTGGATGTGATAATAATGAATATCCTTGGCCCATAGTGCATGAATAATTCATAGATGTGATACTAACGAATATCTTTGGCATGTAGTGCATGGATAATTCGATGATGTGGATTATTTATTGAGCTATGTTACAGCGATAATATCGATGAAGAACTTTTAAATCATAGAAGATAGTAGATATCATGCTCTACTTGACTCTTCTAATGGATTGTTTGTTCCATTGTAGTTAAACTTGTTGTCTATTGTATTCTATCAGTTTAACACCGTTGAAGGCTAATGATAATTTATTCTACATTATATTTGTCATAATATTATTTACTGGGCTAGTTGAGCTCACCCTTTGCTTTCATTGTTTTCTTTAGGAAATGAGAACATAGCCGGGACTAGTCGAGGAATGGAGTGATGGTCCAAGATAGTGGATATAGTAGTCCTCACTATTCTATAAAATAGTGTGATAATAAATGTAATGAGGACGCCATTTGAGTTTGGATATTGTCTATGAGAAAATATTCATGTTAAAACTCTCAGCTATGCTTTTGTTGTATTGTATAAATGAAGTTTGTATTTAATTCTGTACCATATATTTGGTGACTTGGAATGGGTTGTGTATACCTATTTTTGGGGTGTCACAATATTAGGAAGTAGATCATGCATATGCATTCATGTAGTTGAGTTAGTTTGTTTATTTTTAGTTATTTTATGTTTTTGCTTGAGGACAAGCAAATGTTTAAGTTTGGGGGTATTTGATGAGTGAGTTTTATACCCATGAATTGAGTGCGTTTGAGCTTAATGTTTTGGAAGTTTTTAAGTGTTTGTGTCTATTCATGCATGTTTTATGTTGTTTTGTAGGAATTGGGACAAAAGTTACTTGGATCGGCGTTTGGGGTTGCTAGATTCGCATTTTCGGCTTGCCCTTTACACAGCAGTCACTTCAGAGCATATTACAGCATTTCTTTAGCCCTTATTTCGAAAAACTCAAAGAATGAAAGTTGTAGATCTACGTTTCAGATTTTCGGAACATCTAAAATCATCAAAATCAGAGTTGGGACTAAGATGTTATGACCATTTTTCCAAACGACGTCAGAGCAAAAAATTTCAGAAAAGCCTCCAGCGTCGAGGCGCCCATTCCTAGGCTATTCCCAGCGCCAGAGCGCCCAAAGGCAGATTTCCAGCGCCGTGAGCCGCTTCGGGGCGCTGGGGTAAGGCCTAATCAAGTTGGGACGCATTTTTGGGCGAATTTTGATACTTTTTTTGACTTTAAATTGGAATGGGTTTCCTCCTAAGCTAGAAATTGGACTTGTAACCTATAAATACATGATGTGAGGCATAAAATAGGGGGGATTATATAGATTATATTAGAAAAAACACTCCATTATATTAGAACAACTTGAAGAATATTGAAGATTCAAAGCAAAAGCGGAAGAGGAGTCTCAAGACTCCTGACAACCGATTTTATTCTCTTCTCTTATCTTACTTTTGTCATTTAATGTTTATTTAATTATGGATTCTAGATAATTCAATGATAATGAACTAAATTCTTGCTTAAGATTGCAATGGATCTTATTGTGTAGCTTATTTTAGTATGCTTCTCTGCTAATTACTATGATCTATTCTATGGATTATCTATTATGATTGCGTTTAATTGTTTAATTGTCTAGCTAACGATTACCATGATAATCTATATGAATTCGGGAGATGAAATATAGATTTAGACCTGATCATAATAGGATGTGATTATGTTTTCTGCAAGGTGATTGAATTCATGATTTGTGTTTAGGATAGGGATATACCTTTACGCCGCATGTAATCTGATAGGGAACATGTGCTTTAAATCCTCTTTAATTTTAATTCACATAAGAATACAGTGAATTAGTTAATTAGGGTGTTTAATTCAATTCTATCAACTATGGATTTGGATTAATATATTTGTTATACATCGGAAGGTGGTTATAAATACTAATAAGTTCTTGATTAACAATCCAAAATAATGAGCATAATTAATAAGAAGTATTTTAATATAAGTGAAACAATAACTGAAGTTGTGATCTTAATTCTCCATAACCTAATTTTCAACTAGTGGTGGTAGTAGTCGTAGTGTAATTATATATTTTAATTCACAACATTAAATTGATTGTTTAAATAAAATTAGTTTGGCTAAGAATTAGTACTTGGTGATTTTTATTAAATAATTCCTCGTGGGAACGATACTCTACTTTCACTTTATTACTTGTTGACCGTGTATACCTGCACGTATGTTTTGATTGTGAAATCGATTAACATGCATGATAGCCATCTAAGGATATCCAAACACCGTAAATAATTTACAAACTGGCTGCAGTTGAAAAATGTTCATCATGGGAACAGAATCTAGATTCAAAGGTTGAATCTATGGTTACATGATTCCTAGGCTCACATAAAAGAGCAATATATACAAAAGCTAGAAAAAGAACTAGATTTGAGTAAATCTAAATCATTCTAGCTTCTACGATTCAAGTTTAGTTACTTTTGAACCAGTTAAAGTTAGAAGTAGCCAGATTTACGCAAATCTAGCCCGCATGCTGAAAGATTAAATATCTACATTATAAAAGCAGTTAAAGCAGATATTTTTATAAAAGCGGTAAATATATATAAGTAAAGTAGTAAAAGGCCACGAAGTAAACTCCAGGCCAGACAGGACTGTAAATATATATGTATATATATATATATATATATAAAAGCGTTAAATGGCCACGAAGTAAACTCCAGGCCTGACAGAAATGTAAATATATATATCTTTCGATACGCCTCTGTTAGTTATTGGGTGGTTGTGCCCCATTTCTCTATACTTTTCAGTAGTATACAGAGCTGATGTATTTAGATGATGATGTACTTTGGAATGTATGTATACTATTTTCTATTCCCTACATCATATTGTCATCTATTGTTTATTATGCATTTATTATGTGATAGACATGCATTTCCAGAAATGAGTTTAGCATTGACCCCTAGATGGTCTTATGAAACGGCTCTACATATGTCTTCATCCACTGTTAGCCAGATTAAGCATACCCTACCTATGTTGGTGGCATCTTCTTTGAGATCGTGGTATGCCAGTTTTTCCTCCCTAGATCGGGTGACAGTTGATCAGTTGTTGCGACACTCTATGACCCTCCTGACATTTCAGGTTCCATCGGGCTTTATAGAGGGCATACTGGAGCATTGGGTACCAGATAAGCATGTATTTAGATTTAATACCCAGAAGTTGACTCCTACATTGGAGGAGTATGAATGTCTTACAGACTTGCCATTGAACAGGCCTTACGCTCGGATGGCTGTCGGTGATATGAGCTGGCAGTTTAGGACCTTGACAGGCTTGAGGCGTAGAGTTGCTATGGACGAGATTTCCTCGGGGGATGTAGTGTCCATGAGTTTCTTGATTAAAAAATTTGGGTCATTGGACAACTATTTGCATTACTCGAGGGATTTCACCATTTCTGAGGGTGATTGGCATGTCCCCCATGTAGACATACTCTAGATGTTAATAGTGGCTTATCTGTACATGTCATTGTACATGGACCACCAGGATATCTGCATGATCATGGTAGTCTGTGCTCGCCGAGAGGGTCATACCATCTTTTCAATGATTCTGGCAAAGATCATGAGGTCGGCCACGTATTGCCATACCCATTCTGTGGGGATGTTTATATGCAGTTCGGTCTTGTTGTACGTGTGGTTTATAACACACTTGAGACTGATTGGCACTTTCAGATGCCGTGAGTATTTTTTTCCCATGAGATAGCCATGTCATATTCATTTCAGTCGGCTGAGTGTACAGACGCAGCTTCTTGGTTAGGTTTCTTATCAGGGATCGAGGACCCATTTCATATTTTGTCATGTTTAGGGCTCAGCTCTCCCTATAGCTTTATCACTCATGCAACTGGCATAAACTATCTTCCTCTGGCAGGTTTGAGAGGGGTGACCACATATATATCATCCACTGGCTGTTATGGCATAATTTAACTAGTTTCAGGATATTCATCCCTTTGACGGGGCAATGGGTCAGCGATTGTCATCTCGGCTTCTGTCAGCAAAGGATTTATCTAGGATTTATGCCTGTTGGACTCGTCGTGAGAGGGTTGGCTTTTCGACTAGCCATCCAGGTCGCTCTCCAGAGTATTCTGCAGGGTTGGAGGCAGAGATTGAATTGTCTAGGGTTGTATCCTCGTAGTGACACCCCAAATCCGTACTTCAATTCCACGGATTTGGTGTTCATCGTGAAAAATATCATCTATCTATCTACCCATAATAAATGCAAACCATGCAATAGATAGAAATAAAATCTTCCCTTAGGGGTTACAACATCCAAATAATAATACAATCCTAAAAAAGTTAAACTAACCTTAAACATCTCGTATGGAAATAAAAACAATAAGTCTTAAGTAACATCAATTCTAATTACATCACATAAATAATCACCTTCATTACTTGCTAAGCTTGCCCTTGCCTTTACTAGTGGAAGGTTCGTCTCTGCTTTTTCGTTTTTAATCGCAATGTTATTATTACGCAAGAGTGAGCACGATTGCCCACAAGTATAATAATATAATAACAATGAATAATAACATGCGAGAAATAATAACTTCAAATAAAAGCTCAACTTTTGAATCAAGAATGAATAACAAGAATCAAAAGATTTCTAAGGGTCATAAGACCTTGAACTATGTCCTAGGTTATCAAGGGTTATACTTGAAACCTTTAATAATATATAAGACTATGGACCTTTCTACTGCACTTAGGGGATCAACCTCAGCAGTACCATATATCGCACAATATCTTAACGCTTAACGATAAGTAAATCCTTTTGCAGTGGTTGTTCATCTCATTTGACATTCGAGTCCGCACTAAAGGAAGTTTGGTTTGGATAATTCAATAAGGGTTCTCAAATTTAGAACGCTTCATCAACTAAGGACTAGTTGAATCAATAAAGTTCACTAGTCTAATAAGGTTCAACAATAATGATATTCGATTTGAATAATAATCTCAAGAAGTATACAATAGGACAATTATTGTATAACCGAATCATGCTTTGAAAAGATAATCAATCTTTAATATAACATTTGAACTTGAATAATAGTAATGATAATTTACTCGAGGTAACTAATAAACTTGAACAATAATGACAAGTAGGTTAGAAACTTGCCTCGCATGTAGATTACACTTTAACTAAGCACGCTTCTTTGATTTAAATCCTACATACCATTCACATTCACAATACTAGTTAATTATAACTTAACTAATCACCATAAACTCATTCTTTTGTCTAATTCAAATATTGACTATACTTAGTCAAATTACCACTTTGTCACATAATTTACACATCATGAATAACAAGCTAATTATGTATTCAATAATTCAATCCACATGTAATTATGTTATTTACATGCTAAGTATCTATTTTAACATCTCATTATACTTATAACATAATTTTATGTTCATTACATTGCTAACATCACATTCATGGACTTAAACACTTTAAAATTTTCGCTTCTCGAACTTTTCTGAGAGGAAATAATGGGCGCCACTTTTGTACTTTGTCTTCAAGATCACATACCATGGGCAACATACTGAGACTGGACACAAGGTATGCCATGCTGGTATATAAATGAAAAGGTAAAAAAGGCAATTGCATGCATGCATGGCATTGAGTTAGTTATAGAATGGCGTCATGAAAAATCGCAGAACATGCCAATTTCTATCAATTTCTTAATTTCTACACGAATTTAGACATACCCACATGATATAATTCATACATAATCATTACCCATCATTTACATAATGATTTTAACCAATTTAAACACTTAATTACAGAATTAAAATCTATAATTTTCACTGTTCTTGATGTTCTTGAAGGTTTTGAACATAAATCATAAAAATTAATACCACGGATTCGTTATAACACCGAATCCGTTCGTTTAAGGTTTGGTCTCTTCGTAATAACATGCATAATAATATACAAGTATAAATTTTACAAAATCATTTATGTTTGACACACTAAAATTACGTATAAGGGCCATAAGGCCAAAACCCATACTTTGTAATTTTATAGCAATCATATACTATGTATTTTCATGAAACTGATGACATGGTTTACGTAATATATATAATTAAATATGATTTGATATGTATTAATACATACATAACCCATAAACATTACTCCTTTCTCAATTATAGAGGCTTTACAAAAGGTTTGAAAGCCATATTTATAAAAACTTAAACAACGTGAAATTTAGAATTTTGGGAATGAGAGATTACCCTGAGAATAAAGTATATATTTGTAGGCTTAGATTCTTTCTTAAATCACTGAGTTTCTCACAAAATTCTCTGAAATCTCTCTAAAATCTCTCTGGCTTTCTCTCCATTAGTTTTATTAGACTTAGAAAAATGAAAATAAAAAGAAGATACGATTAAAAGGGAAAAGAGAAGAATCGACGCAGGTGGAGGTCAGCTAAACCATCATGGGTTAATCGCTTCTTAACTCCCACTAAGGCCATGTTTGGCTAGCTTAATAGATTTCAAAACCATTTAATTTAATAAAGCTTTATCATATAGTTTAATTAATGTCACACTCTTTATAAAATAAATCAATATTTTATTTAATTTACTTTAAATAAAATATAATAAATTTTCATAAATTCACATAGTCACATAATTAAATTTCTCATTAATAAATAATGTCAAATTATTAACTCTCTAATTAATAATTAAATTAATTAAAATACATTAGGCTTATTAAATATTTCTTTTAATACAATAAGCTCACATAATTACATATTCGAATAATAAAATTTCTCCACATTAATTTAATAAATGTAACACATATAATTAAATTAATCTACCACAATTGCATCAATTAATTATTTAATCTAATAATTAAATCATCGAAAATATTTATTTACTTCAATAAATATTAAAATTAAATTACAAAAATCTCGCTCATTACATCTTTCCCCTTAAAAGGATTTTGTCCCCGTAATCACGACTCAATAAATTCAACCATTACATTCTCCCCCTTACAAAGATTCTCGTCCCCGTAATCGCTTACACATAAATTAAGTAAATAAATGAGGGTAATTCTTCATCATATTCTCTTCGAAGTTCCCACGTAGCTTCTTCAAATATTGGGTTCCTCCAAATTACCTTAATGTAAGGTATTACTTTATTTCGAGAACTTGTTCTTTTTCACATCGACAATTTGAACAGAATTTCTTCGTAAGATAAGTCTTTTCAAAATGTAGGGTTCGTATTCAATTACATGCTTGTAATCGGCTTTGTAGGGTCGTAAAATAAAACATGGAAGACGCGCATGGATATTCTCGAGTGCCGGAGGTAGGCTACCTCGCACGCAACTTCTCCGATTCTTCTCAAGATTTCAAATGGTCCAATGAATCTTGGGCTCAATTTCCTTTCTTTCCTAACCCGATCTTTCCTTCCAAGGAGAGACCTTCAAGAAAACATAACTACCGATTCAAATTCGATATTTTTACGATGTGGATCAACAGATTTCTTCCGCTCATCTTGAGTGCTACCACCGTGTTTCTGGATCACTTTGACTATTTCATTGTCTGTTGTACCAATTCTCGCCCTAGCAATTTCTTTCACCAACTTCATCCCAAAGAAAGTGGAGTTCTCAGATTTTCGCCAGATAACGCTTCATAAGGCAAGATGCCAATACTAGCGTGGTAACTCGTTGTTGTAGCCGAACTCTACTAACTAGTAGGTGATCATCCCAATTTCCTTTAAAGTCCATCACATGTGCTCTTAGCATATCTTCTAATGTCTCTAATCGCTTTTTTTCTCATCTGCTTCGCTTTGAGGGTGGTATGTAGACTACTCATTCGCAATTGCGTACCCATGCATTCCTCAAGACGCTTCCGTAAATTTGATGTGAAGCGGATCTCTATCGTAAAACAATTGACACCGGCACTCGCGGCTCAAAACAATCTCTTTACATATAACCTCGCCAACCGATCTAAGTTGAATCGATTTTTGATCTAAGGAAGTGTGTGGATTTCGTCGCCACCATTAACGATAACCCATATCAAGCGTCAGAGCCTTTTCTCGAGTCGCTTCAAGGCCAACCACGAAAGTCCATTGTAATATGTTCCCATTTCCATTCGGGATCTCTAACGGTTGTAGTAATCCACTTGGTCTCCGATGTTCGCTTTTTACTTTCTCGATAGTCGACACTTGGCAACACATTCTCGCAACATCTCGCTTTAAATTCGGCCACCGTAAATGTTGTCAAGATCTTGGTACATTTTGGTACTACCAGTGGTGAATCGAATATCGTGAACTATGAGCCTCGCTCAAAATTTCTTCCTTAATCTCTTGTACCGGGTGGTACCCAAATTCTACTTTCAAATCTCAAAGATTCCTTCCTTATCCATCTTAAATCTCTGCCTCATCCTTCAGATATCTTCTTTGTCACCTTTTTACATTCTTCGTCCAAGTCGAGCCTCCTTTACTTTATCTAGTAGAGTTGTACCAGCATTGCATCCAAATAGCTTCTCATCAATCTCCATAGGATACTTCACTTCCAACTCCAGCTTCCCATTTCTCGCAATTAGCTCCTCCCGAGCAAATAACATCATCAATTTCTCACATAATTCTTTCTACTTAAGGCGCTAAGAACTACATTTGCTTTACCCGATGGTATAAAATCTCACAAATGTAATCCTTAATTAATTCCAACCATCTTCTTTGACGATATTCAAATCCTTCTACGTAAAAATATATTTCAATTCTTGTGGTCCGTGATATATTTCACACTTCTCCCCGTAGAGATAGTGCCTCCAAATTTTCAAAGCAAAAACAACTGCAATTTAACTCCAAGTCAGGGTCGGATATCCTTCTCGTAATCTTTCAATTGTCGTGATGCATACGCAATGACTTTGCCATTTTGCATCAAAGACACAACCAAGTCCTTTATGCGACGATCACTATAAACAACAAAATTTCCTCAGATCATCCTAAGAGATAACACAGTGTCAGACTTAACCTCTTCTTCAATTCTTGAAAACTTTCTCACACTTATCCGCCAAACAAATTTCACAAATTTTTCGAAAGTTAAATTCATAATGGAGTTGCGATCTTGGAAAAGTCTTGAATGAATCTTCTATAATATCCCCGCCAATCCAAGAAAACTTCAGATTCTTCGGCGCCCTCTACCGATCCCAATTAATCACGGCTTTCGACTTTTGATGGATCTACCAAAATTCCGCTTTTATCGATCACGTGACCAAGAAATTGTACTGCTCAATCCAAAATTCGATTTTGAAAACTTGGCATACAACTTTTCCCTTCTCAATACTTCCAATGTTAATCTCAAATGCTCTTCATGTTCTTCCTTGGTTTTCGAATATACCAAAATGTCATCTATAAATACCACTACTTAACTTGTCCAAAACGGCTTGAACACACCATTCATTAGTCCCATAAATGTCGCAGGAGCATTCGTAAGACCAAACGACATTACTAAAAATTCAGAGTGACCATATCGCTGCTCTCAACGCCGCCTTCTAGACATCCTCCGCCTCACCTTCAGCTTGATGATAACCGCTTCAAGTCTATCTTGAAAAAGTATCTCGCCCTTTCAATTGATCAAACAGTCGTCGATCCTCAGAATGGATATCTGTTCTTAATCGTGACCTTATTCAGCCTTCTCTCAGTCAATGCAGAGCCAGATCGATCCGTCCTTCTTTTTTAAAAATAACACCGGCGCCCCCACTACGATACGCTTCAATTGAATGTACTTCTTGTCCAACAATTTTGTAGTTGTACCATTAATTCTTTCATCTCTACCGGTGCCATTCTAGATGGTGCCTTCGATATTGAGCGGCTTCGCGCGCCAAATCGATCACGAAAATCTACCTCTATCCGTGTGGAAGTCCCGCAAATCGTCTGAAATACGTCGATTTAAGTCCCTCACAATCGTAGATTTCTTCTACCTTCTGATTCTCTTTTCGATCGTCGACTATGTAAGCTAAGTATCCTACACAACCTTGTCTTAATAACTTCCTCGCTCGCATCATCGCGCCGACAACTCGCTTGTCTCAGGCGACTTGCTACCATAAAACACAACCTTTGATGGAGTCATAAGGTTAATACGCTTTTTTTGGCAATCAATTACAAACTTCGTAATTGAATAACCAATCCATTCCCAATATAACGCCAAATTCCCCAAGTCGAATAGGATAAGATCTACGCTCATGATATTACCCTTAATATCCACTCTACGCTCTTATGTACGCATTTAATAAGATTATTTCTCTATTCGCAATTTCTATGTTCATGGGGTAATCCAATTCATCCTTAGGCAAATCTAAATTTTGGCAAAGTCATCGATATAAAGGAACAAGTAAAGACCTTAATCAAATAAAACATAAGCATTAATTTTATTGATCTAATGATACCGACACCACATCACGGATCGAATCGCATCCTCGCACCATTATATTGAAAGTCCCGGCGCATTTGGCCGGGTTTGTTATGGTTGGTCCTGGAATAGTTAAGGCATTTCCACCGTTGTTTCCTGCTTCCTCCCCGATCCCGACCTCCCCCGATCCTTTTAGGACAATCTTCGCCAGATGGTCCTTTTCGAACCACAAGTAAAGCAAGCACCCTTCTTTGGGTTAGATAATTAGGTGCTATGTGGCCTTCCCCGACCACAATTGTAGACACACTCTTTTTCCTTTCATACAAACTCCCAGATGGGCTTTCCCAGCAGTGCTCTGCATGCTTCGATTCTTTTCTTCTTCGACTACCTTGTTGATTCCCCGATGATGAGTTGTCATTCCATCTTTTCTTCCGATTAAAATTTCCACCTCCCGTGCTACTTCCACTAACCTTATTATTTCCTTCACCTTCACTCTTCTTCTTCTTCTAATCTTGATTGTATTTGGTCACCGTGATCGCTTCCACCTTCAAATGAGGATGGCCTTTTCCAATACTCCTCAAAATGTGTTTATCTCAAAACATTGATACTTTGTCAGACACCCAAGGTTTTAGTCCTTGTCAAACCGCCTCGCCTTCCTCTCATCCGTGTGAACTTGATACGGGCTAACCTCGCTAACTCGTTGAATTTTGCCGCATAATCGTACACGCTCATATTTCCCTCGCTTCAATTCCAAAAATTGAACCTCCATCCGTTCTCATGAGCTAGTTGGGAAGTACATCTCAAAAACATTTCTTTAAATCTCTCCCAAGTAATTACACCTTCACCTCCTCAAACTTTTGTTTGCTTGCCACCAATAGCTAGCCTTCGCATTTCAAAGATAAACGCTATAAAAAGCGGGTCTTCTCGTCTTCTCTAACCCTAGCAACGCCGAAAACCTTCTCCATTTCCATAACCCACGCTTGAGCCTCGATCGTTCATGGAACTTTAAATTCGCAAGGCCCCACCGCCTTTGAAATCTTTAAACGTAGTATTTGGTGGAGCTTGAGGTTGATTATTCATTGCTCCAAATAAGAAGTTAACCAACCATCGCATGGATTAGCATTGGCATTATTGTTGTTATTTGTTGACTTTTCCCGAGTCGGTTGACGTTGTTGTTTCTTTCTAGGCGTATATTTCTCGTTAAGAATAATATATGCTTATTAAATCTCTATTAAATTCTCTAAATAGTTAAGACTTAACTCAACAATTTAATATAATCATTTAACACATCATCTCAAACAACTTAATATATTTAATTCAAACTAAAAGTTTTACATCAAACGATAAAGATAACTGCTATTTACATCCACCATCCTCGAGATAAAGAATCCACAGATTTAAATATTAAAATATTCCTTCGCTCATAAACATATCGGAATTTATATATAAAAAACTAACTAAGTCTTTCACATAATTAAATGATTATATCATCGTCTCATCAAGGTGTCAATAGCCTTGCCACGCCCTCTTCCATGATACGAGACATCGCCCCGCGATCCAAAGATGTACGATGGAAGTCCTTCGAACCGGATGGGGTACCTCAAAACTCGATCCTCGGCCTCATCCATCGCATGATTAAGTGTAGAGTATGTCTCCCAAGCTTTGCCTTTTTTTCAGACGACGATCATCTTCTTCAAGATCAAGACGACGTGACTCTCTTACCCAAATTCTCCTCTCTACATGGCAAGCCTCTCTCAACTCTCTTTCGAGATCCTTCTTCAACTTTTCTATCTCTCAAGCGGTCTTATCTTCTGGCTTGACCTTTCTCATGGACCAAATCCCATTCTACATTTCCCACCGTGAGTGAAGAGTCAAAATCTCCTCTCTTCTTCGCCGAGAGTAATCAATAATAATAGCTCGCCACCGATCCTCAGACTCATCTCAGAATCTCCACGCTACTTGGTCAGATAATGTGTCGTACATCTCAAAGATCGATGGAATGTCAGGAAACTCCTCTTCTTCCTCTTCCTCACAAATTCCTCCTCAGATCCTCCTCAGATCCGCCTCAGTTCATGCTCCCGACCAACAACGGTGATCAATGGAGATGACTCTCTCGCACTAACTCGCTCCCTAACGACATGAATGTCTCTGGCCCTCCTCTCTCAGAGGTACTATAGGTACTCTGGTTCCTCCTCCCCGCTCGACTAGTTCCTCCAACGCCGACATCCCGACAACAAAATTTCAGTTTTAGTTACTAAGTCGCATTAGTGAGCACATAATTTAACACATAAGCACATAAAAAGTCTTTTATTATCTTTAATGAATTACAAAAATTCATTTCCTAGAACTCGATAAGAGTTTTCCATCACTATGTTCTTTCTATAAGGCTACTACCTAAGGTTGTTCCCCACCTAAGGTTCATAACCTCACGCTTTGATACTAACTTGTGACACCCCCAAATCCGTACTTCAATTCCACGGATTTGGTGTTCATCGATAAATATCATCTATCTATCTACCCATAATAAATGCAAACCATGCAATAGATAGAAATAAAATCTTCCCTTAAGGGTTACAACATCCTAATAATAATACAATCCCAAAGTTAAACTAACCTTAAACATCTATGCGAAAAAATAAAAAAATAAGTCTTAAGTAACATCAATTCTAATTACATCACATAAATAATCAAATCTTCATTACTTTTGCTAAGCTTGCCTTTGCCTTTACTAGTGGAAGGTTCGTCTCGCTTTTTCGTTTTAATCGCAATGTTATTATTACGCAAGAGTGAGCATGATTGCCCACAAGTATAATAATATAAACAATGAATAATAACATACGCGAGAAATAATAACTTCAAATAAAAGCTCAACTTTTGAATCAAGAATGAATAACAAGAATCAAAAGATTTCGAGGGTCATAAGACCTTGAACTATGTCCTAGGTTATCAAGGGTTATACTTGAAACCTTTAATACCATAAGACTATGGACCTTTCTACTCATACTTAGGGGGATCAAATTTTTAGTACCATACATCGCGCACAATATCTTAACGCTAACGCGATAAGTAAATCCTTTGCAGGGGTTGTTCATCTCATTTGACATTCGAGTCCGCACTAAAGGAAGTTTGGTTTGATAATTCAATAAGGGTTCTCAAATTTAGAACGCTCATCAACTAAGGACTAGTTGAATCAATAAAGTTCACTAGTCTAATAAGGTTCAACAATAATGATATTCGATTTGAATAATAATCTCAAGAAGTATACAATAGGACAATTATTGTATAACCTAATCATGCTTTGAAAAGATAATCAATCTTTAATATAACATTTGAACTTGAATAATAGTAATGATAATTTACTCGAGGTAACTAATAAACTTGAACAATAATGACAAGTAGGGTTAGAAACTTGCCTCGCAAGCGTAGATTACACTTTAACTAAGCACGCTTTTTGAATTTAATCCTACATACCATTCACATTCACAATACCAGCTTAATTATAACTTAACTAATCATCATAAACTCATTCTTTTGTCTAATTCAATATCGACTATACTTAGTCAAATTACCACTTTGTCACATAATTTACACATCATGAATAACAAGCTAATTATGTATTCAATAATTCAATCCACATGTAATTATGTTATTTACATGCTAAGTATCTATTTTAACATCTCATTATACTTATAACATAATTTTATGTTCATTACATTAAGTTAACATCACATTCATGGACTTAAACACTTTAAAATTTTCGCTTTCAACTTTCTCAGAGAGTGGCCATATACCACTTTTGTACTAAGTTTCATATTTAAGCAACTAATGCACTGCATGGTTTGACATCATGGCCAGATACTGGGCAATGTGCGCATATGGGCAAGGCAGGCAAATGGATTGGATCGCTATGTGGCATAATCAATCTTGCAGAAATTGGCAATCATGAAAAATCGCAAAACATGCCAATTTCTATCTATTTCTTAATTTCTACACGAATTTAGACATACCCACATGATATAATTCATACATAATCATTACCCATCATTTATATAATGATTTTAACCAATTTAAACACTTAATTACGTAATTAAAATCTATAATTTTCAATGTTTTGATGTTCTCAAGGTTTTGAACATAAATCATAAAATTAATACCACGGATTCGCTATAACACCTAATCCGCTCGCTTAAGGTTTGGTCTCTTCGTAATAACATGCATAATAATATACAAGTATAAATTTTACAAAATCATTTATGTTTGATACACTAAAATTACGATAAGGGCCATAAGGCCAAAACCCATACTCTAAATTTTGTAAAGAATCATATACTACGATTTTCATGAAACCGATGACATGGTTTATATAATATATATAATTAAATACGATTTGATACATATTAATACATACATAACCCATAAACATTACTCCTTTCTCAATTACAGAGGCTTTACAAAAGGTTTGAAAGCCATATTTATAAAAACTTAAACAACGTGAAATTTAGAATTTGGGAGGAGAGATTACCCCGAGAATAAAGTATATATTTGTAGAAAATTCTTTCTTCAATCACCGAAGTTTCTCACAAAATTCTCTCAAATCTCTCTAAAATCTCTCCGCTTTCTCTCTCGATTAGTTTTATCTTAACTTAGTAAAAATAAGGAAAAAAGAAGACGTAATATAATAAAGGAAAAGAAACTCGACAGATAGGTGGAGGTCGCTAACCCATCATAATGGGTAACTGCTCCTAACTCCCACTATTACTCCGTTTGGCTAGCTAAATAGATTTCAAAACCATTTAATTTAATAAAACTTTTATCATATAGTTTAATTAATGTCACACTTCTTTATAAATAAATCAATATTTTATTTAATTTACTTTAAATAAAATATAATAAATTTCTCATAAATTCACATAGTCACATAATTAAATTTCTCATTAATAAATAATGTCAAATTATTAACTCTCTAATTAATAATTAAATTAATTAAAATAACATTAGGCTTTATTAAATATTTCTTTTAATACAATAATACAATAAAGCTCACATAATAACATATATAATTAAATAATAAAAATTCTCATTAATTTAATAAATGTAACACATATAATTAAATTAATCTACCACAATTGCATCAATTAATTATTTAATCTAATAATTAAATCATCGAAAATATTTATTTAATGTTCAATAAATATTAAAATTAAATTACAAAAATCCGAAACCAAGATGTTTGGTTTGTAGGTTACTTCAGACATAATACCGTTTCACGGTGTCTGAGTTGATGAGTTAAGGAAATTCCTCGCCATCCATTTCTTGCAATCTAAGGGCTACTCCTGTCAATACCTCATTGACACTAAACGGGCCTTCCCAGTTTGGGGCGAATTTTTCTTTAGATTGATCTTAGTTGTCAAGGACTTTCTTCAAGACCAAGTCATTTTCTTTGAATTGCAGTAGCCGAAATTTCTTATTGTAGGATCGAGCAATCCTCTGTTGGTATAATTGACCATGGAAGATGGTTGTGGCCTGTTTTTCATCTATCAAAGACATTTGGTGGTACCGATCTTGTAACCATTGGTCTTCATCCATCTGAGCATCTATCAACACTCTCAGGGATTCCATTTCTACATCTATGGGGAGCACTGCTTCCATGCCATAGGTTAATGAGTAGGGGGTTGCCCCAATGGAAGTGTGCATTCATGTTCTGTAGGCTAATAGAGTCAGAGGCAATAGGTCAGGCCATCCTTTATGATTGGCTGACAACTTTTGCATGATCTTTTTGATATTCTTATTAGCCACTTCAATAGCACTATTCATCTTTGGACGATAGATGACGGAGTTGAGATGCTTAATGTGGAATTTATTGCATAATTCCACCATCATGTGGTTGTTGAGGTTTTTGGAATTGTCTGATACAATCACCTCTAGTTGTGCGTATCGATAAATGACATTGTTTCTGATTAAACCAATGATCACCTCTTTAGAAACTCTGAGGTAAAGGTTGCTTCTACCCACTTGGTGAAGTATTCGATAATGGTGAAGATAAAACGATGGTCATTCCTGGCTTTGGGCTCGATTGACCCGATCACGTCTATTCCCCACATTGAGAAGGGTCAAGGCGAACTCATATTGTGAATTTCCCGTATAGGGGCGTGGATAGCATTCCCATGAATTTGGCATTGATAACATCTCTTGACGTGATCATCACAATCAGCTTTGATAGAGAGCCAGTAATGCCTTGCTCTTAAGATATTTTTGACAAGTAGAGGGCCGTTCATGTGTGGGCCGCATACTCCACCATGGATTTCATCCATGAGCCTCTGAGCTTGGCTTTTTGTCTAGGCATCTTAGAAGGCCTAGTCCTGCATCTCTTTTGTAGAGTGCGTCTCCGCTCAGATAGAATTTCATGGCCTTTCTATGGATCCGCTTTCTTTCAGCTTGATTCGCCCTAGTGGACATAGATCCATCTCGCAGATATTCCTTGATGGAATGGTACAAAGGGTGTTGGACGGGAGGCAATTCATCCGATACTTCTCCAATGTAATTCCCATTGGTTGGTGCCTTTTGGCGAGCAAATTTGATATTTTGAATGCTTCCCCTTTTAGGTATGTTGTTAAAGGAGGCCAAAGTTGCTAGTGCATCAGAAAAGTCATTAATGTTTCGAGGAATGTGGAGGAAGGATATTTCTTCTAACTCCGAAGCCATCTGGATAACATGCCGATGGTAAGGCAGCAAATGTAATTCTTTGGTGTGATAGACCCCAGTGGTTTGTTTGATTACCAGCTCAGAATCTCCAAAGATAGTTAACCGTTTGACGCCTATGGATTGGGCCAGTTTCAACCCCATTATACAGCCTTCATACTCAACTGTGTTGTAGGTGCTGATAAACTACAATTTGATAGCAACGAGATACTGCTATCCCAAAATAGATACCAGAACTGCTCCAGCTCCGGAACATTCCATGTTTACAGCTCCATCAAAATACATCCTCCATGTCTGGGTTGTATCGTTCTGATGGTGTTTTCGAGTGGTCATTACCCCTTCAACGGGGAAATATGTTTCCAAGGGTTTGAAATCCCCGGATAGTGCTGCGACTAGTTGATCCGCAATTCCTTGACCCTTGATAGATTTTTGGGTCACGTAGATGATGTCAAATGGCTAGAGGATCAACTGCCATTTGGATAGTCGACAATTCAACATAGGTTTATTGAATACGTACTTGAGAGGATCCATACGATATGAGATGGGTTTGTGTGACCATGGAGATAATGAAAGTAGTATACACAAAAGCCTATCATGTTTGATGATAAATCATATACTTTGTAACAATCTTATTCATTTATTAATAAAAAGTATTAATTTATTAAAGGCTTTGAAATTATCTACATGATGCTGTTTTATAATATGTGATAAACCTATAATTTTAAGCAATGCTTTTAGAATAATGATGATGATCATTCTAATGAGATCTAAATTCTTAGAAAGCTTAAAACTAAAATAGTTCCCAATCATTGGATTACTAAATTAGGGATTAGTGAATCCGGATAGATTGGTACATCGTTCTTGCTTCATTGGATGAGGATGATTGATCTCATGATCATTTGTGTGGAGACACTAAAGCAAGTATGTAGGTGCTTATTAGAGAATAAGTTCACTAAACGTGGCTCGCTAAAGAATACCTAATTGAGTTTTACTTATCTATCAATAGGAATTCCTGTAGTGATAGTAGTACAAGTGATCCTTGGACTTGAGATCATCATAGTATCTTGTGTATGATGAGTTTTACTTTGACTTATTCCTTAAGACCCTTAGGGTATATCAAAGGGTATGCTTGGATATAATAAGTTATACATGGAGATAATGTATGATCAATAAAGAATCTACCACTTCTAGTAAAATAAGAGAAATGTCATATGCGATTCGATAAATGATAACCCAGTAGTCCTTGGCCAAGGCAGAATGAAATTAGAAAGGAGTTTCTAATTTGCATTATTTAGAGTTGTGCATTTAAGAGTAGAAATACATATAATTAAATAAAATAAGACTTGACAGTAATTCCATGTTTCCATGTCTTATATTTAATTGGGACATTGTATGGTAGAAGGGTTGAATTATACGGTAACTATTTACTCAAAGGTTCTTTTATAATTAATGTTGAAATCTATATTATCTGGAAAATCGTTGATCGCTAGGAAGGCTTATCCCTATTGTAGAATAAATATTATTTATTTAAATAAATTAATAGTTTAATTTATTTATTTAAATAAGATTAGAATTGTTCTAATTGATTTATTCACAACCGGTTTAATATGGAGAACCTAAAGGGTCACATCATAAAAGGAAGAATAATTATTTAAGAAATTAATGACATAATCGTAATAATAAGTTAAGTATATTTAATTTAATCTATGGTGATAGAATAAATTAAATAGCTTAATATTTATTATTTAATATTTTGGAAATATTAAATATAAATTAATAAGAGGAGTCTTATTATTATTATTATTATTATTATTATTATTATTATTATTATTATTATTATTATTATTATTATTATTATTATTATTATTATTATTTAATTCCTAAAGGAGTTTGGGAATTAATAAATAAAATTACTATCATTTATTCCTAATAAGATTATGAGGTTAAATTAATTAAAAGAGTTTAATTAATTCTCCCTGATAAGATTAGGGAGCTTAATTAATTAAAGGAATTTAATTAATTAAATAATACCTTATTTTCTTATAAGATTAGAAGGGTTAACTGATATCTTTATAAGAGGAGACTTATATCAGATATCGATATATGTGATTTCAATTGTTGGAGAGTACGCTCCTTTTCTATGAGAGATAGGAAAAATTAGGGTTTTGCCAAATACCCATTTTCTTCAATCTTTCTTCTTCCTTGGTGGATCACCTCTAGATACCAAACACTTGGGTGGCTAACGTTGATCAAAGGAAGGAACCAACCCGGTGGATTCAAGTTGAACGCGAAAGGATTTGGAGGTGAACTTGTACCTGAGGAAGCTCGAATCTTCAATGGTACGATTCTTGTTCTTTATCTTTTCGTTTAATTAATAATTGCGCATAAAGGATGATCCGGGTATATGGTTTGTAAAATTTTAAAACTCTGATTTTTACACGTTTCTGCTTATTTGTGCAATTTGATTGCGTTTATGAATATTACAAACCTAACAGATAATGATATAATCTCATGGAAGCCCATGCTAATGCACAACAAGTCTTCTTAATCAAGGAATACTTGTGCTTATTGATGCTGAATCTTTTGTTGAGGTAATAGATAACTCTTTATTGGCCTCTATCATCTTTTTGTCCCAACATGCAGCCCATGGCATTGTCATTGATTGACAGGTACATAAACAGGGGAACGTCATCCCTTGGAGGTACCAAGACATGAGCTTTAAGTAATTGCTCTTTCATGGAAAGTAAGGTATTTTGACACTCTTCGTTCTACTTCTTAGAGGAGTTCTTCCTTAACAACTTGAAGATGGGCTCATAGGTTGCTGTGAGTTGGGATATGAATCGGCTGATGATGTTAATTATTCTCAAAAATCCCCGTATTTTCCTCTCTGTCTGGGGCACGAGCATCTCAGTAATGACTTAAATTTTTGCAGGATCCAACTCATTGCCTTTGTTGCTCACTAGAAATTCTAGCAACTTGCCTGACTTGACACCGAAGGCATACTTGGCCTAATTTAGCTTCAAGTTGTACTTACGCAACCGGTTGAAGATCTTTTTGAGATGGTCAATGTGGTCTTCTTCGTTTTAGGACTTGACAATGATGTCATCCACATAGACTTCTATCTCTTTGTGTATTAAATCATGGAAAAGAGCCATCATGGCTCGCTAGTTGGTAGCTCCAGCATTGATGAGGCCGAATGACAATCGTCTTTAGCAAAAGGTTCTCCAATGAGTGATGAATGTTGTCTTCTCCCGGTCCTCTTCAGCAACCATGATTTGGTGATACCCAACAAAACAATCAACAAAGGAGTACATGGCATACTGAGCTGTATTGTCAATTAGTATGTGGATAAATGGTATCGGGAAGTTATCTTTAAGATAAGCTTTGTTCAAATCCCTTTAATCCACGCATACTCGTACCTTTTCTCTGGGTTTAGGTACGAGAACTATGTTTGATAGCCACTCAGGGTATGTTGATACCATAATGATGCCAACTTGAAATTGTTTCATAATTTCTTCCTTGACTTTCAAACTCCACTCAAGTTTTAATTACCAGAGTTTCTGTTTGACTGGCTTTAATCCCTCTTTAATGGGTAGGTGATGAATGATGATGTCAGTGAACAAACCGATCATGTCTTTATGAGACCATGTAAACACATCCTGGAATTGGGTCAATAATGTAACCATATCATTCCTTTGGCTTGGGGTAAGGTCTATACCAATCTGGATTTGTTTGGGGTTTTCTGAGGTTCCAAGGTTGAAGGAGGTGGTTTGATCAAGGTTTGGCTTCGTTTTGTCTTCGACCCATTCTTTAATCTCCTCAGGCACCTCATAGTCCTCTTACTCAATTTCCATCAAGTCAGAGTCCAAATTTATATCAAAGTTGTAGTCTTTGTGAAGAATTGTCATCCCATCAGCAAGTTTAGATAAATCTAACTCTTGAGTCCTGAAACAAAATGCTTTTACTTAATATATGAAATTGTTTGATCATACAGAGTGTAAGCATGACATGATAAAAACAATTACTAATACAATGAAGCAAAAGTAAGCAGTTATTGCTATTTATGGGGCAGAGGGATTTTCTACCCTTTTTACCTTTTTCGGTAAATGCAAGAAGTGTTGCTACAATTATCGAGGGACAAGTCCTGGTGGACATCTATGATGAATGGGCGGTTATCAACCTCCTCCTCTTGAATAGTGACCATGACATCTGAGCAGTCATTATCTGAGATATCATTTTTCTTACCCTCGGTATGGCCTAGAAAGTACATCTTTGATAATAGTCTCTTTATGTCTTGTTTGCGCCTTTGATTACTTTATTCAATATCTGGGTCTGGAATTAGGAATTCTTTCCCGTTAGCTGGTCTTGGCTTAGGAAACAACATACCCGCCACAGAGATAAGAATTTTCCTTACAGACCATACAAAATTTGCATCTATAGGTTTAGGCAATAACATTATAGATGAAGGAATCGATGTATGCTTGTGCGGGTTCTTGTGACTTAACCCAGAGAAATAGCCTAGTCTGGCCATCCTTGTCTGGCTGGGAACTTGAATTGGGCATTTGATTCCTTGCTGATTCTTTCCTAACCCTTGTTATGGTTGAAAGCCCAAGGATATCATCTCTTGACTGGCCGACATTACCTCAATGGAAACTCTGGGTTTCAAAGTTGGAGCCCAGATGGGTTGATAGTGAGTGTTGCTCACCTCAAGGGCTTGGAAGCTGACAAGCTCAACTTCTTCATTAAAACTGATTAAAGGCATATCACTTTGGACAAGATACTCTGGTTCAACAATGATAGTGACCAGATTACTATTGATGATATACTTGAGTTGTTGATGAAGAATGGATGGGACAGCTCCCTCCATATTGATCCAAGGTCTTTCCAACAGTAAATTATATCTTGTAGTGATTTTGAGTACTTGAAAGGATATGTAAAAGGTATGTGGACCGATTTCCACTGGTAATTCAGTCTTTCCGACATCATTTCGTCGAGATCCATCAAAGGCTTAGATGATTGTGTGGCTACTTCGGATCCGATTGAGATTGATCTCCATCCTTTCCAATGTGGCATAGGGGCAGATGTTTAGGGTATGATCCTACATCTATTAGCACTCCTCCGACCACATATCCGAAAGACATCACCACTATGTGCAGTAGTTTGCAATGACCTATCCCTTCTGGAGGAATGTCATCATTAGTGAAAGATATCACATTGCTGTTGAAAATATGATCCACCAGATGACGAAACTTTTCAACATCCACTGTCTTTGGCAAGTGAGTTTCTTCCAATATCTTCATTAAGACCTTCCGATGATCTTTTGAAGAGAATACAAAGTCCAGAATAGATATTTGTTGAGGTGCTTATTTTAAGATTTGCACCACCTTGGCTTCATTATGTCCCATCTTGTGGAGGAATTCTTCAATTTTCTCCTTGGGCACTTTCCCCTTAGATCTAATGATTGACTTCATCACTCGTTGAGGGAGATATAGCGTATTTTCCTTAGATACCACGGCAGTTATGTTTGATTTTAATCCTTCAACCTCTCTATAGTTCCATGGGACTTTCTTAAGGCTGATTATAGGATAGTGCGGCCTGAATGGCAATATGACTGGTTCTGGTGTAGCCACTTTCAAAGGGTTTTTAACTCCTTTGAGCTTGATTGGTTGAATTGTAAGGGGTGTTGCAACCACGTCTCCCTAAGAGGATATGACTGCTATGATTTCCCTCCATCTTTGTGGTCATGGAGGAAATGTATGTCCATTCTCAAGTGATACGGTGTCATCATCTACCATTTGCAGGTCACCGTTATCAATCATATTTTGGATAAGATGATGAAGAGCCCAACATTCTTCAGTGCTGTGACCACAAGAATGGGAGTGATATTGACAGACTCCAGTAACATCAAATCTTTTTGAGCGAGAATTAACTGGAGGTAGAAGTGCTGTAATATTTCCCTCATTGATCAGCATCTACAAGATTTCTTCCATCGATTGGCCTAAATAGGTTAACTCCCTTTTGTTGGCAAAGTCCTGATGAGCTTGGGCTCTTTCTTTTCTTGTAAGCTTTTCCTCTAAGGTTTCACTCTCTTGGGTCAATGGTGGAGTCTTTGTGATAAGGGAGAGGAGACTTGCATGCTCATGACTGAACAACTACCGTGTAACTTGGTGTTGATGTATCATCAGTTCTTCTTGTTGATTGACATGTTCATCAATTGACTTTAACTCCCGTTCCATTATAAACTAGAATGTTGAATAATCCCACTTATCAGAATTATCTTTGCTGGTTTAGGAAGAACCACCAGCGTATTTGAGGTACTTGGAGCTCTCTTCACTGCCTCTATTGACCATGTTAACATCCTCTTCCTTGTGTTGAGGGAGAGGGTTATCTTGAATGTGTGGTTGTTTAGGCTTTGTTACCACAATTTCACTACAGTCTATTAAGTCCTAGATCTTATGCTTGAGGGCCCAATAATCCTGAGTGTCGTGGCCTGGAGCTCCAGAATGGTTAGCACACTTCTTGCTTGTATTGAAGCCCTTTCTACTTGGATTGGCTGGTTGAAGGAAATGAGTGATTTTCTTCTGAGTTGTTAGAAGTTTGAAGATGTTTTCCAGTGAGTCCCCTAAGGTTGTGAACACTCTTGAACGTCTGACCTCTCCACTTTTTGGTAAGGGAGGATTTGAGAACTGTGCTTAAAAATGGGAATAGTTTCTCATTTGAATAGGCAAGTTCTGATTTCCTTTTTGAGTTTATCTTTGCAGTATCAAGGAGACATCCTCTTTTTTCTTCTTATGGACCCTCCGGGGGTTGTTCCCATAACTTCCATATTGGATATCCTCAGCTACGGCTTTTAAAGCGACTAGGTCTTGAATCTTTCTGGATTTCAACCCCATCTCTGCCATTTCTCCGTGTTTAATCATTTCTAAGAATGGTTTTCCTATTCCATCTAGGACCCTCTAATAAAATGGATCTTCTTGAATATCTATGAAGGTCATCCCCATCTCAGTCTTTGTCATGGATGGGATTACTTGAGCAGCCTAACGCCTCTATCTTTGGGCGTACTCTCTGAATGACTCATTGACTTGCTTCTTGACATTGGTAATTTGATACCTGTCTGGAGCCATCTGAGTTTGAAAGTTGTATTGATTGAGGAAAGCATGGGCTAACTCCTCCCAACTATGAATTTTAGAATTATCTAATCCGGTGTACCATGCTCTAGCTTCTCCAATTAGGCTTTTCTGAAATAGCTACATTCTCAACTTTTCATTCTCGGCGTAGAATCTGAGCTCTCCAATGAACACCTTTAAATGGGTGTGAGGATCTCCCAATCCATCATATTTCTCGAAATTGGGAGTCTTGAATTTCTCCTAATAATGAACACCAGGGAAGATGCAAAGGTCTGAATAGGAAACACTTTCGTGCGTTTCAATCCCTTTGATGGACTGAATGGTCTCTTCTATTTGTAGAACCTTCTTCTGAATATCACCGGCATCTTGATCTTCATTAAGATGGGTGATTTTAGGGGTTTTGTTGGACTTCTCAATCTGAGACTCAGGTATTGGGACTTTTGTGTCCGGACCCTGGATTCCTCCTTGTGTAAAGTATTCTATTTGGATGGGTATTTGTGGACCCTGGATTGATTTGTTTCGTTCTTTTAGGAGAACAACCAACTCTGTTATTTGATTCCTTAATCCTTCGAACTCCTCGCGAGAGACATGAGTAGGATCAGGCGGGGCACTTGTAGCCATGTCTGACTGTGGGCTTAGTGCCTTTTTGGAATTTAAACAGGTAACGGGACCAATCGTTTCCCTAAAAAAGACTATGTAGTTTAGTCTGGGAAAACGGTAAATGCCATGTAATGTGTCCATTTTTTAGGAGTGTTTTAATGTTCTCCTGCAAAATGGATGTCAGTCATTTTGATGACAGGATAGCATGACAGGTCTTGATATGAAAAAGGAATGCATATTTACATACTCCTTTATATTTTCCATAACATTGAGATTGACATGGAAATGAAATTATAAGTAATAAAATTATAGGTAATTAAAAGGGGAAGGTATGAAGAGACTTCCCTTCACATTTGGTTTATCAGAGGCTAACCTATCTTAGGCTACTCTCGCGGCTTTTCGACATTAAGGTTCCCAGATCATCTCAATTTAATAGATGAGAAGTTAATCTGATCTTTTAACTAGAGCGAATCTGGGTGGTGCCTTTCCTGAGCCTCGCAGAATTAGTCTCCCTTGAGTCCAATAATCAAACACCGACGGGTTAGCCTCCTGATAGAGGAATCACACAACATACAATCACAATAATCTCGTCTTACCGTATGGAAATGATAACATGTGCGAAGCACTAATATCACAAGCAGATATGGTGCGAAGCACTAAAGTGCGGTAAATAAAGCATTAGTACACATCCATTCAATGTAAAAGCAGTATTCATACATAAGCAGATAAAAGTTTTTGAAAAGCTTGAATAACGGCTTAAGCTCTCTTATTGGAGTCCCCAGCAGAGTCACCACCTGTCGATGTCGGGATTTTTATTTGTCCTTTTCTATTCTTGTCTTTTGGTGTTCTCATTTTAAGATGAGTTTTGTTTTAAAAAAAAGTTTGAAAAGGTCTGACATGTATATGTCAAGGATTTGACTGTTAGATTCGTCGGTTAGTAATTTTAAATGGTTGCACCAACTCAACTGAGAAAAGGTTTCCACAAAGACCCAATGGTTTGGCACTTTTTAACTGGTCTTGGAAACCGGGATTCGTTAGGGTCCAGGGGCTTGATTAAGTGGAGGGAAGGTGTTAGTCACCCCACCGACTTCCGTGATAACACGGGTACCACCACTTTTCATTAACTTTTATCTGTGTATGTGTGTGTGTGACTTAGGTCTATGTGCAATTATCTAGAAGTAGTACAATGCCTCATTTGCACCTATATACAAACGGTTTGACTTTTGTATAAAAGTTCAATTTTAACAAGATATAGATGTGAAGTTTTGGAAAACAGGTTTTTCAAACCCTTATGCTCAATAGTAATTGAGGCCTTTGATACTTTCATCTTATTTTGTTTGGCTTGATTGCTTTTATTTTCGAGATGCGAGACATCTTCGAAAAAATAAGATGCATAGCAGTGTCGAACTCCTTGTGGGCATGATAGCCATTGTAAGACCCCAATTTTTTTTAATAAAGATGATTTTTCTATAAATATCATTTTTGAATATTATGGAATGAATTTGATATAATTTTATAGTTGTGGGTAATATTTATAAATTTTGCAAAGTACGTAAGTTGTTATATGATATTCGATTGGTCGGAGAATATTCGTACAACATCACAATCATTGGTCGACCCCACAACGGAATTATTGTCGGAGTGAGAAAATGACAAAAATACTTTATGAAAATAACGGCGGAAGTTTTTACCGTTAATCTTTTTGAAACACCCAGGTGTTAAAATACGATGTCTGGCGTGGTTGCATAGTAGCACACGGTATTGATTATTGATGCTTACGTGAGAAGTCACTCGGTTTTGTTCAATTATTGCTACGATGGTGGTGCATAGTATCTCACATTATTTGATTCAATTGTTGTCAATATTTTATATATTATTAAATCAATAATTGAGATGACAAGGTTATTAATATTATTATTTGCAATATTAACGATGTCTAGAAGTTACATCGAGGAGAGGTTTGGTCACCTAATTGCGGCGCCAATAGGGAGAAATCCTTATTGAAAGCCCCTCTTTCTGAAAGCGACACGGTGATTAATATTGTGAATTATAATAATGGTGATAAATTTGGTTTTATTAGTATTATTAATGTAATAAAAGCAGAAAAGTTTTTTATATAAAATGTAATACTTTTATAAAGTTATTCGTTTTATTAGACTATAAATAGAATATATAATATTCTATTATGCATAGTTGTTTTGCATAGTAAAATCTTTTTTATATAAATGTAATACTTTTATAAAGTTATTTGTTTTATTAGACAATAATTAGATTATATTATATTTTATTATGCATAGTGTTGCATAGTGCTTGCATAGTGTTTTACATAGTAAAATCTTTTTATATGAAATAGAATACTTTTATAAAGTTATTTGTTTGATTAGATTTTAAATAATATATATATATATATATATATTTAGAATATATTATATTTTATTACATAGTGCAGCATAGTATCCTTTCTATTTTCCTATAAATAGGATGATTAGTTAGAATTGAAAATCACACCAGAAGTTCAGAGAATTCTTCTATAATCTTAAGCGTATTTCTTTAGAGTTTTAAGAAGTGAAAGTTTTCTTCAAAAATATCATCGCCCTACCAGTCGGAATACTCTTCTTTTACGGTAAGGGATATTATTTGTTGTACTCATAAGGGGTATTATTTCTTTTTTATTCATGAAGAGAACTTCTGTTATTCCATTCTTTAATATTCTGTTGGAATAACCTGTATACACGGCTACCCTACACTTGGTGAAATTCTTTTGTTATTCCATTCTTTATTATTATGTTGGAATAACCTGTCCATGCAAAGTACTGCATACATGGTGAAATTCTTCTATTATTCCATTCTTTATTATTCTATTAGAACATCCCGTTGCATGCGTTTCTGCATGACCAGTTCCGTTGTTTATTATTACATTGGAATATCTTGTGCAATGCGTTTACGCATGACACAGTTCCATTATTTATTATTCATTAGAATATCACGTGCTGCGTTCTACGCATGACCGATTCGATTATTTATTATTACTGTTGGAATAACTCATGTCATAAATGCGGTCTATCGCATGCCCAGTGATTTCTTTTGTTATTCTATTCTTTATTATACTCAGTTGGTTAAAGTTTTGACTTCTATACTCCATGAAATTAGTGGAATATCCTTGATATTTACGCTTCATCCAGTATCTTTTCATAGAAATATTCTTCTGAGCATTCTTGAGTGTTACTCTACAAAGAAGTATCATGTTGACAATTTGGACGTTATTAGTTCCTGGATAAATTAATTCTTGAACTTATTTTATTGAATTCTTATATCATTGTCATCATCCTCCTGTTTATATTATGTTGAAAGTCATCTGTGACCTGTAGTGCATAGATGGACTTAGTATGATTATGACCAGGGATTATTCGGTGTAATCATGACCGTAATGTTACAAATGATGTGGTAAAAGTCCACATTGGCCCGTAGTGCATTGATGGACATTTGTTGGCATGATCATGACCATTAATGAATACATAAATATTCTTGGCCCGTAGTGCATGGATAATTGTGGTCGTGATACTAAAGAATATCCTTGGCGATGAGTGCGGGGTGATTCGATGATGTGGATTATTTATTAAAATTTGAGTCCGGTGATAAAAGTCATGAAAAACCTTTTAAATCATAGAAGATAGTAGATTTTATTCTCTACTTGACTCTTCTAATGGATTGCTTGTTCAACTATGATTAAACTTGATGTTTGTTATATTTTATCGGTTTAACACTTTGTTGAAGGCTAATGATAATTTATTCGCATTGTCTTAGTCATAATATTTTTTTCTTTGGGCTAGTTGAGCTCACCTTTTGCTTTCATTGTTCTCTTCAGAAATGAGAGCGTAGCGAGGGACTAGTCGGGAACGGAGTGACCGGTCCGATTGATAGCATTAGTAGTCCTCACTATTCTATGAAATAGTGTGATAATAGATGTATTGAGGACTTATTTTGAGTTTGAATCTTTGCCTGAAGACAATATTTGTATTAAAACTCACAACTCATATTATATATTTAAGGTTGTATTTGTATTCTGTACCATGTATTTGGCGACTCTGAATAGGTGATGTATACCTATTTTGGGGGCGTCATAGTTGGTATCAAAGCTTAAGGATATGATCTCTGGCTGAGATGTGAGACAAGAATTAGGAGGGGAGTGACGGGGAATTCCTTCGCTAGTATAACCTATCTAAGTTTATTTGATATTTAATTGGTCGGTCAGAGTATAGTGATAATATGTTACATGTCAATTAACCCTTATTTTGTGGCAGTATCTGAAAATGACATCCGAGAATGTTGAGAATATCAATGGAGCACATGAGACCGTTGAGTCACCAAAAATCAACACCCAGGATAATGTGCATCAGGAAGGCAATAATCCTCAGGTGAACAACAACACCGACCAAATGGTGAATGACAGAATGTTTAGGAGCTTTCTGCAATTCGTACAACATCAGGCAAGAGAGACTCCTGTCCAAAATGCAGGTGGAAACACTGGCAACTCTCGGACGGTCATCGCTAAACAGTTCAAAGAGCTGGGACCACCGGAGTTTATTGGAGAACCAAAACCACTTAAGGCGGAGACGTGGATAAAGCAGATCACCAAGATATTTGATGTCTTGGGATGCTCCGAGGAGCAAAAGGTTCCCTTTGCCACTTTTATGTTGCGAGGGGAGGCAGATTACTGGTGGGAATCGGTAAAGCGTACTCAACCTACTGCACTGAAGATGTCTTGGGAGAAGTTCCAAAAACTATTCAACGACAAGTACTTTCCCGAAAGTATTCGTCAATGTCTTGCGTATAGTTTACTTCATCGAAGTTGATCGTCCATATATATATATATATATATATATATATATATATATATATATATATATATATATATATATATATTTACCGCTTTTATACAAATATTTGCTTTAATTGCTTACATAATGTAGATATTTAATCTTTCAGCCTGTGGGCTAGATTTGCCTAAATTTGGCTACTTATATATATAAGCAATAAAAAGCCACAGATCGACAATCCGGGCATACCCACTCAATGCGACTTTCAGCGTTAGTAGATATATATGTTGGGTTTGTATATAGCGCGAACATGCAATCAAATTACAGAAAAGGTGCGGAAGCGCGATAAAATAGGAATTTAATAATTTTATACAAACCCATCACCAAGATCATACTATGTGGTTAATTATCAATCAATAGAAAAGAGATGGAGAACAGATTCATACCCTTGAAGATTCGAGCTTCCTCAGGTACAAGTTCACCTCCAATCCTTTTCGCGTTCAACTTGAATCCACCAGGTTTGGTTCCTTCCTTTGATCAAAGTTAGCTACCAAAGTGTTTGGCCTTTAGAGGTGATCCACCAAAGAAGAAGAAAGATTCTAGAAGATGGGTATTTGGCAAAACTCTAATTTTTCTATCTCTCATAGAAAAGGGTGTACACTCCCAACTATTGGAATTACATTTCATTAATATCTGATATAAGACTCCTCTTATAAAGATATCAGTTAACCCTTCTAATCTAATTAAAAAATAGGGTATTTTTTAATTAATTAAATTACTTTAATTAATTAAGCTCCCTAATCTTATTAGAGATAATTAATTAAACTCTTGTAATTATTTAGCCTCCTAATCTTATTATGAATATATGAGAGTACTTTTATTAATTAATTCACATACTCCTTTAGGAATTAAAAAATAATAATAGTAATAATAATAATAAGACTTTTCTTAATAATTTATATTTAAATATTTCCAAAATATTAAATCATAAATATTAAGTTATTTAATGTATTCTATCACCATAGATTAAATTAAATACACATATTTATTATTACGATTATGCCATTTATTTCTCAAATAAATATTCTTCCTTTTATGGTGTGACCCTTTAGGTTTTCCATATTAAACCGGTTGTGAATAAATCAATTAGAACAATTCTAATCTTATTTAAATAAATAAATTAAACTATTAATTTATTTAAATAAATAATATTTATTCTACAATAGGGATAAACCTCCCTAGCGATCAACGACTTTCAAGATAATATAGATTTCAACATTAAACATAAAAGAACCTTTGAGTAAATAGTTACCGTACAATTCAATACTTCCACCGTACAATGTCCCAATTAAATATAAGACATATAATTACTGTCAAGTCTTATTTTATTATATTATATGTATTTTGACTCTTAAATGCAAAACTCTAAATAATGTAAAATAGAAACTCCTTTCTAATTTTATTCTGCCTTGGCCAAGGACTACTGGATTGTCATTTATCGAATCACATAGGACATTTCTCTTCTTTTACTAGAAGCGGTAGATTCTTTATTGATCATACATTATCTCCATGTACAACTTATTATATCCAAGCATACCCTTTGATATACCTAAGAGTCTTAAGGAATATGTTCAAGTATAATTCATCATACACAAGATACTATGATGATCTCAAGTCCAAAGATCACTTGTACTACTATCACTATAGGAATTCCTATTGACAAGCAAGTAATTAAAACTCCATTAGGTATTCCTTAGCGAGTCAAGTTCAATGTAATTATTCTCCAATAAGCACCTATATATTTGCTTTAGTGTCTCCACACAAATGATCATGAGATCAATCATCCTCATCCAATGAACAAGCAACGTATGTACTAATCTATCCATATTCACTACTCCCTAATTTAATAATCCAACGATTGGGAACTATTTTAGTTTTAAGCTTTCTAATAATTTAGATCTCATTAAAATTATCATTGTCATTATTCTAAAAGCATTGCTTAAAACTATGGGTTTATCACATATTATAAAGCATCATCATATAGATAATTAAAAGCCTTTAATAAATTAATACTTTTTATTAATAAATGAATAAGATTATTTCAAAGTATATGCTTTATCATCAAACATGATTGGCTTGTGTGAATACTACTTTCAATCTCCCAGTTGCACTAAAGCCAATCGCCATGGTATCGCATACCCTTCTTTTCTAAGTGACGATTATCCTACTGTTGGATAAGCTTCAGTAAATGCATATATAATGTTGTTCTTGAGAGTTCACTATCTCTATAGTGATTTCCCATCTTTCAATGATTCCTATAATCAAATGAAAGTGTCACAACACATGTTTAGATCCAAGATGAGATTTAGAAACTTTTCCTAGTTCTGTAATGAACTTTTCATCTAAACAATCATCTTGCAGCTTCATTTATAGCTATATACTTTGTCTTTATCACTAACCCAACAACTCTTCGTTGTTTGAAACCTTTCTAATTCACTACACCGCCGTTCAAGGTAACACTTTACCTTAAAGTGGATTTTATGTCGTCTTGGTCTGTTTGGAAAAAAAACTTGAGTCTGTTAAGCCCTCTAGTTTTAATTCAGAACCACCATAAATATGATCACATCCTTAGTACCTGTTAAGTACTTTAAGATTTTTTTCACTGTCCTATAGTGATCATCTCCAGAATATGACCGATCAATATCAGGTCTTGGATATTTCATTGCATACATGATTTTCACACATGCGATCTCTCTTTTCAGGAGTCTATGGGGAGTATTAAGAGAGATACACTCCATAACTCATCGACATAAGACATCTCTTGGAGTTTGCCATGCTAAACGACTTTAGCATCAAATGAATATATGTTCCTTGGGTTAAGCCCATTATCCTTTTAAATCTATCTATATAGGTTTTTATCCCCAATTACGATACTCTTCCCAAATTATTCATGGAGGAATGTTTAACTAACTTTATCTTTACTGATTATAGCATTAGTATGTCATTCCTTTTATGTAATATATCAACATATAATACTAGGAATGTCACGACGCTCCCACTGACCCATTTGTACACACTAGGTTCATTCATGTTTTTGATAAAATCACACTCTTTTGATTATCTCATCAAAATGAATGTTCCATTTTTGAGAAGCTTGCTTCAATCCATTTCTCTAAGTGTCTACAACTCTTACCTCATCGTATGTAACTGGATCATCATCATCTATGATGCGTACATACCTCATCATCATTTTCTATAATGAATCCATACCTCCCAAGTATCTTCGGTACTATTTGAGATTTACGATTTGGTTTTGTATAATAGGTCTATCTACAAGTTCCCATTATTTCACTTATAGTGCTTTGTGGTTCTTGAACTCTTCAAGATCTATTATCCTCCCACTAGCCCCTTCAATGATAAACACCTTTATCTTAGAAGGTAGCGTGTTTCACAACAAACACCTTTTGCTAAGTAGGATTATAGAATATATACCCTAAACTTACTTTAGGATGTCCCATAAATCTGCACTTGTCAAATCTTGTCCCAAACTTATCCTTTTGAAACTTTTTCATATAAGGTGGACAACCCCTTATCATAACATACTTAAGATTAGGAATCCTTTTTGTCCATAACTTTTATGGAGTCTTGGGGCCAGATTTTGAGGTTACCTTTTCGTAGATATGTAACCATTTCTAGGGCATGACCCCATAAGGATACTGGAATGTTGGTAAAATCATTATGGATCGCACCATGTCCAATAAGATATGATTTTTCCTTGTAGATACATCAATCAATTATTGTGTATTAAGAGGCGTCCATTGTGAGAAACCCATTTGAGATGATCTAGAAACTTATTGCACAAGTATTCCTTCTTCAATTCGATTGAAGAATTCTAATACTTTTCAATTAGTTTCACTCTTTGAACCTTTCAAATAATTCAGACTTCTATTTCATCAAATACAAATATTCAACTCTTTGAATGATCATCTCCTTTTCATATACTAGTTTATTCAATTGCAAAAATAATTTCTATGTAAGTGAAGTACACAAAATCCATTAAGTAATATTTCAGTTCAATAAAAATATTATTATTATAAATAGAACAACAATTATTCTTAAATAGAATACCAAATTTCATTGTCCAACAACAAAGTGGAAATAATATTTCTAACGAAAAATAGAATATAATAACAACTTATTGACTTAATAGATTTGTCTGTAAGTTATGCTAAACTATAAGTTCATATGGCTAATGCAACAACCTTTTCTTCATTTTCCACACATAGGATTACTTATCTTGGTTTAGCTTTCTACTTTTGCTTGGTTCCTTCATAAATCTGTATTTATGAGAACCAAAATTGGTATCCAATACCCAAGTAGAACCATAACTTATAAAAAGATTAACTTTAATCATGAACAAAATTGTATTTTTAACAAAAGCTTCACTAAGCTTCTTATAGTTAGCTCTACAAGATGTTTCTCGCAGTTTCTTTTTCAGTGTCCAGGCTTATTGCAGTGGAAGCAAACTTCTTTGCTATCCATATCAGCTTTATTCTTATTATCCTATTTTTTTGCCTTTGTATTTGCCTTCTTAGATTCGTTCTTCTTTTCAGAAGATCCTTTGGCCCCTACCAGTAAGACTTGGTCTTTCATGGTTGGAAAGTAACTCTCAATATTTTTTTAACATGTTACGTAAATCAGCGAAGCTGGTATCTAGCTTGTTCATATAAAAAATCACAACAATTGTGAGAAGGAGTCCGGTGTGACTGCAATATTAAATCTCGGCTCAATTCTCCATCCATGAAAAAAACCTGTTGTCCTAATTGTTCAATTAAATTGATCATGTTAAGGATTTTTGTCTATACTGTAGTGTCATTGGTTATTCTAGATCAAAAGAGCTCCTTAGATATCTAATATCTATCAGTCCTAATTTCCTCACCATCAACTTCTTGATGTGCAGGAGTATAGTAAGAGCATCCATAGTTTCATGATGACGCTGAAGCTCGTTACTCATGGATGCGAGCCTGATGCATTGAGCCAACTATGCATCATCTTGCCACTTTCTAAAAGTTGCAATCTCTTCCTTAGAGGCATTATCTGCAACCATTGCAGGGATAGGCGTATTAAGGACATAAGATAGCTTTTCAGCCTTGAAAACAATTCTCAAATTCCTTAACTAATCCATTTAATTCGGTTTTGTTAATTTTGCATCTTATATGCCACGAAGTGATAGTAATTTTAGACATTGTAAAATTCTGTAAATGAATTTTTAATTTAATAACATTATATCATACATTCTTTTATTAATTACCAAAATAATTTTGGTCTTGTTTTAAATCGGTATCTCCCACTATTTTTATCAAACTATATTACCCTCACTTATATAGTTCGGCATAATCTAATTAAAGATTTGCTAGTAAGAATAAGGATCCCATTTCAAATGTATATAGCCTTGTGGTGACACAACAAACTATATATAAATAAATAGGTAGACAACTCTTGTAAATTACATAATCATGTAACTCCTTTTATTTTGCCTCTTAGATTATTTCGATCAAGTGGTGGCATATCCGAATCAAAATTATATAAGTTAAGTCCAATCTAGCACTTCCATATATTCAAAAAAGAAAATATTGTCCTTGTGGTGACACAACAAAATAATATTGTTCAATTTTTTTTATAAGCATCAAATATGATAAATTAACATCTTAAATACTTAATACTTGCCTTGTGGTGACACAACAAACTCATATTAAATATTTAATACTCTATTAATTTTATCATGCTAGAAGGCGACGTTCGATATTCCAAATATCTTTGAATGCTTAGGACTTAATATAAAAAATTTGAGGGGTTTGTTAATAATTTATCTCATATTGTTTAGCGCGCATGAACATATATATATAAAATATGTGTCATATTAATTAACATGCGAAGCATGTTTGCATAATATATAATATATATATATATAGTATAAGCATGCACATATAGAATACTATATTCTACCCAGATTGATTATGGACTTTATTCTAGTTTGGTTCACTAGAGCCACCCAGTGAACCAAAAGGTCAAACCTAAGGTGAAATAATTAAATTTAAATATAACTATTACATTTAAACTCGGGCTCCATTACAAATGGGTCTTCAAGCGCTCCTTGCTCCTTGATATCCAGTTCTTCAAATTTAATTCTAAGTATTCCTATTATAAAACTATTTAAAAGAAATAGAAACCTTGATCAGCAGTCAAGGGGAAGTACATAGGAGGGAGATAGAATTTACATTAAGAAAAATTAGAGAAGACGATATACGCATGTAAGACCCCAACTTTTATGAATAAAGATTAATTTTTCTTGAAATATATTTTTGAATATTATGGTGTGGATTTGATATAATGTTATAGTTGTGGGTATTATTTATAAATTTTGCAAAGTAAGCAAGTGGTTATATAGTATTCGATTGGTTGAGGAATATTCGTTTTAACAAGGAATATCTGTACGACGGCACAATCATTGGTGGACCCCACAACGGAAATATTAGCGTAGTTAGAAAACGACAGAATTATCTTTTTATAAAAAAAACGGTGAAAGTTTTATTGTTAAACTGTTGAACTACCCGGTGGAAAAAGTACAGTAATACACGTGGTTGCATAGTAGCACACGGTATTGATTATTGATGCTTACATGAGAAGTCACTCAGTTATACTCAATTATTACTACAGTAATTGCTACATAATATCGCTCATATTATTGATTCAAGTATTGTCACAGTATCATCTGCATAATATTTATTATTATTAAATCAATAATTGCGACGACAAAGTTATTCATATTATTATTTGCAATATTGACAATGTCTAGAAAGTTCTGTCAAGGAAAGGTTTGGTCACCTAATTGCGCGCCAATAGGGAGAAATCCTTATCAGAAAGCCCCTCTTTCCTGTGAATGATCTGGTTGTTAAATATTGTGAGTTATAATATTAATGATGAATAAGTTTGTATTGACTAAAGATGAAATTGATATTTTCATTGTGTTGGGATTATTAGTGTTAATGGAAATCAACATTTATTTCGATAACAATTGATGTCTCGAGGTTATATTGACCAATCGGGTAATTAATCTGATAAATGAGCAATTAATTGCTATTAATTCACATGTTTATAACTATTTGTTCAATGTGTATACTATAGATTCACATGCATGTACTATTAGGGGAGGTGGTGCAAGATTGATAATACTTGCATTACTAAATTTAAAAGGGAGGTATAGATGAAGGTATTATACTGTAATTATTTTTTCACATGTATAGAACTATTGATTCACATGAATGTACTATTGATTCACATGATGTACTATTAGGGGAGGTGGTGCAAGTTTGATAATACTTGCAGGACTAAATTAAAAATGAAGGAAAAGATGAATGTATTATACTGTAATATTTCAAGCCCAAAAATGTGCAATTATCGAAACTATGTTTTCCTATAAATAGAAGCTCATTCTTATTTCATTCTCACCAATTCACTAAGACTCATAAGAGCAATTATTGAGAGAGAAGCTATAGAGAGAAATAAGAGGATACATCTATTACCTCACTATTCCAGTATCCAGTCTTCTTCCGAGGTAAGGGATATTATTTTTTTCATTATTCATAAGGAATAATATTTTCTTTCATACTCTTTAGTATGTGAGTAATATTATTTCGTCTCGTATTCCTGATTATACCCTCATTTTGTTAAAGTATTGCTTCTATACTACGTGAAATTAGTAGAATATCCTTGAAATTTGTGCTTCATCTAGTATCGTTTCACAAGGATATTTTCTGCACATTATTGTTAAATTTTAAGCTTTTCATGTCGGAGTACTGTCCATGAGTAGTATTCATTTTTATGGTACTATTCATAAAGTACTATTCACGTGTACTATTCATAAAGTACTATTCACGGGGTACTATTCCTGAAGTACTATTCATGGGGTACTATTCACGGGGTACTATTCACCCAGGTACTATTCACCTGGGGAATTATTCATGACAAAAATTAATTTCTTTGCTGCCCATATCATTTTTGATACAATATTATTCTTGAATTTTACTCCACAAAGTAGTATCATGTTGACAACTTGGACATTATTGAATTCTAGATAAATTAAGTTATAAACCCTTAAAAATTTATCTTTTGCTTTCTTTTAATTGAATTCTTATATCATTGTCATAATCATCATGCTTATATTGTGATAAAAGTCATATGTGGCTTACGTGCATAGATGTACTATTGATTGGTATGATTATGATAAGGGATTATTCGGTATAATCATGACGGTAATGTTACAAATGATGTGGTAAAAGTCCTCATTGGCCTGTAGTGCATTGATGGACAGTGGTTGGTATGATCATGACCATTGATGATTACATGAATATCCTTGGCCAGTAGTGCAGGGATGATTCGATGATGTGGTTTATTTATTAAGCTGAGTCTTAGCGAAAAAGTTGATGAAAAACTTTTTAAATCATAGAAGATAGTAGATACCATGCTCTAGTTGACTCTTCTAATGGATTGCTTGTTCCGCTGCAGTTAAACTTGATGTTTATTGGATTCTATCAATTTAACACTATTGAAGGCTAACGATAATTTATTATGCATTGTCTTAGCCATAATATTTCTTACTGGGCTAGTTGAGCTCACCCTTTTGGTTTCATTGTTCTCTTAAAGAAATGAGAACGTAGCTGGGACTAGTTGGGGAACAGAGTGACGGTCCGAGATGGTGGCTATAGTAGTCCTCACTATTTTATGAAATAGTTTGATAATAAATGTAATGAGGACTTCATTTGAGTTTGAATATTGTCTATGAGACAATATTCGTGTAAAAACTCTAAGCTATGCTTTTCTCGTATTGTATAAAAGAAGTTTGTATTTGATTTATATACCATGTATTTGGCGACTCAAAATGGGTGATGTATACCTATTTTGGGGGCGTCACAGTTGGTGTCAAAGCTTAGGGATATGATCCCTGGCTGAGATGTGAGACTAGAACTAGGAGGAGAGAGACGGGAAATTCCTTCGCTAGTATGAGCTACCTAAGTTTATTTGGTATTTATTTGGTCGACCAGAGTATAGGGATAATATGTGACATGTCAATTAACCCTTGTTTTATGGCAGTATTTGAAAATGGCATCCGGAAATGTTGAGATAAACAATGAAGCACATGAGACCGTTGAGTCACCAATGATCGATACCCAGGATAATGTGCATCAAGATGACAATAATCATCAGCAAAACAACAAAGCTGACCAAATGATGAACGATGGGATGTTCAGAGGCTTTATGAAATTCATGCAACATCAGGCGAGAATGACTCCTGTTCAAAATGCAAGTGGAAACACTGGAAACTCTCGGACGGTCACCGCTAAACAGTTCAAGGAGCTGGGACCACCCGACATTATTAGAGAGCCAAAACCACTTAAGGCAGAGACGTGGATAAAGTAGATCACCAAGATATTTGATGTTGGGATGCTCCAAGGAGCAAAAGGTTCCTTTTGCCACCTTTATGTTACGAGGAGAGGCAGATTACTAGTGGGAATCGGTAAAGCGTACTCAACCTACCGTACTGAAGATGTCTTAGGAGAAGTTCCAAGAACTGTTCAACGACAAGTACATTCCCAAAAGGAGGTAGAGTTTATCAAACTGGAGCAAAACAGTATGACTGTGTCGCAGTACGAAGCTAAGTTTGCTGAGTTGTCCCAGTTTGCGTCTCACTTGGTTGATAATGAGGATAGAATGACGCGAATATTTCTAAGAGGTTTGAAACCCGAGATACGTCAATATCTAATTTCTCTGGCCGTGTTTGTATTCGAGATGTTGTAAATAGGGCTCGATTATTGGAGCGCGATAACGAGTCAACCCAACCAAGAGAGATCAACCAATCAAAAATGATAATACCAATTGATAGCGATCATCGAAGCGAAGACAACAAACATGGTGGAAGTCAACATGCCGTAAATGGTAACCACTTCGGGGTAATCATGGCCAAGACAATAATAAAAGTGGAATTTCAAGAAGAGGAGATTCAATAATGATGGAAGGACGCCAAAGACCAACAGACCTGTTGTTAAGGAAGGAGAGAACGACCACCCGTATCGTATGTTACAAATGCGAGGGAGGGACACATCGATCCAAACCAGATGCAGCAGTCCAAAGCATGTTACAATTGTGAAAGACAAGGTCACCTAGCCCGATTTTGTCGTGCACCGAAGTCAAGTCCAGCTGGGATGAAGGCATTAAAGGCCATCCCAGATAAGAGAAAACTGGTAGTTTAAGGGAGAGCGTTTGTCGTAACCTCCCAAAAAGCGAGGAATCTGAACGAGGTGATCACGGGTAAGCTAATCATAAACTCTAGCGAAGTCTATACCTTATTTGATACCGGTTTTACTTATTCTTTTATTTCTCCTACTGCGCTCAACGTTTAAATTTAACTCCAGAGAAATTAGACTTTGATTTATTTGTTGAAACTCCGTGGGGAGAAACCTTCATTACATCCACTATTTATAAATCTTGTTTAATTTAAATCGGTAACCGAACGTTACCTGTCGATCTTATCTCTTTGAAAATACTTACATTTGATGTGATTTTAGGGATTGATTGGTTAACTACTCATCATGCTAAAATCGATTGTTTTCGTAAGGTTGTTAGCTTTCATATTCCTAACCAACCTATAATGTGAATTCAAGCAACCAAACAACTAAAGTCAATCACTGTCATATCAAGCCATAAAACTATTCGTTTATTGAAAAATGGATGTCAAGATTTCTTAGCCCATGTCACAAATTTAAATAAAAATACGTCAAATTTGAATGATATTTTTATTGTTAATAAATTTTCTTACGTATTCCCTGATGAACTTCTTGGCCTACCCCCAGAGTGTGAAATTGAATTTTGTATCGACCTTGAACCCGGTACAAAACTCATTTCCAAAGCCCCATATCGAATGGCTCCTATTGAACTTCAGGAGTTAAAAACCCAACTGGAGGAATTGTTAGACATCGGTTTCATTCGACCTAGTACGTCTCCTTGGGGTGCTCCTGTTCTATTCGTGAAGAAGAAAGATGGAAGTATGCAACTTTGTATTGATTATCGGGAGTTGAATCATGTCACCACCAAAAATAGGTACCCGTTGCCTCACATTGATGACTTGTTTGACCAGTTGCAAGGCGCCAAATTCTTTTCAAAGATCGATCTTCGTTCTGGATATCATCAGTTGAAGATTAAAACTGATGACATTCCGAAGACTACTTTTAGAACTCGGTACAGACATTAAGAATTCCTAGTCATGTCTTTTGGATTGACTAATGCTCTTGCTTCCTTCATGGATATGATGAACCGAGTATTCAAGGAATATTTGGATCACTTTATGGTCGTCTTTATTGATGACATCCTCATTTACTCCAAAAGCCGTGAAGATTATGAGCAACACTTGAGGCTGATACTCCAAAAGCTTCGTGAAAACAAGTTATATGCCAAGTTGAAGAAATGCGAGTTCTGGCTTGAGGAAGTAGCATTCATTGGGCACGTAACATCAAATCACAGAATATCTATTGACCTGTCAAAGATTGAAGAAATTCAAAGTTGGGAGCAACCTAAGTCAGTGACTGAAGTACGTAGCTTTCTTGGCTTAGCTGGTTATTATCGAAGATTTGTAGAAGGGTTTTCTCGAATCACTACTCCATTAACTCAGCTGACTCGGAAAGATACAAAATTTGGTTAGAGCGAGGAATGTGAGAAGAGTTTTCAAGAACTCAAGAGGAGGCTCATTTCAGCACCTGTTCTGACAATACCAGCTGGTTCGGAGGGATTTGTCATATACAGCAATGCTTCAGGTAAAGGTTTAGGGCGTGTTCTCATGCAACATGGGAAAGTCATAGCCTATGCCTCACGATAACTCAAAGAATATGAGAGGAATTATGCTACTCATGATCTAGAGTTGGCAGCTGTCGTTTTTGCACTTAAGATTTGGAGGCATTACTTGTATGGAGAGAAGGTGGAGATCTATACGGATCATAAAAGCCTCAAATATTTCTTCACTCAAAAGGAACTCAATATACGACAACGACGATGGCTTGAGCTATTGAAAGATTACGATTATACCATTCAATACCATCCTAGAAAAGCGAACATAGTAGCTAACGCATTGAGTAAAAGATCATATGCGGGTACGAGTGCGATATTGTCAACGCAAAGGCCTATTTTGTATGACTTACAAAGGATGGAGATAGAGTTAAAGACTCCAGGGACCCATGTGATGATGGCGAATATACGAGTAAAATCGAATTTAATCGATAAAGTTAAAGCTGCTCAAGATACAGACCTGGAGCTGATGCGTATGAGGAAGAAAGTGCAAGAAGGTGCTATTTCGGAAGAAAGAATCGATGAAGAAGGAATACTTCGATTCAACTCCAGACTTTGTGTTCCTAACGATTCTGACTTGAAGTATAAAATCATGATGGAAGCGCACAACACACCGTTCGCAATCCATCTTGGGAGTACCAAAATGTATCTTGACCTTCGACATACATTTTGGTGGAGCAATATAAAGAGAGAGATAGCGGGGTTTATCTCAAGGTGTCTAACTTGTCAACGAGTCAAGGCGGAGCATTAAGTGCCAAAAGGTCCATTGCAACCACTTAAAATTCTAGAATGGAACTGGGAGCACATTACCATGGATTTTGTTACTGTACTTCCCAAGGTTTCTCAAGGCATAGATGCGATTTGGGTCATTTGTTAGAGTTTATGCCCTAGAGGCCAATTATTTGATATAATTTCTTGACATTTTGATATTATATTTGATTGAATAAATGAATGATTTTATTATAGTTTTATTTATTGTGTTATATAAATAGTAACATTGTAAAATTCCTTAGAATAATGATACAAATTATATAGTTTCAAGTATTTGACTTGAACATGAGATTATATAATTACAATTAGTATCATTGCTCTTGAATGTCCCTAGTTGAGTATCATTGTTGATAGGACAATAATGATGCATCGAGACTAGTATGTGGATTGACTGATGACCAAATCTCATTGGTCATAAATATATGAGATATTAAGTCAATGTATAGGTACGTGTTAGAGAACGATGTACTGGACAGACCCAATATGAGAATTCTATGTGGAGCATTATACGAAGTGTCATTAGCGATTCTCATAGTGATAATGATGTAATGGTCCTCCGACCTGAAATCACTATATTACTACACGAGAATTTATGTACTTTGATATCATCAAAGGTCACCTTTAATAGGGTGGACTATAAAGGTGATTATTGGGTACATAATGAATCGTGTGAGGAATATGAGTGATCTAGATGGAATTTAACCCTCCTATATATTAGGGGTGATATTCATAGGCCTCTTGATTGAGTAGGACTATGAAATGCATGACCATGATCAAATAGGATTTGTTTCATATAGTCTACTCATTGATCAAGAAAACTCAGATTAAATTATGAAGAGTATGACACATTCCATGACTCAAGTTTAATCTAAGATATCAAGGTTAAAAGGATTAAATTACATTGAAACATTGGTCACGAAAAGGTTGCATCGAATCATCGATCTTATTATTACTTGGGTAGCAGTGATGCATTACTAGATCCGCTCCACCATTTATAATTTTATAATATGATTTTAAAATTATTACCAACGTAATAATAACCTATAGGTCACACACAAAAGAATGTAATTAAAAGGGAATTAATTTAATTTGTAAAGATTTAAATATGTCAATATGATTGATAGAATTTAAATTATGAATTTAAATAGTATAATTTATATATAGGTATATTAATTAAGTAAGACTTAATTAAGATATATATATATATATATATATATATATATATATATATAAATTGATTTTATTTTAATTAGATTAGAGTTTTGATTAATTTCTATTAACTACTATATATATGATATATATAGCAGCCATTTTTAGGTAACGAATCATAACCTAAAAACCCTAGCTGCTCTTAGAGAGAGACTAGAGAGAAATTTTGAAAATCCATTCCTTTGATGGCTAGTACCGCAGCTCCCTTCAATTGCAAAATCGTGCGACGATTCGCGAGCGTTCGTGTGGATACCATAGAGACACTGTTCGGTTGGATTGCGTTGGAGATTCGAAAAGTTTCAGAGTATTCTATAATCGGTATAAATTCTAAAACTCTGAATTGAATTTTTTTCGCATGGATCCTGTGTTGGGTTTCAGAAATTTCTTTATAAATTTTTATATTCTGCTGTGCGTTTCTGTGCCGAAACCCTACATCATTGGTGATAGATTGACCAAGGCTGCTCATTTTTTACCGATACGAGAAACTTATACACTTGAACGTCTTGCTCGTATGTACATAAACGAGATTGTAAGATTGCATGGTATGCCAGTATCCATAGTTTCTGATCGAGACCCAAGATTCACTTCACAATTTTGGGTTAGTTTGCAAAAAGCTATGGGCACGCGATTTACGATTTAGTTCAAAGATATCATCCTCAAACCAGACCAGACAATCGGAGAGGACTATTCAAACTCTTGAAGATTTATTAAGACTCGTGTCCTTGACTTCAAAGGAAGTTGGGACAAGTTCTTACCATTAGTGGAGTTTTCTACAACAACAGCTTATCAAGCAAGTATTGGCATGGCTCCATTTGAGGCGCTTTATGGAAGAAAGTGTCGCTTCTCCAAATATCTTTGAGATGAGGTGGGTGAAGCAACGTTGTTGGGGACCGGACTTGAACGTATGACTACGGAAAAGATTCAAACGATCCGACAACGTATAAAAACCTCACAAGATCGACAAAAGAGTTATGATGATCTTCATCGAAAGGACGTGGAATTCAATATTGGAGATCACGTGTTGTTACGTGTTGCTCTATGGAAAGGAGTTACGAGATTTGAAAAGAGATGAAAGCACAATCCTCGATTCATTGGCCCATTTTTTAATCCTCAATCGAGTAGGAACTGTGGCCTATAGACACGCCTTACCGCCAAGTATGTCTCGTGTTCATAACGTTTTTCACATATCTATGTTATGTAAATATGTGAAAGACCCGAACCACATTATTGAATTAGAACCGGATGAGATAGCGGAAGATTTAACGTATGAGGAGGAACCTGTTAAAATCTTGGATAAGAAGGATCATATTCAACGCTCCAAGGTTATACCTCAAGTCAAAGTTTTGTGGAGAAAGCACGATGTTGAGGAAATGACCTAGGAGTTAGAATCTGAAATGAAGTCAAGGTATCCTGACCTCTTCAACATATCAGGTACGCACCCTAATTTCGAGGATGAAATTTCATAAGAAGGGGAGGTTGTAAGACCTTAACTTTTATGAATAAAGATTATTTTTTCTCGAAATATATTTTTGAATATTATGGTGTGAATTTGATATAATGTTATAGTTGTGGGTATTATTTACAAATTTTATAAAGTAAGCAAGTGGTTATATAATATTCGATTGGTCGGGGAATATTTGTTTTAACAGGAAATATTCGTACGATGGCACAATCATTGGTGGACCCCATAACGGAAGTATTATTGTAGTTAGAAAATGACATAATTATCTTTTTATAAAAAGAACAGCGAAAGTTTTACCGTTAAACTGTTGAACTACGAGGTAAAAGTACAGTAATACGCGTGGTGGCATAGTAGCACACGGTATTGATTATTGATGCTTACGTGAGAAGTCACTCAGTTATACGCAATTATTGCTACAGTAATTGCTGCATAATATTTCTCATATTATTGATTCAAGTATTGTCACAGTATCATCTGCATAATATTTATTATTATTAAATCAATAATTGAGACGACAAAGTTATTCATAGTATTATTTGAAATATTGACAATGTCTAGAAAGTTCTGTTAAGGAGAGGTTTGGTCACCTAATTGCGCGTCAATAGGGATAAATCCTTATCAGAAATCTCCCTCTTTCCTGGGAATGATCTGGTTGTTAAATATTGTTGAGTTATAATATTAATGATGAATAAGTTCGTATTGGTTAAAGATGAAATTGATATTTTCATTATGTTGTGATTATTAGTGTTAATGGAAATCGACATCTATTTCGATAATAATTGATGTCTGGAGGTTATATTGACTAATCGGGTAATTAATCGGATAAATGAGTAATTAATTGCTATTAATTCACATGCTTATAATTATTTGTTCACATGTGTATACTATAGATTCACATACATGTACTATTAGGGGAGGTGGTGCAAGATTGATAATACTTGCATTACTAAATTTAAAATGGAGGTATAAATGAAGGTACTATACTGTAATTATTTTTTCACGTGTATAGAACTATTGATTCACATGATGTACTATTAGGGGAGGTGGTGCAAGTTTGATAATACTTGCAGGACTAAATTAAAAATGAAGAAAAAGATGAAGGTATTATACTGTAATATTTCAAGCCCCAAAATGTGCAATTATCTAAACTATGTTTTCCTATAAATAGAATCATCGATCTTATTATTACTTGGGTAGCAATGATGCATTACTAGATGCCGCTCACTGTTTATAATTTTATATTATGATTTTAAAATTATTGTCAACGTAATAATAACCTATATGGTCACACACAAAGAACGTAATTAAAAGGGAATTAATTTAATTTGTAAAGATTTAAATATGTTAATATGATTTATAGAATTTAAATTACGAATTTAAATAGGATATTTTATATATAGGTATATTAATTAAGTAAGACTTAATTAAGATATATATATATATATATATATTCGGATTTTATTTTAATTAGATTGGGTTTTGATTAATTCCTATTAACTACTATATATATGATATATAGCAACCATTTTTAGTTAACGAATCATAACCTAAAAACCCTAGCTGCTCTTAGAGAGAGACTAGACAGAAATTTCGAAATCCATTCCTTTGGTGGCTAGTACCACAGCTCCCTTCAATTGCAGAATCGTGCGACGATTCACGAGTGTTCGTGTGGATACCATAGAGACGCTATTCGGTTGGATTAAGTTGGAGATTCGAAGCGGTTTTAGAGTATTCTGTAATCGGTATAAATTCTAAACCTCTGAATTAAATTTGTTTAGCATGGATCCTGTGTTGGGTTTCAGAAATTGCTTTATAAATTTTTATATTTTGCTGTACGTTTCTGCCGAAACTCTACAGTGGTATCAGAGCTACTTGCAAACACTACAAGAAATTTGACCTATAGCGACAAGCTTTAGCGACATCAGTTCGGAACCGTAGCAATAGGGAACTTATAGCGATGGTCATGAGCTGACCGTTGGTATAAAGAGAAAAAATAACTCTATTATGAGGGTCACCTCTTGGTCGACGCAATAAAGGGATAAAATAGGCTTATACCGAGGCCTTTTATTTGGCCGTAGGTAATGGAAGCTTCAAGTTCCCTCCTAAATGAAATTATCTGCCAAAATCTACCTCCATTATTTTCACTCTCCCAAAATCTCTTATACCTATACCCTAAATTTCCATCTTCATCGCAAACCTAAATCGCAATTGGAAGAATAATTATCTCTCATACCCAGCCCTAAATCTCTCGTACCTAGCCCCTAAATCTCTCGTACCCAACCCTAAATTGCAATTGGACATTAGCAATATATCTCTACCGTGTGGCTCTACAATGCGACATAACCAAAGCCGCAACACTAGAAGCCGCCGCAGCCGGCGTCGATCGCGTGACCTAGAAAATTCAGACGATATCGAATATGAAAGAGAACGGGAGAGCAAGAAGAAGAAGAAGATTACTGAAGATGATATTACTGAGTATTTGTCCAAAAAGGCCCAGAAAAAGGTTGTTATTGAAACAAAAATGTTAATGATATTGTAGTGTTGTTTCATGATTTAGGCGTTGAAAGTAGAGAAGAAACTCAACTCACAGACGGTTTCTGGATATGCAAATGACTCAAATTCGTTCGGTGATTCAAATCTTAATGAAACGTAAGTCAATTTCCGTTGGTTATAAGTTTTGATTTTTAATTTTGGCCCAATTGTCTTTACGGTTTAAGGGATATGAATATATGTACTCTAAACAATAAATTATGGGAATGGTTGTCTACCATGTCCACTATTGCATTTTGGAAATTTGATGCACTCATTAGTGTGAGATTGAGTTCAGATGAATATATATAATAATAATAATAATAATAATAATAATAACAATAATAATAATTTTATTTATTGCTTAATAACGTAGTGGAAGGTGCTGAATGAATTAAAACCCCAAAACTTAGTGAATACCAGGAACTAAACTCCAGATTGTAATGTTGTCACTATAACTCTTTTTATATTTTTATTTTTAAAGTTAAGTTTATAATTTTCTGGTTAATAATTTAAAAGTTCCTGGCTTTTATAATGTTAATGGTGTGCTTTATTTTATGGGTTTGATGTGAGCTATTGTGTTTTCTTTTCAGCCTCAGATATAATTAATAAACTCTTTATTATTTTTTGTATACATGACTTTGCAAAATCAGTAATATTAGCTAAAATATGAAAGAATGAAAGGAAGACTTCTTAGTGCTATAGCCAATAACTTTGTTTCATTAATACAAAATTTGATATTTGATATGCAGATTTGTTTGGCGAAAGAAGATTGAGCGGGATGTTACTCAAGGTGTGCCACTTGAAATGTTTTCAGTAAAAGAAGAGAAGAGGAGGCAGAGAGAAAGAATGGTATGTAGCTGCAGGATCAATTTGTTGTCTGCAGTATTCTTTTCTGCTAGACTCTTATATTACAATTTTGAATATCAATATAACATCTAGCAAGTTGCTACTTGCTTATTGTTTGAAACTAATTTTTTTATACTTCTTGTTTATTGTTTTATTTTCTGCCAGACTCTTATATTATACTTCTTATTGCTCATCTTTGGATTTGGTCTGCTTTTATGGTGGAGGTGGAGGTGAAGGCATAACCATCATACATTTTTTGATGTTAAAGGTTTGTGGAATTTGATGATGTTTGACTGGTTAAATGTATATTCCACAACTAATTACTCTATTTGTGTCTATCTTTGAATTTCAGATTGGCATCATGAAGAAGTTTCCCTTGGAAATTTAAAGAGGTTTCCATTCAGGGAACTTCAGATTGCAACCAAACTTCAAGAATGGTGACTTGGTTTGGGGAATTACAGGATGGGAAGAGTACAATCTCATTACAGCTACAGAGTCACTATTTAAAATTCAACATTCTGATGTGCCTCTTTCCTACTATACAGGATTACTGGGTAAGTCTTTTAGCTTATTTGTCATATTATTATAAATGTGCACAACAAAGGTATAAGAGAATGGTCCTAGGTGCTTGTACAGTAAAAATTATGCAGTTTTTTGATTTTTAGTGTTTAGGACATTAGGTGGTAAGATTTTTTATTCGTTTCTCTATTGAGTTGTTTATTTGATATGGATTTCCTTTAGTTTAACTTCTAATTTTTGTATGTGTGTATGTTTGATGTTCAACTCTATTTTTCTCCTCAAAATTTGATTGTTTATTATATTGAGGTTTTATATTATAGTTGTGGCATGTATTAAAACATACTGTCAACAGTAGGAGTAATCTTACTCAGTTAGGTTTCTCTAACAATGTATACGTTGTGTCTTCTTCATAAACATGCAGTCTACCACCTCCTCTGCTATTAATGGTTCAGTGACATCTTCAAAAGTAGAGTCATAACTTGCTGATGCTCGAGTGTGTATATGCTCACCCACCCTAAAGAATTGACATGGTATGATTTATTTATTTCATCTTATGCAAGTCTTTTTCTTCATTTGAATATTTGACATACTTTTGTAGTATGGGAGGAGTATTTGAATAAATTAATGGTTAGAAAGCAAATGATCAGAGCAGTTCGACAAGACATTAGGGTTGCATAGTTGTATGATGGATGAAGATTCTAAGCCTAGCAGTCTCTTGGATGGGTTATTTTCTCAGATTTTACTTATGTGGAATGAATAGTTTTTGTGCATTATCGTGTTTACAGCCAATCACAATCTGAAGTTTGTTCGTATCTGCACACATTGGGTTTGGTTAGGTAGGTAGTCCTAAACCACGTCTGTTTTCAATTAATCTGGCTTTTCTGAGAATCTACGGGCTAATGTATTTGAAGGATGTTATATACAGAAGGGTCTGAGCACCAGGGGTTGCCCTTTAGGTGACTAGATTTTATTTTATGGTGTTGATTTATTTATTTATTACCTATGGGCTATAGTGTGGTTTATTAAAATCATATATATCCAAAGAAAACCTGTATTATTATAACTATTACTGTATTTAGGGGTAATATTTTTATTAATGTGAAAAAGTGTATTTTACCTATATTTCACCTGGTTTATTGGTATTCTTTCTTCTTTATGTTTGTAAATTGTGTATCCTGAATGGTGCACTTGAATGACGAGGCTGTTAGCCCGTAGGCTACTATATAGGAATATAGAACAACAAAGAAGTAGCTACAATTATAATTTGTCAAGTGCTACCAATTGTCAGCGTTTGTTTGGGTGCCTTAATATAATTCTCATAATCATTTTGACAACATGGGGAAAAAGAGTGAGAAATGATGGAAGGTCCAAAATTATTGACAAATGAGACTCCCTCCTTTTGTAGTATGGGAGGAGTATTTGTTTTTCAATAAAAATATATAAAGAAGATGTAAAAAATTATAATTATGTATTGCTGTTTGCATGTATTATTTTAAATAATATAGTTAGGTATTATATTATATTATTATTATTATAAGTACGCTTTGGGCACATTTTGATATCTTTTCCAATGTTTTCAATTTCAATAATTATATTGCAGGTGCACAGCGGAATGCCAACTAAAGGAAATGAGCTACAAGTAACTGGGCAGAAAATATCTGAAGAAACTGAAGCTACGCGATTCTTGCGAATAGCAACTGAAGCTACAAATTCATAATAACAACTAATAACCTAAAAGAAACTTGGGCGAGATACAGAAGATCACAGTAGTACATAAGAAACTTAGGCGAGAATATTGTATTGTAATGATAGATTGTAAAAGTTATTAGTTTAGTAGTTTGGTATAATAATGATTATCATATTTGAGGAGATGAATTATTCAACTATTATATTGTAATGATGTAATGTGAATGTTTTTAAATGATGTATATAAATTTTTTTATATTTTATTTTATATTGTATTTGTGTTTGTTCAATAAATGTGCATTATTAGTTAATTTTTTTTAAAATATAAAAAGGCTATAGCGACAGTCATCGACCGTAGCTATAGTGTTCTATAAAACACAGGCCTATAGCGACGGTTCGTCGACCGTAGCAATAACTTTTAGCGACCATTGGTAAAGAGAAATTACACGATTTTTCCATGACCTATAGCAACGGTCGCCGACCGTCGCTATAGGCCAAAAGACCGTCGCTAAAACCTTTAGCGATGTCTTCTATGGCGACGATCGGCGACCGTTGCAAAAACCTTTAGCGACGGTCTTTTGACCTATAGCAACAGCGGGTAGTTGAAACGTATAATTCAGATTACGTGTTTTATTGGTTTTGATATATATGATATATGATGATACAATTTTACCGATATGAAATTGAGTATATGATATTCTGTATGTAGGCATATTCTGGTATTATGAATATCAGTAATAGATATGTATTTATATTATGTTTTTTTAATTGTATCTTAAATGGCGTAATAATAGTATACAACTTCAGTTCTAATTGGGTTAGAAGCATGAAGATTCAGTTTAATATGATTAATTGAAACTGGACATATATGATATGTAGTGGGTGTATAGTTATTATGGGTTTTTTGGTGGATTAAAATATATGATTCTCAAATCGATTCGAGACCCCCCCTTGGACCCCAGTCAGAAGCGCCTTTATGGTCGTAACCCCAATATGTTATATATAGTTTTCTTTAATTATATATAAAATGTTATGTGCTTATTGTGATATACATGGTGCACAGTTATGGCTTTTTGACCCATATGTTAGTGGTTTTTGGTTTTGAAATACGGCTTGCATGTCATGTCTTCCTATAAATTCTAATGCAATATTCTCTTCTCATCTAAATCCCCTCGAATGTAACTCGAGGTTTCTTTATGTCATGTAATAATCTGTAATCGATGAAAATGACAAGATGGAGAACACGATGGAAAGATGATGATGGAGAGGAGGCACATGCATGAGAAAGATCCAAGGAAGCTACTATTTTGAGATCTTTTACCGCCTTAGATTGACCTTCAATCTTTAATTAGCTTGAAAAGATTGACAGTGGATTGGGCCATAACTATGACACATTTAGTTTTGCACTTTATTTATGCTTGTATGCGATATGATATGATAAACAATGTGCATGCTTAATAAGATTAAAATTGGTGAGATCTAAATTAATTAATAAAATCCCTCATTAAATTATTAAGTCTAAATCAGATGTCTTCCAATGAATAACACTCATCAAGACCTTGATCAATGGATGTAGGTTTGCCAAAGCAAAGTACCCTATTTATCTAGGTAAGATGCGATAGAATAATTGTGATATATATCCCAACTGTTAAAATTATTGGGCCCGACTTAACTAAGTTATCTCAATAGGATTGTGGACTTAGAGGCATGAAGTTTAGTAGGTACCGTTAGATGGACTATAAACAAATGTTATTTACCAAACTATCCAAGAGTTATTTATGATATAATTGACAAGGGGTTGTCTACCTAAATAATTATATTTTGAGAGAATAGCCAAAGCTAACTTAAGGCATAATGAAATACGGATCTTGGCTCACTAGAAAGATTTAATAGAAAATGTTTTCCGAATTAATGGTGAGGGCTATTAATTTGAATAAAATAGTGGGAGGTATATTTTGAATGTACTATTATCAATTACATAATATCAAAAACTCTGCAATTTGACTTATTATTTGTGAGACCCCAGATTTTATGAATAAATATTTAATTTTCTCGAAATAATTTTTTTGAATATTATGGTGTGGATTTGATATAATGTTATAGTTGTGGGTAATATTTATAAATTTTGCAAAGTACGCAAGTTGTTATATAATATTCGATTGGTCAGGGAATATTCGTTTTTACCGGGAATAGTCGTACAATGGCACAATCATTGGTGGACCCTACAACGGAATTATTGTTTGATTGAGAAAATGACAAAAATACTTTATGAAAATAACGGCTAAGTTTTATCGTTAATCGTTGAAACACCCTTGTTAAAAAATACAATGAATACGCGTGGTTGCATAGTAGCAGCACAATCGTATTGATTATTGATGCTTACGTAATAAGTCACTTCGGTTTTATTTTATTGGTATTATTAATGTAATAAAATGTAATACTTTTATAAAGTTATTCTATAAATAGAATATATTATATTCTATTATGCATAGTGTTGCATAGTGTCTACATAGTGTTTTGCATAGTAAAATCTTTTTATATAAAATGTAATACTTTTATAAAGTTATTCTATAAATATAATATATTATATTTTATTATACATAGTGTTGCATAGTGTCTGCATGATAGTGTTTTGCATAGTAAAATCTTTTTTATATAAAATGTAATACTTTTTATATAAAGTTATCTGCTTTATTAGACAATAATTAGAATATATTATATTTTATTATACATAGTGTTTCAGATAAGGTCTCAGATAAGTGTTTTGCATAGTATTTGCATAGTAAAATCTTTTATAAAGTTATTCGTTTTATTAGATTATAAATAGAATATATTATATTTTATTTAAAAGATTTTTCTTTAAATATGGACCGTCAGATTAAAGTAAATCAATTTGGACCGTTCATGAGTTAGTTACTATGCAGTCCATTTTTCTATAAATAGAAGCTCATTCCTTCATTATTTCTTACGAATTCACTGAAACTCTAGAGAGATAAACTATAGAGAGAAAGAAGAAAAGTATTCTGCTACTTCACTACTCATATATCCAGTACTCTTCTTCTTAAGGTAGGGAATATTATTTGTTGTACTCATAAGGGGTATTCTTTCTTTCTTATTCATGAAGAGAACTTCTGTTATTCCATTCTTTATTATTCTATTGGAATAACCTGTATACGCGGGATACCCTATACTTGGTGAAATTCTTCTGTTAGTCCATTCTTTATTATCATGTTGGAATATCTTGTCATGCATGCGTTTCTACGCCGGACACATTCGCCTTTATTATTATTCCGTTGGAATATCCTGTCTTCATGCGCTTTTACGCCAACTCCGGTTCCGCTCTTTATTAGTATTCTGCTGGAATAACCTCGCCATAATGGCACCGCATGCATGGTGATTTCTTGTTATTATATTCTTTATTATTCTGCTGAACATCCCGCTTGTGTGATTTTCACCGACCGGTTTAGTTAATTATTATTCTATTGGAATAACTCGCTCATGCGGCACCACGCATGCATGGTGATTTCTTTTGTTATTCCATTATTTATTAAACTCGGTTGGTTAAAGTTTTGACTTCTATACTCCATGAAATTAGTGGAATATCCTTGATATTTGCGCTTCATCCAAAGATCTTTTCATGGAAATATTCTTCCGAGCATTCTTGAATTTTACTCTACAAAGAAGTATCATCATGTCGACAATTTGACGTTATTAGTTCCTCGGATAAATTAATTCTTGAACTTGTTTTATTGAATTATTATGTTATTGTCATCATCCTCATGTTTATATTATGTTGAAAGTCATCTGTGGCCTGTAGTGCATAGATGGACTTGGTATGATTATGACCAGGGATTATTCGGTATAATCATGACCGTAATGTTACAAATGATGTGAAAAAAGTCCTCATTGGCTCGTGGTGCATTGATTGACAGTTTTTGGTATGATTATGGCTATGGATTCTCTTTGGCCGTAGTGCAAAGATGAATTGTTTTATGGCATGATCAGGATCGTTGATGATAACATGATTATTCTTGGCCCGTAGTGCATGGATAATTGTGGTCGTGATACTAAAGAATATCATTGGCCGTAGTGCAGGGGTGATTCGATGATGTGGATTATTTTTAAAATTCGAGTCCCAAATATAAAAGTGATGAAATTTTTTTAAAACCGGCCGATAAAAGTGATGAAAAACCTTTTAAATCATAAAAGATAGTAGATTTTATTCTCTACTTGACTCTTTTAATGGATTTCTTGTTCCATCGCAGCTTAAACTTGATGTTTGTTATATTGTATCGCTTTAACATCATTTAAGGCTAATGATAATTTATTCTCGCATTATCTTAGTCATAATATTTCTTACTTGGCTAGTTGAGCTCACCCTTTCTTTCATTGTTCTCTTCGTGAAATGAGAACGAATTGGGACTAGTCCTGTCGAACAGTGATGGTCCTAGATGGTGCATTAGTAGTCCTCACTATTCTTCGCGAAATAGTGTGATAATAATTGTAATGAGGACTCCTTTTGAGTTTGTATACTCTCTAGTAGACAATATTTGTATTCAAACTCACAGCTTATGTTTTGTCGTATTGTACACCTACAGCTTGTATTATTAAGTTGTATTTGAATTCTGTACCATCTATCTGGCGACTCAAGATGGGTGATGTATACCTAATTTTGGGGCGCCACAATTGGTATCAAAGCTTAGGGATATGATCCTGCGCCTAAGATGTGAGACTAGAACTAGGAGGGGAGAGACGGGGAATTCCTTCGCTAGTATGACCTACCTAAGTTTATTTGATATTTAATTGGTCGGTCAGAGTATAGAGATAATATGTGATATGTTAATTAACCCTTGTTTTGTGGCAGTATTTGAAAATAGCATCTGAAAATGTTGAGATAAGAAGTGGAGCACAGGAGACTGTTGATTCTCTACAGATCAATAATCAGGACAATGTGCAACAGGATGGCGATAATTGACGAACAACAGTACGTTTAGGAGCTTTTTAGAATTCATGCAACATCAAGCGAAGACGACTCCTGTTCATAATGCAGGAGGAAACAATGGCAACCCACGGTTGGTCACCGCTAACCAATTCAAGGAGCTAGGACCGCCGGAGTTTTTGGGAAAGCCAGAACCACTTAAGGCGGAGACGTGGTTAAAGCAGATCACCAAGATATTTGATGTCTTAGGATGCTCCGAGGAGCAAAAGGCTCCTTTTGACACCTTTATGTTGCGTGAAGAGGCAGATCACTGGTGGGAATCTATAAAACATACCCAGCCTGACGCACTCAAGATGTCTTTGGAGAAGTTCCAAGAGTTGTTCAATGACAAGTACTTTCCCAAAAGCATTCGTCACATGAAGGAGGTGGAATTTATCAAGTTGGAGCAAAACAACATGACCGTGTCGCAGTACGAAGCCAAGTTTGCCGAGTTGTACCGATTTGCTTCCCACTTGGTAGATAATGAAGAGAGAATGACGCAGATGTTTTTAAGAGGTTTGAAGCCGGAGATACGTCAATATCTTCTCTCTCATAAACTGTGTTTGTATTCAGATGTTGTTAATAGGGCTCAGTTATTGGAGCGCGATAATGAGTCAACCAAACCAAAATAGAGCAGCCGACATAATGATAATACCGGTGATAACAGTCATCAAAGCGGTGACAGTAAGCATGGAGGGAATCAACATGTCAGAAATGGTAACCACTTTGGTGGTAATCATGGCCAAAATAATAAGAATGGACATTTCAAGAAGAGAAGGTTCAACAATGACGTAAAGACGTCGACACCAGTACCCATTTCAAAGGAAGAAGAATGACCACCGGTCGTATGTTTTAAATGCGGACAGGAGTGACACATCCGTCCAAACTCAGACGCAAAGAATCCAAAACATGTTTTAATTATGTGGAAGAGAAGGTCACCTAGCTCAATTTTGTCGTATGGTGAAGTCAATTCCAGCTGGGATAGTGATGCCAAAGGATGTCCCAGACAAGCCAAATCCGGTAGTTTAAGAGAGAGCGTTTTTTTTCTCGTGACAAGGAACCTGAATAAAATTATCACGGGTATGTTAGTCATAAACTCTTGCGAAGTCTATACCGTGTTAAATATCGGTTCTACTTACTCTTTTATTTCACCTAGTTGTGTTCAATGTTTGAAGTTAACTCCGGAGAAGTTAGACTTTGATATATCTGTTGGGAGAAACCTTCGTTACCTCCACTATTTATAAATCTTGTTTAAATCAACACTTTCATGTTACATGTCGATCGTATCTCTTTGAAAATACTTGCCTTTGTTGTGATTTTAGGAATCGATTGGTTAACTACTCATCATGTTTTTTGTAAGGTTGTTAGCTTTCATACTCCCAACCAACCTGTTATGCGAATTCAAGCAACCAAACCACTAAAGTCAATCATTGTCATATCAAGCCATAAGTAAAGAGCCCCGATCCTTTCGTTGTTGACTTCCTTCTGTGAAATGCACCGAAGCCGAACTTTCCGTAGGGGACGTTGTGAATAACGGTGATAAGTTAATAGGTATCAATGTGACGTGTTATCCAAGTCTTAGACGAGAGTCACAGTTTTGAATGATATTTATGTTGTTAATAAATTTCCTGACGTATTCTTGAAGACTTCTTAGCCTACCCCTAGAGCGTGAAATTGAATTTTGTGTTGACCCCAGTACAAAACCCATTTCTAAAACCGTTAAATATTTCTTCAACTAAAGCGAACGTAACATGCGCCAAAGATGTTGGCTCGAGCTGTTGAAGATTACAATCGTACCATTCAATAACATCGTGGAAAAGCGAACGTGGTAGCTGACGCATTGAGTAGAAGATCGTATGCGTTTACGAGTGCGATGTTGTTAACACAAATGCCCATTTCGTAAGACTTACAAATGATGAAGATAGAGTTAAAGACTCTAGGAACCCAAGTGAAGATAACGAATATACGAGTAGAATCGACTTTAATCGATAAAGTTAAAGCCGCTCAAGCTACATACTCAGAGCTGATGAATGTGAAGAAGAAGGTTCAAGAAGGCGTTATTCTAGAAGCAAGAATCGACGAAGAGAGGAAATCTCAACCCTCGATTTAGTTGGCCCATTTGAAATCCTCGATGAAGTAGGAACTATGGCCTATAGACTTGTTTTACCGCCAAGTATGTTGCGTGTTCAGAACATTTTTTTTACGTATTGATGTTACGTAAATATGTGGACGACCGAACCACATTATTAATTTAGAACTGGACGAGATAGCAGAAGATTTAACGTATGAGGAGATACGTGTTAAAATCTTGGATAAGAAGAATCATATTCAACACTCAAAGGTTATACCCCAAGAGTTGGAATTTGTAATGAAGTCGAGGTATCCTCACATGTTCAGCATACCAAGTACGTACAAAAATTTCGAGGGCGAAATTCCACAAGGAGGGGAGATTGTGAGACCCCAGATTTTATGAATAAATATTTAATTTTTTCGAAATAATTTTTTTGAATATTATGGTGTGAATTTGATATAATGTTATAGTTGTGGGTAATATTTATAAATTTTGAAAAGTACGCAAGTTGTTATATAATATTCGATTGGTCGGGGAATATTCGTTTTAACAGGGAATATTCATACAACGGCACAATCATTGGTGGACCCCACAACGGAATTATTGTCGGATTGAGAAAATGACAAAAATACTTTATGAAAATAACGGCGGAAGTTTTACCGTTAATCTGTTGAAACACACGGTGTTAAAAGTAAAGAATGTCTACGCGTGGTTGCATAGTAGCATTACCAGGTATTGATTATTGATGCTTACGTGATAAGTCACTCGGTTTGTTTTATTGGTATTATTAATGTAATAAAATGAATACTTTTATAAAGTTATTCTATAAATAGAATATACTATATTCTATTATGCATAGTGTCTACATAGTGTTTTGCATAGTAAAATCTTTTTATATAAAACAGAATACTTTTATAAAGTTATTCTATAAATATTTTTTGAGAGTGCTCTTTTCTTTTCTAATAAGCAACTGCTAAGTGCTTTGATGTCGGTGCAGCCGAGCCAATTGGAGTGGCTTTCGATAATGTCTCTGAATGTAGTCTGTGGCGTGACAGACCGGGTTACCAAACTCACGAGTCGAAAAAAAGGTAGTTCGCTGAGTGCAAAGAGTCAGATCTTCTATATAGACCTCAAGCCAGAAAAGATTATATTTTATTATGCATAGTGTTGCATAGTGCCTGCATAGTGTTTTGTATAGTAAAATCTTTTTATATAAAATAGAATACTTTTATAAAATTATCTATTTTATTAGACAATAATTAGAATATATTATATTTTATTATGTATAGTGTTTGCATAGTGCCTGCATAGTGTTTGCATAGTAAAATCTTTTATAAAGTTTTTCGCTTTTATTAGATTATAAATAGAATATATTATATTTTATTTAAAGATTTTTCTTTAAATATGGACCGTCAGATTAAAGTAAATCAATCTGGACCGCTTCATGAGTTAGTTACTATTCTTATCTTGTCCATTTTTCTATAAATAGAAGCTCATTCCTTCATTATTTCACGAATTCAATTGAAACTCTAGAGAGATAAACTATAGAGAGAAAGAAGAGTAGTATTCTATCTACTTCTTCACTACTTATATATCTAGTACTCTTCTTCTTAAGGTAGAATATTATTTGTTGTACTCATAAGGGTATTCTTCCTTTCTTATTCATGAAGAGAACTTCATTATTCCATTCTTTATTATTCCGTTGGAATAACTTTTGTATACTGCTGGATACCTATACTTGGTGAAATTCTTACATTAGTCCATTCTTTATTATCCTGTTGGAATATCTTGTTGTAATGCGTTTCTGGACACGGTTCCGCCTTTTATTATTATTACATTGGAATATCCTGTTTGTCGTTTTTGTGGGACTGATTCGATGATTTATTATTATTATGTTGGAATATCCTCATGCATGCGCTTTCTGTAGAACACGGTTCCGTCTTTATTAGCATTCTATTGGAATAACTTTGTCATGCATCGAAATCTGGGATGCATGGTGATTTCAGTTGTTATTCCATTCTTAATTATTCTATTGGAACATCCCGCTTGTGATTTTTGCACGACTTTAGTTCCGTTAATTATTATTTTGTTAGAATAACCTGTCTATGCGAAGTACCGCATGCATGGTGATTTCTTTTGTTATTCCATTCTTTTTTATACTCAGTTGGTTAAAGTTTTGACTTCTATACTCCATGAAATTAGTGAAATATCCTTGATATTTGCCCTTCATCCAGTATCTTTTCATGGAAATATTCTTCTGAGCATTCTTGAATTTTACTCTACAAAGAAGTATCATGTTGACAATTTGGACGTTATTAGTTCCTGGATAAATTAATTCTTGAACTTGTTTTATTGAATTATTATGTCATTGTCATCATCCTCATGTTTATATTATGTTGAAAGTCGTCTGTGGCCTGTAGTGCATAGATGGACTTGGTATGATTATGACCATGGATTATTCGGTATAATCATGACCGAAATGTTACAAATGATGTGGAAAAAGTCCTCATTGGCCCGTGGTGCATTGATGGGCCAGTTTTTTTTTTGGTATGATTATGGCTATGGATTCTCTTTGGTAGTAGTCACGCAGATGAATTTTTTATGGCATGATCAGGACTGTTGATGAAAACATGATTATTCTTAACCCGTAGTGCATGGATAATTGTGGTCGTGATACTAAAGAATATCCTTGGCCGTAGTGCATGGGTGATTCGATGATGTGGATTATTTTTTAAGCTGAGTCCCAACGATAAAAGTGATGAAAAACCTTTTTAAAACCAGCGATAAATGTGATGAAAAACTTTTTAAATCATAAAAGATAGTAGATTTTATTCTCTACTTGACTCTTTTAATGGATTGCTTGTTCCGCTGCATTTAAACTTGATGTTTGTTATATTGTATCAGTTTAACACTGTTTAAGGCTAACGATAATTTATTCTGCATTATCTTAGTCATAATATTTCTTACTGGGCTAGTTGAGCTCACACTTTCTTTCAATGTTCTCTTCAGGAAATGAGAACGTAGCGGGGACTAGTCGGGGAACAGAGTGATGGTCCTAGATGGTGCATTAGTAGTCCTCACTATTCTGTGAAATAGTGTGATAATAATTGTAATGAGGACTCCTTTTGAGTTTGTATACTCTCTAGTAGACAATATTTGTATTCAAAATCACAGTTTATGTTTTGTCGTATTGTACACGACAGTTGTATTATTAAGTTGTATTTGAATTCTGTACCATGTATCTGGCGACTCAAGATGGGTCATGTATACCTAATTTTGGGGGCGTCACATTATTTTTGCACTTATAAATTTAGATATCAATGGAAAACAACAACAACACAAGTAGTCTTTCACTACGATCAGTCCTTGAGAAGGACAAGCTGAGTGGAATTAATTTCCTTGACTGGCATATGAACTTGAGGATTGTCCTCAAACAAGAGCGCAAGCTATATGTCATTGAAAAGCCCATTCCTACAGTACCAGCTGACATTGCACCACGTGCAGAGCATAATGCTTACAAGAAGCATCAAGATGATGCTCTGGACGTGAGTTGTCTCATGCTGGCAACTATGAACGCTGAGCTTCAGAAGCAACATGAGTTGATGGATGCTTATGAGATTTTCGAGCATCTCAAGAAATTGTTCGAAGGGCATGCTCGACAGGAAAGGTATGATACAAGCAAAGCGTTGTATCACTGTAAAATGGGTGAATGTGATCAAGTTGGTCCAAATCTGCTAAAAATGATTGGGTATATTGAGTACCTTGACAGATTGGGTTTTCCAATTACTCCAGAAGCCCACACTGATCTTGTTTTGCAATCATTGAACAACATCTACTCTCAATTTGTTATGAATTACCTCATAAATGAAATTGTGAAACCCCTTACTGAGTTATTGAGCATGTTAAGAACTATCGAGAATAATATGAAAAAGGCAGGACCCGCTCCCATAATGATGGTACAAAAGGGGAATGCTAAGGGAAATTGGAAAGGCAAGAAGAAGATAAGATCTAAATCTTTTGCCAAACCCAATTCCAAAACCAAACAGGCTTTAAAACCTAAATGTGGGGTGGCTAAAGAAGGTGATTGTCACTTCTGTGGAAAACATGGACACTGGAAGAGGAACTGTCATGCTTATTTGGAAGAAGTAAAGAAAAGGAAAGGAAGTGTAAATTCTGATTCAGGTATATATGTTATAGAAGTCAACTTGTCTACTTCTACATCATGGGTATTGGATACTGGATGTGGTTCTCACATTTGTGTTAATGTGCAGGAACTCCGAAGGAGTAGGACATTGGCGAAAGGATATGTTGACCTAAGAGTTGGAAATGGAGCAAAAGTTGTTGCACTGGCCGTAGGAACTTATCATTTATCTTTGCCCACTGGGATAGTATTAGAATTAGAGGATTGTTATTATGTGCCTACTATAAGCAAAAACATTATTTATGTTTCTTGTTTGGACAAGAAGGTTTTTCATTTATAATAAAGAACAATCGTTGTTTGTTTTACTTAAATGATATATGCTATGGTGTTGCACAATTATTTAACGGTCTTTATATTCTTGATTTAGAAATTCATATCTATAACATAAATACAAAACAATTTAAATCAAATGATTCAAATCCGACATATCTCTGGCACTGTCGTTTAGGCCATATAAATGAGAAACACATATCCAAACTCCATAAAGATGGGTTTTTGGATTCATTTGATTTTGAATCACATGACAAATGCGAGTCTTGTTTATTAGGTAAGATGACTAAAGCCCCTTTCACTGGACACAGTGAACAATGTTAACGATGTATTGGGACTTATACATAGTGATGTATGTGGACCCATGAGTTTGTTAGCAAGATGTAGGTTTTATTACTTCATTACATTTACTGACGACTTCAGTAGATATGGATATGTATATCTTATGAGACACAAATCCGAATCCTTTGAAAAATTCAAGGAATTCAAGAATGAAGTTCAAAACCAATTTGGCAAAAGCATAAAAGCCCTTCGATCCGATCGAGGAGGTGAATACTTAAGCCAAGACTTTGATGACCTTCTAAAGGAGTGTGGTATTATATCACAACTCACTCCACCTGGAACACCACAATGGAATGGCGTATCTGAGAGGAGGAATCGTAGCTTGTTGGACATGGTACGATCAATGATGAGTCATGCAGATCTTCCAATAAGCTTCTGGGGTCATGCCCTAGAGATAGTTGTATTCACACTTAACCGTGTTCCTACAAAGACGGTTCAAAAGACACCATATGAGATGTGGACTGGGAAACGTCCTAGTATGTCACTCATGAAGATTTGGGGTTGCGAGGCATTTGTAAAACGTCTGGATTCTGACAAGCTCGGACCCAAATCTGACAAATGTAATTTTATGGGATACCCAAAGGAAATAAAAGGGTATTATTTCTATAACCCTTTTGAGAACAAAGTGTTTGTTGCTCGAACTGGTATTTTTCTAGAAAGAGAATTTGTCTCTAAAGGAAACAGTGGGAGGAAAGTAGAACTCGAAGAAATTCGAGAACCACAAAATATGATTGAACCTGAGTTAGAACGTGAGCAGGAACCACAAGATATTGTGAAAAGTGAACCTGCTCAAATTACACAAGGCATTAATAGATCTGGTAGGACACGCCAAGAGCCCGAGAAATATTATGGATATCTTGTGACTCAAAACGGCGATGTGATGCTCATAGATCAGGATGAGCCTTCTTCCTACCAAGAAGCTATGAATGGACCAGATTCTGAGAAATGGCTTGAAGCCATGAAATCTAAGATAAACTCCATGTATACTAACCAAGTATGGACTCTGGTTGATCCACCCAAAGGGGTAAAACCAATCGGATGCAAGTGGATTTTTAAGAAGAAAACTGACATAGATGGTAACATACAAACCTATAAAGGCCGACTGGTAGAAAAAGGTTTCAAACAAAATCAAGGTGTTGACTATGATGAAACCTTCTCTCCAGTGGCAATGGTTAAATCCATCAGGATATTACTTGTTATTGCAGCCTTTTATGATTATGAAATCTGGCAGATGGATGTCAAAACTGCTTTCCTTAACGGAAATCTCCTTGAGTATGTGTACATGACACAACCTGAGGGTTTTATCACTCCAAAGGATGTTAGAAAGGTATGTTAACTGCAGCGATCCATTTATGGATTAAAGCAAGCCTCTCGGAGTTGGAATCTTCGATTTGATGAAATAGTCAAAGAGTTTGGCTTTATAAAAAATAAAGATGAACCTTGTGTATATAAGAAGGTTAGTGGGAGTCACATTGTATTCCTAGTATTATATGTTGGTGACATATTAATTATTGGGAATGACATTCATTCCTTACATGCTGTAAAAACATGGTTAGGAAAATGTTTCTCCATGAAAGATTTGGGTGATGCTGCCTACATTTTAGGTATCAGGATCTATAGAGATAGATCAAGAAAAATGATCGGCCTAAGTCAAAGTATATATATTGATAAAGTGCTGAAACGGTTAAGCATGCAAGAGGCAAAAAGAGAAAACTTACCCGTGACTCATGGTGTAAAGATCTCTAAGGCCCAATGACCTAAATCACAAGATGAGGAGGAGCGTATGAGAAAGATCCCTTATGCTTCGGCAATTGGATCTATCATGTATGCAATGATATGTACTCGTCTGGATGTCACGTATACTTTGAGCATGACGAGCAGATACCAGTCGAATCCAGGTGAAGGTCATTAGACAACAGTCAAGAATATCCTCATGTACCTAAAAAGGACTATGGATTAATTCTTGGTATACGAAGGTGAAGACGAACTGGCAGTAAAGGGTTACACAGATGCTAGTTTCCAGACTGACAATGATGACTATAAGTCTCAATCAGGTTTTGTGTTTTGCCTTAATGGTGGTGTTGTTAGCTGGAAGAGTTCGAAGCAAAAGACAGTAGCCGATTCTACAACAGAGGCTAAGTATGTTGCTGCTTCTACTGCGGCCAAGGAGGCTGTATGGATTAAAAAGTTCATCCCTGAACTTGGTGATGTTCCAACCATTATTGATCCGGTTAAGCTATACTATGATAATAATGGAGTCATTGCACATGCTAAGGAACCCAGATCTCACCAACGATCTAAGCATATACTTAGGCGGTACCATCTCATCCGTGATATCATTGATAGAGGAGATATACATATAGGAAGAGTGCCAACATATGATAATGTTGCAGATCCACTGACCAAGGCTTTGTCGCACTAGTTCAATGGGTATTAGATACATGAGTAATTGGCTCTAGTGCAAGTGGGAGACTGTTAGAGTTTATGCCCTGGAGACCAATTATTTGATATAATTGCTTGACATTTTGATATTATATTTGATTGAATAAATAAATGATTTTATTATAGTTTTATTTACTATGTTATATAAATAGTCACATAATAAAATTCCTTAGTATAGTGATACAAATTATATATTTTCAAGTATGTGACTTAAACATGAGATTATATAATTACAATTAGTATCATTGCTCTTGAATGTCCCTAGTTGAGTATCATTGTTGATAGGACAATAATGATGCATTGAGACTAGTATGTGGATTGACTGATGACCAAATCTCATTGGTCATAAATATATGAGATATTAAGTCAATGCATAGGTACGTATTAGAGAACGATGTACTGGACATACCCACCATGAGAATTCTATGTAGAGCATTATGCGAAGTGTCATTAGCAATTCTCATAGTGACAATGATGTAATGGTCCTCCCACCTGAAATCACTATATTACTACACTTTGATATCATCAAAGGTCACCTTTAATAGGGTGGACTATAATGGTGATTATTGGGTACATCATGAATCGTGTGAGGAATATGAGTGATCTAGATGGAATTTAACCCTCCTATATATTAGGGGTGATATCCATAGGCCTCTTGATTGAGTGCGATTATAAAATGCACGACCATGTTCAAATAGTGATTTATTTCATATAGTCTACTCATTGATCAAGAAAACTCAGATTAAATTATGAAGAGTATGACACATTCCATGACTCAAGTTTAATCTAAGATATCAAGGTTAAAAGGATTAAATTACATTGAAACATTGGTCATGAAAAGGTTGGATCGAATCATCGATCTTATTATTACTTGGGTAGCAGTGATGCATTACTAGATGTCGATCACTATTTATAATTTTATAATATGATTTTAAAATTATTACCAACGTAATAATAACCTATAGGGTGACACACAAAGAACGTAATTAAAAGGGAATTAATTTAATTTGTAAAGATTTAAATATGTCAATATGATTGATAGAATTTAAATTACAAATTGAAATAGGATAATTTATATATAGATATATTAATTAAGTAAGACTTAATTAAGATATATATATATATATATATTCGAATTTTATTTTAATTAGATTAGGGTTTTGATTAATTCCTATTAACTACTATATATATGATATATAGCAGCCATTTTTAGGTAACGAATCATAACCTAAAAACCCTAGCATCTCTTAGAGAGAGACCAGAGAGAAATATCGAAAATCCATTCATTTTGTGGCTAATCTGTGACTCCCTTCAATTGTAGAATCGTATGACGATTATGAAAATGTTCAATATGGATACCATATAGGCGATGTTGTTCGGTTGGATTACGTTGGAGATTCGAAGCAGTTTCAGAGTATTCTATAATCGGTATAAATTCTAAACCTCTGAATTAAATTTGTATCGCATGGATCCTGTGTTGGGTTTCGGAAATTGCTTTATAAATTTTTATATTCCGCTGTGCGTTTTTGTGCTAAAACCCTACATCATTGATGATTGATTGACCAAGTCTGCTCATTTCTTACCGATACGAGAAACTTATACAATTGAACGTCTTTCTCGTATGTACATAAACAAGATTGTAAGATTGCATGGTATGCCAGTATCCATAGTTTCTGATCAAAACCCAAGATTCACTTTGCAATTTTGGGTTAGTTTGAAAAATGCTATGGGCACGAATTTATGATTTAGATCGGCATATCATCCTCAAATGGATGGGCAGTTGAAGAGGACTATTCAAACTCTTGAAGATTTAATAAGACTCTGTGTCCTTGACTTCAAAGGAAGTTGGGACAAGTTCTTACCATTGGTGGAGTTTTTCTACAACAACAGTTATCAAGCAAGTATTGGCATGGCTCCATTTGAGGAGTTGTATGGAAGAAAGTGTCGTTCTCCAGTGTGCTGGGATGAGGTGGGTGAAGCAACGTTGTTGGGACCGGAGTTGGTACGTATGACTACGAAAAAGATTCAAACGATCCGACAACGTATAAAAACCTCACAAGATCGACAAAAGAGTTATGCTGATCTTCATCGAAAGGACGTGGAATTCAATATTGGAGATCACGTGGTGTTACGTGTTGCTCCATGGAAAGGAGTTACGAGATTTGGAAAGCGAGGAAAGCTCAATCCTCGATTCATTGGCCCATTTTTAATCCTCGATCGAGTAGGAGCTGTAGCCTATAGACTCGCCTTACCGCCAAGAATGTCTCGTGTTCATAACGTTTTTTATACATCTATGTTAAGTAAATATTTGAAAGAACCGAACTACATTATTGAATTAGAACCGGACGAGATAGCGAAAGATTTAACGTATGAGGAGGTACTTGTTAAAATCTTGGATAAGAAGGATCATATTCTACGCTCCAAGGTTATACCTCAAGTCAAAGTTTGTGGAGAAACCACGATGTTGAGGAAATGACCTGGGAGTTAGAATCTGAAATGAATTTAAGGTATCCTCACCTCTTCGACATACCAGGTAAGCACCCTAATTTCGAGGACGAAATTTTATAAGAAAGAGAGGTTGTTAGACCCCAACTTTTATGAATAAAGATTAATTTTTCTCGAAATATATTTTTGAATATTATGGTGTGGATTTGATATAATGTTATAGTTATTGGTATTATTTACAAATTTTGCAAAGTAAACAAGTGGTTATATAATATTCGATTGGTCAGGGAATATTCGTTTTAACAGGGAATATTCGTACGATGGCACAATCATTGGTGGACCCCACAACGGAAGTATTATCGTAGTTAGAAAATGACATAATTATCTTTTTATAAAAAGAACGGCAAAAGTTTTACCGTTAAACTGTTGAACTACCCGGTGATAAAAGTACAGTAATACACGTGGTTGCATAGTAGCACACAGTATTGATTATTGATGCTTACGTGAGAAGTCACTCAATTATACTCAATTATTACTACAGTAATTGCTGCATAATATCTCTCATATTATTGATTCAAGTATTGTCACAGTATCATCTGCATAATATTTATTATTATTAAATCAATAATTGAGACGATAAAGTTATTCATATTATTATTTGTAATATTAACAATGTCTAGAAGTTCTGTCAAGGCGAGGTTTGGTCACCTAATTGCGCGCTAATAAGGAGAAATCCTTATCGGAAAGCCCCCTCTTTCCTGGGAACGACCTGGTTGTTAAATATTGTGAGTTATAATATTAATGATGAATAAGTTGTGTTGATTAAAGATGAAACTGATAGTTCTATTGTGTTGAGATTATTAGTGTTAATGGAAATCGATATCTATTTCAATAATAATTGATGTCTGGAGGTTATATTAACCAATCGGGTAATTAATCAGATAAATGAGCAATTAATTGCTATTAATTCACAAGCTTATAACTATTTGTTCACATGTGTGTACTATTGATTCACATGCATGTACTATTAGCGAAGGTGGTGCAAGATTGATAATACTTGCATTACTAAATTTAAAATGGAGGTATAAAGAAGGTACTAAACTGTAATTATTTTTTCACATGTATAGAACTATTGATTCACATGAATGTACTATTGATTCACATGATGTACTATTAGGGGAGGCGGTGCAAGTTTAATAATACTTGCAGGACTAAATTAAAAAATGAAGGAAAAGATGAAGGTATTATATAGTAATATTTCGAGCCCCAAAATGTGCAATTATCGAAACTATATTTTCTTATAAATAGAAGCTCATTCTTCTTTCATTCTCACCAATTCACTAAGACTCACAAGAGCAATTATAGAGAGAGAAGCTATAGAGAGAAAGAAGAGGAGAAATCTGCTACCTCACTATTTCAGTAGCCAGTCTTCTTCTGAGGTAAGGGATATTATTTTTTAAGTATTCATAAGGAATAATATTTTCTTCCATACTCTGTAGTATGTGAGTAATATTATTTCGTCTCGTATTCCTGATTATAACCTCATTTTGTTAAAGTATTGCTTCTATACTCCGTGAAATTAGTAGAATATCCTTGAAATTTGCGCTTCATCTAGTATCGTTTCACAAGGATATTTTCTGCACATTCTTGTAAAATTTTAAGCTTTTCATGCCGGAGTACTATCCATGAGTAATATTCATTTTTACGGTACTATTCATAAAGTACTATTCACGGGATACTATTCACGGGTACTATTCACAAAGTTCTATTCACGAGTACTATTCACAAAGTACTATTCACGGGGTACTATTCCTGAAGTACTATTCATGGGGTACTATTATCCAGTCTTCTTCTGAGGTAAGGGATATTATTTTTTAAGTATTCATAAGGAATAATATTTTCTTCCATACTCTGTAGTATGTTAGTAATATTATTTAGTCTCGTATTCCTGATTATAACCTCATTTTGTTAAAGTATTGCTTTTATACTCCGTGAAATTAGTAGAATATCCTTGAAATTTGCGCTTTATCTAGTATCGTTTCACAAGGATATTTTCTGCACATTCTTGTTAAATTTTAAGCTTTTCATGCCGGAGTACTATCCATGAGTAATATTCATTTTTACGGTACTATTTATAAAGTACTATTCACGGGGTACTATTCACGGGTACTATTCATAAAGTTCTATTCACGAGTACTATTCACAAAGTACTATTCATGGGGTACTATTCCCGAAGTACTATTCACGGGGTACTATTCACCCGGGGAATTATTCATGACAAAAATTGATTTTTTTGCTGTCCAAATCATTTTTGATACAATATTATTCTTGAATTTTACTCCACAAAGTAGTATCATGTTGACAATTTGGACATTATTGAATTTTGGATAAATTAAGTAATAAACCTTTAAAATTTTATCATTTTCTTTCTTTTAATTAAATTCTTATATCATTGTCATCATCCTCATGCTTATATTGTGATAAAAGTCATATGTGGCTTACGTGCATAGATGTACTATTGATTGGTATGATTATGACAAGGGATTATTCGGTATAATCATAACTGTAATGTTACAAATGATGTGGTAAAAGTATTCATTGGCCCGTAGTGCATTGATAGATAGTTGTTGGTATGATCATGACCATTGATGATTACATGAATATCCTTGGCCCATAGTGCAAGGATGATTCGATGATGTGGTTTATTTATTAAGCTGACTCTCAGCGATAAAGTTGATGAAAAACTTTTTAAATCCTTGACTCTTCTAATGGATTGCTTGTTCCGCTGCAGTTAAACTTGATGTTTAATGTATTTTATCAGTTTAACACTGTTGAAGGCTAACGATAATTTATTCTGCATTATCTTAGTCATAATATTTCTTACTGGGCTAGTTGAGCTCACCCTTTTGCTTTCATTGTTCTCTTAAGGAAATGAGAACGTAGCTAGGACTAGTTGGGGAACAGAGTGACGGTCCGAGATGGTGGCTATAGTAGTCCTCACTATTTTATGAAATAGTGTGATAATAAATGTAATGAGGACCTCATTTGAGTTTGAATACTGTCTATGAGACAATATTCATGTAAAAACTCTAAGCTACGCTTTTGTCGTATTATATAAAAGAAGTTTGTATTTTATTTATGTACCATGTATTTGGCGACTCAAAATGAGTGATGTATACCTATTTTGGGGGTGTCACAACGCAAACCCTATTTAATAAAACCCATACATTCATGTGACACCCCCAAATTCGGGTACTTCAATCCCCATGTGATTTGGGGTTCACTGTACAAACATCATATGTCTATCTACCCATAATAAAAGAAAACCATAAAATAGATATAAATAAATCCTCTCCTTAAAGAGTTACAACATTTGAATATAAATACATCAATCCCAGGTCATACTAACCTTAAATCTCAAATGCGAAAACATAAACAAATATTAAGTCTTACACAACATTGACATAAGTCTGAAACATAAATACATTAAATAAACAATGAGTATTCATCACTTGTTAATCTTGCCCTTGCCTTTGCTAGTAGAAGGCTCGTCGGACCTTTCGTTCTTAACTGTAATGTTATTATTACGCAAGAGTGAGCACAATTGCCCACAAGTATAATAATGTAACAACAATATAATAACATGTGAGTGAATCAAAGACTTCTGAAATAAGAAAATTAACTTTTGAATCAAGAATGAATAACAAGAATCAAAAGAACTCCTGAGGGTCATAAGACCTTGAACTACATCCTAGGTTGTCAAGTGTTTATACTTGAAACCTTTAACAATCATAAGAATATGAACTCTTCTTCTCGTACTTAGGGGGATCAACCCTTAGTACCATACTGTGCACAATATCTCAACGCTAAAGCATAAGTAATCCCCTATAACATGGTTGTTCATCTCAGTTTGATATTAAAGTCCGCACCAAAGGAAGTTTGGTTTGGATAAACTCGACAATGGTTCTAAAATTTAGAACGCTCATCAACTATAGACTAGTCGAATCATTAAGGGTTCGCTAGTCTTACAAGGTTTCAAAATAAACTGATACTCAATTCGAATAATAGTTCTAAAAAGGTATACAATCGAATAAATATTGTATAACTGAATTCATGCGTTAAAAGAATAATAGCATCTAAGATGAAGTCTTGAACTTGAACAATTAAGAACAAGAACTTACTCAATATACAAGTCTAAGACTTGATCAATGAATAATTTAGAATTTAAGGAACTTGCTTATCAAAAATAATTTAGGAATAGAATACTTGATCAATGTAAAAGTAAGGTTTAGAAACTTGCTTCTTGCACAAACTATGATTAATTCACGTTCCATATTAAATCCTACATATCAATACATTCACAATACCCATTAATCAATAATTTGATATACCAATTAAATCCCAACATTGGTCTTCGAATACATTATTGGACTTTTAAGTCTTATTAATTAATCACATAGCATAGGTTAATTAACATATTATTATATGCTTGACATGTCTTCATGTTCATTACATTAGGTTTTAAAACATAATTTTTGAAACTTGAACACTTAGAATTTTTTGAAATTCGCGGTAGGTACTGACAATAGCCCTCATTTTGTTCTTCTTGATGGCCTTGAGCTCGCATCCATTTTCTCTTTGAGGCCAGCTGCGTCGTCTTTGAACCTTGAGACCCATTCTGCGATTCGCGAAGAACACACAGAACATCCCAATAAATCCCAAATTAAACTAACACGAAGAATTTTAATGGTACTCATGAAGTGTAGACTTCATACAAATATCACACAAAGCCTTTAGCATGATTCTAACACTTTAATTCACGTAATTACACAAATTAAAACATTTAATTCCACTGTTTTTTATATTTTGTAAAATTTTGATGAAAAATATGAATTTTAACATTACAGGTTCGTTAATTCACCAAATCCATCCGTTTAAATTATGTTTTGTTCGTTTCAACATACATAAGCATATACAAGTGTCAATTTTTTTATACAACATATGATTAAAGCATTTAATTTGTACGTAAGGGCCATATGTACAACTTTAATACTCTGTAACTACACAAAATCCAATTAACACATAAGTGATGGCAGCTACTCAAGAAATGATGTCACTGGGTCATTAGCCTGGACGAGGGCTGGGTAAAGATCATCAGGGTATTAAGCACCCGATTCAAATGTCCAGTCAAACTGGGATAGGCGGACTAGGCTATTCTGCCAGTTCAGTCACATGAATCCTCATAAGCCTCATCAGATTCCTCCATCTTCAGCCGCACGACGATTATCTCCACCTGCAAATCCTGAGCCCGCACAATCTTCGGTAAAGGTGCCAGCCAACGTAATGGCTATGTTATTTCCCAAACCGATACCGGTCAAGGGAAAAGAGGTCCTAGTTCCTAATCCCAAAGTGGAAGAAGAGGAACGAAGACGTAAACAAGACATCGCCATGATGATGTCCAACATTCGCATCATTGTCCATGACGAGCATACAAACTGATACACCCCAGACGATGATTGCCCAGATGTAATGGTCATCATTCGGGAAAAGGAGGACGATGACAGCCCCTCCATCACTGCAGTCCATCAGGACTTTGCCCTCGACAATTGGAGCATCACTCCTCTCATTGGTCGACAAGGGTAAAATGGACAGAAATTGCTTCTGCCCTGTAGATAGCATTAACTGCTTACTTTTCGGTACAGTATTAGCAGTTGTCTTGTCATTACATGCTAACACTTTGTATAATTAAACAGTTTCATATATTAAGTGAAAGCATATTTTGTTTCAGGACTCTGAATTTAGATGTGCATGTCCTTGCTGATAAGGTGCCTCTTCTCCACAAGGATTGTAACTTTGATGAAAAGTTGGACTCAGCCTTGATGGAAATACAAGAGGACATTGAGATACCTTAAGAGATCAAAGAATGGGTCGAAGACAAACCTAAACCCAACCTTGATCAAACCACTTCTTTCAATCTTGGAACCTTAGAAAGCCTTAAGTTAATCCAGATTGGTTTAGACCTCACTCCAAACCAGAGGAATGACATGGTTACACTACTAACCTAATTGCAGGATGTGTTTGCATGGTCTCATGAAGATATGGTGGGTTTGTCCACTGACATTGTCCTTCATCGCCTTCCCATTAAAGAGGATTCAAGCCAGTCAAGCAGAAGCTCAAGCGATTGAAACCTGCGTGGAGTTTGAAGGTTTAAGAAGAAATTATGAAACAATTTCAAGCTGGCATTATCATGGTGTCCACATATCCTGAGTGGATATCCAACATAGTTCTCGTACCTAAACATGGAGGAAAGGTGCGAATTTGTGTGGATTACCAGGATATGAATAAAACTTGCTTTAAAGATAGCTTTCCCGTGCCATTTATCCACATTCTCATTGACAATACTGCTCAATATGGCATGTACTCCTTTGCGGATTGCTTCGCAGGGTACCACCAGATTATGGTTGCTGAGGAGGATCGTGAGAAAACTGCTTTCATCATGCCTTGGGGAACCGTTTGCTATAAACTATTGTCTTTCGGCCTTATCAATGCCGAAGCCACCTATCAACGAGCTATGATGGCTCTTTTCCACGACTTAATGCACAAGGAGATAAAGATCTACATGGATGAAATTATTGTCAAATCCCGAAGGGAAGAAGACCACTTAGACCATCTCAGAAAGCTCTTCAACAGGTTGCGTAAGTACAACTTGAAGTTGAATCTAGCCAAGTGCGCCTTTGGTGTTAAATCAAGCAAGTTGCTAGGATTTTTAGTCAGCCACAAGGGGATTGAGCTGGATCCCACCAAAATCCAGGTCATTATTGAAATGCCCATTCATTAGACAGAGAAGGAAATAAGGGGATTTTTGGGAAGAATCAACTTCATTAGCAGGTTTATTTCTCAACTCACAGCAACCTGTGAACCCATCTTCAAGCTGTTAAGGAAGATCTCCTCCATGAAATGGAATGATGAGTGCCAGAAGGCCTTCCTTACAATCAAAGAGAAGCTAGTCAAAGCTCTCATTTTGGTACCTCCCAAGGATGGTGCTCCCCTGTTTATGTACCTGTCCGTAAGTGACAATGCCATGGGCTGCATGCTGGGACAGAAAGACGATAGAGGCCGAGAACAAGCTATCTACTATCTCAGCAAAAGATTCAGCAGTAGTGAACACAAGCACACTCTTATTGAGAAGATTTGTTGCGCGTTAGTATGGGCTTCTATGAGGTTACATCATTACCTCTATGGTCACACAACCCATCTCATATCCCGCATGGATCCTCTCAAGTACGTGTTCAGTAAACCCATGTTAAATTGTCGGCTGTCCAGATGGCAGTTGATCCTACAACATTTTGACATCATCTACATAACGCAAAAATCCATCAAAGGTCAAGGAATTGCGGATCAACTGGCCGCCGCACCTTCAAGGGACTTCAAACCCTTAGAAATGTACTTCTCCGATGAAGGGGTAATGACAGTTCAGCAACACCATCAGTACGATACATGCCATACATGGAAAATATATTTTGTTGGAGCTTATAATGTGCAAGGCTTTGGAGCTAGAGCAGTTCTAGTATCCCAGACGGGAGGAAGATATCCGTCGTAGTCAAATTGCGATTTATCAACACCAACAACACAGCTGAGTATGAAGGCTGTATCATGGGGCTAAAACTTGCCCGTTCAATGGGCATCAGGCGGTTAACTATCTTTGGAGATTCGGAGTTGGTAATCAGACAATCCACAGGAATCTATAAAACCAAAGAGCTACATTTGCTGCCTTACCATCGACAAGTTTTATAGATGGCTTCGGAGTTCGAAGAGATCTCTTTTCTACACATTCCCTATAATAAGAATGAATTTGCAGATGCACTAGCAACTTTGGTCTCCTTGATTCACATACCTGACAAGGAACATATGCCAAGCATCACATTTGCCCTGCAGAAGGCACCAGCCTGTGGGAACTATGTTGGAGAAGTATCGGATGAGCTACCTCCCATCCAACATCTTTGGTATCAGCACATCAAGGAATATTTACAGGATTGATCTACACCCGCTGAGGTGAGCCCGACTGAGAAAAGGCGGATCCATCGACTTGCTATGAAATTCTACCTGAGTGGAGATGCACTCTACAAAAGAGATGCAGGACTAGGTCTCCTCAGATGTCTGGACAAGGACCAAGCTCAGAGGCTTATAGATGAGGTCCATGGTGGAGTATGTGGCCCACACATGAGTGGCCCCTACTTGTTAAGAAGATCCTCGGATGAGACATTCTTGGCTTACCTCAAAGAGGCAAAGGATGATCACGTCAAGAGGTGCTACCAATGCCAAATTCATGGAAATGCCATCCACGCCTCGAGGAACTCCACAATATGAGTTCGTCCCCGGCCCTTCTCAATGTGGGGAATGGGCGTGATCGGGCCCAACATAAGTGGATTTTATATACACTTATCCGGTATCTTTACTTGAATTAGTTGCTTATATTTATGTGTCTTAGTTACTTTTCATGCATTTTGTGTTCATTTTGTAGGTTATACGCTTATAGCTTGGGAGCGTGAGCTTACTATTGGTAAGGAAAAGCAAAGAAAACGCAAAGAAAAAAGCAAACCGACATCATTTGGGCTTTCATGTTTACTTCATGTTCTTGGTTTGGAACTTAGCTTACATTTAAGAGCATCGCCTTAGCTTTCGGAACATTTTGAATCATTCCAATCAGAGTTCGGATGCAAGAGTTATGATCGTTGTACCAACGGACGTCGAACGTCATGGTTTTGGGTGGTCATTTGCATAGTAGTTACTTCCAGCTCAATTTCAGCCTTCATCCGACCAGAATTTCTCAATCCTCAAAGAATGAAAGTTGTAGATCTCGTCGATATCTTTGATTTGATAGATGGCAGGCCCTGTAACTCCTCCTGGATCAAAGGTTATGGCCGTTTTCCCAAAGGACGTCAGAGCAGAAAATGTCAGAACTTGGGGCAAAGCCACGGGCGCCCATTTTTTGGCCTATGCCAAGCCGCCGGGCATTTGGGGAAGTGTGTTTGAGCGTCGTGCCCAGCGCTGGGGCACTGGGGAAGGGCTTGGTGATGGCCTGGACGCGTTTTTGGCGAATTTTGACACTTTTTGACTCCAAATAGGATTGGGTTTGTTCCTAAGCTAAAAATTGGACTTGTAACCTATAAATACATGATGTAAGGCATAAAATAAAGGGAGATTACATAGCTTAGATTAGAGATACACTCCATTAGATTAGAACATAAACCCTAGTTCTTATTAGTTTTGGAGATTGAAGCAACTTGGAGATCATTGAAGATCAAGAGCAGGAGCAAGAGGGGAGCATCAGATTTGCTGACAACAGATTCTATTCTCTTCTCTTATCATACTTTTATCTTTTAATGTCTATTCAATTGTGGATTCTTGGTTTTAATTTATTAATTATGAACTAATTTCTTTTATTAAGATTCCAATGGAACCTTTTATGATTATGAATTGATTATTTGATTTATTCCAATTATTTATGTTAAAGTGAATTGTTCATCTTGCTTTGTGCTTATTGATTAATTATCCGCCAATAATTACCTTGTTACTCTGAAGGAATTGGGAAAGGAATTCTAGGGTTAGAATCGGGCATGGTGACATGTGACTTAGTTATTTGCACAAAGAATAATTAGGTTTGTGAATAGAATGAGAATATCTATTCACCGCATGTAACACATAAGGAATTGGGATTGTAGTGAGTTTAATTCAATTGTTTTGCATAGGGATATAGCAAAATTAATCTGGATTAAATAGAAGGCAAATGATCACTTGAGAAAGGGCTTTTGGCACTTGAGAATTCTCATTAACAATTCAAAGAGATATATAATAATTGGGATAATTGGATAATTGGTTTATAGTTCATAATTGGGAATATTGAGTCTTAATCTTTATTTATTTGAATTTATTCATAAAGCAATCTTAGTTTTAATTAGTTAATTTAGTTTTCTTAATTAGAAAAATCATGATTTGAGATTGTTTAAATAAAATTAGTTTGGTTAAGAATTAGTACTTGGTGATTTTTATTAAATAATTCCTCGTGGGAACGATACTTTTCTTTTCACTTTATTACTTGTCGACGTGTATACTTGCACGTATTCATTGATTGCAAATCGATCAACAAGTTTTTGGCGCCAATACGGGGAATTAATTTAATAATTATTTACCAATATTAATTTCAATCAAATTAGTCTTAATTTAAACATTTTTATTTTTATTTTAATTCTCTTTCTATATTTCTCTTTTTTCGTACCATGGATGACTTTGTGTATCAATGGCCATACACTAACATGACTCAACCAAGGGAGCTGAGATTGATGAGACTCGAGAAACTTTCTCGCATTGTCAAGACAGATCGAGACACTTTCGAGGATGTTTGAAGCTTTTGCTCAACGTCACAAAGTATGGCTACATTTGTGATTATTGTGCCGAAAATCATATGAGTCATCAATGCGCCATCGCTTTCGAGCCAAGAGACAAAGATAGTGGTGATTACCCCAATAATTATGTCTATCCCAACAACTATCATCGATTGGGGTATCACCCGATTTTCATGGAGTAACAATCAAGATCAATTTTATGCTCCAAGTCCAACATACCCACAGATTTCTCGTGTCCACCTCCACTACAACAGAAGAACATTCAAATTGGGAGGAAGCCTTGGAAAAATTTATTAAAGCTTCAAAAAAAAGGAACGAGGAACAAGACAAGAAAATGAATCAAGTAGAGCTGAATTTGCAAAGCCAAGGGCGCTGATCAAGAATCTAGAAAATCAAGTGGAACAGAGAGACATGCATCAACAACCGCCCTCAATACACCGCCCTATGACATGGATTCCGAGACCGATGGAGAGCCCAACAAAATCTACAACTAGATGAGCCACAAGATGTTGAAAGAGAGGAAACAATTGGGAACCAAGAAAAGGAGATCGCCAAGATCTAACTTTGATTACCAACGAGGAGGAGCCGATGTTATTAGTGCCCCAAGTTCCTTCCGCCGCCAAAGTTCAAGAATCCTAAGTAGATTTGCAAAACCATGTCCGCTAGGTAGTCATGTCGCCGGGCAATACTCCTTGTGACGTAAAAAGCGAGTACAACTTCAAGCCATGGTTCAATGAGTCGAGAAGATAGAAGAAGAGATTGTTGTGTCTCGACAAGCCTCAATGCCGTAATCTATTCGCAGACACAATGGAAAAAACACCTAGATGTTGGACGCTTTTTTAATGTGATCTTATCTAAACAAAGCATGCTAGGTGACTTTAATACAATGGCTATCGTAAATGGGAACCTACCAAAAGCTATATTATTTCCGATGGATGGAGGGTTCCTCAACTTTCAAGAGGAATTGATAGCATCGACCGCATAAAGTCAGCCGAAAAGACTATAAATCAAGCTACCGACCGGGAGGCAACCCAGAAATTTTTATATTTATATGCTTTACTAGTTTATTTAGTAGATAGGAATTAATTTGCTTAGTAAGTTCTCTTATAATCTAATACATGTTGTCTCTCTTCATTGCGTGTATTGGAGGTTCAATGGATAGGAAAATGATCGTCGCTACCATCGCCACTCAAAGACCTCACGCTTAGTCGATTACAGGGAAGTTCTCTTCTACTTATCGCTATATTCTTACAATGAGGACATTGTAATTGCTAAGTTTGGGGAGTTTAGTTTAGTTCGTTATCGCATGTTTAGTTTCATGTTTATGTTATGTTATTTTGCATATGTTGTTAATATAGTTTAGGTTCATTATAAAAAAAAAAAATCAAAAAATAATAGTTAGTTACTTATGTTCATTTTGCATAAGTCCAAATGGCTTGTTATAGTTAAGTTTATTTTGGCCAATGATGAGATTGGAATTGGGTAGACAAGTATAATAATCGACTATTAGAGCTTTGATGTGATTTCTTGTTATGAATCAATCTTTTTCTGCTTGAAACTAGTATAATAATGATAAAGACAAAGAAAAACAACTTGTCGATTGATTGAGTTTAAATTGATACATAATGGGACTCTAAAGGATAATGCTAGTTTGAATGAAAGAATGACAAGAATAAGTAGTGATGACTAAAGTTAGACAAGAACCTAAGTTTGGGGGAATATATGTGGGGTATATAAGCTTTAAAAAAAAAAAAAAAAAAAAACATGTTGAGTCTTGTGGTGGGTTGAGGAGAAACACTCCCCATAAACACAAGCGTGAGATGGAGCGTAAAACGCACTCACCAACCATCTATCAAAAGAAAAAGAAAAGGGAAAAAAAAGGTATACAGGGTGACTAGTCTTGTTTCGGGGCCTTTGTTACTTGAGCAAGTACGCCCGAGGGGATTGTCTTTACACCTAGCGCCCTAAGGTCTTTTATGGTCTGGGAGTCGTTGGTCGAAAGCTCGCTAAGGGTAACACTGTTAGCCTAATGGGATGAGACATTGCATACTCATTTATGTATATATAAAAAAATGAATAAATCACGGGAAAAGAGCAAAAAGCCCCCGTAAAAAAAAAAAAAAGAGAAGGAAGAAAAGAAAGTATAAGTATCCCGCATGTACTTCAATTTGGTCGAGTTTAATTTTAGTCAATCGCGCCTATCTTTGAGATTTCTTGAGTTTACACCGTATGATGCCTTCAAGAGACTTGTTATGTGTTAAATTTGATTTTATATCGCTTAGCATGGTTGTTGAGCACACACACGCACTATACCAAAGAATAATAGCTTTAAGACTCATGATCGACTAGAAATTGTTGATTGGTTTTGATATGAAGTATTGTCGTGTTTGCTTGATTGCTCTAAGGTCGAGTGAATAGATTTGATTCTATCAAATACCGCTGGATTCAGAGGCATATAGATGAGTTGCATTTCATCGCATTGCATCAGATTATGTCAGGTTACTGGGGACAAGCAACAGCTTAAGTTTGGGGGTATTTGATAAGTGGATTTTATATACACTTATCCCAGATCTTTACTTGAATTAGTTGCTTATATTTATGTGTCTTAGTTACTTTTCATGCATTTTGTGTTCATTTTGTAGGTTATACGCTTGGGAGCTTGTGAGCGACTATTGGTAAGGAAAAGCAAAGAAAACGCAAAGAAAAGCAAACCTGACATCATTTGGGCTTTCATGTTTACTTCATGTTCTTGGTTTGGAACTTAGCTTACATTGAAGAGCATCGCCTTAGCTTTCCTAACATTTTGAATCATTCCAATCGAGTTCGGATGCAAGAGTTATGATCGTTGTACCAACTGACGCCGAACGCCATGGTTTTGGGTGGTCATTTGCATAAGAGTTACTTCCAGCTCAATTTCAGCCTTCATCCGCCCAGAATTTCTCAATCCTCAAAGAATGAAAGTTGTAGATCTCGTCGATATCTTCGATTTGATAGGTGGCAGGCCCCGTAACTCCTCCCGGATCAAAAGTTATGGCCGTTTTCCCAAAGGACGCCGAGCAGAAAAAATGTCGAACTTGGGGCAGCGCCGGGCGCCCATTTTTAGCCTCATGCCAGCCGGGGGCACCTAGGGCAAGAGTTTGAGCGTCGTGCCCAAAGGTCAGGGGCACTGGGAAGGGCTTGGTGATGGCCTCGACGCTTTTTTGGCGAATTTTGACACCTTTTGACTCCAAATAGGATCGGGTTTGTTCCTAAGCTAAAAATTGACTTGTAAACTCTATAAATACATGATGTAAGGCATAAAATAAAGGGAGATTACATAGCTTAGATTAGAGATACACTCCATTAGATTAGAACATAAACCCTAGTTCTTATTAGTTTTGGAGATTGAAGCAACTTGGAGATCATCAAGATCAAGAGCAGAGCAAAGAGGGGAGCATCAAGATTTATCGACAACAGATTCTATTCTCTTCTCTCTTATCATACTTTTATCTTTTAATGTCTATTCAATTGTGGATTCTTGGTTTTAATTTATTAATTATGAACTAATTTCTTTTATTAAGATTCCAATGGAACCTTTTATGATTATGAATTGATTATTTGATTTATTCCAATTATTTATGTTGAAGTGAATTGTTCATCTTGCTTTGTGCTTATTGATTAATTATCCGCCAATAATTACCTTGTTACTCTAGAAGGAATTGGGAAAGGAATTCTAGGTTAGAATCGGGCATGGTGACATGTGACTTAGTTATTTGCACAAAGAATAATTAGGTTTGTGAATAGAATGAGAATATCTATTCACCGCATGTAACATATAAGGAATTGAGATTGTAGTGAGTTTAATTCAATTGTTTTGCATAGGGATATAGCAAAATTAATCTGGATTAAATAGAAGGAAAATGATCACTTGAGAAAGGGCTTTTGGCATTTGAAAATTCCTGTTAACAATTCAGTAGGTATAATAATTGGGATAATTGGATAATTGGTTTATAGTTCATAATTGGGAATATTGGAGTCTTAATCTTTATTTATCTAATTTTGATTCGTTTATAAAGTCACCTTTAATTTAGTTTTTTCTTAATTAATTTAGTTTTCTTAATTAGAAAAATCACGATTTGAGATTGTTTAAATAAAATTAGTTTGGTTAAGAATTAGTATTTGGTGATTTTTATTAAATAATTCCTCGTGGGAACGATACTTTTTTCACATTTATTACTTGTCGACCGTGGTATACTTGCACGTATTCATTGATTGCGCGTAACCCCTCGATCAATATATCAACAAAGGATCGCCAGATCCTCCAATAATAAAGTTCGACTCGGCGGTTTAAACAACATGACTTGGTTTTAAAGAAGATCATTGACAACCAAGATCAGTCCAAGGTAAAATTCGCTCCAAACTGGGAAGGCCTGTTTGTTGTCAAGGAGGTATTAACAGGAGGTGCTCTCAGGTTACAGGAAATGGACGGCGATGAATTTCCACAACTCATCAACTCAGACACCGTGAAACGGTACTATGTCTGAGGTTACCATCAAGCAAACATCCTGGTGTTAAATCATCATATCACCAGTCATTCCAGTTCTTTAACCCTTCACTCACTATTACAAAACAGTAAATAGACAACGCGAAAAAACGTTGTGGTTTCAGTCAGGAAAACGTCGTGGTTAAGGGTGTTGTCTATTTAACACCCTTACACAACGTTTTAAAAACGTTGTAGTTAAGCACAATACACAACATTTTTTGGAAAAAAACATTGTAAATTTATTTTTCAAAAATTAACAGATGCTTAAAAACATTGTAGTAGGTATGATTTCACAACGTTTTTTGAATCAAAACGTTGTTTAATATATCAGACAACGTTTAGGCACATTTACACAACATTTTAAAAATATTGTATATTAAAAAAAGTTATAATTTACCTACATTACTAATGCACCTGCAATATACTAATATCATGATATATAGCTAAAAGGTCTAAATTCTCATTTAAATTTAAAACCAAAATGTATCAACCATTCAAAATACATCCCAATAATACCATTTGTTTACAGTTTCAAATTACTACATCCACAAAATCTATACCAAACTATCCATAAGCCTTTGAAAGTGTAGTATCGCAAAGAATAACAATCAAAGCTGCAGTTATACTCAAAGTTCAAACTAAAATATAGCCACCCCTAACCAATAAAGCAAAAATAGGAAAGAGAAATACTCAAAGTTCAAGCCAATTTTTGTGCCATTTTCTTTTGCTGATTCTGAGCAGTCCCAACCTGGATGCCATCAATGTATACTTCAACAGTTGCTAAATTGCCACTTCGAGTAGCTTTGTACACCAAGCCTTCAGCATGTTGTTGACACCTTTCTTGTAGTTCCCGCACTGGATGCATAAAAGAAATTGAATAATAATCATGATCCGATCACATAAGCTCTGCCTGCATCACACTTTGAATTCAGTGGAAATCTGATACCAGCTGAAAAGACATAATGAAAATAAAAAAGAAAATAAGCAGAGAAGTTACCAACTGACGCATGGTATAAATTTCTGGCCCACCCAGTTCATAAACTTTTCCCATGCTGGTGGCATCAACTTTCAAGGCCGCAACAATGGCAGAAGCAACATCAACAACATAAACGGGTTGAATTCTGCAAACACACTGTTAAGAACCAAATCTAACAAAAAGTTTGGAGTATAATTCACATTTTCCAATAGTATTTTATAAATCAACAAGGTTTCAGTTGGAATAGTACTTGGTAGATCCATCACCAAAAAGTGGGAGAAAGCCATATTTTTTCACATAATGAGCCCACAGGTTTAGAATCCTATCTTCTGTACCAACCATCACAGCAGGTTTCATTATTGTGGCCTTGGAGGCAAACATATTTTATCAAAAACTTTACTTTAGAACACCAATATCACCCATCCAAATGTGAATGTGAAGAAAAGATGTGTGCTTCATCATACAAGCAAATCAACTTTTAATAGAGATTTACTAAGAGACACCGACTCAATACGTAGTTGCTAACGGTTTATCACCTAAGAGGCTAAGAGTTTATCAGAATACTCGATAAAGCTGCCATCCAAGACTATTGACAACAAAAAATCCCATCTTTTTCCAAGAAACCAAACTACTATGTTGATGTGACTATACATTAAAACTTCAATGAAACTACAATAAAAAGACAAAAGAATTAAATATTACAATACCACGAAAGCTGCTAAAATATTCATGTTTTTGCAATATTATACAATTTTCCTCACCAAGTTTCTGACATAGACAACAGTGACAAGGATAAAATTATAAAACTTTAAATGGTATGAATAACAAGAACTGGCCAAAAATAAATTCAGTTACCAAAACAAGAAGAGAATGGAACTATAACTTGGATGTAGCATATGAGAGTCAATCACAGCCATTTTGGTATTTAAGATTTTTCAACCAAAAAAAAAAACACTTCCCATTTCCCAAGTAATAAAGCTAGAGATCACCAATTTAACTCGATACATTCTGAATTGGGCAAGAAGAACTCAATATTTAGGAGCCGTAAATTGGACAGATATAATAATATACCATAAAGGTTATTAGCCAATGATCCACCGGGTAAATACTCGTAAACTAGTATTTGCTTCTTTGGTTCATGACAAAATCCTTCCAAAGATACACGATTCTGATGACGAATTTGTGATAAAAGACACACCTACAAATTACAAGACAGTTCATAGAACCAGAATATGTTTTGTATAGCTAGCTAGTCTCAGCTCAAATAAATACAAATATCACATTCCAAATTATTATTTTCTACACAGATGGTAACTAGGCAACTTCTTATAAGCTGATATCAGACTGAATAAGATATTTTTTGTATTGTAAATAAGGTTAGATTGTGCGCACCTCATTGATAAAAGAATCAGCCCCAAGTTGAGTTCTATTATACCGAACTTTCACAGCTACTTGTCTTCCGTCAGGAAGTTTTCCAACACAGACAGATCCAAAACTACCTCAGCCTATAATTTCCTTGAAGTTGTTTGTTGCTGCTTTAATTTCTTTGTAGGAATATGATTTTGCTGCTTTCCAGTCCCGCATATCCGTTCCTGCTCAAATTCATTAAAAAAAAAACTCTCATAAGAGCAAAGCAATATTATTGGTAAAACTGATGTAAATATTTTCCATACTCTCTGAATATGTGACTTCGGAATCCTTTCTCTTTCTGTACAAGAATACTGAAAGAGAAATAATGAAAAGTGCTAGAGTAACTCCTCCAACGGCTCCAAGAATCACTACTATATGACTATGACCATTATGCTTCTTGTTGGTAAAGATAGTGACTTGTGGTGCCTCGATTGAAGAATTTACTGAAGCTTCATTGCATGACGACAGAGAGAATGATAGGCAAAAATTTCCAGATGTTCTGCATAGAACTGATCCATCAAGATACTGACATCTAAATCATTCATAATAAAAATGTCAATCCCATACCTAATATCCAGACTCCCTCTGTTCAAAGATTGGGGAAGGGTGCCTTGCAGGTTATTATTCTCCAAATTCCTATCAGTTGAGCAGGAGGTATCAATGAAAAAGGTGATTTTTCATTAAATTTGCAGAAAACTTGCCAAAAAATACAGGAAAAATATGCATGCATATTTGGACTTACAATAGATGAAGGTTCTTCAACTCTCCCAAGCTGTCGGGAACTATACCATCTAAACTATTATTTTGCAAGTCCCTTCACATAATAAAAGAGTAAAATATTGGATGCAGTATTAGTAACATACTTCTGTGCATCATTACTTCAGAAGAAACAATCTTTACTGTTATCTTGTAGATAAAATCAAGAATCTCTATCGTTACTTCAGAAGAAACAATCTTTAATGTTATCTTGTACATAAAATTAAGAATCTCTGTAAAAGTGCAAGAAGCAGCAGAACCATTCAGGGTAAGTTTCTTCTGAATCAAATGGAGCTGAAACTTAAAATATTTGAAGGTTTACCAAGTCTTCTAATTCAGAACCAAAGGATTTCAGTTGATTGAAACTCAAATTCCTGCAAGGTTTAGACCATGTAATTGTGCCTTGGAATAACAACGACCTTTGCAGCAAAACAACCTTTGATTATCACCTTAAAAAGCTAGGCATTTACCTATCTGTAACAAGCCCAGTTGTGACAACTGAAGTTGTCGACATCACATTCCTTCCAGCTACCTCAACAGCATCAAATACCTTGTCTGTTGATATATATACCTTATAATTAATGTTATTCTGGTGGCACTACACAATTACAAACATAATATTCTTAAATTGGAAATAAATCAAGAGACTGAGAAACATACTAAATCCATCCAAGGAGGCAAGAACAATTTCCCCAGGGAGGAGATTTAAGAACTTGTTGCCGAGTTTGGAGTTTACAATCGAACTTGTGAAGAATCCAGAGACTCTCACAACTCTAGAAAGGAGTCATATTGCCACTTGCTCCGACATCTTTGTCAACCTCTTGACCCTGATAAGAAAACTATGCCATTCAAATAATTGCGTCCATATAAGATAACATTATAATCAGCTTTAAAAAAATTCCCATAATTATATACACTTGATCACAAAAGTGAAGTTAACAAGTAAAAAGAGATGACCAAACACCAATTGAGAATCTACGCATCCATCAGTTGGGAAATCAAGTTGGAGATAACTGATAAACAAAGAGGACTGAACATCTGACCACTTATATGCATTGAGACCACTGCATATTCAGTTAAAAAATAATCCCTAATTCATAATAGAGCCCATTAATTACATCATCATCAAATAATAATAAAAACATCAAGAAGGAAATTATTATTAGTAGAATAGGGTTTTGATTGTGTAAAAGAATAAATTATACCTGGATAGGAGTAATACCAGAGAATGAAGAGGCAGAGCAACACAATCAGAGGAATGATATGAATCCACTTCTGCGACCATTACTTGGAGCTCGAATTTTCTCTCTTCAGCTCGATGTCGCCGCTTCCGGATGTCAAAAGATCACCGGCGACGTCGATTTTCTTCCTTGAAAAAGACGACGAGGGTTTCCCCTGCTGCATCGGGTAGTGCTGTGACATATCAATCGCGTGCTGGTCCTTGGAAATCAGATGCAAGCTTAGAGAGGTTCCGGTTCAATCGTCGAGCTTCTCTAGGTGCTAAGGTTGACTCTGTGCTTCCTTGAACCAACTGTCGATCGGTGTTAAAGGTGTACCCTCCGCTTGTCTTTGTCATGGATCTAGAGATTTGAGAGTTACTGGAAATCTAGGGTTTGATGGAACGAAAAGAGGCTTAACAGAGAGATGAGAGACGAAGACATCCGGTGAGAAATGCGAAAGAGAGTTTTAAGTTTTCATTTAACCGCCTTTGTTTTTTTAGCTCCGTGTTTTACTTGATAGACAACGTTTTTAAAAAAATGTTATCTAATTAAAATCAAAAAAATGCCCTTTTAAATAGATAATGTTTTTGCATATATATATCTACAATATTTTTTTTAAAAACGTTGTAAAAAAATACCACAACGTTTTTATAAAAAACGTTGTGGTTTATGTGTTGTCTATTTAGTATTTTATAGTAGTGACTACATATAACTCTTTTTTACACTTTGCCCCTCAGGAAAACATACTCTTCAAGCCAGCAGCCTTGTTTCACTCTATTCATACAACTTCGGTTATCCCACTAGGGATTGAACCTTTCACACTTGCAGTTTGTCCCAAACATGGGATCAAACTTTTTCATACCTACAGTTTATCCTGAACTTAGGATCAAACTTTCTTTTCCCCCACAGTTTGTCCTACACATGTGATCAAGCTTTTTATCGACTACAAATCGTTCTGAGGAGCGAACTACGTCGACCTGATTTCTTCGATACCCGGGAGTACATAGGCAACCATTTTATATGGCCTAGTCGCAATAAAACAAAAACAAAAAAAATATTTCTACACCCTTCTCATTACAAAAACAAAAACAACAAAAATAATACTACACCCTTTCTACCACATACAACGTTGAACCTCTTACACCAGGTTTAAACTACGCAGACCTGATCTCCTCTTTAATAGGAGTACGTATGCAGCCATTCATGGTTTGGTTTCACACCTACCAAAACACAAAGACTTGTCATCTGGTACTAGGATCATCCTTCAATCCACTACATTTCATTGGCTTTAGACCAAAGGGATGGAATTACCTGAACTCCTCCTAAATAAGAGATTCGGCGACCATCTAAGATGTGGTTGTGCCTCAAAGAGCGACACCAATCCATAAGAGATAGAATTAACTAGGCTCCTCCTAAATAGGAGTACTGGCGACCATCTGTGGTGCGGTCAATCTCAGAGAGGAAAAGCCACACTCCTCTCCACATTTCCATATAGAAACCAGTCCCAAGACACCAAAACGATGGTAGGGGATACACACCGATCAACGATCCATTCTGAACTGCCATTGACAACTCAATGTCCATCCATCAAGGAGGAATTCAGAATACATCAAGATAACAAGCCCTGAAGAAGCAAACAAAATATCAAACAAGTATCCAGGCATAACTAAAAGGGAAGTGATCAAAAACATATTTCCCTACTATATATAATGTTGTTTGATATCTACAATATGAACTGTACATGACAAAATGGCTAAGCTAGTCTGTGCAGGAAAATACAAGCCCATCTACAATTCATTGTATATGTAAGCTATCAAGCCCAACATTGCATCCCTCTCAGCAGAAGGAGGTAACGTTGTGGTCTCCTGTACAAGGGCATCCACACGAGCTAGCAGATCTATAGCCATCTGTATGGTAACTTTATGCTCGTCAATATACGTGCTCATCTCTACAATCATGCCAGTGGTAAGGGACCTCACAGTGGTACTATCTGTAACGGCTACATCCCGGGCAGATATGGCACTATCCCTCTCAACTATCACGGCATCTCTGGTTGATCTGTCTTCATCCCGCTCAATAACAGCGGCATCTCTATGAGCTAATGCCTCGTCTCTCTCTAACAGAGCTGCGTCTCTCCCATCAAGAGCGATCCAACATCAAGGCTTTCAGCTTTGATCTCTCTCGAAGGTCATCGATGAAGACTCGTCAAGCATCATCTTGTCTTTGAATCTTTGGATCACACCAAAGTCTTAGACAGGAGAATCTAATAGAGTCATTTTGGCAACCCAGTTGATGGCTCTTCCTCGGTGTGGGAATCAATGTCCTCCATGGACTCTCCACCATCTGAATCCATACCCGGTACTGTGGATACAGCCGCAGCCAATGAAGTCTATGTATCCATCCACACAGAATACTACGGTGAAACGGCCGGGATGGCTAATGTAAAAATCACCATATCTCGCACCGATCCCAACATGCATACACCCGGGATCAATCCCTCGCTGATAAATGGCGAGAAGCTAAACACTGACCTAGCACCCCCTCAAAAAGATGAAAGTCCTGGAACTGGTCAAACTGCGACATCACGGCCAGTGGGTGATAAGTAGTCATGCCCTTCAAACCAGCCAGATGGAGATAATCCATGCCCGGAGCAAGAGTAATAAAGTTGTAGGGTGAGCTGAGCCCTGTGCACGTCAAAATGACAAACGGATCTCTGATCTCCGCCAAGAATACGACCAAGACATATCGTCTGTACACTCCGATGGCTGAAAGGAGTAAGACATAGCTATATCATGGGTAAAGCGCATTCCCGTGTTTGCCATGAAAGTGCCAATCGGTCTCAAGTGTGATGTAAAACCACATATACAACATGATCGAATCGCTGTGAATACCCCTGCAGCAGTAGGTCTTTAAAATGTGGCCGACCTCAGCGTCTCCGCCACAATCATCGGAATGAGGGTATGACCCTCCCTGAGAGCTCTCACTGCCATGATAACACCGATGTCTATCTCATCCATATACCGTGGCATGTACACGTACGCCACTATGCACATAAAGAATACATCCACTTTGGCCAAATGCTACTGGTCCTCTGGTGTGGTGAAATCCCCAAAATAACGGGTGTATGTGATGCCCCCAAATAGGTATACATCACCCATTCTGAGTTGCAAAATACATGGTACAAAAACAAATACAACTTCAGTAATATAATTGTCGTGCAAAATACGACAACACATATACTGTGAGTTTAAATACAAATATTGTCTAATAGACAGTATACAAACTCAAAAGGAGTCCTCATTAAAATTATTGATACACTATTTTACAAAAATAGTGAGGACTGCTAAAACAACTTTCTAGAATCATCACTCCATACCCCAGCTAGTTCCTGCTAAATTCTCACCTCTTGAGAAGAAAAATGGAACAAAAAAGAAAAGGGCGAGCTCAACTAGCCAAGTAAAGAATATTATGACTAAGATAATATAAAACAAATTATCATTAGTCCTCAACAGGAAAAAATCTAATAGAATATAATGGACAACAAGTTTTAGATCAACAACTGCAGCGGAAACAACAATCTATTAGAAGAGTCAAGTAGAGAATGAATTCTACTATCTTCTAAGATTTAAAAGTTTATCATCAATATTTTATCCCTGTAACATCAATCAATATACATCTTGAATCAAATATTCATCTTTTACACTACTGTGCCAAAGATATTAATTTGTATCACCAATTGGTCATGTTCATCTTTTGCACTACGGGCCAAAGATATTCATCTGTTAATCATTCATCTTTGCACTCTGCACCAAAGATATACAAAGAATATCATCATTTAGGATCGAGGATGATGAAAAATATCTTGAAGAAAAAAGCGAATCCAAAGGAGATAAAAGGATAAATATTAGGGATTCGTATTACAGTTTATCCAAGTTCAATAATACTCCATAATAACTAATTGTGAAGCAGAATTCAAAAATAAAGATCAAAACATGGATACAATCAAAAATAGTAACCATAATAGACATCTTGGACAAAAAGGAGAAAAATTCATTTTTTTTTATGAATAGTGTTGTATTCGTGAATAGTGCTATATACGTGAATAGTAACCCCAACACAAAAAGGTAGAAATTCCACAATAAAATTTATATCAATATTTCGGCATAATGATATTGAAGGAAATAATATCATTTACGAAGAAAATAACATCCCTTACCTCAAAAGAACAGTACTTCTAACTGGAATATCAGATATAACGCTAAAGGAAACTTGCACTGTATAGCAACACTCAAAGTATCAAAATACTCACAAAAATACGCTCAATAATATATATAGAGAAAACTTCAGTTTCTGGTGTGATTTTCAATTCTAACATAAGCACCCTATTTATAGAAAAATGCTTAGAACACCAAAGCAGAAAATTTAATAAAATATTAATATATTAAAAAAATTCCACGCCCTCGTGTGGGGCCCACCCAATTGCAAAAAATATTTTTCTTAAAATAAATATTTTAAACTCCAAAAATTATTTATTCCAGAACTTCAATAATTCATAATAAATATCCTTTCTGTCAGAAAAATTCAAATCTTATGTATTTCCATAGGAAATTCAATTCTCTACAACTTTGTAAGTTTAAGTTTTTTCAAATTCTAAACAGAAATTGACCAAAATTCAAATACGTACGATTTTATAGGTTATAATCAAATTTCAGTCAAAAATGGGGCCCACCAACATGTTTAACATGTTTTTAGCATTTATTGTAGCAAAAATACTCTTCTTCCTCATTTATTCATATATCACACATTCATTGTAAAAATATCACCATTATTATATTATTATAATATAATAATATATTTAAATAAATTATTTTTTCAGAAAAGATAAAATATCAATTTTCAACAATTGTCACTTTTCTAAAAATTCCTCAATTTATATCCACATAAATTAATATTTTCCTTGTCATATAAATCAATAATTAATTATTCACAAATAATATTACAGAATCACAATACTGACAACCAGGCTATTCCCAGGAAAGAGGAGGCTTTCCAATAAGAATTTCTTATTACTAGCGGGCAATTAGGTGACCAAACCTCTCATTAGATAGAACTTTCTAGACATTGCCAATAATGTTATCTAGTAATATTATTAAAATAATATGAATTATTGAGATAATGGAAAATACTGTGTAGTGACAATTATTGAAACAACAATAATATAAAATATCAACGTAGCAATTATTGAATCAATATAATAAAATATTGAATAGTAATTACTGTAACAATTATTAAGTAGTGACTTCTTACGTAAGAATCAATAATTGTGCAATACCGTGCGCAAATGTGCAACACCGCGTATTACTTTACTTTAACCACCGGGTATTCCAACAGTGTTAACGGTAACAACTACGCCGTTATTTATAAAAACTCATACTTGTCATTTTCTTCATCCGACATTTTTTTGTTATGGGGCCCACATATGGCTGCGTCGTCGTACAAATATTCTCCCAACAACAAGAATATTCCACGACCAAACGAATATTCTCCGACAATAATGATTATTTTATAACCACTTGTTTATTTAAAATATTTGCGCATTTTACCCATAACTAACCATATTAATCCAATCAACCCCTTACTATTTCAAAATAATAATTAGAGAAATTAAATCTTTTTTATAAAAAGTTGGGGTCTTACAACCTCCCCTCCTTATAAAATTTCGTCCTCGAAATTGATGTACATACCTGGTGTTTCGATCCACAAAACTTTGACTTTAGGTATAACCTTTGAGAGTAGGACATCTTTGTGATTTACCCCAAATCCAGTACTTGAAACCCTAACTCTGCTTCTCCACGATACCATTTCTTTAAGTTTGAATAATACTAAATAATAATACATTCAACTTAATTTACATACATCAAAGTTTACTTCCTGTGCACGTGACCTTCAAATATATTCCTTACAATACTTGAATAGATACCAATACAACTATAACCATTAACTCATAATACACACTTATTCGATCGACTTTCCTTTTCCTTTGTTCGTGCTCTCGAGCCTTCAAAGTTGCTCATACATAATCGAAAACATTTAATTTAAGCAAGGATGAGCATTTAAGTGCCCAAAGAAGTAATAGCAATTATATATAAATTTGAAAAGAATATAAGTATTCTCTTTACATAACACTTCTACAACGAATTGAAAGTTGTGAAGTAATCAGATCTTGATAAAAAATTCACATAACAACTCTCTTTCAAATTCTTTAAATTTGGCTCTGCTCTACCCTTGAATAGGGTTTAAGAAACATACTATGAACATTCTTTTCATTTTCGAAAAGGTTTAGCGAATTCTATCCTCAAACCAAATATAACTTACGAGCGGAGGGTGGGTCATCGGCCGTTGTACCTCAGATTGATCAATACTACATAACTTGAACGAAATTCATCGCTTCACTCTATCCGCCATGCAAAAATCTTCCCATATAGGGATGTTCATACATGCACGGTTCCAAACCCGAAGGTTTTAATCTTGCTCAACAATAATATGTAATTCAACATATATATACGGGTAATTGACAAAGGTGTATCAACATGTGAATAAATGTCATGATTATCCAAGTGGGGACACTTGTATAACCATTTATAGAAATCAATGAATGTAATATATATCCGAGCTAACATATCGATAATCAAAGAGTACATAATCATGCAGGGGATAGAATAATTCTCAAACTTCTTACTCATGTCCATTGCATAAAGGAAGTGCAAAGGTAGGATACTTTTGATTCATTGATTACAAATCTCAACTTAGGTTTTATCTCTTTATCACAACCTATCAATAATCGGATCATTCGCCTCGATTAGAACAATATATCTTAACACATAAGATCGCTCTATTACAATCAAAGACATAGTCTAATCACATAATCACAAAGGATCATACTTTTAGTTCTTATTCTATACTTGAAATATTTTTATACATTTTTCAAATATCTCATCCATGCTCTTACAATGAGCCTTTTCTTTCTATTATAGAATTCTACATTTGGCTTGTGTATCGACAACTTTATCGGCAAATAATGAGTCTAAGACTCTTATTTTATACCTCAACATCTCAGAAATATCGGACATCTTAATTTTTAATCATTTTCGAAATTTCCAGAAATTGAAAAATTTAAAATAATTCAAATCTGTCACTAAAGGGCCTATAGTGATATAACTGTTACTATAGGTGTTCTTCTTCAAATTTAGAACTTCATAATCGGTTCTCAAGTCAGCTAGTTTGGCCGGCTATAACTTTCAATTATCGAATCATAATTAAATGATTTAAACATTAAACAATTCCATTATCATTAATAGTTTAATTAATACTAAACTATTAATGAAACCATTGCCAAAATATAAAAGTTATTTATAATAACTCAAACTATTTTTAAAACATTTATATTACCCAAATAATTACCATTAATATTTAAATATTAATGTACTATTTATCCAAATATTAAAAGTCATTAATTATAACTTAAAATATTTTTAAATCCTTAATATCCTCTTTAAATGGTTTTTAAATAAGTAAAACCATTTTTAAACTATTTATTTAATATTAATCATTAAATAAACTAAATATCATTAATATTATCTTAATATCATTAATATTTAATTATTAATGAAATTATCATTTAAATATTAAAAGTTATATTTTATAACTTAAAATATTTTTAAATACCTTATTTTCATTTAAAATGATTTTTATAATATTAAAATCATTTTTAAACAAAATTATTTAATATAATCATTAAATAACTTTAATATCATTAATAATTATTAATTAATGAAATTTATCACAAAATATTAAAAGTCATCACAAATAACTCATTTACATAATCAATTCCAAGCCAAAATAAACATAGTAAACTAACTAGTTTATTAACAACACTAACTAAACTTCAAAATTCAAACTTTAACTAACAATTAAAAATAATAACATTACAAAAATTAAATAAGAAACATACCCTAAATACTAATTCCATGTGATTTGAATACGCACTTCCACGCCTAAAATTTAACTAAGGAGATCTTTATAAAAGTTCTCCCACAACAAAGCCTTTCTCAAAAATTGGAGGCCTTATTGTTGGTGAATGAAACAAAGGCCAAGCCCTTCTATTTATAGGTTTAGAAAATGGTGAAGTTCTCAATTTAGTCGATGTGGGACTTGGTTTATACTAATTTTTTCAATAGCTCACTTTGCTATTTTCTAACGCATTGCTCATAACTCCGATTAATCTGATTTTTGGATATGTTATACATGGTATGTAAGACTATTTTTAAAAATACGAATTATCCAATTCGGGTTCATTAGGTAGCCCAAATAAAGGCGTCAAAAGTGGACGTTCATAATGAGTTTTCAATCTCGTTTCAGCTTTACCCTCTTTCGCTAAAAACAGTCATAACTCTTTCATTTTAAAACATTTTTGAGCGATTCTTGAGCCCACGAAGCTAACTTCTGGGGCTACAACTTTTATTCTTTGACCATTTCCAAATTCCAAACACATCAGCCCAGAAATTCCGTTCAAATGGATCTGCACCGCACTTGTTGGGAAGTTTTGACACTACTACTTTGAAATGTCATAACTCTCTCCTCCGATATCGGGTTTAGTCCGTTTGAGTCTATGGAAACTTATTCGGTGTACTATAACATACCAAAAGCCCAGAAGGTTTTGGAAACATTAACGATTGAAACAAAGGTCCCGAATAGCACATCCCCATTGCCGACTTTCGGTTTTGAGAAATTTGACACATTTCCTTCCAATCACCGTAATTCCCTCATCCGAGGTTGGAATGAGGTCATTCCAAAAGCCTATGGCTTCCTAACTCAAAGGCACTACAACATATCAAAAGTCCAGACCTTTTAAAGCACAAAAAGTGGGCGAGAATGCCCCATTACTGATGCCCAAAATAGTTTATCATGATCGGTCAACCATGTTTGACCATCTATAACTTCTAATCTATACATTATATGGACTTGATTCTTTTTGCAGATTAAAGACCACATATCGGGCTACACATAACAACTTTTGAAGAACAAAACTCATGATCGAGCAAAGAGTTATGGCCTCGACATTTGGTGAAAAAAATAATGTATTCGGTTTTTCCAACTTGCTTAAATCTTCAATTAAATTGCACTTTGATGCTATGGGTCTTTTATTTATCAACCCATATCATCAATTAAAATTCTATTACACAACTTTAAACAATCAATTGCATCAAATAACATCGAATCAAAGGATTTCTAGGTTTAGTGTTCTTATACCCTTTTTTTGCCCAAAATTCTTGATTCTTGCTTCGATTTGTTATGGGTGATGGTTGGGCTTTGTTTAAGAGTGTATGGGCAATCTTGTACAAGGCAATTAAATGTAATATTTAATCACTAGATTTAATTATTATAATTTACCAATTAACTTCTATCCTTTGGTAAATTAAAACACTTATACAAATAACATCAAAATTAAACCCTTAATTAAAATTAGGGTTTCTCAACGTCATCAATTAGGGTTTCTAATTGACCATTAGTGGTTCTTTAATTATCTCTGTGTATGTTACTAACACGTCGTTATTCACGTTTTCTAATTTCAACCTGGTTAGGGTTATAATAATTAGGGTTTGTCCTAATTATCGACGTCACAACAGAATTAGGGTTTCTTCTAATTACAGATATTCTTATTCACAAGAATTTCATATACACATCCACTTTACTCGAAATATCCCATAACCGAGTTTAATAATTAGGGTTTCACAAAGACGGTAATATGCTATGACCTAATTGACCGTCATTGCTTTCAATATTATCTCATCACATACCCAAAGACATAATTATGGTAATCAGTAAAATAATATAATATTATTATTCTCATCTCTTGATCACAATCCCAATCCGAGGTTTGGATCTCATATCCGACTTATTCTTCGTACACATCATCAATAATCAAGTTAAAATAATTAACTTAAATATTACGAACAATTCATATAATAAAATATTTATTATATAAATCTAATTATCACATCATATATTATTTCCAATCATGTTTTCATGGAAAATAATTAATAAAAACATTTCGGCTTATAGAAATTTATTACCATATAATTTGTGGTAATTAATAATTCCAAAATTATTTCTAATTTTTCAAGTAATAAATGTATTCGCATTTATCGTTCACTTTACTTGACACTTAGTCTCGTCATTAAATAAAAAAAAAAAAATTATACGCAAAATTTCTTATTTATTTTATATAGAAAATCTCGGGTTACTACACATGCTCCTTCCTATCCAAGATCTTGACTGATACCTCCTCGTACGTTAAATCTTTGGCTTTCTCGTCTGGTTCTAACTCAATATTGTGGTTAGAGTCGTCCACATATTTACGTAACATCGATACGTGAAAAACGTTATGAACACACGACATACGTAGCAGTAAAGCGAGTCTATAGGCCACAGTTCCTACTCGATCGAGGATTTCAAATGGATCAATAAATCAAAGGTTGAGATTTCTCCTCTTCATCGACTCTTATTTCTAGAATAACGCCTTCTTGCACCTTCTTCTTTATATTCATCAGCTCCGGTGTGTAGCTTGAGCGATTTTAACTTTATCGATTAAAGTCGATTCTACTCGTATATCATCACGTGGGTCCCTAAAGTCTCTATCTTCATCATTTTTAAGTTATACGAAATGGGTCTTTGTGTTCGACAATATCGCACTCATACCCGCATACGATATTCTACTCAACACGTCAGCTACCACGTTCGTTTTTCCAGGATGAAATGGTTAGAACATGTGCCGAAATGAGTCTCCATTTAAGTTCTTGGAAGCCTTTCTCACATTCCTCGATCCGTTCAATTTTTTTATCTTTTCGAGTTAGTTGAGTTAATGGAGTAGCAATTCGAGAAAATCCTTCAACGAATCTCCGATAATAACCAGCTAAGCCTAGAAAGCTACGTATTTCGATTACTAACTTAGGTTGCTCTCAATTGTGACTCATATCCCAATCTTGGATAGCACGTCACAATGGCACCTATCTGTTTACCACCGTACGAATATGACGTCCTCTACAGAGAGTCTGGCTTCGATGCATTCCACAAAGGAAGTCACCAGATAAAGGCTAAGGTACCAACTCCTGTAGTTAGGTTTTTAACTCCTGAAGTTCAATAGGAGCCATTCGATATAAGATTTTAGAAATGCGTTTTGTACCGAGTTCAAAGTCGATACAAAATTCAATATCATGCTCCGGGGGTAGGCTAGGAAGTTCTTCAGGAAATACGTCAGGAAATTCACTAACAACAGAATATTATTCAAATCTGACGTATTCAAGTCCATGACATGGGTAAGAAAGCTTTACATCTATTTTTCAATAAACGAATGACTTTATGGCTTGATATGACAATGATTGACTTTAATGGTTTGGTTGCCTGAATTCATACAACAGGTTGGTTAGGGATATGAAAACTAACAACCTTATGAAAACAATTAATTTTAGAATGATGAGTGGTTAACCAATCAATCCCTAAGATCACATCAAACATAAGAATTTTCAAAGATATAAGATCAACAGGTAGGGTGAGGGTACCAATTTGAATCAAGAAAAATTTATAAACAGTGGATCTAACAAAAGTTTCTCCTAACAGAGTTTCAACAAATAAGTCGAAGTCTAATTTCTCAGTAGTCAAGTTCAAACGTTAAGCATAAGTAGGAGAGATAAAAGAATGGGTAGAACCGGTATCTAATAAGGTATAAACGTCGCAAGAATTTATGATTAACTAACCAGTGCTAACTTCGTTCGGGTTACTCGCTTTTTGAGAAGTCACGAAAAACGTTCTTCCAGGAACCGATGACTTTGACTTATCCGGGACAGCCTTTGGAGTCACCATCCATGCTGGATTTGGTTTCGCTACAGGACAAACTCGAGCTATATGACCATCTTTTCCACAACTAAAACATACCTTGGAAGGTTGTGAAAAGTTTGAACTTATGTGTCCCTCCTCTCCACATCTGTAGCATCTAACCGGCGGTCTTTCTCCTCCCTTAAAATTCGTTGCTGGTGTTGGTGCCGACGTCTTCCCGTCATTGTTGAATCGTCTCTTTTTGAAATTTCCACTTGACTCATCTTTCCTATTATCTTAACCATGATTACCACCGAAGTGGTTACCATTTCTGGCATGATAATTTCCTCCATGATGGTTATCATTGTTCCGATGACCGTTGCCACCGGTACGATTATCATCGAGTTGTTGGTCGTTATTCTTTAGTTGAGCCGACTCATTATCCTGCTCCAATAATTGAGCCCTATTCACAACATCTGAATATAAACAAAGTGTGTGAGAAATGAGGTATTGGCGTATTTCGTGTTTCAAACCTAGCAGAAACATTTGCGTCATTCTCTCCTCATTATCAACCAAATGGGATGCAAATTGGGACAACTCGACAAACTTAGCTTCGTACTGTGACACGTTCATATTGTTTTGCTCCAGCTTGATGAACTCTACCTCCTTCATATGACGAATACATTTGGGAAAGTACTTGTCGTTGAACAATTCTTAGAACTTCTCCCAAGACATCTTCATTGTGGCAGGCTGAGTACGCTTTACGGATTCCCACCAATAATATGCCTCTCCTCGCAACATGAAGGTGGCGAAAGGAACCTTTTGCTCCTCTGAGTATACCAAGACATCAAATATCTTAGTGATCTGCTTTATCCACGTCTTTGCCGTAAAGTGGTTCTGGCTTTCCCAAAAACTCCAGCGGTCCCAACTCCTTGAACTGCTTAGCGGTGACCATTCGTGAGTTGCCAGTGTTTCCACCTGCATTTTGAACAATAGTCTCTCTCGTTTGGTTTTGTATGAATTCTAGAAAGTTCCTAAACATACCATCATTCGTCATTTGGTCGGTGTTATTATTTACAGGAGGGTTATTGCCTTCTTGATGCACCTTATCTTGGGTATTAATTAATGGTGACTCAACGATCTCATGTGCTCCATTGCTTATCTCAACATCTTCAGATGCCATTTTACTGTCACAAAATAATGGTTAATTGACATGCCACATATTATCCCTATATTATGACTGACCAATTAAATAACAAATAAGCTTAGGTAGGACACACTAGCGAATGATGTACTCGTATCTCCCCTCCTAGTTCTATTCCCCGATCTCCGCCAGAGACCATATCCCTAAGCTCTGATACCAACTGTGACACCCCCAAAATAGTTATACATCACCCATTTTGAGTCGCCAAATATATGGTACAGAAACAAATACAACTTCAGTAATATAATTATCGTGCAAATACGACAACACATATACTATGAGTTTAAATACAAATATTGTCTAATAGACAGTATACAAACTCAAAAGGAGTCCTCATTACAATTATTGATACACTATTTTACAAAAATAATGAGGACTGCTAAAACAACTTTCTAGAATCATCACTCCATACCCCGACTAGTTCTTGCTAAATTCTCACCTCCTGAGAAAAAAATGGAACAAACGGGAAAAGGGTGAGCTCAACTAGCCCAGTAAAGAATATAATGACTAAGATAATATACAACAAATTATCATTAGTCCTCAATAGGAAAAAATCTAATAGAATATAATAGATAACAAGTTTTAGATCAACAACTACAGCGGAAACAACAATCCATTAGAAGAGTCAAGTAGAGAATGAATTCTACTATCTTCTAAGATTTAAAAGTTTATCATCAATATTTTATCCCTGTAACATCAATCAATATACATCTTGAATCAAATATTCATCTTTGCACTACAGTGCCAAAGATATTCATTTGTATCACCAGATTTAGTCATGTTCATCTCAACACTGCTTCATCTTTTTGCTACTACGCCAAAGATATTCATCGATTAATCATTCATCTTTGCACTACAGGCCAAAGATATTCAGTAATATCATCATTTAGGACTGAGAATGATGAAAAATATCTTAAAGAAAACTAATCCAGTGATATAAAAGGACAAATATTAGCGATTCGTATTACAGTTTATCCAAGTTAAATAATACTCCATAATAACCAATTGTGAAGCAGAATTCAAAAATAAAGATCAAAACATGGATACAATCAAAGATAGTAACCATAATAGACAGCTTGGACAAAAAGGAGAAAATTTCATTTTTCGGTAAATAGTGTCGTATTCGTGAATAGTGCCATATACGTGAATAGTATCGTATACGTGAATAGTAACCCCGACACAAAAATGTAAAAATTCCACAATAAAATTCATATCAATATTTCGGCATAATGATATTGAAGAAAATAATATCATTTACGAAGAAAATAACATCCCTTACCTCAAAAGAACAGTACTTCTAACTGGAATATCAGATATAACGCTGAAGGAAACTTTCACCGTATACCAACACTCAAAGTATCAAAATACTCACAAAAATACGCTCAATAATATAGAGAGAGAAAACTTCAGTTTCTGGTGTGATTTTCAATTCTAACCTAAGCACCATATTTTATAGAAAAATACTTAGAACACCAAAGCAGAAAATTTAATAAAATATTAATATATTAAAAAAAAATTACACCAACCTTAGAAAATCTGAATTCAGCATGTTTACCACTCACGTGGGGCCCACCCAATTACAAAAAACGTTTTTCTTAAAATAAATATTTTAAAACTCTAAAAATCAATTATTTCGGAAATTTAATAATTCATAATAAATAGCCTTTCTATCATAAAAATTTGAAACTTATGTCCTTCCATAGGAAATTCAATTCTCTACAACTTTGTAAGTTTAAGTTTTTCCAAATTCCAAACAGAAATTGACCAAAATTCACATACGGACGATTTTACAGGCTATAATCAAATTTCAGTCAAAAATGGGGCCCACTGTGACGCCCCCAAAATAGGTATACATCAGCCATCTTGAGTCGCCAAATACATTATACAAAATTCAAATACAAACTTAAATATACAACATGAGCTGTGAGTTTTAATACAAATATTGTCATCTAGACAATAACCACACTCAATGGAGTCCTCATTACATTTATTATTATACTATTTCACAGAATAGTGAGGACTACTAATGCACCATCTAGGACCATCACTCTGTTCCCCGACTAGTCCCAGCTACGTTTTCATTTCTTGAAGAGAACAATGAAAGAAAGGGTGAGCTCAACTAGCCCAGTAAGAAATATTATGACTAAGATAATGCAGAATAAATTATCGTTAGCCTTCAACAATGTTAAACTGATACAATATAACAAACATCAAGTTTAAATATAGCGGAACAAGAAATCCATTAAAAGAGTCAAGTAGAGAATAAAATCTACTATCTTTTATGATTTAAAAGGTTTTTCATCACTTTTATCGCTGGGACTCAGCTTAATAAATAATCCACATCATCAAATCACCCCTGCACTACGGCCAAGGATATTCTTTAGTATCACGACCACAATTATCCATGCACTACGGGCCAAGAATATTTGTGTATTCATTAATGGTCATGATCATGCCAACAACTGTCTATCAATGCACTACGGGCCAATGAGGACTTTTACAACATCATTTGTAACATTACTACCATGATTACAATCGAATAATCCTCGTCATAATCATACCAAGTCCATCTATGCACTACAAAATACGTATGACTTTAAAAAAAATATAAACATGAGGATGATGACAATGATATAAGAATTCAATAAAACAAGTTCAATAATTAATTTATTCAGAACTAATAACGTCCAAATCGACAATACTTCTTTTTGTAGAGTAAAATTCAAAATACTCGAAAGAATATTTCCATGAAAAGATCTTTGGATGAAGCACAAATATCAAGGATATTCCACTAATTTCATGGAGTATAGAAGCCAAAACTTTAACCAACTCGAGTATAATAGAATATATGAAATCGCAAATGGATTTTCACTCCGCCCATGCGATAATCCACGTATCTGAGATCATTTCCACAATTTAATAAGGAATGAATACAAAGGATCATTCACCATGCATGTGGTAATCCACATAAACAAAGTTATTCCAACGAGAATAATAAAGAATGGAATAATAGAAGGATTCACCATGCGTACGATAGATCGCATAAACAAAAGTTATTCCAAATGTAATAATAAATAATGGAACCCGGTCCCAGGCAGAAGCGCATGACAGACAAGATATTCAAGCGAATAATAAATAATGGAACCAGGTCCCAATAAGCGTCATGATGATGGATATATTCCGACAGAATAATAAAGAATGGAATATTAGAAGAATGTCACCAAGTATAGGGTAGCCCACGTATACAGGTTATTCCAACAGAATAATAAAGAATGGAATAACATAAGTTCTCTTCATGAATACAAAAGAATAACACCCCTTACGAGTACAACAAATAATATTCCCTACCTTAAGAAGAAGATTACTGGATATATAAGTAGTGAAGTAGAATACTTTTCTTCTTTCTCTCTATAGTTTCTTTCTCTAGAGTTTCAGTGAATTCGTAAGAAATAATGAATGAATGAGCTTCTATTTATAGAAAATGGATTGCATAAGTAATTAACTCATGAACGGTCCAGTTGATTTACTTTAATCGACGGTCCATATTTAAAGAAAAATCTTTTAAATAAAATATAATATATTCTATTTATAATCTAATAAAACGAATAACTTTATAAAAGTATTCTGTTTTATATAAAAAGATTTTACTATGCAAAATACTATGCAGGCACTATTCAGGCACTATGCAACACTATGCATAATAAAATATAATATATTTTATTTATAGAATAACTTTATAAAAGTATTCTATTTTATATAAAAAGATTTTACTATGCAAAACACTATGCAGACATTATGCAACACTATGCATAATAGAATATAATATATTCTATTTATAGAATAACTTTATAAAAGTATTACATTTTATATAAAAAGCTTTTACGTATTATTATATTAATAATACCAACAAAACCGAGTGACTTATCACGTAAGCATCAATAATTAATACTGTAATGCTACTATGCAACCACGCCATTCATCGCATTTCTTAACACCAGGTGTTTCAACAGTTAACGGTAAAACTTCCACCGTTATTTTCATAAAGTATTTTTGTCATTTTCTCAATTCGACAATAATTTCGTTGCGGGGTCCACCAATGATTGTACCGTTGCACGAATATTCCCTGATAAAACAAATATTCTCCGACCAATCGAATATAATATGACAACTTGCATACTTTCCAAAATTTATAAATACTACCCACAACTATAACATTATCTCAAATCCACACCATAATATTAAAAAAATATTTTGAGAAAATTAAATATTTATTCATAAAATCTGGGGTCTCACACCCACCAACATGTTTAACATATTTTTAGCATTTATTGTAACAAAAATACTCTTCCTCCTCATTTATTAATATATCACACATTCATTGTAAAAATATCACCATTATTATATTATTATAATATAATAATATATTTAAATAAATTATTTTATCAGAAAAGATAAAATATCAATTTTCAACAATACATAAATAAATATTTTCCTTAGCATAGAAATCAATAATTAATTATTCACAAATAATATTACAGAATCACAATATTGACAACCAAGCTGTTCCTAGGAAAGAGGGGGCTTTTCAATAAGGATTTCTCCTTACTGGTGCGCAATTAGGTGACCAAACCTCTCATTAGATAGAATTTTCTAGAAATTGCCATTAATGTTATCTAGTAATATTATTAAGATAATATGAATTATTGATATGATAATGGGAAATACTATGTAGTGACAATTATTGAAACAGTAATAATATAAAATATCAACGTAACAATTATTGAATCAATAAAATAAAATATTGAGCAGTAATTACTGTAACAATTATTGTGTAGTGATTTCTTACGTAAGAATCAATAATTGTGCAATACCGTGTGCTACTGTGCAACACCGCGTATTACTTTACTTTAACCACTGGGTATTCCAACAGTGTTAACGGTAACAACTACGCCGTTATTTATAAAAACTCATACTTGTCGTTTTCTTCATCTGACAATTTTTCGTTATGGGGTCCACAAATGGCTGCGTCGTTGTACGAATATTCCCCGACAGCAAGAATATTCCACGACCAAAAGAATATTCTCTGACAATAATGAATATATTATAACCACTTGCTTATTTAAAATATTTGCGCATTTTACCCATAACTAACCATATTAATCCAATCAACCCCTTACTATTTCAAAATAATAATTAGAAAAATTAAATCTTTATTTATAAAAAGTTGGGGTCTTACAGTGTAGATGTCCAATGAGCCAAACCTGTCTATCAGGAAACGCTTGGATAGTACATGACCAGATGTAATCTCATCATCTACTACTCTACGTCAGAACTTGGGTGAGGGTCATGAATCGCTTCCAAGATATCTCCGATATTGACTAATGAGCGCAAGGTAGGTCTAAGGGTAAAGCCGTCAACTGCTCATACTCCTCCAATGTAGGAGTCAGCTCCTGGGTACTAAACCAGAAGACCTGTCTCTCTGGTATCCAACGCTCCAGCATACCCTCCACAATACCTGCGGGAACTTGAAACATTAGGAGGGTCATGGAATGCTGTAGTAGCAGATCTACTGTCACCCAATCTGAAAGTGACATACTATCATACCACGACTTCGGACGGGAGGCTACCAAGTCTGGTAGGGTGTGATCTATGTGGCTGGCTGTCGAAGAAGACATCTGTGTAGGCTGTATCATAAGACCATCTAGGGGTCAATGCTGAATATCTCTGGACATACATACATATGCATAACATGATACATGCATTACATATAATAGATGGAAATATGATATATGGAATGAAAAATTGTACATACATTCCTAAGTATATCATCATCTAATATATCATCTCTGTACAGCTAAAAATACAGGGAAATGGGGCACATACACCCTATTACTAATAGAGGCCTATCAAAAGATATAGCGAGAATAGGGCACATCCACCCAATATCTAACAGAGGCCTATCAAATAACGAGAATACACATCAGAAGAAGACAATGGTGTCAATATATACATCATCAATCCTGTCCACCTGATGTAACTCCTCCTGAGTCACTGGATCTCTATCAACAGGGATATAAGGCCTATATAAGGGAGGATCTGCACCGGTAAAGCCAAATGGGTCATCTAAGGGGCCAGCGCCTGAGTTGGAAGGATTAAAAGTATCTGCCTCTGCCAGATTTCTGCACAAATGCCAGATAAAGAAATGTGCTCGATACAGTCGCTGGGTCAAACTATCAATCTGTGTCAAATGAGTCGGATCTCGGATACAAGCTAGCCAATCCATCATCATCACGGATCCTAGAACCATATCCCCCATGAACTAAGTGGCGCAGGTCTAGGCTCCAATGGTACGAGGCGACCACCAATGCTGGAATATCTCATAAGTGCAGGGACCCTTTGACAGTGCAAAACCATTAACACCCAATAATGGGATATCAATGACGGGTGACTGCAACACAGGCTAATAAAACCTGGCATGAGGTAAGATCGGTATACGTATCTCTCCTGTGGTGCTCCTAATAGCACGCTTTCCTAAATAGAGCTCCCATTCTCCATCTGTGAAGAGAGGAACCCTACGGGTGGATATCACGTGTTCGACGCCAGTCGGGTACCCATCCTAAAATGTAATGGCCAAGTGCTCCCCATAATAGGGAATCCATGTGATGACGTCAGCTTTTAACAACTCCAGCTAGAGGCGGAAATGAGTAAAACCCTCAACTACAGGGACCTCCGCCAGTATGAAATGATGTCATCGTCGTCCTCGTGGATAGATATCTAAACCTAACACACTCACATGACGCAAGCATGGGAGCCTCTCATACGCCCAGAACTGCCAACACAAAGGAAAAACATATGTTGTCAGTAAACATTCTTAAACCTATAAATGGAAAATCAAAAGAGAAATACTCACCAGCAGAAACGGGTAAAATCCTTAACCAAGCCTCAGTCAAGCCCTGCGAACACATATGCATGCCCCTGAAGAAATATGAAAAGGTATAGGAACCCCAATCATACTCTCGAATATGGTCCACATGTCGTGTGGCGCTGATCAAAACGAATGACATCGTAGAAGAGTTATCAGCTATGAAGCAGCCCCTAATGATCATCAGGAACAATTACCAAAGAATGCGATCCCTGACTCTGACATCAGCTGGTATGGGCTCACTCAACAGTCCACTCATAATATCTATGCTCAAAGGACTCGTTGTTGGGTAAAATTAATATGCGCAAAATACGCAAGTGCACGTGGTCAACAAGTAATATAGTAGTGAATACAGTATCGTTCCCACGAAGACAAATTAGCAAGAATTTTAACTTCACAATTATCAGTTTCCTATTAATCCTAATTCTATTAAACTATTCAAATCAATGGTTTAAAATTATAGAAATTAAATTAATAAATAAGGAAACTATCACAAAAACAACTGCTAATATCAAAATCCGGAATTTCAAACAATTAATGGAGAATTAGACTTATGATTTCACCCTGAGCTTCACTCTAATTTGCAAACCTTTATTCCAACTCAAATTAATATCCCAGTTTATTAATCAATAATACGAAAGTAATACTAGCCACCTCTCGATGCACTAATACTGTATTAACGTCAATCCACAATTAAGATAGAAATCCGTTAAACACCTAAATCAATCAACTCACTATATCTCTATGTGAACTGCAATTAAAGAAGGTATAAGCTTACGTTCTCTATCCGATTACATGTGATGTCAAGCATATCTCTACCTTAAAAATAATCAAAAATATGCTATTGACAAAATTCATGACACATGCTATATTAACTAGGTCTAGAATTGAATCTCCTCTCTCGATTCCATTCAAATCCACAAAGAATTGTTAATCAAGCAATTCATAAATTCACGCTCGAATTAACATAGATAAACTAAAAATATTTTATTGAATTGGAAATCAAAGTTATAGAATCATCATTTCACTCAAAGATCCATCACAAGTCTAATAAGCGAATTAGTTCATAACAAATGAATTAAAAACTGAAATAATAGAAGAACACATCATCCCAATTACAAAATATAGGAAATTAAGGAGAATAGTAATACACCACCCTTCTCGGCCTTCAATTCTGTAATCTTCATGGAATTAATCTCCTTCTTTCTTTCCTCCAAGCTCTTGTTCTTCAAAATCTCGATAATCGTAGTCTCCCTCGATACCCTCTCTTCTTCCACACTTAACATAGAAGTAACCTCAATTCAGCTCCACACCACTCTCATAATCCAACTCTAACTCTCCTCATAAGAAATCAAGTGGAGACATGAAACCTTTTCAAAATCAACAACTTAAAAGTCAAAGACTCCCACAAAATAATCTAACAACCATCCCACAATCCTAATCTTGACACATTACATAAAAAATTATTAGTTCCCAACATAGCCCAACTTCGCCAATCAAAGAAAATTACTTAACACAAATCCGGCGCATCGCCCCAACAGCTATTTAATTGCATACCAACAATGTATACGCTTCGCTAAGCGTCCCAGAGGTGATCTCGTTCCAACAATTTCCACGCTTATTTCCTACGCATAGATAGAAGGCCATGCCATTAAAAATCAAAAACTCTAAAATTGCTCGAATTCTCCTTCCAATTATAACATTTTAATAGGCCCAAGGATTATCCTGCAACAAGCGAACAACCTATCAAAAGTAACATGAAATTATAAAAAACTAACAATATATCAAGCTAAACGAACATAAATCGTAGATTAAAAACCTACTCATCAAATTCCCCCAAACTTGAACATTGCTTGTCCTCAAGTAAAATGCAATTCAATGTACTAACAACTAAACTACGAATCCAGAATTAAGATAGTAAAGATGATTTGCTCAAACAGCCTCAGAAAAACTAGTAAACATGTCACACTTCATATCAAAATCAATCCACACTCACTATCAATCCGTATATCTTACCATGTTATCACTAATATAGTGTGTGTGTGTGCAACACCCATGCTAACTAATATCGAATCAAATTCAGTCACATAACCAGTTTCTTATCAGGAATCATACAGCATAAACTCAAAAATTTCAAAAACAAACCAGTTCTAGCTCAGCTCAAACAATTACCAAGGTTCAGGTTCCGAAAAGGGTATTCATGTTCACTTCCTTTTGCACCATTTTTTTTCTTTGACGGGGGCTCTTTACCCTTATTTTTTTTTTATCTTTTTTTGTATTTCATTTTTTTAGATAAATGGTTGGTGAGTGCATTTTACGCTACATCTCACGTTTGTGTTTATGGGGAGTATTTCTTCTCAACCCACCACAAGACTCGACTAATTTCCAAAATATTTTTTTTAACATAGAGCTTATATACCCTAATCTTCCCCCAAACTTAGGTTCATGCTATCTTTGTCATTTTTTTTCCGTTTATACTAGCACTATCCTTTAGAAAATTTTTATGTAACAATTTGAACTCATTCATCAACACAGATGTTATTAACGTGCTATCCTTATTATACTAGTTTCAATTAGAACAAGATCCACATCATAATAGAAACCGCATCAAGATTCGTATACTTAGTAATATACTCGTCTACATCATTTCAGTTTCATCATTGGCTAATAATCACATAAACGATCTAATAACTCGATTCATGCAACTATATGCAAAAGATAATACCTTTCTTTTTTTTCTTTTTTTTTTAGATAGACATGTCAATTATAGATGACTAAAAAAACATGAAATAGAACCCCCAAACTTAAAACAAGTAATGACCTCATTACGCCAAAATAATTCAAAGAAAAGTATAAGGCCTTCCCTGTAAACGAGTTACTGCTCGTCGTCGTCCTCTGGAAGATATGCAGGCAAATTGGGAGGAATGGGCATGACAACTGGAGGTGCAGATGGATTGCAGCGGGAAAACGCATCAGCAAGCGTGTTGAATGCATTTGCATTGTACTGATGCATTAAATCTTGACGTTGAGCCAACCATAGAAATTGATTCCTAGAAGTCCTCGGTATTGGCTCCTGTGTTGGTTCCGCTGTCACTGGGGGGGAGGGTTGTCGGATCATAATATAGCCTTCACCGCGTGGATGTGATCGTCCCCCTTTCCAAGCTTTAGACTTCTCAATTGTTGCATGATCGATAATTGCCATGGGGTGTTGGATAGGTTCGGTAGGTTGCCACTGTACGCCCGCTTTTTGGCATAAGTCAGTGATTAAGAATCCATGCAACAAACCTCCAGTAGTGCTCCAGCGTAACACCCGATCAATGGACTCTGGAATACATTCCCCCACATCGACATTATAGAAAGAAATTGAGTTGTCTATATGGAAATGGTGATGTACAATCCCATACAATAGCCGAGCTCATACCTTAGTGACCTCAGTTTGATGGCGCGTAGGCATTAATCGGGCATATAAAAATGCATACCACGCTTTTCCATATCGACTAAGCGCAGAGTGTGGGAAACTTATCTTTTCATTTGTTCCGGTTTGAATGACCCATTGAGTACCCGGTTTGCATAGTCTAACAATCAACTCGTCTAACTCGGGCAAGTTATCTTCATATCTGTCCTCGTCTGGTGCCTCTAACCCGAAATACTCATTGATAGCATCGGCGTGAAATGCCACCGGTTTCCCCCAAACCATGATTACGTGATTTACATGCTCCATTGCATTTGCGTAAAACTCTTTCACTATGTTGATTGCCGCTAGAAGTGGTTGTTCAACCAACTAAAACCAATTCCTCTCCATAATTTGCAAAGCCATGTCGCCATCCAAATTAGCATTCGGTTTCAACCCACGTTCGAGAACCAATGTTTTCTTGTCAATAGTTGACTTGAATCGGTCAGCGGCCCTCTCACTAACAAACCTAGTGTGGTCATATTGAGGCCTAGCAGTGGATGAGGATGGGCGTTGTCTTTTGTTGGATGACATGGTGGTTTATAGAGTTAATAGGTTCAAGGTTTGGTTCAGGCATTTTATCAAACAATTGGTGGGTGAACTGAGTTTTTTGCCAAAAATAGGATACTTTGTGATGCCCCCAAATTCAGGTACTTGCAACCCGAACTCAATGCTTCACGATACCATTTCTATGAGCAAAATAATACTAATAATAATAACAATAATATAAAAAAATCAAACTTAATTTACATTTATCAGAGTCTAATCCCAAGTACGTAACCTTTACTATAATTCCAAACATGATAGATAATATATATCATTGTCTTAATACCTAACTATTACAAAAGATACCATTACACATATTCAATTTGCTTTCCTTTTTCACTTGTTCTTATACTCCGAACCTTCAGTTGATCATCATGCTTAATAAAAACATTTAAATTAAGCAATGATGAGCATTTGAGTGCCCAAAGAAGTAATAACAATTAGAAATATAATTAATTTGAAAGAAATAAATGTTTTCTTTGTACATCACTTCTACAACGAATTTATAGTTGTGAAGTAAATCAACCGATAATAACAACATAACAATTCTATCTCAAATTTTTGAAACTACGTATTGACTATATATATATGTATTAGTCGACAGATTATGAACATTGTTTTTAATTTTCGCTAAGGTTTAGCAGAACTTCATCTGCAAACCGTCATAACTTACAGGCACGAGGGTGATCTGCCAAATGTGCCCTGTATTGATCAATACTACATTGCTAGAACGATATTATCATTCATCCTTTGTTTGCCTAAACGCATAAAAATTTTCCCGTGATCGGGATGTTCATACCTAGTCTGGAATCCGAACCAAAACAATTTGATTGGATACAAAAAGGTTTTATCATATTCAACGACATTTCAAAATTTGTGTCTAGCTGATCAAGTAGTTTAGACGGCTTATATATATATATATCAACATGTGATTAAATACAATGATTATCTAAGTGGGGACACTTGTATAACCATATATAGAAATTAACGAACATAATATATATATGAATTACTATATACTAATATGTTGATAAACAATGATCGGATATAGAATATATCACAATAGGGTTAATAATATAGCATAATAATAATATAATTACAAACTTCTTACTTCATGTCCATTGCATAAAGGAAATGCAAAGGTAAGATACTTGCTGATCTGCACGCTACGATTCAGAACTTAGTTCTATCTTTATATAACACGTATCAGTAATAAGATCATTTAATCTATTAGAATAACATACTATAACACATAGCACTGCTTATTGCAGTCAGCACATAACCTAATCACATTGTCACATTTGTTCGAGTAATACCTGGAGTTGCATCCCCGGCTGCTACAGTTTTTCTTGAACGTTCATGTTGAAGACTCCTTCGGTTGGTTATGTTGGTTCATTTGTTGAAGTCGGTCCTGTTATCGCCAATGTCCTGCTGCCTTTCCTCGTATTCGCCTTCTTTGCCTCCCTCCTCCTTCTTGGACAGTCTTTCACCTTTTGCTCCTTTGATTCACAAATAAAACACCCACTATAAATTATTGGATTGGGGAAGTTAGGAGAGATATGTCCCTCCTGCCCACACTTGTATCACACCTTCTTTCCTTTTAAACACTTTCCTGAATGATTCTTTCCACAATTTCTACCATGCACAACTTGTTTCTTTCCACCTTCTGGCCTATTTTTCGTATTCCCAACATTATCACCTTTCCTCTTTCCAGTTCTACTACCACTACTCCCTTCTCCGGCTTTAACTTGAGTTGTCTCCCACCAAAGATTCACCCCTCCTTTCGTTGTATAGGTGGCAAAAGCTGTTTGTTGCCCCTCCGTTACCCTAGCTATCACAACCACTTCATCAGGGTTAGTTGATCCTCTAAATCCTGGCGGTTCGTTTGTCTTGAAGTTTTCGAAGTTTGCCGATTGATTGCCTGGCTGATTTCCTGTAGCTGGTAATCCATTCTGTATAGCTTGAGTGTCTATATTCATCAAATTCTGCATCGGGTCTGGTTGTCCTCCAAATTTGTTGACAGTGTTCTTCCGTCGCTCTTCTTGGTTTCGTTTTTCGCCTCATGGCATTATCTGATTAAATAAATCATGTTCATCTAACTAATTCATAGTACTTTATAGTATAACACATACTGCTTTAAACATTCACTATCCCTTTGTGACATAAAAGTCGGGAATCACCGCCACAACTTATACGAAAGTTGAGAATCTTACATTACACATCATAAAGCATACATATTCAAGTAATACTAATACTACTTATTTACTACACATTCACTAATGATCATTTGCTTAGTATTCTATATATTCCCATTATCCTCCATAATCCATTCATACCTACCTATACCAAGTTCGTTCAATTTACAACACATTATGAGTTTAGGAACTCACCACAAACATATAAGTTTAAGAACTCGTCATTGACCACATATTCTTTAACTATACTTTACCTATTAGTCATATTATCGCCTCTGGGTCTGGTACTACACTTTTCAAACCAACCACCTCATTGAGGTAGCTTTCAATGTGAGCCTCTATTTCAGCTATTGGCTTTGATATTGGCTCGGTCATGAAGGTTGACTTCTTCTTTACGATCTGAGGGTATCCTAATCCTTTCTATCTGACATCTACCCACATAGTTTATCTAGACTAGCATATAGTATATACACACAGCACATAATAGTTTTATATAAGTTATCTTTTATTTTGTTTTACGATGAATTTATTCAATTCATCTCCTTTTTAAACTCTATACGAGTTATTTATATTTTCAACGTTTCCCTCTGTTCTAAAGTTATAGCCTAAGGTCTAGCCCACCTAAGGTTTTTAACCCTAAGCTCTGATACCATGATGTGACGCCCCCAAATTCAGGTACTTGCAACCCGAACTCGGTGCTTCACGATACCATTTCTATTAGCGGAATAATACTAATAATAATAACAATAATATAAAAAAATCAAACTTAATTTACATTTATCAGAGTCTAATCCCAAGTATGTAACCTTTACTATTATTCCTTACATGATAGATAATATATATCATTGTCTTAATACCTAACTATTACAAAAGATGCCATTACACATATTCAATTTGCTTTCCTTTTTCACTTGTTCTTATCTCTAACCTTGAGTTGATCACGCTTAATGAAAACATTTAAATTAAGCAAGGATGAGCATTTGAGTGCCCAACAAGTAATAACAATTAGAAATATAATTAGCTGAAAGAAATAAATGTTTTCTTTGTACATCACTTCTACAACGAATTTATAGTTGTGAAGTAAACTGAACCGATAATAACAACATAACAATTCTATCTCAAATTTTTGAAACTACATATTGATTATATATATAGGTATTACTCGACAGATTATGAACATTGTTTTTAGTTTTCGCTAAGGTTTAGCAGAACTTCATCTGCAAACTGTCATAACTTACAGGCACGAGGGTGATCTCGCCTAATGTGCCTGTAGATTGATCAATACTACATTGCTAGAACGATATTATCATTCATCCTTTGTCACTTTGAGTGCATAAAAATTTTCCCATGATCGGGATGTTCATACCTAGTCTGGAATCCGAACCAAAATAATTTGATTGATACAAAAAGGTTTTATCATATTCAACGACATTTTGAAATTTGTGTCTAACTGATCAAGTAGCTTAGACGGCTTATATATATATATATATATATATATATATATATATATATATATATATATCAACATGTGATTAAATACAATGATTATCCAAGTTGGGACACTTGTATAACCATATATAGAAATTAACGAACAGAATATATATATGAATTACTATATACTAACATGTTGATAAACAATGATCGGATATAGAATATATCACAATAGGGTTAATAATATAGCATAATAATAATATAATTCTAAAACTTCTTACTCATGTCCATTACATAAAGAAAATACAAAGGTAAGATACTTGCCTGATGCGCTGCTTACAGTTCGTAACTTAGTTCCATCTTTATATAACACCTATCAGTAATAAGATCATTTGATCGATTAGAATAACATACTATAACACATAGCACTGCTTATTGCAGTCAGCACATAACCTAATCACATTGTCACATATGTTTAACAACCAAGGAATCACAAATAAACACATATCTAATTAAATTATCTAAGTCCAGATCAATTTTGGAAACATGTCGGTGTACCGACGACTTTATCGGGTAATTATCGAGTCTAAGACTCTATTCTGTAACTCAATGTCTGTAAGTATCCGTCATATTATTTTTAAATGACTTAATATAATTTTAAAACATTTATTATAATTTATTATGAATTTTCAAACATCGGAATCATTATTAAATGATTTAAATATTAAACAATTCTATTATCATTAATATTTAATTAATATTAAACTATTAATGAAATCCTTTCCAAAATATTAAAGTTATTTATAATAACTCAAAATACTTTTAAAGTATTAATATTACTCTTAAATGATTTTTAAAAAAGAATTAAAATTATCTTTTAAATAATTATCATTAATATTAAAGTATTAATGTACTATTTATCAAAATATTAAAAGTCTTTAATCATTACCTAAAATGTTTTTAATTAATTTATATCCTTTTTTAAATGATTTTTAAATTAATAAAACCATTTTTAAACTATTTATTTAATATAATTATTAAATAAATTCAATATCATTAATAATAACTTAATAATCATTAATATTAAATTATTAATAAAATTATTCTTTAAATATTAAAAGTTATGTTTTATAACTTAAAATATCTTTAAACACTTTATTTTCATTTAAAATGATTATTATAATATTAAAATCATTTTTAAACTAACTTATTTAATATAATTATTAAATAACTTTGATATCATTAATAGTAATTAATTAATGAAATCTATCTTTAAATATTAAAAGTTATATTTTATAACTTAAAATATTTTTAAATACCTTATTATTATTTAAAATGATTTTTAATATAATAAAATCATTTTAATTAATTTATTTAATTCATTTAGTACATAACTTAATTATCATTAATATTAATTTATTAATAAAATTTATCACAAAATATTAAAAATCATTAAAAATAACTTAAAATATTTTCTTATATCATAATATAATTTTAAATGATTTTCAAGTATTAAAATCATTTTTAAATAATTTATTTAATAATATAATTAAATAAATTAAATACCTTTAATATTTCAAAAATATTAAATATTTATGAAATATATTTAAAATAATTAAAAACTAATTTTTGGAATTTAAAATAATTTTTAATAATTTATTTTGTATTTTTAATAATTAAAAACTATTTTTTTCTATTTATTTAATTAAATTAATTAATTTCTGGAATTTAAATTAATTAAAATGCACTGTCCGTCGCTAAAGACCACCTATAGTGACATAACTGTCGCTATAGGTGTTCTTCATGTTCTTCATGCAAACCCATATATTCATACTCAGTTTCGAGGGACCTCCTTTGACCACGATTTATTATCTGATCATGATGTTTCTGGACAGGTTGTTAGTCAGATATTGTAGTACTAATGCACGACTACAAGATCCAACCACAAACATGTCCAAACAACACATAACCAGCGAGATCTAGGCCCATGAACAAGTTTGTCGGAGTCATTTTTCATTTTCAGGTTACCCGAAATGAAGAACGATTCTTATCGCTTCATATTTGGGCTTCCACAACTTGTTGTACATGTAATGATTGTGTGAAATAAAGATTGCAGTGTGTAGCCAACATGTAGGACAAGAGATCTATCACATAAAATCAACAAAAACACAACACAATCGTCAGATCCGGACCAGTCAAAGCATGTTAGAAACTTTCTTCATACATTTTCTGGGTTGCCCAGAAAACCGGATCCGTGCTCAAGATACCTGCTTTGACCAACCACTAAGATCGATTCGTTTATTGTTAAGGAGATTTTAAAGCATAAACATGGACTTCAAATACCAGACTACAAGTTAGATACAACAACAACAACAAAAAGAAAATACACTGAACGATCTAAATTTATTGAAAATGTTGTCGGTTTACGCTCATTTCAAGCTTCGGGTTACCTAGAAACACCCAGTCATGGTCGGTCAACGTGGTTTGACCACGATTAACTTTCAATTGGTTCATGTTCTGACTTTGATTCAAGTTCTAGAATAAAGATCGCATGGCATACTATACGATCAAACATTAAAAAAACAAAAACACAAAACAGAGAACGATCTACAGGGCCTGACATTCGTTGTCAGACGACTCTTTAAAAATTTTCCAGATTTAGTAAATCTTCAAATCCGAGCCTCTAGATGTTATGGATCTAACATCTAGCAACTCAGATCATCCTTAGACAGTATATCTAACATATTTAACACAAAAAAAACAACATCTAACAACAGATCTATGGACAGAAATCATGGCTAGGGTTTATACCTTCTTTGAAAATATTTTGATTTCTGGCTTCTGATTTGTTATGGTTGATTGTGGGGCTTTGATTTGGGACTGATTTACAAGTTGAATTCGTATGTTAGAGAGAGAGAGAGAGAGAGAGACTTGATGGAATGTGGGTGAGTAAATGAGCAAAATGTACACTTTTTTCTTTCTCCAATTCTATTTATAATGCTTGTATACATTGTATATTGCTGATCTAGTGGTTGATCTGCTGAGATTTTGAGCATGTGGGGTGGGTATGAGTTAGTCACCAACTCACCTAAATGTCAAAACCTATTCTAGCTTCAATAATACAACTAAGGGTAAAAAGGTCTTTTGGTAAATCATTTTAATGGCAAAATTGTAACTTGTCAAACCCTTAGGGTTTAACCCTAAAGTTTAGCACAAATTGTAGGATTTTCCAACTAGGGTTTGTACAAAAAAAATATACAAAAAATAATAATAATAAATAAAATAAAACTAAAAATTTTAGTTTCTAAAAATTGAAATTAGGGTTTTCTAATTATGATTAATTTTCTAATTATACGATACATGAACATTAGTGTTTTAGTGTCCACTAATTAGCATTTAGCTTACAATTAATAATTTAGGGTTAACAAATTAGTAAATTAGAGTTACTAATTTTAGATTTAGGGTTTCTAGTTAATTAGGGTTTCTAATTTTTGTTAGGGTTTTGCTAATTAACAAATATAATTCTAATACTTGTAAATTAATCACCTTAACACAATTACAAACAATCTCGAACTCTAATTTGAATTTCTAATTAGGGTTTCTCATTTCCAAAAATTAGGGTTTGATAATTAGGATTTTTCTAAAGAATTTACTTAGGGTTTCTAAAATAAGGGTTTACCTAATTAATCAAATCTTTATATAATACACAACATAAATCATATAACACAGTTATATAATTGTCTTAAACTCACCATTGATTTTCAAATTAGGGTTTCCCCCAGTAAAACTAGGGTTTAACCAATTAATATAAGGGTTTTGAAATTAAACACCATAATTTACCAACCATTATCAATATGTATATACTGTACATATTTATAGCACTGAAAAATCAAATTATAATTAATATTATATTATTATTCTCATTCCTTAATAAAAATCCCAAATTAGGGTTTGGATTCCATATCTGATTTCTTATTCATATTTAACATTATTAATTAAGTTAAAATAATTAACTTAATTAAACTAACATAAATTCATATATTAAAATAGATTAATTATTATAATAATTCTAATAATCATTTCATATATTATTTAAATAATATATGATTATATTTTCATGGAAAATAAATAATAAAAATATTTCTACTATAAAATTAATTATTAAAAGAATAAACTTTATAATAATCAATAATTTTAAAATAACATTATTTGTAAACATTCATTTAATAAATATATTTTTTTATTTATTACATAATTACATACAAACATTTTCTTGTACAAATCCTCATCCTTAAAATAAAAAAAAAATTATACGCAAAATTTGTTGATTTATTTATATAGAAAATATCGGGTTATTACATACTTAGTGTAATCTTGCAAGCCAAACTATGAAAACAAACACCAATACCCAATTTGTTCTACTTGCTATTCAGAATGGAGAAGAAGATCAGGCAAGAGGTGAGATGTAATTCCTTGCGCTAATGGAATCCCCCGGTTTTGAGTACGTATCCCCAAGTGATTGGTGTAGAATATGTAATGGATGTAGGATTGGTTGTAGTGTATAATTGATATGAATTGGGAGATTGAAGTTGAAGTTTATATAGGAGAAGGGGATCCAACGTGAATTGGAAAATGGTAGATGGAAGGTGAGTGTGTATCAATGGAGTAGAAGTTGAAGTGGAGAAGGATTTATGAGTTGTTGTCATAATTGTTGAAGTTAATGTGGGTTGAAATTTGAAGTGGTGGAAGAAAAGTGGAAGAATTCTATTTGGGGAAGGAGAGGTGAAGGAGTTTGATTTGGTGAAGGAGAGGCAAGGTCACGGTTTTAGAATTAGACGCTTGGGAATTTAACGCAATGCTGTGCGTCTGTAATGGAACTGTGGAGGTTGTCATGGTCACCTTGATGGATCAGAGGTTCGACGAGTCGGCAGCACCCCGCTACCAGTATATTGGTCTTTGGAGGCACGGTCCGCGCTAGTGGGTCAGGAGGTCTAGGAACTCTGGCGCGCCCACTACCGATATAAGCGCACCAAATACCGTCTTATCGGTGAATTAGTCGCCCAATACCGCATGGCGTGATAGTCCGGTCTTCAGAAGCATGCCGCGTTGATTCTCAGATATTGACACGGTACTACCGGATGTAAAGCGAAATGTCTTCCTTCTTCGTCCTGCGAATCAATCAGAATTGACGTAAAAAATTCTACGAAAATAAATTGTCTTTAAAAAGAAAAGATAAAACAAAAAGAAAAAGTATAGAACATGGGTTGCCTCCCAAGTAGCGCTTGTTTTAACATCGTAAGCCCGACGATGACTCTCGTGTCACTGAGCATCGGCTAGGGTAATGTTGTCGGCATCCCAGTTTGCATCTCCTCCCCAATAATGCTTTATCCGTTGACCATTGACCTTGAATGTCTCCAATGGATTTCGGCTGTAGAGTTCGACTGCGCCATGTGGAAACACGATTTTGATGGTGTATGGTCCCGACCATCTTGACTTAAGCTTATCGGGGAACAACCGCAAACGAGAGTTGAACAACAATACTGATTGCCCCGGTTCGAAAGTTCTGTGCATAATTTTCTTGTCGTGCCATTTCTTTACATTCTCCTTGTATAGTTTAGCGTTCTCGTATGCTTGAAGTCGGAATTCATCGAGCTTGTTTAGTTGTAGTAATCTCTTTTCCCCTACAACTGCTTGATCGAAGTTTAGTTTCTGAATGGCCTAATAGGCCTTGTGCTGTAGTTCGACTGGTAGGTGGCAGGCCTTTCTGTACAGTAGTTGGTATGGTGACATACCTATTGGCATCTTATAGGCAGTCCGGTACGCCCATAATGCGTCATCCAACCGAAGTGACCAATCTTTTCGACTCAGATTAACGACTTTTTCCAATATCTTCTTAACTTCTCTGTTCAATACCTCAGCATGTCCATTTGTTTGAGAATGATACGCTGTAACCACCTTGTGGTTAACCCCATACTTAGCCAAAAAGAGCAGTAAAAGACCTATTGCAGAAGTGACTACCTTCGTCACTGATTATTGCTCTTGGCGTGACAAACCTCGTGAAAATGTTCTTCTGTAGGAATTTGAGGACCACCTTGGCATCGTTAGATGGTAGTGCTGCAGCTTCAACCCATTTCGAGACATAGTCCACCGCGAGTAGAATATACTGATTGCTCAAAGACGAAGGGAATGGCCCCATGAAATCGATGCCCCATACATCATAGATTTCCACTTCAAGAATTGTTTGTAGGGGCATCTCATTCTGTTTAGAGATGTTGCCTACCCTTTTGCATCTATCACATGTTTTCACAAATCGGTGGGCATCTTTAAATAATGTCGGCCAATAAAACCCCGCTTAAAGTACTTTTTCCGCGGTGCGCTCACTCCCATAATGTCCCCCATATGCCGATGAGTGGCATTCCTGTAGTATGTTGTGAACTTCAGTGTAAGGGATACACCTTCTAATCATCTTGTCGGCGCACTGTTTAAATAAATAAGGCTCATCCCACATGTACCACTTGATGTCATGAAGAAACTTATTTTTCTGTTGTCTCGTAAGATCAGGGGGAAGCATGTTGCTCACCAGATAATTCGCGAAGTCAGCATACCAAGGAAATTCTGTATTTAATCCGAATAGTTGCTCATCTGGGATGACTCATTGATTGCGCATCTATCTTCATCCTCTTTCTCCGGATTTTCCAGTCTTGATAAATGGTCGGCAACTTGATTCTCCGTCCCCTTTCTATCTTTAATTTCTACGTCAAACTCTTGAAGTAGGAGAATCCATCGGATAAGGCGTGGCTTAGCATCTTTTTTCGCTATTAGGTATCGAATCGCCGAATGGTCCGTGTAGACTATCACCTTAGTCCCGATCAAGTATGCCCGGAATTTGTCGAACACATACACTACTGCAAGCAATTCCTTTTACGTGGTAGTGTAATTCATTTGAGTCTCTGTGAGTGTTTTGCTTGCATAGTATATGGCGTGAAACACCTTGTCTCATCTTTGGACCATAACAGCCCCAACTGCATAGTCGCTCGCATCACACATAAGCTCGAATGGCATTTTCCATTCCGGTGCGATTATCACGGGGGCTGTAGTTAATTTCTTGTTCAATAGATCAAATGCTAACTTGCATTCCGCAGTAAAGCTGAAAGTAGCATCCTTCTCTAAAAGACTACATAGAGGTTTTGCAATCTTAGAGAAGTCTTTTATGAACCTCCTGTAGAACCCAGCATGCCCCAAAAAACTTCTAATACCCTTAACTGAACTCGGTGGAGGCAGTTTCTCGATCGTATCCAGCTTTGCTTTGTCCACCTCCAATCCTTGAGCCGACACCTTATGGCCCAGAATTATGCCTTCTTCAACCATGAAGTGGCATTTTTCCCAATTGAGTATGAGGTTTGTATCCTTGCATCGCTGTAAAACCATGACCAGATTCCCTAGCCAAGTATCAAAATTGTCTCCATAGACAGAAAAGTCATCCATGAAGACTTCCACGTTTTTCTCCACCATGTCTGAGAAAATGGCCATCATACACCGTTGAAAGGTAGCAGGTGCATTACACAAACCAAATGACATTCTCCTGAACGCGAATGTGTCATAAGGGCACGTAAATTTAGTCTTCTCTTGATCCTCAGGAGCGATGATGATCTGGTTATAGCTCGAGTATCCATCCAATAAATAGTAAAACTCATGTCCCGCTAATCTGTCTAACATCTGATCGATAAATGGTAGCGGGAAATGATCTTTTTGGGTTGCCTTATTCAACCTCCTATAGTCGATGCACACCCTCCATCCTGTCACTGTTCTTGTTGGCATTAACTCATTGTCCTCATTCTTTATCACCGTCATTCCCCCCTTTTTCGGCACACAATGAACCGGACTAACCCATTTACTATCGGAAATTGGATATATGAGACCAGCATTCAATAACTTTAGAATTTCCTTCTTGACCACTTCCTTCATAATTGGGTTAAGTCGATGTTGATGCTCCGCCGACGGACTTGCATCATCCTCCATCAGAATCTTGTGCATGTAGAATGACGGACTAATTCCCTTTATATCCGCAATCGTACATCCAATTGCTGATTTGTGATCCCTAAGCACCCTCAACAACTTTTCTTCCTGCAATTCATTAAGTGCAGCAGAAATAATTACAGGTAAAGAATTTAAATTGCCCAAGTAAGCATACCTGAGATGTTTAGGGAGTGGCTTAAGTTCCAATGTTGGTGGCTCCTCCAATGATGGTTTTAATTTTTCTGCAGATATCTCCTCAGTGTGCAGAGGTTCAAACGGTGCTCTGAATCGGCTAACTCGTGGTAATGAGTCTAGCATCTGTAATAGGTCCACAAATTCTGGGTCGTCTTTTTCCTTATCCCCCAATAAGGTTGTTTTTAACGGATCGTTGACCAAACTCTTGCTCATATCTTCGCTGGTGATTTGCTCAATTAAATCCATCCGAAAACATTCTTCCTCATCCATAGGGTATTTCATGGCCTTGAACACATTAAATTTTATTTCTTGATCTTGGACTCTCATAGTAAGTTCTCCTTTTTGCACGTCTATAAGTGTCCTTCCCATGGCCAAGAAAGGTCTCCCTAGGATAATCGGGATGTTCTTATCCTCATCAAAATCCAGAATGATAAAGTCCGCATGGAATATAAACTTATCCACCCTAACCAGAATGTCCTCTACAATGCCTCTTGGATATGTGACTGACCTATCCGCCAACTGCAATGAAATATTTGTAGGCTTTAGCGCAGGCAAACCATATTCGGAGTATACTGACAATGGCATCAGGTTAATACTTGCCCCCAAATCACATAAACATTTGTTAAACGACATTTTTCCGATCGTGCATGGGATAGTAAAGCTCCCCGGGTCTTTGAGTTTTGGTGGTAGCTTCTTCTGTAACACCGCACTACACTCCTCTGTTAGTGCTACTGTTTCAAATTCTTCCCATTTCTTTTTCCTCGACAAAATTCCTTTCATAAACTTCGCATAACTCGATATTTTCTCTAAGGCCACCGCGAATGGGATGTTAATCTGGAGTTTCTTGAACACGTCTAAAAGCCTGGCGAACTACTTATCTGATTTCTATTTTTGGACCCTTTGTTGAAATGGTGGTGGAGGATAAACCATTGGCTTATTGTTTAACTGTGTTTCCTCGCCTTTGTTACCTTCCTTCACGTTACTTTCATCGACTTTTTCCCCTTGTATCGCTGAATTTTCTGCATTATTACCCCCGAGATGTTTTCCACTTCTCAACATAACTGCTTGACAATGCTCATGACTACCCTTCGGATTTCTCTCAGTGTCACTAGGTAATGTTCCTTGTGGTCTATTATTCAATGCCAACGCAATTTGACCTTTCTGATTCTCTATTTTTTTGATAGCCATAGCTTGATTTTTCATAGCCAAATCGTTGCTAGTCATGTATTTTGAGAACACTTCCTCCACATCGAATTTCCTTTCTTGATATTGAGCTGGTTGTTGCTGGTTCTGAAATCTTGGTGGATATGATTGTCGTGAAGCTTGATTTTGCTGGTTGTTGCTCTATGAGAAATTCGGATGATTCCTATTTCCTTGATTGTATGTGTTTTGATATGTGTTTTGCGGAATTCTGTTGTAGTTGCTTATAGAATCGCATTCTTTGCCGGATTTATCGCACATTGCTCGTTTGGGTGCTCTCCTGCATAAATTCGATATTATTACCACTTGTCAGATTTCTTTGTGTTTGTTGAGCTTGTCATTGCCACCACTGACTCAACATCTTTGTAAGTGCCGATATCTATGCTTGCATCGCTGTCATACTATCTACTTCTAACACCCCAGCTGCCTTCGTTTGTGTCATTCTTGCTGTGGGCCATTGGTAGTTATTAGCCGCCATGGTTTCAATCAACTCGTATGCTTCCTCGTAACTCTTAGCCATGAATGCTCCTCCCGACGCTGCATCAATACTTGTCCTGAGATTCCCATGTAACCCATTGTAAAAAGTGTTCATCTGCAGCCACTTGGGCAATCCATGATGTGGGCATTTTTTGAGCAATTCTTTGTATCTCTCCTAAGCCTCATATAACGACTCCCCATGTTGCTGTTCAAACATCGTTATCTCGTTTCTCATCTTTGCAGTTTTCGCCGATGGAAAGATTTTTTCGAGGAATTTCTGAGCTAAATCCTCCCATGTAGTTATCGAATCGGATGGTAAAGAATGTAACCAGCTCTTCGCCTTGTCCCGTAAAGAGAATGGGAACAATTGAAGTTTCACAGCTTCATCCGACACCCCATTGAACCTAAAGGTGTCACACAATTCCAAAAAACTAACAAAATGGTCGTTCGGATCGTCATTTGCCAATCCCCCAAACTGAACTAAATTCTAAATCATTTGTATCATCCCTGGATTAATTTCAAACGTATTCGCTGCTATTGCGGGCCTGGTGATGCTTGATTGCAGTTCAATCACCTTGGGCGTGGCGTAGTCCCTTAATGCTTTCCGATCTTCGGCTGCCATTTCCTCTTCTTCCTCAGGTGTTTCAAATTCTTGTCTCGTTTCCTTTATCCACTTGCTCAACCTCCTCAAACCTTTTATCAATGTCGCCGCCTAAAAAAGTAAAAATGGGTTTTGACCGAAGTTTGCATAAACTGCTTCCACACCTGAAATAGAAGAAGCAAAACAAAAATAAAAATGTCTAAGTAAAACTGGATTAATTAAATGGATATCGTAAAAATATTAAAATCTAGGCTAAATTATCCCCGGAAACGGCGCCAAAAACTTGTTGGGTAAAATCAATACGTGCAAAACACGCAAGTGCACGTGGTCAACAAGTAATATAGTAGTGAATACAATATCGTTCCCACGAAGACAAATTAGCAAGAATTTTAACTTCACAATTATCAGTTTCCTATTAATCCTAATTCTATTAAACTATTCAAATCAATGGTTTAAAATTATAGAAACTAAATTAATAAATAAGGAAACTATCACAACAACAACCGCTAATATCAAAATCCGGAATTTCAAACAATTAATGGAGATTAGACTTATGATTTCACCCTGAGCTTCACTCTGATTTGCATTTTTAATTAAATATTTAAATATTTATTGAATTATATAAATATTTAATGGTTGTGTTTATCGTTGAATAAGTATTTGTTTAATTGATTTGATGTGATTTGATTATTTATTTGTTTAATAAATAATTAATGAGTTAAGAAAAGTAATTATTTTGAAATAGTAATCTAATTTAATTTAATAATTAAGTTAGAGAGTTTATAATGATCAAATAAATTATTATATTATGCAATGAATTGTTATTAGAATTAATTAAATTAAGTATGAAAACTTAATTAATTAGAAGTGTGACAAATAACTTTATTATAAGTGGTTATTAAAATAAATTAAAGGAGTTTAATTTAGTTTTGCCAAACAAGGCTTAAATATATTAAGTCTTTAATTTTTAAATAATTTTGCCAAACAAAGCCTTATGGCTTTTGGATTTTTAAATTTGATTTATTAGTAATATAAATTAAATTAAACAAAATATAAATATAATATATATATTATTTTGGTAACTGATAATTTATTAGTATATTAAGTATAGCGTCGGTTTAGACGTTTTAAAAATCGTACGTTGTTTGTGTTTTTATTTTACGTATATTCTATTTGGCTAAAGCCTAAGTAAGAAAAGAGAAGAAGTTTTGTCAGAGAAAAACTTAGAGACAGGAGAGTTTTGAGAGAGTCTGAGAAAGAGAAGCAACAAGAGCAGAGTTCTTCAAGCTATTATAAGAGTTTAACACGAATTTCTTAACAACAAAAGGTATGTCTATGACCTTAATACTAGATACACATATAATTTATATGTCTCTGTGTTTTCTTTTTCACTGAGTAGAAGGTTTTTACAAAATTCTTGTAAAACTATGTTTTTGTAAGTGTTATACTAGCATATATATATATATATATATATATATATATATATATATATATATATATATATATATATATGATTGTATGTTTAGCGTATAGACAAGATTGTATGCTAATTTATGTATACAAGTAAGGGGAATTGGTTTTACAGTGAACACATATGCATGAATATGATTTTTGTAAGATAACAAAATTAGTGTATGTTAATTGTGAAGTTATGAAATTGAACCTTGTATATGATAACGGGGTAAGAAATTCAGAGAAACATAATTCAAAGGAATCAAATTGGTTTATAAATTATGTTTACCATGTTCACTGTGTAAACAAATATCGGTAATGGTGTTTTGGTTGAAAATAGTGTTTTCAAAGAATTAAGTTTTCTGTGATTGTTGTTTAGTGGTTTAAATTAGTATATGCATGTTGGGTAATGTGTATATGTGTAATTGGCATAAGTTATACATGTTAATTAGTGTTAGAAATTAAGTTATAGACAAAAATTTAGTTGTTACATTGTCTTCGGTCATTTGCGTTACATTAGTTTTGGCACCCCACGCAAAAATGGAGCCCCAAATGCCAAAATGGAGCCCCATCCCAAAAAATGGCGCCCAGTTCAAAATTAGAAATTCGAAATTCGCCCCAATACCAATCTCGCGCTCTTATGGCACCATCTGAATGACTTAGTTCTCATGTGCATGCATGACGAAAAAAAAGTCTGAGTCGGACAATTTTGGCCTCCTGTAGTAAAAAATGGCCATAACTTTCTCATCTGAACTCCGATTGAGTTGATTCAAGATGATCCGAACGAGGACGAATAGACCTACAACTTTCATGCTTTAAGTTTTTTAATTTGAGGTCTGTAACAGTAGTCAAAATGGTCATCTTTAGGACTATTATGTTTTTTGGGGCAATCGGAGGCGTCGGGCATGCACATATGCATGTGTAGTGCTCTGACCATAAAAAAGATGATGTCCTAAGTTATAAAACATGTATGTTAGTAAATATAATGATGCTTAACATTAATAAATAATGTATTAGATAAGTTATAGAAGCATAGTAAGCATACACAAGAGAGGCAAATCGGGCGTGTGATGATTGAACGTCGAAACGCCGTGCCAAGTGTTAATGAACTTAAAAAGTGTTTTCATTCAATTGAAATGAATATTATAAGATATGGAATAGATTTAATATAAAACTAATAAGCAAGACTTAAGCACTTGAATGAAATGCGAATATGAAATATAGTGAGATATAAGTTGAAAGTTAACACAATCTAATTGAACATTGTGTGCTAATTAATAGGAAAGATTATGAGATGTGGAGTAGAGTTTACATTACAATTACTATGTGTTTTTATGTGACTAATAGTTGATGTGTATGATTATATAATTGTGTAGGGCACGTGAAGTGCGAATAACTGTAAGCTGTTAAACTGTTATTGGTAAACAACGATCAAGGCAAGTCTTTCGGTTCTTATTTTCTATGTGGACTTGATGAACTATTTTAAATTGCATGATATGTTATACATGTTGAAATCATGAAATGTTAAAGTCAATATATGACCGCATTGTTTTTGGCTAAATAATGATGATTGAGTAAGGAACTCAATCTTTATATTTGCTATGAATTAAAAGCATGTATGCCATGTTACTTTAATGAGATGTATATCGAGCATGTTATTATGTGCTATGTGATGCATGAAAAAATGTTAGACTTTGTTGGGTTTTGTCGAGCTCACTCTTGCAAATAACCACTTTTGCGTCAAGATTTTAAGGTAAAGATATGTGCTAAGTGAGTTATAGAGATCTATATTCACGAAGATTACTTATGTTTTATGAGAAATGTATTTCATATTTTGAACGTAACATGTTGTTGAATTGTAAGTTGAGCTATCCAATGTATATGGATATTTAGTTATGATGTAAGACTTTGTATAGTCATTTTGTTGTAACGATTCATGATATAAGATTGAATCAAAGAGATGTAATGTAAAGGTTGCGATTCAGGGCAAGAAAGAAGGAAATGTATAAACGTTTTAAATATTCCGCAATTTTAGTGTTTTTAATATCGAATAATGATGTAAAATTAGAGATTTAATGTATGGTTAACGACCGAAGTTGAGATTTAAATGGTATGAATTTTGGGGTCGTTACAGTTGGTATCAAAGCTGTAGGTTATAAACCTTAGGTAAGAGTACCTTAGGCTATAACCTTAGAGAAGAGAGGTGAAGATAATGAATGAATAAGCTCAAATAGAGTTTGAACAATAAGGGATTAAAACTTGCGTGAAAGGATTCAAAGAAGAATCTCGCAGAGTTATAAGGAATATGAATGTGGGGTTACCCAACTCCAATAATAAGAATGTAAGGTGATAATAAATAGACAATGTCTATAAAAAGAGAATGATAAAGAAGTTTAGAAAAGAGAGTTATATCTAAGTATGGTGCAATTGTACTCTTTAGTAGTTGATGTATGGTATCTGGGCTAAAACGATTCCTTCATAGAAGCGGAGGTATATCTGAACTAGTAACTTTCGAAACCTAGTTTGTTGGTTGTTTGTGGGAAACCACTCGGTACCACCATATTGAAACCGTTAGAGACTCGATGTGTACCAAGTGTAGAAATGGATACGTATGATGAAAGTGTAGAACTACGAATGAAATTTTTAGCGATGTAAATGAAGTTAGAAATTCTTAAAGGAAGAATTTTTTTTATATAAACAAGAAGATTCAAAGAAGAATCTAAGGGATATAAAGATAAGAAATGGGAGTTTCCTAACTCCAAAAGCCAAGATAACGAATAATGTCGTAAATGATGAAAAAGGAAAAGAAAGAGGATCGTAAAACAAAATGATCACGAGTTAACAAAAGAATTTTAAGGGAGATGATTATAGAATAAGATCACGGCGTGATTTATTTAAGTTATAAAAGGAAGATGGTTTGTAATGTTTGAATGATTATAGCTTGATGCTATGAAGATAATGTACTATGATAGTACGAGATAAACTCATGAGGAGTTATACATAATGTGATACGAGGAATTCGTATCGAGCAAAGATCAAGTTAAGAGCAAGATAGAGTTAGATGGGATTTCAATTGAGAACTCATGTGATGGCTGAGTTGTACAAACCTTTGTATGGGCGAGGGTTTTGTGCTTGCACTCGGGTTTATCACATTGATAATCATTGGAATGTTTGTGTCGCGTTATTTGCTATATACTGTTGAGAAGGTGATTCTTTTCTCATGTGTATAACGAGATAGGTAGAGTATAGTTAGAGAATATTATCAGGTTATGTGCGAGTTCTTAAAACTCATACTTATGGTAGGTTCGTGACTCATAATTTTATGGTATGTTTTTGAACCCCTCGTGAATGGATGCTTATGGTCTCGACTAGGATAAGTTCTTAAACTCATATGATTGTGGCAATTCCCTGAACTCATAACGTGTGGTAAGTTTGACGAACTGGGTATAGATAAGTGTGAATGGAGTATTGAGGATGATAGGAATAGATAGACCTATTAAGCAATGGATCATTATAGAAAGTGGAGTTGATGGTGGAAGCATAGGTATTCTAAATCTACTAGCTATGCTAGACTTTCAAATTTATTGACTTCGTCTTTGATGTTTACACTTTTATTTTCTTGAAAAACATTGGATCAAATGATGGAACCAATGAGTTTTAACAACAATATTGTTATTCGTATGTCTATGCTAATTGCTTCGGCTAGACAAAAATGATTTGCAATATATAAAAATGTATTTTATATCATTAATGCATCATGTAACTTTGGTGCAAAGATGATAAAAATGATGGAGTCATCAATGCGATATTACTTAGTGTTGGATGTGATCTAAGGATCGTCAACCCCACTATGGTATAATGTAGTATGATAAAATCACCAAATGATGGAATCCTCAATGAATTTGTAAATACAATGCGGTATCATGACGTCATAAAAAGATTTTTGAGATTTCTTTAAGATATGAGAATAATATATATATATATATATATATATATATATTTTTCGATTGATGTCCTAATTGTTGTAGAAAAGTCTATGCTATTTGATTCAACTTTAGACGAATATTGAAAGATGTTCATGAAATGCATGCGTTTCTTGAGAAGTTATGCCAAACCAAATTGTTTTGATGCGGATTCGGATGTTGAAAAGTTTGAGATGAACAACCCTTTTATAGGGGATTACGCGAGGCGTTGAGATGTTTGTGCACAATACATTTTATGAAGAAGTTGATCACCCTAAGTACGAGGAGTCCCTATAGTCTTATATTTGTTTAAAGTTTAAGTTGAAAGATTACTTATAACTATGGACATACGCATAGCGTTTAAATGTTTGTGCACAATACATCGTCTGAAGGGCTTAACACCCTAAAAATGCAGGGGTCCTTATAGTCTTATGATTTATTAAAGTTGAAGTTGAAAGATTACTTGCAACTGTGGGACATAGTTAAATGGTCTTATGACCCTCGGCATGATTTGAAATCTTTTAAATTCTTGTTATTCATATCGCTTCCCAATTATTGAGCAATTGTGGACGATTCTTGATATTCTAAAAGGTGAATGTGGTAAGGATGATATTCCTTAGAAAGAAGTGAGTCATAGAATGCGACACTGAATGATGAATATGTTGAATAAGTGAGAAAAGAGATTTTGAAGTGAGAAGGATATGAGTTATCAAAGAATAATGTAAAACATTTAATAGAAAAGTTAATAATTGTAGAAAGATCTTTGTGGAAAGAAGTGGTTATAAAACCCAAGGAATGAATATAGTAGTGACGTAAAAATCTATTTTGATAGATTGAATATTAATAGATACAATTTCAAGGATGAAATTCTTAGAAGAAATGGTGAATGTAATATCCCGAGTGTTTGTGATAGCGATCCTTAGAAAAGGAAATGAATGGGTAAAGAATATATAATACTCAAAATATAATTGAGTTCAAGTGAAAGTTATGAAATGAAACCTACAATTTGTTAAAGTAATGAATGTAGTAGGAAATATAAAATCTATATTTAGATAAAATGATGAAAGATTACTCTAAGTTATTTGTTTAATTTCTGTCTTCGATTCTGGGGATAGAATCTTTGTAAGTAGGGAAGATTGTAACGAATGAGTGGTTTGAGTTGTGATTCTGAGGACAGAATCCTTGTAAGGAGGGAATGATGTAACAACCCAGATTTTTTAATTAAATATTTATTGAATTATATAAATATTTAATGGTTGTGTTTATCGTTGAATAAGTATTTGTTTAATTGATTTGATGTGATTTGATTATTTATGTGTTTAATAAATAATTAATGAGTTAAGGAAAGTAATTATTTTGAAATAGTAATCTAATTTAATTTAATAATTAAGTTAGAGAGTTTATAATGATCAAATAAATTATTATATTATGCAATGAATTGTTATTAGAATTAATTAAATTAAGTATGAAAACTTAATTAATTAGAAGTGTGACAAATAACTTTATTATAAGTGGTTATTAAAATAAATTAAAGGAGTTTAATTTAGTTTTGCCAAACAAGGCTTAAATATATTAAGTCTTTAATTTTTAAATAATTTTGCCAAACAAAGCCCTATGGCTTTTGGATTTTTAAATTTGATTTATTAGTAATCTAAATTAAATTAAATAAAATATAAATATAATATATATATATATTTTATATAATCGATAATTTATTAGTATATTAAGTATAGCGTCGGTTTAGACGTTTTAAAAATCGTCGTTGTTTGTGTTTTTTTTTTTACGTATATTCTATTTGGCTAAAGCTTAAGTAAGAAAAGAGAAGAAGTTTTGTCAGAGAAAAACTTAGAGATGGGAGAGTTTTGAGAGAGTCTGAGAAAGAGAAGCAACAAGAGCAGAGTTCTTCAAGCTATTATAAGAGTTTAACACGAATTTCTTAACAACAAAAGGTATGTCTATGACCTTAATACTAGATACACATATAATTTATATGTCTCTGTGTTTTCTTTTCAATTTGAGTAGAAGGTTTTTACAAAATTCTTGTAAAACTATGTTTTTGTAAGTGTTATACTATATATATATATATATATATATATATATATATATATATATATATATATATATATATATATATATATATGCGTGTTTAGCATAGACAAGATTGTATGCTAATTTATGTATACAAGTAAGGGGAATTGGTTTCTGGTGAACACATATGCATGAATATGATTTTTGTAAAGATAACAAAATTAGTGTATGTTAATTGTGAAGTTATGAAATTGAACCTTGTATATGATAACAGGGTAAGAAATTCGGAGAAACATAATTCAAAGGAATCAAATTGGTTTATAAATTATGTTTACCATGTTCACTTGTAAAACAAACATCGGTAATGGTGTTTTGGTTGAAAATAGTGTTTTCAAGAATTAAGTTTTCCGTGATTGTTGTTTAGTGGTTTAAATTAGTATATGCATGTTGGGTAATGTGTATATGTGTAATTGGCATAAGTTATACATGTTAATTAGTGTTAGAAATTAAGTTATAGATATAAAATTTAGTTGTTACATTTCTTTTCGTGGGTTTGCGTTACTCATTAGTTTTGGTTGCCCAAATACCAAAAAATGGAGCCCCAAAGTAAAATTCACACCCAAATACCAAAATTTCACGCCCACACAAATAAAATTCGCCCCAATATTAATCTCATGCAAGGCGCCAATTGAATGACTTAGTTCTCATGGCTGTAAGGCGCGGAACAAAAAGTCTGAGTCGGACAATTTTGGCCTCCTGTAGTAAAATGGCCATAACGTTCTCATACGAACTCCGATTGAGTTGATTCTAGATGATCCGGAATGAGGACGAATAGACCTACAACTTTCATGCTTTAAGTGTTTTAATTTGAGGTCTATAACAATAGTTAAAATGGTCATCTTTAGGACTATTATATTTTCAGGGGCAATCGTAGGGCGTCGGGCATGCACATATGCATGTGTAGTGCTCCTGACCATAAAAGATGATGTCCTAACTTATAAAACATGTATATTAGTAAATATAATGATGCTTAACATTAATAAATAATGTATTAGATAAGTTATAGAAGCATAATAAGCATACACAAGAGAGGCAAATCCAAGTGTGATGACGATTGAGCGTCGAAACGCAGTGCCAAGTGTTAATGAACTTAAAAAGTGTTTTCATTCAATTGAAATGAATATTATAAGATATGGAATAGATTTAATATAAAACTAATAAGTCAAGACTTAAGCACTTGAATGAAATGCGAATATGAAATATAGTGAGATATAAGTTGAAAGTTAACACAATCTAATTGAACATTGTGTGCTAATTAATAGGAAAGATTATGAGATGTGGAGTAGAGTTTACATTACAATTACTATGTGTTGTTATGTGACTAATAGTTGATGTGTATGATTATATAATTGTGTAGGGCACGTGAAGTGCAGATAATTGTAAGTTTATTAAACTATTATTGGTAAACAACGATCAAGGCAAGTCTTTCTTTCCTATTTTCTACGTGGACTTGATGAACTGTTTTAAAATTGCATGATATGTTATACATGTTGAAATCATGAAATGTTAAAGTCAATATATGACCGCATTTGTTTTGGCTAAATAATGATGGTTGAGTAAGGAACTCAATCTTTATATTTGCTATGTGAATTAAAAGCATGTATGCCATGTTACTTTAATGAGATGTATATCGAGCATGTTATTATGTGCTATGTGATGCATGAAAATTTTTAGACTTTGTTGGGCTGTCGAGTTCACTCTTGCAAATAACCACTTTTGCAGGTTAAGATTTTAAGGTAAAGATATGTGCTAAGTGAGTTATAGAGATCTACATTCACGAAGATTACTTATATTTTATGAGAAATGTATTTCATATTTTGAACGTAACATGTTGTTGAATTGTAAGTTAAGCTATCCAATGTATATGTATATTTAGTTATGATGTAAGACTTTGTATAGTCATTTTGTTGTAACGATTCATGATATAAGATTGAATCAAAGAGATGTAATGTAAAGGTTGCGATTCGAGGCAAAAAAAAGAAGGAAATGTATAAATCGTTTTAAAATTATTAATGTATGGTTAACGCCAATTTTTAGTGTTTTTAATATCGAATAATGATGTAAAATTAGAGATTTAATGTATGGTTAACCAAGCTCTTCTTCTTCAAAATCTCAATAATCGTAGTCTCCCTCGATACCCTCTCTTCTTCCACACTTAACATAGAAGTAACCTCAATTCAGCTCCACACCACTCACCTAATCCAACTCTAACTCTCCTCATAAGAAATCAAGTGGAGACATGAAACCTTTTCAAAATCAACAACTCAAAATTCAAAGACTCCCACAAAATAATCTAACAACCATCCCACAATCCTAATCTTGACACATTACATAAAAAATTATTAGTTCCCAACATAGCCCAACTTCTTGCCAATCAGCAAAATTCGCCCAACACAAATCTCGACGCAGGCATGCTTCAAGCGCTATGAATTGCAGATACTAACAATAAGCGCCTGCCGCTTAGCATCCCAGGAGGTGATCTCATTCCAGCATACCGCTATTTTTCCTATCTTGACAGACAATACGCCCGCTATTAGTAGTCGAAACTCTAAAATTGCTCGAATTCTCCTTCCAATTATAACATTTTGATAGGCCCAAGGATTATCCTGCAACAAGCGAACAACCTATCAAAAGTAACATGAAATTACCAAAAACTAACAATATATCAAGCTAAACGAACATAAATCATAGATTAAAAACCTACTCATCACCCGTACGGACGGTCCTGCCCTTGAGCACCTCAGCCGGAACTCCTAGCAAGGATCTGACGGTAGTGGGGGTAATATCTGCCATACAAGGCACTTGGGCCCCTTCAAACTCCATACCCATGATAAACCGCCAATCTATCGACATCATCATCACCTCATAGTCCAACAAATGAAGTGACTGAGTCTGGTGAAACCAGCGCTCAGACAATGCCCTGAGGTAACCCCAGGGACAGCGGTGGGGAAGGATTGAAAAGAACGCCCAAAATCCCCAGTTATGCACAATCTCTCTATAGTCATGATGCAGAGCCTGGTACATAGAGTGAATGTTGAACCAGTTCCCTCGAGGCTGTCTAAAGCCGAGAACCTACATGAAATGTAGATCGACATCAAAATCCTTTACTCCTCATCAATAGGAAAGAAGGAAGATTAATATCTAACGTTATACCTCGTTGACGTGCAAGTTTATCGAGGGATGTCGACTCAAATCACCCATAAGTTCTGGGTTTGCCACCTGAATACTCGGGAGGTCCCTATGGGGAACATGTGCAGCAGGAGCGGGGTCCCAAACTGAAACATCCTCCTCTTCGTCCTCGACATCTGGCACAACCTGGACTGGACGTATCACCGCATCCACCAACTTATGAGGCTGTCTAATAGAACGGGGTCGAGGCACTTCATAAGCCATCCTCTGTACACCAGAAGTGGTCCTGCGGGAACTACTCGGCTGATTTGGATCCATAATATCTGGAAAAAAGTCTCCAAATCACCTCAGAAAGGGTGTGGTAATTTTTAACCCGGAGCTTTCTTTTCAAAATGCATTTTATGACTACATGCATGCATGCATTACTTTAACATACGTTTACAGTAGAGTTAAAAAAGCATGACTATTCAATGCCTACATTTTGAAATTATTTTCCATAGTCCCCTCTGTAAATAGGATTATCCACATTCACATAAGCATGACTAGGTGACCATTCGGTAGCACACCTGCCCACAATCAGATACATACTATATGCATTAAGAAGCCAAAGTCATCAATCCATAAGGGTAGTTTATTACCACTATTACTTTGCATTTTTACCTTTTGCTCATTTGTCCTTAAATAGAATAAGAAAAAGCAAAAAAAAAGGTTCCAATTTGACTGTCTCAAAAGTCAATTTTTTTCACATCATTATGTTCAGCATGGTTTAATACTAACATTTACTATGTTGAATATTTTTTATCTAGTCATTTGAGCATGCATATTCACTACTATGTGTTTAGATGCATTTTATGTGATAAGTCATTTTCCAACGGATAAAAAATGGAAAAGAAGACATGCATGCGTTATCAGGACAGTGCAGAACACTTGTACAGAGACAGAATTTGCAGAAAGACGTCCGAACTCAGCAGATCTGAAGAAAATCTCTCAGATTTCCTTCACGGCGAGACTTAAAAATGACTTAAAAAGGCAAATTTGTAGCCTTAATAGCACCACGGCTGGCCGCAAGTCCACCTACGGCTGCTACAGGTGTATCTGTGACACCCCTACATGGGTCCGACCCCTCCGGCTTGGTCCAATTCGAGTTGCAACAAAGTTCTCACAAGTTGAAAAGGCCAAATCAGGAATAAAAATGTTACGCGATTGAGCGGAATAGCTTACAATCCTGGTTTTCTCAGACCGAACCGTGGGTTTGCACATCACTCATTGGTGTTCGCCCGAGCATAGGCTACACTATGCCGATGATCTTAGTTGTTACAAGTCACAATTGGCAATACCTTACGCAGGTCCAATGCCGCCAATTCAAGGTCATCACCCTAATCCTCTCAAGAAAATCCCCAGCGGGGGCATCACGCGTTTTCATATGTCGAAGTACATATCCCCGGCTAGGGTATCATGCATTTTTCGTTGATGCATACATCATCGAAGATCAAGCAAATCCCCGGTGGGGGTATCACACATTTTCTGTTGATGCACACGTCATCGAAGATCAAGCAAATCCCCGGTGGGGGTGTCACACATTTTCCATTGATGCACAAGTCAATGAAGGTTAAGAAGACTTGACAGTTTGCCCAAGAGGGATGTTATCCGGTGACGTACATGTCAGCGAAAATCAGGCAACCCTAACAACACAAATTATTGGCAGTAACTCTGACAGAACATTGATATGTCCTGGCGATACAAACCAGGAAAGATCAACCTCATCGGGGAGGATCGATGATGGAATATGTTATACACATCCTCAAACAGATAAGGATACATCCACACAGAGTCTCTTATACGTGAGAGATACATCTTCAGTGTAAAGTCTGTATCAAGGATTCAAGACTTTGGTGATAACCCCAATGTCAACAATTCCAAAGATTCCTGGTAGCTGTGGATCGCACGTCCATGATAGTTCATCAGGCTGCTTATCTATTGACATCCCTGGTAGAAGAAATAGGGAGCCGGAAATCTTCCCACCATGTTGGGAAAAAATCCAACATATCATATGCATCATACATTTTCATCATGTTGCTGCACTTGGCATCATGTTTATCTTGTTGCATTTCAAGTGTCTAGGATTCTTTATCCTATCAATGCCATTAATTGCATTGCATGAATATGATAAAGAGGGTCATCTATAGACACTCGAAATTTTATGCACACCTGTCACTAACATTGCAGGAGGGCAGATTCGTCTTTTAGAGATAACCCTAAGAGATGATGCAGTTCAAATAGCAGAGATTCCACCAGAGAGGATAGTTCGGTCTCAGAGATAACCCCGAGATGCTCGGTTCCAGTCCCGGAAACAATACCAGGAATAGCAGTGCTAACCTTGGAGATAACCCCAAGGAATGCAGTTGCAGTTCCGGAGATAACCCCGGAAATGCTTTTTTCAAATGCATGCAATCAGCTTCAACCTCAGAACTCACATCGAGGCACTCAGTACAAGACCCAGAGATAACACCGGGAAGACAGGCACACCTCAGAGATAACCCTGAGGACCTTTAGTACTTGCAGCTGTCCAATCTTAGAGATAACCCTGAGCAACCCTTGTGAGGGGTAAAATCATCATTTTGCCACCTCGATTCTACATCGCGCCGTCTCAACATTTCATACATACATTTCTACATGGTAATGCCCACAAGAACCAAGGAGGTCCAATCCCGAGTGACTACTACGCAAGACAGCACACCAGATAGAATTTGAAGCTTGAAGACCAGGGGCATGGTACCATCTTCCTGACTTCGTACAACCTCTAATCCCATGTCATGGCGTAGCTCTCGATAACGGTGGTCCAAAATTGGTCTTATACACCTCAATCGGATGCCCAAATTGTAATTTTGAAAGTTCGAGCGGACATCACAGTGCACGCGTGCACGTACTTCGAGATGGCGGGACCCACGGAGCCTGGGGCACCTCGGGCAGCTACAGGTACATCTGCGGCCAGCCGTAGGTACACCTGTGGCTCCCCCCCTCTATAAATAGAGGGCGTGGGGTGGCCATTTTATAAGAAAAAAGGCGAGGAAGCCCTGTCAAATTTGCTCTGTACACACTCTAAACTGAGTGCTTTCTCATTTTAAACACGTGTGAGCTCACATATAGCTACTATTTTTATCGGTGGGAGCCAAGTGTTCATCCACTTACAGTTATAGAAGTCTTCTTTGACAGTCCACTGTAAGCCTTCTTACACACTTTAACGCCTTTCTCTTCATCTTTGCACACATTATTCTTCACGTTGAGAGTCGTGTTGCATGTGTATGCCCAGACTTCGGTCCGTGATTTCATTTTAGTTTGTATATATATATATATATACTTATATATATGAACTGTGTGTCAAACTCTGTTCGATGAGCCTAGACTTACGTCTGGAGCGTTTATTTGCTTTCGTATATATATATATATATACTTATATATATGAACTATGCATCGAACTCTGTTCGATGAGCCTGGATTTTACATCTGGTGCATTTACTGCTTTAATATACATATATTTATATATATCAACTATTGTTGAACTTTGTTCGATGAGCCTAGATTTTACATCCTGTGCGTTTACTGCTTTTATATATATATTTACTTTTCGTCACTTTGGAGTTTACTTCATGTATGACAATTGCTTTTTACTTTTATTTACATTTCCGATCCCCATGGAGGTGCTTCGTGGTGGCTTATCATGTATATATATATATATATATATATATATATATATATATATATATATATATATATATTATATAGCTTTTATATATAACGCTATCGCTTTCAGATTAATTACGGCATCATGTTAGCTTTAGGAATCATGTGATGATCACATGATTGATTCTCTCGGATCTAGATTCGGTTCCCGTGATGGACCTTTTCAGCTGTAAGCAGCTTGTAAATTTATTCATGGTGTTTGGATTTCCTTTGATGGTTTTCATGCCCATAAGGAATTCGACATTGTTTTATATATTATTTTCTCGAAGATGTTTCGCATCTCGAAAATTAAAAACAATCAAGCCGAACACTTAATAAAAAATGGAAGTTTAAAAGGTCTCAATTACTATTGAGCATAAGGGTTTGAAAAACCTTTTTTTTACAAAACATCACTGCCATATCTTGTTCAAAACTGAATTTTTACACAAATTCACACCCTGTGTATATAGGTGTGAACGAGGCCTCGCACTACTTCCATATAACTGCACATTGACCCCCCCACACACACATTCATATAACAATTTCTTGAAAAATGGCGGTCACTGTGGTAACACGGATGTCGGGGGGTGCCTAACACCTTCCCTCCACATAATCAAGCCCCCCGGACCCTAATGAATCTCGGTTTCATAGACCCGTTTAGCAGTGTCACATCACTGGGTCAATGTGCAAACCTTTTCCCAGTTGTGTTGGTACAACCATATAAAAAATCAACTGGCGACTCTTACAGTCAAATCGTCGACATATACATGTTGGACCTTTTCACAACTTGTTTTTTCAAACAAATCTCACCTAACATGAGAACACCAAAGAACAAGAACATAAAAGGGATAAATAAAAATCTCGACGTTGACAGCGAGTATGGCCTTCTCCAGCACCCTAGAAAAAGTGTTTAATTGAAACATTGACACTTTGCTATACAACTAGGGCTTCAGTCCCTGCTCGAATTGCCTAGCCTTTATCTCGTCAATATGCACTTGATACGTGGCAAACCTAGCCAACTTGTTGAATTTCTTCGCATAGTCTGGTACAGACATATTCCCCTGTTTCAACTCCAGAAAATGGACCTCCATTTGGTTATGCGAGCTGGTCGAAAAATACATCTCAAAAAACATCTCCTTGAACCTCTCCCAGGTAATCACACCTTCACCTCCCCAGACCTTATTTGCTTTCCACCAATAACTGGCTTTGGATTTCAGCATGAACGTTGTGTAGGTAGTTTTCTGGTCCTCTCTGACTCTGACGACGTCAAAAACCTTTTCCATCTCCATAACCCATGTTTGAAGTCCTTGAATGTAGTATTTGGTGGAGCTTGTGGTTGATTGTTAATCGCTCCTGTACGTAAATTCACCAACTGTTGAACGGGGTTAGCATTGGTGTCGTTATTGTTGTTATTCGTTGACCCTTCATGGGCTGGTCGACGATTTGGTCGTCTTCTTGGCGGCATTTTTCTGTTGAGAAATATGCTTATTAGATCTTTATTCAATTCTCTAAATATTTAAAGCTTAACTCAAACATTTTAACATAATCACTTAACACATTATCTCAAATAACTCTGATACATTTATTTAATCAAAAGTTTTAACAAAATATGATAGCATCACTGCTATTTACATTAACTATCCCGAGATAAAGGATCTACAGGATTTAAAACGTCAAAATATTCCTCTGTTTATAAACACATCGGAATTTATATTATTAACTGTAACGCCCGAGAATTTCGGATTTTGAATGAATTAAATTTTTATTTGATTATGTGAATTAAATGAATTTAATTGATTTATTCTATGAGTAAGATGTGGTTAGTATTCTGGCTTGGTGCTAGGATTAATTGTTGAGAATTATCAAGACAAAAATGAAGGTTTTCCGAGAATGTTTACGTAAAAATACTATTCATCCGATTTCATTCGTAGCTAGGGTTTGAAATTTTGAGAAACGTGTAATGATAGAATATGAAGATATTATGGAATATCCAATAATATTTCCGTTATGGCAAACGAAGTTTTCGCCTGCGGACTTAAAACCTAAGGGTTTGTGAAAGAGGTTTCCGAAAGGGAAATGAAATGCGTATAGTCATTTCGATGATTATACATATAAGATACGAGTATTATACTAGTATAAATATGAGTATGTTATGAAGAATAGTATGACGTATAATACGAATCTCGTATGAGTATTAGACAAAGAGAATACGGGAGTATACGCGTAGAATATGAGAGGTATTACTGGAGTATGAGTAAAGAATTTTGGGTATAATTCAATTGGACTTAAACAAATAGCAAGCCCAATGAATTCTATAAGCAAGCCCAAGTCAAATCCCAACATTAAGTTATGTCAAGCCCAATCCAAAAAGTAAACCGCGGGTCGAACCGGTGGGTCATGGGATGGGTAAAATCCATGGGGCAACCCATGGGATGATCCAAGAGGGAGTGGCCCGGCCACTTAGTGGTCAAGTAAAGTGGCAACTTGCTCACCAAGTACTTTACTTGGTGGTAAAGTTGATTAAGGAGGTGGAATAGTAAGGAGGTGGGATGTGGACAATTTTACCCCTTAAGTTGGTTTTCTATATATACAAAGCTAGAGCTGGTTAATTATTTTTTTACAAAGCTTGACCGATACATATTGAGAGAGAGAGAAAGAGCTAGAAATGCTTAATCATTCTACTTCCAAGCAAACCAATAGACGGTTATCAAGAACGTTAATTACTTCAAAGGTAAATTCTCATAAACCAAAATCTTCATCTTTTTCGATTTCTTTCTCGTAGAAGAATCTTAGATTGGAGGAGCATGTTTATGCAGGAGATATAAGGATGTCTATTAATGACCAAATCATTGATATGTCATGACCAAATAGAAATCGTAAGTGTTTACTTAAGTTAAAAACCGTAGAAAGTCTTGAACGTGAATTTAGTTATGAATAAACGATTTGAAAACCGTTAAAGCTAAGGAATGTGCCTATTGTTTGGTTAGACTGACTATGATGAATCAATGGAGTTTTCCATTTGATTTGGCTTATAGAACACGAGTAACGAAGTTATGGCGAATTTTACGAAAATAAACGTTAAACGTCGAAAACGTAAAAATCTCGGATTAATGGTCAAAAGTTTCCTTGTGACATGAAAATGTTGGTTTCCAATGTCAACACGTGAGATAAGGTAATTAAGAGTCGTTGGAAAAAGAATCGTCGCATTTCGACTTATAACGAAGAAAATGAGTATTGAACGGTCGAAAACGTTAAACGAACGCTTAAAAATGAACTCAAAGGTGAATTCCAAGTTAACAGATTCAAAAAATGTGAAATTCTTATATGAACACATAAAGGATGTAATTTGTGAGTTGTAGGCTTTCGAATGGGTCAATTCGGATATAAAACGAAGAAGTTATGAAGCCGTGAGTTTCGTTAGAAAACCAAAACTGTTTTGGGCCAAATCGCATGTATTGTGGCGGCGTAGCAAATGCCAACCCAGTGTATAATAATGGTTAATGCCACAGTATTGATTCGGCAAAATTATCGAGAGGAAGCTTGTATACCGAGTTTATACTAGAGTTGCCGCTACAGCAGCCCAGAGTGTAAAAATGTTGACCAAGTTAGGTTTTTGTTTCATTTGAATGTAGACCTAAGGTAAGACATTGAAGGTACTTAATGTACATAATAAGACTAAACTTAAATCTCTTATAAGGTGATAATGTAAGAAGAGTTAGTAAGGTTTAATAGAAATTAAATGAAGAACGCGAGAACGTAATAAGTAAACCGTAAATGACGTTCAACGTTGGTACTTAACCAATAATGATCGAATGTCGGTTAGTAATGTAAAAATGTTAACAAACCGTAATGAAGTATAGAAAGTCAAATCGACTTTAATAACAAAGTTAATTCCAATAAGACATAGAAGAGAAAGAAGTTGGTTATAGACAATAGAGTTAGTTTGTTTGATAACTAATTACAGTGTGCTATGTGAATATATCATGTAGATCCTGTAAAGACTGAGAATTATTGAATTATCTATTTAAAGACGCTTGAAGGCAAGTCTTTCTTAAACGATTGTCTAACCTTCGTGTTAGCCAAGTTTTATGTGATGCATGTTATACAATGCATGAATGATTTTAAAGAAAGTGTCGATGCCTGTTTTAACTCGGCTAGACTAATACTGAAGAGTTGATTGATTTGATTACAAGTCTTTCGATATAGAACTGTTAACGCTATCCTATGCCAAGTATTTGGTACGGATGAGAAGGTAAGTTTGTCTATGTACAAATAAAAGTATTTTTAATCGATTATTCGATGGGCACACGAGGTTGCCAAATTGTTAAGCGTAAATACGTTTAACGTAAGAGTGTTGATCAACATAGAGTACAATAGGCTGATAACCTAAAAGTGCTCGTAAGTAAAGACGGACGGATGGCCTTAGTGCTGGATGTCCTTTTCAAGTATGAAAATGAAAAGAGTATGTTCATGGTCTATTGACCGGTTCATCATTCCTAAGCTATTATATATACTCTGGAATTGTTGTTATGAGAAGTACTAGTCAAATGTTTCATAGTGCTTCATAGTTAATTGTTCTAATATTGAAATAAAGCATGTAATTGTTAAGGTGATATTCATATGATTATTTTTTAAGACTTGCTGAGCTAGTTATGCTCATTCTTGCTTGAACCATATGTTTGCAGCTAAAGTCGAACGAACTGAGAGTTCTAAGCGAGATAAAGGCAAGGCTAAGATGGACAATTAGTCGTCCTGTAATAGATTAGTGTATTTGATTGTAATATACTTATGAAGAACAACGAATGTATTCGATTTATGAACCTGGGAAAGGATTTATTACAAATGTAATACAAAGATAGTAATTACACTCATTTTATTGTTATCTCAATGGAATGATTATATGGATTGTAGTATCGTGGATCACCATTTGTCAGGTTAGAAGATACCCGGATTTGGGGGCGTCACAGGTTGGTATCAAAGCATTAGGTTATAAAACTTAAGGGGGGAAGAACCTTAGTCTAATAACCTCGTTAGGAAAGGAAGAGTCCGAAGAAAGTTAACTCGAGCCAAATGAGTTAATAAGGTATTGAGGAAACTCAGTACCGAATGATTTAAAAGATGAAAAGTAACCCTAAATGGATTAAATGTGATTTGTGCTTATATTATTATGTATTATGTACTAATCAATTTGTTATGTGTTATTCTAGATGTCGGTCGATAGCTTGATGTATAGGGATATACATGTGGTCAGCGAGGAGTCCGTGAACAGGGTTAAGATAGTACATGTGCCTATAGCAGACATACTTGTAGTGATTCTAGAAGAGTCAGAGCCAAAGGAATATTACTCGGAGGAGGATTATTCTGAGGAGACCATGCGAATAGCATCATATCTGAATATGATGATAGATGTGGAGGATGACATGGAGGTGACATCGATTAATACGGTGATGCCTGCCCTAGAGTCGACACCTACAAAGACTATGAGGGTGATGTAACTCTCAGTGCTTGACTGTAATGTGCAACTTCACAATATGGTGCAACACCAGAAGGAAGAGATCAGTGATCTCTACGGTGTGAAGGAGTCTGCAGAGTCAGACTATGAGATAGAGCATGATGAGAAAGTGCTCATGACTGACATGACTAGGGACTATAAGAACGAGGTCGTAGAACTTGGTGAGAAACTGTCTGAAAAAGACCAGAAGATAACACGAATGTCATATATAAATGACAGTGCGCATGAGGATTTCAAGCTTAAGATAGCTTGTTATTCTATTGAGTAGGGACAAACTCGACATACTATAAGTCGAGATATTGTGTCGATTCTAGCGAATGAGAAGCATGAAAATGCTGTTAGGCAGTATTAGGAGTTAGTATAGTACATACTTTTATGTAGTGACGTAAAACCCTCTTTTGTATAATTAAAGGGTAGTCTTTTTGTAAATCCCAATTTTTGTGGAAGTCAATCGCGGGATATATATGTAATAGCTTTTGGGCTATGGAAAGAAACTTGTAAATAGTTCTGATCTATAAAGAAGCATTTTAATATAAGGAAGTTTTTTATATGCTTTATTGTGTATGAGTTATTGTTCAGTTGTTTGATGACTAATAACAAAGTAAGCAAAATAAGTAATAACGGAACTTTATTTATTTAATCAGAAATGCCGCCAAGAAGAAGACAACGTAACCAAGAGGCGGAATCGCATAATGATAATTTGGGTCCTAATAACCCAATCGCAAGAGTTCAAGAATTTATTAACTAGTGCATTATTTAATCAAGTCGGGGTAGAGCACCAGAGACCTAGGGTAGCCCGAATGACTACCTTTAAAGAATTTAAGAGTGTAAGTCCACCCGAATTTAAGGGAACAACAGACCCAATGGAGGCCCAGACATGGGTTAAGGAAATAAAAAAGGCGTTTGTTATTACAAACGTAGCTGAGGCGTAAAAGACCTCTTTTGCGACCTACATGATGAAGGGGGAAGCCAACTACTGGTGGGAGGCTCACCAGGGTGGGGTTGGAATAGGTGATGTTACATGGGAACAGTTCAAGAAGGTATTCTTTGAGAACTACTTCCCTACTAGCATGCAAGGGAGGATGGAGATTAAGTTCCTCGAACATAAACAGGGGGACATGACTATTCCCCAATACGCGACCAAATTCAATGAACTGGCAAGGTTTGCTCCACACCAAGTGGACACGGAGGAGAGGAAGGCTCGTAGGTTTGAGCAAGGCCTAAAACCCTGGCTCTATAGTAGGATATCGGTTTTTCAGAGTGCTTCCTACGGGACCATTCTGGAAAAGGCGATAATAGCGGAGGGTGGTAGTGAGGCGTTGACCCAATACCACAAGGATAGAAAGAATAGAAGTAAGGGAGAGGGAGGAAATAAGGCAGAGTTTGCCAGCAGTAGTGGCAATGTGCCTAAGAGGAAAAATTTTAACCCCGGGAATACTGGGGTGAAATAAGGGGATCCTAAACGTAGGATGGAGGCATGCAAGACATGCGGTAAGACTCATTTGGGAGTCTGCCTGAAGGGGAAAATGGGTTGTTATAATTGTGGATAGGAGGGTCACATATCTCCCAATTGTCCTAATCCTAAGAAAAGCCGAGGCTATTTTGTTTGTGGGTCGGTGGACCACATGGCAAGAAATTGCCCAAAGAAAGGGGCAGAGGGTAGTAAAGGTTCTGGTAGTGGCAATTTGGCCATTACTGGACCAAAACCATCATTGGGTAGACCCTCAGCCCGAACATTTAATATGACCGTCCAAGATGCGGTTGCATCATCGGATGTAGTAGCAGGTATCATTCCAGTCAATGAAATAAATGAATACGTGTTATTTGACTTGGGTGCTACTTGTTCTTTTATAGCATGTGGATTTGCTAAGCAATTGGGATTAAATCCTGAAAAGTTAGAAATACCTTTAGACGTTAAGGTAGCAAACGAGGAGATAATTCCCATTGAACACATTCATAGGAATTATTTCGTAGATATCAGGGGTAATAGATTATCGGTAGATCTTTTACCGATAAGGTTAAGGGAATTCGATGTGATTCAGAACTCATTACGGGCATTACGAGTTTCTGGTCATGTCGTTTGGGTTGATAAATGCGCCAGCCACATTCATGGATATGATGAACAGAGTGTTCAAACAATATTTGGACAAGTTCGTTGTAGTGTTCATTGATGATATTCTAGTCTATTCTAAGACGCTAGAAGATCATGTTGAACATCTAAGAATAGTGTTGGAAACACTACGGAGGAGAAGTTGTATGCGAAATTCACTAAGTGTGAATTTTGGCTTGAACGGGTACAGTTTCTAGGACATGTTATGATAAAAGATGGCATATCCAGTAGATCCAAATAAGGTGGAAGCGGTGAATGAGTGGGAACAACCAAAAATGCCAACCGAGGTTATGAGTTTTCTGGGGTTAGCGGGATACTATAGAAGGTTCATTCAGGACTTTTCTAAATTAGCTACTCCATTGACAAATCTGATAAGGATGTCGGTGAAGTATGAGTGGACAACAAAGTGCGAAAATAGTTTTCAAGAATTAAAAGGAGGTTGAGTGAAGCACCTGTATTATCCTTACCAGATGATACGGGGAATTTTGTAGTTTATAGCGATGCTTCGCATAGAGGACTAGGTTGTATGCTCATGCAGCACGACAAGGTCATTACGTATGCATCACGTCAGTTAAAGGATTATGAGAAGGTCTATCCTACTCATGACCTAGAATTGGCAGCTGTAGTGTTTACTTTAAAAATATGGAGACATTATTTATACGGGGAAAATGTGAGATATACACGGACCATAAAAGTCTGAAATATATCTTCACACAGAAGGAGTTGAATATGAGGCAGAAAAGGTGGTTAGAATTGATAAAAGATTATGACTGCGATATCTTATATCATTCGGGGAAGGTGAATGTAGTAGCCGACGCGTTAAGTCGAAAGGGTAGGAAAAAGTTGTCAATGTTAACAACTCAGAATGAGTTAATAACAGAGATGGCTAGGATGGAATTAGAAGTTAAGTTTCCAAGGGAAACAACAGAAATGTTATTTTCAATAGAGACTCGACCAACGATAGTGGAACGGGTTAAGGAAGTACAGATAAGTACTGAAGAATGCGAGCGTGTGAAAAAGATAATGAAGGGTGACGTGAAGACTAAGTATAACCTTGATAAAGAAGGTTTACTTCGTTTTGAAGGAAGAATTTGGGTTCCAAATAATTCTGAGTTGAAAGAAGAGATTATGTGTGAGGCTGATAGTTTGAGGTACTCGATACATCCTAGTAGTACTAAGATGTATCAAAACCTTCCTCAGAACTTTTGGTGGTCGAACAAGAAAAGGGAGATTGCAGAGTACGTTAGTAAGTGCTTAACTTGTCAGAAAGTTAAGGCTGAACACCCAAGGCTGAGTGGATTGTTGCAGCCACTAGAGATTCCGGAGTGGAAATGGGAGCATATCACCATGGACTTTGTGGTGGGACTTGAAAGTAGTATGCACACAAGCCAATCATGTTTGATGATAAAGCATATACTTTGTAACAATCTTATTCATTTATTAATAAAAAGTATTAATTTATTAAAGGCTTTTAATTATCTACATGATGCTGTTTTATAATATGTGATAAACCCATAGTTTTAAGCAATACTTTTAGAATAATGATGATGATCATTCTAATGAGATCTAAATTCTCAGAAGGCTTAAAACTAAACTAGTTCCCAATCATTGGATTACTAAATTGGGGATTAGTGAATCCGGATAGATTGGTACATACGTTGCTCGCTCATTAGATGAGGATGATTGATCTCATGATCATTTGTGTGGAGACACTAAAGCAAGTATGTAGGTGCTTATTAGAGAATAAGTTCACTGAACGTGGCTCGCTAAGGAATACCTAATAGAGTTTTAATTGCTTGTCAATAGGAATTCCTGTAGTGATAGTAGTACAAATGATCCTTGGACTTGAGACCATCGTAGTATCTTGTGTATGATAAGTTATACTTTGACTTATTCCTTAAGACCCTTAGGGTATATCAAAGGGTATGCTTGGGTATAATAAGTTGTACATGGAGATAATGTATGATCAATAAAGAATCTACCGCTTCTAGTAAAAGAAGAGAAATGTCCTATGTGATTCGATAAATGACAACCCAGTAGTCCTTGGCCAAGACAGAATGAAATTAGAAAGGAGTTTCTAATTTGCATTATTTGGTGTTGTGCATTTAAGAGTCGAAATACATATAATTAAATAAATAAGACTTGACAGTAATTCCATGTCTTATGTTTAATTGGGACATTGTATGGTGGAAGGATTGAATTGTACGGTAACTATTTATTCAAAGGTTCTTTTATGATTAGTGTTGAAATCTATATAATATGGAAAGTCGTTGATCGCTAGGGAGGCTTATCCCTATTGTAGAATAAATATTATTTATTTAAATAAATTAATATTTTAATTTATTTATTTAAATAAGATTAGAATTGTTCTAATTGATTTATTCACAACCTGTTTTAATATGGAGAACCTAAAGGGTCACACCATAAAAGGAAGAATAATTATTTAAGAAGTTAATGGCATAATCGTAATAATAAGTTAAGTATATTTAATTTAATCTATGGTGATAGAATAAATTAAATAGCTTAATATTTATTATTTAATATTTTGGAAATATTAAATATAAATTAATAAGAGGAGTCTTATTATTATTATTATTATTATTATTTAATTCCTAAAGGAGTTTGGGAATTAATTAATAAAAGTACTCTCATATATCCTAATTAGATTAGGAGGCTAAATAATTAAAAGAGTTTAATTAATTATCTCTAATAAGATTAGAGAGCTTAATTAATTAAAGGAATTTAATTAATTAAAATAAAACACAATTCCTTAATTGTTAAGGAGGGTTTCCTACATCTATAAATAAGAGGAGTCTTATTATGGGTGAAGGGGTTAGAGTTGTTGTTGACTTTTTCACAACATACGTAATTCCAATAGTTGGAGAGTACGCTCCTTTTCTATGAGAGATAGGAAAAATTAGGGTTTTGTCAAATACCCATCTTCTTCAATCTTTCTTCTTGCTTGGTGGATCACCTCTAGAGGCCAAACACTTTGGTGGCTAATGTTGATCAAAGGAAGGATCCAACCCGGTGGATTCAAGTTGAACGCGAAAGGATTTGGAGGTGAACTTGTACCTGAGGAAGCTCGAATCTTCAAGGGTACGATTCTTGTTCTTTATCTTTTCATGTAATTAATAATTGCGCATAAAGGATGATCAAGGTATATGGTTTGTAAAATTTTAAACTCTGATTTTTACACGTTTCCGCTTATTTGTGCAATTTGATTGCGTTTATGAATATTAAATACCTAACAGTGGTATCAGAGCCAAACCTTTATACAAATTATTAATTGTTTTAATTTGATATGTATATTAATATGTGTTTAGAACAATTTAATTGGGCATAATTTGTTATATAAAATTTATTTAGAAATAAAAAAAAGAAAAGAAAAGGAAAAGCCGATATTATTCACGGATAATGTTTTGATTTTCTATATCCTATTTTTTCCATGAATTCCTTTCCGTATCTTGATTCATTAGGTTAATATATATATATATATATATATATATATATATATATATATATATATATATATATAGAGAGATAGAAGAGATCAGTCATACCCCTTATCTTACTTACATAGTACTCTCCCCTTTAGGATTTTCTTTATACTTATGATTATTATATTGGTAAATGTCATACTATACTTTTAGCGATTTACAACAACATATAGCGTCATTAAAAAAAGTATAAAAATATTTATGTATCGGTAATAAAACCGTCTGTTAAAAGGGGGACTTTTCTTTTCTTTTCTTTTTGCTTTGTTTAAATATAAGATATAAATACTTTATCCGATCCTATATATATATATATATATATATATATATATATATATATATATATATATATCACGTGTATATATGTTATGTTATAATATGATTTTTTATATATTATATGATTATTTGCCATGTGAATCATTTGGTTATTAACGAGGCCGATGGGTGAAATCATATATGATTCGTGTAACTTAAAACCTAAGATTATCATAGTTATATATATGCTATATATATATAGTTATATATATATATATATATATATATATATATATATATATAAGGTTAATATATATATATATATATATATATATATATATATATATATATATATATATAATAAGTTTATTTTTTTATAATTAAAATAAAAAAAAAGTTTATTTTAATCTTAAAATTAGATTTCATGCTAACTAATTAGAGTTGGAATTGGATTCCATTATAATTAATTGGAGTTGAAATTGGATTCCATATTTCCTTAAATAAAGGAGTTTATTTAGATATGAAATAAGATTTCATATTATTCAAAATAAAGGAGTTTATTTATGAATACGAAAAAGAATCCGTATTTCCTTAAATAAAGGAGTTTATTTAGATATGAAATAAGATTTCATATTATTCAAAATAAAAGAGTTTATTTGTGAATAGGAAAGAGAATCCGTGTTTCCTTTGATAAAGGAGTTTTCTTCTTCTTTTTTTTTTACTTGGAATTGGATTCCATAATTAATTAAAAATAAAATAGTTTATTTTGGTTAAAGATTTTGATTAAAAAAAATAGTTTATTTTATTCAAAATTGGATAAATTAAAATAAAAATGGTTTATTTTGATTTAAATTTGGATTAAAATAAAGGAGTTTATTTTGATTCAAAATTAGATTTTATACTAACTAAATTTGCCCATTAAATGATATCAATATATATATATTGAATGTTTATTATTCATGAGATGAATGTTATTTATTGATGCATATGGTGATGTGTATGATAATAAATGAGATTGATTATGGACTATTGACCAATGTGATTGGATTTTATTTTAGTTGGATGCATGAATGTATGAATTTTATTAAATGGGGTCTGCGTACCTCGTCTTCTCTAATTTTTTCTTAATGTAAATTCTAACTCCCTCCTATGTACTTCCCTTTGACTGCTGATCAAGGTTTCTATTTATTTTAAATAGTTTTGTAATAGGAATAGTTAGAATTAATTTTGAAGAATTGGAGATCAAGGAGCAAGGAGCAAGGAGCACTTGAAGACCCGTTTGTAATTGAGCCCAAGTTTAAATGTAATAGTTATATTTAAATATTAATTCTTGCAACCCTAGGGTTTGACCTTTTGGTTCACCTGGTGGCTCTAGTGAACCAAACTAGAATAAATGTCCATAATCAATCCAGGTAGAATATAGTATTCTATATGTGCATGCTTATATATATATATATATATATATATATATATATATATATATATATATATATTATTATATAAACATGCTATATTAATTAATATATATATATATTTTATATATATATATATGCATGCAGCTAAACAAGATGAGACAAATTAATAACAAACCCCTCAAATTTTTTATATTAAAGTCCTAAGCGTTCAAAGATATTTGGAATATCGAGCGTCGCCTTCTAGCATGATAAAAATAATAGAGTATCAATTAATTATTATAAGTTTGTTGTGTCACCACACAAGGCTTATCTTAATTCTTTGAGATGTTAATTTTATCACATTTGATGTTTATAAAGAAAATTGAACAATATTGTTTTTGTTGTGTCACCACAAGGATAATATTTTTCTTTTTGAATATATGGTGTGCTAGGTTGGACTTAACTTAAATCATTTTAGTTCGGATGTGCCACACACTTGACCATTATGATCTAAGAGGCAAAATACAAGGAGTTGCATAGTTGATGTAATTGACAAGAGTTGTCTACCTATTTATTTATATATAGTTTGTTGTGTCACCACAAGGCTATATACATTTGAAATGGGATCCTTATTCTCACTAGCATATCTTTAATTAGATTTTTAGAGAACTATATATATTGAGGTAATATAGTTTGAAGAAAATAGTGGGAGATACCAATTTAAAATAAGACCTAAATTATTTTGGTAATTAATAAAAGAATGTATGCTAAAATGTTGTTAATTACAAATTCATTTCTGAAATTTTACAATGTCTAAATTACTATCAACTTGCGAAGCATATTAGATGATATTTAACCGAACCGAATTAAATGGATTGGTTAAGGAAATTGAGAAAAGTTCTCACGGCTGAAAAGCTATCTTATGTCCTTAATATGCCTATCCCTGCAATGGTTGTAGACAATGCCTCTGAGGAAGAGATTGCTACTTTTAGAAAGTGGCAAGATGATGCACAGTTAGCTCAATGCATCATGCTCGCATCCATGAGTAACGAGCTTCAGCGTCAGCATAAAACTATGGATGCTCCTACTATATTCCTGCATATCAAGTAGTTGATGGTGAGGAAAGTAGGACTGATAGATATAAGATATCTAAGGAGCTCTTCCGATCTAGAATTACCGATGACACTACAGTATAGACAAATGTCCTTAACATGATCAATTTGATTGAACAATTAGGACAACGGGTTTTGTCATGGATGGAGAGTTGAGCCAAGATTTGATCTTGCAATCACTCCCGGACTCCTTTCACAATTGTTGTGAATTTTTCATATGAACAAGCTAGATATCAGCCTCGCTGATTTTCTTAACATGTTGAAAAATGTTGAGAGTCACTTTCCAACCAAGAAAGACCATGTCTTAATGCTAGGGGCCAAAGGATCTTCTAAAAAGAAGAACGATTCAAAGAAGGTAAACAGAAAGGCAAAAACAAAGGATAATAAGAACAAAACTGATACGGATAGCAAAGGAGTTTGCTTCCACTGCAATAAGCCTGGACACTAAAAAGAAACTGCGAGAAGCATCTTGCAGGGGCTAACCAAAGAAGCTTAGTGAAGTTTCGGTAACAAATATAGTTTTTGTTCATGATTAAAATAAATTTTTCTTTAAGTCAAGGTTCAACTTGGGTATTGGATACCGACTTTGGTTATCAAAAATATAGATTTATGAAGGGACCAAGCAGAAATAGAAAGCTAAACAAAGATAAGTAATCCTATGTATGGGAAATGAAGCAAATGTTGCTGCATTAGCCATATGAACTTATTGTTTAGCATTGCCTACTGGCAAATCTATTAAGTCGATAAGATGTTATTGTATTCCAGTTCTCATTAGAAACATTATTTCCATTTTATTGTTGGACAATAAAATCTTTGGTATTATATTTAAGAACAATTGTTGTTCTATTATAATAATAATGTTTTGTATAGAACTTGAAATATTACTTAATAGATTTTGTATACTTGACTTACGTGAAAAATAATTTTGCAAATTGAACAAACTAGTATAAGAAAAGGAGATGATTATTCAAAAAGTTGAATGTGTGTATTTGCTGAAATACAAGTGTGAATTATTTGAAAGGTTCAAAGAATTCTAAAGTGAAACAAATTGGCAAAAGTATTAAGATTCTTTGATTAGATCAAGGAATAAATACTTGTATAATAAGTTTCTAGATCATCTCAAATGGTTTTCTCATAATGGGCCTCCTCGATCTGTGATAATTGATTGATGTATCTGAAAAGGAAAAATCGTACCTTGTTGGACATAGTGCGATCCATAATGATTTTACTGACATTCCGGTATCCTTCTGGGATAATGTTCTAGAAATAGCTGTATATCTACGAAAAAGGTAACCTCAAAATCCGACCCCAAGACTCCATAAAAGTTATGGATAGGGAGGATCCTTAATCTTAAGTATGTTAAGATAAGGGGTTGTCCAACTTATGTGAAAAGGTTTCAAAGGATAAGCTTGAGACAAGATTTGACAAGTACAAATTTGTGGGACATCCTAAAGTAAGTTTAGGGTATATGTTCTATAATCCTACTTAGCAAAAGGTGTTTGTTGCGAAACACACTGCCTTCTAAGATAAAGATGTTTATCATTGAAAGGGCTAGTGAGAGGATAATAGATCTTGAAGAGTTCAAGAACCACACACACTATAAGTCAAATAAGAGGAACACATAGATAGACCTATTATACCTGGCAAGATCGTAAATCTGGAATAATAATAAGAAGATACACAGGAGGTATGGATTCATCATGGATGATGATGATGAGGTACGTATCATAGAAGATGATGATCCAGTTACATACGATGAGGTAAGAGTTGTAGACACTTAGAGAAATGGATTGAAGCAAGCTTCTCAAAAATGGAACATTCGTTTTGATGAAATAAATCAAAAGAGTTTGATTTTATCACAAATAAGAATGAACCTAGTGTGTACAAAAGGGTCAGTGGGAGCGTCGTGACATTCCTAGTATTATATGTTGATATATTACGGATAAGGAATGACATACCAATGCTATAATCAGTAAAGATAAAGTTGTCTAAACATTCCACCATGAATGATTTGGGAAGAGTATCTTAATTGGGGATACAAATCTATATAGATAGATTTAAGAGGATGCTTTCGATTTAACCCAAGGAGCGTATATTCATTTGATGCTAAAGTCGTTTAGCATGGCAAACTCAAGAGATGTCTCATGTTGATGAGCCACAGGTGTATCTCTCTTAATAGTCCCATAGACTCTAAAAGAGAGATCTCATGAGTAACTATCATGTATCTGAATGAAATATCTGACACACGATGTTGATCGATCATATTCGGAGAAGTTCACTTTGTGAGTCGGTGAAAAACATCTTAAAGTACTTAACCGGCACTAAGGATGTGATCATATTCATGGTGAATCTAAATTAAAACTAGAGGGCTTAACAAACTCAAGTTTTTCAGACAGACCAAGACGACAAAAAATCCACTTTAAGGTAAAGAGTTACCTTGAACGGTGGTGCAGTGAATTGGAAAGGTTCCAAACAGTAAAGAGTTGTTGGTCTAGTGAAAGACAAAGTATATAGCTATAAATGAAGCTGCAAGTTGATTGTTTGGATGAAAAGTTCATTACAGAACTAGGAATAGTTCCTAAGTCTCATCTTGGATCTAAACATGTGTTGTGGCACTTTCATTTGATTATAGGAATCATTGAAAGATGGAAAATCACTATAGAGATAGTGGACTCTCAAGAACAACATTACATATCCATTAACTAAAGCTTATCCAACAGTAGGATAATCGTCACTTAGAGAAGAAGGGTATGAGATACCATGGCGATTGGCTTTAGTGCAAGTGGGAGATTGAAAGTAGTATGCACACAAGCCAATCATGTTTGATGATAAAGCATATACTTTGTAACAATCTTATTCATTTATTAATAAAAAGTATTAATTTATTAAAGGCTTTTAATTATCTACATGATGTTGTTTTATAATATGTGATAAACCCATAGTTTTAAGCAATGCTTTTAGAATAATGATGATGATCATTCTAATGAGATCTAAATTCTTAGAAAGCTTAAAACTAAAATAGTTCCCAATCGTTGGATTACTAAATTGGGGATTAGTGAATCCGGATAGATTGGTACATACGTTGCTTGCTCATTGGATGAGGATGATTGATCTCATGATCATTTGTGTGGAACACTAAAAAGCAAGTATGTAGGTGCTTATTAGAGAATAAGTTCATTTGAGCGTTGGCTCGCTAAGGAATACCTAATGGAGTTTTACTTGCCTGTCAATAGGAATTCCTGTAGTGATAGTAGTACAAATGATCCTTGGACTTGAGATCATCATAGTATCTTGTGTATGATGAGTTATACTTTGACTTATTCCTTAAGACCCTTAGGGTATATCAAAGGGTATGCTTGGGTATAATAAGTTGTACATGGAGATAATGTATGATCAATAAAGAATCTACCACTTCTAGTAAAAGAAGAAAATGTCTATGTGATTCGATAAATGACAACCCAGTAGTCCTTGGCGATGCGAAATGAAATTAGAAAGGAGTTTCTAATTTGCATTATTTGGTGTATGTATTTAAGAGTCGAAATACATATAATTAAATAAAATAAGACTTGTGATAATTCCATGTCTTATATTTAATTGGGACATTGTATGGTGGAAGGATTGAATTATCACGGTAACTATTTATTCAAAGGTTCTTTTATGATTAATGTTGAAATCTATATTATCTGGAAAATCGTTGATCATTTGGGAGGCTTATCCTATTGTAGAATAAATATTATTTATTTAAATAAATTAATATTTTAATTTATTTATTTAAATAAGATTAGAATTATTCTAATTGATTTATTCTGTTAGGTTTAATATGGAGAACCTAAAGGGTCACACCATAAAAGGAAGAATAATTATTTAAGAAGTTAATGGCATAATCGTAAAAATAAGTTAAGTATATTTAATTTAATCTATGGTGATAGAATAAATTAAATAGCTTAATATTTATTATTTAATATTTTGAAAATATTAAATATAAATTAATAAGAGAGAGTCTTATTATTATTATTACTATTATTATTATTTAATTCTAAAGGAGTTTGGGAATTAATTAATAAAAGTACTCTCATATATCCTAATTAGATTAGGAGGCTAATTAATTAAAAGAGTTTAATTAATTATCTCTAATAAGATTAGGGAGCTTAATTAATTAAAGGAATTTAATTAATTAAAATAAAACTCAATTCCTTAATTGTTAAGGAGGGTTTTCTACATCTATAAATACGAGGAGTCTTATTATGGGTGAAGGGGTTAGAGTTGTTGTTGACTTTTTCACAACATACGTAATTCCAATAGTTGGAGAGTACGCTCCTTTTCTATGAGAGATAGGAAAAACTAGTGTTTTGCCAAATACCCATCTTCTTCAATCTTTCTTCTTCCTTGGTGGATCACCTCTAGAGGCCAAACAATTGGGTGGCTAACGTTGATCAAAGGAAGGAACCAAACCGGTGGATTCAAGTTGAGCGAAAGGATTGGAGGTGAACTTGTACTGAGGAAGCTCGAATCTTCAAGTATGATTCTTGTTCTTTATTTTTTTTTCGTTTAATTAATAATTGTGCATAAAGGATGATCAAGGGTATATGGTTTGTAAAATTTTAAACTCTTTTTACGATTTTTATTTGTGTAATTTAATTGCGTTCATTATTACAAACCTAACGGGACTTCCAACGCAATTTGATACGATGCTATTAGGATTTTTACCTACTTATGGAGTACCAATTCATGCGAATACTATGCCCATCTCAAGTACATTTTAGTCTCAAGCTTTAGTGTTTACGTATTTTATGTTAAATTGCATTTCGCATACTTAAAACTCCTTTTGGTGAATAAGTGCAGGAATTAGCTTAATTTGGTGGTGATATCGGGCACGAGGCTAACGAAAGCGTAAGGCGAAGCAAAAGATAGGATGTGCATAGGAGTGAGTGGAGCATGGATGGACAAGCATGGATAAACATAGGACATGTCAAGAGTGAAAGAAAGAACATTGCAGAAACCAAGCTAAGGAGCTAAATCAGAAGACAACAATTGCAAGTCGCTACAGGCAAGATAATATAGCTTGAAGCGCATACCACATGAGGTCCCAACAAAACCAGTGACAACCCATCGCAAGTTATGCTGCCCATGAGAAGGACAAGCCTAGGGAGCGCGCGCCCACGCGAGACCGGCCAAACATACGAACCTACTGCAAGTCTCGCGGCCGCGAGAGTATCAAGCTGGAAGAGCGCGCTGCGCCAAGCCAAGCCCCTCAAGTCATTGATTTGTTTTATTTTATTTCCAAATTTTAAAGGTTGTATTTGATTTAAAAACGATTCCTGACTGGTGTCAGGGGTATCACTTGACATATTATTAGTTTTTTACGATCTTTTACTTGGTAATTAGGGTTTTACTCTCTGAAGAGGATTCCAACGTAGTAAGGAGGCCATAACTCTACTTTTTTCTACTCCTTCTTGGGATTTTCTACGAGAGCGGATTATTATATTAGTTTTTGCCCGAATCTTATGAGGATTGAATATTGATGCGTATTCAAAGAATTGGGTTTGATAGTTTCATCTTTCATCTTTCAATTGTCGCTTATTGATCATGTTTAGATTTGATCCCATAATGGCTTTTGGTTCACCATGAACTAAACTCCATTATGGGATTCTAACGGATTTTATTATGTAGTTTGATTGCACGCTTAAATGTCCGGGTTGTTTTGCATATCATATGGGATGTCTTTATGATTGTTTTGCATACATGAATGCTTGATCACCATTCGCTTCAAAGATTTGTATGGAATTGACAATGAACATGCAAATATGGATCGTAATCATGATAGTATACGATATAGGGGTCGTGTTATATGGCTTATGTATTTCGTGAACTGTATGAGATATATACCGCTTCACCGTATAAGTTAGAATAAGAGCTTGAACTTAAAATCAATATAGTTGCAATTTCACATGTACATATAGTGATGTTGGTTATATTGATGATTACATAGAGTCTATCATCCGTGGATGTCTGTAAAGTAGGTCTTAGTGCATTGAAAAATGGCTAATACTCTTTTAGTGCTCTTGGCTACTTTCCTATGATATGTGAACAAGTCATGCATGATAGTGGCGATTGAATGAAATATTAAATGAAGTTAGAATCCCATTAGTTCCAATATCATTTATTATATCGCTTTTTATTGTTTTAGTTGTTATTTGTAGTTCAAGAACAAACCAAGTTTAATCCATAGTTTGAGCATATAAATATAGTGATTTAATTAATGAATAGTAGTTTGCTAAACAACTTTCTCTCGTGGGATCGATACTTTACTTGCTCAGACATTTGTTGACGCATGTATGCTTGCATGAGTTAGAGCTCTTTTGTTAGTCATAAAAAAGAGGCAACAAGTTTTTGGCGCCGCTGCCGGGGAAAGACGTTTAATTTAGTATTATTATCATTAGTTTTAAGCTATATTATATGACTTAGACAATTCTAGTCTTATCTCATTTCAGCTTTTTGTTTTTGTTTCAGAATTTGATAAATTTTTATGCGATACCTGGCCAACCAACCCCGAAGTTAACACCTTTTCGTGATAATATAAACGGAGAGGTTGGAAAGCTGTGTATGAGAAATTTACAAGAATAATTGGAAAACACAATAACTAATACGGCAAATGAGGCACAAGGAGAAGATCAAAGAGAGGAGCATAGGGCTCAAGGAGTATTCCATGCCCAATATTAATCTGGACTTCACCTAGCATAGTCGCACCAAATGATAGCAAAAGAAACACATTCGAGATAAAAATCGCACTATTCAAATGGTGCGTAACACGCTTCATTTTGGGGTGTTGCACAGATGATCCGAATGAACATCTATCGAAGTTTCATTGAAATTTGTGATACATTCAGATACAACGGCAGACGGAGGATGCTATTAGACTAAGGTTGTTCCCATTTTCATTGAGGGATAAAGCAAAAGTTGGCTTCATTCTCTACCAAAGCAGGATCTATAACTACATGGGAGGATTTAGCACGTAAATTTTTAGCTAAGTTTTTCCCAATGGCTAAAACCGCCAAGATGAGGACAACTATCTCTCAATTTGAGCAACAACAGTATGAAGTCGTTATATGAAGCATGGGAGAGATACAAAGAAATGTTGAGAAAGTGCCCACATCACTAAGATGCCGATTGATGGTAATCAACACGCTTTATAATGGATTGGGATGGCAATGAGACCGATTGTAGATGCAAATTGCAGCAGGAGGGGCATTATGGGCAAAGAACTATGAGGAAGCCTATGATCTTATCGAAACAATGGCATCGAATGATTTTCGTAATCCTACATCCCGAATGCCACAAACCAAAGTTGCAGTGTGTATTGAGGTTGATGCTATTACTCAAATTGTCAAAGATGATGGCAAACCATGGCAAAGAAGATAGATACTTTGGTCAAGGAAAGGTAAAGACGGTTGCCTTTCACGATGTGAGATTTATGCGGGGTCACACTCGATGGATCAATGTGCTATCACTCGTAATCAAGCAAGATGTGAGCAACTACGTAAAAGACCAAGGCCAATTTCGTAACACATACCACCCCAACAATGTAAATCATCCAAATTTTAGTTGGTCGAATAATCAAGGGAATCAAAGCAGACTCAGCTTTTAACCAAACAATCAATTTTAGCACAACAAATAAATACCAGCTTTAATCCTAGACCACCCTTTCCGCCAGATTTTCAACAACAACAACAACAACATCACACTCCAAATTGCACCTCAAAGAAGAAAAGAAATCGTAAGTGGAGGAGATGATGATGAAATACATGGCAAACACGTGGTTATGATCAAGAGCCAAGCAAAGGGCTATAAAGAACTGAAACTCAAATGGGGCGATGGCTTAAACATGCTTACTAACAGCCCCTGTGGTTCATTGCCAAGTAATACGGAGACAAATCCAAGAAGAGAAGGGAAGGAACAGTGTCAAGCAATCACATTGAGATCTGGTAAAGATTTGTCGAATTCATCAAAGTCGCGCACCAGTGACCATGCAAGAACAATCACAGAATACAAGGAAGAAGCTAGCACTGCCGAGGAGGCAGCAGGGAACCAAACAATGAGAATGAGCAGAAAATTTGGAGAAATCTGAGGATCGGCAGGAAGAGAAAGACAAAGCAGGCTCAGAGGAGACATTCAAGAGTCCAGTACCACCAATTCACATTCAAGTTCCATATCCGCAGAGATTAATTAAGAAAAGGGAAGATAAATAGCCAAAGAAATTCTCGAGGTGTTCAAAAAGTCGCAGATCAACATACCATTCGCCGAGGCATTGAACAAATGCCCAACCTACGCCAAGTTTATGAAGGGTATATTGTCAAGGAAGAGGAGATTAGATGAGTTTGAGACAAGAGAGCCTTGACAGAGGAATGCAAAGCAAAGGCTTCAATGTAAATTACCTCCAAAGTCAAAGGATCCAGTGCAGCTTCACAATTCCATGTACCATAGGAAAGTTGAACTTCAAAGAAGTGTTTATGTGATCTTGGGGCAAGTATAAATTTGATGCCCTTGTCAAGATTTAATCACTTGGGATTGCTTTCCAAAGCCGACAAACATTGCATTGCAAGCTAATGGACAGATCCATCACATATCCACGGGACTTGTTGAAGATGTGTTGGTTAAGGTAGACAAGTTTATTTTTCCAAATTGACTTCATCATTCTAGACTACGAGGAGGACAAAAGCATACCAATAATACTCGGGAGACCATTCTTAGCCACAAAAGTGTAACGTCAATAGATGTGCGTAAAGGTGAACTCACTATGCGTGTCCAGATCAAGAGATCACTTTTAACGCCTTTAAAGCAATCACCACCAACGGATGAAGAAGAGTGCTTCCTAGTCGACGCGGGTGGATTGGTGCCTACAGTGATAAAGTACGTAAATCGAGGGATTATGGACCATTGATATGTGCAACGGGTGAAAATTCAGATTTGAAGGAAGAGCCATCGACGAAAAGATGAGGTCATGAAATTTTAGGGTGCAGAGGACACACGGGAAAGCACCGCAATTCCATCCAGAATATGAAGCTCGTAGACAACAAGCTAATTGACTATAACTTAGCTACCGGATGGGAGGCAACCCATTATTATTATTCTCTCCATTAATTTGTTTTCAGATTTCATTTTGAGTTATTTCAAGTAGTTATATCGAACTCCTTTTTAATTGGATACTTGATGTTCATGCTTAAGAGTGTAACAAGAATTGTTGTGCGAATCATTGCAAAATGTTAGTGTTATGAGACCACTACGTCATGCCTTAACACGATACATTAATATCTATGCAGGAACCATCATTGACTAGGCACCACCGGCAAAAGCAAGTGAACCGAAGTTTAGCATTGCAGATATCAAGATCATCATACCGCCAGCAAGATATAGTCAAGACAAAATCATGCGCCACCAAGCCAAAAGAAGAAACAAATCACCAAACATTCGCCACAAGTCTCAAAGAATAACTCGCAAGCTACAAGGCCAAGAAAAGAAAAAACCAAACATTCTCAAGTAAGTCTCAAGCCGCTACCCATCTTAGTAAAAAAGCGGCAAGTTACACATCGTTTAAGACAAAGGTTAATAGTTTAAAAATAGAGTTAGGGACCATTTGACTCTCATTTGGGATATCAATGTAAGTTTAATTCTCTCACTCTCCATAACTCACGCCGCTATCTCTTCATCGCCATAATTTGTGTCGCAGCATCTCTCAATCAATTAGCCACGATTCTCTCCTCATTCAAAGTCCATATCTCCTCAACTTCTCCAAGAGTGCTATAAAGCTAGGGTTCCTATGTGGAGTGCGTAAACAAGTGTGAGAGCTATCAATTCTTCAAGCTTTTCTTCTTTCCCCACCATATAATCTGCAAGTAAGTACTAGCAAATACAAATGGGGCCTAAGCGAGCAAGATCTATTACTTCATCTTCTTCTTCCTCTTCAAGCAAATAAGAGGTCGACATTGTGGATCACACCAAATTCCTCAATTTGAAGCTCAACAAGAATACTACCGCATTGTGGCAAAGACATTCATCAAAGAGCGAGGATTCAAGCCGAGAGGGGTGGATGGCCAACAGGCGCCATGATTCGAGAGAGAGGGTCAGGTGGGCCGACTGGCTACTCCAATACCCGCTCCTATGAGCGTAGTCCGTGAATTCTATGCCAATGCCAAGGTCACTATGAGCGGATATCTCTCGTTCGTGGTATCGAGGTAGATTATGTAACCCCGTGCCATCCGACTAATTTTCAAAATTATCGATGCACCGCCAAAGGGGGGTCACTAATTGATAACCGGCGCCATTTGGAGACCGATATGGAGCCGATCATTGCAGAAGTTATGTGTACGGGTACGAAATGGACGATAAAGTTGGCACAACACACCACGCGCTATTATTCCTCACGCAAATTTCTAAATCGCTATGCAAAAGCATGGAATTTGTTTATATACGCCAAGCTCATGCCTTCCGCCCATCAAAGACGAAAATATCACGAGAGGGCACGCTTTCCGTGGGGGCATAATCACCGGAAAGTACATCGACATCGGTCATCTCATTCACGAGAATATGTTGCGCTATTTACTGGAGTAACGATTGGGAGCATTCCACACGCATCCGTGGTAGCCATGCTTTTGTGCTAATCAGTGATGCAATCGGGGAAATGAGCGATGCAATACCCAAGCCAGACATTACTCATGCCACGATCGAAAAGTTCAAGATCAAGCAGTGGTGTACCGCACTCCACGCGGACTAGGATTCATCCTTCATCCTATTTTTCCAGAACAACAACAACCCCCGCAAACAGACGAGGCGGGCCCGTCCACGCACGCACGTGCCACCAATGGCGATCGACAACTCCGAAGGTTGGAGCGCAAGGTCGATGCCATGTATGACAATTTGGGCACATTTGCGACGGGACTCACAAGGGCTTTTAGCCAAGCATTTATGCAACAAGGAACAACACAAGAATGGCCTCATTGGGAACCACAAAGACTATATCCACCACCGGATTCACCACCCGAGGAGGGTGGCACCACCGATAATTAGGGGAGTTTTCATACCTTTTACCTTCATTCAATCGGGACATTGAATATTTTAAGTTTGGGGGTATTAGGTAGTAGTTAGTTTTTTTATTAGTTTTGCATATAGTTTTACATGATTCATATAGTTTTGCATGATTAGTTTAATTTTTATGTGCATGTTTAGATTACATTTTAGCATATATAATTGCATGTTGCATACCTCACGCTTCTTACTGCTTAGAAAAAATTTTGTCTAGCCAATGATGAGAGTGAAGTTTTTAAATGATTTTTGAATATTTTGGATAACATGAGTGAGATATAACGCTTTATACAACGAAATTCATAATGTCGTGTACATGCTCTCTGGCTTGCACAAATGTGTTCACAAGCACTTGTAGGTATAAGAAGTACGTGTGTATCGCTCGATAGAAAAATGTAGTGTTAAAAAGAGAAATATGTGTAAAGTGATTTTTGGGCTTATAAAACATCGATTTTTAAACTGTGGGAACACATGGGTATCTCTGTATAAAAAAAAAAAAAAAAAAGAAAAAAAGTAGAAATAACATGGCTAGTCTTATTTCAGGGCCCTGGCTACTTGAGTAAGTACGCCCGAGGGGATTGTCTCTACACCTAGCGCCCTAAGGTCTTTCATGGTCTGGGAGTCGTTGGTTGAAAGCTCGCTAAGGGGTAGTAAGTGTGCCTAATGGAGTAAGACATTGCACAACCATGAAGAAAAGAAAAAAAAGAAAAATAGAAATAAACACCGCATGAAAAAGTGCGAAATTACCGTGTGTAGTAGAATAAAGCAAGCTTAAGCCCATTGTTGAACCTTAGTTTATTTTAAGATGTTGAAATAGTCCGAGTCGCATATATATACATAAGTCTTGATTTAAACTATAATTTTTCTGGTTTGAGCAAGATAACATGAGCATTCTACACCAAATCAAGTATCATGCTAACACAACACACACACACACAAAAGATCTCAGATAACATTTGTGAATTATATGAGTATATGACTTTATGCCTCATAGCTTGGTTGAATTTGTATTCTCAAATCTAGAAAAATTCGCTGAGGCAAATTAGACTGAATTTTTATGATGGTTGGGACAATGTGAGAATTAGTTGCATAATAATATAGTTGCATTTTTATTGCTCATTAGTATGCATTGCTTGAGGGCAAGCAATGGTTCAAGTTTGGGGGTATTTGATAAGTAGGATTTTTACCTACTTATGGAGTACCAATTCATGCGAACTATGCCCATCTCAAGTACATTTTAGTCTGTTTTAGCTGCATTTTATGTTAAATTGCATTTCGTGATACTTAAAACTCCTTTTTATGTGAATAAGTGCAGAATTGCTTAATTTGGTGGTGATATCGCACACAGGCTAACGAAAATGTAAGGCGCAAGCAAAAGATAGGATGTGCATAGGAGTGAGTGAGCATGGATGGACAAGCATGGATAAACATAGACATGTCAAGAAGAGCAAAGAACAACATTGCGTAACCAAGCTAAGAAGTCAATCAAGACAACAATTGCAAGTCGCGTGGCTATGGCGACAAATATAGCTTGGAAGCGCGCGCCCGCGCGAGGTCCCAACAAAACCAGGACAACCTACATCGCAAGTTAAGCGCGCCATGAGAAGGACAAGTTTAGGAACGCGCGCACCACGCCATGAGAGACCAAACAAACATACAAACCTATCGCAAGTCTCGCTACCGAGAGAGTATCAAGTCGAAGAGCGCGCTGCCAAAAGCCTCAAGTCACGATTTGTTTTATTTTATTTCCAAATTTTAAAGGTTGTATTTGATTTAAAACGATTCCTGACTGGTGTCAGGGGTATCACTTGACATATTATTAGTTTTTTACGTATCTTTACGGGGTAATTAGGGTTTTACTCTCTGAAGAGGATTCCAACATAGAAGGAGGCCATAACTCTATTTTTATACTCCTTCTTAGGATTTTCTCTATGAGAGTCGATTATTAATATTAGTTTTTGCTGGAATCTTATGAGGATTGTTTATTGATGCGTATTCAGCAATTGGGTTTGATAGTTTCATCTTTCATCTTTCAATTGTCGCTTATTGATCATGTTTAGATTTGATCCCATAATGGCTTTTGGTTCGCCATGAACTAAACTCCATTATGGGATTCTAACGGATTTTATTATGTAGTTTGATTGCACGCTTAAATGTCGGGTTGTTTTGCATATCATATGGGATGTCTCATTATGATTGTTTTGCATACATGAATGCTTGATCACCATTCGCTTCAAAGATTTGTATGGAATTGACAATGAACATGCAAATATGGACTGTAATCATGATAGTATACGATATAGGGTCAGGTTATATGGCTTATGTATTTCGTGAACCGATAGACATATACCGTTTCACCGTATAAGTTATAATAAGAGCTTGAACTTAAAATCAATATAGTTGCAATTTCACATGTATATATAGTGATGTTGGTTATATTGATGATTACATAGAGTCTATCATCCGTGGATGTTGTGTAAGTAGGTCTTAGTACATTGAAAATGGCTAATACTCTTTTAGTGCTCTTGGCTACTTTCCTATGATATGTGAACAAGTCATGCATGATAGTGGCGATTGAATGAAATATTAAATGAAGTTAGAATCCCATTAGTTCCAATATCATTTATTATATCGTTTTTATTGTTTTTTTAGTTATTATTTGTAATTTGAGAACAAACCAAGTTTAATCATTAGTTTGAGCATATAAATATAGTGAGTTAATTAATGGATAGTAGTTTAAGTTAAAAAACTTTCTCTGTGGGATCAATACTTTACTTACTTTGTATTACTTGTTGACGCATGTATGCTTGCATGAGTTAGAGCTTTTTTGTTAGTCGTAGAAAAGAGGCAACACTATTCATCCAATTTCGTTCAGAGCTAGGGTTTGAAATTTCAAGAAACGTGTAATGATAGAATATTAAGATATTATGGAATATCCAATAATATTTCCGTTATGGCAAACAAAGTTTTCGCCTGCGGACTTAAAACCTAAGGGTTTGTGAAAAAGGTTTTCGAAAGGGAAATGAAATGCGTATAGTCGTTTCGATGATTATACATATAAGATACGAGTATTATACTAGTATAAATACGAGTATGGTATGAAGAATAGTACGACGTATAATACGAATCTCATATGAGTTTAGACGAAGAATACGGGGAGTATCTGGCGCCAGAATACGAGAGGTATTACTGGAGTATGAGTAAAGAATTCTGGGTATAATTCAATTGGACTTAAACCAATAGCAAGTCCAATGAATTATATAAACAAGCCCAAGTCAAAGCCCAACATTAAGTTATGTCAAGCCCAATCCAAAAAGTAAACCGTAGGTCGAACCGGTGGGTCATGGGATGGGTAAAACCCATGGGGCAACCCATGGGACGATCCAAGAGGGAGTGGGCCGGCCACTTGGTGGTCAAGTAAAGTGGCAACTTGCTCACCAAGTACTTTACTTTGTGGCAAAGTTGATTAAGGAGGTGGAATAGTAAGGAGGTGGAATTTGGACAATTTTACCCCTTAAGTTGGTTTTCTATATATACAAAGCTAGAATTGGTTAATTATTGTTTTACAAAGCTTGACCAATACATATTGAGAGAAAGAAAGAGCTAGAAACGCTTAATCATTCTACTTCCAAGCAAACCAATAGACGGTTATCAAGAACATTAATTACTTCGAAGGTAAATTCTCATAAATCGAAATCTTCATCTTTTTCGATTTCTTTCTCGTAGAAGAATCGTAGATTAGTGGAGCATGTTTATGGAGGAGATATAAGTATGTCTATTAATGACCAAATCATTGATAGGTCATGACCAAATAGAAATCGTAAGTGTTTACTTAAGTTAAAAACCGTAGAAAGTCTTGAACATGAACTTAGTTATGAATGAATGATTTGAAAACTGTTATAGCTAAGGAATGTGCCTATTGTTTGGTTAGAATGACTATGATGAATAAATGGAGTTTTCCATTTGATTTGGCTTATAGAACACGAGTAACGAAGTTATGGCGAATTTTGCAAAAATAGACGTTTAACGTCAAAAATGTAAAAATCTCGGATTAATGGTCAAAAGTTACCGTGAGACTTGAAAACATTGGTTTCCAATGTCAATACATGAGATAAGGTAATTAAGAGTCGTTGGCAAAAGAATCGTCGCATTCTGACTTATAACGAAGAAAACGAGTATTTAATGGTCGAAAACGTTAAACGAACGCTTAAAAATGAACACGTAAAGGATGTAATTTGTGAGTTATAGGCTTTCGAATGGGTCAATTCGGATATAAAACGAAGAAGTTATGAAGCCATGAGTTTTGTTAGAAAACCAAAACTGTTTTGGCCAACTAGTGCACAGAGGCGGCGGCGCAGTGCCAACCCAGTGTATAATGGTCGTGCCGCAACGCCGAATCTGGGCAAAACTACTGGAGAGTGGCACCGCAGCACCGGTAGTGTAAAAATGTTGACCAAGTTAGGTTTTTGTTCCATTTGAATATAGACCTAAGGTAAGACATTGAAGGTACTTAATGTACATAATAAGACTGAACTTAAATCACTTATAAGGTGATAATGTAAGAAGAGTTAGTGAGGTTTAATAGAAATTAAACGAAGAACGCGATAACGTAATAAGTAAACCGTAAATGACGTTCAACGTTGGTACTTAACCAATAATGATCGAATGTCAGTTAGTAACGTAAAAACGTTAACGAACCGTAATGAAGTATAGAAAGTCGAATCGACTTTAATAACGAAGTTAATTCCAATAAGACATAGAAGAGAAATAAGTTAGTTATAGACAATAAAGTTAGTTTGTTTGATAACTAATTATAGTGTGCTATGTGAATATATCATGTAGATCCTGTAAAGACTGAGAATTGTTGAATTATCTATTCAAAGACGCTTGAAGGCAAGTCTTTCTTAAATGCTTGTCTAACCTTCGTGTTAGCCAAGTTTTATGTGATGCATGTTATACAATGCATGAATGGTTTTAAAGAAAGTGTCGATGCTGCTTTTAACTCTACTTAGACTAATATCAAGAGTTGATTGATTTGATTACAAGTCTTTCGATATAGAACTGTTAACGCTATCATGTGCCAAGTATTTGGTACGGATGAGAAGGTAAGTTTGTCTATGTACAAACAAAAGTATTTTTCATCGATTATTCGATGGGCACGTGAGGTTGCCAAATTGTTAAGCGTAAATACGTTTAATGTAAGAGTGTCGATCAACATAGAGTACAATAGGCTGATAACCTAGAAGTGCTCCTAAGTAAAGACGGATGGATGGCCTTAGTGCCGGATGTCCTTTTCAAGTATGAAAACGAAAAGAGTATGTTCATTGTCTATTGACCAGTTCATCATTCCTAAGCTATTATATATACTCTGGAATTGTTGTTATGAGAAGTACTAGTCAAATGTTTCATAGTGCTTCATAGTTAATTGTTCAAATATTGAAATAAAGCCTATAATTGTTAAGGTGATATTCATATGATTCTTTGTTAAGACTTGCTGAGCTAGTTATGCTCATTCTTGCTTGAACCATATGTTTGCAGCTAAAGTCGAACGAACTGAGAGTTCTAAGCGAGATAAAGGCAAGGCTAAGATGGATAATTAGTCATCCTGTAATAGATTAGTGTATTTGATTGTAATATACTTATGAAGAACAACGAATGTATTTGGTTTATGAACCTGGGAAAGAATTTATTACAAATGTAATACAAAGATAGTAATTACACTCATTTTGTTGTTATCTCAATGGAATGATTATATGGATTGTAGTATCGTGGAGCACCATTTGTCGGGTTGGAAGATACCCAGATTTGGGGGCGTCACATTAACTACCAGATAGGTTTTCAAATAATTAAACTATTCCTATCATTGCCTACTAAGGCGTTGAATAGCTTTGCTATGCGCTTTTTCCATAATGCGGGACATCATCCAGCGATCTAGCATGTACGATGGTAGTCCTTCAAACTGAATTAGGTATCTCATAACCCAATCATGGGCCTCATCAATTGCATTTTAAAGCGTAGAGTGCGTCTCCTCAAGCTTAGCCTTCTTCTCCCGGTAGTTCTCTTCTGCAAGATCTGCACGTCGTGATTCCTTAACCCAGGCCTCCTTTGCTATGGCCAGCCTTGCTGAGTTCTCTTCCAGTTCATTCTTCAATTCCTCTATTTCCTCTTACTTTTGCTTGGTTTGACCCTTCCTGTGAACCAAATCCCACTCTACGTTTCCCAGACTTGTGTGAAGAGCCTCAACCTCTCCATCCCTCTGCTCGATGGTAAGTTGTTGAATAACCGTCTGCTCCCTCAGCTCCTAAAAAGTATCTCGTAACTCTATGTTACGGTCAAATAGCTCGTCGTACATCTCGGCACTGATAGAGTTCGATGGGAACTCATCTTCCTCCTCTTCTTCCTCAGGGTCCTCCTCTGGATCAGACTCAGGCTCATGTTCCTGACCAACAACAGTGATCGACGGAGATGGCTCTCCCTGTACCAACTACTCCCGGACGACATAAATGTCTTGGGGCTCCTCCTTTATAGGTACTCGGGGTTCCTCCTCCCCAGCTTGACTAAATCCTCCAACATCTGACATCCTAACAACACAATTTTAAGTTTTAGTTACTAATCGATACTCGCGAGCATATAAGTTTATCACATAAGCACATAAAGTCTTTTATTATCTTCAATGAATTAAGGAATTCATTTCTTAGAACTCGATAAGAGTTTATCATCACTATGTTCTCATTCTTCTATAAGGCTACTATGTAAGGTTTTTCCCCACCCAAGGTTCATAACCTACAACTTTGATACCAACCTGTGACACCCCCAAATCCGGATACTTCAATCCCCACGTGATTTGGTGTTCATTGTACAAACATCATATGTCTATATACCTATAATAAAAGAAAACCATAAAATAGAAGGAAATAAATCCTCTCCTTAAGAAGTTACAACATCTGAATATAAATACATCAATCCTAGGTCATACTAACCTTAAATCTCAAATGCGGAAACATAAACAAATATTAAATCTTACACAACATTAACACAAGTCTGAAACATAAATACATTAAATAAACAACAAGTCTTCATCACTTGTTAATCTTGCCCTGGCCTTTGCTAGTAGAAGGCTCGTCAGACCTTTCGTTCTTAACTACAATGTTATTATTACGCAAGAGTGAGCACGATTGCCCACAAGTATAATAGTGTAACAACAATATAATAACATGTGAGTGAATCAAAGACTTCTGAAAAAGGAACCTTGACTTTTGAATAAAGAATGAATAACAAGAATAAAAAGAACTCTTGAGGGTCATAGGAACCTTGAGCTACGTCCTAGGTTGTCAAGTGTTTATACTTGAAACCTTTAACAGTCATAAGAATATGGACTCTTATTCTCGTACTTAGGAGGATTAACCCTTAGTACCATACTATGCACAATATCTCAACGCTAAAGCATAAGTAGTCCCCTATAACAGGGTTGTTCATCTCAGTTTGATATTAGACTCCGCACCAAAGGAAGTTTGGTTTTGATAAACTCAATAATGGTTCTGAAATTTAGAACGCTCATCAACTATGGACTAGTCGAATCATTAAGGTATCACTAGTCTTACAAGGTTTCAAAATAAACCGATACTCAATTCGAATAATAATTCTAAAAAGGTATACAATCGAATAAATATTGTATAACTAAATTCCTGCTTTAAAAGAATTATAGCATCTAAGATGAAGTCTTGAACTTGAACAATTAAGATCAAGAACTTACTCGATATAAAATACAAGTCTAAGACTTGATCAATGAATAATTTAGAATTTAAGGAACTTTCTTATCAAAAACAATTTACGAATAGAATACTTGATCAATGTAAAAGTAAGGTTTAAAATCTTGCCTCGTGCACAAGCTACGACTAATTCACATTCCTTATTAAATCCTACAAATCAATACATTCACAATACCCATTAATCAATAGGTTGATACACCTATCAAATCCAAACATTGGTCTTTGAATACGTTATTTGTGACACCCCCAAAATAGGTATACATCACCCATCTTGAGTCGCCAAATACATGGTACAAAATTCAAATACAACTTAATTATACAACAATCGTGTAAAATACGACAAAACATAATCTAAGAGTTTTAATAAGAATATTGTCATCTAGACAATATCCGCACTTAATGGAGTCTCCATTACATTTATTGTCACACTATTTTATAGAATAGTGAGGACTACTAAAACAACCATCTGGACCGTCAATCTGTTCCCCGACTCGCCCCAACTATATTCTCATTTCCTGAAGAGAACAGTGAAAGAAAGGGTGAGTTCAACTAGCCCAGTAAGAAATATTATGACTAAGATAATGCAGAATAATTTATCGTTAGCCTTCAACAGTGTTAAACTGATAAAATATAACAAACATCAAGTTTAACTACAGCGGAACAAGCAATCCCTTGGAAGAGTCAAGTAGAGAATAAAATCTACAATCTTCTATGATTTAAAAGGTTTTTCATCACTTTAATCGCTGAGACTCAGCTTAACAAATAAACCACATCATCCCTGCACTACGGCCAAGGATATTCATTAGTATCACGACCACAAATTATCCATGCACTACGGGCCAAGGATATTCGTGTATAAATCAATGGTCATGATCATGCCAACAATGGTCCATCAATGCATTACGGCCAATGAGGACTTTTACCACATCATTTGTAACATTACAGTCATGATTATACCGAATAATCCTTGGTCATAATCACACCAAGTCCATCTATGCACTACAGGCCACAGATGACTTTCAACATATTATAAACATGAGGATGATGACAATGATATAAGAATTTAATAAAACAAGTTCAAGGATAAATTTTTAAAGATTTATAATTTAATTTATCCAGAAATCAATAACGTCCAAATTGTCAACATGATACTATTTTGTGGAGTAAAATTCAAGAATGCTCAGAAGGATATTTCCATGAAAAGATACTGGATGAAGCGCAAATATCCAGGATATTCTACTAATTTCATGGAGTATATATAGAAGCCAAAACTTTAACCAACTATGTATAATAGAATATATGAAACTGTAAATGGATTTTTGCCCGCCATGCGATAATCCATGTAGACAGATCATTTCCACAATTTAATAAGGAATGAATACGAAGGATCATTCACCATGCATGCGGTAATCCACATAGACAAGTTATTCCAACAGAATAATAAAGAATATAATAACAGAAGAATTCACCAGACGTGTGTAATCCGCACAGACAGGTTATTCCAACATACTGAATGGAACCAGGTCATACGTAACCCGCACAGACATGATATTCCAACAAAATAATAAATAATGGAACTAGGTCATGCGTAATCCGCACAGACAGGATATTCCAACAGAATAATAAAGAATGAAATAACAACAGAATTAACTAGGCATGCGATAGATCGCATGCATGTGTTATTCCAATGTAATAATAAAGGATGGAATAATGTAAGAATTTCACCATGTATGCGGTATTGGCGATGTATAAAAGTTATTCCAAATATATTAATAAAGAATGGAATAACAACCCTTACGAGTATGGAAAGAAAATAACCCTCTTCATGAATACGAAAGAATAATACCCCTTACCTTCGAAGAAGACTGGTAACTGGAATAGTGAGGTAGCAGATTTCTCTTCTTCTTCTTTCTCTCTATAATTTCTCTCTATAATAATTGCTCTATAGCTTTAGTGAATTGGTGAGAAATGAAGGAAGAATGAGCTTCTATTTATAGGAAAATATAGTTTCGATAATTGCACGTTTTGGGGCTCAAAATATTACAATATAATACTTTCCTCTTTTTCTTCATTTTTAATTTAGTCCTACAAGTATTATCAAACTTGCACCACCTCCCCTAATAGTAAATAATGTGAATTAATAGTTCATTCATGTGACTTAATAGTATAATCATGTGACAAAACTAATTACAGTATAGTACCTTCATCTATACCTCTATTTTTAATTTAGTCATGCAAGTATTATAAATCTTGCACCACCTCCCCTAATAGTACATGAATGTGAATCAATAGTACAAACATGTGAACAAATAGTTATAAGCATGTGAAATAATAGCAATTAATTTCTCATTTATCCGATTAATTACCCGATTGGCCAATATAACCTCCAAACATCAATTATTATCGAATAAAATGTCGATTTTCACTAACACTAATAATCCCAACACAATGGAACTATCAATTTCATCTTTAATCAACACAACTTATTCATCATTAATATTATAACTCATAATATTTAATAACTAGGTCGTTCCCAGGAAAGAGGGGGCTTTCCGATAAGGATTTCTCCTTATTGGCGAGCAATTAGGTGACCAAACCTCTCCTTGATAGAACTTCTAGACATTGTCAATATTGCAAAAAATAATATGAATAACTTTGTCGTCTCAATTATTGATTTAATAATAATAAATATTATGCAGATGATACTGTGACAGTAATTGAATCAATAATATGAGAGATATGATGCAGCAATTACTGTAGAAATAATTGAGTATAACTGAGTGACTTCTCACGTAAGCATTAATAATCAATACCGTGTGCTACTATGCAACCACGCATATTACTGTACTTTTACTACTGGGTAGTTCAATAGTTTAACGGTAAAACTTTCGCCGTTATTTTTATAAAAGATAATTCTGTCGTTTTCTAACTACGACAATACTTCAGTTATGGGGTCCACCAATGATTGTGCCGTCGTACGAATATTCCCTGTTAAAACAAATATTCCCCGACCAATCGAATATTATATAATCACTTGCATACTTTGAAAAATTTGAAAATATTACCCACAACTATAACATTATATCAAATCCACACCATAATATTCAAAAATATATTTCGAGAAAATTATTCATTATTCATAAAAGTTGGGGTCTTACATTATTGGACTTTTAAGTCTTATTAATTAATCACGTAGCATAAGTTAATTAAAATATTATTATATGCTTGACATGTCATCATGTTCATTACATTAGGTTTTAAAAACACATTTTTGAAACTTGAACACATTTTTGAAACACATGTTCTTCGCAACGGCGCAACTATAACATTATATGCTTGACATGTCATCATGTTCATTAACACATTTTTGAAACACATTTCGAAATTAGGTAGGGGCGCTATTGCGCTCCATTTGTTCTTTTTGGTAACGGCCATGGACGCTACGCTGACAAATAAGCAGCGCCTACATTTGTTCATTAGAGCGGTGTGGGCGCGCTCCATTTGCTCTTTGGGAGGTATGCCACCACATGAGATGCAAACCATTCTCAGAGTTCATGAAGAACACATGTAACATCCCAATAAATCCCAAATTAAACTAACACGAAGAATTTTAATGCTACTCATGAAGTGTAGACTTCACAAAAACATCACACAAAGCCTTTAGCATGATTCTAACACTTTAATTCACGTAACTACACAAATTACAACATTTAATTCCACTTTTTTTTTTATATTTTGTAAAGTTTTGATGAAAAATATGAATTTTAACATTACAGGTTCGTTAATTCACCAAATTCATCCATTTAAATTATGTTTTGTTCGTTTCAACATACATAAGCATATACAAGTGTCAATTGTTTTATACAACATATGATTAAAGCATTTAATTTGTACGTAATGGCCATATATACAACTTTTATACTCTTTAACTACACAAAATCCAATTAACACATAATTACATGAATTTAATCACTGTGATTCATGTATACATGATATATAATATGTTATGAACAATTTGTAATACGTTTATAGACATATAATCAGAAATTATAAAATTTCCCATTCACAGAGAACTCAGTTGGGAGAAAAATATAATATGTGAAATATTAAAACTTAGATTAGGGTTTACCCTTGCTTTCTCTGTTTGAAGGCGAAACCAACTTGAATTCTCCAATTCTCTCTAATCAATTCTCTCAATTTCTCTCTAAACTCTCTGGTTTTTCTCTAATAAACTTTCCCAGACTTGAAAAAAAATGAATGAACGAAGAACTTGAAGGCGTACAGATAAACTGACGTTGTTGTGGTCAGTTAATCCCTTCGTGGGTTAACTGGCCAACTCCTCTTAAGGCCTTGTTTGGCTAGCCTTTAAAAGGCTATTTCCCAATTATTTTAATTAATCTCTTATTATATAGTTTAATAATGTCACACCTATTTAAGAAATTAATCAAATATCTTATTTAATTTAATTTAAATATAATATAATAATTTCTCACTAATTCACATTGTCACATAATTAAATTCTCATTTATTAATTATGCTAAATCATTAAATCTCTAATTAATTATTAAATTAATTAGAATAACATTATGCTTATTAATTATTTCATTTAATCAAATAAACTCAATTAAATACATATTTTGAATATAAAAATTCTCCACATTAATTTAATCAATGTAATACATATAATTAAATTAATCTACCACAATTTCATCAATTAATTATTTAACCCAATAATTAAATCATCAAAAAATATTTATTTAAGTTACTAGATATTAAAATTAAATTACAAAAATCTCGTTTGTCATAATTCATGCATCCAACTAAAATAAAATCCAATCACATTGGTCAATAGTCCATAATCAATCTCATTTATTATTATACACATCAACATATGCATCAATAAATAAAGTCATCTCATTAATAATAAATCTATTCCACATATGCATCAATATCAATTTAATGGGCAATTTCAAATTTATTAAAATCCAATTTTTGAAATAAAATAAACTCCTTTATTTTAATAAAAATTTTAATCGTAATAAATTTATTTATTTTATTTTATCCAATTTTTGGAAAAAAATAAACTTTTTTTAATCAAATTTCAAATCAAAATAAACTCCTTTATTTTAATTAATAAGGAATCGAATTTTTAGTACAAAATAAACTCCTTTATTTTAACTTAAAATTACTGAAAAAATAAAATATGTATTCTATTCTTTGTCAAAATTAAACATATTTAGTATTAGGAAACATGGAATCCTATTCCATATGTGAATAAACTCATTTATTATAAGAAATATTGAATCATATTCCATATGTGAATAAACTCTTTTATTCAAGCGAACGTGGAATCCAATTCTAAATTAATATAAAACTCTAGAATAAACTTTTTTATTCAAACGAACGTGGAATCCAATTTAAGTTAATATAAAACTCTTGAATAAACTCTTGAATACTTTTTTATTCAAACGGATGTGGAATCCAATTTCAAGTTAATATAAAACATTAGAATAAACTATTTTATTCAAACGGACTTGGAATCCAATTCCAAGTTAATATAAACCTTTTATTTTAATTATATTCCAATTCAAAATAAACAATTTATCTTAATTAAAATAAATATTAAAATTAAAAAAGATTTAGAATCAAGTGTGTATGCAATTGCTTGCCCAAAATGAATCTGAGATCGCAGTAGCAATTGCGCAGCCATGTCGCATATCTGATAAAGAAAAATAATTTTTTTTCCCTAGAAAATTCGATCAAATCGCATATCATACATTCATGGAATCATTAAGATCGATAATTAGCACAAAGTTTGGCTCTGATACCACTGTTGGGTTTGTATATAGCGCGAACATGCAATGAAATTACACAAAAGGTGCGGAACCGCGATAAAATAGGAATTTTATAATTTATACAAACCCATCACCAAGATCATACTATGTGCATAATTATCAATCAAAAGAAAAGAGATGGAGAACATATTCATACACTTGAAGATTCGAGCTTCCTCAAGTATAAGTTCACCTCTGATCCTTTTCGCGTTCAACTTGAATCCACCGGGTTTTGTTCCTTCCTTTGATCAATGTTAGCCACCCAAGTGTTTGGCCTCTAGAGGTGATCCATCAAGGAAGAAGAAAGATTCAAGAAGATGGGTATTTGGCAAAGCCCTAATTTTCTATCTCTCATAGAAAAGGGTGTACACTACCAACTATTGGAATTATATCTCATTAATATCTGATATAAGACTCCTCTTATAAAGATATCACTTAACCATTCTAATCTAATTAGAAAATAGGGTATTATTTAATTAATTAAATTCCTTTAATTAATTAAGCTCCCTAATCATATTACGGATAATTAATTAAACTCTTTTAATTAATTAGCCTCCTAATCTTATTAGGAATATATGAGATTACTTTTATTAATTAATTCTCAAACTCCTTTAGGAATTAAAAATAATAATAGTAATAATAATAATAAGACTTTTCTTATTAATTTATATTTAAATATTTTCAAAATATTAAATCATAAATATTAAGTTATTTAATGTATTCTATCACCATAGATTAAATTAAATACACATATTTATTATTACGATTATGCCATTTACTTCTTTAATAAATATTCTTCCTTTTATAGTGTGACCCTTTAGGCTCTCCATATTAAACTGGTTATGAATAAATCAATTAGAACCATTTTAATCATATTTAAATAAATAAATTAAACTATTAATTTATTTAAATAAATAATATTTATTCTACAATAGGGATAAGCCTCCCTAGCGATCAACGACTTTTCATGATAATATAGATTTCGACATTAAACATAAAAGAACATTTGAGTAAATAGTTACCGTACAATTCAATCCTTCCACCATACAATGTCCCAATTAAATATAAGACATAGAATTACTGTCAAGTCTTATTTTATTTAATTATATGTATTTCGACTCTTAAATGCACAACTCCAAATAATGCAAATTAGAAACTCTTTTCTAAATTCATTTTACCTTGGCCAATGACTACTGGGTTGTCATTTATCGAATCACATAGGACATTTATCTTCTTTTACTAGAAGAGGTAGATTCTTTATTGATCATACATTATCTCCATGTACAACTTATTATACCCAAGCATACCCTTTGATATACCCTAAAAGTCTTAAGGAATAAGTCAAAGTATAATTAATTCATCAAACACAAGATACTATGATGATCTCAAGTCCAAGGAGCACTTGTACTACTATCACTACAGGAATTCCTATTAACAGACAAGTAAAACTCCACTAGGTATTCCTTAACAAGCAACGTTCAGTGTAATTATTCTCCAATAAGCACATACATACTTGCTTTAGTGTCTCCACACAAATGATCATGAGATCAATCATCCTCATCCAATGAGCATGTAATGTATGTACCAATATATTCAGATTCACTAATCCCCAATTTAGTAATCCAATAATTGGGAACTATTTTAGTTTTAAGCTTTTTAAGAATTTAGATCTCATTAGAATGATCATCATCATTATTCTAAAAGCATTGCTTAAAACTATGAGTTTATCACATATTATAAAGCAGCATCATATAGATAATTAAAAGCCTTTAATAAATTAATACTTTTTATTAATAAATGAATAAGATTGTTACAAAGTATATGATTTATCATCAAACATGATTGGCTTGTGTGCATACTACTTTCAATATATATATATATATATATATATATATATATATATATATATATATATATATATATATATAGTAGTAGTAAAAGCTTAAAATCTGAAAAATCTTACAATTAAATTTGCCAAGAAGACTTTATAAAGCTTTTGATGCTTGAAAACTCGGCCAATTTAAGTTAAACTTCAAAGATGTTACAAAACACGAGCTTACAAGTGTTTAGAAAGAAGAATCACTCAGTTTAGAGCACTCTAACAAGGGTTATAGGCTGAAATGGATAGAGTATTCTCTAATTTTTCCTTCTTTATTTTTTCAAATGAGCTACCAAGAGCTCATATTTAAAGACCAGATGGTCATGGGTCTACTGCACATTTCGGGTTGCCCAGGCTATATGGGTCTCATTTTCTCAAAGTACGTGCACTTGGCCCACACGTTGTCCGCTCGAACCTTCATAACTTTCAATCCAGGCTTCCGATAAAGAAGTGTTGTACCTTTTTGAAAAGTTATTGTCGAGAGCTATACACTGACATGAGATTAGAGGTTGTATGAAGCCAGGAAGATGGGTCCATGACCAGATCTCCAAGTCTTCAAAGTCTATCCATTGTACTGTCATGTCTAGTTGTCACTAGGGATTTGAGCTATGGTTCTTGTGGGACACTTTGGTACGTAATGTGGATTGAATTGTGTTGAGATGACGTGAATGTGATGTTGAGGTGGCAAAATGACAATTTTCCCCCCACTGGGGTTATCTCCAGCTTTGGCGCAGATGTAGCAGCCATTTCTTAGGGTTATCTATGAGATTGGGCTACTGTGGATGCTGAATGTCCTCAGGGTTATCTTTGAGGTTTTCTTGACCTTCCGGGGTTATCTCTGGGTTTGAACTGAGTATCTCGGGATTTTCTCTAGGTTTGAAACTGACTTTTTCGGGGTTATCTCTAGAATTTGGACTGAATCCTTTGGGGTTATCTCCGAGGTTGGAACTGAATCTCCCAAGGTTATCTCCGAGATTGAAAACTGGACTTCCCGAAGTTGAAACTGAGATAAATTCTAGGGTTATCTCTGGAAGATAATTTTTCCCTCCTGTAGGATTAGTAACAGGATTGCAAAATTTCAAGTGTCTACAAGATTAATCATCCTCATCCAATGAGCAAGCAATGTATGTACCAATCTATCCGGATTCACTAATTCCCCTTTTAGTAATCCAACGATTGGGAACAATTTTAGTTTTAAGCTATCTAAGAATTTAGATCTCATTAGCATGATCTCATCATGATCCTAAAAGTATTGCTTAAAACTATGGGTTTATCATATATTTTAAAAAATAGCACCATGTAGATAAATTTAAGCCTTTAGTAAATGAATACTTTTATTAATAAATGAATAAGATTGTTACAAAGTATATGTATTATCATCAACATGATTAGTTTGTGTGCATACTACTTTCAGATTACCACCGGGTATTGATGTCAACACCTTCACCGAGTATTAAATCCAACAGATTGATTACCACTGGGTATTGACGAAGATCCATTCGCCGGGTATTGACTCCAACGGATTGATATTTGGTTATTAGAAGGGGTGAACTTTTAGTTCTCTACTCTTAGTAGTTTTTACGCCATTTGTCATTATTTTTCTCAATTTGTATACCTTTCAACTTTTCAATACAATTTTTAAGGTTGTAAGGTTTTCAGGAGTTTTATCGGCCTAGAATGAACAATTTATATGCCAAAAGTGCACTTTTCATTGCGAATATACCTTTTTGGACCCGGAAGGATATATTTTGACCTTAATTTTACGAAAAGAGGAGGCGTGGGATCGACCTAGTTTAGTCACAAATGCACCTGTGGCTAGCAGCAAGTACATCCACGGCCATACACGGATGAGCTTATACCCTTAGCCACCTTCATTCTCTTTATTTCACTTAAACTTTCTTTCATATTCTCTTGTATTCTTGAGCTCTCTTCTCGGATATGCTCTTGTGAGGCTTAATTTTGCTGATTCATCATCGTACACTTGATTAGAGTGTTACGGGTAATGTGTACATTCCTTTCTTTTGTGTTTTTGTTAATGTTTAGTTACATTTTCATTATTGACTTGTTTAAACACGATGTATTGAAAATGTATGCATGGATGACTTAACAAAAATGTTTTAACTTGATATATACTTATATTTTATCGTATAGAATGCCCGGATGTAAAAAATTTCATTTTCAGAAATCATTTTTTGGCGCACATTTTGTGAGTTAAACTACTGGTTTCACTAGATAAAAGCAAGTTTTTGATCTTGTTGCATTTTTTTATAGCTTTTGCATGTATTTGTCATTGACTTAAGCTTTGTTATATTGAAAACTTATATGTTGGGTCGTGCTTTGGTGCATATAAATGGCAATTTTAAGCATGCCTATGTGTGTGGGGATAGTCCATATTATAGGGGAGACTGGAAAAAAAATTCGTGGGTTTGGGTAGTTGAGCATATACACATATTTTTATTATGTTAGGGCACTCGCAAAAGGGGTGTGGACTTATGTTGATGCACGTACAGACCAGCATGATGCAATGGCCTAAATTTTGGCCTTAAGAGTATATTGTCTCTAGGTTCGTGTAGATGCTGATTTAAAATATGATAGGATAGGAATATGACTTATCTAATCTTAAGTGTCGTGATGCTTTTTCTAGGCATGGATTCAGATAGACCTAGTATTTCTACCTCCCATAGGGCTTACTCTGGCGTTCATCCTCGTATAACTACTTTGACTGTTCCTTCCCTGAGGGTGACTCGCCAAGATCACCATCTTACACAGTCAGTTATTCGAGCCATTAGAGTTGATAGGGCCAGTATGCCTGATGTACAGGATGATCACACTAACACTCAGGTTCCTCCCAAGCCTGCTTCACGTATGGTCCTTCTAGGTATTCAGGTTGCCATTCCCTATCTTTCGGGCATTGATTTGAGTGGTCATCCGTCGATTCATTTACACGTTAACAAGGTATAGAAGATTTCTGCTTTGTGTTATCTTACCTTCCCCATCTTTAGCAAGGAATTGTCTTTGACTTTTGTGTCATACAAAGTCTAGATTTTACCCAGCCTAGGGGGAACTAGTTTAGAGTCTTTTCTTTATATGAGTGCCTTCACTCTGACTATAGAACTCGGGTCAACTCTTGGGGTTTGATATCCTTCTTTTCTATTGCTCCCCGTCTCTTTCCGTGGGCCTATCTTCGCGCTTTATTTGAGAGATGGTTTCATTAGAGCCAATCACTTCATATTATGGATTGCGAGGTGGTGATGACGCCTATGGATTGGTGATACATCACAGGGAAGGCATTTTCCAACACCAGGGTGCCTTTGGAGGCTGAAATTACTCCAATTATTGTTCACGCTTTATTGGGACTTTCTCCTCAAGGTGCGAGCCTTCAAGGTCTGTAGAATTCGTTCAAGAGCCTTAGGCGTTGATGCCACTAAGGGAGTTTTGTTTGAGCCATTCCCAGAGGACTTGGTGTAGCGGGATCAGATTCTCAGACATTTATTTTTGACCATCATGAGGGGTTGTTTCCTTGTGATCTCTTTCAGCTTGGTTGGCGCCCTGCGCAATGTGGACCGCATTAAAGCTTATGACTGGGGGCATTTACATTTGCCTACTTCATCCATGGGATGTGTCTGTACTCGTAGGGTGTTACGGAGGCTTGACTTGGCTTCTACCCATTCCTTTTGGTGAGTTTCCTTGTTGCCTTTGATTATCTTTCTCAATTAGGGTAGTCTTTTAACGATTGATGTAGTTTACTTTTTGATTTCTTTCAATTTTGGGCTTACGAGAGGCTTCCTTGACTTCATCCTGTTATTACTTTAGGCTTGGATACTTATCCACAGAGCCACCGGTGGAATCATTCCACTTTGGAGGAGGTCTCCATTTATAACAGTTTTGCCCACTACCGCCTCCAGTTGGAGTTACTGACTGAGTCGGACATGATGTGGGTTCTATACACCCATGAAAATTTGCTTGAGGGATTTGATGGAGGCTTTTTGGTTGGTTCTGAGTATGCTTTGTCCACTCGTCGGGTTCCTCTATTGTTTGACGGAGGTTGGGAGCTTTATCTTGGGGAACATGCCTTCCTGTGTGGTACAGGGAGATCTGGGAGCTGTCGTTTACACTCCTAAAATAACCTCACTTTCACTTTACAAATTCAAACAATTAGCACAGTAGTAAGCAATGATCGATCCCACAAAGAGTGATTTATCTTATATTCATTCGATTATTTCAAATAAGAAGGGGTTTTTGAATTGATTAAACTTAATTAACAAGAATAAACTAATAAGAATTATCAATGAATAAAAAGCTTCATTTCATCAGTTCAGTATCACCTTTTTACAACAATGGATTAATCAATTATAACATTATTTATCCTTCAATGAAACTAATAGTCATAGGCAATAACAAGCTCTACTACCCAAAACTCCCCTTAGATTATCACTCACTAAAATAAGCTCTTCACAAGATTCTAACCATTATACAACCTAGAACAAGCTCTCTAGATTTAATATAACAACAACATTAAGAATTAGGGAATTAGACTATTCCAAGCAACAAACACATAAGCTCGGATTGTTGAACTTATCTTTTGATAATCTAGCAATACTCTAAAGCTTGTCCAAAATTAGGTATTATATAATTACTACTTGTGATAATGAACAATATCAATTACACGTAATATAATTCCTTAATCTAGCATATGATATTCGTTAACCAATTCAATCCTGCAGAAATCAAATCAGTTAAGCCAAATAAAATTCAAAAATTAAATCAGATTATCAAGAATGAATTTCATATGAGAAGAAATAAATAATGAATACTCAATTAACCATTAATTATAAATAAGGTTCAACATCCCTTAGAATTGAAAAAAGAACTTAGCTCATGTCTTCCAAGTCTGCACTCCAATGGTGTAGATTAGAGAATGTTGTAGATGATAAAATGAATTAATAAAACCCTAACTATTACATATATTTATAGTGCTAAAAAAAGTTCTAAATCCTATTAGAACTAGAAAGCCAAATCCTAAAAGGAATTACAAAACATGACCCTAGTTTCCATAAATAAATAGAATCAATTTGGAAATCAAATATCAGTCAAAACGAAATCCTAAATCTAATAGAAATATCAATCCAAATCTAATTTAGAAACATGCCAAAATCTGCATCAAAAACTTTCCAACTTCTAAAAATTCTCGTAGAATTCGCTGGGGCGAAGTCCTATTTCCTCCTGCGACATCTTTGGTAGACCATAACTTTTGATCTCGGATGAGTTACGAGGCCTGTTACTTATCAAATTGAAGCTCTTGACGAGATCTATAACTTTTATTCTTTGAGAATTGACAAACTCTGTGATGCCCCAAAAATAGGTATACACAACCCATTCTGAGTCGCCAAATACATGGTACAAAATTCAAATACAAACTTAATTATACAACTATCGTGAAAAATATGACAAAACATAAGTTGAGAGTTTTAACACGAATATTGTCTTGTAGACAATATCCAAACTCAAATGAAGTCCTCAATACAATTATTATCACACTATTTTATAAAATAGTGAGGACTATTACAACCACCATCTCGGACTGTCACTCAATTCCTCGACTAGTCCCAACTATGTTCTCATTTCCTGAAGAGAACAATGAAAGAAAAGGGTGAGCTCAACTAGCCCAATAAAGAATATTATGACTAAGATAATGCAGAATAAATTATCATTAGCCTTCAACAGTATAAAACTGATAGAATACAATAGACATCAAGTTTAACTACAGCGGAACAAGCAATCCATTAGAAGAGTCATGTAGAGCATGATATCTACTATCTTCTATGATTTAAAAGTTCATCATCAATATTTTATTTCTACAACACAATTCAATAAATAATCCACATCACCAAATTATCCATGCACTACGGGACAATGATATTCGTTAGTATCACATCCATGGATTATCTATGCACTACGGGCCAAGGATATTCATTATTATAACATCCACGAATTATCAATGCACTATGGGCTAATGATATTCGTTAGTATCACCATTGGTCATGATCATGCTAAACAACTGTCCATCAATGCACTACGGGCTAATGAGGACTTTTACCACATCATTTGTAATATTACAGGTCATGATTATACCGATACATAATTCTTGGTCATAATAATACCAATCAACAGTCCATCTATGCACTATGGACCAAAGATGACTTTCACCACAATATAAGCATGAGGATGATGACAATGATATAAGAAATCAATTACGTGAGAGTAAGGATAAATTTTAAAGATTTATAATTCAATTTATTCAGAGTTCAAGAATGTCCAAATTATCAAAATGATAACTGCTTTGTGGAGTAAAATTCAAGAATAATATTCATGTAAAAATAATTTGGACAGAAAAGAAATCAATTTTTGTCGTGAATAGTACCTCGGGCGAATAGTACCCAAGTGAATAGTACCCCGTGAATAGTACTCCGGCATGAAAATATTAAAACTTAACAAGAATGTTCAGAAAAATATTTTCGTGAAAAGATACTCAATGAAGCACAAATTTCAAGGATATTATACTAATTTCAAGGAGTATAGAAGTAATACTTATCAAAATGAGTGTAGAATTAGGAATATGAAACAAAATAATATTACTTACATACTAAAGACTATGGAAGAAAATATTATTTCTTACAAATATTGAACAAAATAATATCCCTTACAATTGTTGAACGACAATAATATTCCTTACGAATATTGAACGAAGATAATATTCCTTACGAATATTGAATGAAAATAATATTCCTTACGAATATTGAACGAAAATAAAATTCCTTACAAATACGAAAAATAATATCGTAAGCGAATATGAAATAACTAATACCCATTACCTTAAAAGGAGAGTACCTCTGACTGATATAACGGGGATATTATTGAAGAAACATTGCCCTATTTTCTACACTCAAAGCTGCCTTAAACTCAAAAGAAATACGCTCAATATTATAGAAGAAGAATTCTGTGATTCTGGTGTAATTTTCATTTCTAAACTAAACATCCTATTTATAGGAGAATGGCTGGGAACTATTTAAAAATAATCACTGGTGAATAGTGGGGGGAAATCACGGGAGAACGAATTCACGGACGAATTCTAAAAAAATTTGATTTTACTATACTGCACTATGCAGTACTATACAAACACTGTGCATATAATAAAATATAATATATTCTATTTTATATAAAAAACAAAACTTATAATATATATATATATATATATATATATATATATATATATATATATAAACAAAATTGAGATAACTTTCTACCGACTATTTTGAAAAATGCGTAAGTGGGGGTCCATGCAATAAGCCAAATTCACAACAAATACTTCATAAAAAATCCCTCTATTTATCTCAATTCACTTGGCTTCACTAATCACATTTTTAATAACATTTATTCATAATTAATATTATAACTCATAATATTAACAACCAGATCATTTTCAGAAAAGATGTGGCTTTTCAATAAGGACTTCTCCTTATTGGCGCACAATTACGTACAACCTCCCCTTCTTATGAAATTTCATCCTCGAAATTGGTGTACGTACCTGGTATGTCGAAGAGGTGAGGCTACCATGTTTTCATTTCATATTCTAACTCCCAGGTCATTTTCTCAATATCGTGGTTTCTCCATAAAACTTTGACTTGAGGTATAACCTTTGAGCGTAAAATATGTTCTTTCTTATCCAAGATTTTTACAGGTACCTCTTCATACGTTAAATCTTCCGTTATCTCGTCTTGTTTTAATTCAATAATATGGTTCGGGTCTTCCACATATTTACGTAACATAGATATGTGAAAAATGTTATGAACACGAGACATACTTAGCGGTAATGCGAGTCTATAGGCCACCGTTCGTACTTGGTCGACGATTTCAAATAGACCAATAAATCGAGGGTTGAGATTTCTTCTCTTCATTGACTATCGATTTTGGAATAACGATTTCTTGTACTTTCTTCTTCATATTCATCAGCTCCGGGTATGTAGCTTGATCAGCTTTAACTTTATCGATTAAAGTCGAATCTACTTGTATATTTGTCATCATCACTGTGACAAACGAGATTTTTGTAAATTAATTTTAATATTTATTGGATTAAATAAATATTTTTGATGATTTAATTATTAAATTAAATAATTAATTGATGCAATTTTGATAGATTAATTTAATTATATGTGTTATACTTATTAAATTAATGTGGAGAATAATTTTATTATTCAAAGTTTATAATTATGTGAGTTTATTAAATTAAAAGAAATATTTAATAAACCTAATGTTATTTTAATTAATGCAATAATTAATTAGAGATTTAATAATTCGATATAATTAATTAATGAGAAAATTAATTATGTGACTATGTGAATTAATGAGAAATTATTATATTTTATTAATTTGAATTAAATAAGATATTTGAATTATTGTGTAAGGGTGTGATATAATTTAAACTATAGTATAAGAGATTTATTAAATTTAATGATTTTGAACCAATTAAGCCTAGCCAAACATGGCCTTAGTGGGAGTTATGGACAGTTAACCCATGATGGGTAACTGGCCATAATGCGCGTCAGTTCTTTAATTTATACGACGTCTTCTTCATTCTTCATTTTTCTAAAGTCTAGCAAAGAAATCAGAGAGAGTTCACAGAGAGAAATTTGAGAAGTTTGAGAGAAAATTTTGAGTGTGTAATTAATAATTATTTGTAAAAGGATCATCATTGATCACCTCTTCTGAAACTATACTCTGGGTAATTTCTCCAAACTCAAATTCTCCTTTTACGTCATTTAGTTTTCATAAAAATGGCTTCACCTTTTGTAAAGTCTCTGTATTTGGGAAAGGGTATGATTATGAGTTTGTATATGTGTTAAATGTTACCAAATCATATTTGATTATATATATATATTATGTAAACCATAGCATCAGTTTCATAATATTAACATGTGATATGGCCTCAAAAGTTACAGAGTTTAGAATATGGCCATATGGCCTTATACGTGATTTTAATATGTCAAACATAAATGTTTTTATAAAATTTACACTCGTATATTATTATGCATGTTAATACGAAGAGACCAAACTTTAAATGAACGAATTCGGTGTTATAACGAATCTGTAGTATTAATTTTCATGATTTATGTCAAAACCTTCAAGAACATCAAGAACAGTGAAATTTACATATTTTAATTCTGTAATTATATATTTTAATGGGTTAAAATCATTCTATAATTGTTGGGTAATGATTATGTATGAATTCTAGCGTGTGGGTATGTTAATTTAGTGAAATTAATGATCATGGAGTGTCCATTTCGCTGAACTTTGTGTTCTTCTCGAACTAAGAATCAAAATCGAGTTTCAGCCATGCTACTAACTCGAATCGAAATCTCACATACACAAGCACATAAGTCAAAGTCTCCAAACCAAAGACTAAGAGTCCGTCAAGCAGCGGCGCCATCAGCATTCTAAATGTAGAAATATAAAGTATAAAAGTAAAAGTGGCACCGCAAATACTACCTGTAGAATGTCCAGAAATGAATTTTTAAAAATGCTTAAGTCTAGAAATGTGGATTAACTTAATTTAATAAACATAGGAATATTTTAGAAGTATAATGAGATGTTAAAATAGATACTTAACATGTAAATAACAAAATTACATGTGGATTGAATTATTGAATACATAATTTTCTTGTCATTTGTGAAGTGTAAATTATGTGACAATGTAGTAAATTGACTAAGTATTGTCATAATCAAGTTTGACAAAAAGAATGAACGTTTGTTGATTAGTTATGTTATAATTAACTATAATTCTGAATGAAAATGATATGTAGGATTAAATTCAAGGAACTTGTTTAATTAACGTGTAATCTATGCACGAGGCAAGTTTTCTAACCCTACTTGTTATCATTATCCAAGTTTATAAATCAAGTTTAGTTGTTATGTTAAAGATTTACTATCTTTTCAAAGTATGATTCTGTTATACAATAATTGTTCTATTGTGTACCTATTGAGATTGTTATTCATTATAAATATCATTTATTGTTGAACCTTGTTAGACTAGCGAATCCTTATTGATTAAACTAGTCCATAGTTGATGAACGTTCTAAATTCAGAACCCTTATTAATTTATCCAAACCAAACTTCCTTTGGTGCGGACTCTAATGTCAAATCGAGATGAACAACCTCAAGAAAGGATTTACTTATCGCGTAAGCGTTAAGATATTGTGCACAGTATGGTACTAAGGGCTGATCCTCCTAAGTACGAGAAAAAGAGTCCATAGTCTTATGACTGTTAAAGGTTTCAAGTATAACCCTTGATAACCCAGGACATAGTTCAAGGTCTTATGACCCTCAGAAATCTTTTGATTCTTATTATTCATTCTTGATTCAAAAGTTGAGCTTTTATTTCAGAAGTCTTTGATTCACCCGCATGTTATTATACATTATTATTTCAATATTTTACTTGTGGGCAATAGTGCTCACTCTTGCGTAATAATAATATTGCAGTTAAGAACGAAAGGTCCGACGAGCCTTCTACTAGCAAAAGAAAGGGAAAGATTAACAAATGATGAATTTCTGTTTAAGACTTAAGTTAATGATGTTGTTCAAGACTTATTTATTTATATTTCCGCATAAATATTTAAGGTTAGTATGACCTGGGATTATGTTTATTATTCAGATGTTGTAACCCCATAAGGGGAAGATTTATTTCTATCTATTGCATGGTTTACATTTTTATGGGTAGATAAATAGATGATATTTGTATAGTGAACACCAAATCCCGTGGAATCGAAGTACCTGGATTTGGGGGTGTCACAATCACATGGGTCCTTAGAGTCTTTAACTCTATCTCCATACTTTGTAAATCATACAAAATGGGTCTTTGTGTTAACAATGTCAGACTCATAACTACATATGATCTTCTACTCAATGCGTCAAGTACCACATTTGGTTTTCCAGGATGGTATTAAATGGTATGGTCGTAATCTTTCAACAACTCGAGCCAACGTCTTTGGCGCATGTTACGTTCGTTCTGGGTGAATAAATATTTGAGGGTTTTGTACAGGGTTCAAGGTCAATACAAAATTTGATTTCATGCTCTGGGGTAGGCCGGGAAATCTTCAGGGAATACGTCAGGAAATTTATTAACAATATAACTATCATTCAAATCTGACGTATTTTTGTTTAAATCCGTGACATGGGCTAAGAAAGCTTGACATCCATTTTTCAATAAATGAATGGTTTTATGGCTTGATATAACAGTGATTGACTTTAGTGGTTTGGTTGCTTGAATTCGCATAATAGGTTGGTTAGGAATATGAAAGCTAACAACCTTATTAAAATAATTAATTTTAGCATGATGTGTAGTTAACCAGTCGATTCCTAAAATCACATCAAATGCAAGTATTCAAAGAGATAAGATCGACAGGTAATGTGAGGGTGCCGATTTGAATCAAACAAGATTTATAAATAGTGGATGTAATGAAGGTTTCTCCCAACGAAGTTTTAACAGATAAGTCAAAGTCTAATTTCTCTGAAGTCAAATTTAAACGTTGAGCGCAAATAGGTAAAATAAAAGAATGGGTAGAATTGGTATCAAATAAGATATAGACTTCGCAAGAGTTTATGATTAGCTTATCCGTGATAACTTTTTTCGGGTTCCTCGCTTTTTTGGGAAGTCACGAAAAACGCTATCCCTTAAACTACTGACTTTGACTTGTTTGGGACATCCTTTGGTGTTGCCATCCTAGTTGGACTTGACTTCGTTGTATAACAAAATTGAGCTAAATGACCTTCCTTTCCACAACTGAAACACACTTTGGGTTGCTGCGTACAGTTTGGAAGGATGTGTCCCTCCTGTCCACATTTGTAGCATACGACCGGTGGTCGTTCTCCTTCCTTGGAAATGGGTGCTGGTGCTACGGTCGACGTCTTTTTGTCACTGTTGAATCTTCTCTTCTTAAAGTTGTTCCCACTTAGTTCACATTTCCTATTATCTTGGGCATGATTACCACCAAAATGGTTACCATTTATGACATGATAATTTCCTCCATGATGGTTATTGTAAGACCCCAACTTTTATGAATAAAGATGCATTTTTCTATAAATATCATTTTTGAATATTAAGGTGTGAATTTATTATAATGTTATAGTTGTGGGTAATATTTATAAATTTTTCAAAGTAAGCAAGTTGTTATATAATATTCGATTGGTCGGGGAATATTCGTTTTAACAGGGAATATTCAATGACGACAAGACAATCATTAATGGACACCACAATGTAATTATTATTTGATTGAGAAAATGACAAAAATATCTTTTTATAAAAATAATGGCGAATGTTTTACCGTTAACTATTGAAATACCCGGTGTTAAAAGTACAGTAATACGTGTGGTTGCATAGTAGCACACGGTTTTGATTATTTATGCTTACGTGAAAAGTCACTCAGTTTTGTTCAATTATTGCTACAGTAATTGTTGCATAGTATCTCACGTTATTTGATTCAATTATTGTCGATATTTTATATATTATTAAATCAATAATTGAGACAACAAAGTTATTCATATTATTATTTGCAATATTGACGATGTCTAGAAAGTTCTGTCGATGAGAGGTTTGGTCACCTAATTGCGCGCCAATAGGTAGAAATCCTTATCGGAAAGCCCCCTCTTTCCTGGGAACGATCTGGTTGTTAAATATTGCAAGTTATAATAATAATGAATAAATTGAAGAGATTTTATGAAATATTTGTTGTAAGTTTTGCTTATTATATGGACCCTCACTTACCCATTTTTCAAAATAATCGGTAGAAATTTTTCAGTATATTTTTATATAATAAAGGTGGGGCCACATGTGGGGTCCAATTATATTTTATTATGCATAGTATTGCATAGTGCCTGCATAGTGTTTGCATAGTAAAATTAAAAAAAAATTAAATATCAGCCGGCGCTCGTGAAGAAGGAAAAAAAACATTGTGCAGTCCGTGATTCTAAAATTCAAATAGTATTCTTTCCATTCTCCTATAAATAGGATGCTTAGTTAGAATTGAAAATCACACCAGAATCAGAGAATTTTTCTTCTATAATATTGAGCATATTTCTTTTGAGTTTTAGAAAGTTTTGAGCGTAGAAAATAGTGAAAGTTTTCTTCAAGAATATCCCCGCTATACCAGTTGGAATACTCTTTTTTTAAAAGTAAGGGATGTTATTTTTGTTCAATATTCATATAAAATAATATTTTCTTCTATACTCTGTAGTATGTAAGTAATATTATTTCGTTTCAGATTTTGAATTCTATACTCATTTTGTTAAAGTTTTGGCTTCTATACTCCATGAAATTAGTAAAATATCATTGATATTTGCGCTTCATCCAGTATCTTTTCATGGAAATATTATTCTGTGCATTCTTGATAAGTTTTAACATTTCATGCTGGAGTACTATTCACGGGGTTACTATTCTCGAAGTTACTATTCACAGGGTACTATTTACTCGGTTACTATTCACCCGAGGTACTATTCATAACAAAAATTGATTCATTTTCGGTCCAAATCATTTTTGATACAATATTATTCTTGAATTTTACTCCACAAAGCAATATCATGTTAACAATTTGGACATTATTGAATTCTGGATAAATTAAATTATAAATCTTTAAAAATTTATCCTTTACTTTCTTTTAATTGAATTCTTATATCATTGTCATCATCTTTATGCTTATATTGTTATGGAAGTCATCTTTGGCCCGTAGTGCATAAATAGACTTGGTATGAGTATGATCAGGGATTATTCGGTATAATCATGACCGTAATGTTATAAATGATGTGGTAATAGTCCTCATTGGCCCGTAGTGCATTGATGGACAGTTGTTGGCATGATCATGACCATCGGTGAAAATACGAATATCCTTGGCCCGTAGTGCATGGATAATTTGTGGTCGTGATACTAATGAATATCCTTAGCCGTAGTGCAGGGGAGATTCGATGATGTGGATTATTTATTAAGCTGAGTCTTAGCGATAAAATTGATGATAAATTCTTTTAAATCATTGAAGATAGTAGATATCATGTTCTACTTGACTCTTCTAATGGATTGCTGGTTCCGCTGCAGTTAAACTTGATGTTTATTATATTTTATTAGTTTAACACTGTTGAAGGCTAACGATAATTTATTCCGTATTATCTTAGTCATAATATTTCTTACTGGGCTAGTTGAGCTCACCCTTTGCTTTCATTGTTCTCTTCAGGAAATGAGAATATAGCTGGGACTAGTCAATGAACGGAGTGACGGTCCAGATGTTTGCATTAGTAATCCTCACTATTCTGTGAAATAGTGTGATAATAAATGTATTGAGGACTTATTTTGAGTTTGAATACTGTCTAGAAGATAATATTTGTATTAAAACTCACAGCTCATGTTGTATATTTAAGTTTGTATTTGTATTCTGTACCATATATTTGGCGACTCAGAATGGGTGATGTATACCTATTTTGGGGACGTCAAAGTTATCATTGTTCCGATGGTCGTTGCCACTGGTATGATTATTATCGTGTTGTTGGTCATTGTCTTTTGGTTGGGCTGACTCATTATCGCGCTCTAATAACTGAGCCCTATTCACAACATCTGAATATAGATAAAGTTTGTGAGAAATGAGGTATTGACGAATTTCGAGTTTCAAACCTCTCAGAAACAGTCGCGCAATACACTCCTCATTATCTACCAAATGGGATGCAAACCGGGATAACTCCGCAAACTTTGCCTCTTATTGCGATATGGTCATATTATTTTGTTTCAACTTGATGAATTCCACCTCCATGTGACGAATACTTTCAGGAAAGTACTTGTCATTGAACAATTCCTGAAACTTCTCCTAAGACATCTTCAGTGCGGATAGTTGAATACATTTAACAGATTCCCATCAGTAATCTACCTCTTCTCGCAACATAAAGGTGGCAAAGGGAACCTTTTTCTCCTCTAAGCATCCCAAGACATCAAATGTCTTGGTTATTTGCTTAATCCATGCCTCCGCCTTAAGTGGCTCTGGCTTTCCCAAAAACTCTGGTGGTCCCAACTCCTTGAATTGCTTAGCAGTGACTAACCATGAGTTACCAATGTTTCCACCTGCATTTTGAACACGAGTCTCTCTCATTTGGTTTTGCAAAAATTCTTGAAAGTTCCTAAACATACCATCGTTCGTCATTTGGTCGGTGTTGTTGTTTATAGAAGGATTATTGCCTTCCTGATGCACATTATCCTGGTTATTGATCGTCGATGACTTAATGGTCTCATGTGCTCCATTGCTTATCATTTTCAAACACTGCCACAAAACAAGGGTTAATTGACATGCCACATATTATCCCTATATTCTGACCGACCAATTAAATAACAATTAAGCTTAGGTAGGTCATACTAGCGAATGATTTACCTGTCTCTCCCCTCCTAGTTCTAGCCTCACATCTCAGCTAGGGATTATATCCCTAAGCTTTGATACCAACTGTGATGCCCCCAAAATAGGTTTATACAACCCATTCTGAGTCGCCAAATACATGGTACAGAATTCAAATACAAACTTAATTATATAACTGTCGTGTAAAATTTGACAAAACATAAGATGAGTCTTAACATGAATATTGTCTTGTAGACAATATCCAAACTTAAATGTAGTCCTCATTATAATTATTATCACACTATTTTATAAAATAGTGAGGACTATTACAGCCACCATCTCGGACCATCACTCCATTCCCCGACTAGTCCCAGCTAGCTATGTTCTCATTTCCTGAAGAGAACAATGAAAGAAAAGGGTGAGCTCAACTAGCCCAATAAAGAATATTATGACTAAGATAATGCAGAATGAACTATCCTTAGCCTTCAACAGTGTAAAACTGATAGAATACAATAGATAACAAGTTTAACTGCAGCAGAACAAGAAATCCATTAGAAGAGTCAAGTAGAGCATGCTATCTACTATCTTCTATTATTTAAAAGTTCATCATCAATATTTTATTTCTGCAACACAATTCAATAAATAATCCACATCACCGAATTATCCATGCACTATGGGCCAATGATATTCGTTAGTATCAAATCCATGAATTATCCATGCACTACGGGCCAAGGATATTCATTATTAAGACATCCACGAATTATCCATGCACTACAGGCCAAGGATATTCGTTAGTATCATAAGTGGTCATGATCATGCCAAACAACTGTCCATCAATGAACTACGTGCCAATGAGGACTTTTACCACATCAGTTGTAACATTAAAGGTCATGATTATACTGATATATAATTCTTGGTCATAATCATACCAATCAACAGTCCATCTATGCACTACGGGCCAAATTTGACTTTCACCAAAATATAAGCATGAGGATGATGACAATGATATAAGAAATCAATTAAGTGAGAGCAAGGATAAATTTAAAATTTTATAATTCAATTTATCCAGAGTTCAAGAATGTCCAAATTGTCAACATGATAACTGCTTTGTGGAGTAAAATTCAAGAATAATATTCATGTAAAAATAATTTGGACAGAAAAGAAATCAATTTTTGTCGTGAATAGTACCCCGGGTGAATAGTACCCAAGTGAATAGTACCCCGTGAATAGTACTCTGACATGAAAAGGTTAAAACTATAACGATCGAGAAATTTTGTAATTAATTTAAATATTTATTGAATTAAATAAATATTTTAAATAATTTATTTATTGAGTAAAATAAATAATTGATGAAATTGTGGTGCAATAATTTAGTTAAGTGTGTACGATAACTAAATTGATTAATGGAAATTTTATTATTTGAGTATTTAATTTAATGAAATAATTTATTTAATATTTAAGAAAATAATTAAATTAAATAAAATGATGTTCTAGTTTAATTTAATAATTAAATTAGATATGTAATGATTTATTAAGTATAAAGTATAATTATAATAAAAATTATAATTATTATAATTGTAATTGTAATTTATTTAAATTAACTAAATTAAAGTGTGACACAAGAACTATATAATGTAAAGATTATAGAAATAAATTGAGAGATGAGGAGTTTGTGTATAGCCAATAAAGGCCTTGTGGCCTTTGGTTTAATTTAACTGACGCAACATGTTAGGTTTTGTTACCTGACGTGCGTGGGAGAGAGACCAAGGCCAATTATATTACGCATATTATTTCTAATTCCTAAGGCTAGAACACAGAGAAAGTTGAGAGTGAGAGCAAGAGAGAATTCATTCTCTTTAATTTTGTCAAAAGGATTGAGAAGGATTTGCTAGAACCTTGTTAGCATCAAAGGATTAAGGTATAATCTACCCCTAACTCTAATTTTCAGTTTTTGTAATTTTCATTCTCTTGAATTTAGCTTTTATTAAATTGTTGATTGTAAGATGTGGGTTATATATGTGAAGAATCTGGTAGAATATGTTATTGTCACAATTGTTAGTAATCAAATACATGATATTGGGTTGTAGGAAGAAAATTAAATAACAGTGTTATGTTTATGTAAATGGCTTGTATAAGTCCAAAATTTGATGTCCAATACTTGATAGAATTTATAAATTGGTTGTGGGTTGTGATAGTTCATCAAGAACCAAAAATAATGTAGTTGGAATGGCTTAATTTGGTTAAGAATGGAAGATTTGGCGATTGAATTCGGTAAATGTATTGAAATTAAAGAAAATGGCTAAAACATTATCTTTAATCCTATAAAATGTGGTTTGTGATGTTAGAATTGTTTTATTAATGTTTGGTTTTTAGTTTATAAAGATTTTAAATAGTTGAGTTTGGTTAGTTGGGTGTTGGGGGAAGAAATTGGAATTTTTGGCTTAAGAGCAGAATCTAAACTCGTGTTATGCAAAAATATTTATTTCTTGAAAGCACTAAGGCCATGAAAGACGCTGCTTACGCTTCTGGCAAGCCAGAACTTAAGGTAACCATGACGCTGCCGCCAGCCAAAGGGTCGTGGTCGACTCCAAGGTTGAGTTGTTAACAACATAGCTTTGGAAATGTAACTTAACTTATTTTAATGACCCTAAAACATGTTATAAGACAAAACAACATGTTGTAATCACATCGTTGAAACTATAAATTATGAACTAATAAGTGTGAGAGTTTGGAATATGATGTCATGAGAATTGGAATTGTTTTGTAATCACCATGTTGTGTACTATAATATAATTGAGAGTTCAGTTTCACGGTATGTGAATGATTAGGATAATCAGACCCTAAGATAAAAATTATAGACTTGAATAAAATGAGAAGTAAGCCAATGAAGTTAGCGTTAATATAACTAATTGGTATTGTGATTCCAATAGTATATGTAGGGTATTTGGAGAATGTTTGTACTAATTGTGTAGCTTACACACGAGGCAAGTTCCCTAACTTCATTCTCTTTATAATGAATGCAAGTTTAATAATTATGTTTACCTTTAATTGTCAAGCATGCTTTCTAACTCAAATTTATCATTATGAAAGTTCTTAACTCATATATTAAAATTGAGCAAGCTTATTCACTCCATCTTGTTTAGGACGATACAAGCTCTTGTATTCTAATTCTTTATATCGAGCGAGTTTCACATCCCTAACCCTTGTTGTTGCTATTCATACATTCATTGTCCCCGAATGGACTTCTAACTCTTTTGACGTAGTACTTTGTTTATACCATGACTACTCAATTGTACATTGTTATTGTTCAATCTTATCTTATTGTGTTGAACTTTTGAGTAACAAATAAACCTTTATTGGTTGGACTAATCCATAATTGATGAGTGTTCTAAAATTCTAGAACCACTGATAAGCTAGTTCCAAACTAAACTTTCTTTAGTGCGGAAATCCTAAAGTTAAACTGAGATGAACAACCCTAACATAGGGGATTATGTACGCGTTAACGTTAGATGGTTGTGCATAATACATGGTACGAAGGGCTGATCCCCCTAAGTGCAAAAGTAAAAATTTGTATTGTCTAATGACTATTAAAGGTTGAAGTAGAAATACTTAATAACCTCATGACATAGTTCATGGTCTTAAAGACCCTCAGATATAAACCTCAAACTTGTTTACTAGTTTTGTCTCGAAGAACAAGTTCTTATTTAATCAGTATTCATTACTCTTATGTTACTATTGTTATTACTCTTTATATTATTGAGCAATTGTTTGCTCACTCTTGAATTTAACACTACAGCTAAAGTTGAGAAATTCGATGAGCCATCTTCTAGCAAAGGAAAGGGAAAGATGTCCAAGTGGTGAAGACTTATTTGAATTTACTTAAATGAAATTATATTATAAGATCTATGTTATTTTGTGATGTATTTCGCAGACTTATGTAATAATTTAAGGTTAGATTACATGGGAATATTTTTAAGTTGATGTAACCCTTTAATGGGGAAGATATTTATTTAAGTTATGTCCTTATCGTTGTTTATGGGTAGATAGATGTAAATATTTTGGAAAGTGAACACCAAATCATATGGGAATGAAGTACCCGGATTTGAGGGTGTCACATGTTGGTATCAAAGCCTTAGGTTATGAACCTTAGGTGGGGAAACCTTAGGAAGTAACCTTTAAGGAGGTAGAAAATATAGTGGTGATAAACTCTTATCGAGTTCTAAGAAATGAATTGAGGAAATTCATTAAAAGATAAGCAATAAAAGACTTTATGTGCTACGTGTCAATAACTTATGTACTCGCGCGTATCGAAGAGTGTTATATAATAAATAAAACTTAAAAGTATTTTGTTGTCAGGATGTCTAACGTTGAAGGATCCAGTCCAGCTAGGGAAATGATACATCAGATACCTAGAGATGAGGAACCTCGAGATGTCCACATTGTGTGGGAACAGTTAATTCAGAGGGAGCCTTTTCTGTTAGTTGCTGAGGAAGAACAAGAGGATGAGCCTCCATATCAGCTGAGATGTATGATGCGCTGTATGATCGAAACATAGAATTACAGGATAATGTTGAGGAGCTGAAGGAGTTAGCTGAGATACGTTAAGCTACTATAGAGCTGAAGGATTCAAATATTCAGGAACTCGACTCACGACTTGGAAACACGGAGTGGGACGTAGTTCATACAAAGGGTCATCAAGAGGATCTGTTGGCTGACAATGAGAAGATGAAGACTGATGTGGAGAAGTTAAAAGATGACTTGAAGGAGGAGTCAGCTAAGCGTGCGAGGGCAGAAGACGTTTGGATGAAGGCGACTCAGCGTGCAAACCGTGCTGAAGCTAAGGTCCAAACGAAGAAGGCTAAGATGAATGAAATGGATCATGCCTTTCATTTTGCAATTGATAGGGCCCATGATTGAGTCTTTTATTACCGACCTCAATTTGAAGACTCACCATGGTTCGTAATGGATCGTAGGACGGCATATCGTATTTTAGAGGAAGAGCGTAGAGAAGCCTCTTGTCGCCTTAATATGCCAAGATAGGAGGAGTAATAATAATATGTGATTAAGTATGTGGATAAATAAATTGTAAATCCCTTATTTTGAGATAAATAAAGGGGTAGTATGAGTATGTAATCCTGAAACTTGTTTAGTTCAAAAAATGAATGTTGGAAGCAGAGATGATATCCTTATTATGTTATGAAAAGTTTTAAATGAATAAAAATATCAAGTTTATTGAAATGTTATGTGTTAAGCTTTAATCTTAGAATGCTTAAAGTTAAACTTTAAAATATTCAAGGAATTGAGTAATGAACTAATAAGCATATATTTTTAACAGAAAATGCCTCCTAAAAGAAGACAACCACATCAACAACCACCTCCGGAGGGGTCTACTAACAATAATAACGATGGCAATGCTAACCTGGTTCAGCAGTTGGTGACTCTGTTAACTGGAGCACTTGTGAATCAACCGCAAGCTCAAGCTACGACTTTTAAGGACTTCAAAGTGGTTAGACCGCTGGAGTTTCAAGGATCTATGAACCTAGTTTAAGCCCAAACCTGGATCATGGAAATGGAGAAGGTGTTCGACGTTGCCAGAGTCAGCGAGGATCAGAAAACTGCTTTTGTGACATTTATGTTGAAGTCTGAAGCTAGCTATTGGTGGTAGGTGAATAAGGTTCGTGGGGGACAGGGAGTAATAGCGTGGGATAGGTTTAAAGATATGTTTTTTGAGATGTATTTTCTGACGAGTTCTCGGAATCAGATAGAGGTTCAATTCTTAGAATTGAAGAAAGGAACCATGTCTGTTCCATAATATGCTGTGAAGTTTAATAAGTTGGCAAGGTTTGCCACTTATCAAGTCAATACTAAGGCGAGAAGGTTCAAACAAGGGTTGAAGCCCTGGTTGTATGGTAAGGTTTTAATGTTTCAGTTAAATACGTATGCGGTAGTACTAGAAAATGCAATTATCACAGAAGGTGAAAGCGATGCCTTGACCAAATATAATCAAGAATAGAAGAAGACAAAGAATGAGAATGAAAACAAGGTTAGTGGAAGAAATGGTGGAAATAACAACCAAAAAAGGAAATGGAGTGAGAACTCGAATACGGGAGGACAACAAGGAAGTCAACAAAAGAAGAAGTTTGAAGCTTGTGCTACTTGCGGAAAGAACCACACTTGGGTGTGTTTGAAGGGTAAGAGGGTGTGTTTTAATTGTGGCCAGAAGGGACACATTGCGACAAACTATTTTAGACCAAAGAAGGGATCATGTTTCATATGCAGTTCGAAGGATCACATGGCTCGTGATTGCCCTAAAAAGACAAATGGAAGTGCAAGTGGAGGAAAAGAAAACAATGGTATGCAGACATGATTGTGTTTCATTCCGACCTACTGCGAGGACTTTCAATATGACCGTGCAAGATGATGTGCAGTCAAAGGATATGGTGTCAGGTATCATTCCGATTAATGGTATTAATGCTTATGTGTTATTTGATTCAGGTGCTACTTGTTCATTTATATCTGATGATTTTGCTCAGAACTTAGTTTTGCCTCAAGAAGAATTAGAATTTCCTTTAAGCATAGAGATTGTGAATAAGGAAGTGATTCATATAAAAGAATTGTAGAGCGGTTATAAAGGGTCACAAGATGATAGTGGATTTAATACCAATTAAACTGGGGGAATTTGATGTCATATTGGGAATGAATTGGTTATTCAATTACGGGGAAGTATTTGATTGCCAAAAGAAATGTGTAAACCTTATGACTCCGTCAAAGGTTGTATTTTATGGTAGTAAGTCACCTCGACAAGTAAGTTGTTTGATGGTGATGCAAGCCAAGAAGTTGCTGAGACAAGGATGTGTACGATACTTAGCCTACATAGTCGATACACAGAAAAAGAGTGCAAAGTCGGAAGATACCGATCATTAGAGACTTTGTAGACGTATTTCCAGACGATTTACCTGGACTTCCGCCAGATCGAGAAATCGAGTTCGTAATTGATTTAGTGCCAGGAACTACCCCGATATCTAAAGCCCCGTACAGAAAAGCTCCAGTAGAGATGAAAGAGTTGATGGTGCAGTTGCAAGAATTACTCGATAATAAGTATATTCAGCTGAGTGTATCGCCATGGGGAGCGCTGGTGTTGTTTGTTAAGAAGAAAGATGGATCGATGCGACTCTGCATTGATTACCGAGAATTGAACAAGGTCACGATTAAAAATAAGTATTCATTACTGAGAATTGATGACTTGTTCGATCAACTGAAGGGGGCAAGATATTTTTCAAAGATAGGCTTGAAGAGTGGTTATCATCAGTTGAAGGTGAGGCCAGAGGATGTACCAAAAATAGCATTCAGAACTCGGTATGGTCATTACGAGTTTTTTTTTATGTCATTTGGTTTAACCAATGCACCTGCAGCGTTCATGGATATGATGAACAGGGTGTGTAAGACCCCAAATTTTATGAATAAAGATTAATTTTTCTTGAAATATATTTTTGAATATTATGGTGTGGATTTGATATAATGGTATAGTTGTGGGTAATAATTACAAATTTTGCAAAGTAAGAAAGTTGTTATAAAATATTCGATTGGTCGGGGAATATTCGTACGACGGTACAATCATTGGTGGACCCCACAACAGAAGTATTGTCATAGTTAGAAAATGACAGAAATATTTTTAAAAATAATGGTAAAATTTTTACCATTAAAACTGTTGAACTACCTGGTAGTAAAAGTACAGTAATACGCGTGGTTGCATAGTAGCACACGGTATTAATTATTGATGCTTACGTGATAAGTCACTCAGTAATACTCAATTATTGCTAGAGTAATTGCTGCATAATATCTCTCATATTATTGATTCAATTATTGTCACAGTATCAATATTTTATATTATTAAATCAATAATTGAGACGATAAAGTTATTCATATTATTATTTGCAATATTGACAATGTCTAGAAAGTTCTATCAATGAGAGGTTTGGTCACCTAATTGCGCGCCAATAGGGAGAAATCCTTATCGGAAAGCCCCCTCTTTCCTGGGAATGATCTGGTTGTTAAATAGTGTGAGTCATAATATTAATAATGAATAAGTTTGTGTTGATTAAAGATAAAATTGATATTTCCATTGGGATTATTAGTGTTAGTGGAAATCGACATTTATTCCGATAATAATTGATGTTTGGAGGTTATATTGATCAATCGGGTAATTAATCAAATAAATGAGCAATTAAATGCTATTAATTCACATGCTTATAACTATTTATTCACATGTATGTATTATTAGGGGAAGTGGTGAAAGATTGATAATACTTGCATGACTAAATTAAAAATAGAGGTATAGATGAAGGTACTATACTGTACTTATTTTTTTTCACATGATTGTACTATTGAGTCACATGATTGTACTATTGATTCACATGATATACTATTAGGGGAGGTGGTGCAAGTTTGATAATACTTGTAGGACTAAATTAAAAATGAAGGTATTATACTGTAATATTTCGAGCCCCAAAACGTGCAATTATCGAAACTATGTTTTCTTATAAATAGAAGCTCATTCTTCTTTCATTCTCACCAATTCACTAAGACTCACAAGAGCAATTCAGAGAGAGAAGCTATAGGGAAAAAGAAGAAGAGAAGTTTGCTACTTCACTATTCCAGTATCCAGTCTTCTTCTGAGGTAAGGGTATTATTTCTTTCATATTCGTAAGGGATATTATTTTTGTTCAATATTCATATAAAATAATATTTTCTTCCATGCTCTGTAGTATGTAAGTAATATTATTTCATTTTGTATCCCTAATTCCACATTCATTTTGTTGAAGTATTGCTTCTATACTCCGTGAAATTAGTAGAATATCTTTGATATTTGTGCTTTATCTAGTATCTTTTCATGGAAATATTATTCTGAGCTTTCTTGATAATTATTGATCTTTTCATGCCGGAATACTATTGACGGGTTACTATTCACCCGGTTACTATTCACTCAAATATTATTCACTCGGGTATTCGGGGCAGTTTTTGTGCCGAAGTACTATTCTTGAGTTACTATTCATGGGTTACTATTCACCCAATTACTACTCACTCGGGTATTTTGGGAACTTTCATGTCGGGGTACTATTCACGAGATACTATTCCCGAAGTACAATTCACAAGGTACTATTCACGGGGTACTATTCACCCGAAAGATATATTTCTTTAATGTCCAAATTATTTTTGATACATGAATATTATTCTTGAATTTTACTACACAAAGCAGTATTATGTTGACAATTTGGATGATTTTAAACTCTGGATAAATTTAAAGTCATTAATATTTATCCTTGATTTCGTTTGATTAATGCTTATATCATTGTCATCATCCTCATGCTTATATTGTGATGAAAGTCATTTGTGGCTTACGTGCATAGATGGATTGTTGATTGGTATGATTATGACCAGGGATCATTCGGTATAATCATGACCCGTAATGTTATAAATAATGTGGTAAAAGTCCTCATTGGCCCGTAGTGCATTGATGGACAATTATTGGTATGATTATGACCAGGGATTATTCGGTATATTCATGACCATTGATGATTACATGAATATCCTTGGCCAGAAAATGCGTGGATGATTCGATGATGTGGTTTATTTATTAAGCTGAGTCTCAGCGATAAAATTGATGATAAACTTTTTAAATCATAAAAGATAGTAGATATCATACAATGCTTGACTCTTCTAATGGATTGCTTGTTCCGCTGAAGTTGTTGATCTAAAACTTGTTGTCTATTATATTCTATCAGTTGTTATACTGTTGAAGGCTAAGGATAATTTATTCTGCATTATCTTTGTCATAATATTTCTTACTGAGCTAGTTGATCTCACCCTTTTGCTTTCATTATTCTCTTCAGGAAATGAGAATGTAGCTGGGACTAGTCGGAGAACAGAGTGACGGTCCGAGATGGTGGCTATAGTAGTCCTCACTATTTTATAAAATAGTGTGATAATAAATGTAATGAGGACTTCATTTGAGTTTGAATACTGTCTATGAGATAATATTCGTGTAAAAACTCTAAGCTTTAATGTTGTCGTATTGTATAAAAGAAGTTTGTATTTGATTTATATACCATGTATTTGGTGACTCGGAATGGGTGATGTATTCCTATTTTGGGGGCGTCACAGTTGGTATCAAAGCTTAGGGATATGATCCCTAGCTGAGATGTGAAACTAGAACTATGAGGGGAGAGACGGGAAATTTCTTCGCTAGTATGACCAACCTAAGTTTATTTAGTATTTATTTGGTCGGTCAGGGTATAGGGATAATATGTGACATGTCAATTAACCCTTGTTTTGTGGCAGTATTTGAAAATGGCATCCGAAAATGTTGAGATAAGCAATGAAACACATGAGACCGTTGAGTCACCAACGATCAATACCCAGGATATTGTGCATCAGGATGGCAATAATCCTCAAGAAAACAACAACGCTGACCAAATGATGAATGATGGGATGTTCAGAGGCTTTATGCAATTCATGCAACATCAGGCGAGAATGACTCCAGTTCAAAATGCAGGTGGAAACACTAGCAACTCTCGGACGGTCACCGCTAAACAGTTCAAGGAGCTGGGACCACCAGAGTTTTTGGGAGATCCAAAACCACTTAAGGCGAAGACGTGGATAAAGAAGACCACCAAGATATTTGATGTCTTGGGATGCTCCAAGGAGCAAAAGGTTCCTTTTGCCACCTTCATGTTGCAAGGAGAGGTAGATTACTGGTGGGAATCAGTAAAACGTACTCAGTCTGTTGCACTCAAGATGTCTTTGGAGAAGTTCCAAGAATTGTTCAACGACAAGCACTTTCCCGAAAGTATTCATCACATGAAGGAGGTTGAATTCATCAAGCTAGAGCAAAACAATATGACCGTGTTGCAGTACGAGGCTAAGTTTGCTGAGTTGTCCCGGTTTGCGTCCCACTTAGTTGATAATAAGGAGAGAATGATGCGGATGTTTCTAAGAGGTTTGAAACCTGAGATACGTCAATACTTAATTTCTCACAAATTGTGTTTGTATTCAGATGTAGTGAATATGGCTCAGTTATTGGAGTGCGATAATGAGCCAACCCAACCAAAAGATAACGAGCAACAACACGATAATAATCGTACCGGTGGAAACGGTCATCGGAACAATGATAACTATCGTGGAGGAAATTATCATGCCAGAAATGGTAACCACTTCGGTGGTAATCATGGCCAAGATAATAGAAGAAATGATTCAAGTGAAAAATTCAAGAAGAGAAGATTTAACGATGATAGGAAGACGCCGGCAGTAGCACCAGCGCCAACAACAAATTCTAGGGGAGGAGAACGACCTCCAGTTAGATGCTACAGATGCGGAGAGAAGGAACACATAAGTCCAAATTGTTCACAGCCTTCCAAGGTATGTTTTAGTTGTGGAAACGACGGTCACATAGCTCGATTTTGTCCTATAGCGAAATCAAGTCCAGCTGGGACGGTGGCACCAAAGGCGAATACAGACAAAATAAAGTCGGTGGTTTCAGGAAGAGCATTTTTCGTGACTTCTCAAAAAGTGAGTAACCCGAGAAGTTAGCACGGGTTAGTTAATTATAAATTTTTGCGAAGTCTATACCTTATTAGATACCGGTTCTACCCATTCTTTTATTTCTCCTACTTGCACTCAACGTTTAAATTTGACTCCGGAGAAGTTAAACTTTGACTTATGGGTTGAAAATCCATTAGGAGAAACCTTCGTTACATCCACTGTTTATACATCTTGTTTGATTCAAATCGGTAACCGCACGTTACTTGTCGATCTTATCTCTTTGAAAATACTTGCCTTTGATGTGATTTTAGGAATTGATTGGTTAACTACTCATCATGCTAAAATTGATTGTTTTCGTAAGGTTGTTAGCTTTCATATTCCTAACTAACCTATTATGCGAATTCAAGCAACCAAACCACTAAAGTCAATCACTGTCATATCAAGCCATTAAGCTATTCGTTTATTGAAAAACGGATGTCATGCTTTCTTATCCATATCACAGATTTAAACAAAAATACGTCAGATTTGAATGGTATTTCTATTGTTAATAAATTTCCTGACGTATTACTGAAGAACTTCCTAGCCTACCTTAGAGCGTGAAATCAAATTTTGTATCGACCTTGAACCTGGTACAAAACCCTCAAATATTTCTTCACCCAAAATAAACGTATCATGCGCCAAAGACGTTGGCTCGAACTGTTGAAGATTACGACTATACAATTCAATACTATCATGAAAAAAGCGAACGTGGTAGCTGACGCGTTGAGTAGAAGATCGTATACGGTTATGAGTGCGACGTCGTTAACACAAAGACCCATTTCATATGACTTAAAAATGATAGAGATTTAGTTAAAGACTGTAGGGACCCACGTGATGATGTCAAATAATACGAGTAGAATCGACGTTAATCGATAAAGTTAAAGCCGCTCAAGCTACACACCCAGAGTTGATGAATGTGAAGAAGAAGGTTCAAGAAGGAGTTATTCTAGAAGCAAGAATCGATGAAAAGAGTAAATCTCAACCCTTGATTTAATTGGGCCATTCAAAATCCTCGATCGAGTAGGAACTTTAGCTTATAAACTCGTTTTACCGTCAAGTATGTTGCGTGTTCATAATGTTTTTCACGTATCGATGTTACGTAAATATGTGGACGACCCGAACCACATTATTGAATTAGAACTAGACGAGATAGCAGAAGATTTAACGTATGAGAAGATACGTGTTAAAATTTTGGATAAGAAGGATCATATTCGACACTCAAAGGTTATACCTCAAGAGTTAGAATCTAAACAAGGTATCCTCACCTCTTCGGCATACCAGGTACGTACGTAAATTTTGAGGGTGAAATTTCATAAGGAGAATAGATTGTAAGACCCCAACTTTTATGAATAAAAATTATTTTTTCTTGAAATATATTTTTGAATATTATGGTGTAGATTTGATATAATGTTATAGTTGTGGGTAATAATTACAAATTTTGCAAAGTAAGCAAGTTATTATAAAATATTCGATTGGTCGGGAAATATTCATTTTAACAGGAAATATTCGTACGACGGCACAATCATTGGTGGACCCCATAACGGAAGTATTATCGTAGTTAGAAAATGACATAAATATTTTTAAAAATAACGACGAAAGTTTTACCGTTAAAACTGTTGAACTACCTGGTAGTAAAACTACATTAATACGCGTGGTTACATAGTAGCACACGGTATTGATTATTGATGCTTACGTGATAATTCACTCAGTTAAACTCAATTATTGCTACAGTAATTGCTGCATAATATCTCTCATATTATTGATTCAATTATTGTCATATTATCAATATTTTATATTATTAAATCAATAATTGAGACGACAAAGTTATTCATATTATTATTTGCAATATTGATAATGTCTAGAAATTTTTGTCAAGGAGAGGTTTGGTCACTTAATTGCGCGCCAATAGGGAGAAATCTTTATCGGAAAGCCCCCTCTTTCCTAGGAATGATCTAGTTGTTAAATAGTGTGAGTTATAATATTAATGATGAATAAGTTTGTGTTGATTAAAGATGAAATTGATATTTCCATTCTGTTGAGATTATTAGGGTTAGTGGAAATCGACATCTATTCCGATAATAATTGATGTCTGGAGGTTATATTGACCAATCGGGTAATTAATCGAATAAATGAGCAATTATTTGCTATTAATTCGCATGCTTATAACTATTTATTCACATGTATGTATTATTGATTCACAAGCATGTACTATTAGGGGAGGTGGTGCAAGATTGATAATACTTGCATGACTAAATTAAAAATAGATGTATAGATGAAGATACTATACTGTAATTATTTTTTTCACATGATTGTATTATTGAGTCACATGATTGTACTATTGATTCACATGATATACTATTAGGGGAGGTGGTGCAAGTTTGATAATACTTGCAGGACTAAATTAAAAATGAAGGAATTATACTGTAATATTTCGAGCCCCAAAACGTGTAATTATCGAAACTATGTTTTCCTATAAATAGAAGCTCATTCTTCTTTCATTCTCACCAACTCACTAAGACTCACAAGAGAAATTTAGAGATAGAATTTATAGAGAGAAAATCTATAGAGAAAAAGAAGAAGAGAAGTCTGATACTTCACTATTCCAGTATCCAGTCTTCTTTTGAGGTAATGGTTATTATTTCTTTCATATTCGTAAGGGATATTATTTTTGTTCAGTATTCATATGAAATAATATTTTCTTCCATACTCTGTAGTATGTAAGTAATATTATTTCATTTTTTATCCCTAATTCTACAATCATTTTGTTGAAGTATTGCTTCTATACTCCGTGAAATTAGTAGAATATCATTGATATTTGTGCTTCATCCAGTATCTTTTCATGGAAATATTATTCTGAGCTTTCTTGATAATTATTGATCTTTTCATGCCAGAATACTATTCACGAGTTACTATTCATGGGTTACTATTCACGCGATTACTGTTCACTCGAATATTATTCACTCGAGTATTCGGGGCACTTTTTATGCCAGAGTACTATTCATGAATTACTATTCACCCAGTTACTATTCACTCAAATATTACTCACTAGGGTATTTTGGGCACTTTTCATGTCGGGGTACTATTCACGAGGTACTATTCACCCGAAATATATATTTCTTTTATGTCCAAATTATTTTTGATACATGAATATTATTCTTGAATTTTACTCCACAAAGTAGTATTATGTTGACAATTTGGATATTTTTAAACTCTGGATAAATTTAAAGTCTTTAATATTTATCCTTTATTTCGTTTGATTAATGATTATATCATTGTCATCATCTTTATGCTTATATTGTGATGAAAGTCATATGTGGCTTACGTGCATAGATGGACTGTTGAATTGTATGATTATGACCAGGGATCATTCAGTATAATCATGACCCGTAATGTTATAAATGATGTGGTAAAAGTCATCATTGGCCTGTAGTGCATTAATGGACAGTTATTGGTATGATTATGACCAGAGATTATTCGGTATAATCATGACCTTGATGATTACATAAATATACTTGGCCCGTAGTGCAGGGATGATTCGATGATGTGGTTTATTTATTAAGTTCAATCTCAGCGATAAAATTGATGATAAACTTTTTAAATCATAGAAGATAGTAGATATCATACTCTACTTGACTCTTCTAATGGAGTTTTTGTTCCACTGTAGTTGTTGATCTAAAACTTGTTGTCTATTATATTTTATCAGTTGTTATACTGTTGAAGGCTAAGGATAGTTTATTCTACACTATCTTAGTCATAATATTTCTTACTGGGCTAGTTGAGCTCACCCTTTTGCTTTCATTATTCTCTTCAGGAAATGAGAACGTAGCTGGGACTAGTCGGGGAACAGAGTGACGGTCCGAGATAGTGGCTATAGTAGTCCTCACTATTTTATGAAATAGTGTGATAATAAATGTAATGAGGACTTCATTTGAGTTTGAATACTATCTATGAGACAATATTCGTGTAAAAACTCTAAGCTTTGATGTTGTCGTATTGTATAAAAGAAGTTTATATTTGATTTATGTACCATGTATTTGGCGACTCAGAATGGGTGATGTATACCTATTTTGGGGGCGTCACAGGGTGTTTAAACCATTCTTAGATAAATTTGTGGTGGTGTTTATTGATAATATATTGGTGTATTCCAAGACTAAGGAGGAACATGTTGAACACTTAAGAGTAACGTTGGAGACATTTAGAAAAGAGAAGATGTACGTTAAATTCTCAAAATGTGAGTTTTGGTTGGAACGTGTACAGTTTCTTGGGCATGTTATTGATAAAGACGAAATTTCGATAGATCCATTAAAAGTTAAAGCAGTAATAAACTGGGATCAGCCGAAGACACCGTCGGAAGTAAGAAGTTTCTTGGGATTAGCAAGTTACTATAGGCGTTTTATTCAAGACTTTTCCAAGATTGCAACTCTGTTGACGAATTTAACTAGGAAGGCAGTTAAGTTTGTTTGGACGGAGACGTGTGAGGAAAGTTTCCAAGAATTAAAGAAAAGATTGAGTTCAACACTTGTGTTATCATTGCCTGATTATACAGGGAATTTTGTGGTGTATAGTGACGCATTGCATAAGGGACTAGGCTATGTGCTTATGCAGAACGGCAAAGTTATTGCGTATGCATCACAACAATTGATAGATTATGAGAAAGGGTATCTGACTCATGAGTTAGAGTTGGCTGTGGTAGTATTTGCTCTAAAAATTTAGAGACATTATCTTTATAGAGAGAGGTGTGAGATATATATCGACCATATAAGTCTGAAGTATATCTTTACACAGAAGGATTTGAATATGTGATAGAGAAGATGGTTGGAGTTGATTAAAGACTATGACTGTGAGATTTTATATCATCCCGAAGAGGCTAATGTTGTTGCTGATGCTTTAAGTAGAAAGGGACGGGAAAAGTTAACGATGTTGACTGCTCAAGAGAAGCTAGTATTAGAAATGGCAAAGATGGAGTTGGAAATTAAATATCCAACAGAATCAGACGAAAAATTATTCCAGATGGGAAATAGTTCAATGTTGGTAGATAAGGTGAAGAATGCACAACTCTAAGATGAAAACTGTGAGGAAATAAGAAGAAAAGTGTCTAAAGGTGAGGAAAACAAATTTAAAGTTGATTCGAAAGGGTTACTTCTATTCGAAGGGAGAATTTGGGTTTCGCCAGTACCAGAAGTTAAAGAGGAAATTTTAAGCGAGGCCCATAACTCACGATATTCGATTCACCCTGGAAGTATGAAAAATGTACCAGGATCTTAGACATCATTTCTGGTTGCCGAATATGAAGAAGGATGTGTCCGAGTGTGTGGTGAAATGTTTAACATGTCAGAAAGTTAAAGCTGAACATCAAAGGCCAAGTTGATTGTTGCAACCGTTAGAGATACCATAATAGAAATGGGAGCATATCACAATTGATTTTGTGGTTGGTCTTCCAACGACACAGCAAGGTTACGACACCATCTATGTGATTGTCGATCGATTGAAGAAGTCAGCACACTTTTTACAAATCAAGATTAGATTTAACCTAGATCGGTTGGCAAAATTGTACGTGAAGGAAATTGTTTCAAGACACGGTGTTCCGATGTCCATTGTATCAGATAGAGATCCACATTTCACATCAAATTTCTGGAAACGACTACAAGAATGCTTGGGAACACAGTTGAGAATGAGCACAACGTATCATCCTCAAACCGACGGACAAAGTGAGAGAACCATCTAGACACTAGAGGATATCCTCAGAGCATGTGTTATGGATTTTAAAGGGAATTGGGATGACCATTTACCGTTGGTTGAATTTACCTATAATAATAGTTATCTTGCTAGTATTGGCATGCCGCCTTACGAAGCGTTGTACGGCAGGAAATGCAGAACTCCGGTATGCTGGGACAAAGTTGGAGAACGTCAACTGCTAGGTCCAGAACTGGTACAATAGACTGTTGAGATCATCAAAGTGATTCAGGCAAGATTGATAACTGCACATGACAGACAAAAGAAATATGCCAATAAACACCAACAAAATCAGGAATTCGATGTCGGTAGTTATGTTTTCTTAAAAGTGTCTCTCTGGAAAGGGAAAATCAGGTTTAGTAAAAAGGGAAAACTGAGTCCTAGGTTTATAGGACATTTTGAAGTGCTACAACGAGTTGGTGATGTGGCGTATGAGGTAGCTTTACCTCCGGAATTAGAACATATTCACAACGTTTTCCATGTTTCAGTATTAAAGCCATATACGTCCGATTATAAACATGTTATAAAATATGAATCATTACAGTTTGACAAAGATTTATCTTATGAAGAAGTCCCTGTTCAAATTATCAATGGGAAAGAGCAAGTACTACGTAATAAAGTGATACCTTCTGTTAAGGTAATCTGGAGGAACCACAACGTTGAGGAAGCTACGTGGGAACTAGAAGATGTTATGATGAGAAATTATCCTCAATTATTTGCTTAATCTTGAATAGCAATTATGGGGACAAATTCTGTTAAGGAGGGAAGAATGTAACGAATAAATTTATCAAGTCGTGATTCTGGGGACATAATCCTTTTAACGATCGAGAAATTTTGTAATTAATTTAAATATTTATTGAATTAAATAAATATTTTAAATAATTTATTTATTGAGAAAAATAAATAATTGATGAAATTGTGGTGCATTAATTTAGTTAAGTGTATATGATAACTAAATTGATTAATGGAAATTTTATTATTTGAGGATTTAATTTAATAAAATAATTCATTTAATATTTAAGAAAATAATGAAATTAAATAAAATGATGTTCTAGTTCAATTTAATAATTAAATTAGATATGTAATGATTTATAACTGTAAGTTATTTAAATTACCTAAATTAAAGTGTGACACAAGAACTATATAATATAAAGATTATAAAAATAAATTTAGAGATGGGGAGTTTGTGTATAGCCAAACAAGGCCTTGTGGCCTTGGGCTTAATTTAACTGACGCAACTTGTTGGGTTTTGTTACCTGACGTACATTGGAGAGAGACCAAGGTCAGTTATATTACACGTATTATCTCTAATTCCTAAGGCTAGAACACAGAGAAAGTTGAGAGTGAGAGCAAGAGAGAATTCATTCTCTGTAATTTTGTCAGAAGGATTGAGAAGGATTTGCTAGAACCTTGTTAGCATCAAAGGATTAAGGTATAATCTACCCCTAACTCTAAGTTTTAGTTTTTGTAATTTTCATTCTCTGGAATTTGGATTTTGTTAAATTGTTGATGTAAGATGTGGGTTATATGTGTGAATGATCTTGTGGAATTTGTTATTGTCACAATTGTTAGTAATCAAATACATGAAATTGGGTTGTAGAAAGAAAATTAAATAACAGTGTTATGTTTATGTAAATGGCTTGTATAAGTCCAAAATTTGATTTCCAATACTTGATAGAATCTGTAAATTGGTTGTGAGTTGTGATAGTTCATCAAGAAACGAAAACAACGTGGTTGGAACGGCTTGATTTGGTTAAGAATGGAAGATTTGGTGATTGAATTCGCTAAATGTTTTGAAATTGAAGAAAATGGCTAAAACATGATCTTTAATCCTATAGAATGTGGTTTGTGATGTTAGAATTGTTTTATTAATGTTTGGTTTTTAGTTTATAAAGCTTATACATAATATAGTTTGGTTAGTTGGGTGTTGGGGGAAGAAATTTGAATTTTTGGCTTAAGAGTAGAGTCTAAACTTATGTTCTAAGCTAAAACTGCTTCTCGTCTTGCAGTCTTGGTATGTTTCCTGGCTGGCGTAGGCGTCTTTCGCCATGGTAGCGCCGCCAGACTAAAAGTAACCATGGCGCGATCAGCGCCAAAGGGTCGATCGAGACCAGTGTTGGTTCATTAATAATAAAAAGCTTGGAAATGCTAACTTAACTTATTTTAATGACCCTAAAACATGTTATAAGACATAACAACATGTTGTAATCACAACATTGAAACTATAAATTATGAACTAATAAGTGTGAGAGTTTAGAATGTGATGTCATGAGAATTGGAATTTTTTTGCATTCACCATGTTGTATACTATAATATAATTGAGAGTTTAGTTTCATGGTATGTGAATGATTAGAATAATCAGACCCTAAGATAAAAATTATAGACTTGACTAAAATGAGAAGTAAACGAATGAAGTTAGCGTTAATATAACTAATTGGTATTGTGATTCCAATGGTATATATATGGTATTTGGTGAACGTTTTTAGTAATTGTGTAGCTTACACACGAGGCAAGTTCCCTAACTTCATTCTCTTTATAATGAATGCAAGTTTAATAATTATGCTTACCTTTAATTGTCAAGCATGCTTTCTAACTATAATTTATCATTATGCAAGTTCTTAACTCATATTAAAATTGTGCAAGCTTATTGACTCCATCTTGTTTAGGACGATACAAGCTCTTGTATTCTAATTCTCTACATCGAGCGAGTTTTACATTCCTAACTCTTGTTGTTGCTATTCAAAGCATAAATTGTTTACATTCATTGTCCCCGAATTGACTTTCTAACTCTTTTGTACGTAGTACTTTATTTATACCATGACTACTCAATTGTACATTGTTATTGTTCAATTTTATCTTATTATGTTGAACTTTTGAATAACAGATAAACCTTTATTGGTTGGACTAATCCATAATTGATGAGTGTTCTAAAATTCTAGAACCACTGATAAGCTAGTTCCAAACTAAACTTTCTTTAGTGCGGAAATCCTAAAGTCAAACTGAGATGAACAACCCTAACATAGGGGATTATGTACGCGTTAGCGTTTAGATGCTTGTGCACAATACATGGTATGAAGTACTGATCCCCCTAAGTGTAAAAGTAAAAGTCTGTATAGTCTAATGAATGTTAAAGGTTGAAGTAGAAATACTTAATAACCTCTTGACATAGTTCATGGTCTTAAAGACCCTCAAATATAAACCTCAAACTTGTTTACTAGTTTTGTCTCGAAGAACAAGTTATTATTTAATAAGTATTCATTGCTTTTTCTTATGTTATTGTTGTTATCACTCTTTATATCAGTGAGCAATTGTTTGCTCACTCTTGTATTTAACACTGCAGCTAAAGTTGAGAAAGTCGATGAGCCATCTTCTAGCAAAGGAAAGGGCAAGATGTCCAAGTGTTGAAGACTTATTTTAATTTACTTAAATAAAATTATGTTATAAGACTTATGTTATTTTGTGATGTATTCCGCAGACTTATGTAATAATTTAAGGTTAGATTACCTGGGAATATTTTTAAGTTGATGTAAATCTTTAATGGGGAAGATATTTATTTAAGTTATGTCCTTATCCTTGTTTATGGGTAGATAGATGTAAATATTTTAGAAAGTGAGCACCAAATCATGTGGGAATGAAGTACCCAGATTTGGGGGTGTCACAAAAACTTAACAAGAATGTTCATAAAAATATTTTCGTAAAAAGATACTCGATGAAGCGCAAATTTCAAGTACATTCTACTAATTTTAAAGAGTATAGAAGCAATACTTATCAAAATGAGTGTAGAATTAGGAATATGAAATGAAATAATATTACTTACATGCTACAGAGTATGGAAGAAAATATTATTTCTTACGAATATTGAACAAAATAATATCCCTTATAACTGTTGAATGAAAAAAACATTCCTTACGAATATTGAACAAAGATAATATTCCTTACGAATATTGAATGAAAATAATATTCCTTACGAATATTGAACGAAAAATAAAATTCCTTATGAATACGGAAAATAATATCGTAACCGAATATGAAATAAATAATACCCCATACCTTAAAAGGAGAGTACTTTTGACTGGTATAGTGGGGATATTCTTAAAGAAAACTTGCTCTATTTTCTACACTCAAAGTTTCATTAAACTCAAAAGAAATACGCTCAATATTATAGAAGAAGAATTCTTTGATTCTGGTGTGATTTTCATTTCTAAACAAAGCATCCTATTTATAGGAGAATGGCAGGGAACTATTTCAAAATAGTCATGGGTGAACAGTGGGGGAAAATCACAAGCGAACGAATTCTGAAATTTTTTGATTTTACTATACAACACTATACTGCACTATGTAGTACTATGCAAACACTATGCATATAATAAAATACAATATATTCTATTTTATAAAAAAAGTAAAACTTATAATATATATATATATATCTTACACATACACGTACACACACTAATATATACACATATATATATATATATATATATATATATAATGAGATAACTTTCTACCGACTATTTTGAAAAATGAGTAAGTGGGGGTCCATGCAATAAGCCAAATTTATAACAAATACTTCATAAAACCCATCTATTTATCTCAATTTGGCTTCACTAAACACATTTATAATAACATTTATTCATCATTAATATTATAATTCACAATATTAACAACCAGATCATTCCCAGGAAAGAGGGGGCTTTCTGATAAGGACTTCTCCTTATTGGCACACAATTAGGTGACCAAACTCCTTTCTTCGACAGAGCTTTCTAGACATTGTCAATAATACAAATAATAATATGAATAAATTAATTTGTCATCTCAATTATTGATTTATTAATATAAAATATTGTACAGATGATACTGTGACAATAATGTGAGATACTATGCAACAATTACTGTTGCAATAATTGAATAAAACTTAGTGACTACTCACGTAAGCATCAAAAATCAAAGATATTGTACAATATCGTGTGCTACTATGCAACCACATGTATTACTGTATTTTTATCACTGTGTATTTCAACAATTAACGGTAAATATTTTGCCGTTATTTTTATAAAAAGTTATTTCTGTCGTTTTCTAACTCCGACAATAATTCCGTTGTAGGGTCCACCAATGATTGTGCCGTCGTACGAATATTCTCTGATAAAACAAATATTCCCTGATCAAAAGAATATTTTATGACAACTTGCTTACTTTGCAAAATTACCCACAACTATAACATTATAACAAATCCACACCTTATTATTCAAAAAGATATTTAGAGAAAATTAAATCTTTATTCATAAAATTTGGGGTCTTACAAACTCTGTCTTGATCAAGGTAGAAATTGGGCTCCAAGTGACTGCTATGTAAATTGCAACTCCAAACTTTGAGGTTCAACGTCCGTTTGGTAAAAAAGTCATATCTTTTTCATATGAACTCCGATCGGGATGATTCAAGATGTTTCGAAAAGCTATAGAATAGTTCTACAATAAAATCCAAGTTCCAAACCAAGAACATACATCTAAATTAGCATTAAAAGCTCTACAATCTCCCATTTTTCCTCGTTTTAGCTACAATTACTCCTGAAATCATTAAACATCTTAATAAGCTCATACACACATAAAATATGCAATAATAATAAACATAAAGTAATCAAAATAAATAAATAATATGCACTCATCAAATTCCCCCACACTTAGCTTTTACACGTCCTTGTGTAAACTGTGCCGAACGAGACTTTTGTAATTAATTTTTAAATATTTATTAAATTAAATAAATCTTTTGTTGATTTATTTATTGAGTTATATAATTTTTTTTGGAATTGTGGTAAATTAATTTAATTAAGTGTGTCACATTAATTAAATTAATGTGGAATAATTTTATACATCAAAATAAATTTAATCGAGATAATTAAATTAAAAGAGTTGTTAAATAATTTTTATGTTGTTCTAGTTAATTTAATAATTAATTAGAGGCTTATTTATTGTTATAAATAATAAATGAGAATTTTAAGTATGTGATGATGTGATTTAATGGGTAATATTAACTTTTATTTAATTGAGTTAAATAATATTATTTGATTAATTAAAGTGTGACAAATAAACTATATAATAAATTAATTAATTAGAATAATGGGAAATGAGCCCTTATGAATAAGCCAAACATGGTCTAAGGAACATGGGAGAAGTTAAGGCCACGTTCCGCTTAACTGCTGCCCGTGATTTCATCGGTTACATTATACGTATAATATAACCTTCATATTACTTAGTCTGGAGAACAAACTCAGAGAGAAGAGAGAGAAACCTTGAGAGAATTTGTGATTTAGGAAAGAAAATTGGGAATTAAGAAGAGTATTCTATCAACTTTGTGTAATCCAAGCAGAGAAATCAAGGGTAATCCCTTAATCTCAAATTTTAATTTACGTTCTTAAAAGTTTTCATGAAAGTCAATTTTTAACTTCATGTAATTGAATTTTTATGGATGATTGTTGAATAAATGATGTTATATATATCTATAATGTGACGCCCCCAAAATAGGTATACATCACCTATTATGAGTCGCCAAATACATGGTACAGAATAGAAATACAATCTTTAATATACAACAAGAGAGCTGTGAGTTTTAATACAAATACTGTCTTCTAGACAATATTCACCCACAGAATAAGTCGTTATTACATTTATTGTCACACTATTTAATAGAATAGTGAGGACTACTAATACTATCATCTGGTCCATCACTCCGTTCCCCGACTCATCCCAGCTATATTCTTATTTCTTGAAGAGAACAGTGAAAGAAAGGGTGAACTCAACTAGCCCAGTAAGAAATATTATGACTAAGACAATGCAGAATAAATTATCATTAGCCTTCAACAATGTTAAACTGATAAAATATAACAAACATCAAGTTTAACTACAGCGGAACAAGCAATCCATTAGAAGAGTCAAGTAGAGAATAAAATCTACTATCTTCTATGATTTAAAAGGTTTTCATGACTTTTATCGTTTGGGACTCAACAAATAAATAATCCACATCATCGAATCACCCCTGCATTATGGCCAAGGATATTCTTTAGTATCACGACCACAATTATCTATGCACTACGGGCCAAGAATATTTGTGTATTCATTAATGGTCATGATCATGCCAACAACTATCCATCAATGCACTACGGGCCAATGAGGACTTTTTACACATCATTTGTAACATTACGGTCATGATTACACCGAATAATCCCTGGTCATAATCATACCAAGTCCATCTATGCACTCTGAAGCCACGTATGACTTTCAACATAATATAAACATGAGGATGATGACAATGATATAAGAATTCAATAAAACAAGTTCAAGAATTAATTTATCCATGAAACAATAACATCCAAATTGTCAACATGATACTGCTTTGTAGAGTAAAATTCAAGAATGTTCAGAAGAATATTTCCATGAAAAGATACTGGATGAAGCGCAAATATCAAGGATATTCCACTAATTTCATGGAGTATAGAAGTCAAAATTTTAACCAACTGAGTATAATAACGAATGGAATAACAAAAGAAATCACCATGCATGCAAAGATTTATGCATGAGCAGGTTATTCCAACAGATTAATAAGTAATCTTAACTGTGTCAAAGTAAATTACATCGATATGATGTTCCAACAGAATAATAGAGGCGGAATCGTGTCCGGCGTAAACGCATTGCATGTGATATTCCAAATGTAATAATAAATAATGGAATAATGTAAGTTCTCTTCATGAATACAAAAGAAATAATACCCCTACCGTAAAAAAAAATCAATATAAGAGTAGGGAAGTAGTAGAATCGCTTTCTTATTTCTCTCTCTAGAGTTTCAAATAATTAAATAAGAAATAATGAAGGAATGAGCTTCTATTTATAGAAGAATGGACCTGAATAGTAACTAATTCATGAAACTATCCCGAGATTGATTTACTATGCAATATAATAAAATATTCTAATAAAACAAAATCTTTTAATAAAATAATCTTATATATATATATATATATATATATATATATATACACGTAATATGTGACCTGCCGTATAAGGCAGACACTAACTATATATATATAATAAAAACTAATCACCCCCCCCTTTTTCCATCCGCATAAAACTATACATATATAAAAACTTTTATATATATATATATATATATATATATATATATATATATATATATATATATATATATAATATAGACATGCAAATATATATATGTATATTATAACAAAACACCTCCCGACAAAATCCTTCCTCCCCAAATCCACCTGTGACATTCCATTTCCTCCCCCATTTCAACATCGTGGGCCCCACTTTTATTAAATTAAGAAATTTTCTCTGGATTATTTTGAAAAATAGGTAAATGGGGGGGGGGGGGGTCCATAAATTCAATAAATACTTCATAAAATCTCCTCAATATTTTTAACAACATTTATCATCATTATTATAATTCACAATATTAATCGACTGTGTCGCTCCTGTGAAAGAGGGGCTTTCAATAAGAATTTCTCCCTATTGGCGCACAATTAGGTGACCAAACCTCTCTTTGATAGAACTTCTAGACATCATTAATATTGCAAATAATAATATTAATAACTTTGTCATCTCAATTATTGATTTAATAATATATAAAATATTGACAATAATTGAATCAAATAACGTGAGATACTATACAAACAATTCTCGTAGCAATAATTGAACAAAAGCGGAAAGTGAATTCTCACGTAAGCATCAATAATCAAAACCGTAATACTCTTTGTGCAACTATGCGACATCGCATTTCTTTTAACACCGGGTGTTTTAATGCTTAATGGTAAAACTTTCATAGCGTTATTTTCATAAAGTATTTTTTGTCGCTTTCTCAATCCGACAATAATTCCGCTAGGGTCCACCAATAATTGTCTTGGTTATTGCATTTATTCCTGTTAAAACGAATATTCCCAACCAATCGAATATTATATAACAACTTGAGTACTTTGCAAAATTTATAAATATTACCCACAACTATAACATTATATCAAATTCATTCCATAATATTCAAAAATGATATTTATAGAAAATTCATCTTTATTCATAAAAGTTGGGGTCTTACAACCTCCCCTTCTTATGAAATTTCGCCCTCAAAATTAGGGTACGTACCTGGTATGTCGAAGAGGTAAGGATACCTTGATTTCATTTCAGATTCTAACTCCCAAGTCATTTCCTCAACATCGTGGTTTCTCCACAAAACTTTAACTTGAGGTATAACCTTGGAGCGTAGAATATGTTCCTTCTTATCCAAGATTTGAACAGGAACCTCTTCATACATCAAATCTTCTGCTATTTCGTCTGGTTCTAACTCAATAATGTGGTTTGGGTCTTTCATATATTTACGTAACATGGATATGTGAAAAATGTTATGAACACGAGACATACTTAAGCAGAAAGTTTAGTCTATAGCCCACGCTCCTACTCGATCGAGGATTAAAAATGGGCCGATGAATCGAGGATTGAGCTTTCATCTTTTTCCAAATCTCATAACTCCTTTCCATGGAGCAACACATAATAACACATGATCTCCTATATCGAATTCCACATCCTTTCGATGAAGATCAACATAACTATTTTGTCGATCTTGTGAGGTTTTTATACGTTGCCGGATCGTTTAAATCTTTTCTGTAGTCATACGTACCAACTTCTGTCCAACAACGTTGCTTCTTCCACCTCATCCCAGCATACTGGAGAACGACACTTTCTTCCATACAACGCCTCAAATGGATCCATGTCAATACTTGCTTGATAACTTTTATTGTAGGAAAACTCCACCAATGGTTAGAACTTATCCTAACTTCCCTTGAAGTCAAGGACACAGAGTCTTAATAAATCTTCAAGAGTTTGATAGTCCTCTCCATTTGCCCGTCCGTCTGCGAGGATGATATGTCGAGATAAATCGTAGAATCTGTGCCCCATAGCTTTTCTCGCAAACTAACCCAAAATCGTGAAGTGAATCTTGGGTCTCGATCGAAACTATGGATACCGGCATACCATGCGTCTTACAATCTCGTTTATATACATCCGAGTAAGACGTTCAAGTGTATAAGTTTCTCGTATCGGTAAGAAATGAGCAGACTTGGTCAATCTATCAATAATGACCCAAATCGCATCTATACCTTAAGAAACCTTAGGAAGACCGGTAACGAAATCCATGGTAATGTGCTCCCACTTCATTCTGGAATTTCAAGTGGTTGCAATGGACCTTTTGGTACTTGATGCTCCGCTTTAACTCGTTGACAAGTTAGACACCTTGAGATAAACAAATGATATCTGCCTCTTCATATTGCTCCACCAAAATGTATGATGAATATCATGATACATTTTGGTACTCCTAGGATGGATTGTAAACAGTGTGTTGTGCGCCTCCATCATGATTTTATACTTTAAATCAGGGTCGTTAGGAACAAAAAGTCTAGAGTTGACTCAAAGTATTCCTTCTTCATCGATTCTTGCTTCTGACATAGCACCTTCTTGCACTTTCTTCCTAATACGCATCAGCTCCAGGTCTGTAGCATGAGCAGCTTTAACTTTATCAATTAAAGTAAGTTCTACTCGTATATTCGCCATCATCACATGGGTCCCTGGAGTCTTTAACTCTATCTCCATCCTTTTCAAGTCACACAAAATGGGCCTTTGTGTTGACAATATCGCACTCGTACTTGCATATGATCTTCTACTCAATGCGTCAGCTACCACGTTCACTTTTCCAGGATGGTATTGGATGGTATGATCATAATATTTCAACAGTTCAAGCAAACGTCGTTGTCGCATGTTGAGTTCCTTTTGAGTGAAGAAATATTTGAGGCTTTTATGATCCATAAAGATCTCCACCTTCTCCCCATACAAGTAATGCCTCCAAATTTTAAGTGCGAAGACAATAGCTACTAATTCTAGGTCATGAGTAGGATAATTCCTCTCATATTCTTTGAGTTGTCTTGAGGCATAGGCTATGACTTTCCCATGTTACATGAGAACACATCCCAACCCTTTGCCCGAAGCATCACTGTAGATGACAAATCCCTCCGATCCAGATGGTATTGTCGTAACAAAGTCTTTGAAATGAGTCTCCTCTTGAGTTCTTGAAAACTCTTCTCACATTCTTCGCTCCAACCGAACTTTGTATCTTTCTGAGTCAGCTGAGTTAATGGAGTAGCTATTCGAGAAAATCCTTCCACTAATCTTCGATAATAACCAGCTAAGCCGAGAAAGCTACGTACTTCGGTCACTGATTTAGGTTGCTCCCAGCTTTGAATTGCTTCAATCTTTTTCGGGTCAACAGATATTCTATGACTTGATACTACGTTCCCAAGGAATGCTACTTCCTCAAGCCAGAACTCATATTTCTTCAACTTAGCATAAAGCTTGTATTCACGAAGCTTTTGGAGTGTCAGCCTCAAGTATTGCTCATGATCTTCACGGCTTTTGGAATAAATAAGGATATCATCAATAAAGACGACCACAAAGTGATCCAAATATTCTTTGAATACTCGGTTCATCATATCCATGAAGGCAGTAGGAGCATTAGTCAATCCAAAGGACATGACTAGAATTCATAATGCTCGTCTCGAGTTCGAAAAGCCGCCTTTTGGAATGTCATCTGTTCTAATCTTCAATTGGTGATATCCAAACGAAGATCAATCTTTGAAAAGAATTTGGCTCCTTGCAAATCGGGTCAAACAGTCATCAATACGTGGCAATGGGTACCTATTTTTGATGGTGACATGATTCAACTCCCGATAATCAATACAAAGTCGCATACTCCCATCTTTCTTCTTCACGAATAGAAACAGAGCACCCCAAGGAGAAGTACTAAGGCGAATAAAGCCAATGTCCAACAATTCCTCGCATTTGGGTCTTTAACTCCCCGAAGTTCAATAGAGCCATTCGATATGGGGCTTTGGAAATGGATTTTGTACCGTGTTCAAGGTCGATACAAAATTCAATTTCACGCTCTGGGTAGGCCAGAAGTTCTTCGTGGAATACGCCGTGAATTTATTAACAATAGAAATATAATTCAAAACTGACGTATTTTTGTTTAGATCCGTGACATGAGCTAAGAAAGCTTAACATCCGTTGTTCAATAAACGAATAACTTTATGGCTTGAGATGACCGTGATTGATTTTAATGGTTTGGTTGCTTGAATTCGCATAATAGGTTGATTAGGAATATGAAAGCTAACAACCTTACGAAAACAATCAATTTTTGTATGATGAGTAGTTAACCAATCAATCCCTAGAATCACGTCAAATGCAAGTATTTTCAATGAAATAAGATCGACAGGTAATATGAGGGTACCGATTTGAACCAAACAAGACTTATAAACAATGGATGTAATAAAGGTTTCTCCCAATGGAGTTTCCACAGATAAGTCAAAGTCTAATTTCTCCGGAGTTAAATTTAATCGTTGAGCGCAAGTAGGAGAAATAAAAGAATGGGTAGAACTGATATCAGATAAATTATAGACTTCGCTAGAGTTTATGATAAGCTTACCCGTGATGACCTCATTCAGGTTCCTTGCTTTCTGGGAGGTCACAACAACGCTTCTCCTCAGACTACTGGCTTTGACTTTTTCGGGACTGACCTTTGGTGCCTCCATCTTAGTTTGAACTTGTCTTGATGAACGATAAAATCAAAGCTAAGTGACCTTCTCTTCCACAATTATAACATGCTTTGGACGACATCGCGCAGTTTGGACTGATGTGTCCCTCCCCTCCGCATTTGAAGCATATGATAGGTGGTCGTTCTCCTTCCTTAACAATGGGTGCTGGTGCTGACGTCTTTCCATCATTGTTGAATCTCCTCTTCTTGAAATCTCCATTCTTATTGTTTTGGCCCTGATTACCACTGAAGTGGTTACCATTTCTGGCCTGTTGATTCCCTTCACGCTTGTTGTCACCGCTTCGATGACTGCTCTCACTGGTATTATCATTTTTCCAGCTGCTCTTTTTTGGTTGCGTTGACTCATTATCGCTCTCCACTAACTGAGCCCTATTTACAACATCTGAATACAAATACAGTTTATGAGAAATAAGATGTTGACGTATCTCCGGCTTCAAACCTCTTAAAAAAATGTCATTCTCTCTTTATTATCCACCAAGTGGGATGCAAACCGGGACAACTCGACAAACTTTGCTTCGTACTGCGACACGGTTATATTATACTATTCCAACTTGATGAACTCCACCTCTTTCATGTGACGAATACTTTCAGGAAAGTACTTGTCATTGAATAGTTCTTGGAACTTCTCCCAAGACATTTTCAGTGCGGTAGGTTGAGTACGCTTTACCGATTTCCACCAAGAATCGCCTCTCTCCAACATATAAAGGCGAGCAAGGGAACCTTTTGCTCCTCGGAGCATCCCAAGACATCAAATATCTTGGTGATCTGTTTTATCCATGCTTCCGCCTTAAGTGGTTTTAGCTCTCCAATAAACTCCGGTGGTCCCAGCTCCTTGAACTGTTTAGCGGTGACCGTCCGAGAGTTTACAGTGGTTCCACCTATATTTTGGACAGGAGCCGCTCTCGCCTGCTGTTGCATGAATTGCATAAAGCCGCTGAACATTTCATCATTCATCATTTGGTCTGTGTTGTTGTTTGTATGAGGATTGTCGCCTTCCTGATGCACATTATCCTGATTATTGATATGTGGTGAATCAACGGTCGCATGTGCTCCATTGCTATTCTCAACATTCTCGGATGTCATTTTCAGATACTGCCACAAAACAAAAGGTTAATTAACATGTAAAATATTATCCTTATATTCTGACCGACCAATTAAATACCAAAAAAAAACTTAGGTAGGTCATACTAGCGAAGGAATTCCCTGTCTCTCCCCTCCTAGTTCTATTCTCACATCTTAGCCAGGGATCATATCCCTAAGCTTTGATACCAATTGTGACGCCCCAAAATAGGTATACATCACCTATTCTCGAGTCGCCAAATACATGGTATGTAATACAAATACAATCTTTAATATACAACAAGAGAGCTATGAGTTTTAATACAAATACCAGCCTTCTAGACAATATCCACCCTCGTAATAAGTCCTCATTACATTTATTGTCACACTATTTAACAAAATAGTGAGAACTACTAATACTATCATCCGGTCCATCACTCCGCTCCCGACTCATCCCAAATTATATTCTCATTTCCTCAAGAGAACAAAGGAAAGAAAGGGTAAAGCTCAACTAGCCCAAAGAAGAAATATTATGACTAAGACAATGCGTAATAAATTATCATTAGCCTTCAACAAAGGTTAAACTGATATAATATAACAAACATCAAGTTTAACTGCAGCGGAACAAGCAATCCATTAAAAGAGTCAAGTAGAGAATAAAATCTACTATCTTCTATGATTTAAAAGGTTTTCATGACTTTTATCGCTGGGACTCATCTTAATAAATAATCCACATCATCGAATCACCCCTGCACTACGGCCAAGGATATTCTTTAGTATCACGACCACAATTATCCATGCACTTCGGGCCAAGAATATTTGTGTATTCATTAATGGTCATGATCATGCCAACAACTATCCATTAATGCACTACTGGCCAATGAGGACTTTTTCCACATCATTAGTAACATTACTACCATGATTACAATCGAATAATCCTCAATCATAATCATACCAAGTCCATCTATGCACTACAGGCCACATATGACTTTCAACATAATATAAACATGAGGATGATGACAATAATATAAGAATTCAATAAAAGAAGTTAAAGAATTAATTTATCCATGAACCAATAACGTCAAAATGGTCAACATGATACTTCTTTGTAGAGTAAAATTCAAGAATGCTCAGAAGAATATTTCCATGAAAAGATACTGGAGGAATGGGAGCTGTCGTTTACACTCCTAAATTAACCTCACTTTCACTTTACAAATTTAAACAATTAGCACAGTAGTAAGCAAAGATCGATCCCACAGAGAGTGATTTGTTTTATATTTATCCTATGATTTCTAATGAAAAGGGGATTTTGAATTAATTAATTAAATTAACAAGAATAAACAATGAATAAAAAGTTTCAGTTCTTCAGTTCAGTATCACCTTTTTACAATAATAGATTAATCTGGGTGCAACATTATTTACCCTTCAATGAAACTAATAGCCCTAGGTAACAACAAGCTTTGCTACCCGAAACTCCCCTTAGATTGTTACTCAATGAAAGAAGCTCTTCACAAGATTCTAACAATTATTTAACCTAGAATAAGTTCTCTAGATTTAATATAATAGCAGCATTAAGAACTAGGGAATTAGACTATTCCAAGCAACAAACACATAATCTCGGATTGTTTTACTTGTCTTCTGATAATCATAGCAATACTCTAAAGCTTGTCCACAATCAGATATTACTAATTACTACTTGTGATTAGAAACAATATCAATTACACGTAATATTATTCCTTGATCTAGCATATGATATTCGTTAACCAACTCAATCCTCAGTAAATCAAATCGCTTAAGCCAAATAGTATTCGGAAATTAAATCAGATTATCAAGAATAAATTTCATGTGAGAAGGAATAAATAATGAATACTCAATTAACCATTAATTATAAATAAGGTTCAACATCCATTAGAACTGAATAAAAAGAACTTAGCTCATGTCTTCAATCCTCCAATATTGTAGATGAGAGAATGTAGTAGATGATTGAATGAATAAAATCCTGACTAACATCCTCTATTTATAGTGCTAGACAAAGTCCTAAATCCTATAGGAAGTAGAAATCCAAATCCTAAAAGGAATTACAAATCATAACTAGTTTCCATAAAGAAATAAAATCTAATTTAGAAATAAATCTTAGTCTAAAGGAAATCCTAAACCTAATAGAAATATCAATCCAATTCCATGTAGAAGTCTGCCAAAATCTGCTTTTAGAAACTTTCCAAAAATCAAAGATTTTCCAATTTTCCCGCTCAAAATTCGCTGGGGCGAATTTTCATTTCCTGCTGCGACGTCGTTTGGTAAAACAAGCATAACGTTTGATCTGGGAGGAGTTACTGGACCTGCTACCTATTAAAACGAAGATATCGACGAGATCCACAACTTTCATTCTTTTAGAATTGATAGATTCGGGCTGCATCAAGGTCGAAATCAGGCTCCAAGTGACTGCTGTGTAAATTGCAACTTCCAAACTTTGAGGTTCAACGTCCGTTTAGTAAAAAGATCATAACTTTTTTATATTAACTACGATTGGGACGGTTCAAAATGTTTTGGAAAGCTAAAGAAGAGCTCTACTATAAAATCCAAGTCCTAAGCCAAGACCATGCATTCAACTTAATGCTAAAAACCTTGCAATTTTCCCTTTTTGCTCATTTCAGCTCCAATTCTTCTTGAAATAATTAAACACATTAATAAGCTCATATACACATAAAACATGGAATAAAACTAAACATAAAGGAATCAAAATAAATGAATAATATGCACTCATCAAATTCCCCCACACTTAGCCTTTACACGTCCTCATGTAAACCAAAAGTTTGATTTCTAGAAAAATTCTATTCAACCATTATGTCAAAAGATTTCAAGATACAAATCATGATTATCAACACTAAATTTGCAAAAATCTTAATCAATGCCTTATCAGTCAACTCACAATTACCAACCTTACCATTTCACCAATGAATTTCATTAAATCAAACTATAACCACATAAGTAACTTTCCCAAAATCATCATAGTTACTTAACTTAGTTACCATGGAGCAAAAATCGTGCACACTGACTCACAACCAAGAACAAATTTTTCTTACTTTTTAAGTTTTTTCATAGTACCTTCTTTTTAGCACAGATGAATGTATTTTCATGCTTCTTTTTTTCGTATATTTTTTTTCTTGACATGTACAATGTCTCATTTTCTTAGGTTTTTCAGAGTTATCCATTAGCGAACTTTCCACCAACAACTCCCAAACCAGATGATCTTAGGGCGCTAGGTGTGGAGACACCCCTAAGGCTTACTTATTTAAGTAACAAAGGCCACAAAAGTCAACTTGTCAAGCTGCTTTTATCCATCGCACTTTTCAGCGTAAATACCGATGCTTCCCGAGGCTTAGATACCCAGTTATTTCGCACAATGGACATTGAAGCAGATTTTCAATTTTTATTTTTTTCACTTTTTTTTTCATTCATCATTTTTTTCACATGGTTCTGCAACAACATAAGCAAGTTAAATAGTTCTAAGTCGTGAAATCAGTGCACATAGACAACTCCACAAATAACTTAGCCAAATAAACATGTTTTTCATATTCAAGTACTCATGTATCACAAATTTAATTTAAATCAGTTACTATGTATCATGGCTTAGTCTTCATCATTCATTAACCAATAAAGCATTAAATAGATTTTGAAATCTAGCATTAATTTTCAATCTCTGACTTTAACCTTCGAACACATAGGCAAATAGAACCATGGAACCAAAATTTTCAAAAATTTTCAAAAGCATTAATTTTTTAAAATTCCCCATCAAAATCGGATCAATATTCCTAAATAAAATAAAAACCTAAATCTTCTCCCCTTTCAAACCTTACATTGTCCCCAATGTAAGAAAATCATGCAAAGAAGAAAATACTACTAGCTAACATGCAATAAAAAAACTAAAAAGTGAAGGGATAGAAAAATCAAATCTGAGATCTTGGGTTGCCTCCTAAGCAGCTGCCCTTATTTATTGTCATTGGCTTGACATCATCCTTCTCATCCTATGTAATTGGACTTGTGTACTTCAAGTGAACTGGTAACAATTTCAATTCTTCATTAGGAGCATCCTTCAGATCCTGATTTTGCTCCATTCCAGCCCTCAAATCCTTCTCGTATATTTGCTCAAGAGATTCCTACACTATAGACTCAACAACATCAATAGCAAAAATAGAATTAACATTACCAAGATATCTCTTAATTTCATATATGCCGAACTGGACATGTGCGTCGTCCAATTCCATGTGTAAGGACCCATGGTGTTTATCATTCTGTGTTGTTGTTGGTACAAGGAAAGTATAATCATCTATGTCATCCTTATAGAAATCTGCAGGAATTATTAATTCTTCCATCTCTACCTCTTGTTCATCATTTTCAGACTTTGAATACCTGATTTCTTCAAATTTAGCAATAGTCTCGAGCACATCCAAATGGTTTCCACTAGTGAACTCCTTATCATCTTTAAGTTCTTGTTCCTTATTCGCCATTTCTTCAAGGAATTTTTCATTAGACTCTGTATACCATGTTGAATTTTTTCCAACTTTCCAATTCCTTGTTAGAATTTGGGGAAAAGGTAGTTTCAGTTCATAAGCTGAAAGAGGTGGAAATTTGTGCTTGAGTACATCACTCATTTTCCTATTTCACTATTGTATTTGACTTTGCTTTGTATTGACTTTTCTTCGTCACGATCCTCTCTGCACCACATCTCAATGTTATGGCACTTATATTTTCAACAGTTTGAGAAAGTGACCTTCCTACTGTGGTTGCAAGTTGACCAACTTGGTCCCTCAGATCTTGAACAGAAGTTCTTGTCTCCTGCTGGAATTACTGTGTCTGACTCATGAACTGTTGTGTTTGGTTCATGAATGCCTTGAACATATCTTCAATAGATGTCCCAGAATTGATAGGTACTTCTTGATTTTCTATGTGGTACTGAGGTTGAGCTTGCTGAATACCTTGCGTATTCTTTGCAGCCATTTGTTGAACTAAAATAGTTAAATCAGAAATCTGCTGCTCCAAGTCTCTAGTGCTTACCCCATTTACCCTTTGTGATGTGTGATTCATCTTAGTTCCATACTGATGTGAGTTAGGTGCCATGTTTGCAATTAAGTTCCTTGCAGCTTCTGGAGTCTTGTCTACCAGTGATCCTCCACTTGCTGCATCAATCATGATTTTTTCCATTGGTAGCAACCCCTCATAGAAGTACTGGATCAAGTAATGTTCATCAATGCCATGAGGTGGACATCTGGAACACAACTTCTTGAACCTTTCCCAATACTCATAGAGATTTTCTCCATTAAATTGCCTTATTCCACATATCTCCTTTCTTATATCGGTAACTCTTGATGCAGGAAAATACCTCTCCAAGAATAACCTTTGCATATCAGTCCATGATTGTATTGATCCTGAAGGTAGATAGTATAACCAGTCTTTAGCCAAATCTGCTAATGAGAATGGAAAAAGTCTAAGCTTGATCTGCTCCTCTACCACTCCTTGTGCTTTCATCGTGGAACACACCACATGGAACTCTTTTAGATGCTTATATGGATTTTCACCTGTAAGACCACGAAAAGTAGGCAAAAGATGAATTAGTCTAGAGTTAAGTTCAAAAGCAACATCTAAAGTAAGATACTCAATACAAAAAGATGATTGATCAAGATCGAGAGTAGCTAGTTCTTTTAAAGTCCTATATTTGTTTGGCACCGCCATCTTTTCCTCTTCAAGTGATGGAACAAGAGCTTCTTCTATATCTGCAGTTTTTATTATCTCTTGAACAAAATTTTAAGTCAATAGAGTGAGAGGATTAAGTTATAAATACAAAGAAAAATAAAAATAAAATAATAAATAAACAAAAACAAAGAATAAACAAAACAAATAACACTCCCCGGCAACGACGCCAAAATTTGGGAGCTGTCGTTTACACTCCTAAATTAACCTCACTTTCACTTTACAAATTTAAACAATTAAAGACAAGAGTAAGCAAGGATCGATCCCACAGAGAGTGATTTGTTTTATATTTATCCTATGATTTCTAATGAAAAGGGATTTTGAATTAATTAATTAAATTAACAAGAATAAACTAATAAGAATAAACAATGAATAAAAAGCTTCAGCTTCTTGATTCAAAGATCACCTTTTTACAATAATAGATTAATCAAGTGTAACATTATTTACCCTTCAATGAAACTAATAGCCCTAGGTAACAACAAGCTCTCACTACCAAAACTCCCCTTAGATTGTTACTCAATGAAACAAGCTCTTCACAAGATTCTAAAGGCGGCAAAGGGAACCTTTTGCTCCTCGGAGCATCCCAAGACATCAAATATCTTGGTGATCTGTTTTATCCATGCTTCTGCCTTAAGTGGTTTTAGCTCTCCAATAAACTCCGGTGGTCCCAGCTCCTTGAACTGTTTAGCGGTGACCGTCCGAGAGTTTCTAGTGGTTCCACCTACATTTTGGACAGAGAGGCGCCACGCTTTCTTGCCAGCATGAATTGCATAAAGTCACGTGAACATTCCATCATTCATCATTTGGTCGTTGTTGTTGTTTGCATGAGGATTGTCGCCTTCCCGATGCACATTATCCTCGATTATTGATATGTAGTGAATCAACGATGCTTTGTGCTCCATTGCTATTCTCAACATTCTCGGATGTCATTTTCAGATACTACCACAAAACAAAAGGTTAATTAACATATAACATATTATCCCTATATCCTGACCGACCAATTAAATACCAAAAAAAAACTTAGGTAGGTCATACTAGCGAAGAATTCTCCGCTCTCTCCTCCTAGTTCTATTCTCACATCTTAGCTGTGGATCATATCCTAAGCTTTAATACCAATTGTGGCGCGCCCAAAATAGGTATAATACGCCACCTATTCGAAGTCGCCAAATACATGGTACATAATACAAATACAATCTTTAATATACAACAAGAGAGCTGTGAGTTTTAATACAAATACTGTCTTCTAGACAATATCCATCCTCAGAATAAGTCCTCATTACATTTTTATTGTCACACTATTTAACAAAATAGTGAGAACTACTAATACTATCATCTGGTCCATCACTCCTTTCCCCGACTCATCCCAGCTATATTCTCATTTCCTGAAGAGAACAGTGAAAGAAAGGGTGAGCCCAACTAGCCCAGTAAGAAATATTATGACTAAGATAATGCAGAATAAATTATCATTAGCCTTTAACAGTGTTAAACTAATAAAATATAACAAACATCAAGTTTAACTGCAGCGGAACAAGCAATCCATTAGAAGAGTCAAGTAGAGAATAAAATCTACTATCTTCTATGATTTAAAAGGTTTATCATGACTTTTATCGCTGGGACTCAGCTTAATAAATAATCCACATCACCGAATCACCCCTGCACTACAGCCAAGGATATTCTTTAGTATCACGACCACAATTATCCATGCACTATGGGCCAAGAATATTTGTGTATTCATTAATGGTCATGATCATGCCAACAACTATCCATCAATGCACTCTTCGGCCAATGAGGACATTTTCCACATCATTTGTAACATTACTACCATGATTACAATCAATAATCCTCGGTCATAATCATACCAAGTCCATCTATGCACTACAGGCCACAGATGACTTTCAACATAATATAAACATGAGGATGATGACAATGATATAAGAATTCAATAAAACAAGTGAAAAAATTAATTTATCCATGAACCAATAACGTCAAAATGGTCAACATGATACTGCTTTGTAGAGTAAAATTCAAGAATGCTCAGAAGAATATTTCCATGAAAAGATACTGGATGAATGGGAGCTGTCGTTTACACTCCTAAATTAACCTCACTTTCACTTTACAAATTTAAACAATTAGCACAGTAGTAAGCAAAGATCGATCCCACAGAGAGTGATTTGTTTTATATTTATCCTATGATTTCTAAAGAAAAGGGGATTTTGAATTAATTAATTAAATTAACAAGAATAAACTAATAAGAATAAACAATGAATAAAAAGCTTCAGTTCTTCAGTTCAGTATCACCTTTTTACAATAATAGATTAATCAAGTGTAACATTATTTACCATTCAATGAAACTAATAGCCCTAGGTAACAACAAGCTTTGCTACCCGAAACTCCCGTTAGATTCTTACTCAATGAAACAAGCTCTTCACAAGATTCTAACAATTATATAACCTAGAATAAGTTCTCTAGATTTAATATAATAGCATCATTAAGAACTAGGGAATTAGACTATTCCAAGCAACAAACACATAATCTCGGATTGTTTAACTTGTCTTCTGATAATCATAGCAATACTCTAAAGCTTGTCCACAATCAGATATTACTAATTACTACTTGTGATTAGAAACAATATCAATTACACGTAATATTATTCCTTGATCTAGCATATGATATTCATTAACCAACTCAATCCTGCAGAAATCAAATCAGTTAAGCCAAATAGCATTCAGAAATTAAATCAGATTATCAAGAATAAATTTCATGTGAGAAGGAATAAATAATGAATACTCAATTAACCATTAATTATAAATAAGGTTCAACATCCCTTAGAACTGAATAAAAAGAACTTAGCTCATGTCTTCAATCCTCCAATATTGTAGATGAGAGAATGTAGTAGATGATTGAATGAATATAATCCTGACTAACATCCTCTATTTATAGTGCTAGACAAAGTCCTAAATCCTATAGGAAGTAGAAATCCAAATCCTAAAAGGAATTACAAATCATAACTAGTTTCCATAAAGAAATAAAATCTAATTTAGAAATAAATCTTAGTCTAAAGGAAATCCTAAACCTAATAGAAATATCAATCCAATTCCATGCAGAAGTCTGTCAAAATCTGCTTTTAGAAACTTTCCAAAAATCAAAGATTTTCCAATTTTCCCGCTCAAAATTCGCTGGGGCGAATTTTCATTTCCTGCTGCGACATCGTTTGGTAAAACAAGCATAACGTTTGATCTGGGAGGAGTTACGGGACCTGCTACCTATCAAAACGAAGATATCGACGAGATCCACAACTTTCATTCTTTGAGAATTGATAGATTCTGGCTACATCAAGGTCGAAATCAGGATCCAAGTGACTACTGTGTAAATTGCAACTTCCAAACTTTGAGGTTCAACGTCCGTTTAGTAAAAAGATCATAACTTTTTCATATGAAATACGATTGGGACGGTTCAAAATGTTTTGGAAAGCTAAAGAAGAGCTCTACTATAAAATCCAAGTCATAAGCCAGGACCATGCATCCAACTTAATGCTAAAAACCCTGCAATTTTCCCTTTTTCCTCATTTCAGCTCCAATTCTTCCTGAAATCATTAAACACATTAATAAGCTCATATACACATAAAACATGGAATAAAACTAAACATAAAGGAATCAAAATAAATGAATAATATGCACTCATCAATGAAGCACAAATATCAAGGATATTCCACTAATTTCATGGAGTATAGAAGTCAAAACTTTAACCAACTGAGTATAATAACGAATGGAATAAAAAAAAATCACCATGCATGCGGTACTTCGCATAGACAGGTTATTCTAACAGATTAATAAGTAACGGAACCAGGTCAGGCGAAATTCGCACCGACATGATGTTCCAACAAAATAATAAAGGTGGAATCAGGTCCGGCGTAAAACTCACAGACAGGATATTCCAACGGAATAATAAATAATGGAATAACAGAAGTTCCCTTCATGAATACAAAAGAAATAATACCCCTTATCGTAAAAGAAACTGAATATAAGAGTAGAGAAGTAGCAGCATACTTTTCTTATTTCTCTCTATAATTTCTCTCTCTAGAGTTTCAAAGAATTAAGTAAGAAATAATGAAGGAATGAGCTTTCTATTTATAGAAGAATGGACCTAATAGTAATTAATTCATGAAAGCAGTCTAGATTGATTTACTATGCAAAGATACTAAAATATTCTAATAAAATAAATTTTTTAATAAAATAACATTATATATATATATATATATATATATATATATATATATATATATATATATATATACATAATATATGTGACTTTCTTAGTATAAGTGTGCACTAACTATATATATATAATAAAAACTAATCACCCCCCCCCCCTCCCCTTTTCCCCTTTCCCTTTCCCCTTTCCCTTTTTCCATCTAGACAAAACTATACATATATATAAACTTTTATAATATATATATATATATATATATATATATATATATAAATAGCACATGCAAACATATATATGTATATTATAACAAAACACCCTCCTGACAAAATCCTTCCTCCCTAAATCCACCCGTGACATTCCATTTTCCTCCCCCCATTTCAACATACGTGGGCCCCACTTTTATTAAAGTAAGAAATTTTCTACCGATTATTTTGAAAATTGGGTAAATGGGGGGGGGGGGATCCATAAATTCAACAAATACTTCATAAAATCTCCTCAATATTTTTAACAGCATTTATCATCATTATTATAATTCACAATATTATTCGACCAGGTCGTTCCCAGGAAAGAGGGGGCTTTCCAATAAGAATTTCTCCCTATTGGCGCGCAATTAGGTGACTAAATCTCTCCTTGACAGAACTTCTAAACATCGTTAATATTGCAAATAATAATATTAATAACTTTGTCATCTCAATTATTGATTTAATAATATATAAAATATTGACAATAATTGAATCAAATAACGTGAGATACTATGCAGCAATTATTGTAGCAATAATTGAACAAAACTGAGTGACTTCTCACGTAAGCATCAATAATTAAAATCGTGTACTCTTCGCTTAACTACGCCAGACATCGTACTTTTAACACCGGGTGTTTCAAATAGCTTAACGTAAAACTTCCATTTATTATTTTCATAAAAGTATTTTTGTCGTTTTTTCAATCCGGCAATAATTCCGAAGTATGGGGTCCACCAATGATTGTGCCATTGTACGAATATTCCCCGTTAAAACGAATATTCCCCAATTAATCGAATATTATATAACAACTTGCATGATTTTTGCAAAATTTATAAATATTACCCCAACTATAACATTATATCAAATTCATTCCATAATATTCAAAAATGATATTTATAGAAAATTCATCTTTATTCATAAAAGTTGGGGTCTTACATATAACATGTTTTACATGACTTCTATGGGATTTAGAATAATCAAATCCATGAAATCATGCTTAAAATTTGAGTTTTGAGTTTATAGTGAAAATATTATTTTAGTTCTCTATAATTGAGTTTTTATGGCCAAATTGTTGAGAAGTTGTTTGTAATCGTTAATATGCATTTACAATCTTCTATATGAAGTTTATAAACAATTTTAGAGTAATTAATTCTTGAAATCATGTTCAAATTGGAGTTTTGAAGTTATAGAAAGATAAATATTTGAATATGGCCCATAAGTACAAAAATTGATGCCTAAATTGCCTATTAATCGGTAAATTGATATTTGATTGTGTTTATACATGTAAAAAAGAAAAGAACAAAACTTGTATGGACTTATTTGGTTGAAAAACGAGTTCGTAGTAGTTGATTTCGTTACGAATGTTAAAAATAGAGTTTTTCAAAAAAAAACATCAAAATTATGGCTTTAAATCTTATTGTTGTGACTTAAGTTGTTAAAAGCATGCTAAGAGTGTTATAGAAAGTCTCTGTTAAGTTCAGAACATATGAGTGAAATTAAATTTGTTGTTTGTGTGAAATTTTGGCCTAAATTGGCCTTGTTCTGTGTTCTCTGCGAACTGCAGCAATAGAAACTACTTCGCAGTGTTGTAGTGCCGCTTAGCAGCTTGTTTATACGATGTATGTACCACCGCTACCGGGTCTCTGAGTGTAATTGGCGCTAGCGTTGCGGTCTTAAGTCGAGTTATAGCGCTGACGACGAGGCCTAATAGCAGAGATGTAACGCCAAGGTCGCGCTATAGTACCGGTTCCTGAGTAATAGGGCGCGCTGCAGCACTGGTTAGCAGAATTGCCCAGAAAATTTTATTTAATTGCTCAAGTCCAGAAAATGTGATTTAAACCCAATATAATGAACATGAAAATGTATTAAACAGACAATGTGATTTTAAAACAGATTCTTAACATGCTAATGATGTTCTTACGTATTTAATTGATATGTCGAACACGTAGTTAACTCGTCGTTTATGAAGTCTAATAATGTGTAAAAACTAATGTTGTGATATAATCATAATCAGAGTTTAGAAAAAAGAGGATGTACTTATGATGCCAGTTATAATATAATTAATTGGTATTATGAATGTAAATGGTATGTAAGATTAAATTGAGGAACGTGAATAATAATCACGTAATCTACGCATGAGGCAAGTTTTCTAACTCTAAACTTTATTTGAGCAAGTTTTTGAACCCTAATCTTACATTGAGCAAATTGTTATTTCATATTATATCATCATTGAGCAAGTTCTTTATCTCTAACTTGATTATAGTTGTACAAGTTTTTCTAACTCTACTTTATTGAGTAAGCTTAACATTCGCTTATTATTATTCAAGCAGGGTTTCTTATAATATTCAATGTTTATATTTTGGTTAAGTCTTTTAATTCTTTATGAAAGCATAACTTTGATATATGATGCTTATCTACTTATGATTCAACGGTATTCTATCATTGCTAGTGTACCCCTTTATAACATTATGTTGTTAGCGAACTCTTGAATGATTCTTAAATCCTTATTGATTCAACTAATCCTTAGTTGATGATTATTGAACTTTAAATTACCCTTGAGGTCAATCCAAACCAAACTTCCTTTGGTGGGGACTCTAATGTCAAAGTTGAGATGCATAACTTTGCTACAGGGGATTATATTACGCGATAGGGTTAAGATGTTGTGCACATACATGGTACTAAGGGCTTATCCCCCTAGGTACGAGAAGTAAGGTCCATATAGTCTTACGAATGTTAAAGGTTTAAAGTAAAAATACTTGGTAACCTGAGACATAGTTCATGGTCTTGTAACCCTCAGATGTACTTTTGATTCCTGTTCTAATCTTGATTTAAAAGCCGAGTTTTCTTTTAGTTCAGTATCCATTGTTTATTCGCATGTAATTATTATTATTCTATTGTTAAACTTGTGGGCAATTGTTGCTCACTCTTGCATAATAACATTGCAGCTAAGATTGAAAGAGTGGATGAGTTATCCACAAGTAAGGGCAAAGGCAAAGCAAGCAAGTGATGAAGACTTGTTTTTATTATTTGAGAATGATATTGTTAAGACTTATATGATGTTATGTTTAAGACTTATTTATTTATGATGTTTCCGCATTTGATGTATTAAGGTTAGATAACCTTGGATTAATTTGTTTAAGTTGTTGTAACCCTTTATTGGGAAGATTTCTATTGCATGTATGAGTTTAGTTTATCTATGGGTAGTTAGATGTTAATTAATTTGGTGAGTGAACACCAAATCTGTGGAAATTTTGAGTACCCAGATTTGGGGGTGTAACAGGTTGGTATCAGAGTTGTAGGTTACGAACCTTAGGTGGGGGAAAAACCTTAGGTAGTAGCCTTATAGAAGATCGAGAACATAGAGGTGATACACTCTTATCGAGTTCTAAGAAATGAATTCCTTAATTCATTGAAGATAATAAAAGACTTTATGTGCTTATGTGATAAACTTATGTGCTCGCGAGTATCGATTAGTAACTAAAACTTAAAACTGTATTGTCAAGATGTCTGATGTTAGAGGATCTAGTCGGGCTGGGGAGGAGAAACCCCGAGTGCCTAGAGAGGAGGAGCCTCGAGACATCCATGTTTTTTTAGAGCAGTTGGTACAGAGAAGGCCATCTCCATTGATCATTGTTGTGGGTCAGGAACATGTGCCTAAGACTGATTCGAAGGTGGACCCTGAGGAAGAAGAGGAGGAAGATGAGTTCCCACCGAACTCTATTGCAGCTCAAATGTATGATGAGGTGTATGACCATAACATTGAGCTTCAGGATAGTGTCAGAGAGTTGGAGGAGCTGGCAGATGAACGCCAGACCACTATAGGTCAGAAAAATGAGAAAATTAGGGGTTTTGATGTACGTCTTGGAAACATGGAGTGGAAATTAGTTCACTTAGAGGGTGACAATGAGCAGCTGATGGCAGAGGTTACAAAGCTAAAAGATGATCTGAAAGAAGGGTCCGCCAAGAGAGAAAGGGATGAAGATGCTTACGAGGAGGCTTCCCATCGTGCAGATGTAGCCGAGGAAGAGGTGTATGCAAAGAAGGCCAAGATGGGGGAGATAGATTGTGCATTCCACACTAAAATAAACAGAGCTCAGGATCAAGTTTTGTACTATCCATTCCAGTTTAAGGACTTACCTTGGTACATGCTAGATCGTAGGACTATGTTCCGTATCATGTAAGATGAACGTAGAGAAGCTGTTTGACATCTTAATAGGCCGTGATAGGAAAAGTATGAGTTATGTGAATATTTATGGTAGTTAATGATGTAAATTCCGGTTTGAATATAAGTAATGGAATATAATGATTTAATCCTAAAAATTATTTATCTCGGGGAAGTTAATGTAAATAGTAGTGATGCTATCTCTCTATGTTTTGAAAGTTATTAATGAATAAAATATCGATGTTTATTCAAGAAGTTATATGTTTAGTAATAATTTTAAAATATTTAAGTTAAGTCTTAAATACTTAAGAGATTGAGTAATGATCCAATAAGCGTATATCTTAAAAAGAAAAATGTTGCCAAGAAGACGCCCAACACATCAGCAAGCTCAAGAAGGATCCACGAACATCAACAACAATAACAACAATAACAATGCCAATGCTAATCCTATTCAGTAGTTGGTAAACCTGTTAACTGGGGCACTTGTGAATTAGCCGCATGCTCAAGCTACCTCATTTAAGAATTTTAAGGTAGTAGGACCGCCAGAATTTAGGGGATCCATAAATCTTGTCGAAGCTCAGACCTGGATTATGGAAATGGAGAAGGTATTTGACATTGCAAGGGTCAATGATGACTAGAAGACCACCTTTGCAACGTTTATGCTGAAGTTAGAGGCCAGTTACTGGTGGTAGGTGAACAAGGTTAGAGGCGGACATGGAGTGATCGCATGGGATAGATTCAAGGAGATGTTCTTTGAGATGTACTTCCCAACGAGCTCTCAGAACCAGATGGAGGTTAAATTTTTGAAATTGAAGCAGGGTAATATGATGGTGCTAGAATATGCTGCAAAATTCAACGAGTTGGCTAGGTTTGTAACTTATCAAGTGAATATGGATGAGAGGAAAGCTAGGAGGTTTGAGCAAGGGCTGAAGCCATGGTTGTACATCAAGGTGTCAATGTTCCAATTGAACACTTTTGCGGGATTTTTTGGAGAAGGAAATATTTGCAGTAGGTGGAAGCGATGCGCTGACCAGGTATAATCAAGAACAGAAGAAGAAGAAGAATGAAGGTGAGAACAACAAAGCTAGTGGCAGCATAGTGGTGGTGGTCATAGTCAAAAAAGAAAGTGGAATGATAATATGTCTACTAGAAATCAGCAAGGAAGTCAGAAGAAAAAGGTGGAGGCTTGTCTTACTTGTGGGAAGAATCATCTGGGGGTATGCATGAAGGGGAAGAGGGTTTGCTACAATTGTTGTAAGGAAGGCCACATAACACCAAATTTCACTAACCCTAAAAAATGGGCTTGCTTCACTTGCGGGTCAAGGGATCATCTGGATAGGGATTGCCCCAAGAAAGTAGCAGGAGGAGCAAGAGCAAGTGATAGTAAGGGAAGCAGTGGTGGTAGCACTCTGGCTATTGTTGGACCGAGGCTGCCAAATTGACCCACCGCTAGAACTTTCAACATGACCGTGCAAGATGATGTGCAGTCCTGAGATGTGGTGTTAGGTATCATTCCGATCAATGATATTAATATTTATGCATTATTTGATTCGGGTGCTACTTGTTCATTTATATCTGATGATTTTTCTAAGAATTTGAAATTGCCTAAAGAGGAATTAGTTTACCCTTTGAACATAGAGATTATGAATGGGGAAGTAATTCCTTTTAGGTTTGTACACAAGAACTGTAAGGTGAATATTAAGGGCCACAAGATGACGGTAGATCTAATCCTGATTAAACTTGGGGAATTTAACGTTATTTTGGGAATGGATTAGCTATTCAATTATGGGGAGATAATTAATTGCCAAAGGAAGTGTGTAAACAGTATAACTCCGTCAAAAGTTGTATTTTATGGCAGCAAGTTGCCTAGATAAACGAGTTGTCTAATAATGATGCAGACTAGGAAGTTATTGAGAAATGGTTGTGTAAGGTATTTAGCATACATAGTTGATACTCAAAAAGAGAGTCCGAAATTAGAGAAGATACCCGTCGTTAGAGACTTTGGAGATGTATTTCTAGATGACTTGTTAGGACTTTTGCCAGACAGGGAAGTAGAATTCATGATCGACTTGGTACTAGGAACTGCCCCAATATCGAAGATCATGTACCATATGGCTCCGGTGGAGATGAAAAAATTGATGGTGCAACTTCAATAACTTTTGGACAAGAAGTATATTCAAACGAGCGTATCATTGTGGGAAGCACCGGTGTTATTTGTGAAAAAGAAGGATGGGTCGATTCGACTTTGCATTGAATACAGAGAATTAAACAAGGTCACAATTAAGAATAAGTATCCATTGCCAAGGATTGACGACATGTTTAACCAATTGAAAGGAGCTAGGTATTTCTCAAAGATAGACTTGAGAAGTGGGTACCATCAGTTGAAGGTGAGGAAATAAGATGTACCGAAGACAGCGTTCAGGACTCATTATGCTCATTAAGAGTTTCTAATGATGTCATTTGGTTTAACAAATGCTCTTGCAACGTTTATGGACCTAATGAATAGGGTGTTTAAACTGTTTTTAGATAAATTTGTGGTGGTGTTCATCGATGATATTCTGGTATATTCTAAGACCAAGGAATAACATGTGGAACATTTGAAGGTGACATTGGAGGCGTTAAGAAGAGAGAAGTTATACGCCAAGTTTTTGAAATATGAATTCTGGATAGAGAGAGTGCAATTCCTTGGGGATGTGATTGACAAGGACAATATTTCGGTAGATCCATCGAAAGTTGAAGCTATGATGAACTGGGATTAGCCGAAGACACCGTCAAAAGTAAGGAGTTTTCTAGGTCCGGAAGGTTATTACAGAAGATTTATTCTAGATTTTTCCAAAATTGCAACTTCGCTGATGAATTGGACTAGGAAATTGGTGAAGTTCGTTTGGACAGAGAAGTGTGAGGAAAGTTTTCAAGAGTTAAAGAAGAGGATGAGTACGGCACATATGTTGTCCCTCCCTGATAGAACATGAAATTTTGTGGTATATAATGATGCATCACATAATTGACTAGGCTGTGAGCTTATGCAGAACGGCAAGCTCATTGTGTATGCATCACACCAACTGAAGGATTGTGAAAAGGGGTATCCTACCCATGATTTAGAACTAGCCGCAATGGTGTTTGCCTTGAAGATATGGAGGCATTATCTCTACGGGGAGAAATATGAAATATATACCGACCATAAGAGTCTGAAATATATTTTCACATAGAAAAAATATCCTCAATTATTTGCTTAATCTGTGTGTAGCGATTCTGGGGACAAAATCTTTGTAAGGGGGGAGAATGTAACGGGACGAATTAATTGAATTGTTATTCTGGGGACAGAATCCTTTTAAGAGGGGAAAGATGCGACGAACGAGACTTTTGTAATTAATTTTTAAAATTTTATTGAATTAAATAATTATTTTGTTGATTTATTTATTGAGTTAAATAATTATTTTTGGAATTTTGGTAGATTAATTTAATTAAGTGTGTCACATTAATTAAATTATTATGGAATATTTTAAATATTAAAGTGAGAATTTAATTGAGATAATTAAATTAAATGAGTTTTTAAATGATTTTAATGTTGTTCTAATTAATTTAATAATTAATTAGAGGCTCATTTATTGGTTTTAAATAATAAATGAGAATTTTAAGTATGTGCTGATGTGATTTAATGGGTAATATTAACTTTTATTTAATTGAGTTAAATAATATTATTTGATTAATTAAAGTGTGATAAATAAACTATATAATAAATGAATTAATTAAAATAATGGGAAATGAGCCCTTATGAACAAGCCAAACATGGTCTAAGGAACATGAGAGCAGTTAAGGCCCCGTTGCGCTTAATTGTTGCCCATGATTTCACCGGTTATATTATACGTGTAATATAACCTTCATATTACTTAGTCTGAGAACAAACTCATAGAGAAAAGAGAGAAACCTGGAGAGAATTTGTGATTTAGGAAGGAGAATTGGGAATTAAAAAGAGCATTCTATCATCTTTGTGAAATCCAAGTAGAGAAATCAAGGGTAATCCCTTAATCTCAAAATTTAATTTACGTTCTTAAAAGTTTTCATGAAAATCAATTTTTATCATGTAATTGAATTTTAATGGATGATTGTTGAATATATGATATTATATATGTCTATAATATGTTTTACATGACTTGTATGTGATTTAGAATAATCAAATCCATGAAATCATGCTTAAAATCTGAGTTTTGAATTTACAGTGAAAATACTATTTTAGTTCTCTATAATTGAGTTTTTATGGCTAAATTGTTGTGAAGTTGTTTGTAATCGTTAATATGCATCTATAATTTACTATATGAAGTTTATAAACGATTTTAGAGTAATTAATCCATGAAATCATGTTCAAATTGTAGTTTTGAAGTTATAGAAAGATAAATATTTGAATATGGCCCATAAGTACAAAAATTGATGCATAAATTTCCTACTAATCAGTAAATTGATAATTGATTGTGTTTATACATGTAAAAATGAAAAGAACAAAACTTGTATGGACTGATTAGGTTGAAAAACGAGTTCCTAGTAGTTGATTTTGTTAAGAATGTCAAAAATAGAGTTTTTCAAAAAACATCACAATTATGGCTTTAAATCTTGTTGTGACTTAAGTTGTTAAAAACATGCTAAGAGTGTTATAGAAAGTCTCTATTAAGTTCATAACGTATGGGTGAAATTGAATTCGATGTTTGTGTGAAATTTTGGTCTAAATTGGCCCTGTTATGTGTTCTTCGCGAACTGCAGAAAGAGAAATTGCTTCACGTCTTCGGTCTTGGCTTAGCGAGCTTTTGTACTGCAAGCGTTGTAAGCATACCGCGCCACATCATCGATCTCTCAAGGTAATTAGCGCGGCCGCAACGCCGAAATCGAGTTGCGACGCTTGACCATTCCAAAAAATGTTATTTAAACCCAATATAATGAACATGAAAATGTATTAAACAAACAATGTGATGTTAAAATAGATTCTTAACATGTCAATGATGTTCTTGTGTGTTTAATTGATATGTCAAACGCACAGTTAACTCGTCGTTCGTGAACTCTAATAATGTGTGAAAACTAATGTTGTGATATAATTATAATTAGAGTTTAGACAAAAGCTGATGTACTTATGATGTCGGTTACATTATAATTAACTGGTATTATAAATGTAAATGGTATGTAAGATTAAATCGAAGAATGTGAATAGTAATCATGTAATCTATGCACGAGGCAAGTTTTTTAACCCTAAACTTTATTTGAGCAAGTTTTAGAACCCTAATCTTACATTGAGCAAATTGTTATTTCATATTATATCATCATTAAGCACGTTCTTTATCTCTAACTTGATTATAGTTGTATAAGTTTTTCTAACTCTACTTTATTGAGCAAGTTTAACCTTAGCTTATTATTATTCAAGCAAGGTTTCTTATAATATTCAATGCCTATGTTTTGGTTAAGTCTTCTAATTCTTTATGAAAGAATAACTTTGATATATGATGTTTATCTACTTATGATTCAACGGTATTTGTAAGACCCCAATTTTGAGGACGAAATTTCATAAGAAGGGGAAGTTTTAAAACCAACTTTTATGAAATATTTAATTGGTCGAGAAATATTCTTTTTATTAGGGAATATTCGTATGACGACACAATCATTGGTGGAACCCATAACGGAATTATTGTTGGAGTTAGAAAATAATAGAAATAACTTTATATAAAAAACGGCGAAAGTTTTATCGTTAACTGTTGAAATACCCGGTGATAAAAGTACAATAATACGCGTGGTTGCATAGTAGCACACGGTATTGATTATTGATGCTTACGTGGGAAGTCACTCAGTTATACTAAATTATTGCTATAATAATTGTTGTATAGTATCTCATGTTATTTGATTCAATTATTGTCATAATATTTTATATTATTAAATCAATAATTGAGATGACAAGTTACTCATATTATTATTTGCATTATTGACAATGTCTATAAAGTTCTATCGAGGAAAAGGGGTTTGGTCACCTAATTGCGCGCCAATAGGGAGAAATCCTTATCGAAAAGCCCTCTCTTTCCTGGGAATGATCTGGTTGTTAATATTGCAAGTTATATTATTGATGAATAAATATTGTTAAAAATATTGAGGGGATTTTTATGAAGTATTTGTTGTAAATTTGGCTTATTATTTGGACCCCCACTTACCCATTTTTTAAAATAATCGGTAGAAAGTTATAAAGTATATATATATATATATATATATATATATATATCTGAATCGATCAGTGAGACTCCTTTTACTTTGTTAAAATTTGGACCTTTTTTTTTGTTTTTTTTAAAACAACTAAAAAAAATATTTAATATTTGATGGGCGATATTTTTCCATAATATAATATTTTGGGTGTGATTTGAATACCTATACCAAAAATGGTGGTACAATGCGCATGCATCGCATGCACTTCATTTTTGTTATAATCGTATCCCAATCACATCCAAAACAATCAGATTATGAAAAAATTTCATTCCATAAAATATTAAACTTTTTTTTTAGTTATTTAAAAAAAAAACCAAAAAAAAGAGTCCGCATTTTAACAAAGTAAGGGAGTCCTTACCTGATCCTTACCCTATATATATATTTTATAATAAGTTTTTTTTATAAGTAAAATAGAATATATATTATATTTTATTGGTTGCATAGTGCTGCATAGTGAAAATCAAAAAAATTTAAGCCGAACGAAATTCGCCTGTGATTCCTTACTGTGCAGTCCGTGATTTTCTAAATTCAAATAGTATCCTTCCATTCTCCTATAAATAGGATGCTTAGTTTAGAATTGAAAATCACACCAGAATTGGAGAATTCTTTTTCTATAATATTGAGCGTATTTGTGAGACCCCGAATTTTATGAAATAAAAGTATTTAATTTTTCTATTTTAGTAAATAGTTAAATTGATAAAAGTTTAAAGTTAAGGGTAATATGCGAATTTTTTTTTCAAAGTAAGCAAGTTGATATAAAATATTCGTTGTGTCGGGGAATATTCGATTAGTTGGGGAATATTCTTTTTGTCGGGGAATATCCGTATGCGGACTTGCATACAATCATTGGTGGACCCTAATAACTTAATTATTATTCGGATTGAGAAAACGACAAAAATACTTTATATGAAAATAACTACGGAAGTTTTACCGTTAACTGTTGAAATACCGGTGTTAAAAGTAAATGCGATGTCTGCGTGGTTGTATAGTAGCACACGGTATTGATTATTGATGCTTACATGAGAAGTCACTCAGTTATACTCAATTATTGCTACATTAATTGCTTCATCATATCTCTCATATTATTGATTTAATTATTGTCACATTATCATTTGCATAATATATTATATTATTAAATCAATAATTGAGATGACAAAGTTATTCATATTATTATTTGCAATATTGATAATGTCTAGAAGTTCTGTTAAGGAGAGGTTTGGTCACCTAATTGCGCGCCAATAAGGAGAAATCCTTATCGAAAAGCCCCCTCTTTCTTGGGAACGACCTGGTTGTTAAATATTATGAGTTATAATATTAATGATGAATAAGTTGTGTTGATTAAAAATGAATTTTGATAGTTCCATTATGTTGGGATTAATAGTGTTAGTGGAAATCGACATCTATTCCGATGATAATTGATGTCTAGGGGTTATATTGATAAATCGGGTAATTTATCGGATAAATGAGCAATTAATTGCTACTAATTCACATGCTTATATAACTATTTGTTCACATGTGTGTACTATTGAATCACATTATTTACTATTAGGGGAGTTGGTGCAAGATTGATAATACTTGCATGACTAAGTTAAAAATAGAGGTATAGATGGAGGTACTATACTGTAATTCATATTTTTCACATGATTATACTATTGATTCACATGATTGAACTATTGATTCACATTATTTACTATTAGGGGAGGTGGTGCAAGTTTGATAATACTTGCAGGACTAAATTAAAAATGAAAGAAAAGTTGGAGGTATTGTACTGTAATTTTTCGAGCCCCAAAACGTGCAATTATCGAAACTATATTTTCCTATAAATAGAAGCTCATTCTTCCTTCATTTCTCACCAATTCACCAAAGCTATAGAGCAATTATTATAGAGAGAAATTATAGAGAGAAGCTATAGAAAGAAAATCTATAGAGAGAAAGAAGAAAAGAAGTCTGCTACATTTCTATTCTAGTATCCAGCTTTATTCTAAGGTAAGGGATATTATTTGTTATACCTGTAAGTGGTATTATTTCTTTCTTATTCATGAAGAGAACTTCTGTTAGTCCATTCTTTATTATTATGTTGGAATAACTTGTATATGCAAAGTACTGCATACATGGTGAAATTCTTCTATTATTCTATTCTTTACTATTCTGCATGGAATATCCTGCTTTGGTGCTTTTACTGGACGGACCGGTTCCGTTATTTATTATTCATTAGAATATCCCATACGTGCATTTACGCTTTGACTGGTTCCATTCTTTATTATTCTCATTGGGAATAACTCGTCTGCATGCGGTCTCTATCACATGCATGGTGAATCCTTCATTATTCTATTCTTTATTATTCTGTTGGAGTAACCTGTCTATATGAATTACCACATGCATGGTGAATGATCCTTTGTATTCATTCCTTATTAAATTATGGAAAAGATCTGTTTATGTTGATTATGATGAGAGTCATAATAAAAACTTTGGACTGATGAAAATCATGGGTATATGAAGTATTAGTAAGTGTTATGATGAGTTATGTTGGTTATTATGTGAAAACATGAAAGTTTATTAGAAATCATAAAGGGTTGAAAAATCAGATTTTGATGAAAATGGAACATGAAATTCAATTGACCATATCTCCTATTATATTTCGAATTTTTTAGTGTGGTCAAGTTCTAGAGTTAGATCTATGAGTTTTATAGCATCTCCAAGTGGAATCACTGTAAAAGGTGTTGTAGAGTTTCGTATGGACTGATTTTAGCAATGGACTCAAAAGCTGCAAATACCGAAAATGCTACTGCTCAGATTTTTAAAAAGGAAGTTTCGACCACTTAATTTGTGATAAAAATTCCGACCTTTTGGGACATGAAAGTATATTGTATAAAGTACCTCCTGTCCAAAAATGAGCTCATTCCAACTTAAAATGAGCAAGTTAGGACCATTTCAATATTTAGGTTTTTTCGACGAAAAGTGCTATAACCGGAGTTCTATAACTCCGATGACCATGAAATTTAAATTGGAAGTTCACATTAACATGTGTAAGATTTTGCCAAGATCTAGGAATTTTTGGATTTAACCATGAGGTAGCTAATTTCTTAAGGAATTAATTAAAAATTGATTTTTGAAAAATTGTAAATGAATTTTAAAAATGTCAAGAAAAATATATGTTCAATACGGGACTATATTATGCTAAATCCCAGAAAAAAATAATTTTGGGGACTGATTTGGTATTTTTCATGAAAATAGTTAGCTACGAACATATGAATTAAATATGTTATGTGGAGTTGAAGAATTGGTAAATATGATTTTATGGCTTAGAAATCCTATATAAGGTATATGCAGAATTTTGATGAGTAATTTGATTATTGGTGATGAAATCTTATGAGTATGACATTTTTGAATGATTAAATGCATTATTTGGAAAAGTGTAAACAATTAAATGTAATTGTCTATAAGTTTAAGAAGTGATTAAAATATTGTTATAGTATTAATAGCTGTGATTAGATTATGATTTTATTAAGTAATTGATAATGTCTGGATAAATTTAAAGTCTTTAATATTTATCCTTGATTTGATTGATTAATGCTTATAATATTGTCATCATCCTCATATTTATATTATGTTGAAAGTTATCTCGTGGCACAGTAGTGCATAGATGGACTTGGTATGATTATGACCGTGGATTATTCGGTATAATCATGGTAGTAATGTTGCAAATGATGTAGAAAAAGTCCTCATTGGCCCGTAGTGCATTGATGGACAGTTTTTGGTATGATTATGGCTATGAATTCTCTTCAGCGAAGGGTGAAAAGATGAATTGTTTTATGGCATGATCAGGACCGTTGATGAAAACACGATTATCTTTGGCCCGTAGTGCATGGATAATTCGTGGTCGTGATACTAAAGAATATCCTTAACCTGTAGTGCAGGAATGATTCGATGATGAGGATTATTTATTGAGCTGAGTCTCAGCAATGAAATATTAATTCATGGATGTGATAATAATGAATATCTTTAGCCGTAGTGCAAAGATGATTTAATGATTACGAGCAGGAATTGTGATTTGGTATAACCATGATTTTTGATGTTTCAGGTGAAGACAGGTGATGAAAATTATCTTCGTCCTGGGTACGAAGAGGAATTTAGAATCACAATTGTGATTATGAGTTATTCACATGATCGTGGATGGGAATGTTGATTGATGTTACAAGGATAAAACATTATTGGTGGACTTTTAACATAGAGAAGATAATAGACTTTATGGTCTATTTGACTCTTTCTAATGGATTGCTTTCGTTCAATTTGCAACTATGGTTAAATTTTTTATCATCTACCATATGTTCTAAATCTACGATTTATTATTGATGAAAGCTATTGATAATTTAATTATCTTTAGTCATAATATTCTTTCTTTGGGCTAGTTGTGCTCACCCTTTCTACTTCACAATTTCTTTTAGGTAATAAGAGTATTTTCTTGGGTTGAAAGGGGAATAACGAGGAAATAGAACGTTGGTCTCTAGTCATGGAGGTTCTCCTTAAACAATATAGAAAAGTGTGTTGTATTCTATACAACATTTAGTAGTTATATTTGGTGAATCAAATAGGGTGAGGTGAACCCAACTTTGGAAGGGTGTTTTGCCACTATCATACAAGATGTCTAATGACATACAACCTCGTGTTATCATAAGACAGGGTTGTGCGCATCCACTTGCTGAGTATATCTATGGACACAACCTATATGATCTTGGAGTTTCTTTGAAATATAATATTCACTTGGAGATAGTGGAGATAGTCATATGTCAAGAGAAGACTCACCATTGGAAAGAAGATGATAGTAATCTTCTCGTTTTTCTTTGGGGTCTATTGGGTCAACCAAGGATAAGTCTGTGGCCATATGATATCTATTATAACCTAGACGTATTGCCTCCCATATACGAAGGTTTCCTTGAGCACTTCCCAAAGATTTTAATTTCTAAAATAGTTTTTGACTATACTTTTATGTAAAGTACCATTGTAAGGTTGTGGTCGAGGCACCATGAGAGTTACATACATTTGTATTAAAACTCACAGTTAACTATGATCGTATTCTACACGACAGCTCAACAGTTGTATAAATGAAGTTGTATTTGAATTTTGTACCATGTATCTGACGACTCAGAATGGGTGATGTATACCTAATTTTGGGGGCGTGATAGTATTTCTCTAGAGTTTAAGGAAGCTTTGAGCGTAGAAAACAGTATAAGTTTTATTCAAGAATATCCCCGCCCTACCAATCAGAAGTACTCTCTTTTTAAGGTAAGGGATATTTTTTTTTCAATATTCGTATGAAATAATATTTTCTTCCATACTCTGTAGTATGTAAGTAGTATTATTTCGTTTCAGATTCCAAATTCTATACTCATTTTGTTAAAGTATTGCTTCTATACTCCGTGAAATTAATAGAATATCCTTGAAATTTGCGCTTCATCTAGTATCTTTTCATGGAAATATTATTCTGAGCATTCTTGATAATTTTTAATCTTTCATATCGAAGTACTATTCACGAAGTATTATTCACGGGGTACTATTCACTCGAGTACAATTCACTAAGGGATTAATGACAAAAATTGATTTTTTTTCTGTCCAAATTATTTTTGATACAATATTATTCTTGAATTTTACTCCACAAATCAGTATCATGTTGACAATTTGGACATTATTGAATTCTAGATAAATTAAATTATAAATCTTTAAAATTTATCCTTGCTCTCATTTAATTGAATTATTATATCATTGTCATCATCATGCTTATATTGTGATGAAAGTCATCTTTGGCCCGTAGTGCATAGATGGATTGTTGATTGGTATGATTATGACCATGGATTATTCGGTATAATCATGACCTGTAATGTTACAAATGATGTGGTAAAAGTCCTCATTGGCCCGTAGTGCATTGATGGACAGTTGTTGGCATGATCATGACCATTTTAGCGATAACACGAATATCCTTGGCCCGTAGTGCATGGATAATACGTGGATGTGAATTATTTATTGAGCTGAGTCTCAGCGATAAAATTGATGATAAACTTTTTAAATCATAGAAGATAGTAGATACCATGCTCTACTTGACTCATCTAATGGATTGCTTGTTCCGCTGCAGTTAAACTTGTTGTTTATTATATTCTATCAGTTTAACATTGTTGAAGGCTAACGATAATTTATTCTGCATTATCTTAGTCATAATATTTCTTACTGGGCTAGTTGATCTCACCCTTTTGCTTTCATTGTTCTCTTCAGGAAATGAGAACGTAGTCGGGACTAGTCGGGGAATAGAGTGACGGTCCGAGATGGTGGCTGTAGTAGTCCTCATTATTTTATAAAAATAGTGTGATAATAATTGTAATGAGGACTCCATTTGAGTTTGGATATTTTCTAGAAGATAATATTTGGACCTCCACTTACTCATGTTGTATAATTAAGTTTGTATTTGAATTCTGTACCATGTATTTGGCGACTCAAAATGGGTGATGTAAACCTATTTTGGGGGCGTCACAATTGGTATCAAAGCTTAGGGATATGATCCCTGGCTGAGATTTGAGACTAGAACTAGGAGGGGAGAGACGGGTAAATCCTTCGCTAGTATGACCTACCTAAGCTTATTTGTTATTTAATTGGTCGATAAGAATATAGTTATTATATGTGGCATGTCAATTAACCCTTGTTTTGTGGCAGTGTTTGAAAATGACATCTGAAAATGTTGAGATAAGCAATGGAGCACATGAGACCGTTGAGTCATCGACGATCAATAACCAGGATAATGTGCATTAGGAAGGCAACAATCCTCATGTAAACAACAACACCGACCAAATGATAAACGATGGGATGTTCAGAGGCTTTCTGCAATTCATGCAACATCAGGCGAGAGAGACTCCTGTTCAAAATGTAGGTTGAAACACTGGCAACTCTCGAATGGTCAACGCTAAGCAGTTCAAGGAGCTTGAACCGCCGGAGTTTTTGGGAAAGCCAGAACCACTTAAGGCAGAGATGTGGATAAATCAGATCACTAAGATATTTGATGTCTTGGGATGCTCCGAGGAGCAAAAGGTTCCCTTTGCCACCTTCATGTTATGAGGAGAGCGTGATTCTCGATGGGAATCAGAAACGCATTTCAAACCGCCGCCGCACTAAAGATGTCTTGGGAGAAGTTCCAAGAATTTTTCAATGACAAGTACTTTCCTGAAAGTATTCGTCACATGAAGGAGGTAGAATTCATCAAGCTGGAAAAAAACAATATGACTGTGTCGCAGTATGAGGCTAAATTTGTGGAGTTATCTCGGTTTGCATCCCATTTAGTTGATAATGAGGAGCGTATGATGTGAATCTTTCTAAGAGGTTTAAAACCAGAAATATGTCAATACCTCATTTCTCACAAACTGTGTTTGTATTCAGATGTTGTAAATATGGCTCAGTTATGGAGTGCGATAATGAGACAACCCAACCAAGAGAGAGCAGCCGGTAAATTGATAATACTAGTGGTAGCAGTCATTGAAGCGGTGACAACAAACGTGGAGGGAATCAACATGCCAGAAATGGTAACCACTTCGGTGGTAATCATGACCAAGACAATAGAACTGGAAATTTCAAGAAGAGAAGGTTTAACAATGATGGAAAAATAGCAGCACCAACACCTGTTTTCAAGGAAGGAGAACGACCACCGATCGTATGCTTCAAATGCAGAGGGGAGGGACACATCAGTCCAAACTGCACGATGCAGTCAAAAGCATGTTATAATTGTGGAAGAGAAGGTCACCTAGCCCGATTTTGCTGTGCAGTGAAGTCAAGTCCAGCTGGGATGGAGACACCAAAGGCCGTCCCAAACAAGTCAAAGTCGGTAGTTCAAGGGAGAGCATTTGTCGTGACCTCCCAAAAAGCGAGGAACCTGAACGAGGTTATCACGGGTAAGCTAATCATAAACTCTTATGAAGTCTATACCTTATTTAATATTGGTTCTACCCATTCTTTTATTTCTCCTACTTACGCTTAGCGTTTAAATTGAACTCCAGAGAAATTAGACTTTGACTTATCTGTTGAAACTCCATTAGGAGAAACCTTCATTACATCTAATGTTTATAAATTTTGTTTGATTCAAATCGGCAACCTCACATTACCCGTCGATCTTATCTCTTTGAAAATACTTTCATTTGATGTGATTTTAGGGATTGATTGGTTAACTACTCATCATGCTAAAATTGATTATTTTTGTAAGGTTGTTAGCTTTCATATTCCTAACCAACCTATTATGCGAATTGAAGCTACCAAACCACTAAAGTCAATCACGGTCATATCAAGCCATAAAGCCATTCGTTTATTGAAAAACGGATGTCAAGATTTCTTAGCCCATGTCACGGATTTAAACAAAAAAACGTCAGATTTGAATGATATTTCTATTGTTAATAAATTTTTTGACGTATTCACTGAAGAACTTCCTGGCCTACCCCTAGAGCGTGAAATCGAATTTTTATCAACCTTGAACCCGGTACAAACCCTATTTCCAATGCCCCATATCGAATGGCTCCTATTGAACTTCAGGAGTTAAAAACCCAACTGCAGGAATTGTTAGACATAGGTTTCATTCGTCCTAGTACGTCTCCTAGGGGTGCTCCTGTTCTATTCGTAAAGAAGAAGGATGGGACTATGCGACTTTGTATTGATTATCGGGAGTTGAATCATGTCACCATCAAAAATAGGTATCCGTTACCTCGCATTGATGACCTGTTTGACCAGTTAGAAAGCGCCAAATTCTTTTCAAAGATCGATCTTCATTCCGGATATCATCAGTTAAAGAATAAAATCGATGACATTCCAAAGATCGCTTCGGAACTCCTAGACGGCATTACAAAATCCTAGTCATGTCTTTTGGATTGACTAATGCTCCTGCTGCCTTCATGGATATGATGAACCGAGTATTCAAGGAATATTTGGATCATTTTGTGGTTGTTTTTATATTCTCATTTACTCCAAAAGTCGTGAAGAACATGAGCAACACTTGAGGCTGATACTCCAAAAGCTTCGTGAAAACAAGTTATACGCCAAATTGAAGAAATACGAGTTCTGGCTTGAGGAAGTAGCATTCCTTAGTCACATGATATCAAATCATGAAATATCTATTGACCCAGCGAAGATTGAAGCAATACAAAGTTGGGAGCAACCTAAGTCGTTGGATCAAGACGACGAGCTTTTCTTAAATTAATTTGGTTATTATCAGAGATTCGTGGAAGAATTTTCTTGAATCGCTACTGCATTAATTCAGCTGACTCAAAAAGATACAAAATTCGGTTGGAGCGAGGAATGTGAGAAGAGTTTCCAAGAACTCAAGAGGAGACTCATTTCAGCACCTATTCTGACAATACTATCTGGTTTAGAGGGATTTGTCATCTACAATGATGCTTCAGGCAGAGGGTTAGGATGTGTTCTCATGCAACATGGGAAAGTCATAGCCTATGCCTCACGACAACTCAAAGAATATGAGAGGAATTATCCTACTTATGATCTAGAGTTGGCAACAGTTGTTTTTGCACTTAAAATCTGGAGGCATTACTTGTATGGGGAGACTGTGGAGATCTATACGGATTATAAAAGCCTCAAATATTTCTTCACTCAAAAGGAACTCAACATGCGGCTACGACATTGGTTCGAGCTGTTGAAAGATTACAGTCATACCATTCAATACCATCGTAGAAAAATGAACGTGGTAGCAGACGCGTTGAGTAGAAGATCTTATGCACGTACGAGTGCGATATTGTCAACGCAAAGGCCCATTTGGTATAACTTACAAAGTATGGAGATAGATTTAAAGACTCTAGGGACCCACGTGATGATGGCAAATATACGAGTAGAACCAACCTTAATCGATAAAGTTAAAGCTGCTCAAGCTACAGACTTGGAGCTGATGCGTATGAGGAAGAAAATACAAGAAAGTGTTATTCTGGAAGCAAGAATCGATGAAGAAGGAATACTTCGAGTCAAATCCAGACTTTGTCTTCCTAACGAATCTGACTTAAAGTATAAAATCATGATGGAGGCGCACAACACATCATTTGTAATCCATCCTGGGAGTACCAAAATGTATCGTGATCTTCGATATACATTTTGGTGGAGCAATATGAAAAGAGAAATCGCGGAGTTTATCTCAAGGTGTTTAACTTGTCAACGAGTCAAGGCGGAGCATCAAGTGCCAAAAGGACCATTGTAACGACTTGAAATTCCAGAATGGAAGTGGGAGCACATTACCATGGATTTTGTTACTGGTCTTCCAAAGGTTTCTCAAGGCATAGATGCAATTTGGGTCATTATTGATAGATTGACCAAGTCTACTCATTTCTTACCTATACGAGAAACTTATACACTTGAACGTCTTGCTCGTATATACATAAATGAGATTGTAAGACTGCATGGTATACTAGTATCCATAATTTCTTATCGAGACCCAAGATTCACTTCACTATTTTGGGTTAGTTTGCAAAAAGCTATGGGCACAAATTTACGATTTAGTTCGGCATACCATCCTCAAATGGACGGGTAGTCGAAGAGGACTATTCAAAGGAAGTTGGGACAAGTTTTTGCCATTAGTGGAATTCTCCTACACCAACAGTTATCAAGGAAGTATCGGCATGGCTCCATTCAAGGTGTTGTATGGACGCAAGTGTCATTCTCTAGTATGCTGGGATGAGGTGGGTGAAGCAACGTTGTTGGGACTGGAGTTGGTATGTATGACTACATAAAAGATTCAAATGATTCGACAACGTATAAAAATCTCACAAGATCGACAAAAGAGTTATGATGATCTTCATCGAAAGGACGTGGAATTCAATGTTGGAGATCATGTGTTGTTACGTGTTGCTTCATGGAAAGGAGTTACAAGATTTGGAAAGAGAGGAAAGCTCAATCCTCGATTCATTGGCGCATTTGAAATCCTCGATCGAGTAGGAACTGTGGCTTATAGACTCGCCTTACCGCCAAGTATGTCTCGTGTTCATAACATTTTTCACATATCCATGTTACGTAATTATGCGGAAGACTCGAACCACATTATTGAATTACAACCAGACGAGATAACGGAAGATTTAACGTATGAAGAGGTACCTGTTAAAATCTAAGGTTATTCCTCAAGTCAAAGTTTTGTGGAGAAACAACGATGTTGAGGAAATGACCTGGGAGTTAGAATCGGAAATGAAATAAAGGTATGCTCACATCTTCGTCATACTAGCTACGTACACCAATTTTGAGGACGAAATTTCATAAGAAGGGGAGTTTGTAAGACCCCAACTTTTATGAAAAAAGATGAATTTTTCTCGAAATATCATTTTGAATATTATGGTGTGAATTTGATATAATGTTATAGTTGCGACGCCCCCAAAATAGGTATACATCACCCATCTTGAGTCGCCAAATACATGGTACAAAATTCAAATACAACTTAATAATACAACTATCGTGTAGAATACGACAAGACATAACTGAGAGTTTTAATAAGAATATTGTCAGCTAGACAATATCCATACTCAATGGAGTCCTCATTACATTTATTGTCACACTATTTAACAGAATAGTGAGGACTACTAATGCTATCATCTGGACCGTCACTCCGTTCCTCGACTAGTCCCGGCTACGTTCTCATTTTCTAAAGAGAATAGTGAAAGAAAGGGTGAGCTCAACTAGCCCAGTAAGAAATATTATGACTAAGATAATGTAGAATAATTTATCGTTAGCCTTAAATAGTGTTAAACTGATAAAATATAATAAGCATCAAGTTTAACTGCAGCGGAACAAGCAATCCATTAGAAGAGTCAAGTAGAGAATAAAATCTACTATCTTCTATGATTTAAAAGGTTTTCATTACTTTTATCATTGAGACTCGACAATAAATAATCCACATCATCCCTACACTACTTTCAGGATATTCATTAGTATCACGACCACAAATTATCCATGCACTACGGCCAATGATATTCGTGTATTCATCAATGGTCATGATCATGCCAACAATCATCCATTAATGCACTACTACCAATGAGAATTTTTACCACATCATTTGTAACATTACTATCATGATTATACCAAGAATCCACGGTCGTAATCATACCAAGTCCATCTATGCACTACATGCCACAGATGACTTTCAACATATTATAAACATGAGGATGATGACTGTGACGCCCCCAAAACAGGTATACATCACTTATTCTTGAGTCGACAGATACATGGTACAGGATTCAAATACAACTTAATAATACAACTGTCGTGTACAATACGACAAAACATAAACTATGAGTTTGAATACACATATTGTCTATTAGAGAGTATACAAACTCAAAAAGAGTTCTCATTACAATTATTATCACACTATTTCATAGAATAGTGAAGACTACTAATGCACCATCTAGGACCATCACTCTGTTCCCCGAGTCGTCCCAGCTATATTCTCATTTCACAAGAGAAACGGTGAAAGAAAGGGTGAGCTCAACTAGCCCAATGAAGAAATATTATGACTAAGATAATGCGAATAAATTATCATTAGCCTTAAATAGTGTTAAACCGATACAATATAACAAACATCAAGTTTAACTGCTATGAACAAGCAATCCATTAAAAGAGTCAAATAGAGAATAAAATCTACTATCTTTTATGATTTAAAAGGTTTTTCATCACTTTTATCGGCGGGATTCACAAATAAATAATCCACATCATCGAATCACCCCTACACTACTGACGATGATATTCTTTAGTATCACGACCACAATTATCTATGCACTCTGCCCAAGAATATTTGTGTATTCATTAATGGTCATGATCATGCTAACGATCATCCATCAATGCACTACGGACCAATGAGGACTTTTACCACATCATTTGTAACATTATGGTCATGATTACACCCGAATAATCCACGGTCATAATCATACCAAGTCCATCTATGCACTCTGAATACACGGATGACTTTCAAAAAAAAATATAAACATGAGGATGATGACAATGATATAAGAATTCAATAAAACAAGTTCAAGAATTAATTTATACAGGGAATTAATAATGTCCAAATTGTCGACATGATAATCTTTTGCTTTGTAGAGTAAAAATCAAGAATGCTCGGAAGAATATTTCCATGAAAAGATATCTTTGGATGAAGCGCAAATATCAAGGATATTCCACTAATTTCATGGAGTATAGAAGTCAAAACTTTAACCAATGAGTATAACAAGGAATGGAATAACAAAAGAAATCACCAGGGCGCGATAGAAGTAGCATATGCGAGTTATTCCAATAGAATAATAAATAACGGAATCAATCCCAAGCGTAAAAGCGCATAGACGGGATATTCCAACGTAATAATAAAGATTTTAATCGGTCCCACAGAAACGCAAAGCGCTTGAGAGGATATTCCAACGAGAATAATAAAGACGGAACGAACCAGTCCCGTAGAAACGCGCATATCTGAGGATGTTCCAACAGAATGATAAATAATGGAACCCGTGTCAGCGTAAACGCACAGATAGGATGTTCCAACAGAATGATAAAGAATGGAATAACAGAAGAATTTCACCAAGTATAGGGTAGCCCGCGTATATAGGTTATTCCAATAGAATAATAAAGAATGGAATAACAGAAGTTCTCTTCATGGATAAGAAAGAAATAATACTAGAATAGTGAGGTAGCATACTTCTTCTTTCTCTCTATAATTTCTCTCTATAATAATCGCTCTAAAGCTTTTGTGAATTGGTGAGAAATGAAGGAAGAATGAGCTTCTATTTATAGAAAAATATAGTTTCGATAATTACACGTTTTGGGGCTCAAAAAATTACAGTACAATACCTCCAACTTTTCTTTCATTTTTAATTTAGGCCAGGAAGTATTATCAAACTTGCACCACCTCCTCTATTAGTAAATAATGTGAATCAATAGTTCAATCATGTGAATCAATAGTATAATCATGTGAAAATATGAATTACAAAGATAAAGACGTCCATCTATACCTCTATTTTTAACTTAGTCACGCAAGCATTATCAATCTTGCACCAACTCCCCTAATAGTAAATAATGTGATTCAATAGTACACACATGTGAACAAATAGTTATATAAGTATGTGAATTTGTAGCAATTAATTGCTCATTTATCCGATTTATCAATATAACCCCTAGACATCAATTAACATCGAAATAGATGTCGATTTCCACTAACACTAATAATCCCAACACAATGGAACTATCAAAATTCATTTTTAATCAACACAACTTATTCATCATTAATATTATAACTCACAATATTTAACAACCGGGTCGTTCCCAGGAAAGAGGGGGCTTTCCGATAAGGATTTCTCCTTATTGGCGCGCAATTAGGTGACCAAACCTCTCCTTGACAGAACTTCTAGACATTGTCAATATTGCAAATAATAATATGAATAACTTTATCTTCTCAATTATTGATTTAATAATATAAAATATTATGCAAATGATACTGTGACAATAATTGAATCAATAATATGAGAGATATGATGCAGCAATTACTGTAGCAATAATTGAGTATAACTGAGTGAATTCTCACGTAAGCATCGATAATCAATAACGTGTGCTACTATGCAACCACGCGTATTACTGTACTTTTAACACCGGGTGTTTCAACAGTTAACGGTAAAACTTCCGCCGTTATTTTCATAAAGTATTTTTGTCGTTTTCTCAATTCGACAATAATTCCGTTAATGAAATCCGCCAATGATTGTCTTTGTTATGCGAATATTCCCTGTTAAAATGAATATTCCCCGACCAATCGAATATTATATAACAAATTGTGTACTTTGAAAAATTTGTAAATATTACCCACAACTATTATATCAAATCCACACCATAATATTCAAAAATATATTTTGAGAAAATTTAATCTTTATTCAAAAAGTTGGGGTCTTACAATGACAATTCAATAAAACAAGTTCAAGAATAAATTTTAAAGCTTTATAAGTTAATTTATCCTGAACTCAATAACGTCCAAATTGTCAACATGATACTGCTTTGTGGAGTAAAATTCAAGAATGCTCAGAAGAATATTTCCATGAAAAGATACTGGATGAAGCGCAAATATCAAGGATATTCCACTAATTTCATGGAGTATAGAAGCCAAAACTTTAACCAACTGAGTATAATAGAATTTATGAAACCGCAAATAGATTTTCATCCGCCATGCGGTAATCCACTTAGACAGATCATTTCCACAATTTAATAAGAAATGAATACAAAGGATCATTCACCATGCATGTGATAATCCACATAGACAGGTTATTCTAACAGAATAATAAAGAATGGAATAACAGAAGAAATCACCATGCATGCGATAGAACGCACAGGCAGGTTATTCCAACAGAATAATAAATAACAGAACCAGGTCATGCGTAATCCGCACATACAAGATATTCCAACAAAATAATAAAGAATGGAACCAGGTCATGCGTAATACGCACAGACAGGATATTCCAATAGAATAATAAAGAGTGGAATAACAACAGAAATCACCAGACATGAGATAGACCGCACAGACAGGTTATTCCTACAAAATAATAAAGAATGAAATAACAGAAGAATTTCACCATGTATGTGGTACTTCGCATAGACATGTTATTCCAACATAAAAATAAAGAATGGAATAACAACCCTTACGAGTATTGAAAGAAAATAACTCTCTTCATGAATACGAAAGAATAATATCCCTTACGAGTACAACAAATAATATCCCTTACCTTAAATGAAACTGGATATAGGAGTAGTGAAATAGCATAATACTTTTCATCTTTCTCTCTATAGTTTCTCTCTCTAAAGTTTCAGTGAATTCGTAAGAAATAATGAAGGAATGAGCTTCTATTTATAGGAGAATGAACTGAATAGTAACTAATTCATGAACGGTCCAGATTGATTTACTTTTAAACGGACGGTCCATATTGATTTACTATTAAAAAACTTAAAGCAACGGTCCATCTTGATTTACTATTAAAACTTTAAACCAAATGATCCATATTGACATACTATTATAACTTTCCACCAAATGGTCCATATTGATTTACTATTATATCTTCAACCAACGATCCATATTGATTTACTATTATAACTTCAACCAACTATTCGAAAAATTATCACATCTCCTCATGGAATAATATTGTAGCCAAAAATGATTTGAATTTGAAAAGAAATATATTTTTCGGGTGAATAGTACCCCGTGAATAGTACTTCGAGAATAGTACCCCGTGAATAGTACCCAGACACGAAAAGTATCCCAAATACCCGAGTGAACAATACTAGAGTGAATAGTAATTGGGTGAATAGTAACCCATGAATAGTACTCCGACACGAAAGTGCCCTGAATACCCGTTTGGTCAATATAACCTCCAGACATCAATTATTATCGAAATAAATATCGATTTCTACTAACACTAATAATTCCCACACAATGAAACTATCGATTTCATTTTTAATCAACACAAACTTATTCATCATTAATATTATAACTCATATTATATTTAACAACCAGGTCATTCCCAGGAAAGAGGGGGCTTTCTGATTAGGATTTCTCCTTATTGGCGCGTAATTAGGTGACCAAACCTCTCCTTGACAGAACTTCTAGACATTGTCAATATTGAAAATAATAATATGAATAACTTTGCCGTCTTAATTATTGATTTAATAATATATAAAATATCAAAAATAATTGAATCAAATAACGTGAGATACTATGCAATAATTACTGCAACAATAATTGAACAAAACTAAGTGACTTCTCACATAAGCATCAATAATCAATACCGTGTGCTACTCTGCAACCACGTGTATTACTGTACTTTTACTACCGCGTAGTTCAACAGTTTTAACGGTAACACTTTCGCCGTTATTTTTATAAAATGATAATTCTGTCATTTTCTAACAACGACAATACTTCCATTTTGGGGTCCAACAATGATTGTGCCGTCGTACGGATATTCCCCGACAAAAAGAATATTCCCTGACCAAACGAATATTTTATATCAATTTGCATACTTTGCAATATTTATAAATATTACCCACAACTATAACATTATATCAAATCGACACCATAATATTTAAAACATATTTCGAGAAATTTAAATCTTTATTCATAAAATTCGGAGTCTCACAATCTCCCATCCTTATGAAATTTTGCCCTCGAAATTTACGTACGTACCTGGTATGTCGAAGAGGTGAGGATACCTTGACTTCATTTCAGATTCTAGCTCTTGTGGTATAGCCTTTGAGTGTTGAATACGATCTTTCTTATCCAAGATTTTAACACGTAGCTCCTCATACGTTAAATCTCCTGATATCTCGTCTAGTTCTAATTTAATAACGTGGTTCGGGTCATCCACAAATTTACGTAACATCGAGACGTGAAAAAAAAAAGTTATGAACACGCGACATAGTTGGCGGTAAAACGAGTCTATATGCCACAGTTCATACTCCATCGAGGATTTCAAATGGGCCAATAAAATTGAGGGTTGAGATTTCCTCTCTTCGTCGATTCTTGCTTCTAGAATAACGCCCTCTTGAACCTTCTTCTTCACATTCATCGATTTCTACGAGTATGTAGCTTGAGTAAGCGGCTTAACTTTATCGATTAAAGTTGATTCTAATCGTATATTCGTTATCTTCACGTGGGTCCCTAGAGTCTTTAACTCTATCTCCATCATTTGTAAGTTATCTGAAATGGGTCTTTGTGTTAACAACATCACACTCGCATACGATCTTACCTTCAACGTGTCAGCTACCATGTTCGCTTCTCCCACGATGATATCGAATGGTTAGTACGATCGTAATCTTCAACAGCTCGAGCCAACGTCTTTGGCACATTACACGTTTGTTTTGGGTAAAAAAAATATTTGAGGGTTTTAGAAATGAGTTTTGTACTGGGGTCAATACAAAATTCGATTTCACGCTCTAGGGGTAGGCTAAGAAGTCTTCAAGAATACGTCAGGAAATTTATTAACAATAAAAATATCATTCAAAACTGTGACCCTCATCCAAGACTTGGATAGTATGTCACATTGATACCTATCAACTTGTCATCGTCATTCACGACGTCGCCTACAGAAAGTCTGGCTTCGGTGCATTCCACACAAAGAAGTCACCAGCGAAAGGCTCGAGGCTCTTTACTTATGACTTGATATGACAATGATTGACTTTAGTGGTTTGGTTTCTTGAATTCGCATAACAGGTTGGTTAGGAATATGAAAGCTAACAACCTTACGAAAAGCATGATGAGTAGTTAACCAATCGATTTCTAAATTCACATAAAATGCAAGTATTTTCAAAGAGATAAGATCGACAGGTAACGTGAAAGTGTCGATTTGAATCAACAAGATTTATAAACAGTGGAGGTAACGAAGGTTTCTAATATCGAAGTTTCAACCAATAAGTCAAAGTCTAATTTCTTTGAAGTTAAATTTAAACATTGAGCGCAAGCAATAGAGATAAAAGGATGGAACCGATATCTAATAAGGTATAGACTTCACAAAAATTTATAATTAACTAACTCGTGCTAACTTCGTTCGGGTTACTCGCTTTTTGAGAAGTCACGAAAAACGCTCTTCCTGAATCCATCGACTTTGTTTTGTCCGTATCCGCCTTTAGTGCCACCGTCCCAGCTGGACTTGATTATACACAAATATCACATATCACAAAACAAGGGTTAATTGACATATCACATATTATCCATATACTCTGACCGACCAATTAAATACCAAATAAACTTTGGTAGGTCATACTAGCGAAGGAATTTCCCGTCTCTCCCCTCCTAGTTCTTGTCTCATATCTTAGCCAGGGATCATATCCCTAAGCTTTGATACCAACTGTGACCACCCCAAAATAGGTATACATCACCCATCTTGAGTCGCCAAATACATGATACAAAATTCAAATACAACTTAATAATACAACTGTCGTGTAGAATACGACAAGACATAACTGAAAGTTTTAATAAGAATATTGTCATCTAGACAATATCCACACTCAATGGAGTCCTCATTATATTTATTGTCAAACTATTTAATAGAATAGTGAGGACTACTAATGCTATCATCTGGACCGTCACTCCATTCCCCGACTTGTCCCAGCTATATTCTCATTTCCTGAAGAGAACGGTGAAAGAAAGGGTGAGCTCAACTAGTCCAATAAGAAATATTATGACTAAGATAATGCAGAATAATTTATCGTTAGCCTTCAACAGTGTTAAACAGATAAAATATAATAAGCATCAAGTTTAACTGCAGCGGAACAAGCAATCCATTAGAAGAGTCAAGTAGAGAATAAAATCGACTATCTTCTATGATTAAAAGGTTTTTCATTACTTTTATCGTTGAGACCCAGCTTAATAAATAATCCACATCATCCTTGTACTATGGTCAATGATATTCATTAGTATCACTACCACAAATTATCGATGCACTACATGCCAAGGATATTCGTGTATTCATCAATGGTCATGATCATGCCAACAACTGTCCATTAATGCACTACGGCCAAGGATTTTTATCACATCATTTATTTGTAAATTTATTGTAAATTTGAGGGGATTTTTATGAAGTATTTATTATAAATTTGGCTTATTATTTTGACCCCCACTTACCTATTTTTCAAAATAATCGGTTGGACGTTATAAAGTATATATATATATATATATATGTGTGTGTGTGTGTGTGTGTGTGTGGTCAAAAAAAAGGAAAGTGAAAGTGATGGTTATATATATATATATATATATATATAATAAGTTTTGTTTTATGTAAAATAGAATATATTATATTTTATTGGTTGCATAGTGCTACATAGTGAAAATCAAAATAAATTCAGCCGAACGAAATTCGCTCGTGATTCCTTACTGTGCAGTCCGTGATTTTCTAAATTCAAATAGTATCCTTCCATTCTCCTATAAATAGGATGCTTAGTTTAGAATTAAAAATCACACCAGAATCAGAGAATTCTTCTTCTATAATATTGAGCGTATTTCTTTAGAGTTTAAGGAAGCTTTGAACGTAGAAAACAGTATAAGTTTTCTTCAAGAATATCCCCGCCCTACCAATCAGAAGTACTCTCTTTTTAAGGTAAGGGATATAATTTTGTTCAATATTCGTATGAAATAATATTTTCTTCCATACTTTGTAGTATGTAAGTAATATTATTTCATTTCAAATTCCGAATTCTACACTCATTTTGTTAAAGTATTGCTTCTATACTCCGTGAATTAGCAGAATATCCATGAAATTTGCGCTTCATCTAGTATCTTTTCATAAAAATATTATTTTGAGCATTTTTGATAATTTTTAATCTTTTCATGTTGGGGTACTATTCACGGGGTACTATTCATGAAGTACTATTTACGGGGTACAATTCACCGGGTACTATTCACCCGGGGTACTATTAATGAAAAAAATTGATTTCTTTTGTGTCCAAAATATTTTTGATACAATATTATTCTTGAATTTTACTCCACAAAGCAGTATCATGTTGATAATTTGGACATTATTGAATTCTGGATAAATTGAAATATAAATATTTAAAATTTATCTTTTCTCTCATTTAATTGAATTATTATATCATTGTCATTATTCTCATGCTTATATTGTGATGAAAGTCATCTTTGGCCCGTAGTGCATAGATAGACTGTTGATGGGTATGATTATGACCATGGATTATTCGATATAATCATGACCTGTAATGTTACAAATGATGCGGTAAAAGTGTGATAACCCGAGATTTCGAATAATCAAAATTTTACGAATAATTTTTTTTTTAATATTAATATTGATTATCAATTTTATGACAAGTATCCGTGATACGAGTCTCGAGAAGGTCAATTTGTATATTGACTAATAAATTTAGAGTGGAGTTGTGCTTAATCGCTTTAGAAACCCTAACCCTAATTTCTGGGAAAGGGATTCGATAGAAAATATAATTAAAATAATTATATTAATGAGTATGTGTTTGTACCGAAGAGATTTATTGATTAATGATTGATAGGATAAGGTTTGTAATTAATAAACCCTAATAAGGGATTAGAAACCCTAATCTCAGATTTAGAAAATCAATTGTACAATTAAAAACCCTAATTGTACGCCGAGAAACCCTAATTTCATATTCGGGAATCCTATACCCTAAATTAGAAAACCCTAATCCTAATCGGCAAGCCTAATGTGTGTATTAAACTTTAATATGATTAGAAAACCCTAATTATATTTTAGTTATCTTAATTTTTATTTTTCATACCCTAATTGTAATTTAGAAATTTTAATTTTTCTAATTAAAACCCTAATTTCATATTCGGGATTTCTAAACCCTAATTAGGCAACCCTAATCCTAATTGGAAGGCCTAATATATTTATTAAACGTTGATATGATTAGGAAAACCTAATTTAATTAGGAAACCCTAATTTTAGTCTTAAATTCTTAATTTTCTATTTTTAAAACCCTAATTAGAAAATTCTAGAATTGGAGTATTTTTAAAATCCAAGGGTTAGAACCTTAGGGTTAAACCCTAAGGGTTTGAACAAATGTCAAGAATGCCATTAAATGTATTTAGCAAATGACAAAAATGCCCATTTTGGATTTTTATTTATGTAACTTGTAAAATGGCCAACACCTTTAGTGGTTTACCAACTAAGTTGATTTTGGTGACTTAAAAATCTCAACCACCAGCCGAAAATCTCAGATCATGCATGTATCTAAGTAGTATATATTGATTTTGGAGAGAGAAAATTCATAAAAACTAAGCCAATTTCTCTCTTGCTCTCACCAACTCTCTCTCTCTCTCCTAAACCAATGAAATTGCTAAGTATATCAGTTCTATATACAGCCCTAGATCAACCAATAACAGATTGGAGAGCCAAAATCTAAAATTATTCAAGAAAAGGTATAAACCTAATTTTTATTTTTGATCCATGTTGTTAAGATAAAGTTTATGTGTTTAGATCTTTGCTAGATGATGTTTAATGATGATCTATGTTGATATAACATAGATCCATAGCATCAAAATGCTTTAAAAGTAAAGATTTTCAAAAATGCCAAGAACAGAAATTGTGGTCTGACAAGCTAATGTCAGGCACCACAAATTCTGGTCTGTTTTGGATCGGTAGTCTGACATGAGGACTATAATCTGGAAGTGGAATCTCAGCGATTCCATGTTGAGGTTTCAAGATATTCATGGTCAAAGTGAGTTGACCGAGCTTGACTAACACTTTCTGGGTAACCCAGAAAGTGTGAATCCGTGTCTGACAATATCTTTAGGCTCCTTGATCTGTCAGTCCGGTTCGTTTTTGATGTTGTTGTTGTAATACACTTGTAGCCTGCTGTATACACTTGAGATCCATGGTTTTACTTTCCACAAAAAGATTTAGATTGAGTGGAATTAATGGTCAAAGTAGGCCTGTTGAGCATGGATAACGTTTCTGGGAAATACCCAGAAACGAATGAACCAAGTTTCTGACATAGTTTGACCAGATCGAATCTTGATATTTTGATGTTTTTGGACTGATATATTAACATCTCGTTGTTCCTTGTCATGAATACTATGTGTTTGAATCATAAAACCACAAAAACAATGATCAGAACCTAAATTAAAATGACCTAGAAAGTGACTAGAGGAACTGCTGGGTTTCTGGGAAAACCCAGAAACCGTCTGACAATGACTTGGAGAGGCTAGATCTAATTGTTTGTTTGTTGTATGACCTATATTTTGATTTAGAATTGTAGTAGTGCATATTTACTACAAGATTATTGTTCAAGTTAGCCGGATCATCTTGAAATTTGAGAATCATTCTTTAAGTCAAACGAACAACCATGAACACGAAGCTGTTAGTGTTCTTGAGCTCAAGAACACCAACAGCGACACTTTGTGTCGTTATAGCCCTATAAATGATTTATTTAATTAATTTTATTTTTCTCAATATTTGGAAATTATTTAAAAATAGAAATAAATTCTAAAATTACCAAAAATGGTTTTAAAATTATTTTAAATAATAAAAATAAATTTTGACCAATTAGAATATTTTTCTTTAATATTTATAAATATTTAAATATTAAAGGTATTTAATTTATTTACTTAGTGTATTAAATAAATTAGAGAAAATGATTTAATATTATGAAAAATCATTTTAAATAAGAATAATGTATTTAAAAATATTTTAAGTTATAAAATGTGACTTTTAATATTTTTGGAGAATTTTCATTAATAAATTAATATTAATGATATTACATTTATTTAATTATTAAATTAAATAAATAAGTTAAAAATTATTTTATTGATTTAAAAATCATTTTAAATAAGAATAAAGTGTTAGAAAATATTTTGAATTATAAAATATAATTTTCAATATTTTTGGAGAATTCTCATTAATAAATTAATATTAATGATATTAGATTTATTTAATTATAATATTAAATAAATGAATTAAAAATGATTTTATTGATTTAAAAATCATTTAAAAATGAGAAAAATGAATTAAAAATATTTTAAGTGATAATTAATTACTTTTAATATTTGGATGATAATTTCATTAATATTTAAATATTAATGGTAATGATTTAAAATGATTGTAATTACTTTAAAATCATTTAAGTAGAATATTAATGATTTAAAAATATTTTAAGTTATTGACAATAACTTTAATATTTTGACAATTATAACATTAATATTTTTATATTATTAAATATTAATGATAATAAGATTATTTAATAATTAAATCATTTAAAAATGATTTAAGTATTTGAAAATTTATTATAAATTATAATAATTGTTTATTAATTATTAAAAGCTTCCAAAAAATATTATAAATGATATTTGACTTATCTAAAATAATATTAAAACTTAGAGACCAAGTTTAATTGACAATCAATGTATTAATTGTCGGATAGGGTGACCAGAACACCGAGAATGGACCGAAATCCAACCAGATCGAAATAGTTAAATTTGATAAGTGTTTATATAGGTTATAAACACTGATGTGGCTATGTGGTAATATGCATAGGAGAAGTTTGACTGTAGAATACAGTGTTACGTGTTATAAATGATTGTGCTAATTGTGAGACCGACATTGTTGATTATACGTCTTACGAACGTAGTTAATTATATTGTGTAGCTGTAATCAACGCGGAAGGCAAGTTTCCTAACTCAACCTTGAGTTATATTCATTCAATTATTATAATGGTTAATTATTGCTAATTATAACATGTCCAGGGAATTTATTATTGCTTATTCGCAGTTAGTGCATGATTAATAATTCAAATTGAATTACTGATTCGGGAATATACATTTGTAGAATAACTATTGTTGGATATTCATATTCGTAGAAGATAGAATTGACAGTACAGATAATTCATGTTTCTTGTCAAATTATGTTGAGAAATATCTTAGCTAATTATTCTGGCTAGACGAACATTTGTTAGAACTTGATAGATTTGAGAAGAGAATTCAATTGTTATTGATAGATCGATGCCAATTATTTCGGCTAGATCGATAAGTAAATAGAAATTAAAATCATTAAATTTCGTTGTTAAATGAAATCTTGATTCTGAGACTGAGAAGAACAACATTTTATATAAAGGGAACATTTTTAAGTCGTATATTCGACCATTATGCGCGACCTAAGTATTATGCATAATATCGGGTACAAGGAGTTGGCTAGCTCTAAGTACTTGCAGAGGGGTACGATTTAATCTTTATGGTTATCTGATACTCCTGCGTATGTATCAAATTAAATCTTTCATAGATACCCGAGAAAAGTTGAAGTTCTAGATCCAATGGATCGCTCAGCATAAATTTGGAAAACATTCCACTTTGTTATTGCGTAGAATTGATTCTTGATTATTCAATAGAATATCGTAGAAACTTTGAAAGCATTGTACTCTTTCATTATCAAATTATTGTGTTGCCTAGAACACGAGAAAACTTGTTATTGATTAACGATTTGTTCAGCTATTTCAAAGTTCACCGAACTTTGGTTTCATTCTATCAAAATAGATAGTATGTTCTTATTGATTCGTATACGTTTATTGTATATCTTAACTTGCAGGGAAAACTTGTTGCTCACCCTTGTTATAAATAAAACATTTCAGCTAGGAACAAAGAGGCCAGTGGATCGAAGAAGAACAAAGGCAAAGGCAAAATGTTGGAGTAGTTATAATGAACATTATTAATATTATGTTGTATTGTAAACCCTTTTTGTATATCTAAAGGTTATGTTTGTAATATTAAGGTTAGAAAATCTGGGACTTATGTATTAACAATATATGTTAATAACTTATGTATTCCTATTTCTATATGAATGGGTAGTTAGATGTTATTATATTGTGGATCGTGAACATCAAACTCTGGGGGTCAGGTAACTCGAATTTGGGGGTGTCACAGGTTGGTATCAAAGCTGTAGTGACCAAGGTGTCACAAGTTGGTAGCAGAGCTATAGGTTATAAACTTTAAGTGGGGTGGGGGAAAACCCTAGGATTATAACCATAAGCGATAGATAAAACTCATTTAGAGTTCTAAGTGAGGGATTGCCAAAGTGAATCAATAGTGAGATAAGTGTACACATAGTGTGAGAAGTTTGTACTTGTGAAGTACTAATCAAGTTATTTAAACTGATTGTAGGATGTCTGGAGAAGATGAAACTAGTGCAAAGATGCTAGCGGCTGTTGCACTAATGCTAGTAGCCGAGGTGCCAGCGCAAAGCGAATCTGTGGAGAAGGTGGGAGAAGATGAACCCATGGTCAATCTAGGGAGCGATCATGACGATTATCCCGAGATGTATCTGAGTGGAGATGAGGAGGCAGAGTCTGAGCCAGCTAAAGTGGAGTTAAAGAATAAAACTAAAGTTGAAGAACAAGATCAACTATCTGCAGAAGTCCAAGAACTCCGGAGCAAAGTGTTTCTCTTGGAGGAGCTATGGAAGACAGAGCGAGCATTACGCAAAATGACTGAAGAACGGAATGAGCTCAAGGCGCAGGTTGAAAGGATGAAGACTGAAGGTGGAGGATCGTCTGAAGGAACAATCAAGCAGCAGAAAGGTAAGAAAAAGAGGAAGAAGAACAATGACAGCCCTAATTCGGAAAAGTCAAACCTGAAAAAGAAGCAAGCATGTAGTAAGTGTGGGAAGACTCACGCGGGAGAGTGCATGATGTAGAAGGACATATTTCTTTACATTGTCCTAAGCTGAATTTGAGGAAGTATTTTTCATGTGGGCAAACGGGTCACGGATTCAACAAGTGTCCAAACAAGAAGAAGACTGGTGAAGGGAGTGGTCGGTAGACAACCTAGATATATGTGGTAGTTCCTTTTGGTAGTAGATTATGATATTAAGTGTTGTAATATCAAAAACGATATGTGAACATATGTAAATATAAATATGTTGTATGGATGAAATCTTTATCTTCTATATGAATATAAGATTAAGATTAATTTGTGTGTTCTTAAAATTCATACTTATGGTAAGTTAATGACTTATAATTATATGAAATGTTCTGAACCCCTCAGCGAATAGACGTCAAAGGTTTGACTAGGATAAGTTCATACACTCATATAATTGTTGCAAGTTCTTGAACTCGTAAGTGTGGTAAGTTTGACGAACTGGTAATAACTATGTGTGAATGGAGAATTGCAACTTTTTGTGTAAAGTTATGTCGTTAATCCTGATATGATTTAAAAAGGGATAGTAAATGTGTTAAGTACTATATGTACTATGTGTTATTTTAATAAATATGCGATTATGTGAGAAATATGTGTTGAATTTTAATTGTGTTAAGAATTTGTGTAAAGAAAGAGAATTAAAATAAGATTTTTATTTAAATCAGATCATGCCGCCTAGACGACAAAATCAAAACCAACGAGAAGAACAATTCGATGAATAACAAAGGAGGTCAAAAAGTGACCCAATGCACTTTCACGAGATATGATAGCCGAAGCTATAGAAAATAGGGCTCCAGCAAGAGGAAGAGCGAGAAATCAGCCAGCTAATAGATTGGCTAACTTTAAGGACTTTAAAGCGGTAGGACCGCCTGAATTTAAAGGGACCACAGATCCGATTGAAGCCCAAACTTGGGTGAAGGAGATGGAGAAAGCATTCGTCATTGCGTGAGTGGCAGAAGAAAGAAGACGACTTTTGTGACATACTTAATGAAGGGAGAAGCCACCATCTTGGTGGGAGACTAATCAAAGCGAGGCTGGTACAACGGTGGTGTTGTGGACAAGATTCAAGGAGTTGTTCTTTAAGACCCCAAATTTTATGAAATAAAAGTATTCAATTTTTTCTTATAATTACAATTCAAGAAATGATTAAATTGATAAAAGTTTAAAGTTAAGGGTGATATATATTTTTTCAAAATACGCAAGTGGTTATAAAATATTCAATTGTCCCAATCAAAAATATTCGCTTGGGATCGTGGAATATTCTTTTCTTTGAGGACCGCCGTGAATATTCGTATTTACGCAAGTAAGACCCATTTTTATGGGCCCCATAACGAATTCATAACCGCTTGATGAAGAAAATGATAAAAATTGAGTTTTTATAAATAATCTTTTGCCTGGGAATATTCGAAGTTGTTACCAAGTAACACAATTGAATACCCTTGAGTGGTTAAAAAATATAAGAATAATACGCTGTTTGCACAAAGAAGACACCTGCTTTTACACAAAGATTTTTGAATTATCGATCCTTACGTAAGAAGGCACTACTCACTAATAATTGTTACAAAGAATTACTGCTCAATATTTTATTTTATTGATTCAATAATTGTCATATGATATTTTATATTATTGTTGTTTCAATAATTGTCACCGCACAAGATTCCCATTATCGATCAATAATTCATATTATTTGAATAATATTATTAGATAAATTATTGGCAATGTCTAGAAAGTTCTCACAAGGAGAGGTTTGGTCACCTAATTGCGCGCCAAGAAGGAGAAATCCTTATCTGAAAGCCCCCTCTTCCTCGAACCGCCTCGTTGTCATTATCAGGATTCTCGTAATATTATTTGTGAATAATTAATTATTGATTTATATGATAAGAAAATATTTATTTTATGTGGATATAAATGATGGATATATTTATTTTTATGTGGATAAAATGAAGGAATTAATGCCGAGGTGTTTTATCAAGATTTTGTTTGCGGAGGTATTAAAAATCATCCGCTTGTGGATTTCGGATATTTTTGGTTTGGAATTTGGAAAACTCAAAGCTACAAAGTTGTAGAGAATTCGATTTCAAAGTGTAATGGACATAAAATTCATATTTTTCTCGATAAACTATTCTATTTTCTATGAATTATTGAAGTTTCGTAAAATAAAATAATTTTTATTAATTTATGGGTGGGACCCACTTGGTTATCAACACATGGGTCGCTATCTTTTGGTTCAAAGATGGTCGGTGGTCGGCTTGACAAATTGAGGTGGCGTGAAAGAAGAAAAAAAAAAAATAATATATTTTATTATTTTAGTCTCCTATGGCGTTTCTAAAGATTTTCCTATAAATATAAGTGCTTATGTTAGAATTGAAAATCACACCGTAAACATAAGTTTTCTCTCTCTATATTATCAAGCATATTTTTGTTAGTATTTAGATATCTTGAGTGTTGCTATACACACGCAAGTTCGCTCAAATAAGTTATATCCGATATTCAAGTCGTAAATACCGCTTTTTTCGAGGTAAAGGGATTTTAAGGGTTGTTATGTTTTTCATGTTTCAGTAACTTTTCGCACCTTCAAAAAATTCTGAAAAAATTTGAAATGATATTTTGATGAGTTTTATTGATTGTGTCCAAAATGGTGATTTTTGGATGTATAGATTAAGAGTTATGAATTTTATGAGAAAAGACTATTTTAAAAGTAAACCGCTTATAACTCCTTGTGGTTAACTCCAAAATTGATGAAATTTTTATTGGAAGTATATCTATATAATATCAAGTATACTTTGTGAATTTTGGAATTTTTGGATAAAAGTACAATTTATGATAAATGTCTAAATATTCAAGTGCTTTTGGCCATATAAAAAATAAATGAAATGAATTTTAAAAATTCGAGAAAAAATATATGTTCAATATGGGACTATATTCTGCTAAATCCCGTAAAAAAAATATTTTTTTGAACTGATTTGGTATTTTTCATGAAAATGGACTAGTTATGAGTAAATGAATTAAATATGTTATGTGAAGTAAGAAAATTGGAAAATAGGATTTTATGGCTTGAGAATCCTATATGAGGTATATGCAGATTTTTGATGAGGGTTTTGGTTATTGGTGATGAAATCTTATGAGTTTGGCATTTTAGGATGATTAAATGCATTATTTAGTAAAGTGTAAACAATTAAAATAAATTGTTTATAAGTTTAAGAAATATTATTCTTTCAATATCATTATACCAAAATATTGGTATGGATTTTATTGTGGAATTTCTACCTTTTTGTTTCTATTCATGTTATTATTCATTTACTATTCACGAGTTACTATTCACGAGTTACTATTCACGAAGTTACTATTCACTTAGTACTATTCACGAAAAATTGGTTTCTTTTTTCTAACCAAATTATAGTTGATTTATGAATATTACTCTTGAGATTAAATCTATATGTTGATCATATTATTTTTTTTATCATATATAACATTTTTATAAACCCTAACGATGATATTTCTTTTCGACTTGAGTGTAAAGATGGGTAGATTTTTGGTATGATCATGACTATGGGTTCTCTTTCGCCAAGAAGTGCAAAGTTGAATTGTCGACCGGTATGATCATGACCACCATCAATTTATAATTGAATATCTTTAGCTTAAGTGCAAAGGTGAATCGATCAACATGGTTATAATTATTGTTTATATAAATTCAAATGATTATATATTTCTTTTGAGATATTAATATATTTGGCCCAGAGTGCAAATATGAATCTATTGAGGAATATCTTTTGGCCAGTAGTGCAAAGATTAATTGTTGATGAATATCTTTGGCCTAGAGTGCAAAAGATTAATTGTTGAGGAATATCTTTGGCCCGTAGTGCAAAGATGACATGTTGTTGAATATCTTTGCCGAAAGTGCAAAGATGAATCATTGATGAATATCTTTGGCCCGTAGTGCAAAAAGATGAATTTATTAGTATGATTATGAACATGAACTGTGATTTTGTATAACCATGATCTTTGATGTTTCAGGTAAAGACATGTGATGAAAATTATCTTCGTCCTGGATGCGAAGAAAAATTTAGAATCACAATTATGATTATGAGTTATTCATATGATTGTGACCGTAACTCATGATTGATGTTACAGGATAAAACATTGTTGGTGGATTTTAACATAGAGAAGATAATAGACTTTATGGTCTATTTGACTCTTCTAATGGATCGCTCGTCTCACCGCAACTATGGTTGAAATTTTTTATCATCTACCATATGTTCTAAATCTCTCGATTTATTATTGATGAAGGCTATTGATAATTTAATTATCTTTAGTCATGATATTCTTTATCGAAGTAGTTGTGCTCACCCTTTTGCTTCACAATTCCTTTCGTGTAATAAGAGTGTAGTCGGGTCGAGCTGGGGTAATAGGGAATAGAATCTATGGTCATCATTTAGTAGTTATATTTGGTGAATCAACTAGGTGAGGCTAACCCAACGTTGGAAGGTGTTTTGCCACTATCATACAAGATGTCTAATGACATACAACCTCGTGTCATCATAAGACAAGGTCAGGCTCATCCACTTGCCGAGTATATTTACGAGCACTACCTATATAATCTTGGTGTTTGTTTGAAGTATAATTCTCAATTAGAGACAAAGGAGATAATGATATGTCAAGAGAAGACTCACCATTGGGAAGAATATGATAGTAATCTTCTCGCTTTTTCTTTGGGGTCTATCAATCAACCAAGGATAATTTTGTGGCCATATGATATCTATCATAACCTGTAGCATGGCCTCCCATGTACGGTAAGGTTTCTTGAGCACTTCCCAAAGATTCTAATTTCTAAAATAGCTTTTTGACTATACCTTTATGTAAGGTGTCATTGTGACGTGCTATCCAAGGTTGGGATGAGAGTCACAGCTTGGTATATATTTGTATCCAAACTCACAAAGATATGTGTTGTTGTATTTTGCACGACAATTGTTGTAATAAAATTGTAGTTGTTTTCTCTCGTACTATGTATTTGGCGACTCGTAATAGGTTGGATGGAATGGACCTGCTTTGGGGTTGTCACATTTGGTATCGTAGCTTAGGATATGGTCTCTCATGATCGGGAATATAACTAGAGGGGAGAGATGAGTAAATCCTTCGCTAGTGTGTCCTACCTAAGCTTATTTGTTGGTCAGTCATAATATCGGGATATTATGTGATATGTTAATTTGTTTAATTAACCCTTGTTTTATGGAAGATTTGAGAATGGTCACGAGAATGTTAACAATGGAGTGAATGAGACCGTGGGGATACCTCTAATCACTAACCATGATAATGTGATGTCGAACGGAAGAAGGAATTAGAGATATTCTTGTGGTGAGTGAAGAATTGATAGTTGCACCTTAGATAGTCGCAGAGGTAATAAATTTAGAGAGAGAAGAAGAGGAAGAAGAGGTACCGAGGAGAATTTATTAGAGGTATTATATGATCAAAATGTAGAATTGCAAAATCGTATTCATGAGTTAGAAGAGCAGTCAAGAACTAAAAGCGGTCGGGAACAAAAGGATGCAACAATTCAAGCTTGTGTTACCCGATATGTGATGCTTGAATGTAAGCATTCTTTGGCAGAGTATAAGATGATAAAGATGGAATCGAAATGAAAGAAGAAAAAAAAACTCAACGAGTGAGAATAAGTGATGCATGGGCAAAAGCCGCATCGACACGTGGATATTGTGGAAAGAGATGTCCGATCTAAGAAGGCTAAAATAGATGATATGAATTTCTTTTTGAAAGCAATCGGGAGAACCCAACATCGAAGTTTTGAATTACCCCGCATGTAGTGGTCAACCCGAATTCGATATGGATCAAGATTGATGATTCGTATCATGAATCGTGAGTACGACGAGGCAAATGAGGGAGGAATATGCCCTATAGAAAAGTATATTCCAACTGTAGTGATGACGCCAAATGTCGCCCCTGCATAAGTCAAAGCCGGTAGTTCAAGGGAGAGCGGTTGTCATGACTTCCCAACAAGTGAAGAACCCAAATGAAGTTATCACGGAGATGAGCAATGGAGAAGTCGTGATGACCCGGAGATAGAATCAAATGAAAGCAAGGTATTCTCAACTTTTCAAATACTGTGTACGTAAATTTTGGGGACGAAATTTCATAAGGAGGGAGATTGTAAGACCCCAAATTTTATGAAATAAAAGTATTCAATTTTTCTTATAATTACAATTCAGTAAATGATTCAATTGATAAAAGTTTAAAGTTAAGGGTGATATATATAAAATTTTCAAAATACGCAAGTGGTTATAGAATATTCTTTTTGTCTGGGAATATTCGCTTGGTCGTAGAATATTCTTTTTGTCGAGAAATATTCGTATTTACGGCCAACAAATGCATTTGTGGGCCCCATAACGTAATAACCGCTTGATGAAGAAAACGACAAAAATTGAGTTTTTATAAATAATCTACAGAGTTGTTACCAAGTAACACTCGTTGAGAATACCTTGGGTTAAAATACAAAGAATACGCTGTGTTTGCACAAAGAGACACCCGCTTTACACAAAGATTTTTGAATTATCGATCCTTACGTAAGAAGGCACTACTCAATAATTGTTACAAAGAATTACTCGCTCAATATTTTATTTTATTGATTCAATAATTGTCATATTTGATATTTTATATTATTGTTGTTTCAATAATTGTCACCGCATAAAGATTCCATTATCGATCAATAATTCATATTATTTGAATAATATTATTAGATAAAGATTATTGGCAATGTCTAGAAAGTTCTCACAAGGAGAGGTTTGGTCACCTAATCACAAGGCTACCAAGAAGAGAAAATCTTATCTGAAAGCCCCTTTCCTCGAACCGCCCGTTGTCATTATCATGGATTCTCGTAATATTATTTGTGAATAATTAATTATTGATTTATATGATAAGGAAATATTTATTTTATGTGGATATAAATGATGGATATATTTATTTTATGTGGATAAAATGAAGGAATTAATGCCGAGGTGTTTTATCAAGATTTTGTTTGCAAGTGGAGGTATTAAAAATCATCCGCTTATGGATTTTGATATTTTTGGTTTGGAATTTGGAAAAACTCAAAGCTACAAAGTTGTAGAGAATTCGATTTCAAAAGTAATGGACATAAAATTCAGATTTTTCTCGATAAACTGGTCTATTTTCTATGAATTGTTGAAGTTTCGGAAAATAAAATGATTTTTATTAATTTATGGGTGGGACCCACTTGGTTATCAACACATGGGCTGCTATCTTTTGGTTCAAAGATGGTCGGTGGCTGGCTTTGACAAATTGAGGTGGCGTGAAGAAGAAAAAAAAATAATATATTTTATTATTTTAGTCTCCTATGGCGCTTCTAAAGATTTTCCTATAAATAGTGCTTATGTTAGAATTGAAAATCACACCGTAAACATAAGTTTTCTCTCTATATTATTAAGCATATTTTTTTGTTAGTATTTAGATATCTTGAGTGTTGCTATACGACGCAAGTTCGTTCAGCGTTATATCCGATATTCAAGTCAGAAATACTGCTCTTTTGAGGTAAGGAATTTTAAGGGTTGTTATGTTTTTCATGTTTCATAACTTTTCAGACCTTCAAAAATTCTGAAAAAATTTGAAATGATATTTTGATGAGTTTTATTGATTGTGTCCAAAAATGGTGATTTTTGGATGTATAGATTAAGAGTTATGAATTTTATGAGAAAAGACTATTTTAAAAGTAACCGCTTATAACTCCTTGTGGTTAACTCCAAAATTGATGAAATTTTTATTGGAAGTATATCTATATAATATCAAGATACTCTGTGAATTTCGAATTTTTGGATAAAAGTACAATTTATGATAAATGTCTAAATATTCAACTGCTTTTGGCCATATGAAAAATAGTAAATGAATTTTAAAATTTCGAGAAAAATATATGTTCAATATGGGACTATATTCTGCTAAATCCTAAAAAAGAATATTTTTTGAACCGATTTGGTATTTTTCATGAAAATGAACTAGTTATGAGTAAATGAATTAAATATGTTATGTAAAGTAAGAAAATTGAAAATAGGATTTTATGGCTTGAGAATCCTATATGAGGTATATGCATATTTTTTGATGAGGGTTTTGGTTATTGGTGATGAAATCTTATGAGTTTGGCATTTTAGAATGATTAAATGCATTATTTAGTAAAGTGTAAAACAATTAAAATAAATTGTTTATAAGTTTAAGAAATATTATTCTTTCAATATCATTATACCAAAATATTTGTATGGATTTTATTGTGGAATTTCTACCTTTTTGTCAAGTTTACTATTCATGAGTTACTATTCACGAGTTACTATTCATGAGTTACTATTCATGAGTTACTATTCACGGGTTACTATTCACGGTACTATTCACGACAAAAATGGTTTCTTTTTTCTAACCAAATTATAGTTGATTTATGAATATTACTCTTGAGATTAAATCTATATGTTGATCATATTATTTTTATTATCATATATAACATTTTTATAACCCTAACGATGATATTTCTCTTCGACTTGAGTGTAAAGATGGGTAGATTTTGGTATGATCACGACTATGGGTTCTCTTTGGCCAAGAAGTGCAAAGTTGAATTGTTGACCGGTATGATCATGACCATTGAATTTATAATTGAATATCTTTAGCTTAAGTGCAAAGGTGAATCGATCAACATGGTTATAATTATTGTTTATATAAATTCAAATGATTATATATTTTTTTGAGATATTAATATATTTGGCCAGAAAGTGCAAATATGAATCTGTTGAGGAATATCTTTGGCCCAGAGTAGCAAGATTAATTGATTAATTGTTGATGAATATCTTCGGCCTATCTTTGAAGTAGTGCAAAGATTAATTGTTGAGGAATATCTTTGGCCCGTAAAAGATGAATGTTGAAATATCTTTGATGATGACATGTTGTTGAATATCTTTGCCCAGAGTGCAAAGATGAATCTGTTGATGAATATCTTTGGCCCGTAGTGCAAAGATGAATTTATTAGTATGATTATGAACAGAACTGTGATTTGGTATAACCATGATCTTTGATGTTTCGTAAAGACATGTGATGAAAATTATCTTCGCCCCGATGCGAAGAAAAATTAGAATCACAATTATGATTATGAAGTTATTCATATGATTGTGGACCGTAATCGCTGATTGATGTTACAGGATAAAACATTGTTGGTGGATTTTTAACATAGAGAAGATAATAGACTTTATGGTCTATTTGACTCTTCTAATGGATCGCTCGCTCTCACCGCAACTATGGTTGAAATTTTTATCATCTACCATATGTTCTAAATCTCCGATTTATTATCGAATGAAGGCTATTGATAATTTAATTATCTTTAGTCATGATATTCTTTATCGAAGTTAGTTGTGCTTCACCCTTTGCTTCTTCACAATTCCTTTCGTAATAAGAGTGTAGTCGGGTCGAGCGGGGTAATAGGGAATAGAATCATGGTCATCATTTAGTAGTTATATTTGGTGAATCAACTAGGTGAGGCTAACCCAACGTTGAAGGGTGTTTTGCCACTATCATACAAGATGTCTAATGACATACAACCTCGTGTCATCATAAGACAAGGTTGTGCTCATCCACTTGTCGAGTATATTTACGAGCACTACCTATATAATCTTTGTGTTTTTGTTTGAAGTATAATTCTCAATTAGAGACAAAGGAGATAATGATATGTCAAGAGAAGACTCACCATTGGGAAGAATATGATAGTAATCTTCTCATTTTTCTTTGGGGTCTATTGGGTCAACCAAGGATAATTTCGTACCATATGATATCTATCATAACCTGTAAGCATGGCCTCCCATGTACGGGTTTCTTGAGCACTTCCCAAAGATTCTAATTTCTAAAATAGTTTTTGACTATACCTTTATGTAAGGTGTCATTGTGACGTGCATCCAAGGTTGGGATGAGAGTCATAGCTTGGTATATATTTGTATCCAAACTCACAAAGATATGTGTTGTTTGTATTTTGCACGACAATTGTTGTAATAAAATTGTAGTTTTTTTTTACCATGCATGTTTTTTAAGAAAACGTTTTTTGTTTATGTGTTTAGATCTTTGCTAGATGATGTTTAATGATGATCTATGTTGATATAACATAGATCCATAGCATCAAAATGCTTTAAAAGTAAAGATTTTCAAAACTGCCAAGAACAAAAATTGTGGTCTGACAATCTAATGTCAGGCGCCACAGATTCTGATCTGTTTAAGAGTTTTCTTGTTTTATGTTTTGGATCGGTAGTCTGACATGAGGACTATAATCTGAAAGTGGAATATCAGCCATTCCATGTCGAGGTTTCAAGATATTCATGGTAAAAGTGAGTTGACCGAGCTTGACTAACACTTTCTGGGTAACCCAGAAAGTGTGAATCCGTGTCTGACAATATCTTTAGGCTCCTTGATCTGTCAGTCCGGTTCGTTTTTGATGTTGTTGTTGTAATACACTTGTAGCCTGCTGTATGCACTTGAGATCCAACATTTTACTTTCCACAAAAAGAGTTTAGATTGAGTGGAATTAATGGTCAAAGTAGGCCTGTTGAGCACGGATAACGTTTCTGGGAAAAACCCAGAAACGTATGAACCAAGTTTCTGACATAGTTTGACCAGATCGAATCTGGATATTTTGATGTTTTTGGACTAATATATTGACATCTCGTTGTTCGTTGTCATGAATACTATGTGTATGAATCAGAAAACCACAAAAACAATGATCAGAACCTAGATTAAAATGACCTAGAAAGTGACTAGAGGAACTGCTGGGTTTCTGGGAAAACCCAGAAACCGTCTGACAATGACTTGGAGAGGCTAGATCTAATTGTTTGTTTGTTGTATGACCTATATTTTGATTTAGAGTTGTAGTAGTGCATATTTACTACAAGATCATTGTTCAAGTTAGCCCAGATCATGCCTGAGCTGAGAATTATGGTTGGTCAAACGAACAACCATGAACACAGAACTGTCAGTGTTCTTGATCTCAAGAATACCAACAACGACGCTTTGTGTCGTTATAGCCCTATAGCGACGGTTTAATTAATTTTTATTTTCTGAATATTCCGAAAATTATTTAAAAATAGAAATAAATTCTAAAAATTACCAAAAATGGTTTTAAAAATTATTTTAAATTATGAAAAATAATTTTTAACAAATTGGAATATTTTTCTTTAATATTTATAATTATTTAAATATTAAAGGTATTTAATTTATTTACTTAGTGTATTAAATAAATTAGAGAAAAATGATTTAATATTATGAAAAATCATTTTAAATAAGAATAATGTATTTAAAAATATTTTGAGTTATAAAATGTGACTTTTAATATTTTTGGAGAATTTTAATTAATAAATCAATATTAATGATATTACATTTATTTAATTATTAAATTAAATAAATAAGTTAAAAATGATTTTATTGATTTAAAAATCATTTTAAATAAGAATAAAGTGCTAGAAAATATTTTGGAATATAAAATATAATTTTCAATATTTTTGAGAATTCTCATTAATAAATTAATATTAATGATATTAGATTTATTTAATTATAATATTAAATAAATAAAATAAAAATGATTTTATTGATTTAAAATCATTTAAAAATGAGAAAAAATGAATTAAAAATATTTTAAGTGATAATTAATTACTTTTAATATTTGGATGATAATTTCATTAAAATTTAAATATTCATGGTATTGATTTAAAAATGATTGTAATAACTTTAAAAATCATTTAAGTATAATATTAATGATTTAAAAATATTTTAAGTTATTGACAATAACTTTAATATTTTGACAAGTATAACATTAATATTTTTATATTATTAAATATTAATGATAATAAGATTATTTAATAATTAAATCATTTAAAATGATTTAAGTATTTGAAAATTTATTATAAATTATAATAATTGTTTATTAATTATTAAAAGCTTCCAAAAATATTATAAATGATATTTGACTTATCTAAAATAATATTAAAACTTAGAGACCAAGTTTAATTGACAATCAATGTATTAATTGTTTGGATAGGTGACCGTAACAATCGAGAATGGACCGAAATCCAACCAGATCGAAATAGTTAAATTTGATAAGTGTTTATATAGGTTATAAACACTGATGTGGCTATGTGGTAATATGCCTAGGAGAAGTTTGACTGTAGAATACAGTGTTACGTGTTATAAATGATTGTGCTAATTGTGAGACCGACATTGTTGATTATAGGTCCCATTTAACGTAGTTAATTATATTGTGTAGGTAGTGTAATCAACGCTTAAGGCAAGTTTCCTAACTCAACCTTGAGTTATATTCATTCCATTATTATAATGGTTAATTATTGCTAATTATACCATGTCCGTGGAATTTATTGTTGATTATTCGCATGATTAAGTGCATGATTAATAATTCAAATTGAATTACCGATTCTAGAATATACATTTATAGAATAACCGTTGTTGGATATTCATATTAGTAGAAGATAGAATTGATGATCTGAGATAATTCATGTTTATTGTCAAATTATGTTGAGAAATGTCTTAGCTAATTATTCTGGCTAGACTAACATTTGTTAGAACTTGATAGATTCGAGAAGAGAATTCAATTGTTATTGATAGATCGATGCCAATTATTTCGGCTAGATCGATAAGTAAATAGAAATTAAAATCATTAAATTTCGTTGTTAAATCAAATCTTGATTCTGAGACTGAGAAAAACAACCTTTTATATAAAGGGAACATTTTTAAGTCGTACATTCGACCATTACGCGCGACCTAAGTATTATGCATAATATCGAGTACAAGGAGTTGGCCGGCTCTAAGTACTTGCAGAGGGGTATGATTTAATCTTTATGGTTATCTGATACTCCTGCGTATGTATCAAAATAAATCTTTCATAGATACCCGAGAAAGTAGAAGTTCTAGATCCAATAGATCACTCAGCATAAATCTAGAAAATATTCCACTTTGTTATTGCGTAGAATTGATTTTTGATTATTCAATAGAATATCGTAGAAACTTTGAAAGCATTGTACTCTTTCATTATCAAATTATTGCATTGCCTAGAACACGAGAAAACTTGTTATTGATTAACGATTTGTTCAGCTATTTCAAAGTTCACCGAACTTTAGTTTCATTCTATCAAAATAGATAGTATGTTCTTATTGATTCGTATACGTTTATTGTATGTCTTAATTTGCGGGGAAAACTTGTTGCTCACCCTTGCTATAAATAAAACATTTCAGCTAGGAACGAAGAGGCCAGTGGATCGAAGAAGAAAAAAGGCAAAGGTAAAATATTGGAGTAGTTATAATGAACATTATTAATATTATGTTGTATTGTAAACCCTTTTTGTATATCTAAAGGGTATGTTTGTAATATTAAGGTTAGAAAACCTGGGACTTATGTATTCTTATTTCTATATGAATGGGTAGTTATATGTTATTATATTATAGATCGTGAACACCAAACTCGGGGGGTCAGGTAACCCGGATTTGGTGTCACAAAAAGTCCTCATTGGCCCGTAGTGCATTGATGGACAGTTGTTGGGATGATCATAACCATTGGCGATAACACATATATCCTTGGCCCGTAGTGCATGGATAATGCATGGATGTGATACTAATGAATATCCTTGGCCTGTAGTGCATGGATAATTAAGTGATGTCGATTATTTATTGAGCTGAGTCTCAGTGATAAAATTGATGATAAACATTTTAAATCATAGAAGATAGTAGATATCATGCTCTACTTAACTCTTCTAATGGATTGCTTGTTCCGCTGCAGTTAAACTTGTTGTTTATTATATTCTATCAGTTTAACACTGTTAAAGGCTAACAATAATTTATTCTGCATTATCTTAGTCATAATATTTCTTACTAGGCTAGTGGAGCTCACCCTTTTGCTTTCATTGTTCTCTTTAAGAAATGAGACGTAGCCGGGACTAGTCGGGGAATGGAGTGACGGTCCGAAATGGTGGCTGTAGTAGTCCTCATAATTTTATAAAAATTGTGTGATAATAATTGTAATGAGGACTCCATTTGAGTTTGGATATTGTCTAGAAGATATTATTCATGTTAAAACTCTCAGCTCATGTTGTATAATTAAGTTTGTATTTGAATTTTGTACCTTGTATTTGGCGACTCAAATTGGGTGATGTATACCTATTTTGGGGGCATCACAGTATTCTATCATTTCTAGTGTACCCCTTTATATTATTATGTTGTTAGCGAACTCTTGAATGATTATTAAATCCTTATTGATTCAACTAATCCTTAATTGATGATTATTGAACTTTAAATTACCCTTGAGATCAATCCAACCAAACTTCATTTGGTGCGGACTTTATTGTCAAAGATGCGATACATTATGCAATAACGTTAGGATGTTAAGATGGTGCGGACTCTATTCCCCGACCAAACTCTGCTACATGGGATTATATTATGCAATAGCGTTAAGATGTTGTGCATATACATGGTTCTAAGGGCTGATGTAAGACCCCGAATTTTATTAAATAAAAGTATTCAATTTTTTTTCTATTTTGGTAAATAGCACGGTATTGATTATTGATGTTTACGTGATAAGTCACTCAGTTATATTCAATTATTGCTACAGTAATTGTTGCATAATATCTCTCATATTATTGATTCAATTATTATCACATTATCATCTGTATAATATGTTATATTATTAAATCAATAATTGAGACAAATAAGTTATTGAAATTATTAAATTGCAATATTTACAATGTCTAGAAGTTCTGTCAAGGAGAGGTTATATAATCTAATTGCGCGCCAATAGGGAGAAATCCTTATCGGAAAGCCCCCTCTTTCCTAGGAACGACTTGGTTGATAAATATTGTGAGTTATAATATTAATGATGAATGTTATTAAAAATCGAAGTTGTGTTCGGAGTTGAATTTGGAGATGCAGATGTGATATTCGAGTCCGGAGCGATGAAATTAGTAAAAATAGACTATAAACAAAAAAATTATGGGGTTGACTTTTTGGTCAAAAAGTCAACAGTTGACTTTTTTGGGAAAAGTCAAACTTCAAAATTTCAAAATTTATATTGTTGATAAAAATAGTTCTATTGTGTTAGAATTATTAGTGTTAGTGAAAATCGATATTTATTTCGATAAAAATTGATGTCTGGAGGTTATATTGAACAGTCGGGTAATTAACCGGATAAATGAGCAATTGATTGCTATTAATTCACATGATTATAACTATTTGTTCACATGTGTGTATTATCAATTCACATTCTTGTTACTATTAGGGGAGTTGGTGCAAGATTGATAATACTTGAATGACTAAGTTAAAAATAGAGGTATAGATGGATGTACTATATTGTAATTCGTATTTTCACATGTCTATAACTATTGAGTCACATGATTTACTATTAAGACACATGATTTACTATTAGGGGATGTAGTGCAAGTTTGATAATACTTGTAGGACTAAATTAAAAAGGACGAAAAAGATGAAGGTATTGTACTGTAATATTTCGAGGCCCAAAACGTGTAATTATCGAAACTATGTTTTCCTATAAATAGAAGCTCATTCTTCTTCATTTGTCACCAATTTACTAAAGCTATAGAGCATTTATTATAGAGAGAAATTATAGAGAGAAAGAAGAAGAGAAGTCTGCTACCTCACTATTCCAAATCCGATTTTTTCCAAGGTAGGGAATATTATTTGTTGTACTCATGAGGGAGTATTATTTCTTTCTTATCTATGAAGAGAACTTCCATTATTCCATTCTTTATTATTACTCGTTGGAATAACTTTTGTACGTGGGCTACCCTATACTTTGTGAAATTCTTACATTGTTCCATTCTTTATCATTCATTGGAACATCCTGCATGCATGCGTTCTCACGCCGGACACAATTCCGCTTTTTTATTATTCTGTTGGAATATCACATGCATGCGTTCTCACCTGAGGACTGATTCCGCCTTTTTATTATTACATTGGAATATCCTATCACATCGTTTCTACGGGGACCGGTTCCGCTCTTTTACTATTCGTCGGAATATCACATGCAATCGCGTTTATGCGGACTGGTTCCATTATTTATTATTCTTTTGAGAATAACCTGTCTGTGCAGTCTATCGTACACATGGTGAATCCTCCTGTTATTCCATTCTTTATTATTCTGTTGGAATAACATGTCTATGTGGATTACCACATGCATGGTGAACGATTCTGTGTATTCATTCCTTATTAAATTGTGGAAATGATCTGTATACATGATGTCCTCATATGTTTTGAGTATTAGTAAGTGTTATGATGAGTTATGTTGGTTATTATGTGAAAACATAAAAGTTTCTTAGAAATCACAAAGAGTTGAAAATCAGATTTTGGTGAAAACGGAACATAAAATTCAATTGACCATATCTCCTATTATATTTTGAATTTTTGAGTGAGGTCAAGTTCTAGAGTTAGATCTATAAGTTTTGTAACTTATCCAATTGGAATCACTATAAAAGGTGATGTAGATTTTCGTTTGGACTGAATTTAGCAAAGAAGTCAAAAGCTGCAAAAGAGAAAAATGTTACTGCCCAGAAATTTAAAAGGGCTATTTCGGCCACTTAATTTGTGAGAACATTTTTGGCCTTTTGGGACATGAAAGTATATGGTATAAAGTACCTCCTGTCCAAAACTGAGCTCATTCTGACTTAAAATGAGCAAGTTATGACCATTTCAATATTTAGGTTTTTTCGACGAAAAACGCTATAACCGGAGTTCTATAACTCCGATGACCATGAAATTTAAACTGGAAGCTCACGTTAACATGTGTAAGATTATGCTAAGATTTGGGAATTTCTGGAGTTAAACTTAAGGTAGCTAATGTTTTAAGGAATTGATTAGAAATTGATTTTTGAAAAATAGTAAATGAATTTTTAAAATTCCGAGAAAAATATATGTTCAATATGGGACTATATTATGCTTAATCAAAGAAAAGAATAATTTTTGGGACTGATTTGGTATTTTTTATGAAAATAATCTAGTTACGAGTAAATGAGACGTTATTAGTTCTTGGTTAAATTAATTCTTGAACTTGTTTTATTGAATTCTTATATTATTGTCATCATCCTCATATTTATATTTTGTTGAAAGTCATTTATGGCCTGTAGTGCATAGATGGACTTGGTATGATTATGACTAGGGATTATTCGGTATAATCATGACCGTAATGTTACAAATGACGTGGTAAAAGTCCTCATTGGCCCGTAGTGCATTGATGGACAATTTTTGGTATGATTATGGCTATGGATTCTCTTCGGCCAAGGGTGCAAAGATGAATTGTTTTATAGCATAATCAGGTCCGTTGATAAAAACACGATTATCTTTGGCCCGTAGTGCATGGATAATTTGTGGTTGTGATACTAATGAAAAAGTCCTCATTGGCGCGTAGTACATTGATGGACAGTTTTTGGTATGATTATGGCTATGGATTCTCTTCGGCCAAGGGTGCAAAGATGAATTGTTTTATGACATGATCAGGACCATTGATGAAAACACGATTATCTTTGGCCCGTAGTGCATGGATAATTCGTGGTCGTGATACTAAAGAATATCCTTGGCCTGTAGTGCAGGGATGATTTGATGATGTGGATTAATTATTGAGCTGAGTCCCAGCAATGAAATATTAATTCATGGATGTGATAATAATGAATATCCTTGGCCGTAGTGCATGGATTATTCATGGATGTAATATTAACGAATATCCTTGGCCGTAGTGCAGGGGTGATTCGATGATGTGGATTATTTGTTAAGCTGAGTCTCGGCATTATTGGTTTTACAGTTGTATATCTTTGGCCTGTAGTGCAAAGATAAATTTATTTGTATGATTATGAGCAGGAATTGTGATTTGGTATAACCATGATTTGTGATATTTCAGGTGAAGATAGGTGATGAGACTCATCTTCGTCCTAGGTGTGAAAATGGGATTCAGAATCACAATTATGATTATGAGTTATTCATATGATTGTGGACAGGAATTGTTGATTGATGTTACAGGGATAAAACATTATTGGTGGACTTTTAACATAGAGAAGATAATAGACCTGATGGTCTATTTGACTCTTCTAATGGATTGCTCGTTCCGCTGCAACTATGGTTGAAAAGTTTTATCATCTACCATATGTTCTAAATCTCTGATTTATTTTTGATGAAAGCTATTGATAATTTAATTATCTTTAGTCATGATATTCTTTACTGGGCTAGTTGTGCTCACCTTTCGCTTCACAATTCCTTCCGTGGTAATAAGAGTGTTCTTTGTAAGAGTGTTCTTAAGAATCGAGCCAGGGATAACGGGGAATAGAACAATGGTCTCTAGTCATGGAGGTTCTCCTAAACAAAGATAGAAAAGTGTGTTGTATTCTATACATCATATAGTAGTTATATTTGGTGAATCAAATAGGGTGAGGCGAACCCAACTTTGGAAGGGTGTTTTGCCACTATCACACAAGATGTCTAATGACATACAATCTCGTGTTATCATAAGAGCGGGGTTGTGCGCATCCACTTCTTGAGTATATCTCTACGGCACTACCTATATGATCTTGGAGTTTATTTGAAATATAATATTCACTTGGAGACAAAGTGGAGATAGTTATATGTCAAGAGAAGACTCACCATTGGAAAAAGATGATAGTAATCTTCTCGTTTTTCTTTGGGGTCTATTAACAACCAAGGATAATTGCAGGCCATATGATATCTATTATAACCTAGACGCATGTCCTCCCATGTCTGAAAGGTTTCCATGAGCACTTCCCAAGGATTTTAATTTCTAAAACAGTCTTTGACTATACTTTTATGTAAAGTACCATTATAAGGTTGTGGTCGAGGCACCATGAGAGTTACATACATTTGTATTAAAACTCACGATTAATCGTGGTCGTATTCTATCTGACACTCAACAGATTAATATAAATGAAGTTGTATCTGAATTTTGTACCATGTATCTGGCGACTCAGAATGGGTGATGTATACCTAATTTTGGGGGCGTCACATTTGTTATCAGAGCTTAGGGATATGTTCGCTGGCGGAGATAAGACTCTAGAACTAGGAGGGGAGAGACGAGTTATATACTTCGCTAGTGTGTGACTTACCTAAGCTAAAATTGTTTACTTGATAAGTTGACAAAATGTGATATGTCAATTAACCTTTATTTTGAAGATATATTCTAGAATAATATCTGAAATACAGGAGATGAGCAATGGAAAAATCATGATACAGAGGATATAACCGAGAAGGTACAATCTGAAAAGAAAGCAAGGTATTCTCATCTCTTCGAATATCAGGTACGTACGTAAATTTTGAGGGCGAAATTTCATAAGGAGGGATGATTGTGAGACCCCGAATTTTATGAAATAAAAGTATTCAAATTTTTTTCTATTTTGGTAAATAGGACGGTATTGATTATTGATGTTTATGTGATAAGTCACTCAGTTATATTCAATTATTACTACAGTAATTGCTGCATCATATCTCTCATATTATTGATTCAATTATTATCACAGTATCATCTTTATAATATGTCATATTATTAAATCAATAATTGAGACGAAGAAGTTATTAATATTATTAGATTGCAATATTTACAATGTCTAGAAGTTCTGTCAATGAGAGGTTAGATAATCTAATTGAGCGCTAATAGGGAGAAATCCTTATCGGAAAGCCCCCTTTTTCCTAGGAACGACTTGGTTGATAAATATTGTGAGTTATAATATTAATGATGAATGTTATTAAAAATTGAAGTTGTGTTCGGAGTTGAATTTGGAGACGCAGACGTGATATTCGAGTTCGGAACGATGAAATTAGTAAAAATAGACTATAAACACAAAATTTTCCAAGGTTGACTTTTTGGTCAAAAAGTTAACAATTGACTTTTTCAGGAAAAGTCAAACTTCGAAATTTCAAAATTTATATTGTTGATAAAAATAGTTCCATTGTGTTGGAATTATTAGTGTTAGTGAAAATCGATATTTATTTCGATAAAAATTGATGTCTGGAGGTTATATTGACCAGTCGGGTAATTAACCGGATAAATGAGAAATTGATTGCTATTAATTCACATGATTATAACTATTTGTTCACATGTGTGTATTATCGATTCACATTCTTGTTACTATTAGGGGAGTTGGTGCAAGATTGAAAATACTTGAATGACTAAGTTAAAAATGGAGGTATATATGGATGTACTATATTATAATTCGTATTTTCACATGTCTATAACTATTGAGTCACATGATTTACTATTAAGACACATGATTTACTATTAGGGGATGTAGTGCAAGTTTGATAATACTTGTAGGACTAAATTAAAAAGGACGAAAAAGATGAAGGTATTGTACTGTAATATTTCGAGGCCCAAAACGTGTAATTATCGAAACTATGTTTTCCTATAAATAGAAGCTCATTCTTCTTCATTTGTCACCAATTTACTAAAGCTATAGAGCATTTATTATAGAGAGAAATTATAGAGAGAAAGAAGAAGAGAAGTCTGCTACCTCACTATTCCAGTATCCAGTTTTTCCAAGGTAGGGAATATTATTTGTTGTACTCGTAGGGAGTATTATTTCTTTCTTATCTATGAAGAGAACTTCTGTTATTCCATTCTTTATTATTACATTGGAATAACTCAGATACGCTGTGACCCTATATACTTGGTGAAATTCTTACATTGTTCCATTCTTTATCATTCTGTTGGAACATCCCATGCATGCGTTCTCTGTAGGACACAGTTCCGCCTTCTTTATTATTCTGTTGGAATATCCTCGTCTATCGTTTCTGGCAGGACTGATTTCGCGTCTTTATTATTACATTTGGAATATCACATCATGCGTTTTACTGTGGGACTGAATTTACTATTCTATTACATTGAATATCCTCATACGCAAGCGTTCACGCTTTACCTCAGTTCCATTATTTATTATTACATTAAGAATAACTTTTATGCTGTCTGCGATCTATCGCACGCATGGTGAATCCTCATGTTATTCCATTCTTTATTATTTTTTTTGAATAACTTATCTATATGGATTACCACATGCATCGTGAACGATCCTGTGTATTCATTCCTTATTAAATTATGGAAATGATCTGTATACATGATGTCCTCATATGTTTTGAGTATTAGTAAGTGTTATGATGAGTTATGTTGGTTATTATGTGAAAACATGAAAGTTTCTTAGAAATCACAAAGAGTTGAAAATCAGATTTTGGTGAAAACGGAACATAAAATTCAATTGACCATATCTCCTATTATATTTTGAATTTTTGAGTGAGGTCAAGTTCTAGAGTTAGATCTATGAGTTTTGTAACTTATCCAATTGGAATCACTGTAAAAGGTGTTGTAAATTTTAAATGGACCGGGTGACTTTAGCAAAGGAGTCAAAAGCTGCAAAAGAGAAAAATGTTACTGCCCAGAAATTTAAAAGGGCTGTTTCGACCACTTAATTTGTGAAAAAATTCTGGCCTTTTGGGACATGAAAGTATATGGTATAAAGTACCTCCTGTCCAAAACTGAGCTCATTCCGACTTAAAATGAGCAAGTTATGACCATTTCAATATTTAGGTTTTTCCGACGAAAAACGCTATAACCGGAGTTCTATAACTCCGATGACAATGAAATTTAAACTGGAAGCTCACGTTAACATGTGTAAGATTCTACTAAGATTTGGGAATTTCTAAAGTTAAACTTAAGGTAGCTAATTTTTTAAGGAATTGATTAGAAATTAATTTTTGGAAAATAGTAAATGAAATTTAAAAATTTCGAGAAAAATATATGTTCAATATGGGACTATATTATGCTTAATCCCATAAAAGAATAATTTTTGGGACTGATTTGGTATTTTTTATGAAAATAATCTAGTTACGAGTAAATGAGACGTTATTAGTTCTTGGTTAAATTAATTCTTGAACTTGTTTTATTGAATTCTTATATCATTGTCATCATCCTCATATTTATATTTTGTAGAAAGTCATCTGTGGCCTGTAGTGCATAGATGGACTTGGTATGATTATGACCATGGATTATTCGGTATAATCATGACCGTAATGTTACAAATGACGTGGTAAAAGTCCTCATTGGCCCGTAGTGTATTGATGGACAGTTCTTGGTATGATTATGGCTATGGATTCTCTTCGGCCAAGGGTGGAAAGATGAATTGTTTTATAGCATGTTCAGGACCGTTGATAAAAACACGATTATTTATGGCCCGTAGTGCATGTATAATTTGTGGTTGTGATATTAATGAAAAAGTCCTCATTGGCCCGTAGTGCATTGATGGACAGTTTTTGGTATGATTATGGCTATGGATTCTCTTCGGCCAAGGGTGCAAAGATGAATTGTTTTATGACATGATCAGGACCGTTGATGAAAACACGATTATCTTTGGCCCGTAGTGCATGGATAATTCATGGTCGTGATACTAAAGAATATCCTTGGCCTGTAGTGTAGGGATGATTTGATGATGTGGATTAATTATTGAGCTGAGTCTCAGCAATGAAATATTAATTCATGGATGTGATAATAATGAATATCCTTGGCCGTAGTGCATGGATAATTAATGGATGTAATATTAACGAATATCCTTGGCCGTAGTGCAGGGGTGATTCGATGATGTGGATTATTTGTTAAGCTGAGTCTCAGCATTATTGGTTTTACAGTTGTATATCTTTGGCCTGTAGTGCAAAGATGAATTTATTAGTATGATTATGAGCAGGAATTGTGATTTGGTATAACCATGATTTATGATATTTCAGGTGAAGATAGGTTATGAGAATCATCTTCGTCCTAGGTGCGAAAAGGAAATTCAGAATCACAATTATGATTATGAGTTATTCATATGATTGTGGACAGGAATTGTTGATTGATGTTACAGGGATAAAATATTATTGGTGGACTTTTAACATAGAAAAGATAATAGACCTGATGGTCTATTTGACTCTTCTAATGGATTGCTCGTTCCACTGCAACTATGGTTGAAAAGTTTTATCATCTACCATATGTTCTAAATATCTGATTTATTTTTGATGAAAGCTATTGATAATTTAATTATCTTTAGTCATGATATTCTTTCTTTGGGCTAGTTGTGCTCACCCCCTTTACGCTTCACAATTCCTTCCGTGTAATAAGAGTGTTCTTTGTAAGAGTGTTCTTAAGATCGAAGCGGGGATAACGAGGGGAATAGAACAATGGTCTCTAGTTGTGGAGGTTCTCCTAAACAAAGATAGAAAAGTGTGTTGTATTCTATACATCATATAGTAGTTATATTTGGTGAATCAAATAGGGTGAGGCGAACCCAACTTTGGAAGGGTGTTTTGCCACTATCACACAAGATGTCTAATGACATACAATCTCGTGTTATCATAAGACAGGGTTGTGCGCATCCACTTGCTGAGTATATCTACGGGCACTACCTATATGATCTTGGAGTTTATTTGAAATATAATATTCACTTGGAGACAGTGGAGATAGTTATATGTCAAGAGAAGACTCACCATTGGAAATAAGATGATAGTAATCTTCTCATTTTTCTTTGGAGTCTATTGGGTCAACCAAGGATAATTCTGTAACCATATGATATCTATTATAACCTAGACGCATGGCCTCCCATGTACGAAGGTTTCCTTGAGCACTTCCCAAGGATTTTAATTTCTAAAACAGTCTTTCACTATACTTTTATGTAAAGTACCATTATAAGGTTGTGGTCGAGGCACAATGAGAGTTATATACATTTGTATTAAAACTCACAGTTAACTGTGGTCGCATTCTATACTACAGCTCAAAACTTGTATAAATGAAGTTGTATCTGAATTTTGTACTATGTATCTGGCGACTCAGAATGGGTGATGTATACCTAATTTTGGGGGCGTCACACCGAATTTTATGAAATGAAAGTATTCAATTTTCTTATAATTATTATTTTATTTCGTAAATGGTTAAATTGATAAAAGGTTAAAGTTAAGGGTGATATGTGAAAATTTTGCAAAGTAAACAAGTTGTTATAAAATATTCGTTTAGTCGGGGAATATTCTTTTTGTTGGGGAATATCCGTACGACGGAAAAATCATTGGTGGACCCCACAACAGAAGTATTGTCGTAGTTAGAAAATGACAGAATTAACATTTTATAAAAATAATGACGAAAGTGTTACCGTTAAAACTGTTGAACTACCCGGTAGTAAAAGTAAAATAATACGCGTGATTGCATAGTAGCACACGGTATTGATTATTGATGCTTACGTAGGAAGTCACTCAGTTATACTCAATTATTGCTACAGTAATTGATGCATCATATCTCTCATATTATTGATTCAATTATTATCACAGTATCATCTGCATAATATTTTATATTATTAAATCAATAATTGAGACGACAAAGTTATTCATATTATTATTTGCAATATTGACATTGTCTAGAAAGTTCTGTCAAGGAGAGGTTTGATCACCTAATTAGGCGCCAATAGGGAGAAATCCTTATTGGAAATCCCCTTCTTTCCTAGGAATGACCTGGTTGTTAAATATTGTGAGTTATAATATCAATGATGAATAAGTTCATGTTGATTAAAGATGAAATTGATAGTTCCATTGTGTGGGAATTATTAGTGTTAGTGGAAATCGACATTTATTTCGATAATAATTAATGTTTGGAGGTTATATTGACCAATCGGGTAATTAACTGAATAAATGAGCAATTAATTTCTATTAATTCACATGTTTATAACTATGTGTTCAAATATGTGTACTATTGATTCACATGATTTACTATTAGGGGAGTTGGTGCAAGATTGATAATACTTGCATGACTAAATTAAAAATGGAGGTATAGATGAAGGTACTATACTGTAATTATTTTTTTCATATGATTAAAACTATTGAGTCACATGATTTACTATTGATTCACATGATTTACTATTAGGGGAGGTGGTGCAAGTTTAATAATACTTGCAGGACTAAATTAAAAATGAAGAAAAAGAGGAAACTGTAATATTTCGAGCCCCAAAATGTGCAATTAACGAAATTATATTTTCCTATAAATAGAAGCTCATTCTTAATTCATTTCTCACCAATTCACTAAAGCTATAGAGCAATTATTATAGAGAGAAATTATAGAGAGAAAGAAGAAGAGAAGTATGCTACCTCACTATTCCAGTGTCCAGTTTCTTCTAAGGTAAGGGGTGTTATTTCTTTCGTATTCATGAAGAGAGTTATTTTCTTTCGATACTCGTAAGGGTTGTTATTCCATTCTTTATTATTCTGTTATAATAACATGTCTATGCGGTCTATCGCATGCCTAGTGAATTCTTATGTTATTCAATTTTTTATTATTACATTGGAATAACTTTTGCTGCATGCGTCTATCGCATGCACAGTGAATTCTTACATTATTCATTTCTTTATTATTCTATTGGAATAACTTTATACATGCGGTCTATCGCATGCTGGTGAATTCTTTTGTTATTTCATTCTTTATTATTACATTTGGAATAATGCATGCATGCGATCTATCGCATGCACGTGAATTCTTCTGTTATTCCATTCTTTATTATTACATTAGAATAACTTTTATACATGCGGTCTATCGCATGCTCGGTGAATTCTTACATTATTCCATTCTTTATTATTACATTGGAATAACTATGCGTGTGGACTCACTAGCATGCATGGTGAATGATCCTTCGTATTCATTCCTTATTAAATTGTGGAAATGATCTGTCTACATGGATTACCGCATGGCGGGTGAAAATCCATTTGCAGTTTCATATATTCTAGTAAACTCATTTGGTTAAAGTTTTGGCTTCTATACACCATGAAATTAGTAGAATATCCTGGATATTTACGCTTCATCCAGTATATTTTCATGGAAATATTCTTCTAAGCATTCTTGAATTTTACTCCATAAAGCAGTATCAAGTTGACAATTTGGACGTTTTTGATTTTTAGATAAATTATATTATAAATCTTTAAAATTTATCCTTGAACTTATTTTATTGAATTATTATGTCATTGTCATCATCCTCATGCTTATATTGTGATGAAAGTCATCTTTGGCTTACGTGCATATATGGACTTGGTATGATTATGACCAGGGATTATTCAGTATAATCATGATCATAATGTGACGAATGATGTGGTGAAAGTCCTCAGTGGCCCGTAGTGCATTGATGGACAGTTATGGGTATGATTATGACCAGGGATTATTCGGTATAGTCATGACCATTGATGATTACTTGAATATCCTTGGCCCGTAGTGTAGAGATGATTCGATGATGTGGTTTATTTATTAAGTTGAGTCTCGACGATAAAGTAGATGAAAAACTTTTTAAATCACAGAAGATAGTAGATTTTATGCTTTATTTGACTCTTCTAATAGATTGCTTATTCCGTTGCATTTTTTGATCTAAAACTTGTTGTCTATTATATTCTATCAGTTGTTATACTGTTGAAGGCTAAAGATAATTTATTCTTCATTATCTTGGTCATAATATTTCTTACTGGGCTAGTTGAGATCACCCCTTTCTTTCATTGTTCTCTTCAGGAAATGAGAATATAGCTGGGACGAGTCGGGAAATGGAGTGATGGTCCAGGATAAGTGGCTTTAGTAGTCCTCACTATTCTATGAAATATTGTGATAATAATTGAAATGAGGACTCCATTGAGAGTGGATATTGTCTAGAAGGCAATATTCTTGTTTAAACTCTCAGCTATGTTTTGTCGTATTGTACACGATAGTTGTATAATTAAGTTTGTATTTGATTTATGTACCATGTGTATCTGGTGACCCAAGATGGGTGATGTATACCTGTTTTGGGGGCGTCACAGTTGGTATCAAAGCTTAGGGATATGATCCCTGGCTGAGATGTGAGACAAGAACTAGGAAGGGAGAGACGGGGAATTCCTTCGCTAGTATGACCTACCTAAGTTTATTTGGTATTTAATTGGTCGGTCAGAATGTAGGGATAATATGTCATATGTTAATTAACCCTTATTTTGTGACAATGTTTGAAAATGGCATCTGAAAATGTTGAGATCAGCAATGAAGAACATGAGACCGTTGAGTCACCAACGATCAATACCCAGGATAAGGTGCAATAGGAAGACAATAATCCTCAGGTAAACAATAACACCGATGAAATGGTGAACGATTGGATGTTCAGAGGCTTTATGCAATTCATACAACATTAGGCGAGAGCGGTTTCTATTCAAAATGCAGGTGGAAACAATGGCAACCCACGGCTGGTCACTACTAAGTAGTTCAAGGAGCTGGGACCGCTGAAGTTTTTGGGAAAGCCAGAACCACTTAAGGCGAAGACGTGGTTAAAGCAGATCACTAAGATATTTGTTGTTTTGGGATGCTCCGAAGAGCAAAAGGTTCCCTTTGCCACCTTTATGTTGCGTGAAGAGGCAGATTACTGGTGGGAATCTGTTAAACGTACCCAGCCTGACGAACTCAAGATGTATTGGGAGAAGTTCCAAGAGCTGTTCAACGACAAGTACTTTCCCAAAATTATTCGTCACATGAAGGAGGTGGAATTCATCAAGTTGGAGGAAAACAATATGTCTGTGTCGCAATACGAGGCTAAATTTGTTGAGATATTCCGATTTGCATCCAATTTGGTCGATAATGAGGAGCGAATGACGCAAATATTTCTAAAAGGTTTGAAACCCGATATACGTCAATAACTCATTTCTCACAAAGTTTGTTTATATCCAGATGTAGTGCATATGGCTCAGTTATTGGAGCGTGATAATGAGCCAACCCAACGAAAGGATAACGAGCAACAACACGATAATAATGGTACCGGTGGCAACGGCCATCGGAACAATGATAACCATCTTGCGGCGAAATTATCATGCCAAGAATGTTAACAACTTCGGTGGTAATCATGGCCAAGATAATAGGAGTGGAAATTTCAAGAAGAGAAGGTTCAACAACGATGGAAAGACAGCAGCACTAGCACCCGTTTTCAAGGGAGGAGAACGACCACCAATTGTATGCTTCAAATGCGAAGGGGAGGGACATATCAGTCCAAACTGCGTGATGCAGTCCAAAGCATGTTACACTTATGGAAAAGAAGGTCACCTAGCCCAATTTTGTCGTGCACCAAAGTCAAGTCCAGTTGGGACGGTGGTACCAAAGGCAGATACGGACAAAACAAAGTCGGTGGTTTCAAGAAGAGCGTTTTTCGTGACTTCTCAAAAAGTGAGTAACCCAAACGAAGTTAGCACGGGTTAGTTAATTATAAATTCTTACGAAGTCTATACCTTGTCAGATACCAGTTCTACCCATTCTTTTATCTCTCTTGCTTGCGCTCAACGTTTAAATTTGACCCCAGAGAAGTTAGACTTTGACTTATTGGTTGAAACTCCATTAGGAGAAACCTTCATTACCTCCACTGTTTATAAGTCTTGTTTGATTCAAATTGACACTTTCACATTACCTGTCGATCTTATCTCTTTGAAAATACTTGCCTTTGATGTGATTTTAGGAATCAATTGGTTAACTACTCATCATGCTTTTCATAAGGTTGTTAGCTTTCATATTCCTAACCAACCTGTTATGCGAATTCAAGCAACCAAACCACTAAATTCAATCATTGTCATATCAAGCCATAAATAAAGAGTCCCGAGCCTTTCGCTGGTGACTCCAAATCTTGGAATACACCGAAGACAGAATATCCATAGGGGACGTCGTGAATAACGGTGGCAAGTTGATAGGTATCAATGTGACGTACTATCCAAGTTGGATGAGAGTCACAGTTTTGAATGATATTTCTATTGTTAATAAATTTCCTGACGTATTCTCTGAAGACTTCCTAGCCTACCCCAGAGCGTGAAATCGAATTTTGTATTGACCCCAGTACAAAACTCATTTCTAAAACCCTCAAATATTTCTTCACCTAGAACGAACGTATTATGCGCCAAAGACGTTGGCTCGAGCTGTTGAAGATTACGACCATACCATTCAATATCATCGTGGAAGAGCGAACGTGGTAGCTGACGCGTTGAGTAGAAGATCGTATGCGGTTACAAGTGTGACGTTGTTAACACAAAAACCCATTTCGTATAACTTATAAATGATGAAGATAGAGTTAAAGACTCTAGGGACCCACGTGGTGATATCAACTATACAAGTAGAATCGACTTTAATCGATAAAGTTAAAGGCCGCTCGAGCTACACACCCGGAGATGATGAATGTGTAGAAGAAGGTTCAAGAAATCGTTATTCTAGAAGCAAGAGTCGATGAATAAGGAAAATCTCAACCCTCGATTTAATTGGCCCATTTGAAATCCTCGATCGAGTAGGAACTGTGGCCTATAGACTCGTTTTACCGCCAAGTATGTTGTGTGTTCATAATATTTTTCACGTATCAATGTTACGTAATTATGTGGACGACCTAAACCAAATTATTGAATTAGAACTAGACGAGATAGCAGAAGATTTAACGTATGATGAGATACGTGTTAAAATCTTGGATAAGAAAGATCATATTCGACACTCAAGGGTTATACCTCAAGAGTTAGAATCTGAAATGAATTCAAGGTATCCTCACCTCTTCGGCATACTAGATACGTACGTAAATTTCGAGGGCAACATTTCATAAGGAGGGGAGATTGTAAGACCCCGAATTTTATGAAATGAAAGTATTCAATTTTCTTATAATTATTATTTTATTTCGTAAATGGTTAAATTGATAAAAGTTTAAAGTTAAGGGTGATATGTGAAAAATTTGCAAAGTAAGCAAGTTGTTATAAAATATTCGTTTGGTCGGGGAATATTCTTTTTGTTGGGGAATATCCGTACGACGACACAATCATTGGTGGACCCCACAACGGAAGTATTGTTGTAGTTGAAAATGATAAATTAACATTTTATAAAAATAACTACGAAAGTGTTACTTTTAAAGCTGTTGAACTACCCGGTAGTAAAAGTGCGATGTCTGGCGTGGTTGCATAGTAGCACCGATATTGATTATTGATGCTTACGTAAAAGTCACTTTCGATTATACTCAATTATTGCTCTGATGAATTGATACATCATATCTCTCATATTACTGATTCAATTATTGTCACAGTATCATCTGCATAATATTTTATATTATTAAATCAATAATTGAGACGACAAAGTTATTCATATTATTATTTGTAATATTGATAATGTCTAGAAAGTTCTGTCAAGGAGAGGTTTGGTCACCTAATTGCGTGGCAATAAGGAGAAATCCTTATTGAAAAGCCCCCTCTTTCTTGGGAACGATCTGGTTGTTAAATATTGTGAGTTATAATATTAATGATGAATAAGTTCATGTTGATTAAAGATGAAATTAATAGTTCTGTAATGATCAAGAAATTTGTAATTTAATTTAAATATTTATTGAGTTAAATAAATATTTTAAATAATTTATTTATTGAGAAAAATAAATAATGGATACTCTTGTGATGAATTAATTTAGTAACTAAATTGATTAATATTAATTAAATTGAGTATTGATAATTTTATCTGAATGATTTAATTTAAGGAAAATAATTAAATTAAATCAATTGCTTAATATTTAAGAAGATAATTAAATTAAATGAATTGTTTAATTTAATGGAAATAAATAAAGTGATGTGTGTAATTTATTAATTAAATTGGATATATAATTATTTATTAATTATAAGTATAATGATAATAAAGTTTTTATTATTATTATAAGTTATTTAAATTAGCTAAACTAAAGTTATTTAAATAGCGTGTGACACAAAGTTACTATATAATATAAATAATATAATAATAATTTTGTTTGGGAAATAGATGCTTAGCCAAACAAGGCCTTGTGGCCTTTGGCTTTTTCCAACTGACGCCTTTTGTTATTTTCTAACGGATGAGAACGTGGGATTATGGCCAATTATATTTTCATCGCGTCTTTCTAAGGTTAGCTATCAGAAGATAAACACATAGGAGAGGAGAGGAGATTGAGAGTGAGAGCTTGAGAGAATTGTGAAGAAATTCTTGAATTTTTTCAAAACAAATTCAGTGGGTTAGCAAATATTACAAGCTAAGTGAAGGTATTTTCTAAACCTTAGGATTATATATATATATATGAGTTTTACGGCTTAATTTGTAAACTCTGCGAATTCTAGTTTCTGTAAATTGTTGTTATATAACCTGTGTATGATGATGATATATAGTTATGATGTTAGAGGTTGTAATCAGACATGAATTATATGTGAATTACAGTTTAAAAAGGAAGAAAAGTATGACAATGTTTGTATTTCTTATATGGCTTGTGAAAGTACCAATTTTAGTGGTCAATTCATATGCTAAACTGAAAATTGGGTTTTGTTTATGTTAGTACATTAAGAAACGAAGATAGTGTAATTTGAACGAAGTAATTCGGACAAGAATCGAAGTCATAGTGGTTATTTTTGTGAAGAAACTCAAAAATGGAGTTTTAGTATAAAAATATGAATTTTGAGAAATTAAACTAGTTTTAGTTTATGTTAAGTTGTTCTAATTGGTTGTAAATATTAACAAACATGTTTGTAATAGTCTGTACCAACTGTAGATGTTATTTCCACAGTTTTGTGGGTGAAATTCGTGTTTGTTGGGCTAAACTTTGCCATTGTTTTATTTACGTCTCTACTTGCCTCTGTCATGCACCAAATAAGCTTGATTCTTGGCAAGTGCTTGAGGCAAAAAACTATCTTACCACGCCATCTCCCCAAGCCTTGGTGCCTTACACACTGAACCTGTGATGGTGAAGTTTTCTTATTTGGAGGACATGCGTAATGGACTTTTGTTAGTTTAGCATGCATGTTAAGGATATTAAAACATAAAGTGGACTATAATAACAGATTGTGAGACGTTGTAATTCAAAGTGTGAAGATTTTCAGTAATTATTTATTTAAGTTATAAAATGAAACTAAAGGTGATGTTTTCAAAAGTTATAGATAAACGATAAGGTTTATGTTGATTAATGTGTAATTTTAGAGGCGTTAAGTATGTTAACCTAAATGGTTAGATTCTAGGTTAGGGTCATGACCTAAATGATGGTTAAACCCCTAAAGCTAATGTTCATACAACTAATTATTGTTGCGATTTTAATGATGTATGTAGGGTAATTGAAGATTATATTACATTTGTGTAGCTTACAAACAAGGCAAGTTCTCTAACTCTACTTTCATAATTGTGCAAGTTCTCTAACTCTACTTTCATAATTGTGCAAGTTTCTAAACTTTAACTTTTTACATTGAGCAAGCTTTCTAACTTTATTCTTTTATTAATGAATGCAAGTTCCTAAATTCTATTGAGCAATATTATTGATTCTATTCTTATATACGATTGATTAAGCTCTTGTAACCTAATTCGTTACATCGAGCAAGTTTCACTTTTTAATTATTATACAAAGCATATATTGTTCTAATACGTCGATTCAAATGAGATTGTTCTAACTCTTTTGAACATAGTACTTTGCATGTGTATCATGTTTATTTAGTTATATATTGTTAATATCCGATCTTTGACTTTGATAGCCTTGTTCAGTTATACATTCTTGTATTAAACCTTTATTGATGGAAATTGAATAAGTGTTCTAAAATTCTAGAAACACTGATAGGCTAGTTCCAAACTAAACTTTCTTTAGTGCGGAAAATTCTAAATTCAAACCGAGACGAACAACCCTAACATAGGGGATTTTGTACGTGTAACGTTTAGATGTTTGTGCACAATACATGGTACAAAGGGTTGATCGCCCTAAGTACGTTAAGAAGAGTCTGTATAGTCTAATGACTGTTAAGGTTAAGGTAATAATACCTAAATACTAGAGACATAGTTCGTGGTCTTAAGACCCTCAGATATTAAAAGTTCAAACTTGTTTCTGTTTCTATTCGTAGAACGAGTTCATTATTGTACATCATTCGTTGTTCATTCTCATATGATTATTATTACTTTTCTTTATGTCGGTGAGCAATTGTTTGCTCACTCTTGCAATTAAAAAATACAGCTAAAGTCGAAAGAGGTGATGAGACATGTACTAGCAAGGGAAAGGGCAAGATGTCCAAGTGTTGAAGAATTAGTTAAAGTTTATTTAAATGCATGAAGTTATAAGACTTGTTTTATTTTATAATGTATTCCGCAAACTGATGTAATAATTTAAGGTTAGATTGCCTGGGATTGTTTATGAGATGATGTAACCTTTTAATGGGAGAGATTATTATTTAAAGTTATTTACTGTTTTATCCTTTATTATGGGTAGTTAGATGTAAATATTTTGATAGTGAGCACCAAATTCGGTGGAAATGAAGTACCCGGATTTGGGGGTGTCACAGGTTGGTATCAAAGCTTTAGGTTATGAACCTTAGGTGTGGAAACCTTAGGAAGTAACCTTTAAGGAAATAGAAAACATAGAGGTGTTCAACTCTTATCGGGTTTTAAGAAGTGGATTAAGGTATCCACTGAAACTAAACAATAAAAGACATTATGTGCTATGTGTTAATAACTTATGTGCTCGCGAGTATTCATAATGTTAAGTAAAACTTCAAATATTTTGTTGTCAGGATGTCTAACGAAGGACGATCCAGTCCAGCTAGAGAGGTGATACCTCAGATACATAGAGATGACGAACCCCGAGATATTCACGTAGTGCGGGAACAGCTGATCCAGGAGGATGAGCCTGTGACCGATCCCTAGGAGGATAGTCTTGAGGATGATGATGAAGAGGATCCTATGGAGTTTCCACCAAACTCCGTATCGGCTGAGATGTATGATGCTTTGACCGTAACATAGAGTTACAGGATAATATAGAGGAACTGAAGGAGATGGTTGATATGCATCACGTTGTGTTGGAGCAGAAGGATGTAAAGATTCAGGAACTTGATTCAAAACTCAGAAACACAGAATGGGATTTAGTTCATACCAAGGGTCGAAGAAGACACATTGGCGAAGAGCGAGAAGATGAAGACTGACATGGAGAAGTTGAAAGATGACTTCAAAGAGGAATCAGCTAAGCGTACAAGAGGAGAGAACGCTTGGATGAAGGCGACTCAACGTGTGGACCGTGCTGAGGCTAAAGTCCAAGTGAAGAAAGCCAAAATGAAGAAGATAATTTAGTATGTTTTAAAACATTATGAATGAATAAAAGAGTTTATTTGAAATATTATATGATATAGCTTTAATCTTGGAATGTTTAAGTTAAACTTCAAATACCCAAGAAGTGGAGTGACAAACTAATAAGCGTATGTTCTAACAGAAAATGCCTCCTAGAAGAAGACAACCACGTCAACAACCACCTCCTGAGGGGTCTACTAATAATAACAATGAGGCCAACGCTATTCTGGTTCAGCAGTTGGTAACTTTGTTGTCGGGAGTACTTGCGAATCAACCGCAAGCTCAAGTTATGACCTTCAAGGAATTCAAAGCGGTTGGACCGCCAGAGTTTCAAGGGTCTATGAATCAAGTGGAAGACCAAACCTGGATCATGGAAATGGAGAAGGTGTTTGACGTTGCTAGAGTTAATAAATATTAAAAGACTGCATTCGCGACGTTTATGCTGAAGTCCGAAGCTAGCTACTGGTGGCAAGCAAATAAGGTTCGTGGAGGACAAGGAGTGATAATGTGGGAAAGATTTAAGGAAATCTTTTTTGAAATGTACTTTTCAGCGAGTTCTCGGAACCAGTTGGAGGTGCAATTTCTGGAGCTGAAGCAAGGAACTATGACGGTGCCAGAATATGCTGCGAAGTTTAACGAGTTGGCAAGGTTTGACACTTATCAAGTCAATACGGAGGAGCATAAGGCAAGAAGGTTCGAACAAGGATTGAAACCCTGGCTGTATAGCAAGGTTTCAATGATCTAGTTAAATACATTTGTGGTTGTACTAGAAAAGGCAATCATCTCAAAAGGTGGAAGCGATGTCTTGACCAAGTACAACCAAGAACAGAAGTAGAGGAAGAATGATAGCAAGAATAAAGTTGGTGGGAGTAATGTTGGAAGTAACAATCAGAAGAGGAAGTGGAACGAGAATTCGACTACGGGAGGACAGTAGGGAAGTCAGTAGAAGAAAAAGTTTGAAGCTTGTGCTACTTGTGGAAAGAACCATACTGGGGTGTGTTTGAAGGGAAAGTGGGTGTGTTTCAACTGTGGTCAGGAGGGACACAGTGCACCAAACTATTTTAGCCCAAAGAAAGGAGCATGTTTTACCTGCGGTTCGAAGGATCACGTAGATCGTGATTGCCCTAAAAAGCCAGCGGGGAGTGCAAGTGGAGGAAAAGGAAACAACAACGGTGGTGGTGCATTGACTATCACTGGACTAGCACAGTCAAGCCGACCTACTGCGAGAACTTTCAATATGACTGTGCAGGATGCTATTCAGTCTAAGGATGCGGTGTCAGGTATCATTCTGATTAATGGTATTAATGCGAGAACTTTCAATACTTGTTCATTTATATCCGATGAGTTTGCTCAAAACTTAGATTTGCATCAAGAAGAATTAGATTATCCTTTGAGCATAGAGATTGCAAATATGGAAGTGATTCCTGTTAGGTTCATATATAGGAATTGTGGAGTGGTTATAAAGGGCCAAGAGATGAGGGTAGACTTGATACCAATTAGACTGGGGGAGTTTGATGTTATCCTGGGAATAGATTAGTTATTCAATCACGAAGCAGTAATTGCCAAAAAAAGTGTGTTAACCTTATGACTCCGTCAAAGGTTGTGTTCTATGGCAGCAAGTCACCTCGACAAGCAAGTTGTCTAATGGTGATGTAAGCCAAGAAGTTGTTAAGACAAGGATGTGTAGGATACTTAGCCTACATAGTTGATACATAGTAGAAAAGTGCGAAATTTGAAGAGATACCGATCATAAGAGATTTTGAAGACGTATTTCCAGACGATTTACTGGGTCTTCCGCCAGATCGACAAATTGAGTTCGTGATTGATTTAGTACCAGGAACATGCCCGATATCTAAGGCACCATACAGAATAGCCCCGGTAGAGATGAAAGAGTTGATGGTGCAATTGCAAGAATTGCTCGACAAGAAGTATATCCAGCCGAGCGTATCGCCATGGGGGGCGCCAATGTTATTTGTTAAGAAGGAGGATGGATCGATGCGGCTCTGCATTGATTAAAAAGAATTGAATAAGGTCACGATTAAAAATAAGTATTTGTTACCAAGAATCGACGACCTGTTTGATCAACTGAAGGGTGCGAGGTATTTTTTATAGATAGACTTGAGGAGTGGTTATCATCAATTGAAGGTGAGGCCAGAAGACGTACCGAAGATGGCATTCAGAACTTGGTATGGTCATTACGAGTTTCTGGTTATGTTATTTGGTTTAACCAATGCACCTGCAGCGTTCATGGATTTGATGAACAGGGTGTTTAAACCATTCTTAGATAAATTTGTGGTAGTGTTTATTGATGATATATTGGTATACTCCAAAACCAAGGAAGAACATGTTGAACACTTAAGAGTGACATTGGAGACATTGAGAAAAGAGAAGTTGTACGTAAAATTTTCAAAATGTGAGTTTTGGTTGGAACGTGTACAGTTTCTCGGGCATATTATTGATAAAGACGGAATTTCGGTAGATCCATCAAAAGTTGTAGCTGTATTAAACTGGGATCAGCCGAAAACAACGTCAGAGATAAGGAGTTTCTTAGGGTTGGCAAGTTACTATAGGCGTTTTATTCAGGACTTTTCTAAGATCGTGACCCCGTTGATGAATTTAACCAAGAAGGCAATTAAGTTTGTTTGGACGGAAAAGTGTGAGGAAAGTTTTCACGAATTGAACAAGAGGTTGAGCTCAGCACCTGTGTTGTCATTGCCTGATGATACAGGGAATTTTGTGGTGTATAGTGACGCATCGCATAAAGGACTAGGATGTGTGCTTATGCAAAACGGCAGAGTTATCGCGTATGCATCACGTCAATTAAAAGATTACGAAAAGGGGTATCCGACTCATGACTTAGAGTTGGCTGCGGTGGTGTTTGCCCTAAAGATTTGGAGACATTATCTATACGGAGAGAGGTGTGAGATATATACTGACCATAAAAGTCTGAAATATATATCTTTACACAAAAAGATTTGAACATGCGACAAAGAAGATGGTTGGAGCTAATCAAAGACTATGATTGCGAGATTTTCAACCATCCCGGAAAGGAAAATGTTGTTGCTGATGCTTTAAGCAGGAAGGGACGAGAAAAGTTAATGTTGTTAACAGCTCAAGAGAAGTTAGTGTCGGAAATGGTTAGATTGGAATTAGAAATTAGATATCCAACAAAATTCGACGAGAAGTTATTCCAGATAGGAAACAATTCAACGTTATGAAGAAGGATACTTCATTTTTGGTGGCCGAATATGAAGAAGGATGTGGCTGAATGCGTGGAAAAATGTTTAACGTGTCAGAAGGTTAAAGCTGAGCATCAAAGGCCAAGCAGATTATTACAACCGTTGGAGATACCAAAATGGAAATGAGAGCATATCATAATGGATTTTGTGGTATGTCTTCCAAAGACTCAGCAAGATTACGATGCCATTTGGGTGATTGTCGATCGATTGACGAAGTCGGCACACTTCTTACCAATCAAGATTAGATTTACCCTTGATCGGTTAGAAAAACTGTACGTGAAGGAAATTGTTTCACGACACGGTGTACCTGTGTCCATTGTATCAGACAGAGATCCACGTTTGACGTCTAATTTCTGGAAACGATTACAAGAATGTTTGGGAACACAGCTGAGAATGAGCACAGCGTACCATCCTCAAACAGAGGGACAGAGTGAGAGAACCATCTAGACACTAGAGGACATGCTCAGAGCATGTATAATGGATTTCAAAGGAAATTGGGATGACCATCTGTCATTGGTGGAATTTTCTTATAATAATAGTTATCACGCGAGTATTGGCATGCCGCCTTACGAAGCGTTATACAATAGAAAATGCAGAACTCCGTTATGCTAGTATGAGGTAGGTAAACGTCAGCTATTGGGTCCAGAATTAGTACAACAGACTGTCGAGATCATCAAAGTGATTCGAGCGAGATTAATAAATTGCACAAGATAGAGCGGAAGAAATATCTGCGTCGGCGATCGACAAAATAGAGAATTTGATGTCGGCAGCTATGTTTTCTTAAAAGTATCTCCCTGGAAGGGGAAAAATCGGCTTAGCAAGAAGGAGAAATTGAGCCCTAGATTTATAGGACCTTTCGAAGTACTTCGATGGGTTGGTGAAGTAGCATATGAGGTAGTTTTACCTCCAGAGTGTGAGCATATTCATAATATTTTTCATATATCAGTATTAAGACCATATAAACCTGATTATAAACATGTTATAGAATATGAGCCCTTACAGTTTGAGAAGGATTTGTCATATGAAGAAGTCGATGTTCAAATTGTTGACAGAAAAGAGCAAGTACTAAGGAATAAGGTAATACCTTCTGTTAAGGTTGTGACGCCCCCAAATTCGGGTATCTTCCAACCCGACAGATGGTGCTCCACTGTACTAACATCCATACAATCATTCCATTGAAAATACAAAAAAATAAAGGTAATTACTATCTTCTTATTACAATCAAAGTATAATCCTTCCCAGGTTCATAAATCGGTTACATCGTTCATTGTTCATAATGTATAATACATACTAACTTACTAAACTATTACACAATGCCTAAGCATCCATCTTAGCTTCGCCCTTATCTCTCTTGGCATTCACAATACGTTCATCTTTAACTGCAGTTATATAATTCATGCAAGAAGTGAGCATGACAGCTCAGCAAGTTTAATCAAGGATAACAGGAATACCACATTCATGAATTATATAACAATTCCAACATAACTGAACAATAGTTATGAAGTATTATCAATCAATAATACTCTAACAGTTCATAACATCAATTCCCAAAGTATAGAATAGATTAGGAATTATGAAACGGTCAATTGACCATGAACAGTAAATTTCAGTTTTCATACTTGAAAAGGAGTCCACAGGACTAAGGTCGTTCATCCGTATAACTTACGAGCACTTCTAGGTGATCATCCTATAGTACTCTATGTTGATCAACACTCATTCATTAAACGTATTTACGTTTAATATTTTTTGCAAACTCGCGTGCCCATCGAATAATCGATGAAAAATACTTTTGTTTGTTCATAGAAAAACCTTACCTTCACGTCCGTACCAATTACTTGGCATAGGATAGCGTTAACATTTCTATATAGAATAATATGAATAATAATCAATCTATATATTACGAATAATCTAGCCGAATTAAAATCTGGCATCTACCCTTTCTTTAAAACAAGTCTTGCAATTCAGTTCAACGAATCACATAAATCTTGGCTAACATGGAAGTTAGACAAGCGTTAAGAAAACTTGCCTTTCAGTGTCTTCAAATAACTTACTCGACTGACCACAGCCTTTACAGAATCTACATGATATACTCACATAGGACACTGTAATTAGCTATCAAACAACTATTCACATTTCTCCTACAAGCTTCTTTCTTTTCTATGTCTTTGTTAACTTAATATCTTTATTAAAGTCACATGACTTATTACCCTTCGTGTTGGTTTATCACTCAACTGACGTTTATTAACCGGACTCAAACATCGTTGATAAGGTACTAACTTTGTTCATCATACATATCTTGTTAACATGCATTACATTCCTAAGTTTAATACCATATACCTTAGTATAGGTAATAGAGGATTAGTCTTAGTACATTCATTGAGTATATAAACTCAACTTAGGTAGGTCTCGAAACAACTGAAGTTCAAAACCTAAGTTACTATCAAAAGCTCAAACTTCATGCTGGCTGTGACCCGACATCTAAACCTTTCTAGTAGGCTGCTGTATTTCACTCTCCGAGGTTTTCCCGGACTTGCATCATGGCGCGAGTCCATGAACAAACTCTCATGACTGGCGCGAGTATCGACCTTTTTATTTTCTCCCGGCCATAACTGGCGCTGCGGCATGGCTTTTTACACTACTTACGGCGCGGGCACCGGACCTCGATGCAATTCTCGGCGATTTTGAAAATCATGTGAAATTCCCGGGACCGTAACGTCTTTGTTATAAGCCCGATTTGGTCCGTTCAAAAGCCTACACATCATAAATGACATATCCTACGCGTTCATATAAGAATTTGACACTTTCAAATCCGTTAACACAAAATTCATTATTAAGTTCATTTTATATACGTTCGAAAACGTTAATGAACGTTCAATGCTCGTTTTCTTCGTTTTAAGTCAGAATCCGATGATTCTCGAACCCACAACTCTTAATCACCCTATATCACGTGTTGACATTGAAAACCTATAGCGCCCCCAAATCCGAGTATCTTCCAACCCGACAGATGGTGCTATACTGTACAACATTCATACATTCATTTAATTGAAAAGTCTCAAAGAACGAACATAACTTCTATATATTTAAAGTAATATTTATATTTCCCAAGTTCTATACCCATTGCAAAGGTTCTTTGTCATAATAGCAGTTAAATTACAACAATAGACCTATACTATTACAAGACAGCTCAGTAATCTGCCTTAGCTTTTCCCTTATCCTTTTTCGATCCTTCGGGACGTTCAGTCTTAGCTGCATTCATATTGTTCAAGCAAGAGTGAGCATAACTAGCTCAAATAAGTATAACAATTTAAAACAACATGCTTGACACATACAAATCGTTATATCTTCAATAATCGAACAATAGTTACGAAGTACTATTAATAATTCAAAATAGCACTTCATCTTTTCTTTCAAAATGTTTTATAATAACAACGATTATTTAGTAAAACATTCACTCGGTCGAGACCTCGGTATTCATTCTTTATTGAAAAGGACAACCCGAAGCAAAGTCCGTAAGCCTCGATATCACTTACGAGAACTTCTGGGTGATCACCTATTGTACTCTATGTTGATCAACACTCTATTCATTAAACGTATATGCGTTTAAGCATTTAGCAACCTCACGTGCACATGTCGTTTCTCAAACAAAACATTTGTTTAACATTTCATCTTCTTTTGAAAACCATATCAAGTAGTTGACAAAAGATAGCAACATTTGATAATACATGAATAGATTATCAATACATCAAGTCTAGCCAAAGTAATTGGCTTCAACTTCAACATACTTCAATTCATGCGAAAGAATACATGAATCTCAAAAACTTGTTCAGATGGAACTGAGACAAGAGTTATAATACTTGCCTTTAGCGTCTGCTATGGTAAATTAACTTTATGTTCAAGTTGTTCAAGTCTCTACAATACATGATCACATAATGCCTTAGATTAGGTCACATATAATCAAGTATGCATATGACTATATTATATCCTTCATTTCAATCTAATTGTATATTAGATTCAGTTATTATTCGTTCCAGTTTATCATTACCCTTGCATCTATATTCGACTAGGTTATCTCAACCTTTATATCACATTCCTTAAGGTTTAACAAAGTTTAAACAATGTTACATTACCTTCCTTAAGTTATGTTTACTTCCATTTCTTTTCTTTGTATTTAGAAACCTTCATTACTATCTTTGTTACGAGATCGGGCGACTGCGGTGCCCGACTTTATACTACTACATCTCGTACATGCGGCATGAGCTTAATGTATAAGCATCACGGACTTGGCGCGCTGACGCGAGTCCTTACTTAATAAGCGTGTGCATTTCACACTCTAGAGGTTTTTGACCTTTATTCATGTGCTGATGCTATTTCACTTATTGAACTAAGGTTATTGCGGCAAACTCTTCTGATGAAACTCGATTCTTTGCTTTCTGTACTTGGTGGGGTCTTTTGCCTTAGGTTGGCGCATGGCATATTTCCAACTCTGTGCACCAGATATCAAATTCAGTTTGTGAATTTTGTGAACTTCTCGGACGCATAACTTCTTCGTTATAAGTCCGAATTGGCTCGTTCAAAAGCCTACGGTTCACAAATTACATAATCTACATGATCATTTAAGAATTTTATCTATTTGACTTCGTTTGCTAAAAATTCACCTATTGGTTCATTTTTTTAACGAAAACGATAAACGTTCGTGAACGTTCAACAACGCTTGTTTCTTCGTTCTAAGTCGGAATCCGGTCATTTTCAAGTCCGCAACTCTTAAATGCCAATTATGACTTGTCTTTATTGGAAAACAATAGTTTCATGAACAAACACAAAATTTGACTTCCATTCCGTGAATTTTATGTATTCGACGTTTATCGTCCAATCGTGTAAATTCCGGCAATTTTTAATTTTTATGATTTGTTCAACATTACAAATGAACTTCATTCATCATGTGAACATCTCAACATACTTAATACAACAACTTATATTCATTGTTGGATTTTTTGGACTTATTCTTCAAGAGCTTATAACTTGTCATTTATAGACTACTTAAGATTTCATTGTTAGTGACTTATGACAATTAAAGTTTCTTAAACATAATTTCTTATATGTTCTTAACATATAACTTATCTTAGGTATACATGATACATATGATCATATAAATTCTTTTACCTTCATATCATTTCTCTTAATAAACTTCTTACAAGTTCATATTATTTTCACATAAGTTCATAACTTATCTGCTTAAATAAATGACTTACTACAAACTTAATTGGCTTAAGTTCATTACTTACTCATTCATGTTTCTTAATCCAACTTTTCTTATCATCCTATCATGGTAGAGATAGAAGATAATTGAGAAGAAGTCTTACTCTTTTGTAGTCTTGGTAAGTAGCTTGCTTCTTCTTCTTAGCTTATGGAAATGACTTATTGCTAGCTTATTCTCTCTAACACTTAAGCACTTTAGAAGTGTTGGATTATTTGATCAACCAACAAATGGCTTGTAAGCTTCCTCTATTTATAGACTTTCCAAGGTTAGGGTAGATTGGTCATTAAATTATCCCACCTCTTTAAGCCACCTCCTTACTATTCATTACTTGCAAGGCACAAAACTTATCCTACACTTGGTCATTACTTCAAAGTCTTGGTCAATACTCCTACTTGATCATCACACTTACTTGATCACCACATCACTTAGTCACCACACATTAACCATATCAATATGGTTTGCCCCATGGGTTATACAATCCATGGATTTTAGTTTGGGCTTGGATTAATAAATCCTTGGGCCTTACATTTAACAAACACTAGTTGGTTCATTAATTAATAGTTGGGCTTCTCTCTTTAATTCACTTGGACTTGTATATAATTGTTAACCAATCATCCAAGTCCATTAACATTTCTTAATACATATACTTATAGTTTATATATTATTTTAGATATTACTAATTCATATAGAATTTATATCGATATTTCATCCTTTATACAAACTAAGTATAATACTTATTATTATACTCGTTTTCATTACTTCGTACAATACCAAGTATCATACCATTATTACTTATTCCTTACCACTTCTCTTTACTTAACGTTTATAATTTAAGTCCACAAGCGAATTATTACATTTTTCTTAACTAGATTTTTATTACATAATCCATCTTACCTTGTTATTCCATCATTCGTATTTCTCGAAATCTCAAAATTATATCCCAGCAAATCTGAGTGAATAGTATTTTTCGAAAATTTCTAGGAAAACTTTATTTTAAGTCTTGGAAATTCAAACACTTTAATTCATCCACGTAGCTCAAATACTACGATATTCTAACATCAATAGGTTATACAATGACAACCATCTTGATAACACATGGAATATGATTTTATTATTATTTAATTTAATAAAATCATTTTACAATAAGATTCGAATTTCTCGGTCGTTACATTCTTCCCCCCTTATAAAGATTCTGTCCCCAGAATCTCGTCTTACTTTAATTAAATAGATGAGGAAAATTTTTCTTCATCTTTTCTTCTAGTTCCCACGTTGCTTCTTCAGCGTCGTGGTTCTTCCATGATGCTTTTACTGATGATATTACCTTGTTCCTCAGAACATGTTCCTTTCTATCAATGATCTGCATCGGCGACTCTTCCTATGATAAGTCTTTCTCGATATGAATCGGCTCATACTCGATTACATGCTTATAGTCCGGCTTATATGGATGTAATACAGATACGTGAAACACGTTATGTATTAGCTTCTGAGGTGCAGGAGGTAATGCTATCATATCACGCTACCTCTCCCACGTTTAATACTTCAAAAGGTCCTATAAACCTTGGACTTAACTTTCCCTTCTTTCCAAAGCGTATCTTTCCTTTCTAGGGAGATACCTTTAGAAACACATACGAGCCCACCTCAAACTCTCAATTTAGTCTATGTGAGTCCGTATACTTCTTGGTTATCATCGAGCTATGATGAGAGACATCATCAGTATTAACTTTACCACATCCATTTGTCTGCTGCACCAATTACAGTCCTTGCATTCGGCGTTCTCCCACCTCATCCCAACACAAAGGTGTTACACTTTCTCCCATCTGAGCTTCATACAGCGGCATGCCTATGCTTGCATGATAACTGTTGTTATATGCAAACTCTACTAGTGGTAGGTGATCATCCCAACTACCCTTGAAATCCATGACGCAAGACCTCAACATGTCTTCTAACGTTTGAATTGTCCTTTCACTCTGACCATCGGTTTGTGGATGATAAGCCGTGCTTAACCTCAGCTGTGTTCCCAACTACTCTTGCAAACTCCTCCAAAAGTTCGATGTGAATCGTGGATCACGATCTGATACAATCGATACCGGTACTCCATGTCTGGAAATGATTTCCTTAACATAAAGTTTAGCTAACTGATCTAAGTTATACTTGACCCTAATTGGAAAAAAGTGAGCCGACTTCATCAACCAGTCCACTATTACCCAAATCGAATCGTACCCTTTCTGCGTCGTCGGAAGTCCCACCACGAAGTCCATCGTGATATGCTCCCACTTCCATTCTGGAATCTCCAATGACTGTAATAAACCACTGGGTCGTTGATGTTCGGCCTTAACTGTTTGACAAGTTAAGCACCTACTCACATAATCTACTATTTCCTTCTTCATGTTTGGCCACCAAAAACTCTGTCGAAGGTCTTGATACATCTTAGTGCTACCAGGATGTATCGAGTACCTCGAACTATGAGCTTCTTGTAATACTTGCTCCTTTAATTTCGTCTCATTCAAAACCCAAATTCTTCCCTCAAATCTTAATAATCCCTCATTATCAAGACTATACTTAACTTCTTCCTTCTCGGATAACCGCTTCTTCATTTGGTTACACTCATCCGTCTTGAGTTGTACCTCCTTAACTCTTTCTACGATGGTAGACTGCATCTCCGTTGCAAAGAGTAACTGCCTCGAATCACTCGGCATCTTTACTTCTATTTCCATCCTAGCCATCTCTGTTATTAACTCATTTTGAGCCGTTAACATAGACAACTTTTCCCGACCCTTCCTACTTAAAATGTCAAGAATTCATTGGCCTTTCTGGGGTGATCTGAGTTTCACAATCATAATCCTTTATCAACTCCGACCATCTTCTCATCTCATATTCAACTCCTTACGGTGATGATATACTTTAGACTTTTATGGTCCGTATATATCTCACATTTTTCCCCATAAAGATAATGTCTCCATATCTTTAGGGAAAACACTACTGCATGACGATTCGGATCATGAGTAGGGTAAACTTTCTCATAATCCTTCAACTACAGAGATAATCACGATGACTTTGTCATCTTTTTGCATAAGCACACAACCAAGTCCTTTATCACGAAGCATCACTATACACTACAAAATTTCCCACATGTCATGCAGCGATGACAAAATAGGAGCTTCACTTAACCTCTTCTTTAGTTCTTGAAAACCTGTCTTCACATTTATCATCATCATCGTATTTCACCGTCTTCCTTGTTAAATTAGTCAACGGTAGCTATCTTGAAAATCTTGGATAAATCTTCGATAGTACCTGCTAACCCTAGGAAACTCCGCACCTCGATCGGCGTTTTGGTTGTTCCCAATTCATTCTTGCTTCCACCTTTCTTTGGATCCACCGAATCCCTTCTTGGTCAATGACATGACCTAAAAACTACACCTTTTCGGCCAAAATTCACATTTGGTGAATTTACGCATATAACTTCTCCTCCTCATAGTGTCTCCATACTAACCTTAAGTGATCGGCATGATCTTACGGCGTCTTAGAATAGACTAGAATATCATCGATAAACACCACGATGAACTTGTCCAAATATAGTTTGAACACTCTCATTCATCATATCCATAAATAAAAGCGAGTGCATTAAATCAACCCAAATGACATCACCGAAACTTCGTAATGACCATAACGAGTCTGGATGCGATCTTTGGTACATCTTCCTTCTTAACCTTCAACTGATGATACCCCATCCACAAATCTATTTTAGAAAAATACTTTGCCCCTTTCAATTGATCAAAGAGATCATCGATCCTGGGCAATGGGTATTTATTCTTTATCGTTAACTTGTTCAACTCCCGATAGTCGATAGCCTTAACGATCCGTCTTTCTTCTTGACAAACAACACCAGTGCTCCACACGGCGAAACACTTGGTTGAATGTACTTCTTGTCCAATAGTTCTTGTAGCTGAACCATTAGTTCTTTCATTTCCACAGGCGCCATACGGTACGGTGCCCTTAACACCGGTGCCGTTCCTGGCACAGTGTCTATCACAAATTCGATCTCCCTATCCAGTGGTAAACTTGGTAACTCACTTGAAAATTCATCCATGAATTCGTTAACTATAGGTATTTGTTCCATGGTTGCTCCCACTCTCTGGGTATCAACAACATGGCATAGGTAACCTACACAACCCTTCCTTAAGAGTTTTCTCGTTTGTGTCATCATAAGGCAACACGGACGTCCCGGTAATTTACTACCGTAAAATACTACAGGAGGTTGCTTCAACGTCCTGATGCTCATACATTTCTTTTGGCGATCTATAATTGCTCCATGGTTAATCAACCAATCCATCCCGAGAATTACGTCGAATTCTCCTAACTTTATCGGTATTAAATCTCACCGATAACTTACAACCACGTACATCTACGCAATAACTCAGTATGAATATCTTCATTGAGGGAATTATCTCTTCGTTTGCTACCTTAATGTTCAAAGGTATAGGCAATTTTTGGGAAATAATTCTAGTCGTCTAGCAAAATCACATGCTATAAACGAACAAGTAGCACCCGAATCAAATAGCACGTATGCATTTATATTGTTAATCGGAATAATACCTACAACTACATCCCTAGATGCCACCGCATCTTGGACCGTCATATTAAAAGTGTGGGCCATTGATTTCCCCGGCTGAGCTGGACCACTAATAGCTAACTTCCCGCTATTAGGTCCCTTATTTCCTTCTATCCCCTTCTTCGGATAGTTCTTTGCTATGTGGTCAGTTGATCCACATACAAAGCATCCGTGATTTTTCTTCGAATTGGGATAGTTAGGCGAAATGTGCCCTTCCTGTCCACAATTATAACATACCACCTTACCTTTGAGACAGACTCCTAAGTGAGTCTTCCCACAGGTTTTACAGTCCTCCATCCTCCTCTTAGAGTCCCCTTGTTTTACTCCGGTATTCCCAGAGTTAAAGCCCTTTCTCTTCTGACCGTCGCCACTCCCACTAGCTCCCTCGGTCTTGGTTCCTCCATCAACCCTGCCTTTAGTCTTCTTATCTTTGTGGTACTGGCTAAGAGCCTCATTCCCACCTTCGGCAATTATTGCCTTTTCTAGTATGGTTCCAAAGGAAGTACTTTGGAATACAGAGATTAAACTATAGAGCCAGGGTTTCAAGCCCTGCTCGAACCTTCTAGCCTTTCTCACTTCAGTGTCCACTTGATGTGGAGAAAATCGTGCCAGTTCATTAAACTTGGCGACATCTTTGAGGAAGTGTCATATCCCTGTCTCAATTCCAGAAATCTCATCTTCATCCTCCCTTGCATACTCGTGGGAAAATAGTTCTCGAAGAAAATCTCCTTGAACCTCTCCCATGTTAGGTTTCCTATATCGGCCCTAGCCTGGTTTGCCTCCCACCAGAAGTTGGCCTCTCCTTTCATAAAATAGGTTTCAAAGGCAACCTTTTGTCCTTCCTCAATATTTGCTATTACAAATGCTTTCTCTATTTCTTTTACCCATGTCTGGGCTTCTATAGGGTCCGCAGTTCCTTTGAACTCCGGTGGACCTACACTTTTGAAATCCTTAAAAGTAGTAGCTCGTACTACTCCAGGAATTACAGTTACATTAGCCCCCGTTCTATTTAATGCAGTCGTTAACAGATTAACGAACTCCTGCATTGGATTAATCGGACCACCCTCCGATTGGTTAACATTAGCGCCTTGATTTCGTTGTCTCCTTCTTGGCGGCATTTTGCTGTTAAGAAAACAACACTTCATTATTACTTTATTCTTGTTGGTTTGTTATTATTTTTAATAAAACAACAACTCATACTCATTACTCAACATATTCTATAAAAAGATTTATATTGATTCATAACTTGTAGTATAACACTACATTGTTTACATTACTCAGCCTTAGGTGATTTCATTACCATCCATGAATTACTTTCCAAAATTGGGATTTACAAAGACTACCCTTTGTTATACAAAAGAGGTTTTACGTCACTACTAGATACATAATATTTACATATCTATTCTACTCTAGCTATTACTAGATTACATCGTAAGTAGGGCATTCTCGAAAATCCTCTCGTGGCGGAATAAGCAATTACATCTCTCTTGATGGTGTGTCCAGGTGCATTACTGCTTCTATCGATACCCGACTACTGCTGCTGGAAATCTATGTGAGAACTCCTATGAATATAGGACATCCTCTCCAACTTCCTCTTTTTAGTCTTTAGCTCCTGCTTGAGCTCAAATACTTCACCTCTCAAATCTCGAACCTTGTCCATATCTAGGACTTTATCATCGTGCTCCTCTTCCCACATTTCTTTCATACTAGTCTTGTCCTCACGGACAGCTCGGAGTTCCTCTTTCAACTACTTAACCTCTTGGCAGTAATGGACATTCCTATCCAATACCGACATAAATAGTGCTTTCATTGATTCCCCCGTAGACATTTCCTCTATAGGTGGAACCTGGTCCTCTGTAGGTGGAACCTGGTCCTCTATAGGTGGAACCTGGTCAAAGGACATCACGTCCACCTCCTCGTCTAGCATGCCATCAAATATAGACATGTAGTCTAAATCGTCCTGCATGTCTCCAGAGCTCAATGGTCACCAACTCTCTGGTTCTCTGACTCTGAGATTTGGTAGTATCTCTACCCGATTAACTGAATCCTCGCTTACTACATGTATATCTCTATACATATCATTTTCTCCTGACATCTACAATAAAACAATATAGTTTGATTAGTACACGTCGGTAAAATAATAAAAATACATAACATAATATAATGCATTTTATAAGGTTACTTTCCATCTTTTACTTCTTTATTCTTTATTAAGGTTATGACTTAAGGTTCTACTTTCCCCTTAAGTTTTATAACCTGAAGCTTTGATACCAACTTGTAGCGCCCCCAAATCCGGTATTTTCCAACTTGACAAATGGTGTTATCTTTGTCTGACATTCATACATTCATTCAATTGAAAAGTCTCAAAGAACGAACATAACTTCTATATATTTAAAGTAATATTTACATTTCCCAAGTTTTATACCCGTTACAAAGGTTCTTTGTCATAATATCGATTAAATTACAACAATAGACTATAATATTACAAGAGGCGACAGTAATCCGCCTTAGCTTTTCCTTATCCTTTTTGATCCTTGGGGACGTTAGGTCTTAAATTGCATTCATATGGTTCAAGCTAGAGTGAGCATAACTAGCTCAGCAAGTATAACAATTTAATAACAACATGCTTGACACATACAAATCATATATCTTCAATAACTGAACAATTGTTATGAAGTACTATTAATAATTCAAAATAGCACTTCATCTTTTCTTTAAAAATGTTTTACAATAACAACGATATTTAGTAAAACATTCACTCCGATCGAGACCTCGGTATTCATTCTTTATTGGAAAAGACAACCGGGAAGCAAGTCCGTAAGCTTGGATATCACTTACGAGCACTTCTGGGTGATCGACTTATTGTACTCTGTGTTGATCAACACTACATTCATTAAGCGTATGCGCGTTTAAGCATTTAGCAACCTCACGTGCACGCCGTTTTACCGAAGCAAAACATTTGTTTAACATTTTCGATCTTCTTTTGAAAACCATATCAAGTAGTTGACAAAAGATAACAACATTTGATAATACATGAATAGATTATCAATACATCAAGTCTAGCCAAAGGAATTGGCTTCAACTTCAACATACTTCAATTCATGCGAAAGAATACATGAATCTCAAAAACTTGTTGATTGAGTGAGACAAGAGTTATAATACTTGCCTTTAGCGTCTGCTATGGTAAATTAACTTTATGTTCAAGTCGTTCAAGTCTCTACAATACATGATCACATAATGCCTTAGATTAGGTCACATATAATCAGGTATGTATATGACTATATCATACCCTTCATTTCAATCTAATTGTTTATTAGATTCAGTTATTATTCATTCCAATTTAACATTACCCTTGCATCTATATTCGACTAGGTTATCTCAGCCTTTATATCACATTCCTTAAGGTTTAACAAAGTTTAAACAATGTTACATTACCTTCCTTAAGTTATGTTTACTTCCATTTCTTTTCTTTGTATTTAGAAACCTTCATTACTATCTTTTGTTACGGGAGGCTGGTATTTATTTTTTATTCTTCTACATACATGTATGTGGCTGACTTAATCATATAACTATCTGGACTTGGCTGCTGCCAGCTAAATCCTTACTTAATGGGTCTCGCTGCGGCGCCACACTCTAGAGGTTTTTTGACACTGTTCATGCCGCTGCGGCGCCACTTATTGAACTAAGGTTCACGCTGCGGCGAACTCTTCTGATGAAGCTCGATTCTTTATTCCATCTTCCATGTCACTTGGGGTCTTTTGCCTTGGGTTGGCGCCATTGCCAACTCTCTGTGTACCAGATATCAAATTCAATTTGTGAATTTTGTGAACTTCCTGGACGCATAACTTCTTCGTTATAAGTCTTAATTGGCTCGTTCAAAAGCCTACGGTTCACAAATTACGTAATCTACATGATCATTCAAGAATTTTATCTATTTGACTTCGTTTGCTAAAAATTCACCTATTGGTTCATTTTTTTAACGAAAACGATAAACGTTCGTGAACGTTCAATGCTCGTTTCTTCGTTCTAAGTCAGAATTCGGTCATTTTCGAGTCCGCAACTCTTAAATGCCAATTATGACTTGTCTTTATTGGAAAACGATAGTTTCATGAAAAAACACAAAATTTGAATTCCATTCTGAGAATTTTACGTATTCGAAGTTTATCGTCCAATCGTGCGAATTCCGGCAATTCTTCATTCTTATGATTTGTTCAACATTACAAATGATTTTCATTCATCATGTGAACATCTCAACATACTTAATACAACAACTTATATTCATTGTTGGATTTTTTGGACTTATTCTTCAAGAGCTTATAACTTGTCATTTATAGACTACTTAAGATTTCATTGTTAGTGACTTATGACAATTAAAGTTTCTTAAACATCATTTCTTATATGTTCTTAACATATAACTTATCTTAGGTATATATGATACATATGATCATATAAATTCTTTTACCTTCATATCATTTCTCTTAATAAACTTCTTACAAGTTCATATTATTTTCACATAAGTTCATAACTTATGCTAGCTTAAATGACTTACTACCAACTTAATTGGCTTAAGTTCATTACTTACTCATTCATTTTTCTTAATCAAACTTTTCTTATCATCCTATCATGGTAGAAATAGAAGATCATTGAGAAGAAGTCTTACTCTTTTGTAGTCTTGGTAAGTAGCTTGCTTCTTCTTCTTAGCTTATGGAAATGACTTATTTCTAGCTTATTCTCTCTAACACTTAAGCACTTTAGAAGTGTTGGATTATTTGATCAACCAACAAATGGCTTGTAAGCTTCCTCTATTTATAGACTTTCCAAGGTTAGGGTAGATTGGTCATTAAATCATCCCACCTCCTTAAGCCACCTCCTTACTATTCATTACTTGCAAGGCACAAAACTTATCCTACACTTGGTCATTACTTCAAAGTCTTGGTTAATACTCCTACTTGATCATCACACTTACTTGATCACCACATCACTTGGTCACCACACATTAACCATATCAATATGGTTTGCCCCATGGGTTATACAATCCATGGATTTTAGCTTGGGCTTGGATTAATAAATCCTTAGGCCTTACATTTAACAAACACTAGTTGGTTCATTAATTAATAGTTGGGCTTCGCTCTTTAATTCACTTGGACTTGTATATAATTGTTAACCAATCATCCAAGTCCATTAACATTTCTTAATACATATACTTATAGTTTATATATTATTTTCGTATTCTAATTCATATAGAATTTATATACGACATTTCATCCTTTATACAAACTCGTATAATACTTCGTATTATACTCGTTTTCATTACTTCGTACAATACCAAGTATCATACCATTATTACTTATTCCTTACCACTTCGCTTTACTTAACGTTTATAATTTAAGTCCAAAAGCGAATTATTACATTTTCCATAACTAGATTTTTATTACATAATCCATCTTACCTTGTTATTCCATCATTACGTATTTCTCGAAATCTCAGAATTATATCCCGAACAAATACCGATGAATAGTGTTTTTTGGAAAATTTCTCAGAAAACTTTTATTTTCGTCTTGGAAATTCAAACACTTTAATTCATCCACGTAGCTCAAATACTACGATATTCTAACATCAATAGGTTATACAATGACAAGCATCTTGATATATGATTTTATTATTATTTAATTTAATTAAATCATTTTACAATAAGATCCGAATTTCTCGGTCGTTACAAAACCAACATTTTCAAGTCTCACGGCAACTTTCGACCACCATTCCGGAATTTCTACGTTTTCGACGTTTAACGTCTATTTCCATAAAATTCGTCATAACTTCGTTACTAGCGTTCTTTAAGCCAAATCACATGGAATACTCCATGGATTTCATATCTACATCCTAACCAAACAAGATGCATATACTAACGTATTGAAGGAGTTCAATTGTTTATCAACAATCGATCTCAACTATCAATATTTTCATGGTTCAAAACTTATGATTCTTATAATCTCATGACTTATGGAGATTGAATCTATGGTAAGTCATCTTTAAATCCTCACACAAGACATATGCCACCCATTCTATGATCCTCTAAGATGAAAGAAAATCTAAAAGAGATGGAGATGAAAGGTAAGGACTATACCTTAAGAACTCTTGGTTTTCTTTCTTGGAAAACTCTAAGATCAAGCTTCCAAAGTGTATGATTTGCAAGTATAGCTCTCTTTCTCTCTCAATAATCTAAGGTTGGCAAGTTGAAAACTCCCAAATGAATCAACCTAGCTTTCTATTTATAGAAAACTAGAATGGAAGCCAATTTGGACTTTAAACCACCACCTCCTTACTATTATTATGTGTGGTCACCAAGTAAAACACTTGGTGACCAAGCCTTATCTTTGGCTTCTGCAAGGGTGGATCTGACCCACCACCCCATGTGACATCCCATGGGTTTGCCCCATGGGTTTTACCCATTCGGTGACCCAGGATTGGAACCCACCAGTTCGGTTTTAATGAATTGGGCTTAACTAAATTAACATTAGGCCTTGGTCATTCAAATGATTGGATTAATTAATAATCCAGCTCAAATGAATTAGTCATTAAGTCTTAACTTAATTCTATAATATGAATCGTATCACATACGTACAATTCACGTATTATCTCCGTATACTACTCATACAATAATCATATTGTACTTCGTATTTACTCAACATATTATACATAGATACTAAATAGTATCACCAAATGTATAACACTCGAATTAACCCTAACGCCATTCCTTCTACGCATATTATTTCCTTCTCGGAAATCAATATACTCAACCCTTAGGTTTTAAGTCCGCAGACGAAAACTGCGTTTGCCATATAAGATATATTATCAGATATTCCATCTTATCACGATATTCTATCATTACGCGTTTCTCGGAATTTCAAAATAATTCCCCGAACAGAAACGGATGAATAGTGTTTTTACAAAAATTTCTCGAAAAACAATTATTTTCGTCTTGGAAATTCCAAACAATTATTTCTAACACGTAGTCAGAATACTAACCACGTTGGAACATTCTAGGTTATAGAACGACCTTCACATAGCTTACTCACAAAGAAATCAATTAAATTCATTTAATTTACATAATCAAATAAAAATTTAATTGTCATAAAAATCCGATTTTCTCGAGCGTTACAAAGGTAATACCTTCTGTTAAGGTAATCTGGAGGAACCATAATGCTGAGGAAGCTACGTGAGAACTTGAAAGCGTTATGATGAAGAATTATCCTCAGTTGTTTGCTTGATCTTGTATAGCGATTCTGGGGACATAATCTTGTTAAGGAGGGAAGAATGTGATGAATGAATTTATCGAGTTGTGATTCTGGGGACATAATCCTTTTAAGGAGGGAAGGATGTAACGATTGAGAAATTTATAATTTAATTTAAATATTTATTGAGTTAAATAAATATTTTAAATAATTTATTTATTGAAGAAAATAAATAATGGATGAGTTGTGGTGAATTAATTTAGTAACTAAATTGATTAATATTAATTAAATTGAGTATTGATAATTTTATCTGAAGGATTTAATTTAAGAAAAATAATTAAATTAAATCAATTGCTTAATATTTAAAAGATAATTAAATTAAATGAATTATTTAATTTAATGGAAATAAATAAAATAAATAAAGTGATGTGTCTGATTTATTAATTAAATTGGATATATAATTATTTATTAATTATTTATTAAAATCGTACTATCTAATATCTGACGGACTTATTTACAGCGAATTAAATACGTCGAACATAATCTATTTGTGACTAAACAAATATGACGAAGTAGTGTCATCGAGTATTAGGTGACTTTACTTCCGACGGAAATTTCCCTTTGAGATAGGATATTTCCAACAGAAAATTTAAATATGGTAATAATTATTGAAATTTGGTTGCTCATTATTTCCGACGGAAATTTCGTCGAAAATAATTTTTTTTATGTCCATTTTAAAAGTGAAATTTCCAGGTGTTTAAACCCATTTATGTACCTGTAACCTATTTTATCCCAATAAAAATAGTAATATAAACATGTATCTCACATTCAAATATTCAACGTAACGCTAAAAATTATAGCAACACATCAAGCAAAACGTAATCTACTATCTGATTATCATCAACATTACTGAGCTAAAAATTACAAATATAAGCTAATGTTTCATAAATGATAAACAATATAATTTACAATACTTATACAGACGCAATTAGACACTACAATATATATAAATGTTCTACAATAACATGAATACAAATGAACTATAAACTAGTAAAAGTATCATCATCGGTAGGAGGTGAGCAATATTTGCTTTGAGTAATATAAATCGATGTAATAAATCCTCCACTTCGTCATCGCCATGATCCGCTCTCCATAGCCACCTTGTTGATAGAATCAAAAATAAAAATCATTAGTCCAGTATATATATATATATATATATATATATATATATATATATATATATATATATATATATATATATATATACATATAAAATTAACAAGCTAGCCTTAATTGAAAAAATATAAATAATAAGAATACCTGAGTAGGCGGGGGCGGACGAAAAGCCTCCTCCAAAAGGGTAATCACCATCCAGAGCATCTCGCCACTAAAAGCGTTGAACTTCTCCCGCGGTAATCCCATACTCTCTGTGGAGGCCCCTGCTATAATATCATGAGCAACCTGGTGAAGACGAGAACTACTAGGCAACTGCTAACGCCGAAAGACCGGATCAGTACAGAACCTATCCGACACAGTTCCTACCAGCCTCTGGAAGATCTCGTCATCTAAGTCAGCGCCCGTATAAGATGGTCCGACATATGATTTCGGACGCTGGCGCTGGCTGGAGCCTACAAAAAGTGACAAATTTGATTACTAATAATAATTTATATAATGTGATAAATTCTGATAATTTCGTGAAAAATAAAAAATATTACCTCCAGGAAGTGTATATGCGGGTATCCTCGGCAGACCCAACACTCGATATCTGTCAGTACTTCTAGTAGGGAGATCCTGAGATGCGGCCCATAGTCTCAGCACCTCATCCCAATCTAATACAATATCGGGAAGGGGGTGGCGAAATCTAACGGCTCAGAACCCCTCCTAATAGCCTCCAGCTCAGCTATACGCTGGTCCCGAAACCTCTGAAATTGGTCCTATAATTTATTTTGTAAACATATGTTAATTATATAATTTTATTTATGATTGAATATTACTAAAAGCTAAATAGTAAGATGAGTTTTACCTGTATAGCTAAAGCTGTCTGAGATAAAGCACGCTCGTCCTTAGGCGTGTTGGCTCGATCCTAAAACTCTAAAATGGTGGGATCGCGGCCCAAGGTCCTCCTCAAGGCCTAATAAAAACATTCATAAAACATGTATTAAGTATTTGTGTAAGAACTTGATAACTAAATAACTAAATACAATGCTTTACAATCTTACGCCCCCTCAAGCGGCCGAGAACCCGGTGGTGTGTCCTATCTGGGTGACCACGGTTCTTATTAACTACTCTCAGACTTTTTCTTGAAGTCATCAGCATCCCAGTGCGCACACATAGCCTCCCAAGCTAAATCGGAGACAATATGGGGCTGGTGATCTCTGATGGTGGTCCTGGGCTAGTCCTCAACTGCCCGGGCTGCCCTCTGTCGCATCTTATACAGCCAGCCGGAGTAATTCTTAACGACATATGAAATAATCACATAGTCGCCAGTTGTCTAAGAGATGCTCGGGTCAAATCTATAATAAACCTATAACAAACATTCATAAATTAGGAACAATTGATTTCGTCATCCTTATACAACTATGTAGTAATTAATATAATATGCTTAACTTACATGAAACTCCCACAAGACAGTCTGCATAAAGGTGGCATCGTATCGCGCATACTGGCTGAACCACATACACCCTCTCGGGAGGTACGTCAAACAGATCGCGTATAGGGTGTGCTTAGCCACCGGGTCTAGTATACTATAGAAAAAATATAACTATGTGTTATGTGAATTGTGTGTTACAATAAATGACAGAAATATTAACAATATATTAACACTTGTTGTTTAGAAGCGACATCCACCGGTACTATAAGTGGAACTACCGGCGGACGACCAAAGATACTGAGGTTCGTCCCTCGGTGTCGTCGATGAGGTGCATCTGCAATAATTGTATTTAACTGAGTCAATAAACATAAACTAATGCAGCTTGAGATATATTTAAATCTCAGTTAAGACAACTTACTAGCTCATGAAGATGAGCTTCCCTCATGGCTACCATCTCCCGTACCGGATCGCCCACCACCTCGGCGACCTCCACCGCTATGTTTAGCTATGAATATCCTACTGCAATAAGCAAGTTGGTAGATGATGAATATGTAAGGTTTAACAATATGTGGTATTTACTAATATGAATGCTCATTTTCAATTACGTACGTTATCAAACCCATCAGAATCAACGTGTATATCATTCTCGGATTCAATATCTTCCTCATCCTCAGTTTCGAGATTAGTTTCATTATCGTTATCATCCTCAACGACTACATAATCATTCACGATGACGTTTTCCTCGACATCTTCATCGTCAGGTACGTCAATGACATCAGTACTCATCACATCTTCAACATTTAACACTACGGCCAAAGGGTTGCTAACATCTTCTTGCAATGCCTCATTTATACCAAACATGTTTTCAACATCAAATGAACGTGTTTTAGTTGTGACTACTGTGTACCAGGGGCTTCGAGTATTTATGACTTTTGGAGCGTAATACACTTGAGTCGCTTGACTTGCTAACACGAACACGTCATCAGACTTTAACACTGACTTGATATCTACGGTTGTGATTCTATTATGATCAACTTTAACCCCCTTTTCAGTATCAAACCAGCTACACTTAAATGTAACTACCTTTTTACCCCCGTGATAATTGAGCACAACCACATCCTGTAAACGGCCATAGTAATTGGACTCAGAATCTTGGTAGCAGCTTACCAACACCACAACCCCATAATTGACTTATGTGAGTTCATTCAAGTAATCAAACCCTAAATATTTACCCATTCACGATGCAATTGGGAAAAGAAATAACAACTTTGTAAGGTCCTTGGATGACATCTATAAAATGCTCAGAAATGTTCTCTGCTTCAACCCTTTTCTTAAACTACCGTTGGAAATTAGCATTAGTGAATGTTTCCAACTCTGCTGCAGTAAAAGTTGGGTTAGAAGCATACGTTTCCTCTTCAAATGAACTGCGAAAATAGTAAAATGTCTTTAACATATATAGATTACTACACTTATAAATTGCACTAAATACCGCAAATAATTATTCATACCTAATGTATGATGATACTTCGGGCATATTTAAAAGCACGTATATAGATACAATCTTTAACTCTTTATCGCTTAAGTAAGTCAGCGTCTCATGGCCAAATAGCTTAGCCGGATATGTGAATACAGCTAACTCATCATCAGCATGAGATAATGGACCAACGACCTCATTCCTACTTAAACGATTGTGCTTCGTTGAGACAACATCGTCAAAATACAATGAGCAGAAGTTGGCAAGCTCTTCCTCCGTATAGCATTCAGCAGTAGAACCCTCTACGCGAGCTTTGTTCTTGACCTTTTGTTTTAATCGACGTATATACCTAAGATAAATATTCCGACAAATATATATGAGTATTATTAATATGAGCAACATAAAGCAATTAGTAGTTTATATTACCTCTCAAAAGGATACATCCACCGATATTGCATCGGTCCTCCAAGTTTGAGTTCATAAGGTAGATGAATAGGCAAATGTTCCATCGAGTCAAAGAATCCTGGAGGGATGATCATTTCAAGCTTATAAATGGTAAACACAATATTGTTCACCATCTTCTCTACATAATTGTACTTAATTACAGTTGAGTAAAGATCTCAAAAGAAATTTTGAAAGTTCGGTCAATGCATTCACAACTTTTCTGGGTAACATCTCACGAAATGCAATTGGGATCAACTTCTGCATGAATACATGACAATCGTGACTTTTGAATCTAGAAATTTTCGATTGCTCGACCTTACAACAACGCGTTATGTTCAACGCATATCCATCTGGGAGCTTCAACCTATTAACCCTCTTACACACGTCTTCAACTTGTTGCTCAGTAAGATAAAATTGAGCTTTAGGTTTCGTATTGTTAGGGCGAAGCCACAATTCTGGCCTAATGTTCAATGCCTCCAAATCTTTTCGAGCGTTGTAATTATCCTTGGTTTTACCACTCGCATCTAACATGGTATAAAATAAGTTCTCAAAATTATTCTTTTCGGTATGCATGACATCTATACAATGACGAACTGAAAGTGTACCCCAATACGGCAACTCAAACCATATGGGCGAGTGTGTCCAATTATGAGCCTTCCCATACCCGGCAAATCTCAATTTACTTTGCTCCTTCCCCGACAAAGGAAAATCAAGCTGGTTTAATCAGCCCAAGACCTCACTGCCCAATAGTCAACCAACAACCCTCTTCTTCTATGTCTTTATGTTGAACTATGTAGACATCTTTCTGTAATTGTGATCAAGAGGCAAGAATCTATGAGCATCTCCAAAGAAACTACATTTCCGCCCAAGCAGCAACTGATTGCCTTGCACATCCCCCATACACACTTAACAGGACAGCTTCCCTTGAGTTAACCAACCACTAACCATCCCAAGAGCCAGAAAGTCAGTGATAGTTCATAACAGGGATGCCTTCATCATAAAATTCTTGCATAACGATTTATCATACGTCTGGACCCCTGTCTCCCACAACAGCTTTAGTTCATCTACTAGCGGTCGAAGGTACCGCGTTAATGTCTTTTGTAGGACTTTTATCCCCGATGTGAGTAAAATCGAGAACAAATCTGGATCCCTCATGCACATTGATGGTGGAAGATTATAGCGACCATAATGGTAGTCAAACCGAAAATGCGGTGGCTAAAATTATTAAAGGGGCAAAAGCCATCGATAGCCATGCCAAGCCTAACATTCTGACCTCTTCCATAAACTTCGGGATAATTTGCATCAAATCTCTTCCATTCATCTCCATCCATTTGGGTGAGTCGGTGACCGAACCACGACATCCCTTATTCGATGTTAACTCATATGTTGAGCCGTATAAGACGACATGAATAGACGCTAAAGCCTCGGCGTAAGAGGAAAGTACCATAAGATCTTCATAGGAACATGTTTCTCCTTCCCCCCATGTTTTGTCTCCTTGTAACGCGGTAAGCTACATATATCACACTGTCCCTTATCTCTGTTATCCCCATAGTATAACATGTCATCTTGCTCACGAGAATCAATTTTCTGATACCCCGTATTTAACTCATTGATCATCTTCTTCACTTTGTAATAATTCGCAGGAAGAGTATGATCATTGGGTAAAAAATTTCCAACTATAGCAAGCAAATCGTTGAAACCTCTCTCACTACAGTTGTGCTCATTCTTAAAGTGTAAGAGCATCATCACTTCTGAAAGCTTGGTGTCTGTATCATTTCTCGAATACAATGCGACCCCAAATTAAGATAGCAACTTGTAAAAGGCATCAGATGTATAATTTGGCACTTGCTTAGTACTGCTTGAAGAAGGCTCATTTTCAGCCCAGTCAATATTAGTAGGGCCATAAGCATCGACCAACATCTCCACCGGATCATAGTTTTTGGCTTATGAATCCCATAGAATTATTTGTTCCACAGTACTGTCGATCACTTCTCTCAGCTCAGCTGATTCCCTGTGATGAGTTAATACAAAGTACCCATCCACAAATCTATGGGAAAATAAGTCAAATTTAATCTCATCGACTTTATTCAAAATCAGGTTTTTACACTTGACACACGGGTATCGCATCTTCCCATTCGGATCATCAACATGTTCTATTGATTTGTTCAAGAAATCTGACACCCCATCACGATAAATTGAGACTAATCCCCTCCCATCACTGGGTATCCTACGGTACATTCAACTCCGGTCGGCTGGCATTTTTAACTACATAGAAGACGCATTCAGTAAAGGATATTCATGCATGAATTAGATTTACCAAGTATCTCCACTTTACATGACAGGGGTAAGGCTTCTATCCCGTTCTTGGATGCGTTTCGTCACTAGTGCCAACACGTTGAGTACGTTTCATGAGTTTCAAGAAAATTTCAGCAGCACCTTCACATGGTCTCCAAGCACACGAAATAGACTAAGATAACTTAATCTAAGTATTCACTCGAAGAACATATAGAGATATTAGTCGAAAAATTCTCAAAACAACAAAAACGTCTTAGTTTCGTATTGTACTTGAGCTTAAGTGAGAGACATAATATTCGATATGATCCCAAGCGTGGGTATTTAAGACGTCTCACTCCTCTTGAGTGAATGGCAAACATGTTTCTAAGTTTTAAAGTATAGTATGTATATTATTAAGTGTATTAAAGATTAAAGAGAGAGTATTATTGAGTTTATTGCAAATTGTGGCAAACTAAGCAAATGATACTTAGTTTATTTTGCCAATTAAATACTAAGCAAGTGCTATTTAGTTTATGAAAATTGTTATTTGGAATATATGAAGACTATTGTACCCATTCACTCATACTTGTCAAACGAGTTTTTAAGTTTCATATTATAGTACATATATATATATATATATATATATATATATATATATATATATATATATATATATATATATATAGAGTACTAATTAGTCTATTGAATATTAAAATAAAACTAAGCAAATGCTACTTAGTTTATTTTGCGAATGAAAACTAAGTAAGTACTACTTAGTTTATGAGAACTATTATTTGGAATATATATAAAACTACTATTAAATTATTTTATTTTATAAAATTTAATTGTATTTACTATTATATTTTATTTTATTTGTACTATAATATATAATATAATTTTTTACTATTTTATTAAATTAAATTAAATTAGTTTTTTATTTTATTAAATCGGATTAAATTTATTATTATATTTTAATTTAATTTTTTATTTTTTATTATATTTTATTGTATTGTATTTTATTTGTACTATATTATATATTTTTAAATATTTTTAATAAATTTAATTTATTTATTAAATTAAAGTAAATTCTTTAAATTAATTTTATTTAAATTTAATTCAAATTATTTTAATTAAATTAAATTTATTTTATTTTATTAAAAATTTTTATTTTTTTAAATATGTTTTATTTTATAGTTGTGGGTAATATTTATAAATTTTGCAAAGTAAGCAAGTTGTTATATAATATTCTATTATTCGGGGAATATTCATTTTAAAAAGGAATATTAAATGCGGCAACACGTGAATCATTAATGGACCCACAACGTAATTATTGTAGGAATAAGAAAATGACAGAAATATCTTTTTATGAAAATAACGGCGGAAGTTTTACCGTTAACTGGTGAAATAACCAGTGTTAAAAGTAAAGTAATACGTGTGGTTGCATAGTAACACACGGTATTGATTGTTGATGCTTACGTGAGAAGTCACTCAGTTATACTCAATTATTGCTACAGTAATTATTGCATTATATCTCTCATATTATTGATTCAATTATTGTCACTGTATCATCTGCATAATATTTTATATAATTAAATCAATAATGAGACGACAAAGTTATTAATATTATTATTTGCAATATTGACGATGTCTAGAAGTTCTATCAAGGAAAGGTTTGGTCACATAATTGCGCGCCAATAGAGAGAAATCCTTATTGGAAATCCTCCTCTTTCCTGGGAACGACCTAGTTGTTAAATATTGCGAATTATAATAATGATGATAAATGTTGTTAAAAATATTGAAGGAATTTTTATGAAGTATTTGTTGTAAAGTTTGGTGTATTATTTAGACCCCCCATTTACTTATTTTTCAAAAGCTGCTTTCGTGAAAGTTATCTCAATTTTATTATATATATATATATATATATATATATATAAGTATTATATATATATATATGTGTGTGTGTGTGTGTGTGTGTGTGTGTCAAAGAAAAAGGGATGGAGTTGGAAGAAACGTATAAAGAGGGAGTATTATTATTGTGGGGGTGTGATTATACATATATAATGTGTATGTGTGTGTGTGGGTGAGGAATAAAGAAATGGGAGATAAAAAGTGTGTGCATGTGATATGGAAATTGTGTTTGGCTGTGAATGTAATGGTGGAGGAAGAAAAAAAAGTGTTGGTGTTGTATATATTTATATATATATATATATATATATATATATATATATATATATATATATATATTATATAAGTTTTATTTTATTTGATTATAAATAGAATATATTATATTTTATTTAAAGTTTTTGTTTTATTAGAATATTTTTATTGCATAGTGCGGCGTAGTAAAATCAAAATTTTTTTTAAATAAGCCAATTCGTGCCATAGTGAGAAATTCTTGTCGTAAATCTCGTGATTTTCTAATTCAAATTGTATCCGTCTATTCTCCTATAAATAGGATGCTTAGTTAGAATTGAAAATCACACCAAAATCAGAGAATTCTTCTTCTGTAATATTGAGCGTATTTCTTTAGAGTTTTAGAAAGCTTTGAGCGTAGAAAACAGTATAAGTTTTCTTCAAGAATATCCATGTTATACCCGTCCGAATACTCTTATTTTCAATGTAAGGGATGTTATTTTTGTTCAATATTCGCTTGAAATAATATTTTCTTCCATACTTTGTAGTATGTAAGTAATATTATTTCGTTTTAGATTCCAAATTCTATACTCATTTTGTTAAAGTTTTGGCTTCTATACGCCATAAAATTAGTAGAATATCCTTGATATTTGCACTTCATCCAGTATCTTTTTATGAAAATATTATTCTGAGCATTCTTGATAAGTTTTAACTTTTTCATGCCGGCGTACTATTCACGGGTACTATTCACTTGGTTACTATTCACCCGGGGTAATATTCATGACAAAAATTGATTTCTTTTCAGTCCAAATCATTTTTGATATAATATTATTCTTGAATTTTACTCCACAACGCAGTATCATGTTGACAATTTGGACATTATTGAATTCTGGATAAATTAAATTATAAATCTTTAAAATTTATCCTTTACTTTCATTTAATTGAATTCTTATATCATTGTCATCATCCTCATTCTTATATTATTATGAAAGTCATCTTTGGCCCGTAATGCATAGATGGACTTGGTATGATTATGACCAGGGATTATTCGGTATAATCATGACTGTAATATTACAAATGATGTGGTAAACATCCTTATTGGCATGTAGTGCATTGATGGACAGTTGTTGGCATGATCATGACCATTGGTGAAAACACGAATATCCTTGGCATGTACTGCATGGATAATTTGTGGTCGTGATACTAATGAATATCATTAGCCATAGTGCAGGGGTGATTCGATGATGTGGATTATTTATTAAGGTGAGTCTCAGCGATAAAATTGATGATAAATTCTTTTAAATCATAGAAGATAGTAGATATCATGCTTTACTTGACTCTTCTAATGGATTGATGGTTCCGCTGCAGTTAAACTTGATGTTTATTATATTTTATAAGTTTAACACTGTTGAAGGCTAACGATAATTTATTCCGTATTATCTTAGTCATAATGTTTCTTACTGGGCTAGTTGAGCTCACCCTTTTCTTTCATTGTTCTCTTCAGAAAATGAGAATATAACCGGGACTAGTCGGGGAACGGAGTGACGATCCAGATGTTTGCATTAGTAGTCATCACTATTCTGTGAAATAATGTGATAATAAATGTAATGAGGACTTATTTTAAGTTTGAATACCGTCTAGACGACATTATTTGTATTGAAACTCACAACTCATGTTGTATATTTAATGTGAGACCCCAGATTTTATGAATAAAGATTTAATTTTCGAAATATTTGTTTTTAATATTATGGTGTGGATTTGAGATAATGTTATAGTTATGGGTAGTATTTATAAATTTTGCAAAGTATGCAAGTTGTCATATTATATTCGATTGGTGGGGAATATTTTATCGGGGAATATTAGATGCGATGACACAATCATTGGTGGACCCATGAAAGGAATTATTATCGGATTAAGAAAATTGACAAAAATATTTTATGAAAATAACGGTGGAAGTTTTATACGTTTATCTTTGTTGAACTACTCGATTAGTAAAAAATACGATGTCTGGCGTGGTTGCATAGTAGCAAACAGTATTAATTATTGATGCTTACGTGATAAGTCACTCCGTTTTATTGGTATTATTAATGTAATAAAAGCGAAATACTTTTATAAAGTTATTCTATAAATAGAATATATTATATTCTATTATGCATAGTGTCTGCGCATAGTATTTTGCATAGTAAAATCATTTTATATAAAATGAATACTTTTATAAAGTTATCTATTTTATTAGACAATAATTAGAATATATTATATTTTATTATGCATAGTATTTGCATAGTATGCGCATAGTGTTTTGCATAGTAAAATCTTTTTATATAAAACATAATACTTTTATAAAGTTATCTATTTTATTAGACAATAATTAGAATATATTATATTATATTATGCATAGTGTTTGCATAGTGCTGCGTAGTATTTGCATAGTAAAATCTTATATAAAGTTATTAGTTTTATTAGATTATAAATAGAATATATTATATTTTATTTAAAGATTTTGCTTTAAATATGGATAGTCAGATTAAAAGTAAATCAATCTGGACCGTTCATGAGTTAATTCTTATGCAATCCATTCTTCTATAATTAGAAGCTCATTCATTCATTATTTCTTACTGAATTCACTTTGAAACTCTAGAGAGAAAACTATAGAGAGAGTTCTTCTTCTATAATCTTGAGCATATTTTTTAGAGTTTAAGAAAGCTTTGAGCGTAGTACAAGTTTTTTTCGAGTATATCCTCGCCTACTGATTTGAATACTCTTCTTTCAAAGGTAAGGGATATTATTTGTTTGTACACAAAAGGGGTATTATTCTTTTGTATTCATGAAGATGACTTACATTATTCCATTCTTTATTATTATGTTGGAATAACTTTTATACTATCTGCAATCCGCATACATGGTGAAATTCTTCTATTATTCCATTCTTTATTATTATGTTGGAATAACTTTGTTTTATCGCAATCTGCATACATGGTGAAATTCTTCTATTATTAGTTCTTTATTATTCCGCGGAATATCTGCGTCGGTCTTGAATTACACTTTGACTTTGGTTCCATTATTTATTATTCCGTTCTTTATTATTACGTCGAATATCACATGCGTGCATTTACTGTAGGACATGGTTCCATTATTTTATTATTGACGGAATATCACATGCGTAACGTTTCTGTGGGACTTTAGTTCCATTATTTATTATTACATTAGGAATAACATATACATGTCTGATTTATACATGCGCATGGTGAATCATTATGTTATTCCATTCTTTATTATTACTTTGGAATAAATTTGTCTATGTGGATTACCACATGCATGGTGATTGATCCTTTGTATTCATTCCTAATTAAATTGTGGAAATGACTGTATCTCGTGGATTCTGCATGGCGGCGAAAATCCATTTGTAGTTTCATATATTCTATTATACTCGATTGGTTAAAGCTTTGACTTCTATACTCCATGAAATTAGTGGAATATCCTTGATATTTGCGCTTCATCCGATATCTTTTCATGGAAATATTCTTCCGAGCATTCTTGAATTTTACTCTACAAAGCGGTATCATGTTGACAATTTGGGCGTTATCGGTTCTAGATAAATTAATTCTTGAACTTGTTTTATTGAATTCTTATATCATTGTCATCATCCTCATATTTATATTTTGTTGAAAGTCAATCAGTGGCTGTAGTGCATAGATGGACTTGGTATGATTATGACCGAGGATTATTAGGTATAATCATAACCGTAATGTTACAAATGATGTGGAAAAAGTCCTCATTGGCGTGGTGCATTGATGGGCCGCTTTTAGTACGATTATGGCTATGGATTCCCTTTGGTAGTAGTGCGAAGATGAATTGTTTTATGGCATGATCGGGACCGTTGATGAAAACATGATTATCTTTAAGCCGTAGTGCATGGATAATTAAATGGTTGTGATACTTAAAAGAATATCCTTGGTAGTAGTGCGGGGATGTTTCGATGATGTGGATTATTTATTAAGCTGAGTCCCAGCGATAAAAGTGATGAAAAACCTTTTAAATCATAGAAGATAGTAGATTTTATTCTTTACTTGACTCTTCTAATGGATTGCTTGTTCCGCTGCAGTTAAACTTGATGATTATTATATTGTATCAATTTAACACTGTTGAAGGCTAACGATAATTTATTATGCGTTATCTTAGTCATAATATTTCTTACTGGGCTAGTTGAGCTCACCCTTTCTTTCACTGTTCTCTTCAGGAAATGAGAACGTAGCTTGGAATAGTCGGGGAACAGAGTGATGGTCCTAGATGGTGCATTAGTAGTCCTCACTATTCTGTGAAATAGTGTGATAATAATTGTAATGAGGACTCCTTTTGAGTTTGTATACTCTCTAGTAGACAATATTTGTATTCAAACTCACAGTTTATGTTTTGTCGTATTGTACACGACAGTTGTATTATTAAGTTGTATTTGAATTCTGTACCATGTATCTGGTGACTCAAGATGGGTGATGTATACCTAATTTTGGGGGCATCACATTTAAGTTTGTATTTGAATTTTGTACCATGGATTTGGTGACTCAAGATGGGTGATGTATACCTATTTTGGGGGCGTCACAGTTGGTATCAAAGCTTAGGGATATGATCCCTGGCTGAGATGTTAAACAAGAACTAGGAGGGGAGAGACGGGAAATTCCTTCCCTAGTATGACCTACCTAAGTTTATTTGTTATTTAACTGGTTGGTCAGAATATAGGGATAATATGTTGCATGTCAATTAACCCTTGTTTTGTGGCAGTATTTGAAAATGAAATCCGAGAATGTTGAGAATAGCAATGGAGCACAGGAGACCGTTGAGTCACCACAGATCAATACCGAGGATAATGTGCATCGGGAAGGCAATAATCCTCGGAAAACAACAACACTGACCAAATGATGAATGATGGGATGTTCAGAGGCTTTATGCAATTCATGTAACATCGGCGAGAGCAACTCCTGTCCAAAATGCAGGTGGAAACACTGACAACTCTCTGATGGTCACTGCTAAACAGTTCAAGGAGTTGGGACCACCGGAGTTTATTGGAGAGCCAAAACCACTTAAGGCAGAGACGTGAATAAAGTAGATCACCAAGATATTTGATGTCTTGGGATGCTCTGAGGAGCAAAAGGTTCTCTTTGCCATCTTTATGTTGCGAGGAGAGGCAGATTACTGGTGGGAATCGGTAAAGCTTACTCAACCTACCGCATTGAAGATGACTTAGGAGAAGTTCCAAGAACTGTTCAATGATAAGTACTTTCCCGAAAGTATTCATCACATGAAAGAGGTAGAGTTCATTAAACTGGAGCAAAACAACATGACCGTGTCACATACGAAGCCAAGTTTGCCGAGTTATTACGGTTTGTGTCCCACTTAGTTGATAATGAGGAGAGAATGACGCGGATGTTTCTAACAGGTTTGAAACCCGAGATACTCCAATACCTTATATCTCATAAATTGTGTTTGTATTCAGATGTTGTAAATAGGGCTCAGTTATTCGAGCGCGATAACGAGTCGACCCAACCAAGAGAGAACAGCCGACAAAATGATAATACCAGTGGTAGCAGTCATCGAAGCGGTGACAACAAACGTGGAGGGAATCAACATGCCAGAAATGGTAACCATTTCGGTGGTAATCATGTCCAAGATAATAAGAGTGAAAAGACGTCAACAATGATAGAAAGACGTCAGCACCAGCACCCATTGTTAAGGAAGGGAGAACGACCACCTATCATATGCTTCAAATGCGGAGGGGAGGGACACATCAGTCCAAACTGCACGATGCAGTCCAAAGAGTGTTACAATTGTGGAAGAGAGGATCACCTAGCCTAATTTTGTCGTAACACCAAATGTCGTCCCAGACAAGTCAAAACCAGTAGTTCAAGGGAGAGCGTTTGTCATGACCTCCCAGAAATCAAGGAAACCAAACGAGGTCATCACGGATAAGCTTATCATAAACTCTAGCGTGAATGATATTTCTATTGTTAATAAATTTCCTGATGTATTCCCTGAAGAACTTCCTGGCCTACCCTTAGAGCGTAAAATTGAATTTTGTATCGACCTTCAACCCGGTACAAAACCCATTTCCAAAGCCCCATATCGAATGGCTCCTATTGAACTTCAGGAGTTAAAGACCCAACTGCAGGAATTATTAGACATTGGCTTTATTCATCCTAGTACGTCTCCTTGGGGTGCTCCTATTCTATTCGTGAAGAAGAAAGATGGTAGTATGCAACTTTGTATTGATTATCGGGAGTTGAATCATGTCACCATCAAAAATAGGTACCCGTTTCCACGCATTGATGACATGTTTGACCAGTTGCAAGGAGCCAAATTCTTTTCAAAGACCGATCTTCATTTCGGATATCATCAGTTAAAGATTAAAACTGATGACATTCCAAAGACGGCTTTCAAAACTCTGTACGAGCATTACGAATTCCTAGTCATGTCCTTTGGATTGACTAATGCTCTTGTTGCCTTCATGGATATGATCAACCGAGTATTCAAGGAATATTTGGATCACTTTGTGGTCGTCTTTATTGATGACATCCTCATTTACTCCAAAAGCCGTGAAGATCATGAGTAACACTTGAGGGTGATACTTCAAAAGCTTCGTGAAAATAAGCTTTATGCCAAGTTGAAAAAATGCGAGTTCTGGCTTGAGAAAGTTACATTCCTTGGGCACGTGATATCAAATTATGGAATATCTGTTGACCCGAAAAAGATTGAAGCAATTCAAAGTCGAAGAGCAACCTAAAGTCGATGGATAAAATCGTAGCTTTCTTGGCTTAGCTGGTTATTATCAAAGATTCGTGGAAGGATTTTCTCGAATTCCTACTCCATTAACTCAGCTAACTTGAAAAGATACAAATTTCGGTTGGAGAGAAGAATGTGAGAAGAGTTTTCAAGAACTTAAGAGGAGACTCATTTCAGCACCTGTTCTGACATTACCATCTGGCTCGGAGGGATTTGTCTTCTACAGTGATTCTTCAGCCAATGGTTTAGGATGTGTTCTCATGCAACATGGGAAAGTCATAGCCTATGCCTCTCGACAACTCAAAGAATATGAGAGAAATTATCCTACTCAAGATCTAGAGTTGGCAGCAGTCATTTTTTCACTAAAGATCTGGAGGCTTTACCTATATGGAGAGAATGTGGAGATCTATACGGATCATAAAAGCCTCAAATATTTCTTCACTCAAAAGGAACTCAACATACAGCAACGACGTTGGCTCGAACTGTTGAAAGATTATGATCATATCATTCAATACCATCCTAGAAAAGCGAACGTGGTAGCTGACGCATTGAGTAGAAGATCATATGCGGGTACGAGTGCTATATTGTCAATGCAAAGGCCCATTTTATATGACTTGCAAAGGATGGAGATAGAGTTAAAAACTCTAGGGACCCATGTGATGATGGAGAATATACGAGTAGAACTTAATTTAATTGATAAAGCTAAAGCTGCTCAAGCTACAGACCTGGAGCTGATGCGTATGAGGAAGAAAGTGCAAAAAGGTGCTATCCTGGAAGCAAGAATCAATGAAGAAGGAATACTTAGAGTCAACTCCAGACTATGTGTTCCTAACGACCCTGATTTAAAGTATAAAATCATGATGGAGGCGCACAACACACCATTTGCAATCCATCCTAGGAGTACCAAAATGTATTGTGATCTTCGACATACATTTTGGTGGAGCAATATGAAGAGAGAGATCATGGAGTTTATCTCAAGGTGTTTAACTTGTCAAGGTGTCAAGGCGGAGCATCAATTGCCAAAAGGTCCATTGCAACCACTTGAAATTCCAGAATAGAAGTGGGATCACATTACCATGGATTTTGTTACTGGTCTTCCCAAGGTTTCTCAAGGCATAGATGCAATTTGGGTCAATTTGGGACATTGTTGATAGATTAACCAAGTCTGCTCATTTCTTACCTATGAGAGAAACTTATACACTTGAACGTCTTGCTCGTATGTACATAAACGAGATTGTAAGATTGCATGGTATGCTAGTATCCATAGTTTCTGATCGAGACCCAAGATTCAATTTAAGATTTTGGGTTAGTTTACAAAAATCTATGGGCACGGATTTACGATTTAGTTCGGCTTATCATCCTCAAATAGACGGATAGTCAGAAATGACTATTTAAACTCTTGAATATCTATTAAGACTCTATGTCCTTGACTTCAAGGGTAGTTGGGACAAGTTCTTGCCATTAATGGAGTTTTCCTACAACAATAGTTATCAAGCAAGTATTGGCATGACTCAAATATGTAAGACCCGAACCACATTTGTAAGACCCCAACTTTTTAATGAATAAAATCAAATTTCCTTTATTTATTATTGTGAATAATAAGGTATTAATTTGATATAATACTTTGGTTATGGGTGAAATATGCAAATTTTCAAAATAAGCAAGTGGTTATATAATATTCATTGTTGTCGGGGAATATTCATTTGGTCGTGGAATATTCTTTACATCGGGGGAATATTAAATGCGACGATGTAGCTGTTTATTTGTAGGCCCCATAACGGATAAGCTGTCGGATGAAGAAAATGACAAAATTGAATAACTTGGCGTAGTTATTCTGAATTAACATTATTGGAATACAGGTGGTTAAAATCTGATGTCTGGCGTTGTTGCCGCGATGCACACGGTATTGCATGCATATTGTTGAATTATTGATCCTTACGTGAAAAGGCCTTTCGATAATTATCACGATGAATTCTTGTTCAATATTTTATTTTATTGATTCATAATTGCTACGTTGATATTTATATTATTGTTGTTTCAATAATTGTCACTTTGCACATCATCTCCATTATCGGATCAATAATTCATATTATTTGGAATAATATTATTAGATAGCATTATTGGCAATGTCTAGAAAGTTACATCGAGGAGAGGTTTGGTCACCTAATTGCTTGCCAAAGATGAGGAGAAATCCTTATCGGAAAACCCCTCTTTCACAGGAGCTGCTGATTGTCATTATTGTGATTACGTAATATTATTTGTGAATAATTAATTATTGATTTATATGATAAGGAAATATTTATTTTATGTGGATATAAATGATGGATTTATTTATGTGGTTATAAATGAAGGAATTAATGTTGAGGTGTTTTATCGATATTTTGTCGGATTGGAGGTATTAAAAATCAAACCGGTGGTTTTTGAGATATATTGCGGAGTTATAATTTTTAATCAAATAGTTGGATCGTTGTGATTTTTGGATATGTTATACATATATAAGTTGAGTATATGTCCACAAATTTTGAGCCGTTAAAAATGAGCGTATGATTTGTTATGAATTTTAAGAGGTGGTGATTAGAAAATTAGGTTATAAATGATTTTGGTGGAAAATTCTAGAATTGGTGGGCCCCACTTTTGGTTGGTGAAAATGTCTTTGAGATTTTTATTCAAATGTGGTGGGTGGGAATAATAGCAGTAAAGCCATCGGGTTGCGAGTTAAATGCCTTGACGTCTTAACATTTTCCTATAAATAGAGGGCTAAGTTAGAATTGAAAATCACACGAAAACAGTTTTTTCTCTTTCTCTCTCTAGATTATTGAGTGTATTTTGTGAGTATTTAGATACTTTGTGAGTTTACTATTCATCGATTGCAAGTTTCCTTGACCTTTATCTGAATATTCCAATCGAAATCTTGATATTTTGAGGTAAGGGGTGTTATATTCTTCTTAAAATGATATTTTCTTCAATATCATTATCTTAGAAATGTTGGTATGAACTTTTTATCAAATTTGGAACTTTTTGTGTCGGGGTTACTATTCACGTATCTGATCTTATTCACATATCGACCTTATTCACGAATATGGTACTATTCATGAAAATGAAATTTTCTTCTTTTTGTCCAAGTTGTCTATTATAGTTCTTATCTTTGATTGTATCCATGTTTTGATCATTATTTTTTGAATTACGCTTCAAAATTGGTTATTTGAGAATATTATTGAACTTGGATAAAGCGTAATCTGAATCCTTAGTATTTGATCTTTTATCTCATTTGGATTCGTTTTCTTTAAAATATTTTTCATCATCCTCGGTCCTAAATGATGATACAAATGAATATCTTTGGCTGTAGTGCAAAGATGAATGATTACCTAATGAATATCTTTGGCCGTAGTGCAAAGATGAGCAGTGTTGAGATGAACATGACCAATTGGTGATACAAATGAATATCTTTGGCTGTATGGTGCAAAGATGAATATTTGATTCAAGATGTATATTGATTGATGTTACTGAGGATAAAATATTGATGATGGACTTTTAAATCTTAGAAGATAGTAGAATTCTTTCTCTTGACTCTTAAATGGATTGTTGTTCATTGCGATTGTTGATCTAAAACTTGTTATCTATTATATTTTATCAGATTTTTTACTGTTGAAGACTAACGATAATTTGTTGTATATTATCTTAGTCATATATTCTTCTTGGGCTAGTTGAGCTCACCCTTTTCCTTTTTGTTCCATTTTTCTCGGGAGGTGAGAACATAGCGAGGAACTAGTCGGGTGCGGAGTGATGGTTCTAGAAAGATGTTTTAGCGAGTCCTCACTATTTACGTAAAATAGTGTTTGAATAATTGTAATGAGGACTTCTTTTGAGTTTGTATACTCTCTAGTATACAATATTTGTATTCAAACTTACGATATAGGCGTTGTAAATATTACGCACGACAATTATATTCTTGAAGTTGTATTTGTTTTTTATTACCATGTATTTGGCGACTTCGAGAATGGGTGATGTATACCTATTTTGGGGGGCGTCACGATTGGTATCAAAGCTTAGGGATATGATCCTGGTGAGATGTGAGACAAGAACTAGGAGGAGAGGCGGGGAATTCCTTAGCTAGTATGACCTACTAAGTTTATTTGGTATTTAATTGGTCGGTCGAATATAGGGATAATATGTTGCATGACAATTAACCCTTGTTTTATGGCAGTATTTAAGAATGGCAGCTGAGAACATTAATAATGGAGTGAATTAGACCGTGGAGACACCTTTGATCACCACCTAGGGGAGCGTGCACTGCGGGAAGGCAATATTCCTCCTGTAAACAACATTCTGAGACAAATGATGAATGATGGGATGTTTAGAAGCTTTTTGCGGTTTATGCAAAACCCAGACGAGGGAGACTTCGTGCACAAAATCGGGTGGAAATGCTAGCAATGCGCGACTTATTACAACCAAGCGATTCAAAGTTGGGACCACGAATTTTAGGAAAGCGGATCCGATCAAAGGCGGAAGCGTGGGTCAAAAAATTACCAAGATATTAGATGTCTTGGGATGCGGAGGAGGAGCGAAGGTTCCATTAGCCACCTTTATGTTCAGCGGTGAAAGCGGACTACTTGGTGGAGTCATGAAGCGTACCCGACCGGTACTTTTTCGGCATGTCTTGGGAAACATTTGAAAAACTATTCAATGACAAGTACTTTCACGAAAGTATTAAATCATATGAAGGAGGTGGAGTTTATCGATTTGGAACAAAACAACATGGCGGTGTCCCGATGCGAGGCGAAGTTTGCGAGTTATCGAGTTTTGCACCTCATTTGGTCGAAAATGAGGAATGAATAGCGAGGATGTTTACGAGAGGTCTAAAGCTAGAGATTGACAATATCTTATATCTCATAAATTTGCTTTATATTAGGATGTTGTAAGCAGGGCTCAATTATTAGGCGAGATAATGAGTATGTTCAACCGAGGGAACCTGACCGAGTCATCATCTGGCGGCGGTCATCGAGAAGAAGTAATGACAACCGAGGGAAGAAAAGCATTGGGACAAAAGCGGTAACCACTCTGGTGGTAATCGTGGCCGTGATAATAGAAGGAGGCGAGTCGGGAGGAGATTTCAAAAGGAGAAGGTACAACAATGATAAGTGAAGGCGTCGGCACCAACATCTACTATTTCTAGGGGAGGAGAAGCGAGCCTTGGATCGTTTTATTACAAATCTTGGGAAAAGGGACACATCATTGAAAACGCCCACAACAATCCAAGGTGTGTTATAAGCGTGGAAAGGAAGGTCATATAGCTAGAGATTGTCTAGTCATGAAACCAAGTTCAATGAGGGATGGTGACTCAAAAGGTTGTCCGGACAAGTTAAAATCGGTGGTTCTGGAAGGCGTTTGTAAATGGCGCACAAAATCGCGAGGAACCCAATGAGGTGATCACGGGTAAGCTAATCATAAACTCTTGCGAAGTTTATACCTTATTAGATACTGGTTCTACCCATTCTTTTATCTCTCCTGCTTGTGCTCAACGTTTAAACTTGACTCCGGAGAAATTAGACTTTGACTTATCTGTTGAGACTCCGTTAGGAGAAACTTTTATTACATCTACTATTTTTAAATCTTGCATGATTCAATTCGGTACCATCACATTACACTGTGACCTTATTTCATTGAAAATTCTTTCATTTGATGTGATTTTGAGGGATTGATTGGTTAACCACGCATCATGCTAAAATTGATTGTTTTAAATAAGGTTGTTAGTTTTCATATTCTAACCAACCTATTATGCGAATTCAAACAACCAAACCATTAAAGTCAATCAACTTTGTCATATCAAGCCATAAAGCTATTCGTTTATTGAAAAATGGATGTCAAGCTTTCTTAGCCCATGTCACGGACTTGAACAAAAACACATCAGATTTGAATAATATTTCCGTTGTTAGTGAATTTCCTAATGTATTTCCTGAAGAACTTCCGGTCTACCTCCGAGCGTGAAGTTGAATTCTTCATTGACCTTGAACACAGTACAAAGCCCATTTCTAAAACCCCATATCGAATGGCTCTATTAAACTTGAGGAGTTAAAGGTTCAACTATGAGGAGTTGTTGGACATCGGTTTTATTCATCCTAATACATCTCCTTGGGGTGCTCTGTGTTTATTAAGTAAAGAAGAAAAGGCGGGGAGTATGCGACTTTATATCGACTACTGAGAATTGAATCATGTCACTATCAAGAATAGGTATCCGCTTACCTCGCATTGATGACTATTTGACCCGATTGCAAGGAGCACAATTCTTTTCAAAGATCGATCTTCATTTTGGATATCATCGGTTTGAGATTAAAAGCGAGGATATTCAAAAGGCGCCTTGAGAACTCGATGCGGGCATTACGAATTCTTAGTCATGTCTTTTGGATTGACTAATGCTCCTATTTGCTTTCATGGATATGATGAACCGTGTATTCAAGGAATATTTGGATCGATTCGTTGTTGTCTTTATTGATGACATCCTCATCTATTCCAAAAGCCGTGAAGATCATGAGCGCCATTTGAAGGCTGGTACTACTGAAGGCTTTGCGATAACAAGCTATATGTCAAAATTGAAGAAATCGAGTTACGGCTTGAGGAAGTAGCATTCCTTGGGCATGTGGTGTCAAAACATGGAGTATCTGTCGACCCGTGAAGATTGAAGCCATACAAAGTTGGGAGAAACCAAAGTCGGTGGCCAAAAAATGCGTAACTTTACGGGCTTAGTTGGTTATTATCGGAGATTAGTGGAAGGATTTTCTCGAATTGCTACTCCGTTAACTCAGCTGACTCGTAAAGATATAAAACTATGTTGGAGCGAGAATTGTGAGAAGAGTTTTCAAGAACTCAAGATGAGACTCATTTCGGCACCTATTTTGACAATACCATCTGGTTCGGATGAATTTGTTATCTACAGCGATACTTTAGGCAAAGGGTTAGGATGTGTTCTCATGCAATATGGGAAAGTCATAGCCTATGCCTCATGACAACTCAAAGAATATGAGAGGAATTATCTTACTCATGATTTGGAGTTAGCGGCGATCGTTTTTTTATGTTGAAGATATGGAACACTACTGTATGGGGAGAAAGTGGAGATCTATCTGAGATCATAAAAGCCTCAAATATTTCTTCACCCAAAGGAACTCAACATGCGGCAACGACGTTGGCTCGAAATTTCTTTGAAAGATTACGATCATACCATCCAATATCATCACTGGAAAAGCGAGCGTAGTAGTGGCGCATTGAGTAGAAGATCATATGCGAATGCGAGTGCAATGTTGTTAACACAAAAGTCCATTTTGTATGACTTGCAAAGGATGGAGATAGAGATGAAGGCTCCAGTACCCATGCGATGATATCAAACATCTGAGTAGAACCAGACTTTAATCGATAAAGTTAAAAGCTGCGAGCTACGGACATGGAGTAGATGCGTATGAAGAAGAAAGTGCAAGAAGGTGTTCTTCCGAGCGAGCAAGAATCGATGAAGAAGGAATACTTGAGTCGACTCCGGACTTTGTGTTCCTAACGATTACGACTTGAAGCATAGAATCATGATGGAGGCACACAACACACCGTTTGCGCAATCCATCATACCAAAATGTATCATGATCTTGACATACATTTTGGTGGAGCAATATGAAAAGAGAGATCGCGGAGTTTATCTCGAGGTTTTTAACTTGTCAACGTGTAAAGGCGTAGAGCATCAAATGCCAAAGGGTCCATTACAACCACTTTGAGATTTCAAAATGGAAGTGGGAACACATTCTTATGGATTTAGTTCTGGGTCTTCCCAAGGTTTCTCAAGGCATAGATGCGATTTGGGTTATTGTTGATAGATTAACTAAATCTGCTCATTTCTTGCCTATCTGAGAGACTTATTCCTTGAGCGTCTTTCTAGTATATCGTGAATGAGATTATGAGATTGCATGGCATGCCGAAGATCCATAGTTTCGATCGTGACCCAAGATTCACTTCACGATTTTGGGTTAGCTTGCGAGAAAATTATGAGCGCGGATTCTGATTGATTCGGCATACCATCCTCAAAGCAGACGGATAATTAGAGAGGACTATTCAAACTCTTGAAGATCTATTAAGACTCTGTGTCCTAAATCTCAAAGGGAGTTGGGATAAGTACCTACCATTGGTGGAATTCTCCTACAACAACGATTATATCGGTGAAGCATAGGTGTGGCTCCATTCGGCGTTGTATGGAAGAAAATGTCGTTCTCCAGTATATGCTGGGACGAGGTGGGTGAAGCAACATTATTGGGACCAGAGTTGGTATGCACGACTACAGAAAAGATCCAAACGATTCGACAACGTATACAAACGGCACATGATCGACAAAAGAGTTATGCGCATCTTCATCGGAAGGACGTGGAATTTAATATTGGGGATAATGTATTGTTACGTGTTGCACCATGGAAGGGAGTTACAAGATTTGGAAAGAGAGGAAAGCTCAATCCAAGATTTTTTGGTCCATTTAAGATTCTTGACCGAATAGGAAATGTGGCCTATAGACTCGCATTACCTCCAAGTATGTCTCGTGTTCATAATGTTTTTCACATATCTATGCTTCGTAAATATGTTAAAAACCGGAACCACATTATTGAGTTAGAACCGGATGAGATAGATGAAGATTTAACGTCACGAGGAGGTACTGTTAAGATCTTGGATAGGAAAAGAGCATGTCCCTACATGCGAAGGTTATACCACAAGTTAAGGTTTTGTCGAAACCATGCTATTGAAGAGATGACCTGGGAGTTGGAATCATAAATTAAAGCGAGGTATCCTCACCTTTTCAAAACACCAGGTACGTACGTCAATTTCGAGGACGAAATTTCATAAGGAGGGGAGGTTGTAAGACCCCAACTTTTTAATGAATAAAATCAAATTTCCTTTATTTATTATTGTGAATAATAAGGTATTAATTTGATATAATACTTTGGTTATGGGTGAAATTTGCAAATTTTCAAAATAAGCAAGTGGTTATGTAATATTCATTGTTGTTGGGGAATATTCGTTTGGTCGTGGAATATTCTTTCTGTCGGGGAATATTCGTACGACGGTGCAGCTATTTGTGGGCCCCATAACGGATAACTGTCGGATGAAGAAAACGACAAAATTGAATAACGGCGTAGTTGTTACCGTTAACACTGTTGGAATACCCGGTGGTTAAAATACGATGTCTGAGTTGTTGCCGCGATAGAACACGCGGTATTACGATGCATGTTGTTGAATTATTGATCCTTACGTAAGAAGGCACTACTCAATAATTGTCACAGTAGTTGTAATAACTCGAGATTTTCTATATAAAATAAATAAGAAATTTTGGGTATAAATTTTTTTTTTTATTTAATGACGAGACTAAGTGTCAAGTAAAGTGAACGATAAATGCGAATACATTTATCACTTGAAAAATTAGAAATAATTTTGGAATTATTAATTACCACAAATTATATGGTAATAAATTTACGTAATAGAAATGTTTTTATTAATTATTTTCCATGATAACATGATTGGAAATAATATATGATGTGATAATTAGATTTATATAATAAATATTTTATTATATGAATTGTTCGAATATTTAAGTTAATTATTTTAACTTGATTATTGATGATGTGTCTGAAGAATAAGTCGGACATGAGATCGAAACCACAGATTGGGATTGTGATCAAGAGATGAGAATAATAATATTATATTATTTTACTGATTACCATAATTATGTCTTTTTGGGTATATGCGAACGAGATAATATTGAAGCGATGACGGTCAATTAGGTCATAGGATATTACCGTCTTTGTGAAACCCTAATTATTAAACTTCGGTTATGGGATATTTACGAGTAGTATTTGTGTATATGAAGTTCTTGTGAATAAGAATATCGGTAATTAGAAGAAACCCAATTATCGTTGTGCGTCGATAATTAGGACAAACCCTAATTATTATAACCTAACCGGTTGAAATTAGAAAACTAGTAATGACCGTGTTAGTAACATACAGATAATTAAAGAACCACTAATGGTCAATTAGAAACCCTAATTGATGACGTTGAGAAACCCTAATTTTAATTCACGGGGTTTTAATTTCGATATTCTTGTATAAGTGTTTTAATTTACGAAAGGATAGAAGTTAATTGGTAAATTATAAGAATTAAATCTAGTGATTAAATATTACATTTAATTGCCTTGTACAAGATTGCCCATACACTCTTAAACAAAGCCCAACCATCACCCATAACAAATCAGAAGCAATAATCAAGAATTTTTGGCAAAAAGGGTATAAGAACACTAAACCTAGAAATCCTTTGATTCGATGTTATTTGATGCAATTGATTGTTTAAAGTTGTGTAATAGAATGTTAATTGATGATATGGGTTGATAAATCAAAGACCCATAACATCAAAGTGCACGAATTTGAAGATTTAAGCAAGTTGGAAAACCGCAAGATTACATTTTTTTTTTTCACCAAATGTCAGAGGCCATAACTCTTTGCTCGATCATGAGTTTTGTTCTTCAAAAGTTGTTATGTGTAGCCTGATATGTGGTTTTTAATCTGCAAAAAGAATCAAGTCCATATCATGTATAGATTAGAAGTTATAGATGGTCAAACATGGTTGTGGATCATGATAAACATGTTTTTAGGCGATCAGTAATGGGGGCATTCTCGTCCACTTTGTGTGCTTTAAAAGGTCTGGGATTTTGGTATGTTATAGTACATCGAATAAGCTTTCCATAGACTCAAAAAGCGGACTAAATCCGATATCGGAGGAGAGAGTTATGACATTTCAAAGTAGTAGTGTCAAAACTTCCCAACAAGTGCGGTGCAGATCCATTTGAAGCGGAATTTACGGGCTGATGTGTTGAATTTGGAAATGGTCAAAGAATAAAAGTTGTAGCCCCAGAAGTTAGCTTGGCGTGGGCTCAAGAATCGCTCAAAAATGTTTTAAAATGAAAGAGTTATGGTTGTTTTAGCGAAAGAGGATAAAAAGCTGAAACGAGATTGAAAAGCTGTTATAAGCGTCCACTTTTGGCGACTTTTTTGGGCTACCTAATGAACCCGAATTGGGTAATTAAGTATTTTTTTCAAAATAGTCTTATATACCATGTATAACATATCCAAAAATCAGATTAATCGAAGTTATGAGCAATGCGTTAGAAAATCATAAAGTGAGCTATTGAAAAAATTAGTATAAACCAAGTCCCACATCGACTAAATTGAGAACTTCACCATTTTCTAAACCTATAAATAGAAGGGCTTGGCCTTTGTTTCATTCACCAACAATAAGGCCTCAATTTTTGAGAAAGGCTTTGTTGTGGGAGAACTTTTTATAAAGATCTCCTTAGTTAAATTTTTGGCGTGGAAGTGCGTATTCGATCATGGAATTAAGTATTTAAAGGTATGTTTCTTATTTAATTTTTGTAATGTTATTATTTTTAATTGTTAGTTATAGTTTGAATTTTTGAAGTTTAGTTAGTGTTGTTAATAAACTAGTTAGTTTACTATGTTTATTTTAGCTTGGAATTGATTATGTAAATGAGTTATTTGTGATGACTTTTAATATTTTGTGATGAATGTCATTAATTAATAATTATTAATGATATTAAAGTTATTTAATGATTATATTAAATAATTTAGTTTAAAAATGATTTTAATATTATAAAATCATTTTAAATGAAAATAAGATATTTAAAAATATTTTAAGTTATAAAATATAACTTTTAATATTTAAATGATAATTTCATTAATAATTAAATATTAATGATATTAAGATAATATTAATGATATTTAGTTTATTTAATGATTAATATTAAATAAATAGTTTAAAATGGTTTTACTTATTTAAAAACCATTTAAAGAGGATATTAAAGATTTAAAAATATTTTAAGTTATAATTAATGACTTTTAATATTTGGATAAATAGTACATTAATATTTAAATATTAATGGTAATTATTTAGGTAATATAAATGTTTTAAAATAGTTTGAGTTATTATAAATAACTTTTATATTTTAGTGATGGTTTCATTAATAGTTTAGTATTAATTAAACTATTAATGATAATGGAATTGTTTAATGTTTAAATCATTTAATTATGATTAGATATTTGAAAGTTATAATGCCCACCAAACTAGTGACTTGAGAACCGAATTATGAAGTTACGAATTTGAAGAAGAACACCTATAATAACGATTATATCACTATAGGCCCTTTAGTAATGATTTGAATTATTTTAAATTTTTCAATTTACGGAAATTGCGAAAATGATTAAAAATAAGATATGCGATATTTACGAGATGTTGAGGTATAGAATAAGAATCTTAGACTCAATATTTACAGATAAAAAAAATTGTCGATCACGGCAAAAAATGTCGAGACCTTATAAAAAGAAAGAAAAGACTCTTTGTAAGAGCATGGATGAGTTATTTGAAAAATGTATAAAAATATTTCAAGTATAGAATATAAACTAAAAGTATGATCCTTTGTGATTATGTGATTAGACTATGTCTTTGTTGTAATAGGCAGGTACTATGTGTTAAGATATATTGTTCTAATCGAGCGAATGATCGATTATTGATAGGTTGTGATAAAGAGATAAAATCTAAGTTGAGATTTGTAATCGTGAATCGGTAAGTATCTTACCTTTGCATTTCCTTTATCTCGATGGACATGAGTAAGAAGTTTGAATTATTCTATCCTGTCATGATTATGTACTCTTTGATTATCGACATGTTAGCTCGGATATATATTACATTCATTGATTTCTATAAATGGTTATCTGAAGTGTCCCCACTGGATAATCATAACATTTATTCACATGTTGATACACCTTTGTCAATTACCCGTATATATATGTTGAATTACATATTATTGTTGAGCAAGATTAAAACCTTGGGGTTTGGAACCCGAGCATGTATGAACATCCCTATATGGGAGGATTTTTTTGCAAGTGGATAGAGTGAGCGATGAATTTACGTTCAAGTTATGTAGTATTGATCAATCTGAGGATACAATGAACTGATCACCCTCCGTGCCTAGTAAGTTATGACGGTTTGAGGATAGAATTCCGCTAAACCTTTTGAAAATGAAAAGAATGTTCATAGTATGTTTCTTAAACCTATTCAAGGGTAGAGCGAGAGCCAAATTTAAAGAATTTGAAAGAGAGTTGTTATGTAAATTTTTATCGATCTGATTACTTCACAACTTTCAATTACGTTGTAGAAGTGTTATGTAAAGAGAATACTTATATTCTTTACGACTTATATATAATTGCTATTACTTCTTTGGGCACTTAAATGCTCATCCTTGCTTAAATTAAATGTTTTCGATTATGTATATGAGCAACACGAAGGCTCGAACACGAACAAAGGAAAAGGAAAATGATCGAATAAGTGTGTATTATGAGTTAATGGTTATAGTTGTATTGGTATCTATTCAAGTATTGTAAGGAATGTATTTGAAGGTCACGTGCACAGGGAAGTAAACTTTGATGTATGTAAATTAAGTTCAAATATATTATTATTTAGTATTATTCACAAAAGAAATGGTATCGTGGAGAACCGAGTTCGGGTTTCAAGTACCTGGATTTGGGGTCGTCACAGTAGTTACTTTTTAATATTTTATTTTATTGATTCAATAATTGCTACGTTGATATTTATATTATTGTTGTTTCAATAATTGTCACTGCACATCATCTCCATTATCAGATCAATAATTCATATTATTTGGAATAATATTATTAGATAGCATTATTGGCAATGTCTAGAAAGTTACATCGAGGAGAGGTTTGGTCACCTAATTGTGCGCCATGAGAGAAATCCTTATCGAAGCTCCCTCTTTCACAGGAGCCGCTAGTTGTCATTATTGTGATTTTGTAATATTATTTGTGAATAATTAATTATTGATTTATATGATAAGGAAATATTTATTTTATGTGGATATAAATGATGGATTTATTTATGTAGTTATAAATGAAGGAATTAATGTTGAGGTGTTTTATCAAGTATTTTGTCGGATTGGAGGTATTAAAATCAAACCAATGGTTTTTAGAGATATATTAGGAGTTATAATTTTTAATCCGAATAGTTGGATCGTTGTGATTTTTGGATATGTTATACATATATAAGTTGAGTATATGTCCACAAATTTTGAACCGTTAAAATGAGCGTTATGATTTGTTATGAATTTTAAGAGGTGGTGATTTGAAAATTAGGTTATAAATAATTTTGTGGAAAATTCTAGAATTGGTGGGCCCCACTTTTGGTTGGTGAAAATGTCTTTGAGATTTTTATTCAAATGTGGTGGGTGGGAATAATAGCAGTAAAGCCATCGAGGTTGAGGAGTTAAGTGCCTTGGCGTCTAACATTTTCCTATAAATAGATGGCTAAGTTAGAATTGAAAATCACACCGTAAACAAGTTTTCTCTCTTTCTCTCTAGATTATTGAGTGTATTTTGTGAGTATTTAGATACTTTGTGAGTTTCTATTAATCGATTGCAAGTTTCCTTGACCTTATCTTAGATATTCCGATCGAAATCTTGATATTTTGAGGTAAGGGTGTTATATTCTTCTTAAAATGATATTTTCTTCAATATCATTATAATTAAAATGTTGGTATGAACTTTTTATCAAATTTGGAACTTTTTGTGTGGGGGTTACTATTCACGTTATACGGCCTTATTCACGAATCTGACCTTATTCACTAAAAATTAAATTTTCTTCTTTTTGTCTAAGTTGTCCATTATGGTTACTATCTTTGATTGTATCCATGTTTTGATCATTATTTTTGAATTACCTTCAAAATTGGTTATTTCGAATATTATTATTGAACTTGGATAAACTGTAATCACGAATCCTTAGTATTTGATCTTTTATCTCACTTTGGATTCGTTTTTCTTTAAAATATTTTCATCATCCTCGGTCTAAATGATGATACAAATGAATATCTTTGGCTGTAGTGCAAAGATGAATGATTACCTAACGAATATCTTTGGCCGTAGTGCAAAGATGAGCAGTGTTGAGATGAACATGACCAACCCGGGTGATATAAATGAATATCTTTGGCACATAGTTCAAAGATGAATATTTGATTCAAGATGTATATTGATTGATGTTAAAGGGATAAAATATTGATGATGGACTTTTAAATCTTAGAAGATAGTAGAATTCTTTCTCTTTGACTCTTCTAATGGATTCTTTGTTCATTGCAGTTGTTGATCTAAAACTTGTTGTCTATTATATTTTATCAGATTTTTCCCTGTTGAAGACTAACGATAATTTGTTGTATATTATCTTAGTCATAGTATTCTTTACTGGGCTAGTTGAGCTCACCATTTTCCTTTTTGTTCCATTTTTCTCAAGAAGTGAGAACATAGCAGGAACTAGTCGGGGTACGGAGTGATGGTTCTAGAAAGATGTTTTAGTAGTCCTCACTATTTCTGTAAAAATAGTGTTTGAATAATTTTAATGAGGACTCCTTTTGAGTTTGTATACTCTCTAGTATACAATATTTGTATTCAAACTTACAGTATAGGCGTTGTCGTATTCTGCACGACAATTATATTACTGAAGTTGTATTAGTTTTTGTACCATGTATTTGGCGTCTCAGAATGGGTGATGTATACCTATTTTGGGGGCGTCACAACATTATTGAGTTGGAACCAGATGAAATAATGGAAGATTTAACATATGAAGAGTTTCTTGTTATAATCTTGGATAAGAAAGAACATATTTTACGCTCCAAGGTTATACCTCAAGTCAAAGTTTTGTGGAAAAATCACGATGTTGAGGAAATGACCTGGTAGTTAGAATCTGAAATGAGATCAAGGTATCCTCACCTATTCGTCATGCCAGGTATGTACCCTAATTTCGAGGGCAAAATTTCATAAGAAGGGAGGTTGTAAGACCCCATGTTTTATGAATAAAGATAAATTTTTCTATAAATATCATTTTTGAATATTAAGGTTTGAATTTGTTATAATGTTATAGTTGTGGGTAATATTTATAAATTTTGCAACGTAAGCAAGTTGTTATATAATATTCGGTTGGTCGGGGAATATTCGTTTTAACAGGGAATATTCGATGCGGCCAACAAATCATTAATGGACCCCATAACGTAATTATTATTGTGGAATGAGAAAGCAGCGAAATATCTTTTTATGAAAATAACAGCGAAAGTTTTATCATTTACTGTTGAAATAATCGGTGTTAAAAGTACAGTAATACGCGTGGTTACATAGTAACACACATTATTAATTATTGATGCTTACATGAGAAGTCATTAAGTTATACTAAATTATTGCTACAGTAATTGTTGCATCATATCTCTCATATTATTGATTCAATTATTGTGTGACGCCCCCAAAATTAGGTATACATCACCCATCTTGAGTCGCCAGATACATGGTATAGAATTCAAATACAACTTAATAATATAAGCGTAAGTGTAAAATATGACAAAACATAAATCGTGAGTTTGAATACAAATATTGTCTCTTAGAGAGTATACAAACTCAAAAGGAGTCCTCATTACAATTATTATCACACTATTTCATAGAATAGTGAGGACTACTAATGCACCATCTAGGACCATCACTCCGTTTCCTGACTCGTCCCATCTATATTCTCATTTCCTAAAGAGAACAGTGAAAGAAAGGGTGAGCTCAACTAGCCTAGTAAGAAATATTATGACTAAGATAATGCAGAATAAATTATCATTAGCCTTAAACAGTGTTAAACTGATACAATATAACAAACATAAAGTTTAATTGCGGTGAACAAGCGATCCATTAAAAGAGTCAAGTAGAAATAAAATCTACTATCTTTTATGATTTAAAAGGTTTTCATCACTTTTATCGCTTAGACTCGACAATAAATAATCCACATCATCGAATCATCCACGAACTACGAATAAGGATATTATTTAGTATCCACGACCACGAATTATCCATACACTCACGGGCCAAAGATAATCATGTTTTTATCAACGGTCTGATCATGCCATAAAACAATTCATCTTTACCCTTGGTCAAGAGAATCCATAGCCATAATCATACCAAAAGCGTCCATCAATGCACTACAGGCCAATGAGGGCTTTTTTCCACATCATTTGTAACATTACGGTCATTATTATACCGAATAATCCTCAGTCATAATCATACCAAGTACATCTATGCACTCTGAGCCACAGATGACTTTCAACCAAATATAAGCATGAGGATGATGACAATGATATAAGAATTCAATAAAACAAGTTCAAGAATTAATTTATCCAGGAACTAATAACGTCCAAATTGTCAATATGATACTGCTATGTAGAGTAAAATTCAAGAATGCTTAGAAGAATATTTCCATGAAAAGATACTGGATGGAGCGCAAATATCAAGGATATTCCACTAATTTCATGGAGTATGGAAGTCAAAACTTTAACCAAATGAGTATAATAAAGAATGGAATAACAAAAGAAATCACCATGCATGTTGTACTTCGCATAGATAGGTTATTCCAATAGAATAATAATAACGGAACCGGTCATGCGTAAAAGCCGCAGACGGGATGTTCCAACGAATAATAATAAAGAATGAATAATAACAAAATCACCATGCATGCGGTACTTGGCGATGAACGAGTTATTCAACGAGAATACCAATAAAGATTTTAACCCGGTCCGGCGTAAAAGCGCATGATAGACGAGGATATTCCAACGAATAATAATAAAGACGGAACTAGGTCCTAAGGCATAAAACCCACGAGATGGATATTCCAATGAATAATAAAGAATGGAATATTAGAAGAATTTCACCATGTATGCGATGACTTTGCATGGACGAAGTTATTCAACATAATAATAAAGAATGGAATAATAGAAGTTCTCTTCATGAATAAGAATGAAAGAATACCCCTTATGAGTACAACAAATAATATTCCCTACCTTAGAAAGAAGAGTCTTCGGATATAGAAGTAGTGAAGTGAACACTTTTCTTCTTTCTCTCATAGTTTCTCTCTCTAGAGTTTCAATTGAATTAAGTAAGAAATAATGAATGAATGAGCTTCTATTTATAGAAGAATGGATCTATATAGTAACTAACTCATGAAGCAGATTAGATTGATTTACTTTAATTTGACGGTCCATATTTAAAAGCAAAATCTTTTAAATAAAATATAATATATTCTATATATAATCTAATAAAAGCGAATAACTTTATAAAAGATTTTACTATGCAAAACACTATGTATGTAGGCACTATGCAAACATTATGTATAATAAAATATAATATATTCTATTTATAGAATAACTTTATAAAAGTATTTTGTTTTATATAAAAAGATTTTACTATACAAAACATTATGCGGACACTACTATGCAACACTATCGTAATAGAATATAATATATTCTATTTATAGAATAACTTTATAAAAGTATTCTATTTTATTACATTCATAATACCAATAAAACAAATCTGAAAGTGACTTATCACGTAAGCATCAATAATCGATACGATGTACTACTATACAACCACGCGTAGACATCGTATTCTTTACTTTACTAAAGTAGTTCAACGAGTATTAATGGTAAAACTTCCGCCGTTATTCTCATAAAAATATTTTTGTCGTTTTCTCCATCCGACAATAATTTCGTTGCGGGGTCTACCAATGATTGTACCGTCGTACGAATATTCCCCGACAAAAAGAATATTCCCCAACCAATCGAATATTATATAACAACTTGCGTACTTTGCAAAATTTATAAATACTATCCACAACTATAACATTATATCAAATCCATACCATAATATTCAAAAAAATATTTTGAGAAAATTAAATCTTTATTCATAAAATCTGAGGTCTCACAATCTCCCCTCCTTATGAAATTTCGCCCTCGAAATTTACATACGTACCTAGTATGCTGAACAGGTGAGGATACCTCGACTTAATTTCAAATTCTAACTCTTGAGGTATAACCTTTGAGTGTTGAATACGATTCTTCTTATCTAAGATTTTAACACGTATCTCCTCAAACGTTAAACCATCCGCTATCTCGTCCGGTTCTAAATTAATAATGTGGTTCGGGGTAGTCCACATATTAATGTAACATCGATACGTTAAAAATGTTATGAACACGCATGACATACTTGGCGGTAAAAAGCGAGTCTATAAGCCCACGGTTCCTACTCGATCTAGGATTTTAAATGGGCGAATTAAATCGAGGGTTGAGATTTCCTCTCTTGACGTCGATTCTTACTTCTAGAATAACACCCTCTTGAACCTTCTTCTTCACATTCATCATTTCTGAGTATGTAGCTTGGCGACTTTAACTTTATCTATTAAAGTCGATTCTAATCATATATTCATACGTTATCTTCACGTGGGTTCGTATATTCGCACTTGTAACTGCATACAATCTTCCACTCAACGCGTCAGTTACCACGTTCACACTTCCACGATGATATTGCATGGTACGATCGTAATCTTCAACATCTCGAGCCAACGTCTTTGGCGCATGTTACGTTCATTTTAGTTGAAGAAATATTTAAGGGTCTTAGAAATGGGTTTAGTACTGGGGTCAATACAAAATTCAATTTCACGCTCTAGGGTAGGCTAAGAAGTCTTCAAGAATACGTCAAGAAATTTATTAACAATAGAAATATCATTCAAAACTGTGACCATCATCCAAGACTTGGATAGTACGTCACATTGATACCTATCAACTTGTCATCGTCATTCACGACATCGCCTACAGAAAGTTTGGCTTCGGTACCTTCACACAAGAAAGTCAACAACGAAAGGACCGGGGCTCTTTACTTATGGCTTGATATGACAATGATTGACTTTAGTGGTTTGGCTGCTTTGAATTCGCATAACAGGTTGGTTAGGAGTATGAAAGCTAACAACCATACAAAAAGCATATTGAGTAGTTAACCAGTCTATTCCTAAAATCACATCAAAGGCAAGTATTTTCAAAAAGACAAGAACAACACGTAAAGTGAAAGTGTTGATTTGAACAAGATTTATAAATAGTGGAGGTAACGAAGGTTTCTCCGAACTGAGTTTAAACAGATATATCAAAGTCTATCTTCTCCGGAGTTAACTTCAAACATTGAACACAACTAGGTGAAATAAAAGAGTGAGTAGAACCGGTATCTAACACGGTATAGACTTCGCAAGAGTTTATGACTAACATACCCGTGATAATTTTATTCAGGTTCCTTGTCACAAAAAAACGCTCTTTCTTAAACTACCGGCTTTAGCTTGTCTGGGACATCCTTTGGCATCACTATCCCAACTGGAATTGACTTCACCATACGATAAAATCGAGCTAGGTGACCTTATCTTCCGTAATTAAAACAAGTTTTGGATTGCTGCGTACAGTTTGGACGGATGTGTCCCTCATGTCCGCATTTGAAACATACGACCGGTGGTCGTTCTTCTTCCTTTGAAACGGGTGTTGGTGCCGACGTCTTTACGTCATTGTTGAACCTTCTCTTCTTGAACTGTCCATTCTTATTATTTTGGCCATGATTACTACCGAAGTGGTTACCATTTCTGACATGTTGATTCCCTTCATGCTTATTATCACCGGTATTATCATTTTGCCAGCTGCTCTCTTTTCGTTTGGTTGACTCATTATCGCGCTCCAATAATTGAGCCCTATTAACAACATCTGAATACAAACACAGTTTATGAGAGATAAGATATTGACGTATCTAAGGTTTCAAACCTCTTAGAAACATTCGCATCATTCTCTCCTCATTATCAACCAAATGGGACGTAAATCGGGACAACACGGCAAACTTGGCTTCGTACTGTGACACGGTCATGTTGTTTTGCTCCAACTTGATAAATTCCACCTCCTTCATGTGACGAATGCTTTCGGGAAAGTACTTATCATTGAACAGCTCTTGGAACTTCTCCCAAGACATCTTGAGTGCGTTAGGCTGGGTACATTTTATAGATTCCCACCAGTGATCTGCCTCTTTACGCAACATAAAGGTGGTAAAGGGAACCTTTTGCTCCTTGGAGCATCCCAAGACATCAAATATCTTGGTGATCTGCTTTAACCACGTCTCCGCCTTAAGTGGTTCTGGCTTTCCCAAAAACTCTGGTGGTCCCAGCTCCTTGAATTGCTTAGCGGTGACCAACCGTGGGTTGCCATTATTTCCTCCTGCATTATGAACAGTAGCCACCTTCGCATGATGTTGCATGAATTCTAAAAAGCTCTTAAGCGTCATGATGTCGTTAAATCAATTGATCGGTGTTGTTTTTTACGGAGGATTATCACCATCATGTTGCACATTGTCACGATTATTGATCCGTGGAGAATCAGCAGGTCTCTCATGCTCCATTGCTTATCTCAACATTTTCGGATGCATTTTCAAATCTTGTCACAAAACAAGGGTTAATTAACATATCACATATTATCTCTATATACTCCGAATGAGCCAATTAAATATCAAATAAACTTAGGTAGGTCATACTAAGCGAAGAAATTCGGTCTCTCTCCTCCTAGTTCTAGTCTCACATCTTAGCTGAGGATCATATCCCTAAGCTTTGATACCAACTGTGACACCCCAAAAATTAGGTATACATCACCCATCTTGAGTCGCATGGATACATGGTATAGAATTCAAATACAACTTAATAATATAAGCTATAGTATACAATACGACAAAACATAAATCTATGAAGTTTGAATACAAATATTGTCTACTAGAGAGTATACAAACTCAAAAGGAGTCCTCCTTACAATTATTATAACCTATTTCACGTAATAGTGAGGACTACTTAATGCACTATCTAGGACCATCACTCTCAGTTCCCAGAAACTTGTCCCGACTATATTCTCATTTTCACAAAGAGAATAGTGAAAGAAAGCAGTGAGCTCAATTAGCCCAGTAAGAAATATTATGACTAAGATAATTCAGAATAAATTATCATTACCCTTAAACAGTGTTAAACTGATACAATATAACAAACATCAAGTTTAACTGCAGCGGAATAAGCAATCCATTAAAAGAGTGAAGTAGAGAATAAAATCTACTATCTTTTATGATTTAAAATGTTTTTCATCACTTTTATCGCTGGGACACAACTTAATAAATAATCCATATCATCGAATCATCCCTGCACTACAGGCCAAGGATATTCTTTAATATCACGACCACGAATTATCCATGCACTACGGGCCAAAGATAATCTTGTTTTCATCAACGGTCCTGATCATGCCATAAAACAATTCATCTTTGCACCCTTGGCCGAAGAGAATCCATAGCCATAATCATACCAAAAACTATCCATCAATGCACTACGGGCCAATGAGGACTTTCTCCACATCATTTGTAACATTACGGTCATGATTATACCGAATAATCCCTGGTCATAATCATACCAAGTTAATCTATGCACTACAGGCCATAGATGACTTTCAACCAAATATAAGCATGAGGATGATGACAATGATATAAGTATTCAATAAAACAAGTTCAAGAATTAATTTATCTAGGAACTAATAACGTCCAAATTGTCAACATGATACTACTATATAGAGTAAAATTCAAGAATGCTCAGAAGAATATTTCCATGAAAAGGTACTGGATGAAGCGCAAATATCAAGGATATTCCACTAATTTCATGGAGTATAGAAGTCAAAACTTTAACCAAATGAGTATAATAAAGAATGGAATAACAAAAGAAATCACCATGCATGTTGTACTTCGCATAGATAGGTTATTCCAATAGAATAATAATAACGGAACAAGGTCATGCGTAAAGCACAGACAGGATGTTCCAACAGAATAATAAAGAACGAAATAATAATATAAATCACCATGCATGCGGTACTTCACATAGACAGGTTATTCCAACAGAATACCAATAAAGATGGAACCAGGTCCGGCGTAAAATGCATGCATGAGGATATTCCAAATGAATAATAATAAAGACTTTTAACCAAGTCCAAATAAAAACGCACGATGACGAATATTCCAACAGAATAATAAAGAATGGAATATTAGAAGAATTTCACCATGTATGCAGTACTTTGCATGGACAGGTTATTCCAACATAATAATAAAGAATGGAATAATAGAAGTTCTCTTCATGAATAAGAAAGAAAGAATACCCCTTATGAGTACAACAAATAATATTCCCTACCTTAGAAAGAAGAGTATTGGATATAGAAGTAGTGAAGTGAACACTTTTCTTCTTTCTCTCTATAGTTTCTCTCTCTAGAGTTTCAGTGAATTCGTAAGAAATAATGAATGAATGAGCTTCTATTTATAGAAGAATGGATCGCATAAATAACTTAACTCATGAACAGTCCAAATTGATTTACTTTAATCGACGGTCCATATTTAAAAGCAAAATCTTTTAAATAAAATATAATATATTCTATTTATAATCTAATAAAACGAATAACTTTATAAAAGATTTTACTATGCAAATACTATGCAGGCACTATACAAACACTATGCATAATAAAATATAATATATTCTATTTATAGAATAACTTTATAAAAGTATTCTGTTTTATATAAAAAGATTTTACTATGCAAAATACTATGCAGACATTATACAACACTATGCATAATATAATATAATATATTCTATTTATTTAATAACTTTATAAAAGTATTCTGTTTTATTATATTAATAATACCAATAAAATAAAACTGAGTGACTTATCACGTAAGCATCAATAATCAATACCGTGTACTACTATGCAACCACACGTATTACTATACTTTTACTACCGAGTAGTTCAACAGTATTAACGGTATAACTTCCGCCGTTATTCTCATAAAAATATTTTTGTCGTTTTCTCCATCCGACAATAATTTCATTGCGGGGTCCACCAATAATTGTACCGTCGTACGGATATTCCCCGAACAATCGAATATTATATAACAACTTGCGTACTTTGCAACATTTATAAATATTATCCACAACTATAGCATTATATCAAATCCACACCATAATATTCAAAAAAATATTTTGAGAAAATAAAATCTTTATTCATAAAATTTGGGGTCTCACATATTGTCATATTATCATCTGCATAATATTTTATATTATTAAATCAATAATTGAGACGACAAAGTTATTAATATTATTATTTGCAATATTGACGATGTCTAGAAGTTCTGTCAAGGAGAGGTTTGGTCACCTAATTGCGCGTCAATAAGGAGAAATCCTTATTAGAAAGCCCCCTCTTTCCTAGGAATGACCTGGTTATTAAATATTGCAAGTTATATTATTGAAGAAAAAATATTGTTAAAAATATTGAGGGGATTTTTATGAAGTATTTTTTGTAACTTGTAAGTTTGACGTATTATTTTAACCCCCACTTACTCATTTTTCAAAATAATTGGTAGAATATATATATATATATATATATGAAATATGTTACTGAATGTGAAATGTGTGTGTGAAAGGTGTGTGTGAAAGTGAAAGGTGTGTGTGTGACAATGATATAAGAATTCAATTAAATGAAAGAAATGATAAATTTTAAAGATTTATAATTCAATTTATCCAGAATTCAATAATGTCCAAATTATCAACATGATACTGCTTTGTGGAGTAAAATTTAAGAATAATATTGTATCAAAAATAATTTGGACAAAAAAGAAATCAATTTCTGTCATGAATAGTACCCTGGGTGAATAGTACCCGAGTGAGTAGTACCCCGTGAATATTACTCTGGCATAAAAAAATTAAACTTTAACAAGAATGTTCATAAAAATATCCTTGTGAAACGATACTAGATGAAGCGCAAATTTCAAAGATATTCTACTAATTTCAAGGAGTATAGAAGCAATACTTTAACAAAATGAGTGTAGAATTCAGAATCTAAAATAAAATAATATTACTTATATACTACATTGTATGGAAGAAAATATTATTTCTTACGAATACTGAACAAAAATAATATCTATTACCTTAAAAGGAGAGTACTTCTGACTGGTAGGGCGGGGATATTCTTGAAGAAAACTTAAACTATTTTCTACACTCACAGCTTCCTTAAACTCTAAAGAAATACGCTCAATATCTTATTTTGGTGTGATTTTCATTTCTAAACTAAGCATCCTATTTATAAGAGAATGGAAGGATACTATTTAGAATATTTCACGGACCAACAGTTGAAAAAATTCACAGGCTGAATTTTGCTGATCATCAGACGCCCAACTTTTAAAATATTCAAATAAAACAAATTTAATAACATATATATATATATATATATGAAATATGTTAGTGAAAGTGAAATATATATATATATATATATATATATATATATATATACTCTACCAATTATTTTGATAAATGAGTAAGTCGGGGTCCAAATAATACGCCAAACTTACAACAAATATTTCATAAAAATCCCACAATATTTTTAACAATATTTATTCATCAATAATATAACTTGCAATATTAACAACCAGATCATTCCCAGAAAAGAGGGGGCTTTTCAATAAGGATTTCTCCCTATTGGCGCACAATTAGGTGAACAAACCTCTTTCCTCGACATAACTTTCTAGACATTGTCAATAATATAAATAATAATATGAATAATTTGTTATCTCAATTATTGATTTAATAATATAAAATATTTTACAGATGATACTTGACAATAATAGAATCACTAATGTGAGATATTATTCAGTAATTATTGTAGCAATAATTGAGTATAACTGTAAGACCCCGAATTTTATGAAATGAAAGTATTCAATTTTCTTATAATTATTATTTTATTTCGTAAATGGTTAAATTGATAAAAGTTTAAAGTTAAGGGTGATATGTAAAAAATTTTGCAAAGTAAGCAAGTTGTTATAAAATATTCGTTGTGTCGGGGAATATTCGATTGGTCGGGGAATATTCATTTTAATAGGGAATATTTGTACGACGGCAGAATAATTGGTGGACCCCATAACAGAAGTATTGTCATATTTAGAAAATGACAGAATTATCTTTTTATAAAAATAACGGCGAAAGTATTACCGTTAAAACTGTTGAACTACCCGGTAGTAAAGTACAGTAATACGCGTGGTTACATAGTAGCACACGGTATTAATTATTAATGCTTACGTAAGAAGTCACTCAGTTATACTCAATTATTGTCACAGTATCATCTGTATAATATGTTATAATATAAAATTAATAATTGAGACGACAAAGTTATTCATATTATTATTTGCAATATTGACAATGTCTAGAAGTTCTGTCAAAGAGAGGTTTGGTCACCTAATTGCGCGTCAATAAGGAGAAATCCTTATCGGAGATCCCCCTTTTCCTGGGAACGACCTGGTTGTTAAATATGGTGAGTTATAATATTAATGATGAATAAGTTCGTGTTGATTAAAGATGAAATTGATAGTTCCATGGTGTTTGGATTATTAGTGTTAGTGGAAATCGACATTTATTTCGCTAATAATTGATGTCTGGAGGTTATATTGACCAATCGGGTATTCAGGGCACTTTTCATGTTGGAGTACTATTCACGGGTTACTATTCACTCTAGTATTGTTCACTCGGGTATTTGGGACACTTTTCATGTCGGAGTACTATTCACGGGTTACTATTCACCCAATTACTATTCACTCTAGTATTGTTCACTCGGGTATTTGGGACACTTTTCGTGTTGGGGTACTATTCACGGGGTACTATTCCCGAAGTACTATTCACTCGAAAAATATATTTCTTTTCGGTCTAAATTATTTTTGGGTACAATATTAGTCCATGAGGATATGTGATAATTTTTCAGACCGTTGGTTGAAGTTATAATAGTAAATCAATATGGATCGTTGGTTGAAGATATAATAGTAAATCAATATGGATCATTTGGTGGAAAGTTATAATATTAAATCAATATGGATCATTTGGTTTAAAGTTTTAATAGTAAATCAAGATGAATGAATTGCTTTAAGTTTTAATAGTAAATCAATATGGACCGTCCGTTTAAAAGTAAATCAATCTGGACCGTTCATGAATTAGTTACTATTTGGTCCATTCTCCTATAAATAGAAGCTCATTCCTACATTATTTCTTACAAATTCACTAAAACTCTATAGAGAGAAATTATAGAGAGAAAGAAGAAGAGAAGTCTGCTACCTCACTTTTCCAGTATCCAGTTTCTTTCTAAGGTAAGGGATATTATTATTATAGTAAGGGATATTATTATTATAGTAAGGTGTATTATTCTTTCGTATTCGTGAAAAGAGTTGTTTTCTTTCAATACTCGTAAGAGTTGTTATTTTATTCTTTATTATTATGTTGGAATAATGTAAGACCCCAACTTTTTAATGAATAAAATTGAATTTCCTTTATTTATTATTGTGAATAATAAGGTGTTAATTTGATATAATGCTTTGGTTATGGGTGAAATGTGCAAATTTTTCAAAATAAGCAAGTGGTTATAAAATATTCATTGTTGTTTGAAATATTCGTTTGGTCGTGAAATATTCTTTACGTCCGGGGAATATTAAATGCGATAGCCATGACCATTTATATTAAAAGATCAAATTTGAATTTTTATAAATAACGGCGTAATTATTACCGTTAACATTGTTGAAATACCTGGTGGGTAAAGTAAAGTAATACGCGTTGTTTCACGAAGGACACGATATTACGCATATTTTTTGATTATTGATTCTTACATAAGAAGACACTACTCGATAATTGTTACGATAATTCTTTGCTCAATATTTTATTTTATTGATTCAATAATTGATACGTTGATATTTTATATTATTGTTGTTCAATAATTGTCACTGCACAGTATTTCCCATTATCAGATCAATAATTCATATTATTTGAATAATATTATTAGATAGCATTATTGGTAATGTCGAGAAAATTCTGTCAAGGAGAGGTTTGGTCACCTAATTGCGCGCCAATAAGGAGAAATCATTATCGGAAAGCCCCCTATTTCCTGAGAACGGCCTGTTTGTCATAATTGTGATTCTGTAATATTATTTGTGAATAATTAATTATTGATTTATATAATAAAGAAATATTTATTTGATTTGGATATAAATGATGGATTTATTTATGTGGTTATAAATGAAGAAATTAATGTTGAGGTGTTTTATCAGTATTTTGTCGGATTGGAGGTATTAAAAGATCAATCGGTGTTCTTAAAGCTCTATTGTGTGAGTTATAATTTTAATCCGACCATTGGATTGTTGTGATTTTTGGATATGTTATACATATATAAGTTGAGTATATATCCACAAATTTTGAACCATTAAAAATGAACGAATGATTTGTTATGGATTTTAAGAGGTATTAAAAATCATCCGTTTATGGATTTCGGATATTTTCTGTGTGGAATTTGGAAAAACTTTGTTGACGTCGGGATTTTTGGGTGTCCTTTTCCATTACTTGTTCTTTGGTGTTCTCATTTTAGGTGAGATTTGTTTGAAAAAACAAGTGAAAAAGGTCCGATATGTATAATGTCGATTTATGGACTACTAAGAGTCGCCATTGGTTTTTTAAATGGTTGTACCAACACAACCGAGAAAAAGGTTTGCACATCGACCCAAATATGTGACACTCATATACGGCCTTGAAACCGAGATTCGCTTAGGGTCCGGGAATTGGTTATGCTGGGGAAGGTGTTAGCACCCCCGACATCCGTGTTACCACTATGGTGATCGCCTTTTACAAGAAACTATTATCCGAGTGTGTGTGTGTGTGGGTCAATGTGTCATATTTGGAAGTTGTGCGAGGCCTCGCTCGAACCTATATACATTGTGGTCCTGAATTTATGTAAAAATTCGCTTTTTTAGCAAGATATGGCAATGATGTTTTATAAAAGAGGTTTTTAAACCCCGATGCTCAATAGAAATCGAGACCTTTTACACTCCCATTTTATTAAGTGATAGGCTTGATTGATTTTATTTTGATTTATGCGAGGCATCCGTATAAAAATAATGTACAAAGATAATGCCGACTTCCTCGTGAGTATGGAAACCATCTGAGGAAATTCAGACATCGCAGAATAATTTACCAGCTGCTTATAACTGAAAATGTCCATCACGGGAACTGAATCTAGATTCAATGGGATGAATCTCTGATCACATGATTCCTAGGCTCACAAAATACTGCATTTTTATATGAAAGCAGTAAGCAGGTATATATATAAAAGCTATAAATATATATATATAGACAGGATCACCAACCACGAAGCACCTCCATGGGGGATCGAAATGTAAATAAAGTCAGAGATACTATCCAACCGCCACGAAGGAAACTCCAAAGCGAGACAGAATGTAAATAAAGTCAGAATGCGGCCAATCGCCACGAAGTAAACTTGAAAGGTGATTTAAATGTAAAGAAAGTCAGAAAAGCGATCAACCACCACGAAGTGAACTCCAATGGGACGATATATATATATATATATATATATATATATATATAAACGCATACCGGATGTGAAATCTAGGCTCATCGAATGTAGTTTGACCATATATATATATATATATATATATATATATATATATATAATATATATATATAATAAAAACGCATTCTGATATAAAATCTGTGCTCATCGAACAAAGTCCGACTACGCTATATATATATATATATATATATATATATATAAGTAAATAAACGCACTGCATCAAGTTCAGGCTCATCGAACAAAGTCCGATACACGTATAATATATATATATATATATATATATATATATATATATATATAAAGCAAGTAAACGCTCCGCATCAAGTTCAGGCTCAATCGAGGCATAACTCGATAATGTTAGTCAATATATATATATATATATATATATATATATATATATATATATATATATATATATATATATATATATATATATCGAATGAAACCAAACCTGATCAAGTCCTGCAAAAAGCAAGCAACACGACTCTCAACGTGTAGAAGGGTGTGTGCAAAGATGAAGAGAAAGACTCTAAAGTGTGTGAGAAGGCTTACAGCTGACTGATAAAAAGGCTTCTATATCTTTAGAGTGGGTAAACACTGGGCTTTTGTGGGTACAAAAGAGGCTATATATGAGCTCACAGGTGTTTAAAAGTGGGAAAATACACTGTATGGGCGAGTGCAGAGCGAATTGTGCAGGGTTTCCCCGTCTTTTTCTCTTAGAAAATCAGCACCCCAAGCCCCATATTTATAGAGGGGGGAGCCGCAGTCTCCACCTGCAGACACCTAGTAGCAGTGTATATCATGGCGCCCCGGTGCCCCGGCAAAGGTGGGTCCCACCGTGTCAAGACGTCGCTTTTCGCTGTTCGCTTTCGGCCGCTCATAACTTTCAATCCGGAGTCCGATGGAAGCGTGCATACCATTCCTAAAAGCTCTTTCCGAGAGCTACACAATGATATATGATTTGACCTTTTTGATTCCAGAAGATGGGTCCATGACCAAAATGGCATTCCTGTTTCACAGTAACCATGAGCTATTTTGTGCTCTTGTGGGTTAAGATATCGCTTCTTGTGGGACTTCCTTTGAAGTATTTTGAGTTGAAATGAGTGTATTTGATTTGAAGTGAAGTTGAGTTGGTAAAATGACCATTTTTCCCCTCCCGGGGTTATCTCTCGGTTTTGCAAGTTGTAGTAATCGCTTTCTCGTGGTTTATCTCCGAGGTTGTCTTGTTTGCTTGACTTTGACTATCCTCGTGGTCATCTCTCGAGGTTGGCTTGACCTATTCCCATGGTTGGGACCGAGATCGATACCTCGGGGTCATCTCCGAGATTAATCGGCCTTCTCCGGTGTGTGGTCCCAGATTGATCTCGCAGCCCTCGGGTTATCTTCGAGGTTAGATTTGGTTACTCCTGCATTGAGATCCGGGGTTTGATGATGAACTTCCTATAGTATCCTAGTATGGATTTGGATTGTCTTTTCGTGGTTCCTCTTAAAAGACGAATCTGTCCTCCCCGCAATGTTAAGAATAAAGAGAAGAAAATTTTGAGTGTCTACAGATGCCCCTCTTTATCATGTTCATGCAATGCAATGGAATGGACATGATAAAGATTAGTAGACACTTGAAACATGATAAGGTATTTTCAATGATGTAAATCGCAATGTAGTGAATGTTTATGATGAATGTGACAATGTTTTCGCAAATCGCAGTTCGTAAATCGCACATCGTATTTTGCACATCGCACATCGCTTTTCACATTTGGCCAAATCGCACTTCGCAACTCGCACATCGTATTTCGCATATCGTATTTCGTATATCGCATCGCAAATCGCATATCGCAAAATCGCATATCGCATATCACAAATCGCAATGTAATGAATATTATGATGAATGTTAAAATGTATTCGCAAATCGCTTTACCTTTACCGATCATTGTTGATGCCTATGCTGGTGTTGACTCCAATGGTTTGGCATTTAATCGCTAATGCTTGTTTGATGAAGATAAGTTGAGATGTTTTCCACATCTCTGATGGGGATGACGCTCTGAAATCACCGCACCTCCCGATGTATTCACCGGTAGTTTGCAATCTGGTGACTATCCCGCCGATTGCCAAACTTTTTCGATTCCCACTCGAATCGGTGGTATACTGAAGCTTTCATCATCGAATCGCGGTTTGATGTCGCTACCGAATTGATGGCAATGGTTTAGAATACCGATCTTCCGATACCTTCACTAAAGTAATATTCCACTTGATTACGCTACTAGACTTCACCGATGTTACGCTAGATCGATGACAACCACCGATGTCTCACCCTTTTGAGGTGATTTGAGTTTCATTTCGCTTGTTGGGTACTTTGCCCCATTTCCTTAAGCGCTTGATTCACAACCCTACCGAATCGATGACTGAATGTCGCCGAAATCCTCGGAGGGTGTAACTCATTCTTTCACGCCTGTATTTGAACGTCTGGTGTAGAGGCCTCAACTTGTGAGGACTTAACGATGTTGATGGTGTAGATTTCATTTGCTAGGCCTTTCGCTGTGGACCTTCCGCTTCGAAGTTAAGAACGTTTTTGAGAAGTTTCCTTCTTTCGTAGAGGTTGTCGCTATGATTTTTTTCGTGAGTTCACCCTTTCTTTTTGATGAGAAGCTTGATCTCGCCTTAAACTCCTTCCATTTTTTGGAATTGGAAAAATGCCCCAGTCTTTCGCATGTTGATGTTGAGGGTTCATATGAGAAACTCTCTTTGTCGATGATGAAGTCGTGAGTGAATAATATCCTGAATCGCCATCGAGATGATGATGGACCATGTTGATGGCGCCGACCGGTGCATTTTCCACTATAGGATGGTTGATAAATGCCCCAATGTGTTGAGTTATTGCTACTTCTGAGATTGCCCCAATCCTGTTGTAAGGGATCCACTATCCGGTTGTCGCCAATTTTGAAATTGCCCCAGCCTCGCTTGTTGTCTGGGATAGTTGCTTTGATAGATGAGCCGATAAGATCGATCTATGAGTCGATAAGACGCCGAGATCGCAAGAGGCTTTTTACATCCGTACCATCCGGTGAATAGTAGTGGATGTGGGCTTTGATGTTGACAGCTCTTTCTGGTAAAGATGTCGCTTTGTTAGAGAGATGATGCTCTAACTCATAGGGATATCGTTGTTGCTGAGCGGGATGACGTTATATCCATCCGAGATATCGCATGTAGTTGGCAAAGGATCTGCTGGCTCGTAGAGAAATCATCAAGTGTGAGATCACATCGTTACCTCCTTCTTCCGAGAGGGAATCCATGTTGACTTGATAGCCCGTGATATACACCGATTTGTAGATGGGCTTGTATTTTCCTCGCATGCACTAGCTTAGCCATTTTGTCATGTACAAGACACATTGTATATATCAAACAACATTATATATGGCAGGAAATATATGTTGATTCACTTCCCTTTAGTTGTGCCTTGCTACTTGCTTGATATTCGCTTATTTCTCCGTGACTTTGTGATCCGGATGTATTCTCAACTCTTCCTCGATGGATGGACAAAGAGATGTCTCAGATTTTCGTAATGGATCGTCGATCCGTGTGTATTCCCTACCATCTTTGGTGTCTTGGGACTTGTTTCTATATGTGGTTATGGATAGGAGTGAGTTTGTTTTTTTGTTTTCTCGTGGTGAGACCGACCATATAACATGGTCGCCACGCACTCTGCAGTATTGGGGAGATCAAGTCGATGTAGTTCGCCCCTCAAGGCGAAGTTAAAAACGTGATCCCATGAGCAGTCGAGTGCGGGGAAGAGAAAGTTTAATCCTAGGTTGAGGATAAACCGAAGTGTATGAAAAGTTTAATCCCATGTATGGGTAGCCAAACCGCAAGTGTGAGAGGTTCAATCCATGGAGATGACCTAAGTCGTAGGAACGATCAGAGAAAGCCAGTCATTGGCTTGAAAAGTATGTTTCCGAGGGGCAAAGTGTAAGAAAGTTGTATGTGGTAAAGGGTTAAAGAACCAAAATGACCGGTGATCCGATGATCCAAAATCGTGGATGTTCGCTTGATGGTAACCTTAGACATAGTACCATTTCACTTGTTCCGACATGATAAGTCAGGGAAATTCATCGCCGCCCATTTCCTCGTAATCTCAAAACGCGCCTCCTCGTCAATACTTCCTCGACAACAAACGGGCCTTCCCATTTGGAGCAAATTTTCCTTGATCGAGCTTGGTTGTCAATGATCTTCTTCAAAACCAAATCATGTTGTTTTGAACCGCCAGAAGTTGGACTTCTCTCTGTTGTAGGATCTTCTTTACAAGTAGAGGGTCGCCATGTCCGGGCCACATACTACACCATGGCTCTCATCCATGAGTCTATGAGCTTGGTCCTCATCCGCACATCCGAGGAGACCTCGCTCGCATCTCTTTTCAGATAAAGCATCTCCGCTCGTAGAATTTTATAGCAAGTTGATGGATCCGCTTTTCTCAATCTAAGCTCATTTCACGGTGTAGATCCATCTTGTAAGTACTTTTGATGTGTTGATACCAATGATGTTGGGTGGGAGGTAGGTCATCCAATACTTTTCAATGGAATTCCCATAGGTCGGAGCTTTTTTTGTCACAAGAAATGTGAGGGTTGGCATGTCTTCCTTGTCATGTATGTTGATCAAGGAGGCCAAGGTTGTTAGAGCATCCGCAGAAAAATCATTCCTATTCCGAGGAATATGGAGGAAGGATTTTTCTTCAAACTCCGGCCATCTGTAGAACTCCGCCATGGTAAGGCAAAGAATCGTAGAACCTTTTAAAGAGATTTTTCTTTTTTTTTTTTCTTTTTTTTTCTTTTTTTTCTTTTTTTTTTTTTTTTCTTTTTTTTTTTTTTTTTTTTTTTTTTATTAGATCGTGGAAAAGAGCCATATGGCTCACCGATAGGTAGCTCCAAGATTGATGAGGCCGAATGACAATCGCCTCAGTAGCAAAGGGCTCCTCAAGGCGTGATGAATGAAGTTTTCTCATGATCATCTTCAAAGAACTATGATTTGATGGTACTTCGCGAGCAATCAAAGAAAGGAGTACATGTCGATCGAAATGATTGTCAATGAGTATGTGGATGAACCACGTGAAAAAGCTATCTTTGAGGCAAGCTTTATTCAAATCTCTCAGAATCCACATAAACTCGCACCTCCCTTCCCAATTTTTTGACGGGGACTATGTTGATAGCCATTCAGGTATGTTGACACCATGATGATGTTTGATTTGAAATTGTTTCACAATTTCTTCTTTAACTTTTAACTTCCACTCGTGTTTTAATCGCTCGAGCTTCTCGCCGAGTGGCTTGAATCCCCTTTGATGGGAAGGCGATGAATGATAATGTCCGGTATAAACCGACCATGTCTTCGTGAGACCATGCAAACACATCCTCGAATAGGGTCAATAGAGTAACCATGTCATTCCTTTGGTTTTGAGTGAGGTCCGTACTAATTTGGATTTGTTTGGGGTTTTCTAAGGTTCCGAGGTTTAAAAGAGGTGGTTTGATCAAGATTTTGCTTGGGTTTGTCTTCAACCCATTCTTTTGATCTCCCGAGGTATCTCATAGTCCTCTTGTATTTCCATCAAGTCTCGAGTCCAACTTTACATCAAAGTTACAAATCCTTGTGGAGAATAGGCACCTCATCGCAAGTACATGCACATCTAAATTCGTAGTCCTCAAACAAAATATGCTTTCACTTAGTATATAACACTGCTCAATCACACAAAGTGTTAGCCTCAGAATGACAAAAAAAGTAATCGCTAATACTGTATAAAAAAAGTAAGCAAGCTATTGCTATCTACAAGGTAGAGAGAGTTTCTTCCCTTTTACCCTCGCTTTGGCTTAATGCAAGGAGTGCCGCTTTAATTGTCGAGGGCAAAGTCTTGGTGGACCGCAGTGATGGAGGGGCTATCATCAACCTCCTTCTCCCGAATGATGACCATTACGCCCGGGGGCAATCATCGTCTGGGGTGTATCTGTTTGAGAAGGGTTTGTTTGGGTTTTTGTTTGGTTTGACCGCACTATTGATGGTTGCCTACGCATCCTATTGAAGAGGAGATCGTGTCTTTCGTAGTTCAAAGCTTTGGTTTGAAAAAAGGTTCAAAGGGGTAAGTGGTGAGAAGAGTGTAGAGATATTTTTTTTTTTTTTTTATTTACATGCATGGAAAATAAAAGGCATACTACGAAGAAAGTGATACTGCTCCAACATTTTCTCGAACTCACAACTTTATCCCCTCGGATCTACATCTTCTCGCTAGTTGAGGCCCCGATAGTCCAAATTGTCGCTGGTTATGTTGCCTTCGTGGCTCGTGATAGAGGTTACCCTTGATTCTCAATGTCTTCGCCAGGGCTATAACTTGATCGCTTCTCGATTCAAGACATTCCTCGTGGACGCTTGAAATGGACGATCGCAAAAAAGGGATGAACTCGATTCTTTAATGGGTTGATTCCCGGACAATCTCACCACCTTTTCTTCATCTATTCCTTCGCTTTTTCATGGGTTTCAAAGGATTCAACCATGAAATCTCCTCAATCTGTTGTTGCATTTCTTGCAAAGAACTTTCCTTTTTGGTTTTTTCTTCCTCGAAAGGATTAGTATTTCTCCGCATCATCCAAGGTGATAAGATCAGAACGTGGTTGATATCTTGGAACCATAGGACGCTTGATGTCAAGGGGAATCTCCTTTGGGGATGCCTTTGTCTCTTCTCGTCATTTCTTCAGACAGATCACCCACCTTGTGTTCTCGCGTAATTGTCGCTCATAGCCTTCACCTCATTTGAACCGCCTGCCTCGAATGGACATCTTAAGCTTTTTATTTCCTTTTCGCTTTTTTTTGGTCATGGAAATTTATATCCAAATTTCCATTTTCAATGAGATCCTGGATTTTATGTCGCAAAGACCAAAGATTCTTCAACAGATGCCCAAGTGAGTTAGAATGGTAGAGACATATCTTGGTGGAATCATAACTCTTTATCTTGGGTTTTATAGAGGCAAAGAACTCAAGAATCCTTCCTTCGCTTATCGTAAAGTGTAGCATTTCTTCTTTGGATTTGCTCGTAGGGTGAATTTTCTGACTTTTTGAGGTTGTTTGATCTTTCATCTTTGAGAATTTGATTCCCTCGATCGATTCTTCTTCCGCTGGCGAGATCTTCTAGCAATTTTATCATCCCCATTTTCTTGTATTTTCAAATTTCGCTTTGATCTTCTTCATTTAGCTAGCTCATCGTGGAGTCCTTTTTCTCTCGGCTTTCTCGATAGTTGAGTGAAAAATTGCCTTGTTTCCTCGATGTCACAGCACTATCGCCTTAGCCAAAGAAGTTCACTTGATTCTCGATCGCATCCAATTTTTGCATTATCGCATACCCTCCTCCGAGTTTTCCCACTTTAGACATTTGTTATGTGCTTTTGGGGTATTCCTCCATCCTTCGATGTATGTACTTACGAATTGATACATTTCAGCACTTCCCGAATTCGATCATGTTTACTTCTTCCGTATCATGTCGCAAAACGGAAGGTTGGTGTTGACATTTTGTTGGTCAAAGTTGTTCACCACAATATCGCCACTTTCGATCGATTTTGAATCTTATGTTTTAAGGACCAACAATCCTGTATCGTGTCCTCGAGACCCCGAGTGGTAAGTACATCTCCGCTTGATTGTATCTTTTGCTCCCCGGTTCCGCAGGTGGAGCTAGTTCGCAATTTTCTTGTGATCCATTAATATCGCCAATACATGTTCAAGGAATCGCCAAAAGGAGTGAATACCCGATTTTCCGCTCTTTCAAATTTTCTTTTCCCGTCTGGGTATTGGTTGAATGCAATGTTGTTGTTGAGATGGCGATTGTCTTGCATTTTCCAAATGGGGGACCGTAGTTTGGCCTCCTAGCTTGCCCCTCGCATAACAAGGGATACATCTTCATTGCTTTATCGGGTACCCCTCGGGATCGCTTTCAGATACTTGCCAGTTTGATATGTTTCATGATCGCTTCCAAGGCAAAGAAGTCTTTAATCTTGCCTTCGCCAGCCCCATCTCTCGCCATTTCACCGTGTTTTGATCATTTCCGCAAATGGCTTTCCTATGCCTCGCTAGGATCCTCTCATAGTAAGGAGCCTCTTGATATCAATAAATGTCATTACCATCTCGCTTTTACATCGATGGAATGACTATACCGCTAGATGTCTCCACCTTTGGGCATATTCTCTAAAAGATTCAAGATTTTGCTTTTTTTACTTTAGTCACTTGATATCGATCCGGTGCCATTTGTGATCGAAAATCAGATCGATTTAGAAAGGCGTGGGCCAATTCTTCCCAATTGTGGATTTTGGCATTGTCAAGTCTGCATACCAGCTTTAGCTTCTCCAAAGGAGACTCTTTTGAAAAAGTTGCATTCTCGAGGCTTTCATTTTCAAAGATAAGACCCCAGCTCGCCAATGTACACTTTTAGGTGCGATAGGATCGCCATTTCCATTGTACTTTTCAAACTCGACTTTGAATTTGGTAGGATATTGAGCCCCCGAATATATAGAGATCCTAATAGGTGACACTCCCATAATTTCCAAATTCCTTTAATCGAATTTGATGGTATCCTCCATTTGTTGGACTTTCTTTCTTATATCCCAGCTCGATCATCCCCTAGATTTGTGATTTCTTTATTGAATGAGGTTTAGGTATCCGGGTTTCCATCTTTTTACCAATGCCCCGATCGCCTCGTGTGAAGGACTCGTTGAGTAGGCATTGTCTGCCCTCGCGATTTTTACTTTGTTCTTTTTAGAAAGACAACCAATTCTCATATATCTCGATTCCTTAATCCTTCAAACTCCTCTCTGAAAAGAGTAGATCAGTCGGGCCTTGTAGCCATGCCTAACAAAGGGGATCAAGGCTTCTTGACTTTAAACGGTAATCTGGACCGATTGCTTCCTCGCGAAAGACTTACATAGTTTAGTCTTTAGGAATGTATATAATAACATGCTATGTGACGTGTTCATTTTAGGAATTTTATCCTGCAAAACTGATGTTAGCTGTTTGTAGCATGTTAAATATGTATGTGTACACATTTCTTCATATTTCTCATTACATGGAGATAGATATGGAATGAAATTACAAGTAATTGTGTTTACAAGTAATTGAAATGAGAGAGCATGAAGAGACTTTCCTCCGCTTTTGGTTTATCGTAGGTCGACCTATCTTAGGTTACTCTCATGCTTTTTGGCATGAAGGTTCCCAAATCATCGCAATCTACTTGACGGGAAGTTAATCCGGCTTTTCAACTGAGCGAATTTGGTGGTGCCTTTTCCTCGAGCCTCGAGAATTAGTCTTCACGACGAGTCCAAAGAATCAAACACCGACGGATAGCCTCCCGGTGGAGGGACCACACAACATACATTCACATACATCATACGCTCACCGTATGAAAATGATGACATGTGTGAAGCACTAATATCACAAGCAAGATATGGTGCGAAGCACTAATATCATAAGCAAGCATGGTGCGAAGCACTAAGATCACAAGCAAGCAGTTATGGTGCGAAGCACTAAGTGCAATAAGGAAATGCATTCATACACATTCATCAAATGTAAATGCAACATCCACACACAAGCAGATAATAGCTTTTGAAAAGATTGTAATAGCGGCTTAAGTCCTCTTATCGAGTCCCCAAAGCAGAGTCGCCACCGCCGACGCCGGGATTTTTGGGTGTCCTTTTTCCGCTACTTGTTCTTTGGTGTTCTCATTTTAGGTGAGATTTGTTTGAAAAACAAGTGAAAAAGGTCCCATATGTATAATGTCGATTTATGGACCGCTAAGAGTCGCCATTGGTTTTTTAAATGGTTGTACCAACACAACCGAGAAAAGGTTTGCACATCGACCCAAATGATGTGACATCGATATACTGCCTATGAAACCGAGATTCGCTTAGGGTCCGGGGACTTGGTTATGCGGGGGAAGGTGTTAGGCACCCCCGACATCCGTGTTACTACTTGACCGCTTTTTTCAAGAAACTATTATCCGAGTGTGTGTGTGTGTGTGGGGGTCAATGTGTGTTATTATTTGGAAGTTGTGCGAGGCCTCGTCAACTCTATATACACAAGGGTCCAATTTATGTAAAATTCAGCTTTTAGCAAGATATGGCAATGATGTTTTATAAAAGAGGTTTTTCTTAAACCCTGATGCTCAATAGGAATTGAGACCTTTTACACTCTCGTTTTATTAAGTGATCGGCTTGATTGATTTTATTTGACGGATGCGAGGCATCCGTATAAAAAATAATATACAAAGATAATGCCGACTTCCTCGTGGGTATGGAAACCATCTGAGGAAATTCAGACATCGCAGAATAATTTACAAGTTGCTTACAGCTGAAAAATGTCCATCACGCGAACCGAATCTAGATTCAATGGGATGAATCTGTGATCACATGATTCCTAGGCTCACAAAATACTGCATTTTTATATGAAAGCAAGTAGTGTATATATATATATAAAAAGTCAGAATATATATATATATACATGATCACCAACCACGAAAGCACCTCCACGGGGATCAAAAATGTAAATAAAGTCAGAGATACGGCCAACCGCCACGAAGGAAACTCCAAAGTGACATAATGTAAATAAAGTCAGAATATAAATAAATAATCGCCACGTAAGTAAACTCCAAAGTGTGACAAAATATAAAGAAAGTTGTAAAGTTTATCAACCACCATCAACCAACTCTGTGTGGGACAATATATATATATATATATATATATATATATATATATATATATATATATATATAAATATAATGTAGTTCTACCACAATTCATATATATATATATATATATATATATATATATATATATATATATATATATATATATATATAAATAAGCAATAAACGCATATATATAAGAATAAAATCTGTGCTCATCGAACAAAGTCCTAATATATATATATATATATATATATATATATATATATATATATATATATATATATATATATATATATATATATATAAGTTCATATCATCGAACAAAGTCATCAAACGCCTGCATCAAGTCAGGCTCAATCGAGGCATAACTCGATAATGTTAGTCATATATATATATATATATATATATATATATATATATATATATATATATATATATATATATAGATCGAATGAAACCACTGATCAAGTCCTGCAAAAGCAAGCAACACGACTCTCAACGCAGTAGTAAGGGTGTGTGTAAAGATGAAGAGAAAGACTCTAAAGTGTGTGAGAAGGCTTACAAATGACCGATAAAAAAGGCTTCTATATCTTTAGAGTGGTAAACACCGGCTTTTGTGGGTACAAAAGAGGCTATATATGAGCTCACTGTGTGTTTAAAAGTGGAAAATACACTCAGATGGGCGAAAGGTGAAGAGCTAATTGTGCAGGTTTCCCCTGCCTTTTTTCTCTTAGAAAATCAAAGCACCCCAAGCCCCATATTTATAGAGGGGGGGAGCCGCAGTTCACCATGTGGCACCTAGTAGCAGTGTGTACATGCTGGTCGCCGGGGTGCCCCGGCAAGGTGGGTCCCGCCGTGTCGGCACGTGACGCTGCTGCTCGCTTCGGCCATCATAACTTTCAATCCGGAGTCCGATGGAAGCGTGCATACCATTCCGGAAAGCTCTTTCCGAGAGCTACACAATGATATATGATTTGACCTTTTTGATTCCAGGAAGATGGGTCCATGACCAAAATGGCATTCCTGGGTTTCCGCCAGTAATCCGGCTGAGCTGCTTTTGTGTAGTTTACGCCCGAGTTAAGATATCGCTTCTTGTGGGACTTCCTTTGAAGTATTTTGAGTTGAAATGAGTGTATTTGATTTGAAGTGAAGTTGAGTTGGCAAAATGACCATTTTGCCCTCCCGGTTATCTCCGGTTTTTCGCAAGCAGCAGAGCAAGCTTTCTCGTGGTTATCTCCGAGGTTGGCTTGTCGTTGACTTTGACTATCCTCGTGGTCATCTCTCGAGGTTGGCTTGACCTATTCCTATGGTTGGGATCGAGACCGGATACCTCGGGGTCATCTCCTAGATTAATCTGCCTTCTCCGTGTGTGTCCTCCCAGATTGTATCTGCAGCCTCTGGGTTATCTTCGAGGTTGATTTGGTTACTCCTGCATTGCGATCCGGGTTTGATGATGAACTTTCGTTAGTATCCCAGATGGATTTGGATTGTCTTTCGTGGTTCTCTTAAAAGACTTAATCATCCTCCCCGTAATGTTAAGTTAGAATTGAAAATCACAGCAGAAACATAAGTTTTCTCTCTCTATATTATCGAGCGTATTTTTGTGAGTATTTAGATACTTTGAGAGTTGTTATTCAGTGCAAGGTTCCTTCGACTTTTCATTCGATATTCCAGTCAGAAATACTGCTCTTTTGAGGTAATGGATTTTAAGGGTTATTATGTTTTTCATGTTTCGTAATTTTTCCGACCTTCACAAAATTCTGGAAAAATTTGAAATGATAATTTGATGGGTTTTCTAGATTGTGTCCAAAAATAGCGATATTTGGATGTATAGATTAGGAGTTATGAATTTTATGGAAAAAGACTATTTTAAAAGTAAACCCTTATAACTCATTGTGGTTAACTCCAAAATTGGTAAAATTTTTATTGGGAGTACATGTATATAACAGAAGTATACTCTGTAAATTTCAGAATTTTTGGACAAAAGTACAATTTATGATTAATGTCTAAATATTCAACAGTTTTGGCCATATGAAAAATAGTAAATGAAATTTAAAAATTCTGAGAAAAATATATGTTCAATATGGAACTATATTCTGCTAAATCCCAGAAAAGAAAATTTGTTTGTACTGATTTGGTATTATTCATTAAAATAGACTAGTTATGAGTAAATGAATTAAATATGTTATGTGAAGTAAGAAAATTGGAAAGTAGGATTTTATGGCTTGAGAATCCTATATAAGGTATATGAAGATTCTTGATGAGGGTTTTGGTTATTGGTGATGAAATCTTATGAGTTTGGCATTTTAGGATGATTAAATGTATTATTTAATAAAGTGTAAACAATTAAAATAAATTGTTTATAAGTTTAAGAAATGTTATTCTTTCAATATCATTATACCGAAATATTGGTATGAATTTTATTGTGGAATTTCTACCTTTTTCATGTCGGGGTTACTATTTATGAATTACTATTCATGAGTTACTATTCACGAGTTACTATTCACGGGGTACTATTCACGACAAAATTAGTTTCTTTTTCTGACCAAATTATCGTTGATTTATGAATCTTACTCTTGAAATTAAATGCAGTTGTTGATCATATTGTTTTTATTATCATATATAATATTTTCATAATCCTAGCGAAGAAATTTCTCTTTGACTTGAATGTAAAGATGGGTAGATTATTGGTATGATCGTGACTATGGGTTCTCTTTGGCGATGGTAAAAAGTTGAATCGTTGATCGGTATGATCATGACCATTGAATTTATAATTGAATATTTTTAGCTTAAGTGCAAAGGTGAATTGATCAACATGGTTATAATTATGGTTTATATAAATTCGGAAATGATTATGTATTTCTTTGAGATATTAATATCTTTAGCTTATAGTGCAAAGATGAATTATTAATAAATATCTTTGGCCCGTAGTGCAAAGATGACCTGTTGTTGAATATCTTTGGCCTGTAGTGCAAAGATGACCTGTTGTTGAATATCTTTGGCCCGTAGTAAAAAGATGACTTTATTAGTATGATTATGAACAGGAACTGTGATTTGGTATAACCATGATCTTTGATGTTTCAGGTAAAGACATGTGATGAAAATTATCTTCATCCTAGATGAGAAGAGGAATTTAGAACTACAATTATGATTATGAGTTATATACGTGATTGTGGATAAGAACTGTTGATTGATGTTACAGGGATAAAACATTGTTGGTGGGCTTTTAGCATGGAGAAGATAATAGACATTACGGTCTATTTGACTCTTCTAATGGATTGCTCGTTCTGCTGCAACTATGGTTAAAATATTTTATCATCTACCATATGTACTAAATCTCTGATTTATTACTGTTGCAGGCTATTGATAATTTATTTATCTTTAGTCATGATATTCTTTACTTGGCTAGTTGAGCTCACTCTTTTGCTTCATAATTCCTTTCAGGTAATAATAGTGTAGCTGGGTCGAGCGGGGATAACAGGGGAATAGAACGGTGGTCTCTAGTTGTGAAGGTTCTCCCTAAACAGTATAGAAAAGTGTGTTGTATTTTATACATCATTTAGTAGTTATATTTGGTGAATCAAATAGGGTGAGGCGAACCCAACGTTGGAAGGGTGTTTTGCCACTATCATACAAGATGTCTAATGACATACAACCTAGTGTTATCATAAGACATGGTTGTGCACATCCACTTGCTGAGTATATCTACGAGCACTACCTATATGATCTTAGAGTTTATTTGAAATATAATTTTCAATTGCAGACAGTGGAGATAGTTATATGTCAAGAGAAGACTCACCATTGGAAAGAACAAGATAGTAATCTTCTCGTTTTTCTTTGGGGTCTATTGGGTCAACCAAGGATAATTCTATGGACATATGATATCTATCATAACCTAGACGCATGGCCTCCCATGTACGAAGGTTTCCTTGAGCACTTCCCAAAGATTTTAATTTCTAAAATAGTTTTTGATTGTACCTTTATGTAATGTATCAATGTGAGGTGATGTCCATAGTTGGGACATGAGTCACAATTGGTATTAAAACTCACAGTATATGTGTTATTGTATTTTGCACGACAATTATAGTAATAAAGTTGTAGTTATTTTCTGTACCATGTATTTGGCGACTCATAATAGGTTGGATGAATTGGACCTATTTTGGGGGTGTCACATTTGGTATCAGAGCTTAGGGATATGATCTCTGGCAGAGATCGGGGAATAGAACTAGGAGGGGAGAGATGAGTAAATCCTTCGCTAGTGTGTCCTACCTAAACTTATTTGTTGGTCGGTCATAATATATGGATATTATGTGATACGTTAATTTGTTTAATTAACCCTTGTTTTATGGCAGTATATAAGAATGGCAGCTGAGAATGTTAACAATGGAGTGAATGAGACCGTGGGGATACCTATAATCACCAACCATGATAATGTGATGTCAGGCAAAGAAGGAATTAGAGATATTCTTGTGGTGAGGGAAGAATTAATAGTTGCACCAGAGCTAGTCGCAGAGGTAGCAGCTGAAAATGAGGAAGAAGAAGAACATGAGGAGAATTTATTAGAAGAATTTTATGATCGAAATGTAGAATTGAAAAATCGCATTCATGAGTTAGAAGACACTACTCATGACCTGGTTCCATTCTTTATTATTCTGTTGGAATAAACTGTATGTGCGGTCTATTGCATGCATGGTGAATTCTTCTGTTAATCTATTCTTTATTATTATGTTGGAATATCCTGTCTGTGCGGATGACGCATGACCTTGTTCCATTATTTATTATTCTATTGGAATAACCTGTTTGTGCGGTCTATCGCATGCATGGTGAATTCTTTTGTTATTCCATTCTTTATTATTCTGTTAGAATAACCTGTCCATGTGGATTACCACATGCATGGTGAATGATCCTTTGTATTCATTCTTTATTAAATTGTGGAAATGATCTGTCTTCGTGGATTACCGCATGGCGGGTGAAAATTCATTTGCAGTTTCGTAATTTTTCTGACCCTCAAAAATTCTGGAAAAAATTGAAATGATGATTTGATGAGTTTTCTAGATTGTGTCCAAAAATGGCTATTTTTGGATGTATATATTAGGAGTTATGAATTTTATAGGAAACAACTATTTTAAAAATAAACCCTTATAACTCCTTGTGGTTAACTCCAAAATTGGTGAAATTTTTCTTGGGAGTACATATATATAACAGAGATATACCTTGTAAATTTTAATTTGTGGACAAAAGTACAATTTATGATAAATGTCTAAATATTCGCGCTTTTGGCCATATGAAAAATAGTAAATGAATTTTAAAATTGAGAGAAAATATATGTTCAATATGGGACTATATTCTCGCTAAATCCTTAAATGAATAATTTTGGGACTGATTTGGTATTTTTCATGAAAATAGTTTAGTTACGAACATATGAATTAAATATGTTATGTGAAGTTGAAAATTTTGTAAATAAGAGTTTATGGCTCGGAAATCCTATATAAGGTATATACAGATTTTTGATGAGTGATTTGATCATTGGTGATGAAATCTTATAAGTATGGCATTTTGAATGATTAAATGCATTATTTGGTAAAGTATAAACAATTAAAATAAATTGTTTATAAGTTTAAGAAGTGATTAAAATATTATTATAATATTAATAATATTAGATTATTAATTTATTAAGTGATTGATAATATTAGGATAAATTTAAAGTCCTTAATATTTATTCTTGATTTCGTTTGATTAATTCTTATATCATTGTCATCATCCTCATGCTTATTGTAGACACTCGAATTTTTTTGTACTACTGTCACTAACATTGTAGTAGAAGACGATTAAATCTTTTAAGAGGAACCACGAAAGACAATCCATATCCATACCGGATACTACCGAAGTTAAGCATCAACCGGATCACACTGGGGAGTAAAAATTCCAACCTCTGAGATAACCGGCGTGCAGATCCATCTAATTTAACACACACCGGAGAAGACCGATTAATCTCAGATATAACCCCGAGGTATCCAGTCTCAGTCCCAACCATAGGAATAGCCACCAACCTTGGTGATAACCCCAAGGAATGCAGTTTCGATGATAATCCCGGAAATGCTTGTTTCAAATGCGACCAGCTTCAATCTCGGCGCTAACAACGAGATACATTGTACCAACCCGGCGATAACATCCGAAAGACAGGCACACCTCAAAGATGACAATAAGGACCTTCAACAATTGTAGCAGTCCAATCTCAACGAAGCCTGAGCAACTTCTGCTTTATCAGCCAAATCTGGCGATAACACCGGTAAGGGGCAAAATCGTCATCTAGAAAACGCAATGCCATGCCACGTCATCTCAACATCTGTACGCAACGATGTCCCACAAGACTAACCAATCCCGAGTGACTATTGTGCGGGGTAACGGATGGAAGTTGAAGCTTGAAGATCGGAGGGCACCGTCCCATCTTCAATGACTTCGTACAAACTCTAATCCCATACCATCGTACAACTCTCGACAACGAAGGTCCGAAATAGGTCATGTATACCTCAAACGGATGCCCGGATTGCACTTTTTAAAGTTCGAGTGGACATTAAAGTGCCCGAGTGCACGTACTTCGAGACGACTCGACCCGGACCTCCCGTGTTGCCTCTGGTACACCTGCGGCTAAATTGCCTATAAATAGAGGGCTTGGGCTGCCCATTTTGCAAGAGAAAACGGCGAGGAAGCCCTGCCCAATTTGCTCTGCACTCACCCCATGCAGTGTACTTTCTCATTTTAAACACTTGTGAGCTCATATATAGCCCTTTTGTACCTACAAAAGCCAGTGTTTACCCACTCTAAAGATATTGAAGTCTTCTTTGGCGCTTAACTGTAAGCCTTCTCACACTTTTAGAGTCTTTCTCTTCATCTCTCGCACACACCTTTCTTCACGCTTGAGAGTCGTGTTACACAGCATTTGCCTTTTACTTTGGTCCGTGATTTTGTTTCAAACTTGTATATATATATATATATATATATATATATATATATATATATATATATATATATATATATATATATATATATATATATATATATATATATATACATTGATTAACATTATCGAGTTATGCCTCGATTGAGCCTAAACTTGATGCGAGCATTTATTTGCTTTAATATATATATATATATATATATATATATATATAACTAATTCGAACTCTGCATCAATGAGCCAGATTTTACATCCGGTGAGTTTACTATATATATATATATTAACTGTGGCTGGGACTCTGCTCGATGAGCCCAGATTTTACATCCTAATGCGTTTACTCTATTTATTTTTATATATATATATATATATATATATATATATATATATATATATATATATATATATATATATATATATATATGAACTGTGGTTTGACTGCATTCGATGAGCCCGGATTTTAGATCCTGGATTGCTTTTACTCGCTTTTATATATATATATATATATATATATATATGAACTATTATCGAACTACTGTCGATGAGCACAGATTTTACATCCGGTGCGTTTATTACTTTTATATATATATATATATATATATATATATATATATATATATATATATATATATTCGCCCCGCCTGAGTTTCCTTCGTGGCGATTGATCGCTTTTACAACTTTATTTACATTTCGTCACTTTGGAGTTTCTTTCGTGGCGGTTGGCCGTATTCTGACTTCGTTTATGTTTTGTCCCTTTGAAGTTTCCTCCGTGGCGGTTGATAGCTTTTACAGCTTTATTTACTATTTTGATCCCCCATGGAGGTGCTTCGTGGTTGGTGATCCTGTCTGTATATATATATTTACAGCTTTTATATATATACCTGCTTACTGCTTTCATATAAATTGTAGTATCTTGTGCTCCTAGATTCATGTGATCATAGATTCAGCCTATTGGATCTAGATTCGTTTCCCGTGATGGACATTTTCAACTGTAAGCAACTTGTAAATTATTCTGCGGAGTCTGAATTTCCTCAGATGGTTTCCATACCCACGAGGAAGTCGGCATTACTTTTGTACATTATTTTCGTACGGATGCCTCGCATTCGTAAAATAAAATCAATCAAGCCGAACACTTAATAAAATGGGAGTGAAAAAGGTCTCAATTACTATTAAGCATTAGGGTTTGAAAAAACCTTTTTCTATAAAACATCATTGCTTTATCTTGCTAAAAACTGAATTTTTACATAAATTCAAACCCTGTGTATATAGGTTCGAACAAGGCCTCGCACTACTTCCAAATAATGACACATTGACCCACACACACATATTCATATAATAGTTTCTTGAAAAGAGGCGGTCACCGTGATAATATAGATGTAAAGGTGCCTAGCACCTTCCCTCCGCATAACCAAGTCCCCTGACCCTAATGAATCTCTGTTTCACCAGGGCTTAGCGAAGCGGTCACATCATCGGGTCAATGTGCAAACTTTTTCTCGATTGTGTTGGTACAACCATTTAAAAACCAATCAAGACTCTTAACGATCCATCGTCGACATTATACATAATTTACCTTTTTTACTTGTTTTTTCAAACAAATCTCACCTAAAATGCGAACACCAAAGAACAAGTAACGGAAAGGGACATCTAAAATCCGATGTCGACAGTGGCGTGACTTTCTTTGAGGACCCCAAAGTAAGAGGACTTAAGCCGCTATTACAATCTTTTCAAAAGCATTATCCGTACGTGTGGATGTTGCATTTACATTTGATGAATTTGTACGAATGCATTTCATTATTGCACATAGTGCTTCGCACCATAACTGCTTGTGATGTTAGTGCTTCGCACCATATCTGCTTATGATATTAGTGCTTCGCACCACATCTGCTTATGATATTAGTGCTTCGCACATGTCATCATTTTTCATACGATGAGACGTGATGTATGTGAATGTATATTGTGTGGTCCCTCCACCAGGAGGCTATCTCATCGGTGTTTGATTACTGGACTCATGAGAAGACTAATTCTCCGAGGCTCAGGAAAGGCACCACCCAAATTCGCTCCAGTTGAAAGACCGGATTAACTTCCCGTCAAGTGGATTGCGATGATTTGGGAACCTTCATGCCAAAAAGCCGCGAGAGTAACCTAAGATAGGTCAGCCTTCGATAAACCCAAAACGGAGGAAAGTCTCTTCATGCTCTCATTTCAAATTACTTGTAAACAAAATTACTTGTAATTTCATTCCATATCTATCTCCATGTAATGAGAAATATGAAGAAATGTGTACATATACATATTAACATACTACAAACAGCTGACATCCGTTTTGCAGGATAAAATTCCTAAAATGGACACATCACATAGCTTATTATTATACACATTCCCTAAAGACTAAACTATGCAAGTCTTTCAGAGGGAACCAATTGGACCTACTACCCGTTCAAAGTCCAAAAAGGCAACAGGCCTACAGTCAATCATGTCGTTATCCGACCAGACTGAACTTAATCCAGTTTCTCGCAAAGAATTAGACAGATTAAGCAAACAAATTACAGATTTGGTACATTTCTACTCAAAAGAATTACACCATCTACACAGTCGAGAAAATACCAGACACATCTTTGAATCCTCCACACAAGGAGGAACCTATGTCATTACAATACTTGAACTGCAGTTGGATACGACCAACAAAACTCATGATGCTGCCCATCCCGCTGGAGATCCAGACACTGGTGACATCAAAAAGAAAGTCCTCCAAATGGAAGAGACCCTTCGTGCTATTAAAGGAATTGGAACACACAAGAGTGTTTCATATGCTGATCTGTGTATTTTTCCTGATGTTCATTATCCAGAAAAGTTTAAAACTCCTGACTTTGAAAAATATGAAGGGTTAGGAGATCCTTACACACATTTAAAGGTATTTATTGGAGAACTTGGATCTTATCCAGAGGACGAAAAGCTTAGAATGCAATTGTTCCAGAAAAGTCTAACTGGAGAAGCTCGGTCGTGGTACACAAGATTAGACAATTCAAAGATCCATAGGCGGGAAGAGCTAGCACATGCTTTCCTCACTCAATACAAACTTTCAAACTCGGATGGCTCTGGCGCAGATCAAATTACCAAGATCAAGAAACAATCTAACGAGTCTTTCAAAGAGTATGCTCAAAGGTGACGCTTTGGTCGCCCAAGTTAGTCCTTCCATGATGAATCGAGAGATGGTCATGACTTTCATGTATACATATAAAAGCTCAGTTCTATGAAAGAGTTTTAGCCGATATTAGCAAACCATTTTACGAAATGGTCAAACATGGGAGATGGCTAAGATGGGATTGAAGTGCAGGAAAATTCAAGACCTAGCAGCACTCAAAGTCATTACTATTTTGATCACATCTAATCTGGAAATTATAGGAACAACCCCGAGGGTCCATAAAAAGAAAGAGAAGATGTTTCCACGATACTACGAGGGCAAAAAGGTAATCGAACATGCCTATTCAAAGGAGAAACTACACTCCCTTTCAAGACACCCACGAACCTCCAATACCAAAAAGATGGAGAAGTCAAACGCCTCGAGTGTTTACACCCTTAGGGGATACCCTCGAGAACATTCTAACTCTTCGACAACAACACGAAGAAAATTACGCATCTTCTTCCACCACCCGATTTCTAATGGGCGGGGTTTCAATCTTTGCTTTCGGAAATGTGCTTATCATGTCGGGCACTGGACATGATACTCGGATTGTTGGGCCTTGATACACAAGATCCAGGACCTGATAAATAATAGGGAGATCGTGGTCACCAAACCAGATCAGCCTCACATTCAAGACAACCCTCTTCCTCAACACAAAGAAGAAGAGGTTAACATAATCAATTGGAGCAACGGACAGAGTTCCAATTTCAGCTGTGAATCATCCCAGACCCTCAAAGACGGTGATGACAAATAGGATTATGCCAAGTTCCAGTTCACAATGGAACGAAAGTTGAAAACTTTATGCCAACAAATTGAACAATTGGCAGAACTAGTGACTTATCGAAGATCAAGTGACATATCGGGTTAATCACCAGAGCATGCATGCGGTCTCCTACCTCTTGTCATGAATATGCCTCGTCACTTTCGTAAAATGAAATTTGGAAGACATAAAGACAAAGAGAGCAAATGCCAAGGCCCGTCGAGATTTTGCTAACAAAAGGGAATTCACCTATTTAGGCCAACCAATGGAGGAAATCCTTCATATGTTAATCAATGAAGGAAGGATCAGTTCCCTTCTACCTCCAATAAACCCCCGTTCAGGATGGTACAATTCGATGGAGTATGTCAATATCACTCCGGTCTAGCCTCATGCACACAGGAAGAATCTTGGGCACTCGCCACCTTATCCAAAATCTAATTGATAGTGGTGTCCTGCGTCTAGCGGACGACGATACTGTGTTACGTGCAAGTGAGAATTTAGGTCCTACTAAGTGGAAGAGTGTGGTAGCAGTCATATCCACTGAAACTGATGGGGTTAACACATTACTCACAACGCCAACAATTCAACTCAAGGGAAGCAAAAATCCTTTGAAAGTGGCCGCTCCCGAGCCAATTAACTTGTCGTACAAAGCACAATATCCCATTGTTAGCTTGAGCAAAGTTTTGTGGAATTATGGAGAAGGTGAAGGATCCACCTCACATACAACTGCTACAGTGTCGAAGGAAAATCCACTGTATCTTCCACAACGGGTGATGAAGTGTACCATCAAATCAAAGGGGAAAATACCCAAGGAGAAAATTGAAAAATTCCTCCGCACTATGGGTCATCACGAAGCTAAGGTGGTTTTAAGCTTGAAAGAAGCTCCACAACAGATATAAAGTTTGGACTTGGTCCTAACTTTCGAGAATCACCGGAAGGTCTTGTTGAAGGTTTTAGATAAAGCCTATCTACCGACATCAGTTGATATGAAAAAATTTCAACATCTGGTTGATCACATTTTCAACAACAATGTGATATCCTTCACTGATGATGACATACCACCCAAAGGGACTGGTCATTGCAAGCCGTTGTACATTGCGGTCTTATCCTCTGGATACATGCTAGCTGGAGTCTTGATAGATGGAGGTTCATCTCTAAATATCTGTCCATATGCTACCTTAGTGAAGATGAACATCAATCTCAACCGAATTCGGAGTAGCCATACCATCATCAAAGCTTTTGATGGATCCCGCCGAAATTCGGTCAGAGTAATTGAGCTACCAATAGAAATTGGTCCTCATACATTCTGTGTATCTTTCCATGTGCTCAAAATAGATTCAGGATACAACCTGCTCTTGGGATGACCATGGATTCATATGGTTGGGGAAGTCCCCTCCACTCTTCACCAACAGTTGAAATACATTATCAACAATAGCACGTCACGGTCGTGATTGAATCGGAGATTCCTCAAAGACGAGACATGTCATTCATCAATGCCAATATAGATGTGGAACCAGTCAGTTTTCATGCTTTGGAAGTAAGCAATACCCAATACCATGCTATTGGAATGCCATTGCCCGAACCCAAGATTTCCAAGAGGTAATGTCACCACTCAAGAAATGATGTCATTGGGTCATAAAAGCTAGACAAGGTTTGAGTAAAGATTGCGGTATCGGAAATGATGTCATTGGGTCATAAGCTAGACTAGGCTATTACGCCATTCTAGTTATAGGAATCCTCATAAGCATCAACAAATTCCTTGACTTTTCAACTATCGCGCTCATCTTCGCCTTCAAACTCGAGTCCGCACAACCTCCTATAAAAGGTGCCAAATGCCAATGTAATGGCTATGTTATTTCCCAAGACTTGCAATTAGGTAAGGAGAAAAGAAGTATTTGTTCCAAATCCAAAGAAAGGAAGAGGAGGAACGAAGAATCAAGCAAGACGTCATCTGAATGATGTCAGGCATACGCATCATCGTTCATGACGAACATACCAACAGATATACCCCAGACGTAATGGCCATCATTCGGGATAGGGAGGATGATGACAATACCTCCATCACTGCGGTCCACTTGAACTTTGCCCATGCCAATTGGAACAACATTCCTTGCATTGGTCGTCAAGGGTAAAGTGGGCGTAAACTCTTCGCCTATAGATATAATAGCTTACTTTTTCATGCATGTATTAGCGGTTTATTTTGCCGATATATGCTAACACTATGTATGATCAACACATTTCATATATACTAAGTGAAAGCATATTTTGTTTCAGACTCAAATTTAGATGTGCTCATTTTTACGACACTGATGCCTCTTCTCCACAAGGATTGTACCTTTGATGTAGAGATGAATTTCGCCTTGATGGATATACAGATGACATTGAGGTGCCTCGAAATTCAAGAATGGGTCAAAGACAAACCCAAACCCAACCTTGATCAAACCACTTCTTTCAATCTCGGAACCTTAGAAAGCCCTAAGTTAATCCAGATTGGTTCAGACCTTACCCCAGACCAACAGAATGACATGGTTACACTACTAACCCAATTCCAGGATGTGTTTGCATGGTCTCATGAAGACATGGTGGGTTTGTCCACTGACATTGTCCTTCATCGCCTTCCCATTAAAGAGGGATTTAAGCCAGTCAAGCAAAAGCTCAGGCGATTGAAACCTGAGTGGAGTTTAAAGGTGAAAGAAGAAATTGTAAAATAATTTCAAGCTGGCATCATCATGGTGTCTACATATCCTGAGTGGATATCCAACATCGTGCCCGTACCTAAACCTGGAGGGAAGGTGCTAGTTTGCGTGGATTACCGGGACTTGAACAAAGCTTGCTTAAAAGATAGCTTTCTCGTGCCATTTATCCACATTCTTATTGACAATCTTCACGTAATACGACGACATGTACTCCTTTCTTTGATTGCTTCGGGGGTACCATCGGATCATGGTTGCTAAGGAAGATCGTGAAAAAACTACTTTCATCACGCCTTGGGGAACCTTTTGCTATAGACGGTTGTCATTCGGCCTCATCAATGCCGGAGCCACCTATCAACGAGCTATGATGGCTCTTTTCCATGACTTAATGCACAAAGAGATCGAGATCTATGTGGATAACATCATTGTCAAGTCCCGGAAGGAGGATAACCATATAGACCATCTCAGGAAGTTGTTCAACAGGTTGCGTAAGTACAACTTGAAGTTGAATCAAGCTAAATGTGCCTTTGGTGTTAAATCAGGCAAGTTGCTAGGATTTCTAGTCAGCCACAAAGGGATTGAGTTTGGATCCTCGCTGCCAAAATCAAGCTATAATGGAAATGCCCATTCCTCGATGCAGAAGGAAATACGGGATTTTTGGGAAGAATCAACTTCATTAGCAGGTTTATCTCCCAACTCACAGCAACCTGTGAGCCAATTTTCAAGCTATTAAGGAAGAACTCCTCCATGAAATGGAATGATGAGTGTCAGAAGGCCTTCCTTACAATCAAGAAACAACTAGTCAAAGCTCTCATTTTGGTACCATCCAGGGATGATGTTCCCCTGTTTATGTACCTGTCCATAAGTGATAATGCAATGGGTTACATGTTGGGACAGAAGGATGATAGAGGCCAAGAACTAGCTATCTATTACCTCAGTAAAAGGTTCAGCAGCAGTGAACACAAGTACACTCTGATCAAAAAGACGTGTCGTGCTTTAGCATGGGCTTCCATGAGGTTACAACATTACCTCCATGCTCACATAACCCATCTCATATCCTGCGTGGATCTTCTCAAGTACGTGTTCAACAAACCCATGTTAAATTATCGGCTGTCCAAATGGCAGTTAATCCTACAACAATTTGACATCGTATATGTGACTCAAAAGTCCATCAAAGGTCAAGGAATCGCGGATCAACTGGCCGCCGCACCTTCAGGGGATTTCAAACCCTTGGAAACATATTTCCCCGATGAAGGAGTAATGACAGTGCATCAATATCATTAGTACGATACGCGCCAATCATGGAAGATGTATTTTGATGGAGCTATTAATATGGAAGGTTCTGGAGCTGGAGCAATTCTAGTATCTGGTACATGGGAGCAGTATCCCGTTGCCATCAAATTAAAGTTTGTCAGCACCAACAATACGGCTCAGTATGAAGGTTGTCTCATGGGGCTAAAACTTGCCCGTTCAATGGGCATCAAGCGACTAACTCTCTTTGGAGATTCGGAGTTGGTAATCAGACAATCCACCGGAATCTATCAAACCAAGGAACTACATTTGCTACCCAACCATCAACAGGTTTTGAAGATGGCTTTGGAGTTCAAAGAAATCTCCTTTCTACACATTCCTCGTAATAGGAATGACTTTGCGGACGCATTAGAAACTTTGGAGAAGTATCGGATGAGCTACCTCCCATCCAACATCCTTGGTATCAGCATATCAAGGAATATCTACGAGATGGATCTACACCCGCTGAGACGAGCCCGACTGAAAAAAGGCGGATCCATCGACTTGCTATGAAATTCTACCTGAGTGGAGATGCGCTCTACAAAAGAGATGCAGGACTAGGTCTCCTTTGATGTTTAGACAAAGATCAAGCCCAAAGGATTATGGATGAAATCCATGGCGGAGTCTGTGGCCCCCACATGAGTGGCCCCCTCCTTGTCAAGAAAATCCTCAAGACGAGACATTATTGGCTATCTCTCAAAGCTGATTGCAATGACCACGTCAAGAGATGCCATCAGTGCCAGATTCATGGGAATGCTATACACGCCCCTCCACGGGAACTCCACAATATGAGTTCGCCTTGGCCCTTCGCGATGTGGGGAATGGACGTGATTGGGCCCATTGAGCCTAAAGCCAGTAATGGTTATCGATTTATTTTCACCTTGATCGACTACTTCACCAAGTGGGTAGAAGTAGCCTCCTTCCCTAGGGTTCCTAAAGAAGTCATCATTACTTTCATCAGAAACAATGTCGTTTGTCGATACGGACAACCAGAGGTGATTGTGTCAGACAATGCCAAGAACCTCAACAACAAAATGATGGAGGAATTATGCAGTAAATTCCACATCAAACATCTTAACTTTGTCATCTATTGTCCGAAGATGAACGGTTCTGTTGAAGTGGCTAACAAAAACATCAAGAAGATTATGCAAAAGATGTCCGCCAACCACAAAGATTGGCCTGACCTATTGCCTCTGACTCTGTTAACCTACAGAACCTCAATGCGCACTTCCACTGGGGCAACCCCCTACGCATTAACCTATGGGATGGAAGAAGTACTCCCCATAAAAGTTGAAATGGAATCCTCAGAGTGTTGATAGACGCTCAGCTGGATGAAGACCAATGGGTACAAGACAGGTATCACCAATTGTCTCTAATAGACGAAAGGCGAACCGTAGCTATCTTCCATGGTCAGTTATATCAACAAAGGATCGCCAGATCCTATAATAAAAAAGTCCAGCTATGACAATTAAAACAACACGACTTGGTTTTGAAGAAGATCCTTGACAACCAAGATCAATCTAAGGGTAAATTCGCTCCTAACTGGGAAGGCCCATTTGTTGTCAAAGAATTATTGACAGGAGGTGCTCTCAGATTACAAGAAATGGACGATGATGAATTTCCACAACTCATCAATTTAGACACCGTGAAACGGTACTATGTCTGAAGTTGCCCTCAAGCAAACATCCTGGTGTTGGACCATTAGATCACCAGTCATTTCGGTTCTTTAACCCTTTACCACATACAACTATTCCACGTTTTTCCACTCAGGGAAACATACATTTCAAGCCAGCAGCCTGGCTCTCCTTTACGTTCCTACGACTTAGGTCATCCCACCGTGGATTGAACCTCTCGCACTTGCAATTTGGCTACCCATACATGGGATCAAACTTCTCATACCTGCAGTTTATCCTTAACTTAGGATTAAACTTTCTCCTCCCCGCACTCTGACCTGCACATGGGATTACGTTTTTCGTCTACGCGAGGGGCTAAACTACGTCGACTTTGATCTCCTCTTGATAGAGTACGTAGGCAACCATTTCACATGGCCCGGTCGCAATAAAACAAAAACAACAAAAACATTTCTACCCTTACAAAAACATTCCTACCCTTACAAAAACATTCCTACACCATTTCTGCCATACACAGCGTTGAACCTCCTACACCAGGTTCGAACTACGCAGACCTGATCTCCTCTTCAATAGGAGTACGTAGACAGCCATTCATGGTTCGGTCTCACCCCCTACCAAAACACAAACCATTGTCAACTGGTACTGGGATCATCCTTCAATCCACTACATTTCATTTGGCTTCAGACCAAAGGGATGGAATTACCTGAACTCCTCCCAAATAGGAGATTCGGCGACCATCTAAGCTGTTGTCATACCTTGAAGAGTAACACCAATCGATAAGAGATGGAATTAACTAGGCTTCTCCTAAATAGAAGTACTGGCGACAATCTGTGGTGCGGTCAATCTCAGAGAGGAAAGCCACACTCCTCTCCACATTTTCATCTAAAAACTAGTCCCAGGACACCAAAGATGGTAGGGATACACAGAGATCGATGATCCATTCTAAAATATCGAGAGACAACTCAATATCCATCCACCCAGGAGGAATTCAGAATACATCAAGACCACAAGCCCTGAAGAAACAGGCAAAATATCAAGCAAATAGTAAGGCATATCTACAAGGGAAGTGATCCAAAAATATATTTCCCTGTCATATATATAATGTTGTTTGATGTATACAATGTAAATTGTATATGACAAAATGGCTAGGCTAGTTTGTGCAGGAAAATAAAAGCTCATCTACAAGTCAGGGTATATGCGAGCTAACAAGCCCAACATGGCATCCCTCTTAGAGGATGGAGGTGAAGCTGTGGTCTCCTGTATGAGAATATCCACATGACCCAACAGATCTGCAGCCATCTGCATCGTGACCATATGATCATCAATATATGTGTTCATCTCTGCGATCATGCCAGTGGTAAGGGACCTCATGGCAGTACTATCTGTGACGGCCACATCCCGGGCAGATATAGCACTATCCCGCTCGACTATCATCGCACCTCCGGGCGATATTTTACCTCATCCCGCTTTCAATAACAAAGAAGCATCTCTCATGCGAGCTAATGCCTCGTCTCTCTCTAATAGAGATGTGTCGCTCCCATCAAGGGAAGTCAACATCATAGATCGAGCCTAATCTCTCTCAAAGGTCATCAGATGAAGACTCTGCTCTAGGTACTGTGTCGAGTGTTGAATCACAACAGTACTGGTACTAGGAGAATCCGAAAGAAATGCTGGCAACCCAGCAGCAGGCTCCTCCTCGATGTATGAATCGATGTCCTCCATGGGCTCTACATCATCTGACTCACTATTCGGTACTGTGGACACTACCGCAGCCGATAAAATCTCTGTCTCCATCCATGCGAAATACTCTGCAGAACAACTTGGATGACTAACAGAAAAAGAAGCTATCTCACGCTGATCCCAACAAGCATACACGCGGGATCGGTCCTCTGCTGAGAGATATCGAGAAGCTGAACGCTGACCTATCGCCCCTCGAAAGGATGAATGTTCTGGAACTGGTCAAACTATGACATCACAGCCAATGGGAGATAAGTAGTCACACCTCTCAAACCAGCCAGAGGGAGGTAGTCCATGCCAGGAGCGTGAGTAATGAAGCTGTATGGTGAGCTAAGCCCTAAACACGGCAATATACTAAAAGGATCTCTGATATCTGCCAAAAATATGGACCAGGATAGAGCATCTATACACTCCGATGGCTGAAAGGAGTATAACATAGCTACATCATGGGTGAAGCAATATCGATGTCGTCTAAGGGTACCAACTGGTCTCAAGTGTGACATAAACCACACGTCTGAAGATGATAGAACTCCCAAAGAACACTCATGTAGGATAAGTGCAACAATAGGATGCTGACCGCAGGGTCTCTGCTACAATCATATGTACAATGGTACGAACCTCTCTAAGAGCTCTCATAGCCATGATGACACCTATGTCTATCTCATCCATATATCGTGGCATATAGACATATGACAGTATGCATAGCAGCAGTACATCAACCATGGCCAAGCGCCAATGATCCTCTGGTGCGGTAAAATCCCCGGAATATCGTGAATAACTATCCTAAAAGCCAAATCTGTTGTACAGAAATGTTGGGATATCACGTGGCTAGATGTCAGCTTATCCTGTACTACTATGCGCCGCAATCTAGTGAGAGTCATGATTCGTCTACTCATATCTCCCAAAGCCAGGTGCACGCAAGGTTTGTCTAAAGGCAGCATCGTCAATCTTGCATTCTCCTCTAGAGTAGGAGTCAACTCGTGGGTCCCGAATTGGAAAACATGCCTATCCGGTATCCAATGCTCTAGCATCCCGTCTACAAACCCTGCGGGAAACTGAAACGTCAATAAGGTCATGGGTATGTCAGAGCAAATGATCTCAAATCCCCGTCTCTGTGGTGACATGCTATCATACCACGATCACATATCCAATGCCACCCATGATGGTGGGGTATGATCTATACGGCTAATTGTCGAAGAAGACATATGTGTGGGCCGTGTCATAAGACCATCCAGGGGTCAATGCCGAATATCTCTGGACATACATACATATGCATAACATGATACATACATAATAGATAATGGATGGAAATATGATATAGGGAATGAAAAAACTGTGCATACATTTCTAAGTATATCATCATCTAATACATCATCTCTGTACAACTACAAATACAGGGAAATGGGGCACAGACGCCCTACTACTAACAGAGGCCTATCAAAAGATATAGCGAGAATGGGGCACAGCGACCCAATATCTAACAGAGGCCTATCAAAAGATATAACAAGAATACACATCAGAAGAAGACCAAGGTGTCAATGTCCACATCATCAATCCTGTCCACCTAATGTAACTCCTCCTGAGTCACTGGATCTCTATCAACAGGGATGTCAGTCCTATACAAAGGAGGATCTGCACCAGCAAAACTGAATGGGTCATCTGAGGGGCCAGCGCCTGAGCTGGAAGGAACAAATGAAGCTACATCTGCTGGATCTCTGCCCAAATGTCGGATAAATATATGTGCCTGGTCCAACTGTCGGGTTAAACTATCAATCTGGGTCATATGAGTCGGATCATGGACATAAGCTATCCAATCCATCATCATCAAGGATCTTGGAACCATATCCCCCATAAACTGTGTGGCGCAGGATTGGGCTCCAATAGTGCGAGGGGACCACCACCGCTGGAACGTCTCTTGGGTACATGGACCCTCTGACAATGCAAAACTGTCAACTCCCAACATTGGGATATCAGTGACGGGTGACTGTGATACAGGCCAATGACGCCTGGCAGGCAGCAAGATCGGCATTCGGATCTCCCATGTGGTGCTCCTAATAGCACACTCTCCTAAATAGAGCTCCCAGCCTCCAACTGTGAAGAGAAGAACTCTCCTGGTGGAAATCACGTACTCGACTCCAATCAGGTATCCATCCTCAAAGCCGATGGTCAAGTGTTCCCCTGAATAGGGAATCCATGTGATGGTGTCGATGTCGAAGAACTCCAAATTGATACTAAGAGGTGAGTGAAGCCCTCATTCATGAGGACCTCCAGTAAAATAGAATGGTGCCATCGTCGTCCTCGTGGATAGGTATCTAAACCTAACACACTCACAGGACGCAAGCATGGGAGCCTCTCATAGGCCCCAAACTTCCAACACAATGGCAAAATATCTGCTATCAGTAAACACTCTTAATCTCTAAATGGGAAATGACAAGAGAAATACTCACCAGCAGAAACGGGTAAAAGCCTAGCCAAGCCTCGGTCAAACCCTATGAGCTCATGCGCATGCCCCAGAGGAAATAGGCAAAAGTATAGGATCCCCAATCATACTCTCCAATACGGTCCACATCACGTGTGGCGCTGATCAAAGCAAAAGACACCGTAGAAGAGTTATCTTCTATAAAGCAGCCTCGAATGATCATCAGGAACAATCACCGCAGAACGCGATCCCTAATTCTGACATCATCAGGCATGGGCTCACTCAAAAGCCCGCTCATAGCATCTACACTCAAAGGACCTGAACGAACAGTCTTGCCTTTGAGCGCCTCCGCCGAAACTCCTAACAAGGATCGGACGACAGTAGGGGTAATATTCGCCATGCAAGGCATTGGCTCCCCTCCAAACTCCATACATGTGATAAATCGCTAATCCATAGGCGTCATCATCACCTCGCAATCCAGCAAATGGAGTGACTGAGTCTGATGAAACCATCACTCAGAAAATGCCCTGAGGTAACCCCAGGGACAACGATGGGGAAGGATGAAGAAGAATGCCCCAAATCCCCACTCATGCACTGCCGCTCTATAGTCAGGATGAAGCGCCTGGTACATGGAGTGAATGTTAAACCAGTTCCCTCGAGGCTGTGTAAAACCCGGAACCTGCATGAAATGAAGATCAACATCAAAACCCTTTTCTCCTCATCAATAGGAAAGAAGGAAGATCAAAGTCTAACGCCATACCTCGTTAGCATGCAAATACATCGATGGATGTCTGTTCAAATCACCCAGTAGCTCTGGGTTTGATACCTGAATACTCGGGAACTCCCTACGAGGTACATGTGCAGCAGGAGCGGGATCCTCAATTGGAATATCTGGTTCCTTGTCCTCGACGTCTGGCACATCTACTCGGATAGGACGTATCACGGCCTCCAGCAACTGACGAGGCTGTCTGACAGAATGGGGACGAAGCACTTCAGAAGCCCTCCGTCGTACGCCAGAAGTGGTCCTATGGGAACTGCTTGGCTGATCCGGATCCATAAATATCTGGGTAACAAGTCTCAAAATCACCTCAGAAAGGGTGTGGTATTTCCTTGCCTGGAGCTTTCTAAAAAGCATTTATGACAATATGCATGCATGTATTTACTTTAACATACAATAGAGTTAAAATGCATGACTACCCAATGCCTACATTTGAATTTTTTTTTGCCATAGTTCCCTTTGAAAATAGGACTATCCACATGCACATAGGCATGTCTAGGTGGCCATTCAGTAGCACACCTGCCCCAAAGTCATATACATAATATGTGCATTAAAAATCAAAATCATACATGCATAAGGTTAACCTCAATATCAGGAGTACTTTGCCTTTCTACCTTTGCTCATTGGACCTCAAATAGGACAAAAAATAGCAGAAAAAAGTGCCAATCTGACTGTCTGAAAAGTCAAATTTTTTTCACATCATTATGTTCAGCAAGGTTTAATACTAACATTTACTGTGTTGAATATTTTTTATCAAGTCATTTGTGCATATATAATCACTACTATGTGTTTAGATGCATTTCATGCGATAACTCGAAATCCAACGGATAAAAACTGGAAAAAATACATGCATACGTTACCACGATAGTGTAGAACACTTGTACGGTGACAGGATTTGCAGAAAATAGCCCGAACTCAGCAGATCTGAAGGAGGCTCACGGATTTCTCTTCGCGCGCAAAGCTGAAAATGACTTGTGAGACCAACCTGCTAGATTTTATCATCCATGATTGGCCGCAGGCTCACCTACGGCTGCAGCAGGTGCACCTACGGCACCCCTATATGGGTCCCACCCCTCTGGCTCGCTCCAGTTTGAGTTGCAAAGGAGTTCTTATGGACTAGAAAGGTCAAATCGAGAATAAAAACGCCACGCGATTGAGCAAAATGGCATACAATCTTGGCCTTCTCAGGTAAAACCTTGAGTCTGCACATCACTCATTGGTAGTCACCCGAACACGAGGTATACTCTGCCAATGATCTCATTTATTACAAACCACATCCGTAATACCTTATACAGTCCGATGTCACTCTCCGGTTATTACCTAAATGAGTCCCGACGGGGTTACAACGTGAGTTCCCTAACAGGGGTTATAACGTGAGTCCCGACGGGTTACAATGTGAGTCCCAATTGGTTACAACGTGAAGCCCGATGGGGGTTACAATGCGTCTCACCAATTGACACACAAATCAAATAAAGTCAAGCGTACCTTGACATCATGATAACCGTTGGAAGCAAACCCAACAGAGCCTCAGAAACCATCCGATGACCAGTCACTGCTACACACATCAGTGATGGTTACAACGTATGTCCCCGACGGGGGTTACAACGTGAAGCCCCAGCAGGGGATTACAACGTACATTTAAGTCATTGACACACATATTAGCGAAGGTCAAGCAGCCTTGACGTTACCTCAGTCGATAGCAATTAAACCTATCAGAGCTCTAGAGCTATTCGAGGATTTCATGCTCGATTACTCATATTTCCCCAGCGAATCCCCGGCGGGGGTCACAACGCAATGTTCCGTTGATTCACACTTTAGCAAAGACCAAGCAGCCTTGAGAGTATATCCTATAGGATTTTTCAGTCGTTGATTCACATGTTGGTGAAATACACGTCAACGAAGGTCAGGCATCCCTGACAGCATTTGTTGTTGGCAGTAAATCCAACAGAATCTTGACATGTCTTGGCGATACCAACCAGGAGAGGTCAATATTATCAAAGAGGATAGATGATGGAATATGTTATACACATCCTCAAACAGACCAAGCTTTATCCCCACAGATCTCTGGCACATAAGAGGTACCTCTTCAGGATCAAGTCGTTATCAAGAACACAGGAATTTGGTGATAACTCCAACATCAACATCCTAACATATTCGGCTTACACATCAAATATGGTTAGCATTGCCAATCCCCAATTGAAGCAACAGGGATCCAGCAATCATCCCCAGCATGTTGGGCTACAACCCCGTACACATGCACCAAACATTTCCATTATTTTGCTACCCATAGTACCATGTTTGTCTTGTTGCGTTTCAAGTGTCTAGGATTCTTTATCCTACCCATGCATCGCCATGCATGAGTATGATAAAGAGGGGCATCTGTAGACACTCAAAATTTTACGTACTCATCGTGCTACTAACATTGCAGGAGGATGATTCGCTTTTTAAGAGAGAACCCTAAAAGACAATCCATATCCATACCGGATACTACCGTAAGTTCAAAGATCAACCCCGATCACACTGAGTAACAATTCCAACCTCGGAGATAACCCCGAGGCGCAAGAGATCCAATACACGAACACACACCGTAGAGAAGATCGATTAATCTCGAGATAACTCCGAGGTATCTAGTCTCGGTCCAAACCATGGAATAGCCACCAACCTTGGTGATAACCCCAAGAATACAGGCCATGGCGATAACCTTGGAAATGCTTGTTTCAAATATTTGACCAACTTCAATCTCGGCGCTCACAATGAGATACACTGTATCAACCAACCAAAGATATAACATCGGAAGACAGTACAAAGACACCTCAAAGATGATAATAAAGACCTTCAACAATTGCGGCGAATCTCAATCTCAAATAAGCTCGAGCAACGTCATGATCAAATTTAATCCGGCGATAACACGGTAGGGGCAACATCGCTATCTAGCCAACGGAATGCCATGCCACGTCGTCTCAACATCTCTACGCAACGATGTCCCACAAGACTAACCAATCCTGAGTGACTATTGTGCGGGGTAACGGATGGAAGTTGAAGCTTGAAGACCGGAAGGCACCGTCCCATCTTCAATAACTTCGTACAAACTCTGATCCTTGCCATCGTACAACGCTCAACAACGGTGGTCCAAAATAGGTCCTGTATACCTGAAACAGATGCCCGGATTGCACTTCTTAAAGTTCGAGTGGACATTACAATGCCCGAATGCACATACTTCGAGACGACCAAACCCGAAAAACCCGGACCCACCCGGTTGCCTTTGGTACACCTGCGGCTCAGCCGCAGGTACACCTACTGCTAAATTGCCTATAAATAGAGGGCTTGGGCTGCCCATTTTGCAAAAGAAAACGGTGAGGAAGCCCTGCCCAATTTGCTCTACACTCACCCCATGCAGTGTACTTTCTCATTTTAAACACCTATGAGCTCATATATAGCCCTTTTATACCTATAAAAGCCAGTGTTTACCCACTTTAAAGATATAGAAGTCTTCTTTGGCAGTCAACTGTAAGCCTTCTCACACACTTTAGAGTCTTTCTCTTTATCTCTGCACACACCCTTCTTCACGTTGAGAGTCTTGTTGCGCGCATTTGCCCGGACTTTGGTCCGGGGTTTTATTTCAGCTTGTATATATATATATATATATAAACTGTTGTCGAACTCTGTTCGATGAGCCTGGATTTTACATCTGGTGCGTTTATTGCTTGTGTGTGTGTGTGTATATATATATATATATATATATATATATATATATATATATATATCCGTCCTGCCTGGAGTTTCCTTCGTGGCAGTTGATCGGTTTTACAGCTTTATTTATATTTCATCCTGCCTGGAGTTTCCTTCATGGCGGTTGACCGTATTTAGAGCTTCATTTACGTTTTGTCCCGCATGGAGTTTCCTCCGTGGCGGTTGATAGCTTTTACATCTTTATTTACTTTTCTAATTCCCCATGGAGGTGCTTCGTGGTTGGTGATCCTGTCTGTATATATATATTTACAACTTTTATATATATACATGCTTACTGCTTTCATACAAATTGCAGTATCTTGTACGCCTAGGAATCATGTGATCACGATTCACCTATTGGATCTAGATTCGGTTCCCGTGATGGACATTTTTAGTCATGTAGCGTTTTGTAAATTATTCTCATGGTATGTTCGAATTTCCTCGGATGGTTTCCATACCCACGAGGAAGTTTCCAGATTACTTTTGTACATTATTTTCGCATTTGGATGCCTCGCGATTCGTGAAAATAAAATCAATCAAGTTCGAACACTTAATAAAATGGGAGTATAAAAGGTCTCAATTACTATTGAGCATCGTGGTTTGAAAAACCTTTTTTATAAAACATCATTGCTATATCTTGCTAAAAACGAATTTTTACATAAATTCAAACCCTGTGTATATAGGTTCGAACGAGACCTCGCACTACTTCCAAATAACAGCACATTAACCCACCCACACATACATTCAGATAATAGTTTCTTGAAAAGAGGCGGTCACCGTGGTAACACGGATGTCGCGGGTGCCTAACACCTTCCTTCCAAGATAACCAAGTCCCTGACCCTAATGAATCTCGGTTTCCACCGACCATCGCTTAGCGGTGTCACATCATCGGGTCAATGTGCAAACCTTTTCTCGGTTGTGTTGGTACAACCATTTAAAAAACCAACTGGCGACTCTTAACAGTCCATTGTCGACATTATACATGTCGAACCTTTTTCACTTGTTTTTTCAAACAAATCTCACCTAAAATGAGAACACCAAAGAACAAGTAACGGAAAGGGACATCTAAAAATCCCAACGTTGACACTTATATTGTGATGAAAGTCATATTTGGCTTACGTGCAAAGATGGACTGTTGATTATTAGTTTTACAGGTATCTTTGACTTACGTGCAAAGATGGACTGTTGATTATTGATTTTACAGTTGTATATCTTTGGCTTACGTGCAAAGATGGACTGTTGATTATTGGTTTTACAGTTGTATATCTTTGGCTTACGTGCAAAGATGAACTATTGATTGATGAGTATCTTTGGCTTATGAGCATAGATGAACTGCTTATTGGTATGATTATGACCAGTGGATCATTCTTGTATAATCATGACCCATAATGTTATAGATGATGTGGTAAAAGTCCTCATTGGCCGTAGTGCATTGATGGGCGATTATTATTATGATGATTATAACCGTGGATTTTTCGGTATAATCATAACCATTGATGATTACATGAATATCCTTGGTCGTAGTGCAGGGATGATTCGATGATGTGGACTATTTATTAAGCTGAGTCTCAGTGATAAAATATTGATTATACACTTTTAATTCGTAAAAGATAGTAGATATCATGCTCTACTTGACTCTTTTAAAATACAGTTGTATGTCTTTGGCCTATAGTGCAAAGATGAATTGTTAATGAATATCTTGGCCGTAGTACAAAGATGAATTTATTAGTATAATTATGAGCAGAAATTGTGATTTGGTATAACCTTGATTTTTGATGTTTCAGGTGAAGATAGGTGATGAAAATTATCTTCGTCCTAGGTGCGAAGAGGAATTTAGAACCACAATTATGATTATGGGTTATTCACCTGATTGTGGACATGTATTATTGACTGATGTTACAGGGATAAAACATTGTTGGTGGATTTTTAACGTGGAAATAGACTTTATGGTCTATTTGACTTTTCTAATGGATTGTTCGTTCCACTGCAACTATGGTTTAAAAGTTTTATCATCTGCCATATGTTCTAAATCTCTGATTCATTACTGACAAAGGCTATTGATAATTTAATTATCTTTAGTCATGATATTCTTTACTGGGATAGTTGTGCTCACCCTTACCGCTTCACAATTCCTTTCGTGTAATAAGAGTGTAGTATTTGGGTCGAGCCGAGGATAATAGGGGAATAGAATCTATGGTCTATAGTCATTGAGGTTCTCCCTAAATAGTATACAAATAATTTTGTTGAGAACTTTAGATAAGTTTGTCGTATTGTATACGTCATTTGATATTTAATTTTGGTGAACCGAATAGGGTGAGGTGAACCCAACTTTGGAAGGGTGTTTTGCCATTATTACACAAGATATCTAATGACATACAACCTCGTGTTATCATAAGACAAGGTTGTGCACATCCACTTGCTGAGTATATCTATGATCACTACCTATATGATCTTGGAGTTTATTTGATATATAATTTTCATTTGGAGACAACGAAGATAGTTATATGTCAAGAGAAGACTCACCATTGGAAAGAAGATGATAGTAATCTTCTTGTTTTTCTTTGGGGACTTTTGGGTCAACCAAGGATAATTCTGTGGACATATGATATCTATCATAACCTAGACGCATGGCCTCCCATGTACGAAGGTTTCCTTGAGTACTTTCCAAAGATTTTAATTTCTAAAATAGTTTTTGACTGTACTTTTATGTAAAGTACCATCGTAAGGTTGTGGTCTAGGCATCATGAGAGTTACATATATTTATATTAAAACTCACATCTTATCTGTTGTCGTACTCTGCACGATAGTTCAACAGTTGTAAAAATGAAGTTTGTATTTGATTTTTATAGTGTGATATCTGGTGACTCAAGATGGGTGATGTATAACTATTTTGGGGGCATCACAAATGGTATCAGAGGTTAGGGATATGGTCGCTGACGGAGATATGAGTCTAGAACTAGGAGGGGAGAGACGAGTAATATACTTCGCTAATGTGTGACTTACCTAAGCCGAAATTTTTACTTGATAAATTGACAATTTGTGATATGTCAATTGACCTTTATTTTGAAGATATATTCTAGAATGATATCTGAAATACAGGAGATGAGCAATGGAAAAATCATGATACAGAGGATATAACCGGAAGAAGTACAATCTAAAAACAAAGCAAGGTATTCTCATCTCTTGAATACTGCAGTATCGCATCTCGTAAATTTCGAGGGCTAAAATTTCATAAGGAGGAAGATTGTAAGACCTCAATTTTATGTAATGAAAGTATTCAATTTTCTTATAATTATTATTTTATTTCGTAAATGGTTAAATTGATAAAAGTCTAAAGTTAAGGGTGATATGTGAAATTTTTTGCAAAGTAAGCAAGTTGTTATAAAATATTCGTTGTGTCGGGGAATATTTAATTGGTCTGGGAATATTCATACGATATTATGACAATCATCAGTGGACCCCACAACTAAGTATTGTCGTATTTAAAAAATGATGAATTATCTTTTTATAAAAATAACAAATGAAAGTGTTACCATTAAAATTGTTGAACTACCCGGTAGTAAAAGTACAATAATACGCGTGGTTGCATAGTAGCACATGGTATTGTTTATTGATGCTTACGTAAGAAGTCACTCAGTTATACTCAATTATTGCTACAGTAATTGCTGCATCATATCTCTCATATTATTGATTCAATTATTGTCACAATATCATCTGTATAATATGTTATATTATTAAATCAATAATTGAGACAACAAAGTTATTAATATTATTATTTGCAATATTGACAATGTCTAGAAGTTCACCAAGGAGAGGTTTGGTCACCTAATTGCGCTTGATAAGGAGAAATCCTTATCTGAAAGCCCCTCTTTCCGGGAACGACCGGTTGTTAAATATGGTGAGTTATAATATTAATGATGAATAAGTTCGTGTTGATTAAAGATGAAATTGATAGTTCCATGGTGTTGGGATTATTAGTGTTAGTGGAAATCAACATTTATTTCGATAATAATTTATGTCCGGAGGTTATATCGACCAATCGAATATTCGGGGCACTTTTGGTTTTAGTAGTACTATTCATGGGTTACTATTCACCGATTACTATTCACTCTAGTATTGTTCACTTTTGCATTATTTGGGACACTTTTATTCAGTTACTATTCACCGGTTACTTATTCACTCTAAAGTATTGTTCACTCGAATATTTGGGACACTTTTTGTGTGTTGGGATACTATTCACGCATACTATTCCCGAAGTACTATTCACGGGTACTATTCACCCGAAAAATATATTTCTTTTTGGTCCAAATTATTTTTGGGTACAATATTATTCCATGAGGAGATGTGATAATTTTTCAAACCGTTGGTTAAAATTATAATAGTAAATCAATATGGATCGTTGGTTGAAGATATAATAGTAAATCAATATGGACCGTTGGTGGAAAGTTATAATAGTAAATCAATATGGATCGCTGGTTTAAAGTTTTAATAGTAAATCAGTATGGACCGTTGCTTTAAGTTTTAATAGTAAATCAATGGACCGTCCGTTTAAAAGTAAATCAATCTGGACCGTTCATGAATTAGTTACTATTCAGTCCATTCTCCTATAAATAGAAGCTCATTCCTTCATTATTTCTTACGAATTCACTGAAACTCTAGAGAGAGAAATTATAGAGAGAAAGAAGAAGAGAAGTCTACTACCTCACTTTTCCAGTATCCAATTTCTTTCTAAGGTAAGAGATATTATTATTATAGTAAGGGATATTATTATTATAGTAAGAGATATTATTATTATAGTAAGGGATATTATTATTATAGTAAGGGGTATTATTCTTTCGTATTCGTGAAGAGGGTTATTTTCTTTCAATACTCGTAAGGGTTGTTATTCCATTCTTTATTATTATATTGATAACTTGTTTTTTATGCAATCTGCATACATGGTGAAATTCTTCTATTATTCAATTCTTTATTATTCTCGTTGAATAACATGTCTATGCTAAGTAATCGCATACATGGTGAAATTCTTACATTATTCTATTCTTTATTATTACATTTGGAATATCCTGCGTCTGCATGCGGATTACGCATGACACGGTTCCATTCTTTATTATTCTGTTGGAATATCCTGTCTGTGCGGTCTATCGCATGCATGGTGAATTCTTATGTTATTCTATTCTTTATTATTCTGTTGGAATATCCTATCTGTGTGGATGACGCATGACCTGGTTCCATTATTTATTATTCTGTTGGAATAACCTGTTTGTGCGGTCTATCGCATGCATGGTGAATTTTTTTGTTATTACATTCTTTATTATTCTGTTGGAATAACCTGTCCATGTGGATTACCACATGCATGGTGAATTATCCTTTGTATTCATTCTTTATTAAATTTTGGAAATGATATGTCTACGTGGATTATCGCAAGGCGGGTTAAAATCCATTTGCAGTTTCGTAATTTTTCTGACCCTCAAAAATTCTGAAAAAATTTGAAATGATAATTTAATGAGGTTTCTAGATTATTTCCAAAAATGACGATTTTTGGATGTATAGATTAGGATTTATGAATTTTATAGGAAAAGACTATTTTAAAAGTAAACCCTTATAACTCCTTGTGGTTAACTCCAAAATTGGTGAAATTTATATTGGGAGTACATATATATAACAGGAGTATACCTTGTAAATTTCGGAAGTTTTGGACAAAAGTACAATTTATGATAAATGTCTAAATATGTGGCAGTTTTGGCCATATGAAAAATAGTAAATGAATTTTAAAAATTACGAAACAAATATATGTTCAATATGGGACTATATTCTGCTAAATCCCAGAAATGAATAATTTTTTGGACTGATTTGGTATTTTTCATTAAAATGGTTTAGTTACAATTATATGAATTAAATATGTTATGGAAGTTAAAAAATTGGTAAATAAGAGTTTATGGCTTGGAAATCCTATATAAGGTATATGCAGATTTTTGATGGGTGATTTGATCATTGGTGATGAAAGCTTATGAGTATGGCATTTTGAATGATTAAATGCATTATTTGGTAAAGTATAAACAATTAAAATAAATTGTTTATAAGTTTAAAAACTGATTAAAATATTATTATAATATTAATAATATTAGATTATTAATTTATTAAGTGATTGATAATATTTGGATAAATTTAAAGTCTTTAATATTTATCCTTGATTTCGTTTGATTAATGTTAATATCATTGTCATCATCCTCATGCTTATATTGTGATGAAAGTCATCTTTGGCTTACGTGCAAAGATGGACTGTTGATTATTAGTTTTACAGGTATCTTTGACTTACGTGCAAAGATGGACCGTTGATTATTGATTTTACTGAATTGTATATCTTTGCTTACGTGCAAAGATGGATCGCTGATTATTAGTTTTACAGTTGATATCTTTGGCTTACGTGCAAAGATGAACTATTGATTGATGAGTATCTTTTGGCTTATGTGCATAGATGAACTGCTTTATTGGTATGATTATGACCAGGATCATTCGATATAATCATGACTCGTAATGTTATAGATGATGTGGTAAAAGTCCTCATTGGCTGTAGTGCATTGATGGACAAATTATTGGTATGATTATAACCAGGGATTTTTCTAAGATAATCATGACCATTCATGATTACATGAATATCCTCGGTAGTAGTGTGGGGATGATTCGATGATGTGGATTATTTATTAAGCTGAGTCTCAACGATAAAATATTGATTATACACTTTTAATTCGTAAAAGATAGTAGATATCATGCTCTACTTGACTCTTTTAAAATACATTTGTATATCTTTGGCCTGTAGTGCAAAGATGAATTGTTAATGAATATCTTGGCCATAGTGCAATGATGAATTTATTAGTATGATTATGAGTAGGAATTGTGATTTGGTATAACCATGATTTTTGATGTTTCAGGTAAAGATAGGTGATGAAAATTATCTTCGTCCTAGGTACGAAGAGGAATTTAGAACCACAATTATGATTATGAGTTATTCACCTGATTGTGGACAGGAATTGTTGACTGATGTTACAGGGATAAAACATTGTTGGTGGATTTTTAACGTGGAGAAGATAATAGACTTTATGGTCTATTTGACTCTTCTAATGGATTGCTCGTTTCGCTGCAACTATGGTTTAAAAGTTTTATCATCTGCCATATGTTCTAAATCTCCGATTCATTACTGACAAAGGCTATTGATAATTTAATTATCTTTAGTCATGATATTCTTTACTGGGCTAGTTGTGCTCACCCTTCTGCTTCACAATTCCTTTCAGGTAATAAGAGTGTGTAGATGGGTTAAAGCGGGATAATAGGGGAATAGAACGGTGGTCTATAGCTGTTGAGGTTCTCCCTAAATAGTATACAAATAATTTTGTTGAGAACTTTAGATAAGTTTGTCGTATTGTATACGTCATTTGATATTTAATTTTGGTGAACCGAATAGGGTGAGGTGAACCCAACTTTGGAAGGGTGTTTTGCCATTATTACACAAGATGTCTAATGACATACAACCTCGTGTTATCATAAGACAAGGTTGTGCACATCCAGTTACTGAGTATATCTACGAGCACTACCTATATGATCTTGGAGTTTATTTGAAATATAATTTTCACTTGGAGACAACGGAGATAGTTATATGTCAAGAGAAGACTCACCATTGGAAAGAAGATGATAGTAATCTTCTTGTTTTTCTTTGGGGACTTTTGGGTCAACCAAGGATAATTCTATGGACATATGATATATATCATAACCTAGACGCATGGCCTCCCATGTACGAAGGTTTCCTTGAGTACTTCCCAAAGATTTTAATTTCTAAAATAGTTTTTGACTGTACTTTTATGTAAAGTACCATTGTAAGGTTGTGGTCGAGGCACCATGAGAGTTACATACATTTGTATTAAAACTCACAGCTTATCTGTTGTCGTACTCTGCACGACAGTTCAACAGTTGTATAAATGAAGTTTGGATTTAATTTTTATAGTGTGATATCTGGTGACTCAAGATGGGTGATGTATACCTATTTTGGGGGCGTCACAATAACTGAGTGACTTCTCACGTAAGCATCAATAATCAATATCGTGTGCTACTATGCAACCACGCGTATTACTGTACTTTTATCACTGGGTATTTCAACAGTTAATGGTAAAACTTTTACCGTCATTTATATAAAAAGATATTTCTGTAATTTTCTAACTCCGACAATAATTCTGTTGTGGGGTCCACCAATGATTGTGACATCGTACAAATATTCTCTGTTAAAATGAATATTCCCCGACCAATCGAATATTTTATGAAAACTTGCTTACGTTGCAAAATTAGTAAATATTACCCACAACTATAACATTATAACAAATTCACACTTTAATATTCAAAAATATATTTCGAGAAAAATTAATCTTTTTTCATAAAAGTTGGGGTCTTACAATTTCATTTTATTTTAGTTGTAAGAAACTAAATGCTACTTAGTTTATTTTTATATTGAGAAATTAATTAAATAATACAGAAATATATTTATAGGGCGCACAAAATTTTCAATTAATGATTTCTAACAGATATTCTGATGGGAATTCTGTCGGAAATATCAAATATCACATTTTGAAGATACATTGTCATATATGTAACCCGCAATATATCACATTAATTATAAACCAAACACTGTAATTGCATAAATACACTAACAGAAATTTTAATTGCACAAAATAAATCACAATTTCAGCAACATGCAACATTTTGCAAAATTGAAGTTAAATAATCCCAATTTGCAACACAGTTAATTAAAATGTAATCAAATTTCAGCACAAAATAATCCCAATTAAAGTCAAATTTTAATTGCATAAAATAAACCTAATTTCAGCAAATTAAAATGTAATCCCAATTTCTGATACAACAAGAATTCCAAAATTATTCTCAATTTCAGTAACACATGAACGTGCCGAACTATGGACTCCCAATTTTAGCAAAATCAACAACTCTATTAGTTCCCAGAGGGCACACAATAGATCTAGAAGGGGGGGTCGAATAGATCCTTTTTTATTTCAAAAATCTTTTCCATTTTAGTTTGCATTGCTGAGTAAATAGCAGATGACAAACTTAAGAATTTATTTCAAACAAAGCGGAATAAGTTAAGGTTCCCCTTCATAGATGTTATGTTGACCATTTATCTAGAGTTAGTTTAGTTGCAAGTAGTTATCATGTTGATAGCAGTTATATCATTTATAATGTAAATTACAGAATGTAAAAGATACAAGGGATTTTAAGTGGTTCAGAGACTCAAGCTCTTAATCCACTCTTCTGGTTCAACAAGCAGGGATTCCACTAAAGAAGTCATTACATCACTGAATCACTAAGATTCTTTCAAGGCCCGCAGCCTTGGAACTCGGTTTAGTCCATTGGACAAGAACCCTTCTGGTCTTGGCTTTTGTTGTTGTTGTCGTTAGTGCTGAGTTGCCAAGATGACTTTGAGCTTGTTCATCCTTGATACTTGGCAGCTTATTGTGATCCTCTTTGGATTCTTCATCGAGACTAGATCACCATTGGACATGCTGCTAAGTTATTCATGAAGCTTGATCTCTTTGAGTACTTAGCAGTTTGTCACTTATTCCTTGATGCAACTAATCTTGTGGTTGGTCATTTTCTGATCTCAGCTTGCAGTTCTTCACCACATGAGGTTTGCTAAGTCTTTGCATCTTTGGTAGGCTTAATCTGGCACATAGCATCCCCTGAAACTTGGTTGGCTTGTGTACAGATTTGGTTTTGTATCTGTTCTTCTTTAGCTCTTGGTGGTTCATGGTGATTCGTAGACTGGCTCATTGAATCTTCTTTCTGATCCGCCAATATCTTGAATGTTATTATTTTGGCATTCTCGGCTCTCAGCTTGGCTGACATTCTTAATGGCATTCTCATTGTTGTTAAGTGAAGCATTTTCTATTAAAGCCCTTCTCTTAACTTGCTTCACTTCTACTTTCGTAATCTCACTACCATCGAGACATTTTCTATTTTTGCTCTGTAGAACTCATAGAGTCAACAACCTTCCTTCGACCCACACCAACTCTTGTTGAGCTTCTGCTGTTAAATAACCTTTCATAAGCTTCCTGTTGGAATATAGCCGTTGGGAGTATTTTTAATTGATTCACAGATCTCGAGAAATTTGGTGTGGACTGCAGATGTGACATGATATCCCCTTTTTCACTTTTATGACACTGCAATTTACGATTTTACATGCCCTATCAGAAATGTCACTTTAGTGTGTCAGGCAGGTAGTCACCTTTATTTCTTCTTTCTGATTCCTCGATCAGAACATCAGGAGTTGTCCTTCTGCATCGATGGTTTCAATATCCAACGTTTGAATGTCAGTCTTTGTATTGAGACGTTGCCAAGGCTTCAATACTCAGATGATTGAACTCTACGATTTTGATGCAGATGACTGAACTCTACGATTCTGAGAGTGTTCTCTAGATTTTCAATACATAACCTCTCTTCCTTTATTCTTGTAGTGCTTCAATACTTTTGATTGCCTTGACTTGCATTAGACACCGACAACTAGTTTAAATGTTCTGGCCCTCCTTAACTTCAAAACTCATATGATTGGTCATGCTCAGCTCTCTTTCTCCTTGTGATCTCTCGTTCACATATCATCAATGGTCTAACCCATGCTTAGTTTTCTTTGTCTATTCAGTATAGGTTAGCTATTATCTCTGTTATAGAAATCATCAGTTCCTACATCTAATTTGGCTAGCACTACGATAATGGTTATACCCAAGATCGTTATCCTTTGTTTATCTTAGCAGCTACTGCATTGTTGACTTCCTTTAGTCATTCACATCATCTAAAGTCTTCTTAATATTGCTTGTGGAAGACTTCCCTTAAATGGCTTCACTACTCAATTAGGATGTTGATCGAATTGGTGCTTCGATCTTCTGTTTGCTTGCAAGTCATTTGGTGAATGCCCTCTGGTTTCATTTAGGTATATTGCATCTATTACAGTTCTGACCAGAGGCTTCATTCTTTGGATGCTTTGGGAGTGCTCATGTGTTAAGAATCGTGTTAACACTACGATTCTTCCTTGGCGTTGTGAGCACTGATAGGCTTTGTCGAAGACTTTGTTCTGCAAACTACGATCTAGATTTTGTTCTGCAGACACTACGACTCCTAGTGTAGATTATGCATCAGACTACAATTTCTACCTTAACACTTGTTGTTCTTGTCTGATCTGGCTTAACTGCGATTTCTACCTCTGGTATGATCAGTAGACTCTACGACTTCAAGTGTGGTCTATGATTCTTGACTTGGCTTGGCAGGTTCTTGAATCAACTCTACGATTTTGAGTGAGCCCCTCCAAGGAAGACTACGATCTATAGCCACTTTCTCGATACTCTACGATTCTGCCTTGACTTCTACAATCCCTCGACTGGCTCGACGGACTACGATTCTGCCTTAATAGTCTCTGAATACTTTATTTCTCTTGGCAGACTTCTAAGGCTTGTACAGTACTCGACGATCAAGAAGGCCTATCTATTACATCATATAAGATCAACCTAACAAGTTTGATCTTTCTATACTTAGTCCTTGTACATCATGTTCTTTTGAAGGACTTTACAAAGTTGTTTTATTCAGGTATGATCAACCTAAGATATTTGATCATTTCAGTCTAAGTCCTTGTACATATATTTCTATTGTCTATTCAAGGACTTTACAGCTTATTTCAGTACATACATATTCTCTTATTCAATTATTAATATCATAATCAAATCTTATATAAATAGAATTATCATTCACATACTTATTCCTAACAATCTCCTCCTATTTGATTATGACAAAAAAATAAAACAAGTGCATATGTATGAGATGAATGAATCTTAAGATAAGTGAGCTTCTTTATTGCTAGAGAAGGTAATATGAATGATATATTAAAAAGCATTTGATTACAGCTGAATAGTAAACCTAAATTCTGGATCCAGAGTTAACTATCACATATAGAGATGTACCTTCTTCTTCATGTGTGTCTCCTAGATTGTTGCTACTCATCTGCTTGATCTTCTTGCTCCTGCTCCCCCTGGTATGGTGACTTCATTTCTTCTTGATTTCCTGGTTCCTGCTCTCCCTGAGATGCATGATCCATTTCTTCATCTTCATGATGCTCTAACTCAGATACATGATCTTCTTCTTTGTCTTCTACTTTTCTCTTTAGATTTTGCTTTGTCTCATCCTCAGATGATGATACATTTGCTACTATGTTGACCTGCTTCTTCTTCTCTTTTGCTTCAGCCTTCATTCTTCTCTTCTTGCTCTTTCTTGAATACCTCTTTTTCTCCCCTTTTTTATCATGAATCATTTGGGACAGTTGTTGGACATTTGGCATAAGCTTCTCTGTCAGATAAGATGAGTTATTACCTTCAATCTTGAGTTCTTGTTGACTTAGCTCCAACTGTAGAGAGAGAGACTACTTTAGGAAGTCAATCTTGTCAAAGAGGGACATGATTTGATCTGTATTATCCTTCTGAGCTTGCAGAGCTTCTTCCTTCTGATTAGTGATGAATTTTAAATAGATTTGATCTCTCTCTTTGATTTTGAGAGATATATCTGATATTGTGGCTTGGAGTCTATTTTGAAGCACACTATCTCCTTCTTCTGACAACATCTTTGTTTCTGCAGCAATTAGAGATATCTTCTCAATCAACTCGTCAGAATTCTTCAGTAACTCTTCCTCCTGAGGAGTTTGGTCATTTGGTTGAGCAGACTTCTGCTGAACACCAGATTGGACTCCACGATTCTCATTCTTGGACAATTTTTGAATGTAGTGACAATCTGATAAACTATTGAGTGTCAATCACTGTTGGAGGATGAGGGAATATCAGACAGTTCTGCTTGAGTAGAGTAGAGCTTCTCAATCTGAGCTTGATCATCTTCAATGTTAGAGTGAATGGACTCTATGATCATGAACTTGGATATAATCCTTATGCCATCCAAACCTACTCTGCAATCGTATGGAATGTAGTGGTTGTCAACATGTCGATAGACTTTGAAGTGAGAAGTGTCTTTGATCAGCTTTGTTGCAAACTTCTTTACTCTTAGTAAGATTTGAGACACCAGCTCCAAGTTCGGAATATATGAGTAACACCAGCTAAAGTAACTCCCATCTTTACCAGTATATGCCTTTAGCCAGGGCATCAATGGGTAGAACCATTTCAACAGGAGATCATCAGGATTGTACAGTATTGTAGTGCAATCTAAATTCATGTCTTTCCAGTTGTTATACAAATCTTCTGTTGACATCCTTACTACTTTGAGTTGTTCGTTTCCATGGTTTATCCATCTTCCTGGTAGTACATCGAGTGGTTCATCAAAGACTTCCACTACTAATCTTCGGCGGACTCTTGCTGGATAGGGAACATGATAGTCTGCTGATTCCTGATCTGCAGAACTGGAGTCTATCTTCATCTCTTCATTTTCTGACTTTGAGCTTAAATCATGCTAGATCATTTCATCTAATTCATTAGTGAATCCTTCTTGCTGATTTTCATCACTTGTTTCTTCTTTAGTACCCTTAGCATTTTCTCCCTTGGATTCAGACTTATCATCACTTAATTTAATTATTGCAGTAGAAGATTCTCCTTTCTTCTTTAGGACAAATCTAGCAAACAATCTGTTGCTCTTTCTTCTTCTTGGAGATTCAGCTATAGGAGATTCAGTCCTTTCTTTATCTTCAGATTTTGAAGCCCTTGAATCATCAGATGAGCTTCTTTGAGATTCAGGCACAGGGGTAGATGATTCCTTTTCAGGCCCCGAGTTCTCTGAAGTAGCAAAAGAATTCCTTGAGACTTCAGCAGTGGGAGATCTAATTTCTTCAGATTTAGACACTTCTTTATCAGCAGAATGGCTACTTGAGAATTCATTCATAGGGTCTTCAGTTTTCTATTCTTCTTCTAAGTCTACTTTATTCTCTTTAGCAGATAGACTTCTTTGGTGAACTGATATTAACTTCTTCATCACCTTCGCATTCTTCTTGGATGGCCTTTCAGACTTGGATTCTAGAATGATTGAATCCTCATCATGTGATAGCTTCTTCTACATATCATTTGCCTTTCTCTTATTAGAAGTGCTCTTGCTGCTGCTGCCATATGTTACTAGCCTCTTGTTTTCCATTTCTTTTGCCTTCCTCTTCTTTGTAGAGACCTTGTTGCTGCTGGAAGATGTCGTTAGCCTTTTATTTTCCATGGGATTTTTCTTCTAATTTTCAAATAGCTATGGGGACATCACTTTATGAACATTCAGTGGTTCTCCCTCATCATCCCTTATCTTACTCTTCAGTTTCTTCTTCAGTATAATGCTCAAGAGTCTTCCATGAAAAACTTTTGTGAGGGGTTTATCCGTAGACTTCTTCATCTCAGCTTTTTCCAGCCATTTGGACAACCAATTAATTATAATGGCTCCGAAATTCATCTGTTGTTTCATGACAATTGCAGTCATAACTCTCAGTTTCATATCACTAACAATATCATGTGCAGTGTCCTTGTACAAGATGCATTTTCCCGTTATCTCAACCAGGAATTCAAACTCTTCAGGAAACTTCTTCTTCTTTATATCTTTCAGATTTACATTCCTCTTGTTGCGCATTAACTTCTTGCCTTCTTTGTTGTCGATGTCCTCGAGGTTTATCAGACCTTTGTTAGGAAACCCTAGACATTGGTTGATGTTTGATGCTTTTATCTTCAGGCTTACTCCTTTGACCTTTGTGGACAGAAGCCCAGCGTCTATTGTTGCATTTGAATAGAATTTCTTCACTAGATCGGTATAGACTGGAATTCTAGCTTCCAAGTACTCTAAGAACCCATCATTCTTTACAAGCTCAAGTATATCCTTGAACTTCTTTTCTAAACCTTCGAACTTCTTGAAACCAAGTTGGATTCTAGTTATAAAATTCAACTCTTCCATTTTGAGAGTTCAAAGTATATGGGTATTTAATTTCAGAAATATTATGAGGGATAGTTAAATGCAATTTGGGCGAAGCTCGAGGTTTGATGGATTCAGGCCTTGAAGAGGATTTTAGGGTTTGAAAATGAGAGGGATAGAAAGTTGATAGCTTTTGATAATTGTTTGGAGATTTTGAATTTGTCTTTAAGATAATTTCTTCTAACTGTACATAAGCTATGATGTGTCAAACAGTCATTGGTTACACGATACCTAGTAAGAAACTGTAACTCCCCATAAACTAATTAGTTTTTCAGTTTTGATTTTCCTTTTAAGAAAATAAGCATGACTGACGTAGGCTAACTGTTGACTTCTTCAACGCGCAGAGTAGCTTGATGAGATAGCTATGGACTCTACGATTTTCTTTGTCAATTTAATGATCGTATTTTGAGAGATGCTTCAGTGTGTGATTTGTCACCAATCCCCATCTTGGAGTTTCATGGCTTAACCATTGATGAGCCCCAATAGAGTTTGGGCACTAAAATTTTAAGGTGACTTTTCTAAACACCTTTTCAGACTGTATTTTGTAACTTCCATTCACACGATCTGCATAGTGGGACATATGTCGAGTTCTATCGGGCTCCATGATTTTAAATAGAGTGGAAAATATTAATCTGCCATTAGCTCCCCTTGAGCTAGTGTATCTTTTGGGAAGATTACGATCGTCGAGGTTGCTCTACGATTGTTGAGTTTGTTGCTGATCATACTCTACGATCATTTTCTGGCCTGGTTCTTGTGATGAGCTATGACTTAGCATTCCTTCGGGGTTATTAAGGTAGCTCAGGAAAGGCCAACCTCTTAGACTAAACTAAGGGTCAGGTTTGTCCCTAAGGCGCTTATCAGATGAAGAGCTTTCTAAAATGGTGGCAATAATGACATCACATTGGTCTTTTGTGCTTGAGAGTTTACATACCAACTCTGGATATTCTTTGGTGTTGGTATTTGTTTAGGCTATAATCGTGGTGTCACCATCCTCTTACACTACGATTACTGAGATTGATCGAAAGTACTCCACGATTTGAGTGGTTGGTTGATATTGTTATCAGTAGCACATTTTGGGACGTTACTACTGACTATGGATCTTCATTTGGTTCATCAGTCATAGAGTTTTGGAACTCTTTAACTGGGATATTTCTATTTTGGGTTAGCTCATGTCTCTATGATCTTGACAGGAATGGTCTTGATATTTGTGGAGTGTTTAACAGACATGTACCCTGGTTGTCCTATCCTTCAAGCTTATCTCAGATCTTCTTGCAAGTATTCCACTTCTTCATTTGGCTCCCTAAGCTTTACCATCTTCATCATTTGCATCTATAACTTCCTCAGTAATCAACAACTTCAAGCTCTTATGGGTTGGCAAGTATGAAATCTACGATTGAGGTGAGTGAGGATTTCTTTGATTTATGGTTGCGTTTTCCCTTTTTAATACAGCTGACCTTGAAGCTGGTTGAATCCTTGTAATTGAATCTATCTGCTTTAGTGTTCCTTGTGTGATCGTATAGACCAAGTACCTGGAGGTTAGGTAAATTTCTATTTTTGGTACCCCTTATTGTTCGGGTCTTGCAGGATTAGTTTTTCTCAAAATCCAATTCCTAATATGCTTGATTTTACATTACATCAACAATCATGTTTATGCATATATATCAGATTTAGATATGATATTTATGATGCATGATGATGAGTGTGTGAATGATTAAGTATTTTGATAGGACATTATTTTTCTTTGACTGTTTCACTCTTTGCTTAGGTGTGTTCACAGATCTTGAATGTTTTCAGAGTAGGAATCAACTCTATTGTTTATTTGTATCTGGTTGATTAATGGAGATTATCAGTTTCTAAGAATCTTCAAGATACTCCTCTAGTGTTGATCATACTCTATATTTTATCAAGAACACAGAACATTAGTTTTGTATATATTTGCATACATGCTAATCCTTTAGCAAGAGTTACTCCATTTAAGCTTTAGGATTAAGATTAACTTATGACATACTCCAGACTTCTTTCAAGAAGCTATCTTCAATCTGAACTTTAAGTGGAGAGAGAGTTTGTTGACAATTAAGTATCCAACCTTAATGTACTCTCTCTCTCTTCCCCTTTTTAGAAAGAGTATGATCTCTTGATAGATTATTGTTGTAGTACATAAGGTGATGCAACACACTATTCATGTAAGTGTTAATGAGGAACCGTACCTTTTTACTTTCAGTTCTTTGACAGCCATTTGACTTGCTATAATGATGTTAGGCATTGATGTGCAAATCTTTACGTTCATTGCTGACAGCTTGTTGCTCTATTTGACCTTATATCAAACACGCCTTGTCTTGGAGTTGATAACATAGGAAAGTCTTGGCATCTTTAGTTCTTCGATAATCTTGAGTCTCAAGGATTAGATCCAACTGATTAGCCAAGTACATATAGAACGAGATTTTCTTTCTTCTTTTGAATAGACATTTCTCTACATGTATAGGCCTTTCATCTTTTAGAACAGTGGATGACAGACTCTTTGTTTTAGATGCCCTTCTTGACTTTCCATCACTAGTCTGCAGACTGCTGATTTTCTTTGGACATGGATTGGTCTTATTGCTATATTACTTTGAAACAAGGACCAATCTGAGAAGCTTCAGGTGAATGTGCACATTTACCTGTATGCATAATTTCCAACGTGTGAGCTCATCAGTAATTACAACCAATTTACTACTAAACTAAGTTTAGACCATGGTTTTTGTTTCGGACTAGACTCAAAACGTTAGCTTTTAGGATTTAATATGAGAACATGATCTGATACCAATTGTTAGTACCCAGAGGGCACACAATAGATCTAGAAGGCGGGGTTGAATAGATCCTTTTTTATTTCAAAAATCTTTTCCATTTTAGTTTGCATTGCTGAGTAAATAGCAGATGACAAACTTAAGAATTTATTTCAAACAAAGCGGAATAAGTTAAGGTGCCCCTTCATAGATGTTATGTTGACCATTTATCTAGAGTTAGTTTAGTTATAAGTAGTTATCATGTTGATAGCTGTTATAATGTAAATGACAGAATATAAAAGACATAAGGGATTTTAAGTGGTTTAGAGACTCAAGCTCATAATCCACTCTTCTACTTCAACAAGCAGGGATTTCACTAAGGAAGTCTTTACATCACTGAATCACTAAGATTCCTTTAAGGCATGCAGCCTTGGAACTCTTGTTCACTTAAGAACTCTTCAAGTCCAGCAGACTTGGAACTTTAGTTCACTAAGAACTCTTCAAGGCATGCAGCCTTCGAACTCAGTTTAGTCCATTGGACAAGGACACTTCTGGCCATGGCTTTTGTTGTTGTCGTTGGTGCTGAGCTGCCAATATGACTTTGATCTTGTTCATCCTTGATACTTGGTAGCTTGTTGTGATTCTCTTTGGATTCTGCATTGAGACTGGATCACCATTGGACATGTTACTAAGTTGTTCATGAAGCTCGATCTCTTTAAGTACTTAGCAGTTTGTCACTTCTTCTTTGGTGCAGCTGATCTTGTGGTTGGTCCTTTTTTAATCTCAGCTTGCACTTCTTCACCACATGAGGTTTACTAAGTCTTTGCATCTTTGGTAGGCTTCGTCTGTCACTTAGCATCCCCTGAACCTTAGTTGGCATGTGTACAGATTTGGTTATGTATTTGTTCTTCTTTAGCTCTTGGTGGTTCATGATGATTCATACACTAGCTCTTTCAATCTTCTTTCTAATATGCCAATCTCTTGAATGCTATTATCTTGGCCTTCTCGGCTCTCAGCTTGGCTGACATTATTAATTGCATTCTCATTGTTGTTGAGTGAAACCTTTTTCTATTAAAGCTCTTCTCTTAACTTGCTTCACTTCTACTTTCGTAGTCTCACTGCCACTGAGACATTTTCTATTTTTTCTCTGTAGAACTCGTAGAGTCAATAACCTTCCTTCGACCCACACCAACTCTTGTTGAGCTTCTGTTGTTAAATAACCTTTCATAAGCTTCCCATTGGATTATAGCTGTTAGGAGTTATTTGAATTGATTCGCAGATCTCGAGTTATTTGGTGCAAACTACAGATGTGACATGATAGCCCTTTTTTTCATTTTTCTGACACTGCAGTTTACTATTTCACCTGCCCTATCGGAAATGTCACTTTAGTGTGTCAGGCAGGTAGTCACCTTTATTTCTTCTTTCTGATTCCTCGATCAGAACATCAGGAGTTATCCTTCTACATCGATGCTTTCAATTTCCAACGTTTGAATGTTAGTCTTTGTGATAATCCGGAATTTCGAATAATCCAAAATTTGCAAATAATTTTTTTTTTTATTAATATTAATATTGATTAATAATTTTGTGACAAGTTTTTGTGATACAAGTCTCGAGAAGGTCAATTTGTGTATTGACTAATAAAATTAGAGTAGAGTTGTGCTTAAAAAGATGAGAAACCCTAACCCTAATTTCTGGAAAGGGATTCGACATAAAATATAATTAGAATAATTATATTAATGAGTACGCGTTTGTATTATTTAGAATTTTGATCAATGATTGATCGGATAAGGTTTAAAATTATAAACCCTAATAAGAGATTAGAAACCCTAATCTCAGGATTAGAAACCCTAATTGTACACCGGAAAATCCTAATTTCATATTCGAGAATCCTAAACCCTAAATTAAGAAACCCTAATCCTAATTGGCAAGCCTACTGTGTGTATTAAACTTTAATATGATTAGAAAACCCTAATTATATTTTAGTTATATTAATTTCTATTTTACAAACCCTAATTGTAATTTAGAAAATTTATTTTTCTAATTAAAACCCTCATTCGTGGGTTATAAACCCTAATGACCATTTTCACCCTAATTACTAAATTAAGCAATTTTAATTAGGAATATTAATCCTAATTAGCAAGATTGAATTTTATGATTAGGAAATATTAATATAATTATTGAATTCTAATTATAATTTTGGAATATTAATTTTCTATTTTTGAAAACCGAAATTCGAAAATCTTGGAAATTAAATTGCAAACCTAAAGAGTTTAAACCCTAAAGGGTTCAAACCCTAACCCAAACCCTAAACCTTAAGGGTTTGTGCATTGGACAAGAATGCCATTAAAATTAATTTACAAATGACCAAAATGCCCTTTTAGTTTATTTTAATTTGATAACTTGCATTATTGCTAGCCCCTTTAGTTGTTGAACAACTAAATTGACTTTGTGAGACAAAACATCAGCCACCAGCCGAAAATCTCAGCCTAGCAACAACATAAGCATTATATATTAGAATTGGGAGAGAGAAAGTGTACAAAAATTGCCATTTTGCTGACTTGCTCTCACCTACTCTCTCTCTCACCAAGACCTCCGATTTCCTCAAGTAAATCAGTCACATAAACAGCCCATTAATCACCCAATATCAGTTTGGAAGATCAAGATCAAAGATTTGATAAGAGATGTATACACCCTAATTTATATTTGATCTTGTATGCTAAGAAAGTTATTGTGTTTTTGTGTTTAGATCTTTGCTAAAGGATGTTTTATGTTGATCTATGATGATCAAACATATATCCATAGCATCAAAGTGTCTTAAAAAGGTGTTTTTCAAAATCTGTTCTTGAGTATGAACTATGGTCTGACAAGAAATGTCAGTGGCCACAGATCATTGCTCATTTACTATTTTTGTTGTTTAAACGTTGTTACATGTAGCCTTGTATGTGGTCTTTACTCTGCAAGTGGAATCAGTGTCATTAGATGTCTAGATCATGAGTTATTAACAATTGAAACTTGGTTGGCCAAGGCTTGACCATTTGAAATCTGGGTAACCCGAAAATATAAAAACAAAGGTCGACATGAGCTTTTGTAACGAGCATATCTAACAGATCTGATTTTTGTTTAATGGTGTTTTTGTAACCGGCTTGTAGCCTGACATATGGTCTTACATTTTATGGCTTTAGATCGTATAAATGAACAACTAGTAGAGCGTGACAGGTGGTCAAAGTAGACCACTCGGTCTGTTTTTGATGTTTCTGGAAAACCCGAATCGGTATGAACTCAGTTTTTGTCAGAGTTTGACCGGGACTAATCTAGCAGGTGTGTTGTTGGTTAAATGATCTGTTGATTTCTATGTGTTCCTTGTCATATGTACTACATGTGTGGACTAAAAAATGAGCCATTTAATAAACGGAACATAGAATAAATCGTGCATGAAAGTGGCTGGTTGAACAACCTGGGTTTTTGGAAAACCCAGAACCCACCTGACAGCAACTTTGGAGACTTGAATCTCTTTGTTGTGATGTTATTTGACCAACGTGATGGATGGAGGTTGTAGTGTTACCGTAATACTACAATATCAAAGTCTTATATTGCACAGAAATAAATTTGGTTGAGAGTTAAATCCGGTCAAAGTTTACCCCTTGCATTGCCGGCGGTCAGTGTTCTTGAGCTCAAGAACACCAACAACGACACTTTGAGTCGCTAAAGGGCTTTAGCGACGGTTTATTTATTATTTTTTTCTGAATATTCCGGAAATTATTTTAAAATAGAAATAAATTCTAAAAATTACCAAAAATGGTTTTAAAAATTAGTTTAAATTATGAAAATAATTTTTGACCAATTAGAATATTTTTCTTTAATATTTATAATTATTTAAATATTAAAAGTATTTAATTTATTTAATTAGTGTATTAAATAAATTAGAGAAAAATGATTTTAATTATATAAAAACATTTTAAATAAGAATAATGTATTTAAAAATATTTTGAGTTATAAAATACAACTTTTAATATTTTTAGAGAATTTTCATTAATAATTTAATATTAAGGATATTAGATTTATTTAATTATTAAATTAAATAAATAAGATAAAAATGATTTTATTGATTTAAAAATCATTTTAAATGAGAATAAAGTGTTAGAAAATATTTTGAATTATAAAATATATATTTCAATATTTTTGGAGAATTCTCATTAATAATATTATTGATATAGATTTATTTAATTATTATATTAAATAAATGAATTAAAATGGTTTTATTGATTTAAAAATGAGAAAATGAATTAAAAATATTTTAAGTGATAATTAATTACTTTTAATATTTGGATGATAATTTCATTAATATTTAAATATTAATGGTGATGATTTAAAAATGATTTTAATTATTTTAAAAATCATTTAAGTAGAATATTGATGATTTAAAAATATTTTAAGTTATTAATAATAACTTTAATATTTTGAAAAGTATGTTATTAATATTTTTATATTATTAAATATTAATAATGATAAGATTATTTGATAATTAAATCATTTAAAATGATTTAAGTGTTTGAAAAATTATTATAAATTATAATAATTGTTTATAAATTATTAAAAGCTTAGAAAAAATATTATAAACGATATTTGACTTATCTAAAATAATATTGAAGCTTAGAGACCAAGTTTAATTGACAATCAATGTGTTAATTGTTGGATAAGGTGACCAGAACACCGAGAATGGACCGAAGTCCAACCAGACCGAAATAGTTAGACTGGTTAAGTGTTTATATAGGTTATAAACACTAATGTGGCTATGTGGTAATGTGTCTAGGAGAAGTTTGATTTGTAAAATACAAAGTATTACGTGTTATAAATGATTGTGCTAATTGTGAGACCGATATTGTTGAATATAGGTCTTACTGAACGCAGATTAATTATATTGTGTAGTATAATCAACGCTTGGAGGCAAGTTTCCTAACTCAACCTTGAGTTATATTCATTCAATTATTATGGTTAATTATTGCTAATTATACCATGTCCGGGAATTTATTGTTGATTATTCAGCTAGTTAGTGCATGTTTAATAATTCAAATTGAATTATTGATTCGGAGAATATACCATTGTAGAATAACCATTTGTTGGATATTCATATTAAGTAGAAGATAGAATTGATAAGATGAGATAATTCACATTTATTGTCAAATTATATTGAGAAATGTCTTAGCTAATTATTACGGCTGATTTAACATTTGTTAGAACTTGATAAATTCGAGAAGAGAATTCAATTGTTATTGATAGATCGATGCCAATTATTTCGACTAGATCGATAAGTAAAATAGAACTTGAAATCACAGTATTTCGTTGTTAAATCAAAATCTTGATTCTGAGACTGAGAAGAACAACCTTTTATGTAAAGGGAACAAAATTTTTAAGTCGTATATCGACCATTGCGCGCGACCTAAGTATTAGGCATAATATCGGGTACAAGGAGTTGGCCAGCTCTAAGTACTTGCAGAGGGGTATGATTTAATCTTTATGGTTATGTGATACTCCTGCGTATGTATCAAAGTAAATCTTTGATAGATACCCGAGAAAATAAGTTCAAAGATCTGGTGAGATCACTCAGCATAAATCTGGAAAATATTTTACTTTGTTATTACGTAGAATTGATTCTTGTTTATTCAATTGAATATCGTAGAAACCTTGAAAGCGTTGTACTCTTTCATTATCAGATTATTGTTGCGAAGAATGTTAGAACAATTGATATTGATTTATATACCTTTATTGTATGTCTTAACTTGCGGGGCAAACTTGTTGTTCACCCTTGCTATAAATAAAACATTTCAGCTATGAACGAAGAGGCCAGCGGGTCAAAAAAGAACAAAGGCAAAGGCAAAATACTGGAGTAGTTATAATGAACATTATTAATATTATGTTCTATTGTAAACCCTTTTTGTTTATCTAAGGGGTATGTGTGTAATTTTAAGGTTAGAAAACCCGGGACTTATGTATTAACAACTTATGTTAATGACTTATGTATTCCTATTTCTATATGAATGGGTAGTTAGATGTTATTATATTGTGGATCGTGAACACCAAACTCGGGAGTCAGGTAACCCGGATTTGGGGGTGTCACAGTCTTTGCATTGAGACGTTGCCAAGGCTTCAATACTCAGATGGTTGATCTTTACGATTCTGATGTAGATCACTGAACTCTACGATTCAGAGAGTGTTCTCTGGATTTTCAATGCAGAACCTCTCTTCCTTTATTCTTGCAGTGCTTCAATACTTCTGCTTACCTTGACTTGCATTAGACACTGACAACTAGTTTGAATGTTCTGGCCCTCCTTAAATTAAAGACTCATCAGATTGGTCATCCTCAGATCTCTCTCTCCTTGTGATCTCCCGTTCATATATCATCAATGGTCTGACCCATGCTTATTCTTCTTTGTCTATCCAGTAAAGGTTGGCCAATATCTTTGTTATAGACCTCATCAGTTCCGGCTTCTAATCTGGCTAGCACTACGATCATGGTTATACCCAAGATCGTTATCCTTTGTTTATCTTAGAAGCTACTGCATTGCTGACTTCCTTTAGTCATTCACATCATCTGAAGTCTTCTTACTATTGCTTGTGGAAGACTTCCCTTAAATGGCTTCACTACTAAATCAGGATGTTGATTGAATTGGTGCTTCGATCTTCTATTTACTTGCAAGCCATTTGGTGAATGCCATCTGGCTTCCTTTAGGTAGATTGCATCTTTTACAATTCTGACCAGAGGCTTCATTCTGTGGATGCTTTGGGAGTGCTCATGTGTTGAGAATTGTGTTAACACTACGATTCTTCCTTGGTGTTGTGAGCACTGATAGGATTTGTCGAAGACTTTGTTCTGCAGACTACGATCTAGATTTGGTTCTACAGACACTATGACTCCGAGTGTCGATTATACATCAGACTACAATTTCTGCCTTAACACTTGTTGTTCTTATCTGATATGGCTTGACTACGATTTATATCTCTATTATGATCAGTAGACTCTACGACTTCAAGTGTGGTCTACGATTCTTGACTTGGCTTGGCAGGTTCTTGAATCAACTCTACGATTCTGAGTGAGCCCCTCCAAGGTAGACTACGATCTATTGTCACTTTCTCAATACTCTATGATTCTGCCTTGGCTTTTGCAATCCCTCGACTGGCTCGATGGACTACAATTCTGCCTTGATAGTCTTTGAATACTTTATTTCTCCTGGCAGACTTCAAAGGCTTGTGCAGTACTCGACGATTAAGCAGGCCTATCTATTACATCATATAAGATCAACCTAACAAGTTTGATCTTTCTATACTTAGTCCTTGTACATCATGTTCTTTTGAAGGACTTTACAAAGCTATTTTATTCATGTAGGATCAACCTAACATATTTGATCATTTCATTCTAAGTCCTTGTACATATATTCCTATTGTCTATTCAAGGACTTTACAGCTTATTTCAATGCAGACATATTTACATATTCATTCATTAAGATCATAATCAAATCTTATATAAATAGGAATATCATTCACATGCTTATTCCTAATAAACTCAAATCATTAAACTATATTCAGTAATCTCAAAGAATCCAGATCATCATTTAGAATTGTTTACCTTGAATTAAAAGAGAAGAAGCGAGGAAGAGAAAGGAGGAGGGGTTACCGTACATCGCGCCGTCGTTCCTCGTCGGCCGGAAATGGTGGCAGTTGTTGGAAACGGTGGTCGGGGGACTGGGGGAAGATGGGTGGTAATGTCTGATGAGAGATGGCAGAGATTAGAGAGTGAGAGAGTACTGAAAGAGAGTTAGAGTGAGGAGAGATAAAGAGAAATGAGAAATGAGGCAACTGAGGAGAAGACGAAGTCTGATTAGGTTTTATAAGTTAATTAAAGCCAAATTTTAAATGGACATCGTCCCTCGAAATTATATTAATTACGACGAAATTTCCTCGAAATAACTACTGATTACGTCGAATTTATGCTTCGCGCTCGCGGGAAACTTGGCGCCAATGAGGGTATTCTACTTCCGACGAAATTCCGTCGTATTTAGATTAATTTCGAGGGACTTATTTTTGACGAATTCGCCCGTCGTAACTAGACTTATTTTGAAAGATTCAAATCCATCGAGACTAATTTCGTCGAACTTGTAGTGTAACACTCCTCGTCCCCGGCAACTGTAACAACCCGATATTTTTTATATAATTAAATCAGAAATTTTGCGTATAATTTTTTTATTATTATTTTAAGGATGAGGATTTGTACATGATAAAGTGTATATGTATTTATGTGATAAATAAAAATATATTTATTACATGAATATTTACAAATAATTTTGTTCTAGAATTATTGATTATTATAAAGTATATTCTTATAATAATTAATTTTATAGTGGAAATGTTTTTATTAATTATTTTCAATGAAAATATAATTATATATTATTTAAATAATATATGAAATGATTTTTAGAATAATTATAATAATTATTTTATTATATGAATTTTAGTACTGATTATTAAGTTAATTATTTTACCTTAATTATTAAGGTTAAATATGGGAGAATAAATCAAATATAGAATCCAAACCTTAATTTTCGATTTTTATCAATAGATGAGAATAATAATATAGTAATAATATATTTTGATTTTTCAGTGCTATAAATATGTACGGTATGTACGTACTGTCAATGATTGGTCAATTATGCTACAATATTTGAAAACCCTAATTTTATTGTGTTAAACCCTAACTTGAAACTCAAACCGGAGTTTGTGATTGGTACGAAATTGTGGTACGTGATTTATGACCATTATTATATTATGCTAATTAGATAAACCCTAATTATTGTCTAGAAACCCTAATTTCCAATTTGAAACCCTAATTGCTAAGATGGTAACTCTAATTATTATTTTAGTAAATAGTTATGTTCATTAGGAAACCCTAATTCATAATTTGGGGAACCCTAATTATATCAAGAAACCCTAAGTATTTTTAAAACCCTAATTTTCTATTAAAAACCCTAATTTTAATTAGTACGTTATAATTAAAATTTTATTAAACTTTAATCTTAATTTTTTAAACCCTAGAAATTATTTGAGAAACCTTAAGGTTTAAAATCTAGTGATTAAACCCTAGATTAAAGTACCATAGACAAGAATACCCTTAAAATAACAAGGCAAATGACCAAATTATCCTTTTCTTAAAATTTAAAGTAAATTTAGGTATGGCCAAAAATTATGCCACATCTCTTGAGCCATGACCCAGCACTTTGAATCAGCCAATTGAAGCCACATAACAACATTCTCAACCACAAGAATCAATGCGGAGTAATTAAATTAAGTGGAAGTCCAAAGAATTGGCTCATTTGCTATCTAGCACCCAACCAAGTCTCTCTCTCTCCACACTCACGAAATATAGTAGCATTTTAGTTCACAAAACAAGCCCCACGTTTACCATTAACAGATCAGGAGGCCAGAATCAAAATTTTTCTTAGAAGGTATTAAAACCCTAGCTATAATCTGACCATAAATCTGTTGTTAGATGTTGAAATTTTTGTGTTAAACATGTTAGATATAGTGTATAAAGATGATCTGGGTTGCTAGATGTTAGATCCATAACATCTAGAGGCTCCGATTTGAGATTCTACAAAATCTGGAAAATATGTTCTTAGTGGTCTGACAATGAATGTCAGACCTTATATCTCAGTGATCTTTATTGTGTTTTGTGTTTTGGAAGTTGGTAGTTGTAGTCTGATATGTGCTCTTGGATCTGGGCTTGAAATCAGACTTAGATCTGGGCTAGATTTCTAGATAATGGAGGTCAAAAGTCGTTGACCGGCCATGACTAGGCGTTTCTGTGTAACCCAGAAACTGCCCAGAAACGGTCTAACAACGTTTTCTAACTCCCAGATCTTTTTGTTGTTAGTCGTTTTGTTATTATCGATGTATCTAAGTTGTACTGTGTAGTTTATACTATATTAGTGTGCCTTAAAATCTTCTAATTATCAAATTGGATGATTGAAATGGATGGTCAAACTAGTCCAGACGATCATGGAAGATGTTTTCTAGGTAACCCAGAAAACGCTTGACCATGTCGTCTGACATGGTTTGACCGGAATTTTGATGTTTGATCTGTTGTTGTTTTAGTGATATAATGTGATAGAGCTCTTCCTTATCATGTTGGGTACACACTAGATGCATTATATCACAAAAACATCACATAGATCACAAGTTGTGGAGGCCCAAATATGACGATAGATTGATCGTTCTTCATTTCGGTAACCCGGAAATGAAAAAGAAACTCTCAACATTTATATCTTTTTGATGTGTTATGATCTTGTCCAGAACTTGTTATACACTTGTAGTATGACCTTAATACTACACGATGTGATCAATAGCTTTCCCAGAAACATTAATAGCTGACATTTATCACTGGTCAAAGTAGCTACCTCGAAATTATGTATGAAGATATGGGTTTGCATGAAGAACACCTATAGCGACAGTTATGTCACAATAGGTGGTCTTTAGCGACAGTTTCTATATAAAAATTATATTTTTATTAAATAATTATGGAAAATTAGTTTTTAATTATTAAAAAATATAAAATAAAATATTAAAAATTATTTTAAAATCTAAAATTTAGTTTTTAATTATTTTTAATATATTTCATAAATATTTAATATTTTTGAAATATTAAAAGTATTTAATTTATTTAATTATTATATTAAATAAATTATTTAAAAATGATTTTAATATTTGAAAAATCATTTAAAATTATATAATGATATAAGAAAATATTTGAAGTTATTTTTAATGACTTTTAATATTTTGTGATGAAATTCATTAATAAATTAATATTAATGATAATTAAGTTATTTAATAAATGAATTAAATAAATAAATTAAAAATGATTTTATTATATTAAAAATCATTTTAAATAATAATAAGGCATTTAAAAATATTTGAAGTTATAAAATATAACTTTCAATATTTAAAGGTAAATTTTATTAATTAATTATTATTAATGATATTAAAGTTATTTAATAATTATATTAAATAATTTAGTTTAAAAATGATTTTAATATTATAAAAATCATTTTAAATGAAAATAAAGTGTTTAAAGATATTTTAAGTTATAAAATATAACTTTTAATATTTAAAGGATAATTTCATTAATAACTTAATATTAATGATATTAATTTAATATTAATGATATTAAATTTATTTAATAATTATATTAAATAAATAGTTTAAAAATAGTTTTATTAATTTAAAAATCATTTAAAAAGGATATAAATGAATTAAAAATATTATTAAGTTATACTTAATGACTTTTAATATTTTGATAAATAGTACATTAATAATTAAATATTAATGGTAATTATTTAAAAATGATTTTAAATATTTTAAAAATCATTTAAGGGTAATAATTAATACTTTAAAAATATTTTAAGTTATTATAAATAACTTTAATATTTTAGCAATGGTTTCATTAATAGTTTAATATTAATTAAATATTAATGATAATAGAATTATTTAATATTTAAATCATTTAATAATGATTTTGATGTTTGAAAATTCATGATAAATTATAATAAATATTTAAAAATTATTATAAGTCATTTAAAAATAATATGACTGATACTAAGTTACGGGATAGAGTCTTAGACTCGATAATTACCCGAAATAAAGCGTTTCATTTTGCAAGCATATTTAAAAATTGATCTGGACTTAGATAATTTGATTAGATATGTGTTTATTTATAATTCAATGGTTGTTAAACATGTGTGAAAATGTGATTAAGTTATGTGTTTTTTGCAAAATAAGCGGTATTATGTGTTGAGATATGTTATTCTAATCGGTAAAAATGATCTTATTACTAATAGGTGGTTATATAAAAGATAAAACTAAGTTGTGAATTGTGGCGGCATATCGAAGTGAAGTATCCTAACTTTGCATTTTCTTTATCTGATGGACATGAGTAAGAATGTTTACGAATTATATTATTATTTTATGATTATTAACCCTATATTATATACGCTCATTGATTATCAACATGTTAGTATATGGTAATTCGGATATATATTACATTAGTTAATTTCTATAAATGGTTATACTGTGTGTCCCACTTGGATAATCATTATATTTAATCACATGTTGATACACCTTTGTTAATTACAGTATATATATATATATATATATATATATATTATTGTTGATTAAGATATTATTGTTGAACAACCTTACTTTGTATCCAATTAAATTACTTTGGTTTGGAACCTGGACAAGTATGAACATCCCTTTAAGGAAAAACTTTTTATGCACCCAAGGTGGGCCAGAGTGAATGATACCCTCGTTTTTGCATGTAGTGTTGATCAATCTGAGGTATAACGGTGATCACCCCGTGCCCATAAGTTATGACGATTCTGCGATGAATTTTGTTTAACCTTTTCAAAATAGAAAATAATGTTCATAGTATGTCACCTTAACCCTATTTATAATCAATAAATGTAGTTTCAAAAATTTGAAAGAGGGTTGTTATGTTATTATTATCGGTTAAGATTACTTCACAACTATTGATTTGTTGTAGAAGGGTAGTATAAAGAAAATATTTAAATTCTTTCGACTTATATATATATATATATATTATTTACTTGTATTACTTTGGTCACTCAAATGCTCATCCTTGCTTAATTTAAATGTTTTCAACTAAGTGTGAACAACTAGAGAGCTCTGCTAAGAAAAAGGGAAAGGGAAAGGTTGCTGAATGAACGTAATGCTATTTTATGTAATAGATAACTTTATTAAGACAAGTATGATATATATTATCTATCATGGGTTGTAATGAATGTTTAAAGTTTACGTACTTGGGATTAGACTCTGATGATATATAAATTAAGTTGATCTTTATATTATTGTTATTATTATTAGTATTATTCCCCTCATAGAAATGGTATCGTGAAGCACCGAGTTCGGGTTTCAAGTACCTGGATTTGGGGGCTTTACAGGTTAGTATCAAAGCTTAGGGTTAAAAACCTTAGGTGGGCTAGACCTTAGGCTATAACTTTAGAACAGAGGGAAACATTAAAAATATAAATAACTCATATAGAGTTTAAAAAGAGATGAATTGAATAAATTCATCGTCAAACAAAATAAAAGATAACTTATATAAAACTATTATTTGTTGTGTGTATATACTATATGATAATCAGGATAATTTATGTGTGTAGATGTCTGGTGGAAAAGGCATGTTATATGCATATAGCATGAAGAAGGATCAAACCCATACACCCGAGCTGATATCAAATCTGATAGCTGAAATAGAGGCTCACAATGAAAACAACTCGGATGAGGTGGTTATTAAAGAAAATGTAGTACCAAATTCGGAGATGATGGAGCTGACAGATAGTGATTTAGACACTAAAGTTGAAGCTGAACAAGCATCAACGGAGGTGCAAGATCTGAGGAACAAGGTTTCTTCTCTGAAAAAGCTGTGGGAGATAGAAAAGGCATATTAAATAGTCAATTCGTCGAAAGCGTTAATAAAACAATGGAAGAACAAGATAAGATTAAAATCCAAATTGATCAGATGGGAGCCACAAGCAACACATCGTCTGCAGCTCCGAGCAAGAAGGGAAAAAGAAAGATAGGAGACCAGGACTTAGGAAAATCTGATAAAAAGAATGGGAAAAGAATATGTTATCTGTGCGGTTATGAAGGACATACTACTCTGTATTGTCCCGACTATAAACCAAGAGTATGTTTTATCTGTGGGATAGAAGGTCATCAGGAGAAAGGTTGTCCAAGGAAAAAGGCGTAGCGAATAGGTAGTATAGGTTCTGTAGTGTAGGTGTGTTTAATGTAATATGTGTGCTTAGTATGTCTGTGTAATGTATTATTCTAAAACTTTTGTATTAATCAAGGTTATAAATCCTGACTTTTGTAGTCACAAAGGGATAGCTGATGTTTAAAGCAGTGTGTGTTATTCTATGTAAAATATTTGCTAAATGAATATGAATCTAAGTTTGAGAAATGAAACAAGTTTAATATATTAAACTTATACGATAAGGTTTAGAATGTAAGTTAAATTATGTTTTATTTAATCAGATAATGCCGCCAAGAGCGTCGAACTCTCGAAATCAAAGGGCGGAAGAATCTATCAACAATCGTTGAGGACAACAACAAGCGAGACCCGATGCAGAACTTCTCGAACATGGTAGCTCGAAAGCTATCAACAGGGAATACCGATCTCGGGGAACCCGCTGGACAATCGCTTGGCGAACTTTAAAGATTTCAAGGTTGTGGGACCGGCAAAATTCAAAATCTACAATGACCTATTGAAGCCCAAACTTGGGTCAAAGAGATTGAAAAAGCATTCATGATAGCTAGGGTAGTGAAGAGGGGGTAAGACCCGCTTTTACCACTTACATGATGAAGGGGGAGGCAAACTTTTGGTGGAAAGCGAATCAAGCGAGAGCAGGAGAAGGTGTAGTTACTTGGGATAGGTTTAAAACACTGTTTTTCGAAAACTATTTTTCATCTAGTATGCAGGATAGGATGGAGGTGAAATTTTTAGAATTGAAGCAGGAGAATATGACGGTGTCAGAACACACCGCTAGGTTTAATGAGTTGACTAGGTTTACCCCGCATCAAGTTGATACGGAGGCTAGAAAAGCGAGAAGGTTTGAGCTGGGATTAAAACCATGGCTCTACAACAAGGTGGCAGTGTTGTAGATCCCTACATTTGCAGCACTCATGGAGAAAGAGATTATAGCTTAGGAGGGAAGTGAGGCCATGAGCCTTTACAACAAGGAGAGGAAGAACAAAGGTAAGATCGAAGGAGCTGGGAAGGTGGAAATTAATAGTGGGAGTAGGGGTGGTAGTAGCAAGAGGAAGGGGAACAATTTTGGAAGTGTGCAGGTAAAATAAGAAGGTGCGAAGAAGTAGATGGTGTTGTGTAAGACTTGTGAAAAGAACCACTCTGGGGAGTGTTTGAAGGGGAAATTTGTATGCAGAAGTGCGGGCAGGAGGGCCATATCTCTCCCAACTGCCCCAATCCTAGGATAAACAGTTGGTGTTTTATGTGCGAATCGACTGAGCACAAGGTGAAAGATTGTCCGAAGAGGAGGACGGAGGCAGGAAGTGTGAATACTGGCACTGGCAGTGGAACCTTAGCAATCACGGGACCTACGTCATCGAACAAACCAACAAAATCAACAGCAAGGGTCTACAACATGACGGTTCAGGATACCATGGCAGTTGAAAATGGAACTCCAAGTATTATTCTTATACCTTTTATTTTATTATACATGATTTTCCTATATATAGTAAATTAATTTATAAATTATTTTGAAGGAGGAATTTGAGTTCTTTTAGAAATCAAATTTTTTTCCGTTTAATCAGATAAACAAGCTTTCTGTGAATAGTTAAAGATCAATTCGATCAAAGTTGATCAAGATCTAATTGAAATGATTGTGTATGCTATGTACCTTTGTATGTATATAGGTTTTAAAAGCGGTGATTAGGGATGGAATCTTTATAAAGGAGGGTGAATGTATGACAACCCGATATTTTCTATATAATTAAATCAGAAATTTTGCGTATAATTCTTTTATTATTATTTTAAGGATGAGGATTTGTACAAGATAAAGTGTATATGTATTTATGTGATAAATAAAAATATATTTATTACATGAATATTTACAAATAATTTTATTTTAGAATTATTGATTATTATAAAGTATATTCTTATAATAATTAATTTTATAGTAGAAAAATATTTTTATTAATTATTTTCAATGAAAATATAATTATATATTATTTAAATAATATATGAAATGATTTCTAGAATAATTATAATAATTATTTTATTATATGAATTTTAGTACAGATTATTAAGTTAATTATTTTACCTTAATTATTAAGGTTAAATATGGAAGAATAAATAAGATATGGAATCCAAACCCTAATTTTGGATTTTTATCAATGGATGAGAATAATAATATAATATTAATTATATTTTTTGATTTTTCGATTACTATAAATATGTATGGTATATACGTCTTTGTCGATAATGATTGGTCAATTATGGTACAATATTTGAAAACACTAATTTTACTGTGTTAAACCCTAACTTAAAATACAAACCGGAGTTTGTGATTGGTACGAAATTGTGGTACGTGATTTATGACCATTATTATATTATGCTAATTAGGTAAACCCTAATTATTGTCTAGAAACCCTAATTGTAAATTAGAAACCCTAATTTCCAATTTGAAACCCTAACTGCTAAGATGGTAACTCTAATTATTATTTTAGTAAATAATTATGTTCATTAAAAAACCCTAATTCATAATTTGGGGAACCCTAATTATATCAAGAAACCCTAAGTATTTTTAAAACCCTAATTTTTTTATTAAAAACCCTAATTTTAATTAGTAAGTTATAATTAAAATTTTATTAAACTTTAATCTTAATTTTTCAAACCCTAGAAATTATTTGGGAAATCTTAAGGTTTAAAATCTAGTGATTAAACCCTAGATTCAAGTACCATGGACAAGAATATCCTTAAAATAACAAGGCAAATGACCAAATTACCCTTTTCTTAAAATTTAAAGTAAATATAGTTATGGCCAAAAATTGTGCCACATCTCTTGAGCCATGACCCAACACTTTGAATCAGCCAATTGAAGCCACATAACAACATTCTCAACCACAAGAATCAATGTGGAGTAATTAAAGTAAGTGGAAGTCCAAAGAATTGGCTCATTTGCTATCTAGCACCCAACCAAGTGTCTCTCTCTCCACACTCACGAAATATAGTAGCATTTCAGTTCACAAAACAAGCCCCACGTTTACCATTAACAGAGAAAGAGGCCAGAATCAAAATTTTTCTTAGAAGGTATTAAAACCGTAGCTATAATCTGACCAAAAATATGTTGTTAGATGTTGAAATTTTTGTGTTAAACATGTTAGATATAGTGTATAAAGATGATCTGGAATGCTAGATGTTAGATCCATAACATCTAGAGGCTCGGATTTGAGATTCTACAAAATCTGGAAAAAATGTTCTTGGTGGTCTGACAATGAATGTCAGGCCTTATATCTCTGTGATCTTTATTGTGTTTTGGAAGTTGGTAGTTGTACTCTGATATGTGCTCTTGGATCTGGGCTTGAAATCAGACTTAGATATGGGCTACATTGCAAGATAATCGAGGTCAAAAGCCGTTGACCGGCCAAGACTGGGCGTTTTTGGGTAACCTAGAAACTGCCCAGAAACGTTCTGACAACGTTTCTGACTCCCAGATCTTTTTGTTGTTAGTCGTTTTATATCTAAGTTGTAGTATGTAGTTTATACTATATTATTGTGCCTTAAAATCTTCTAATTATCAAATTGGATGATTGAAATGGATGGTCAAACTAGGCCAGACGATCATGGAAGCTGTTTTCTAGGTAACCCAGAAAACGCTTGACCATGTCGTCTGACATGGTTTGACCGGAATTTTAATGTTTGATCTTTTGTTGTTTTAGTGATATAATGTGATAGAGTTCTTCCTTGTCATGTTGGGTACACACTGGATGCATTATATCACAAAAACATCACATAGATCGCAAGTTGTGGAGGCCCAAATATGAGCAGTCGAACTGTTCTTCATTTCTGGGTAACCCAGAAATGAAGAACAGCTCTGACAGCTTGTTCATGGCTTTATATCTTTTTGATGTGTTATGATCTTGTCCAGAACTTGTTATACACTTGTAGTATGACCTTATTACTACACGATGTGATCAATAGCTTGCCCAGAAACATTAATAGCTGACATTTATCATTGGTCAAACTAGCTACCTCGAAACTGTGTATGAAGATCTGGGTTTGCATGAATAACACCTATAGCGACAGTTATGTCACTATAGGTGGTCTTTAGCGACAGTTTCTATATAAAAATTATGTTTTTATTAAACAATTATGGAAAATTAGTTTTAATTATTAAAAATACAAAAATAATTTATTAAAAATAATTTTAAAATCGAAAATTAGTTTTTAATTATTTTTAATATATTTCATAAATATTTAATATTTTTGAAATATTAAAAGTATTTAATTTATTTAATTATTATATTAAATAAATTATTTAAAAATGATTTTAATATTTGAAAAATCATTTAAAATTATATAATGATATAAGAAAATATTTGAAGTTATTTTTAATGACTTTTAATATTTTGTGATGAAATTCATTAATAAATTAATATTAATGATAATTAAGTTATTTAATAAATGAAATAAATAAATTAATTAAAAATGATTTTTATTATATTAAAAATCATTTTAAAAGAATAATAAGGCATTTAAAAATATTTTAAGTTACAAAATATAACTTTCAATATTTAAAGGTAAATTTCATTAATTAGTTATTATTAATGATATTAAAGTTATTTAATAATTATATTAAATAATTTAGTTTAAAAATGATTTTAATATTATAAAAATCATTTTAAATGAAAATAAAGTGTTTAAAGATATTTTAAGTTATAAAATATAACTTTTAATATTTAAAGGATAATTTCATTAATAACTTAATATTAATGATATTAAATTTATTTAATAATTATATTAAATAAATAGTTTAAAATGGTTTTATTAATTTAAAAATCATTTAAAAAGGATATAAATGAATTAAAAATATTATTAAGTTATACTTAATGACTTTTAATATTTTGATAAATAGTACATTAGTAATTAATATTAATGATAATTAGTTAAAAATAATTTTAAATGTTTTAAAAATCATTTAAGGGTAATATTAATACTTTAAAAATATTCTAAGTTATTATAAATAACTTTAATATTTTAGCAATGGTTTCATTAATAATTTAATATTAATTAAATATTAATGATAATAGAATTGTTTAATATTTAAATCATTTAATAATGATTAGATGTTTGAAAATTCATGATAAATTATAATAAATGTTTAAAATTATTATAAGTCATTTAAAAATAATATAGTGATACTAAGTTCTGAGGATAGAGTCTTAGACTCGATAATTATCCGATAAAGCCGTCGGTACACCGACATGTTCAAGAAATTGATCTGGACTTAGATAATTTGATTAGATATGTGTTTATTTGTGATTCAATGGTTGTTGAACATGTGTGATAATGTGTTTAGGTTATGTGTTGACTGCGAAATGCAATACTATGTGTTGAGATATGTTATTCTAATCAGTAAAATGGTCTTATTACTGATAGGTGTTTATATAAAAGATAAAACTAGGTTGCGAATTGTAAGCAGCGTATCAGGCAAGTATCCTAACTTTGCATTTTCTTTATGCAATGGACGTAATGCTATTTTATGTAATGCATTTAATTTCTATAAATGGTTATACAAGTGTCCCCACTTGGATAATCATTGTATTTAACCACATGTTGATACACCTTTGTTAATTACCCCCATATATATATATATATATATATATATATATATATATATATATATGTTGAATTATAGATTATTGTTGAACAAGATAAACCTTACTATTATCCAACTGAATTACTTTGGTTTGGAACCCAGACAAGTATGAACATCCCTTACTCGGGGAAAACTTTTTATGCACTCAAGGTGGACAGAGTGAACGATACCCTCGTTCTTGCATGTAGTGTTGCTCAATATAGGGCATAACGATCTAATCACCCCAATGCCCGTAAGTTATGACGGTTTATAGATGAATTTCTGTTTAACCTTTTCGAAAATAGAAAATAATGTTCATAGTATGTCACCTTAACCCTATTTATAATCAATACGTAGTTTCAAAAATTTGAAAGAGGGTTGTTATGTTATTATTATCGGTTCAGATTACTTCACAACTATTGATTGGTTGTAGAAGGGTAGTATAAAGAAAATATTTAAATTCTTTCAGCTTATATATATATAATTGCTATTACTTGCTGGGTCCTCAAATGCTCATCCTTGCTTAATTTAAATGTTTTCAACTAAGTGTGAACAACTAGAGAGCTCTGCTAAGAAAAAGGGAAAGGGAAAGGTTGCTAAATGAATGTAATGCTATTTTATGTAATAGATAACTTTATTAAGACAAGTATGATATATATTATCTATCATGGGTTGTAATGAATGTTTAAAGGTTACGTACTTGGGATTAGACTCTGATGATATGTAAATTAAGTTGATCTTTATATTATTGTAATTATTATTAGTATTATTACAATCATAGAAATGGTATCGTGAAGCACCGAGTTCGGGTTTCAAGTACCTGGATTTGGGGGCTTTACAGCAACGGTGCCAAAATTTGGGAGATATCGTTTACACTCTTAAATTAACCTCACTTTCACTTTACAAATTAAATAATGGTAAACTTAAAATTTGAAATATAGGTTGACCTATATTTGAATTATAACTATATAGTTCCAACCCACACAACCCATATTAAAAATAGGTAATGTAGTTTTAATTTTTAAATAGAACTATAACTAAATTTTGTAAACCAAAACTAACCTAAAATCATATTTTGTCAGGCCTATTGTACACCCATCTGAAGGTTTATATGGGGGAACTAGGAGTTGTTGCCTCTTTTTTAGTTTAACAAAAGAGCTCTAACTCATGCAAGCATACATGTGTCAATAAGCAATACAGAGTAAGTCGAGTATCGATCCACGGAGAAAGTTGTCTAAATTAAACTATTATGCATCAACTAAATCATTATTTTTATATGCTTAAACTAATGCTTATAATTGTGAATTGCTCTAAATGCAAATAATAACTAAAATAAGAATAATAATGTAATAAATCAAATCTGGAGATAATGGGACCCTAACTTCATTTAATAGTTCATCTAATTACAACCATCATGCAAGATTGTTCACATATCATAGAAAAGTAGCCAAGAGCACTAATATAGACATAACCATTTTTCAATGTATCATGACCTACTTACATAACATCCACATGCAATAGACACCATGTAATCATCAATAAAACCAATCGCACTATATTTCTATGTGAGATTGCATCAATATTGAATTTAAGCACAAGCCCTTATTTAACTCATACGGTGAAACAGTATATGTCTATCTGATTCACAAAATACAAAGTTAAGCAAAACAGCCCCATATACGCATGCTATCGTGATTACAACCATACTCGCATGTTATTTTTCAATTCCATATAAGCACATAAAACGAATGGTGATCAATCATTCATACATGCAAATCAACCATGATAGAAATTCCTTATAATACGCAAAACAGTCCAGCAATCAGGCCATAAATTAGACTACGTATTAAAATCCATTAGAATTCCATAATGGAGTTTAGTTCATGACTGAACCAAAAGCCATTATGGGATCAAGGCAACGCATGGAAAATAAACGAACAATTAAAAGAGAGAAGAGATAATCGATCAAACCCAATTGCTGATTATAAACCTAACGTAACGTTCAAATCCTCAATAATATCTAGCAACATAAAAGTAAAGCATCCACAATGACTGAATTCCAAAGAAGAAGTAGAAAATAATGATGCTATGCTTGGCTCTCTAATGGAAATCTCTCAAAGTGTATAAACCCTAGTTCTCTCGTCAAAAACACGTAAAAACTAATGAATAATACGTCTGGTGCCAACCAAAATTGTTTTAACCAACTCCAACTCCAACTCTTCCAATTTAAAAATTAAAATAAAACAGATCAGCAGCCTCAGATGTCGCGCGCGGGCGCGCGCTTCCCCTTTGTATTCCTCGCACAAGCGCGCGTGTGTAAAGTATGTCCAATCCAGGTGATCGCGCGGGCGCGTGAGTATTGGACTATGTAGCCGCGCGACTGCTGCAATTTGGATTATGGTTCTGCTGCTGCTTCTGATTCTGTCATGCTGCTCATCCTTGTCATACTGCTCTAGTTCAATTATTTACCAATGTTTGGTTTCTTTGCTCCACTCGATCCTCATACCTCCATTAGCTTCATCGCCACCAACCAACTCTAAGCTCATGACAATTCCTGCACTTTTGCACCAAAGGAGTTCTCAGTATATGAAATGCAAAATAACATGAAACGTAACTAAAAACACACTAAAATGTACTTGAGATGGGCACAGTTCTCGTGAATTTATATCCAATAAGTAGGTATAAAACCCACTTATCAAATACCCCCAAACTTGAACTATTTCTTGCCCTCAAGCAATACATACTATATAAACACTGAAAATGCAACTACATGCAATGCAACTAAATTATGATGCAAACGAGTCTCACATTATTCCAGCTATAACAGAATTTCAGTCCAAAATGCCTCAACAAATTATCCAGATTCAAGAATACTCATTCAAACCAAACTGTAGGCATAATATCATACACTCAGATAATTCATATATGCTATAAAGATGTTATGTGTGTGTGTGTTGTGTTCACCAAAACTTGATTTAAGCAAAGAATACACATGCTAAACTGCTCAAAATAGAAAATTATAGTATAAATCAAGAATCGTGTATACTTATACAACAAAGACTGTTGCAATATATCAAAACAAACTAAGGTTCAAGAATGGGCTTAACTGCTTTATTTCTACTCACGGGGGCGATTTTCGCTCTTTCCCGCGGTGTTTATTGTTATTTTTCTTTTCTTTTTCATTTTTTCTTTTTTTTTCTTTTTTTTCACATGACTGTGCAATGCCTCATTCCATTAGGCAAACATTGCTACCCCTTAGCGAGATTTCAACCAATGACTCCCAGACCATGAAAGACATAGGGCGCTAGGTGTTAAGACACCCCTACGGGCGTACTTACTCAAGTGGTCAGGGCCCCGAAATAAGACTAGTCACGTTATTGCTATTAATTTTTTTTTATACATAGCATACCCATGTTTTTCCAAAGTTTGAATATCAATGTTTTTGCACAGTCTAAGTCCATGTTTCACATATTTCTCTTTTTAAAGCCACATTTTTTATTAAACAATGCAACACCTCATTCTTATACCTACAAGCAATTGTGAACACGTCCGTGCAAACCGAAAGCATCTAAACAACAACATGAATTTTATCGTGTAAAACATTATAACTAGGTTCATGTTATCCAAAATACTCCACAATCCTTTAAAATTCACTATCATCATCGGCTAGACAAAATTTCTATAAAGCTAGAATTTGTGAGAGATGCATACACGACACATAAAATGCAAATTAAACATATACTAACACAAGTAATAATAACTAAAACCAAAAAATTACTGCAAAACTAAACATGCATATATACTAACACATAAACATGCCAATTTTAAACTAATCATGCAAAAACTATATGCAACTGATATGCAACTAACTACCCCAATACCCCCAAACTTATAATATTCATTGCCCCAATGAATGAAGGTATAGGATTAAAGAAAACTCCCCTAGTGCTCAGCTGCACCACCCTCTTCGGGTGGTGAATCCGGTGGTGGATATGGCATGGCAGTCCCGAACTGTGACCACTCAACCATGGTTCCCTATTGTGCAAATGCCTCCGCCAATGACCTCGTGAGACCCGTGGCAAACGCTGCGAAGTTGTCATACATGGCATCAACCTTACGCTCCAACCTTCAGAGCTGGTGATCCCCAGGGGCAGCAGCTACTTGAGTTGATGGGCCTGCCTCATCTGTCTGTGAGGGCTGTGGTGGTGGCTTTGGGAATGTGGGCTGGATAATGAAGCCTTTTCCTCGCGGGTGCAATGCAACTTCTGCCCAATCCTCAAATTTTGCATTGGTTGCGTGCATGATATCTTGGCTCGGGTTTTGCATCTATTCATTGTCCTAATGGCAGCCTTGATGGGCACACAACATAGCCACAACCAAAGCGTGTGGAATACTCCCTGTAGTACTTCCCCGCAGATAACGTAGCATATTTTGGTGAATCAGGTGGCCCACATTAATGTATTTGCCAGTGATTATTCCCCACAGGATGATTTCCCTTTCCGCTGTTATTTCATGCTGATGCGAATACGGAACTAGCTTGGCACAGATAAACAAATTCCACGCCTTCGCATATCGATTTAAGGCTGCGGCTGGGAATATGCGAGGCTGATTCATGTCGGCTTTATAAGTCCACTTCGTGCCTAGCATGCACAACTCAGCAATAACCATTTCCAAGTCTGTTTCCAAATGTGTACCTGCTACCCAATTAGCCGACCCAGTCGATGGTGTGTCAGTAATCTTGAAAACTGCTCTGATGGCGAGAGGTCTGTAATCTATTTCAAAGCCGCGAACCACAGATAGACCGCTCATGGTGGTTTTAGCATTAGCATAGAATTCTCGGACTATACTCATCGAAATAGGCATAGGGGTGGCAGTTAATCCAAACCATCCCCTTTCTTTAATCATGTTCCATAGTTGACCATCTTGTTTCTCAGGCTTGAATCCTCTTTCCTTCATAAATGTTTTGGCCACAATTCTGTAATACTCCTGCTGGGCGTCGAGACTGAGAAATTTGGTATGATCGACCACATCCTCCCCTTGACTACTAGAGGAAGATGATGATGAATAAGAAGATTGTGCTCTCTTTGGACCCATTTGCTTTGATAGAGAAACTGAAGATGACTTGCCTGATAGAGATTTCGAACTGAGTACTGATGACCCCTAAACTTATTTCTGCACAACCTAAACAGAAACCCTAGGTTTTATAGAGTAGCAATCAATCATGGGTCTGAGATTTGAACGTGGAGAGAATTATGGATAGTCAAGGAGAGATTTATGGCTTCAAGTTGTAACTGTTGAGAGATGAAGAGACGTGCGTTTGTGGGAGAAGAAGTGATTGTGCCTTCTGTTATGTCAAGTGAGAGACCAAATAAGCCACAACACATTTTAAACTTTTTTAAAAACAATTTCTCAAACCGGTGTCGCTCGCGGCTGTGCGGTCTTTGAATGGGCATGGGGCGCGGGCGCGCGAGTGGCATTTTGGGTCTGGCAGGTATAACACGCGGGAGCATGGTCTTGTCTTTGCTATCATTCTGTGATCATAGCGACCACTTCGAAGTCCTGCCGTCCAGCATATTATTCTCCCCAATGCCAAAGACAACCAGTGCTTTCAATCCAGTACACCTATATAAACACAAATCTCTCATGTCAAAGTGTGAACTACTGAATAAGCATAAATAACCAAATAAACTCTATACTAACATCAAACAAATGAAATGAGGATGAACTAACTAAAGCAACCTAAACTGAGTAACTAAAAAGAAAATAGAGATAGAAATAATGGGTTGCCTCCCATCAAGCGCTAAGTTATAGTCAATTAGCTCGACTGTCTCTGAATCTCATGTCGAAAAAAGAATTGAGGTGACTTTATGTCTGTCCACCTCGCCACCAAAGTAATGCTTCAAACGCTGTCCATTGACCTTAAAAGGCATGTCCAGAAACTTATCAAATACTTCAATCGCACCATACGGAAAGACAGTCTTCACTGTAAATGGCCCTGACCATCTTGATTTCAGCTTCCTGGGAAAAAGTTTTAAGTCTGGAGTTAAAAAGCAAAACCCTTTGTCCTGGTTCAAATGTCCTCTCTATGATCTTGCGATCATTCTATTTCTTCACATTCTCCTTGTATAGCTTTGAATTCTCATATGCCTGTAGTCAGAATTCATCCAACTCATTGAGTTGGAGTAGACGTTTCTCCCCTGCAGCTGTCAAATCAAAATTGAGCTTCTGAATTTCCCAATATGCCTTATGCTCTAGCTCCATGGGAAGGTGACAGGCTTTTCCATACACGAACTGAAAAGGTGACATGCCTAACGGAGTTATGCATGCAGTCCTATATGCCTATACTGCATCATCCAATTTTAACGACCAGTCCTTCCTCGTGGGATTCACAACTTTTTCAAGGATTCTTTTGATTTCTCGATTCGACACTTCCGCTTGGCCATTCGTTTGTGGGTGATAAGTTGTAGCAATACGATGGTTCACCCCATATTTGGCCAACAAAGCTGTAAACTGCCTGTTGCAGAAATGACTGCCTTCGTAACTAATGATGGCCCTAGGAGTCCCAAACCTAGTGAAGATACTTCTATGTAAAAATCGGAGGACTACCTTGGCATCATTTGTTGGAAGAGCTGCCACTTCTACCCATTTTGACATATAAGTCACTGCGAGCAAGATGTAGAGATTTTTGCAAGAAGAAACAAAAGGGCCCATGAAGTTAATCCCCCACACATCAAAAATTTCTACTTCAAGGATTGTATTCAATGGCATTTAATTTCTTTTCGAGATGTTCCCCACTCTCTGACATCTATCACACCTCTGGACAAAACTGTATGCATCCTTAAAAATTGTCGACCAGTAGAATCCTGCCTGTAGTACTCTAGCCGCTGTTCATTCTCCACCATAGTGACCTCCATACACCGAAGAATGACAATCCTGCAAAATCCCCTCGGTCTCGCTATACGGGATACACCTTCATATCATTTGATCAGCACACTATTTAAACAAGTATGGCTCATCCCATATAAACCATTTGACATCATGCAGAAATTTTTTCTTTTGATAACCCACCAAGTTAGAAGGTAGCATCTTACTCACCAAATAGTTCGCGTAGTATGAAAACCATGGTACTTCCCCTTTCACCATAAACAAATGTTCATCTGGAAAGGATTCATTGATCACAACTTTGTCGTCTGCCTCCCTTTCCGGATTCTCTAGTCGAGATAACTGGTTCGCCACTTGATTTTCAGTGCCCTTTTTATCCTTGATCTCCAAATCAAATTCCTGCAATAATAATATCCACCTGATCAACTGAGGTTTGGCATACTTCTTTGCCACTAAATGTCAAATTATTGCGTGATCCGTGTACACTATCACCTTTGTGCTAATCAGATATGCTCGAAATTTGTCAAAGGCGTACACCACTGCCAATAACTCTTTCTCTGTGGTGGTGTAATTCAACTGTGCATCTGTAAGGGTCTTACTGGCATAATATATCACATGAAACATCTTTTCCTTCCTCTGCCCCAAAATAGCCCCTACGGCGTAATCACAGGCATCACGCATCAGCTCAAATGGCAAATCCCAATCTGGTGCAGTAATAATTGGTGCTGATGTTAATTTCCCTTTTAAGTGCTCAAATGCCGACACGCAAGCCTCATCAAAATTGAACTGTGTCTCCTTCTCCAATAAACTGCATAGTGGTTTAGTTATCTTGGAGAAGTCCTTGATGAATCTGCAGTAGAAACCTACATGTCCCAAAAAACTGCGAACACCTTTTACTGAAGTAGGTGGTGGCAATTTCTTAATAGTTTCCAGCTTAGCCCTATCCACCTCTAGTCCCTCCTTTGAAACCTTGTGTCCCAGTATGATTCCTTCTTGTACCATGAAGTGGCACTTTTCCCAGTTCAGCACTAGATTCATCTCAACGCACCTCTTCAAAACCATTACCAAATTTTCAAGGCATAACTCAAACGAGTCCCCGAAGACTGAGAAATCATCCATAAATACCTCCACATTCTGTTCCACCATGTCTGAAAATATAGCCATCATGCATCTCTGAAAGGTGGTTGGAGCATTGCACAACCCAAAAGACATCCTTCTAAAAGAAAAAATGTCGTATGGACATGTGAAGGTAGTCTTTTCCTGGTCTTCTGGAGATATCATAATCTGATTGTAGCCCGAATATCCGTCCAGAAGGCAATAGTACTCATGACCTACTAATCTGTCCAACATCTGATCAATAAATGGTAGTGGAAAATGATCTTTCCTTGTAGCTTTGTTGAGCCTGCGGTAGTCCATGCAGACTCTCCACCTCGTTACTGTTCGTGTTGGAATTAGTTCATTATTCTCATTTAAAACCACGGTTATACCACCCTTCTTGATACACACCGTTTGGGCTCACCCATGAGTCATGCTCGAATCGGATAGATTATGCCTGCATCCAGCCATTTCAGTACCTCTTTCTTGACCACTTCTTTCATTATCGGATTAAGCCTTCTTTGTTGTTCCACCGATGGCTTACTATCATCTTCTAACAGGATCTTATGCATGCAAAAAGAAGGGTTGATCCCTTTGATATCTGCTATGGTCCATCTAATAGCTGATTTGAATTCTCTAAGAACTCGTAGCAATTTTTCTTCCTGAAAAGATGTTAGTGTAGCAGAAATAATCACAGGTAGCTTTGAATCTTTATTTAAAAATGCGTACCTGAGATGATCTGAAAGTGGTTTTAATTCAAGTTCTGGAGGTGTCTCAAGAGATGGCTTTAATTTTACCGATGTCTCTCTAGCTTTTGTCAATGGCTCGACAGGTGTTCTGAATTTGCTGAATTATGGAGTGTTATCTAGATATCGCATAAGTTCGGCGAATTCCTCATCCTCCAATTCTGAATTTTTAGCAATGACACTCTTCAATGGTTCATAATCCACCAGACTCTCAACTTCATCATCTAATATACGGTCCACCAAATCAACTCTGAAACATTCTTCTTCATCTGTTGGGAACTTCATTGCTTTGAAGACATTAAAAGTGACCTCCTGATCATGTACACACATCGTGAGTTCCCCTTTCTGCACATCTATCAATGTCCTTTCTATGGCTAAGAATGGTCTCCCCAGTATGATTGGTATACTTTTATCTTCCTCGTAATCCAGAATGATGAAGTCAGCCGAAAAGATAAACTTGTTCACTTTCACCAATACATCTTCAATAATTCCCCGTGGATACGTGATGGATCTGTCAGCTAGCTGCAAAGAAATATTTGTCGGCCTTGGAGCCGGCAATCCCAATTGATTAAACACTTACAAGGGCATCAGATTGATACTTGCCCCAAGATCACACAAACATTTATTAAAGTTCATCTTTCCAATCGTGCATGGAATTGTGAAACTGCCCGGATCTTTCAGCTTTGGAGGTAGTTTACACTGAAGCACTGCACTGCATTCCTTTGTTAAGGCCACTATCTCAAACTCATCTAATCTCCTCTTCCTTGACAATATACCCTTCATGAACTTTGCATAACTTGGCATCTGTTCCAATGCCTCAATGAAAGGTATGTTGATTTGTAGCTTCTTAAAGACCTCCAAAAATTTGTTGAACTGCTTATCTTCCCTTTGCTTATTCAATCTCTGCGGATACGGAACCAGAGGGTGAACTATTGGTACTGAACTCCTAGGCTTCTCAACTGAACCTGCTTTATCTTTCTCTTCATGCTGTACTTTAGAATTTTTCAGATTTTCTTTCTCGCCATCACAGTTTTCTCTCTCATGGCATCTCCTCCTGTAAATCGGTAGCGAGCATGCGATGCTCGATTCTGCATGCATATTTTTCCTGAACCTTAATGTAATCACTTGACACTGTTCCTTCCCGTCTCTTCGTGGATTTGCTTCCGTATTACTTGGCAATGAACCCTGGGGCCTGTTGTTAAGCATGTTCGCCATTTTCCCCATCTGAGTTTCTAGATTTTTAATAGCCACTGCTTGGCTTTTGATCATAACCTCCGTGTTTACCATGTACTTCAACATCATCTCCTCCATTTCTGATTTCTTTTCTTGCTGAGGTGCAGATGGAGTATGATGTTGTTGTTGTTGAGAAAATCCCGGTGGACACAGTGGTCTTGGAGTGAACTGTTGCTGCGCTGGCTGTGACTAAAATTGTTGATTCGGCTGAAACTAATTATGCTGATTCCCTTGGTTATTTGACCAACTAAAGTTTGGATGATTGCGGTTGTTGGGGTTGTATATGTTCTAAAACTGTCCTTGGTCTTTCCTGTAATTGCTCACATACTGTACCGACTCTGAGCTGATAGCACATTGATCTGTCGAGTGTGACCTCGCACAAATTTCACATATGAAGGCAACTGATTTTGCTTTGCTTTCTGCTAATAAATCTATTTTTTTTGACATAGCTGCCATCTGTGCCGACAACTGAGTAATAGCATCCACTTCCAATAAACCTGCAACCTTGGGATGTGGCATCCGAGATGTAGGGTTCTGAAAATCATTTGCTGCCATAGTTTCAATGAGGTTATAGGCCTCCTCATAACTCTTTGCCGATAATGCTCCTCCTGCAGCTGCATCTATAATCGGCCTAGACTGCCATTCCAATCTATTATAGAATGTGTTGATCACCATCCAATCTGGCATACCATGGTGCAGACACTTCCGTAGCATCTCTTTGTATCTCTCCCAGGCCTCATATAAAGATTCGCCCTGTTGTTGCTCGAACTGAGAGATTGATGTCCTCATTTTCGCTGTCTAAGAACTTATGTGCTAAGTCCTCCCATGTAGTTATAAATCCTGCTGGCAAAGAATGAAGCCAACTTCTCACTTTATCCCTTAATGAGAATGGAAACAGCCTAAGTCTGATAGCATCCTCTGTCACCCCGTTGTATCTAAAAAGTATCACATATCTCAATAAAGCTCAACAGGTGTTCATTCGGATCATCTGTAGCGGCACCCCCAAACTGTACCGAATTTTGTACCATCTGAATAGTGCTCGTTTTTATTTCGAATGTATTAGCTGCTATCGCTGGTCTGACTATGCTAGACTGTAATCCATTAATATTAGGTATGGATTATTCTCTTAGAGCCCTATGCTCCTCTCTTTGCTCTTCTCCTTGTCCCTCGGCTGCCATATTAGATGCAGTTACCTCTAGCTCTGCTTGTAAATTTCTACGCACTCTCGCTTTCCAACCTCTCCCGTTTAGGTTTTCCTGAGCAGGTGTTAAGTCAGGATTGGATGACCGCGTGCGCATAAAAATTTATACAAGTACCTAAAACAAAAACAAAAACAAAAATACAAAAATGAGATTAGATTAGATTTGTCTAAGTCATACAATATAGCTTAAAATTGATGATAATTATTTAAATTTAAACGCCTTTCCCCGGAAACGGTGCCAAAAACTTGTTGCCTCTTTTTTAGTTTAACAAAAGAGCTCTAACTCATGCAAGCATACATGTGTCAACAAGCAATACAGAGTAAGTCGAGTATCGATCCACGGAGAAAGTTGTCTAAATTAAACTATTATGCATCAACTAAATCACTATTTTTATATGCTTAAACTAATGCTTATAATTGTGAATTACTCTAAATGCAAATAATAACTAAAATAAGAATAATAATGTAATAAATCAAATCTGGAGATAATGGGACCCTAACTTCATTTAATAGTTCATCTAATTACAACCATCATGCAAGATTGTTCACATATCACAGAAAAGTAGCCAAGAGCACTAACGTAGACATAACCATTTTTCAATGTATCATGACCTACTTACATAACATCCACATGCAATAGACACCATGTAATCATCAATACAACCAATCGCACTATATTTCTATGTGAGATTGCAGCAATATTGAATTTAAGCACAAGCCCTTATTTAACTCATACGGTGAAACAGTATATGTCTATCTGATTCACAAAATACAAAGCTAAGCAAAATAGCCCCATATATGCATGCTATCGTGATTACAACCATACTCACATGTTATTTTTCAATTCTATACAAGCACATAAAACGGATGGTGATCAATCATTCATACATGCAAATCAACCATGATAGAAATTCCTTATAATACGCAAAATAGTCCAGCAATCAGGCCATAAATTAGACTACGTATTAAAATCCGTTAGAATCCCATAATGGAGTTTAGTTCATTACTGAACCAAAAGCCATTATGGGATCAAGGCAACGCATAGAAAATAAATGAACAATTGAAAGGGAGAATCGATCAAACCCAATTGCTCATTATAAACCGAATGTAACGTTCAAATCCTCAATAATATCCAGCAACATAAAAGTAAAGCATCCACAATGACTGAATTCCAAAGAAGAAGTAGAAAATAATGATGCTATGTTTGGCTCTCCAATGGAAATCTCTCAAAGTGTAAAAACCCTAGTTCTCTCGTCAAAAACACGTAAAAACTAATGAATAATACGTCTAGTGCCAACCAAAATTGTTTTAACCAACTCCAACTCTTCCAATTTAAAAATTAAAGTAAAATAGATCAGCAGCCTCAAATATCACGCGCGGGCGCGCATGTGTAAAGTTTGTCCAATCCGAGTGATCGCGCGGGTGCGCGAGTATTGGCTCAATGTATAAGCCGCAGCAATTTACTGCGATTTGGATTCGGATTACTTGCTAATTTACGAGTCCATCATGCTTCTCATCCTTGTCATACTGCTCTTATTCAATTGTCTACCAATGCTTGGTTTCTTTGCTCCACTCGATCCTCATACCTCCATTAGCTTCACTGCCACCAACAAACTCTAAGCTCATGCCAATGCCTGCACTTTTGCACCAAAGGAGTTCTCAGTATATGAAATGCAAAATAACACGAAACGTAACTAAAAACACACTAAAATGTACTTGAGATGGGCACGGTTCTCGTGAATTTATATCCAATAAGTAGGTAAAAAACCCACTTATCAGGAGCCTATGATAAAAACTAATCTCTTTGCATGCAGGCTTTTCAAAGGAACCTAACAGGATAAGCCCGCAATTAGTTTGCCAAGCTGGACAACTCCAAGATCCACTACTAAGAGGATCTAGTATACGAATTGTTGAAGCAATATGGATTTTAAACACAGATAGTCCGAAATCTCTACTACATGACCAGGGTCTAAAAGCAGCCACAAGAAACTTTTTATGAATATGCCTAGAAATAAAGGAAGTTGCCCAATTAAGGCAGCCCATTATCTAGATGAATATACAGCCCAATACCTATCATTGCTTAAATTAAAGACCCTCAATAATAATGATAATATTATTATCGTGCCAAGAATAAAATAATAACACAAGGACACCAAGTTTTACCTGGAAAACACTCTTTAAATGATAAGAGATAAAAATCACGGAACAAACTCGAATAATTCCATTATTTTTGAAAAAAAGAACTATAATCTCTCTCTCTCTCAAATTTTAGGCTAAAACTTATGGTACAACCCAATAGAGAAAATATAAGAAAACCTCTTTAGGATGAAAAATTGTGTCCAAAGGAACTCACGCACATGTATTTTATCATTATTTCTTCGATAGTAACAAGATTTCTCAGAATTCTCTCATTCCAATCACGGAACTATTACAACATTCTTGAATTGTAGCTTGACCAAATTGATTGAATTCTGCATAATAGCCGAAACTAGATACAAACCTGCGTGTTGCGGTGGGATTATTCAATTTTTTAATAATAAATGTGTACGTACAATTAATAAATTAAAATATAATAAAAAGATGGTAGATTGTTGTGCAATGATCAAATTTTACACAGAAAAAAAAATCAATATACATTATAGGGGGTGGTGTTGAGAGTTTACTGGTTTGTGCATTACATCTTTAGCTTTGTTCCAAGGTATATCTACTGCATGAATTTAGAATTTCGAACTTATGCTAAAGTATAAAATCTAAAGATACAAAGCAAGAAAGAAAAAACCATTCAAACCTAAATTTGTGTAGACAGTCAGCAAAATATTACAAACAAAAAGTAAGGGGACAAAGAAAGAACAAAATAGGTCAGGCCCAAATCTTTAGTCTCGAATTGATTTAATGGCCATATAGGATCAGTTATCATATTTCCACATTTATATGTACTATATGTTAGTTATTCAAAAAGAGTTATGGAGAAGAGACAGAGAGTAGAGGAAGAAACAGTGTAATATATTACATTGAAGTGAAAAAGGGTGACACAAACAATAATATTAGCCCTATAACGTCATAGACATCTAAAAGACACCTGCATGGCCAGTTGCAAGTCAATACTGTAACCACTTTGTCAACCAGGCAAGCACTAAAGTAGGCATGATAATGAGTCAGGTCAGTCCCCTATTGTAGCACCAGACAGAGCACACACATATATATGTTCTAAGGCTACATTATAGTGACTTTTCCTTGTATGGATTTCCTTCCAATCTGCTTAAATGTAATTGATTCTTTTTTATCCCTCTATGTGTAATTATATCTCACGAATTCTATAAAAAAAAATAAGTAATGTATTTAAAATCAAATTTTCCCCTTACTAAAAAGGTCGTTCCATATTTAGAAATGCAAACACTATTTCATAGTGAAAATTTAGAAATGCAATCACTATTTCATTGGAAGTGCTAGAAGTCAATGGTTTATAAAGAGTTAGTTCTGGCATATTTGGCACTTGAAGAATGAAAGAGAAAAGGAGCAGGAGCTAACACTCTAAGTATGTGACTATTGTTTTAGTCTAGTGGCAAAGTAAGTGACCTCAACTTGTGGACAAATCATTTTTTCTACTCTTCACTTTTTCTATTTTTTTCAGCTTTTCTTGACCAAAGTGTAGCCAACTGATTTATTTTCCCTGTCCTTTACGACTTTTATATTTTGTTTACTGCAAAGAAAGGGTTGCCTCAACTTAACTTTTTACAATCCTACTAAAAGAGAAGAAAAGGGTATGCGAAGGTTTAAAAAATATTTTTAAAATATAATTTTTTGTATGTATTTCAGAAAAAAAAAATTTAAAAAAAACAATCCCAATACAATAGATTGTTATAGAAAATAAGTATTGTTCTCTTAGTTTTCCATTTTATTTATTTTTCCCATTCTCTAAATAGTCATTACATGTCAAAACATTAAGTACTATTGGAACTTCTATCATTATGCTAAAATATTGATTATAGTTACCCAACATACTTTTAGTAATTTAATCTCTCATATTAATTATAGTTCATTTTTATGAACATGTGTTACTTCATAAAATTCAGAGTATAAAACGAAGTACCAAATGGATCCAAATTTAGTCTACAAACACGAGAAATCTAATCAGGAACGTAAATTAATAGAGTCGAGAAAAATATTAGAAAACGTTAGGAAAGTCAACAAAAAAAGACCTGGCAAACGATGGTGTTGTTGCGAATCTTGGCGTTGTCGTAGGGAATGAACTCGAAGTCAGCAATGTCGTAGAGTCCGTCATCGAATATTAGATAGATAATATCTTAGTAAATAACTTTGTCATTACTCCAGTACCTCTTTTAACATGTAATCAGTAAGTCAACATGGGCCTAGAAGGGTATTAGAGTACTAAAACATGCATAAATGAACAGATATGTCTGTGTGTGAAAGTGCATGGGATTGAAATATGTTAGTTCCCAGAAGGCACATGATAGATCTAGAAGGGGGGGTTGAATAGATCCTTTTAGATTTCAAAAATCTTTTCAATTTTAGTTTAAATTGCTAAGTAATTAGCAGATGAGAAACTTAAGAATTATTTCAAACACAGCGGAATAAGTCAAGGTTCCCCTTAATAGATGTTATGTTGACCATTTTCCTAGAGTTAGTTTAGATGTAAGTAGTTATCATATTCATAGTAGTTATAGCAGTTATAGATTCATAATGTAAATGACAGTATGTAAAAGACATAAGGAATTTTAAGTGGTTTAAAGACTCAAGTTCCTAATCCACTCTTCTGCTTCAACAAGCAGGGATTCCACTAAGGAAGTCTTTACATCTTTGAATCACTAAGATTCCTTCAAGGCCAGTAGCCTTGGAACTTTAATTCACAGAGAACTCTTTAAGTCCAGCAGACTTGGAACTCTAGTTCACTAAGAACTCTTCAAGTCCAACAGACTTGGAACTCAGTTTAGTCCATATGGCAAGGACCCCTCAGGCCTTGGCTTCTTGTTGATGTTATTGTTGGTGCTGAGCTGCTAAGATGACTTTAAGCTTGTTCATCCTTTGATACGTAGCAGCTTGTTGTGATCCTTTTTGGATTTTGCATCGAGACTGGATCACTATTAGACAGACTTTTAAGTTGTTCATGAAGCTCATTCTCTTTGAGTACTTAACAGTCCTTCGCTCCTTCTTTGGTGCAGCTGATCTTGTGGTTGGTTCTTATCTTTATCTGATCTCAGCTTGCACACCTTCACCATTTGAGGTTTGCTATGTCTTTGCACTTTTGGTAGACTCGGTCTAGCATTTAGAATCCCCTGAACCTTGGTTGACTTATGTACAGATTTGGTTCTGTATCTATTCTTCTTCAGCTCTTGATGGTTCATGGTGATTCGTAGAGTGGCTGTTTGAGTCTTCTCACTGATCTACCAGGCTTTTAAAAGCTATTTTCTTTGCCTTCTCGGCTCTCAGGTTAGCTGACATTCTTAATGGCATTGTCATTGTTGTTGAGTGGAGCCCTTTTCTTTCTTTATGTTAGAGCTCTTTTCTTATCTATTTCACCTCTACTTTCGTAGTCTCACTATCACTAAGACATATTATGTTTAGCTCTGTAAAACTCTTAGAGTGAATAACTTGTTGAAAAACCAACCTTTTTTGCATTCAAGCTTTAGCTGATAAATATCCTTCCATAAGCTTCTCGTTGAGCTATAGTCGTTGGAACCTATTTGAATTGATTCACAGATCTCGAGTTATTTGGTGCAGACTGCTGATGTAACATGACGGCCCCTTCTTCACTTTTTTGACACTGTAGTCTACTATTTTACCAACCACATCAGAGATGTCACTTTAATGTGTCAGGCTGGTAGTCACCTTTATTCTTATTTCTGACTCCTCGATCAAAACATCAGGAGTTGTCCTTCTGCATCGATGCTTTCAATCAACAACGTTCGAATGCCAGTTTTTGTATTGATACATTGTCAAGGCTTTAATACTCAGATGACCGAACTCTATGATTCTGATGTAGATGACCTTGAACTTGATCGTAGTTTGTCTTTTGAATATTGCTCGTTGACTTATTGAGACAACACTACGATTCTGAGAGTTTTCTTTGGATTTGCAATGTAGAACCTTTCTTTCTTCACTCTTACAATGCTTCAACACTTCTGCTTGCCTTTGACTTTTAATAGATACTGATAACTTGTTTGAATGCTCTAGCCCTGATGAATTTCAATACTTGTCTTATATGTCATGCTCAACTCTCTTTCTCCTTGTGATCTCTCGTTCACATAGCATCAATGGTCTGACCCATGTTTAATCTTCTTTGTCTATGCTTTATAGGTTTGCCAGTATCTCTGTATAAACCGCATCAGTTCCTGTTTCTCATTTGGCAAGTACTACAATCCTGGTCATTCCCACAATCGCCATCTTTTGTTTATCTTGACAGCTATTGCATTGCTGATTTCTTTTTGTCAGTTATATTATCTGAAGTCTTCTTACTATTGCTTGTGGAAGACTTCCTTGAATGGCTTCACATTTCAATCATAATGATGAATGAATTAATAATTTAATCTTTTGCTTGCAAGCCATTTGGTAATTGCTCTCTGGCTTCCTTCAGGCAGATTGCATCTTTATATTTCTGACCAGAGGCTACATTCTTTGGATGCTTTGGAAGTGCTCATGTATTGAGAATTGTGTTATCACTATGATTCTTCCTTAGCGTTGTGAACACTGATAGACTTTGTCGAAGAGTTTGTTCTGCATACTACGATCTAGCTTTGGTTCTGCAAACACTACGACTCTGAGAACAGACTACGATTTCTGCCTCTGATATGATCAGTGTCCACGACTTCGATTGTGGTCTACGATTCTTGACTTGGCTCGGTTAGCGCTTGGACCAACTCTACGATTCTGAGTGAGGCCCTCCAAAGTAGACTACGATTCTTTAGCAATTTTCTCGATACTCTACAATTCTGCCTTGGCTTTTGAAGTCCCTCGGCTGGCTTACCAGACTACGATTATGTCTTAATAGTCTTCGTGTTCCTTATCTCTCCTGGCAGACTTCGAAGACTGGTGCAGTGCTCGACGATAAGACAGGCCTATTTATTACATCATATAAGATCAACCTAACAAGCTTGTTCTTTCTATATATAGTCCTTGTACATCATGTTCTTTTAAAGGACTTCACAAAGCTATTTTGTTCATGTAGAATCAACCTAACATATTTGATCATTTCAGTCTAAGTCCGTGTACATATATTCCTATTATCTATTCAAGGACTTTACAGCTTATTTCAATACAGACATATTTGTATATTCATTCACTAAGATCACAATCAAATCTTATATAAATAAGAATATCATTCACATGTTTATTCCTAACAATCTCCCCCTATTTGATTATAACAAAAAATAATATGTGCATATGTATGAGATGAATGAATCTTAATATATAGTGAGTAGTTATATTTCTAAAATAGTTAATTATGAATGTTATTGATAATAATATGAAATTTTACACACTATATAGCACTCTACATCCTGGATCCAGAACATACCTAAATAGCTAGAAATATACCTTCTCAGCTTCATTTACTGATGCATGTGTGTCTCCATGATGTCTGTTGATTGGTTACTCAGTCTTCTTTTCCTTTCTAGTGTGCTCCCCCTCAGATGAATGCTCCATTGTTTCATCTTCATGATGCTCTGGCTCAGATGCACGCTCTTCTTCTTTGCTCTTCAGACTTTGTTTTGGCTCCCCTTCAGACGTTGTTTCCATAGGGTCGTCTTTTGGCTCCCTCTCAGATGATGATACACTTAATGTTGTTTTGACCTATTTCTTTTTCTTCTCCTTCTTTACTTTTTTGCTCTTTCTCTTTTCTCCAACCTTCATTCTTCTCTCCTTGCTCTTCCTTGAATACCTCTTTTTCTCCCCCTTTTTATCATGAATCATTTGGGAAAGTTGTGGGACATTTGTCATAAGCTGCTCTATCTGATAAGTTGAGTTTCTAACTTCAGTCTTGAGTTCTTGTTGGCTTAGCTCCAACTATAGAGAGAAAGACTGCTTTAGTAAGTCAATCTTGTCAAAGAGGGACAAGATTTGATCTACATTATCCTTTTGAGCTTGCAGAGCTTCTTTCTTTTGATCATTGATAAGATTCAGGTAGATTTGATCTCTTTCTTTGATCTTGAGAGATATATCTGATATTGTGTCTTGAAATCTGTTTTGAAGCACACTGTCTCCTTCTTTTGAAAACATCCTAGCTTTTGCAGCAATGATAGATATCTTCTCAACCAACTCGTCAGAGTTCTTCAGTAACTCTTGCTCTTGAGAAGTTTGGTCACTTAGTTGAGCAGACTCCTTCTGAACATCAGATTGGACTCCACGATTTTCATTCTTGGACAGACTTTCAAATGTAGTGAGAATTTGGTAGATCGTTGAGTGTCAATCACTGTTAGAAGAATAAGGAATAACAGACAACTCTGCTTTGGCAGAGTAGAGCTTCTCAATCTAAGCTTGATCATCTTCAATGGTAGAGTGAAGGGACTCTACGATCATAAACTTGGATATAATCCTTTTACCATCCAAACCTACTCTACAATCGTAGAGAATGTAGTGGTTGCTAGCATGTCGATAGACCTTGAAGTGAGACTGGTCTTTGATCAGGTGTGTTGCAAATTTCTTTACTCTAGGAAAGTTTTGTGACACCAGCTCCAAGTTCGGAAAATATGAGTAACACCAGCTGATGTAACTCTCATCTTCAGCAGTATATGCCTTTAGCCAGGGCATTCATAGGTAGAACCATTTTATCAGAGGATTGTCAGGATTGTACGATAATGTAGTACGATCTAAGTCCATGTCTTTCTAATTGTTAAAGATATCTTCAGTAGACATTGTTACTACTTTGAATCGTTCATTTTCATGATTTATCCATCTTCTTGGTAGCACATCTTGAGGTTCATCAAAGACTTCTACCAATAATCTTCTGTGAACTCTTACTGGAGAAGGAACATGATAGTCTGCTGATTCTTGATTTGCAGAATTGGAGTATGTCTCCATCTCTTCATTTTTTGACTTTGATCTTGAATCGTGTTGGATCATTTCTTCTGACTCATTAATGGATTCTTCTTGCTGATTTTCATCACTTGTTCCTTCTTTAGTACTCCTCTCAGAACTGTCTGACTCAGTAATCATTTCCTGCTCTTCATATTTCAAAAACTCATTTGTTTAATGTTCACTATCTTCTTCTGACTTAGGTCCATTTTCATTTGCAGTCCTTTCACTTCCTCTGCTGGAGCTGTCAGAAATCATCCTCTTTTTGCCTTTAATGTATTCTCGTGTAGACTCAAGTTCATCATTTTCATCACTATCACTTAGATCAATCACTTTTGGTGCAGAGCCACTTTCTTTCTTTTAATTTGTTCTTTGAAGTATCTTGTTACTCTTTCTCCTTCTTGGGGGTGCTGTAGTTAATGCTTTTTCCTTTCCTGATTCACGTCTCTTTTTATCAGTGGAGAGACTGCTTGGTGGAACCTCTGTAGACTTCTTCACGACCTTAACTTTCTTCTCTGTTGGCTTTGCTGGAGTGGCCACTAAGGGCGCATAGTCATCAGATTGAGATGACTCACTTTCCATTACTCTTGTCTTCCTCTTTATTGTAGTGGCCTTGCTGATGTTGCCAGATGTCTTTAGTCTTTCATTCTCCATGGGATTTTTCTTCCAGTTTTCAAACAGCTGTGGCGACATCACTTTATGAACATTTAGGGGTTTTCCCTCATCATCCCTTATCTTACTCTTCAGTTTCTTCTTCAGTATAATGCTCAAGAGTCTTCCATGAAAAACCTTTGTGAGGGGTTTATCTGTAGACTTCTTCATCTCAGCTTTTTCCAGCCATTTGTACAACCAATCAATTAAAAGGGCTCCGAAGTTCATCTGTAGTTTCATGACAATTGCACTCATGATTCTAAGTTGCAGATCACTAACAGTATCGTGTGCAGTATCTTTGCATAAGATACATTTTCCAGCAATCTCAGCTAGAAATTCAAACTCCTCAGGAAATTCTTTCTTCTTCATGTCTTTAAGATTTACATTTTTTTTGCAGCGCATTAACCTGTTACCTTCTTCAATGTTGACCTCCTTGAGATTCATCAGACCTTGGTCAGGAAACCCTAGGCATTGGTTGATGTTTGATGCTCTTATCTTCAGACTCACTCCCTTGAACTTTATGGATAGAAGCCCAGAGTCTATCGTAGCATTTGAATAGAATTCCTTCACTAATTCAGTATAAACTGGAGTGTTAGCTTCCAAGCATTCTGAAACCCTAACATTCTTTACTAGCTCTAGAATATCCTTAAACTTCTTAGTTGATCTATCGAACTTCTTAGTACCAAGTTGGATTCCAGTTATAACATGACAATCTTCCATTTTGAGAATTCAAAATGTATGGGTATTCGATCTCAGGAATCTTACAAGAGTTATCTGAAGGCGATTTGGGTGTAGCTCAAGGTTTGGTGGATTTTGGCTTTGAAGAAGATTTAGGGTTCAAAAAAAAGGAGGGAGAAGAAGTTGATAGCCTCTGATAATTGTTCGAAGGTTTTTGAATTTGTCTTTTTGATAGTTCCTTCTGACTCTCCAAAAGTTATGACGTGTCAAAAAGCCATTGGTTGCATGATGCCCAATAAGAAACTATAACTCCCCATAAACTGATCAGTTTTTTAGTTTTGATTTTTCTTTCAAGAAAAATAAGCATTACTGAAGTTGGTTAACCGTTGACTTCTTCAGTGTGTAGAGTAGCTTAATGAGATAGCTATAAGCTCTACGTTTTTATTTGTCATCTCAACGATCGTCTTCTGTGACTATGCTTCAGTGAATGATTCGCCATTAATCTCTAACTAGAATTTGCATGATTCATCAATCAGGCTTGATCTCTTTTGAGGACTTTTCTGTACATGTACTCCGTATGAGTCTTTGTGATGCATTCTATTTCAGTTCTTCTTCTTGGTTAAGGAAGCTCGGGAAGGGTCAACCTCTTAGTCCAAGATTAAGGGTCAGGATTGTCCTTGAGGCGCTTATCAGATGAAGAGCTTTTTAAAATAATGGCTACAATGACATCACATTGGTCCTTTCTTCTTCAGAGTTTTACTTATCAACTTTGGATACTCTTTGGTGTCGGTATTTGTTTAGGTTGTAATCGTGGTGTCACCATGCTCTTATACTACGATCAATGAGACTGATCAAAAGTACTCCATGATTTGAGTGATTGGTTGATATGATTATCAGTAGCACATTTTGGGACGTTACTACTGACTATGGATCTTTATTTGGTTCATCAATCATAGAGTTTTTGGACTCTTTAATTGGGATATTTCTATTTTATGTTAGCTCCTGTCTCTATGATCCTGACAGGAGTGGTCTTGATATTTGTGGAGTGGTTAATAGACATGTACCTTGGTTGACCTATCCTTCAAGCTTATCTCAGATCTTCTTGCAAGTATTCCACTTCTTCATTTTGCTCCCTAAGCTTTACCATCTTCATCACTTGCATCTAGAACTTCCTCAGGTTGATCACCAACTTCAAGCTGAAATCATCATGAATGAATAAACCTAAATGAGTCATAGGAAGGTATCATCAGAACTGATCACTCCACAATTGTTGACAAGACTATGAACGTAGTCTTTCAAATTCAGGCTTCAGTATCTTTTGCACTCGTTAAGGTATTCTTCAGTGGTGCATTCTTCATCATTAGTTTGATGATCCTTTGATATGAACTTCCTGGATGTTCCTTTTGAATGATATGTTTTGCATGGATAAGACCAGTAGATCTCTTTTATCTTGGTATGAATAGCATGCTTTCATATGAAGATCATCAATTGTGTGACTCTTCAATAATGGGGACTCAACAAGTCTTCAAGAATAGTCTTTGACTTTGTGTTCAGGCTGAGATACCGTTGCAGCATCCACCTCTGGAGTGATTGTAAGTCAGAAATCTACAATCGGTAATGACTCTACGATCAAAGATGAGTGAAGACTTCTTTGATTTATGGTTGCGTTTTCCCTTCTTAAGCATTTGACCTTGCAGCTGGTTGAATCCTTGTGACTGAAGCTCATCTACTTTAGTATTCCTTGTTTGGTCAGATAGATCAAGTACCTGCAGGTTAGGTAAGTTTCTATTTTTGGTGCCCATGATTGTTTGGGTTCTGCTAGATCGGTTTTCTCAAGATCTCAATCCCTCATATTCTTAAATTTATGTCATATTGGCATTAATAATAACATTTATGCATATATCGGATTTAGATATGACATTTATGATGCATGATGATGAGTGTGTGAATGATTAAGTATTTTGATAGGGCATTCTTTTTCTTTAACTGTTTCACTCTTTGCTTGGTTGTGTTCACATATCTTGATTGTTCTCAGAGTAGGAATCAACTCTATTGCTTATTTGCATCTGGTTGATTCATGGAGATGATCAGTTTCTAAGAATCATCAAGATACTCCTCTAGTGCCGATCATACTCTATATTTTATCAAGAACACAGAACATTGGTTTTATATATACTTACATACATACCAATCCTTTAGCAAGAGTTAATCTACTTAAGCTTCGTTGGATTTAGATTAACTTACGACATACTCCATACTTCTTTCAAGATATTATCTTCAACCTGAACTTTGAGTGGAGAGAGAGTTAGTTGACAATTTAAGTATCCAATCCTTGATGTACTCTATCTCTCTCTCTCTCTTCCCCTTTTTAGGAAGAGTATGGTCTCTTGATAGAGTATTGTTGTAGTGCATAGGGTGATGCAACATAATGTTCATGTACGTGTTAATGAGGAACCGTACCTTTACACTGTCAGTTTCTTGACAGTCATTTTTCTTGCTAAAATGATGTTAGGCATTGATGTGCAAATCTTTATATTCATTACTGACAGCTTGTTGCACCATTTAACCTAAGATCAATCAGGCATCGTCTTGGAGTTGACAACATAGGAAAGTCTTGGTAGCTTTAGTTCTTTGATAGTCTTGAGTCTCAAGGATCAGATCCAATTGATTAGCCAAGTACATATTGAGCTAGATTTTCTTTCTTCTCTGGATAGAAATTTCTTTACATGTATAGACCTTTCATCTTTTAGAACAGAGGATGACAGACTCTTTGCTTTTGATATCCTTTTTTACTTCCCATCTCTGGTCTACAGACTGCTGATTTACTTTAGACACAGATTGGACTTGTTGTTATATTAATTTAGAATAGGGACAAATCTGAGCAGCTTCAAGTGAATATGCACATTTACCTGTACGCATAATTTCCAATGTGTGAGCTCATCAGTAATCACAAACGACTTACTACTAAACTAAGTTTAGAACATGGTTTGTGCTTAGGATCAGATTCAAAGTTTTAGCATTTAGAATGTAATATAAGAACCTGCTCTGATACCAATTTTTAGTTCCTGAAGGGCACACAATAGATCTAGAATGGGGGGTTGAATAAATCCTTTTAGATTTCAAAAATCTTTTCCATTTTAGTTTACATTGCTAAGTAATTAGCAGATGACAAACTTAAGAGTTATTTCAAACACAGCGGAATGAGTTAAGGTTCCCCTTCATAGATGTTATATTGACCATTTTTCTAGAGTTAGTTTAGATGTAAGTAGTTATCATATTCATAGCAGTTATAGCAGTTATAGATTCATAATATAAATGACAGTATGTAAAAGACATAAGGAATGTTATGTGGTTCAGAGACTCATGCTCCTAATCCACTCTTCTACTTCAACAAGCAGGGATTCTACTAAGAAAGTCTTTAAATCTTTGAATCACTAAGATTCCTTCAAGGCCAGCAGCCTTGGAACTTTAGTCCACTGAGAACTCTTCAAGTCCAGCAGACTTGGAACACCAGTTCACTAAGAACTCTTCAAGTTCGGCAGACTTGGAACTCAGTTTAGTCCCTAGGACAAGGACCCCTCAAGCCCTGGCTTCTTGTTGATGTTGTTATTGGTGCTGAGCTGCTAAGATAACTTTAGTCTTGTTCATCCTTTGATACTTAGCAGCTTGTTATGATCCTCTTTGGATTCTACATCGAGACTAGATCACTATTGGATAGACTGTTAAGTTGTTCATGAAGCTCGTTCTCTTTGAGTACTTAACAGTATTTCACTCCTTCTTTGGTGCAACTAGTCTTGTGGTTGGTTCTTATCTTTATCTGATCTCAGCTTGCACACCTTCACTATTTGAGGTTTGCTAAGTCTTTGCACTTTTGGTAGACTCAGTCTAGCATTTAGCATCCCCCGAACCTTGGTTGACTTGTGTACAGATTTGGTTCTGTATCTATTCTTCTTCAGCTCTTGATGGTTCATGGTGATTCGTAGAGTGGCTATTTGAGTCTTCTCTCTGATCTGCCAATCTTTTGAAAGCTATTTTCTTGGCCTTCTCGGCTCTCAACATAGCTGACATTCTTAATGGCATTCTCATTGTTTGTTGAGTGAAGCCCTTTTCTTTCTTTCTGTTAGAGCAATTTTCTTATCTGATTCACCTCTACTTTCGTAGTCTCACTCTCACTGAGACATATTCTGTTTAGCTCTATAGAACTCTTAGAGTCAACAACTTGTTGAAAAACCAACCTGTTCTGCATTCAAGCTTCAGCTGTTAAATATCATTCCATAAGCTTCCCGTTGGACTATAGTCGTTGTAAGCTATTTGAATTGATTCACAGATCTCGAGTTATTTGGTGCAGACTACTGATGTGAGATGACAGCCCCTTCTTCACTTTTTTGACACTGCAGTCTAATATTTCACCTACCACATCAGAGATTTCACTTTAACGTGTCAGGTTGGTAGTCACCTTTATTTCTTCTTTCTGACTCCTCGATCAAAAAATCAGAAGTTATCCTTCTACATCAATTATGACACCCCCAAAATAGGTATACATCACCCATCTTGAGTCGCCAAATACATGGTACAAAATTCAAATACAACTTAATTATACAACGATTAAGTGTAAAATACGACAAAAAACATAATCTAAGAGTTTTAATAAGAATATTGTCATCTAGACAATATCCACACTCAATGGAGTCCTCATTACATTTATTGTCACACTATTTCATAAAATAGTGAGGACTACTAAAACAACCATCTGGATGTCAATCCGTTCCCCGACTAAGTCCCGGCTATATTCTCATTTCCTAAAGAGAGAAAGTGGTGAAAGAAAGGGTTAGCTCAACTAGCCCATGAAAAATATTATTACTAAGATAATGCGAGAATAATTTATCGTTAGCCTTCAACAATGTTAAACGATAAAATATAACAAACATCAAGTTTAAGCTGCGGTGAACAAGAAAAATCCATTAGAAGAGTCAGTAGAGAATAAAATCTACTATCTTCTATGATTTAAAAGGTTTTTCATCACTTTTATCGCTGAGACTTAGCTTAATAAATAAACCACATCATCCTACTTTACTGACTAAGGATATTCATTAGTATCACGACCACAAATTATCCATGCACTACGGGCCAAGGATATTAGGTGTATTCATCAATGGTCATGATCATGCCAACAAGCGTCCATCAATGCTCTACGGCCAATGAGGACTTTTACCACATCATTTGTAATATTACGGTCATGATTATCTTAGAATAATCCACAGTCATAATCATACCAAAGTCCATCTATGCACTACAGAAGCCGCAGATGACTTTCAACATATTATAAACATGAGGATGATGACAATGATATAAGAATTCAATAAAATAAGTTCAAGGATAAATTTTAAAGATTTATAATTTAATTTATCCGAAATCAATAACGTCAAATTATCGACATGATCTTTGTTTTGTGGAGTAAAATTCAAGAATGCTCGAAGAATATTTCCATGAAAAGATCTTTGGATGAAGCACAAATATTCAGGATTATTCTACTAATTTCATGGAGTATAGAAGCCAAAACTTTAACCAACCGAGTATAATAGAATATATGAAACTGCAAATGGATTTTTTGCTTAGCCATGCGGTAATCACGTGAGACGGATGATTTCCACAATTTAATAAGGAATGAATACGAAGGATCATTTATCATGCATGCGGTAATCCACATAGACAGGTTATTCCAACAGAATAATAAAGAATAGAATAACAAGAATTCACCAGGCGTGCGTAATCCGCAGAGACAGGTTATTCCAACAGAATAATAAAGAATGGAACCAGGTCATGCGTAATCCGCACAGACAGGATATTCCAACAGAATAATAAATAATTGATTAACAACATAATTCACCAGGCATACGATAGACCGCACAGACAGGTTATTCCAATAAATAATAAAGAATGGAATAACAGAAGACTTTCACCATGTATGCGGTACTTCACATAGACAGATTATTCCTACATAATAACAAAGAATGGAATAACAACCCTTACGAGTATTGAAAGAAAATAACCCTCTTCATGAATACGAAAGAATAATACTCCTAACCTTAGAAGAAGACTGGATACTGGAATAGTGAGGTAGCAGACTTCTCTTCTTCTTTCTCTCTATAATTTCTCTCTATAATAATTGCTCTATAGCTTTAGTGAATTGGTGAGAAATGAAGGAAGAATGAGCATCTATTTATAGGAAAATATAGTTTCGATAATTGCACGTTTTGGGGCTCAAAATATTACAGTATAATACCTTCCTCTTTTTTTTTCATTTTTAATTTAGTCCTGCAAGTATTATCAAACTTGCATCACCTCCCCTAATAGTAAATAATGTGAATTAATAGTTCATTCATGTGAATTAATAGTATAATCATATGAAAAAACTAATTACAGTATAGTACCTTCAACTATACCTCCATTTTTAATTTAGTCATGCAAGTATTATCAATCTTGCACCACCTCCCCTAATAGTACATGAATGTGAATCAATAGTACACACGTGAAACAAATAGTTATAAGCATGTGAAATAATAGCAATTAATTGCTCATTTATCCGATTAATTACCCGATTGGTCAATATAACCTCCAGGACATCAATTATTATCGAAATAAATGTCGATTTCCACTAACACTAATAATCTCAACACAATGGAACTATCGATTTCATCTTTAATCAACACAACTTATTCATCATTAATATTATAACTCACAATATTTAACAACGAGTGTCGTTCCCGGAAAGAGGGGGCTTTTCGATAAGGATTTCTCCTTATTAGCGTATGATTAGGTGACCAAACCTCTCCTTGTGAACTTCTAGACATTGTCAATATTGCAAATAATAATATGAATAACTTTGTCATCTCAATTATTGATTTAATAATAATAAATATTATCACGGATGATCTTGTGACAATAATTGAATCAATAATATGAGAGATATGATGCATCAATTCTTTGTAGCAATAATTGAGTATAAGCGGTGACTTCTCACGTAAGCATCAATAATCAATATCGTGTGTGCTACTTATGCAACCACAGCGTATTCTTTATACTTTTACTACTAGGTAGTTCAATAGGTTTAACGGTAAAACTTTAATCGTTATTTTTATAAAAAGATAATTACGTCGTTTTAACTAACTACGACAATACTTAGTTATGGGGTCCACCAATGATTGTCTTGGTCGTCTGAATATTCCTGTTAAAATGAATATTCCCAGACCAATCAAATATTATATAACCACTTGCTTACTTTGCAAAATTTGTAAATATTACCTAGAACTATAACATTATATCAAATCCACACCATAATATTCAAAAATATATTTGAGAAAATTATTCTTTATTCATAAAAGTTGGGGTCTTACAACCTCCCTTCTTATGAAATTTCATCCTCGAAATTAGGGTGCGTATTACGGTATGTCGAAGAGGTGAGGATACCTTGATTTCATTTGATTCTAACTCCCGGTCATTTCCTCAATATCGTGGTTTCTCCACAAAACTTTGACTTGAGGTATAACTTTAGGCGTAGAATATGATCCTTCTTATCCAAGATTTTAACGGTAACTCTTCATCGTTAAATCTTCCTCTATCTCGTCTGGTTCTAATTCAATAATATGGTTGGGTCTTTCACATATTTACGTAACATAGATATGTGAAAAAGCGTTATGAACACGAGACATACTTGGCGGTAAAGCGAGTCTATAGGCCACAGATTCCTACTCGATCGAGGATTATAAATGGGCCAATGAATCGAGGATTGAGCTTTCCTCTCTTTCCAAATCTAAGTAACTCCTTTCCATGGAGCAACACGTAACAACACATGATCTCGATATTGAATTCCACGTCCTTTCGATGAAGATCGGCATAACTCTTTTGTCGATCTTGTGAGGTTTTTATCGTTGTCGGATCGTTTGAATCTTTTACGTAGTCATATGTACCAAATCCGGTCCCAACAACGTTGCTTCACCCACCTCATCCCAACATCTTTGAGAAGCGACACTTTCTTCCATCCTGGCGCCTCAAATGGAGCCATGCCATACTTGCTTGATAACTATTGTTGTAGGAAAACTCCACCATGGTAAGAACTTGTCCCAACTTCCTTGAAGTCGAAGACATAGAGTCTTAATAAATCTTCAAGAGTTTGAATAGTCCTTTCCATTTGCCCATCCGTTTGAGGATGATATGCGAACTAAATCGTAAATCCGTGCCCATAGCTTTTTGCAAACTAACCCAAAATCTTGAAGTGAATCTTGGGTCTTGATCAGAAACTATGGATACTGGCATACCATACAGTCTTACAATCTCATTTATGTACATACGAGCAAGATGTTCAAGTGTATAAGTTTCTCGTATCGATAAGAAATGAGCATACTTGGACAATCTATCAACAATGACCCAAATCGCATCTATGCCTTGAGAAACCTTGGGAAGACCAGTAACAAAATCCATGGTAATGTGCTCCCACTTCCATTCTGGAATTTCAAGTGGTTTCAATGGACCTTTTGGCACTTGATGCTCCGCCTTGACTCGTTGACAAGTTAGACACCTTGAGATAAACCCCGCTATCTCTCTCTTCATATTGCTCCACCAAAATGTATGTCGAAGATCACGATACATTTTGGTACTCCCAAGATGGATTGCAAACGGTGTGTTGTGCGCCTCCATCATGATTTTATACTTTAAGTCAGAATCATTAGGAACACAAAGTCTAGAGTTGACTCGAAGTATTCCTTCTTCATCGATTCTTGCTTCCGAAATAGCACCTTCTTGCACTTTCTTCCTCATCACATACATCGACTCGAGTCTATAGCTTGAAGCGGCTTTAACTTTATCGATTAAATTCGGTTCTACTAGTATATTCACCATCATCACATGGGTCCTGAGTCTTTAACTCTATCTCCATCCTTTGTAAGTCATATAAAATGGGCCTTTGCGTTGACAATAATGCACTTTCGTACCGCGTATGATCTTTTACTCGATGCATCGGCTACTACGTTAAACTTTTCGAGGATGGTATTGAATGGTATGATCGTAATCTTTCAATAGCTCAAGCCATCGTCGTTCTTGCATGTTGAGTTCCTTTTGAGTGAAGAAATATTTGAGGCTTTTATGATCCGTATAGATCTCCACCTTCTCTCCATACGGTAATGCCTCCAAATCTTAAAAGCAAAAATGATAGTGACTTTGACTCTAGATCATGAGTAGGATAATTCCTCTCATATTCTTTGAGTTTATCGTGAGGCATAAACTATGACTTTCCCATGTTGCATGAGAACACATCTAACCCTTTGCACGAAGCATCCTTTGTAGATGACAAATCCTCTCAAACTAGATGGTATTGTCGAGCAGTCTTTGAAATAAGCCTCCTCTTGAGTTCTTGAAAACTCTTCTCACATTCCTCGCTCCAACCTAATTTTGTATCTTTTGAGTCAAATTTGAGTTAATGGAGTAGTGATTCGAGAAAACCCTTCTCTGAATCTCCGATAATAACCCGGCTAAGCGAAAAGCTACATACTTGATCAACTTGACTTAGGTTGCTCCCGACTTTGAATTGCTTCAATCTTTGCCGAGGTTAACGGATATTCCATGATTTGATATCACGTGCCCAGGAATGCTACTTCCTCAATCCCGAACTCGCATTTCTTGAACTTGGCATATAACTTGTTTTCACTGAAGCTTTTGGAGTGTCGACCTCAAGTGTTGCTCATGATCTTCCACGGCTTTTAGAGTAAATGAGGATGTCATCAATAAAGACGACCACAAAGTGATCCAAATATTCCTTGAATACTCGGTTCATCATATCCATGAAAGCGGCGGGGTATTAGTCGATCAAAAGACATGACTAGGAATTCGTAATGCCCGTCTGGGGAGTTACGAAAGCGATCTTTGGAATGTCATCGATTTTAATCTTCAATGATGATATCCGGAATGAAGATCGATCTTTGAAAAGAATTTGGCTCCTTACAAGCGGGTCAAATAGGTCATCAATGCGAGGCAAGCGGGTACCTATTTTTGATGGTGACATGATTCAACTCCAGATAATCAATACAAAGTCGCATACTTCCATCTTTCTTCTTCACGAATAGAACGGAGCACCCCAAGGAGGCGTACTAGGATGAATGAAACTAATGTCTAACAATTCTGTAGTTGGGTTTTTAACTCACGAAGTTCAATAGAGCCATTCGATATGGGGCTTTGGAAATGGGTTTTGTCTTAGGGTTCAAGGTCGATACAAACTTCGATTTCACGCTCAGGGGTAGGGCGAGAAGTTCTTGGAGAATACGTCGATGGAATTTATTAACAATAGAAATATCATTCAAATCGGCGTATTTTTGTTTAAATCATGACATGAGCTAAGAAAGCTTGACATCCATTTTTTCAATAAATGAATAGCTTTATGGCTTGAGATGACCGTGATTGATTTTAATGGTTTGGTCTCTTGAATTCGCATAATAGGTTGATTAGGAATATGAAAGCTAACAACCTTATGAAAACAATCAATTTTAGCATGATGAGTAGTTAATCAATTAATCCCTAGAATCACGTCAAATGCAAGTATTTTTAAGGAAATAAGATTGATAGGTAATGTGAGGGTACCGATTTGAACCAAACAAGACTTATAAATAGTGGATGTAATGAAGGTTTCTCCCAACGGAGTTTCAACAAATAAGTCAAAGTCTAATTTCTCCGGAGTCAAATTTAAACGTTGAGCGCAAGTAGGAGAAATAAAAGAATGGGTAGAACCGGTATCAAATAAGGTATATACTTCACTAGAGTTGATGATTAGCTTACCTGTGGTGACCTCGTTCGGGTTCCTTGCTTTCTGGGAAATCACAATAAACGCTCTCCCTTGAACTACTAGTTTTGACTTGTCTGGGATGGCATTTGGTGTCACCGTTCTAACTGGACTTGGCTTCCTTGTACGACAAAATCTAGCTAGGTGACCTTCTCTTCCACAATTGTAACACGTTTTTGGATTTGCTTACGCATGATTTGGTGATATGTCCCTCCCTCGCATTTGAAGCATATGATGGGTGGTCGTTCTCCTTCCTTAACAATGGGTCTTTGATCTTGGCGTCTTTCCATCATTGTTGAATCTCCTCTTCTTGAAATGTCCATTCTTATTGTCTTGGCCATGATTATCACTGAAGTGGTTACCATTTCTAGCATGTTGATTCCCTCCACGTTTGTTGTCACAGCTTCGATGACTGCTACCACTGGTATTATCATTTTTTCGGATGTTTTCTCTTGGTTGAGTTGACTCATTATCACACTCCAATAACTGAGCCCTATTTACAACATCTGAATACAAACACAGTTTATGAGAAATTAGATATTGACGTATCTCGGGTTTCAAACCTCTTAGAAACAGCCGCGTCATTCTCTCCTCATTGTCAACCAAGTGAGACGTAAACCAGGACAACTCAGCAAACTTAGCTTTGTACTACGACACGGTCATATTTTTCTGCTCCAACTTGATGAACTCTACCTCTTTCATGTGACGAATACTTTCGGAAAATTACTTGTCGTTGAATAGTTCTTGGAACTTCTCCCAAAGACATCTTCGGTCTGGCGGGTTGAGTACGCTTTCTGGAATTCCACCGATGTCTGCCTCTCCTCTACAACAACATAAAGGTGGCAAAGGAACCTTTTGCTCCTCGGAGCATCCTAAGACATCAAATATCTTGGTGATCTGCTTTATCCACATCTCTGCCTTAAGTGGTTTTGGCTCTCCAATAAATTCCGGTGGTCCCAGCTCCTTGAACTGTTTAGTGGTAACCGTTCGAGAGTTGCCAGTGTTTCCACCTGCATTTTGGACAGGAGTCTCTCTTGCCTGATGTTGTACAAATTATAGAAAGCTCCTAAACATTCCGTCGTTCGCCATTTGGTCGGTGTTGTTGTTCACCTGAAGATTATTGCCTTCCTGATGCACATTATCACAGGTGTTGATTGATGTGGTGACTCAACGGTCTCTTGTGCTCCATTGCTATTCTCAACATTCTCGGATGTCATTTTCAAATACTGCCACAAAACAAGGGTTAATTGACATGTCACATATTATCCCTATACTCTGACCGACCAATTAAATACCAAATAAACTTAGGTAGGTCATACTAGCGAAGGAATTCCCCGTCTCTCCCCTCCTAGTTCTTGTCTCACATCTCAGCCAGGGATCATATCCCTAAGCTTTGATACCAACTGTAACGCCGCCAAAATAGGTATACATCACCCATCTTGAGTTGCCAAATACATGGTATAAAATTCAAATAAAACTTAATTATACAACAGTCGTGTAAAATACGACAAAACATAATCTAAGAGTTTTAATAAGAATATTGTCATCTAGACAATATCCACACTCAATGGAGTCCTCATTACATTTATTGTCACACTATTTTATAAAATAGTGAAGACTACTAAAACAACCATCCGGGACCGTCGATCAGTTCCCAGGCTAAGTCCCGGCTATATTCTCATTTCACGAAAAGAACGGTGAAAGAAAGGGTGAGCTCAACTAGCCCGATAAGAAATATTATGACTAAGATAATGTAGAATAATTTATCGTTAGCCTTCAACGGTGTTAAACTGATAAAATATAACAAACATCAAGTTTAAGCTGCGGTGAAACAAGCAATCCATTAGAAGAGTCAAGTAGAGAATAAAATCTACTATCTTTGATGATTTAAAAGGTTTTCATCACTTTTATCGTTTGAGACTCGACAATAAATAAACCACATCATCCTGCCTTTCTGACGAGGATATTCATTAGTATCACGACCACAAATTATCCATGCACTACGGGCCAAGGATATTCGTGTATTCATCAATGGTCATGATCATGCCAACAACTGTCCATCAATTCACTACGGCCAATGAGGACTTTTACCACATCATTTGTAACATTACGGTCATGATTACACCGAATAATCCCTGGTCATAATCACACCAAGTCCATCTATGTACTACAGGGCACAGATGACTTTTAACATATTATAAACATGAGGATGATGACAATGATATAATAATTCAATAAAACAAGTTTAAGGATAAATTTTTAAAGATTTATAATTTAATTTATCCAGAAATCAATAACGTCTAAATTGTCAACATGATACTGTTTTGTGGAGTAAAATTCAAGAATGCTTAGAAGAATATTTCCATGAAAAGATACTGGATGAAGCACAAATATCCAGGATATTCTACTAATTTCATGAAGTATAGAAGCCAAAACTTTATCTAACTGAGTATAATAGAATATATGAAACTGCAAATGGATTTTTGCTTGCCATGTGGTAATCCACGTAGACAGATCATTTTCACAATTTAATAAGGAATGAATACGAAGGATCATTCACCATGCATGCGATAATCCACATAGACAGGTTATTCTAACAGAATAATAATGAATGGAATATCAGAAGAATTCACCAGGCATGCGTAATTCGCACAGATTGGTTATTCCAACTGAATGATAAAGAATGGAACCAGGTCATTTGTAATCCGCACAGATAGGATATTCCAACAGAATAATAAAGAATGGAACCAGGTCATGCGTAATCCGCACAGACAGGATATTCCAACATAATAATACATAATGGAATAACAACAGAATTCACCAGGCATGCGATAGACCGCATAGACAGGTTATTCCAACAAATAATAAAGAATGGAATAACAGAAGAATTTTACCATGTATGTGGTACTTCATATAGACATGTTTTTCCAACATAATAATAAAGAATGGAATAACAACCCTTACGAGTATTGAAAGAAAATAACCCTCTTCATGAATACGAAAGAATAATACCCCTTACCTTAGAAGAAGACTGGATATTGGAATAGTGAGGTAGCAGACTTCTCTTCTTCTTTCTCTCTATAATTTCTCTCTATAATAATTGCTCTATAACTTTAGTGAATTGGTGAGAAATGAAGGAAGAATGAGCTTCTATTTATAGGAAAATATAGTTTCAATAATTGCACATTTTGGGGCTCAAAATATTACAGTATAATACCTTCCTCTTTTTCTTCATTTTTAATTTAGTCCTGCAAGTATTATCAAAATTGCACCACCTCCCCTAATAGTAAATAATGTGAATTAATAGTTCATTCATGTGAATTAATAGTATAATCATATGAAAAAACTAATTACAGTATAGTACCTTCAACTATACCTCCATTTTTAATTTAGTCATGCAAGTATTATCAATCTTACACCACCTCCCCTAATAGTACATGAATGTGAATCAATAGTATATACATGTGAACAAATAGTTATAAACATGTGAAATAATAGCAATTAATTGCTCATTTATCCGATTAATTATCTGATTGGTCAATATAACCTCCAGACATCAATTATTATCGAAATAAATGTCGATTTCCACTAACACTAACAATCCCAACACAATGGAACTATCAATTTCATCTTTAATCAACACAACTTATTCATCATTAATATTATAACTCACAATATTTAATAACCAGGTCTTTCCCAGGAAAGAGGGGAAATCTTCCATTTTGAGGATTCAAAATGTATGGGTATTCGATCTAAGGAATCTTATAAGAGTTATTTGAAGGCGATTTGGGTGTAGCTCATGGTTTGGTGGATTTTGGCTTTGAAGAAGATTTAGGGTTTGAAAAAAAAGGAGGGAGAGGAAGTAGATAGCCTTTGATAATTGTTCAGAGGTTTTTGAATTTGTCTTTTTGATAGTTCCTTCTGACTCTGTAAAAGCTGTAACGTGCCAAAAAGCCATTGGCTGCACGATGCCCAATAAGAAACTATAACTCCCCATAAACTGATCATTTTTTCAGTTTTGATTTTTCTTTCAAGAAAATAAGCATTACTGAAGTTGGTTGACCGTTGACTTCTTCAGTGCGTAGAGTAGCTTGATGAGATAGCTATAAGCTCTACGTTTTTATTTGTCAGCTCAACGATCATCTTCTGTGACTATGCTTCAGTGAATGATTCGTCATTAATCTCCAACTAGAAGTTGCATGATTCATCAATCAGACTGATCTCTTTTGAGGAATTTTCTGTACATGTACTCCGTATGAGTCTTTTTGATGCATTCTATTTCAGTTCTTCTTCTGGGTTAAGGAAGCTCAAGAAGGGCCAACCTCTTAGTCCAAAATTAAGGGTCAGGTTTATCCCTGTGGCGCTTATCAGATGAAGAGCTTTATAAAATGGTCACAACAATGACATCACATTGGTCTTTTCTGCTTAAGAGTTTTACCTATCAACTATGGATACTCTTTGGTGTCGGTATTTGTTTAGGCATTTAATTGAATTCTTATATCATTGTCATAATCCTCATGCTTATATTATGATGAAAGTCATCTTTGGTCGTAGTGCATAGATGGACTGTTGATTGGTATGATTATGACTAGGGATCATTCGGTATAATCATGACCCAAAATGTTACAAATGATGTGGTAAAAGTCCTCATTGGCCCGTAGTGCATTGATGGACAGTTGTTGGTATGATCATGACCATTGGTGATAAAAATGAATATCCTTGGCTCGTAGTGCATGGATAATTCAGTGATGTGGATTATTTATTTAGCTGAGTCCCGACAATAAAATTGATGATAAACTTTTAAATCATAGAAGATAGTAGATATTATGCTCTACTTGACTCTTCTAATGGATTGCTTGTTCCGTTGCAGTTAAACTTGATGTTTATTGTATTTTATCAGTTTAACACTATTGAAGGCTAATGATAATTTATTCTGTATTATCATAGTCATAATATTTCTTATTGGACTAGTTGAGCTCACCCTTTTGCTTTCATTGTTCTCTTCAGGAAATGAGAATATAGCTGGGACGAGTCGGGAAATGGAGTGACGGTCCAGATAGGTGGCTATAGTAGTCCTCACTATTATGTGAAATAGTGTGATAATAATTATAATGAGGACTTTATTTGAGTTTCTATACTCTCTACGAGACATTATCTGTGTTGAAACTCTCAGCTACATTTTATCGTACTGTATAAAAGAAGTTTGTATTGAAATTTTGTACCATGTATTTGGCGACTCAAGATGGGTGATGTATACCTATTTTGGGGGCGTCATAATTGGTATCAGAGTAGGTTCTCATATTACATTCTAAAAGCTAACGCTTTGAGTCTGATCCTAGGCACAAACCATGTTCTAAACTTAGTTTAGTAGTAAGTCGATTGTGATTACTGATGAGCTCACACGTTGGAAATTATACGTATAGGTAAATGTGCATATTCACCTAAAGCTGCTCAGATTGGTCCCTATTCTAAATTAATATAGCAATAAGACCAATCCGTGTCTAAAGTAAATCAGCAGTCTGTAGACCAGCGATGGGAAGTCAAAAAGGGCATCAAAAGCAAAGAGTTTGTCATCCTCTTTTCTAAAAGATGAAAGGCATATACATGCAAAAAAATGTCTATCCAGAGAAGAAATAAAATCTAGCTCAATATGTACTTGGCTAATCAATTGGATCTGATCCTTGAGACTCAAGACTATCAAAAAACTAAAGCTGCCAAGACTTTTCTATGTTGTCAACTCCAAGACGATGCCTGATTAATCTAAGGTTAAATGAAGCAACAAGCTGTCAGCAATGAATATATAGATTTGCACATCAAAACCTAACATAATTTTAGCAAGACAAATAACTATCAAGAAACTGACAGTGTAAAGGTAGAGTTCCTCATTAACACGTACATGAACATTATGTTGCATCACCCTATGTACTACAACAATACTCTATCAAGAGACCATACTCTTCTTGAAAAGGGGAAGAGAGAGAGTACATCAAGGATTGGATACTTAAATTGTCAACAAACTCTCTGTCCACTCAAAGTTCAGGTTGAAGATAACATCTTGAAAGAAGTATGGAGTATGTCGTAAGTTAATCTAAATCCAATGAAGCTTAAGTAGATTAACTCTTGCTGAAGGATTGGTATGTATATAAATATATATATATAAAACCAATGTTCTGTGTTCTTGATAAAATATAGAGTATGATCAACACTAGAGGAGTATCTTGAAGATTCTTAGAAACTGATCATCTCCATGAATCAACTAGATGCAAATAAGCAATAGAGTTGATTCCTACTTTGAGAACATTCAAGATCTGTGAACACAACCAAGCAAAGAGTGAAACAGTCAAAGAAAGAGAATGCCCTATCAAAATACTTAATCATTCACACACTCATCATCATGCATCATAAAGGTCATATCTAAATCCGATATATGCATAAATGTGATTATTGATGCCAATGTGACATAAATTTAAGAATATGAGGGATTGAGATCTTGAGAAAACTGATCTAGCAGAACCCAAACAATCATGGGCACCAAAAATAGAAACTTACATAACCTGCAGGTACTTGATCTATCTGACCAAACAAGGAATACTAAAGTAGATAAGCTTCAGTCACAAGGATTCAACCAGCTGCAGGGTCAGGTGCTTAAGAAGGGAAAATGCAACCATAAATCAAAGAAGTCTTCACTCATCTTCGATCGTAGAGTCATTATCGATCGTATATTTCTGACTTACAATCACTCCAGAGGTGGATGCTGCAACGATATCTCAGTCTGAACACAAAGTCAAAGACTGTTCTTGAAGACTTGCTGAGTCCCTATTAATGAAGAGTCACACAATTGATGATCTTCATATGAAAGTAGACTATTCATACCAAGATAAAAGCGATCTACTAGTCTTATCCATGCAAAGCATATCATTCCAAAGGGAACATCCAAGAAGTTCATATCAAAGGATCATCAAACTAATGATGAAGAATGCACCACTGAAGAATACCTTAACGAGTGAAAAAGATATTGAGGCCTGAATGTGAAAGACTATGTTCGTAGTCTTGTCAACAATCATGGAGTGATCAGTTCTGATGATACCTTCCTATGACTCATTTAGGTTTATTCATTCATGATGATTTCAACCTGAAGTTGGTGATCAGCCTGAGGAAGTTCTTAATGCAAATGATGAAGATGGTAAAGCTTGGGGAGCCAAATGAAGAAGTGGAATACTTGCAAGAAGATCTGAGATAAGCTTGAAGGATAGGTCAACCAAGGTACATGTCTGTTAACCACTCCACAAATATCAAGACCACTCACGTCAAGATCATAGAGACATGAGCTAACCCAAAACAGAAATATCCCAATTAAAGAATCCCAAAACTCTATGATTGATGAACCAAATAAAGATCCATAGTCAGTAGTAACGTCCCAAAATGTGCTACTGATAACCATATCAACCAATCACTCAAATCATGGAGTACTTTTGATCAGTCTCATTGATTATAGTATAAGAGCATGGTGACACCACGATTGGTGAGAGCAAGGTAAATTTTAAAGATTTATAATTTAGTTTATCCAGAATTCAATAATGTCTAAATTGTCAACATGATACTTCTTTATGGAGTAAAATTCAAGAATAATATTGTATCAAAAATAATTTGGACAGAAAAGAAATCAATTTTTGTCATGAATAGTACCCCATGAATAGTACTTCGTGAATAGTACCCCGTGAATAGTACTCTGGCATAAAAAGATTAAACTTTAACAAGAATGTTCAGAAAAATATCCTTGTGAAATGATACTAGATGAAGCGCAAATTTCAAGGATATTCTACTAATTTCAAGGAGTATAGAAGCAATACTTAACAACATGAGTGTAGAATTCAGAATCTAAAGCGAAATAATATTACTTACATACTACAGTATGGAAGAAAATATTGTTTCATACGAATATTGAACAAAATAATATCCCTTATGAATCTGAAAAGAAATAATACCCCTTACCTTAGTAGGAGATTGGATCTTTGAAATAGTGTAGTGTGAAGAATACTCTTCTTCTTTCTCTCTCGATTCTCTCTATAGAATTCTCTTGTGAGTCGTAGTGAATTGGTGAGAATGAAAGAAGAAATAAGCTTCTATTTATAGAAGATTTCTAGCTTAGCCCTTGCAATGTGAAAAGGCAAGTGGCTTGATGACTGGTGATGTGAAAAGAAAAGTGGTTTAACACCTGTAATGTGAAACAACAAGTGGTTTGATGCCTGTAATGTGAAACGACAATTGGTTCGACGCCTGTAATGTGAAATGTTAATTGGTTCGACGCCTGTAATGTGAAACGATAATTGGCTTGACGCCTGTAATATGAAACGGCAAGTGGTTTGACTTCTAGTAAAGGCAATTACTATTGGCGAAAGTGACTCTTAGATGATGACATATGGGCCCCAATAGAATAAACCAAACTTACCACAAATGTCTCATAACATACTTCTTATTTATATCAAAGATTGAATAAATATTACTACAAATTATTTTATCTTCAATCAACACATATTTAATCTTTCAACAATTATTCATCATTAATATTATAAATCACAATATTTAACAACCAGATCATTCCCAAGAAAGAGGGAGCTTTTCGATAAGGATTTCTCCCTATTGGCGCGCAATTAGGTGATCAAACCTCTCCTCGACAAAACTTTCTAGACATCGTCAATATTGCAAATAATAATATGAATAACTTTGTCGTCTCAATTATTGATTTAATAATATAAAATATTATGCAGATGATATTGTGATAATAATTGAATCAATAATATTAGATACTATGCAGCAATTACTGTAGCAATAATTGAGTATAACTGAGTGGCTTCTTACGTAACCATCAATAATCAATACCGTGTCCTACTGTGCAACCACGCATATTACTGTACTTTTACCACCATGTATTTCAACAGTTAATGGTAAAATTTTTGCCGTTATTTTTATAAAAAAGATGTTTTTGTCGTTTTTAACTCCGACAATAATTCTGTTGTGGGGTCCACCAATGATTGTGTCATAGTACGAATATTCTCCGACAAAAAGAATATTCCCTGACCAAACGAATATTTTATAACAACTTGCTTACTTTGCAAAATTTATAAATATTACCCACAACTATAACATTATATCAAATCCACACCATAAAATTCAAAATGATATTTAAAGAAAAATAATCTTTATTTATGAAAGTTGGGGTCTTACACCAATTGTTAGTTCCTGGAGGGCACACAATAGATCTAGAATGGGGGGTTTAATAGATCCTTTTAGATTCAAAAATCTTTTCCATTTTAGTTTACATTGCTAAGTAATTAGCAGATGACAAACATAAGAATTATTTCAAACACAGCGGAATGAGTTAATGTTCCCCTTCATAGATGTTATGTTGACCATTTTTCTAGAGTTAGTTTAGATATAAGTAGTTATCATATTCATAGTAGTTATAGCAGTTATAGATTCATAATGTAAATGACAGTATGTAAAAGACAAGGAATTTTAAGTGGTTCAGAGACTCAAGCTCCTAATCCACTCTTCTGCTTCAACAAGCAGGGATTCTACTAAGGAAGTCTTTACATCTTTGAATCACTAAGATTCCTTTAAGGCCAGCAGCCTTGGAATTTTAGTCCATTGAGAACTCTTCAAGTCCAGCAGACTTGGAACTCAGTTTAGTCCCTAGGACAAGGACCCCTCAGGCCCTGGCTTCTTGTTGATGTTGTTGTTGGTGCTGAGCTGCTAAGATGACTTTAAGCTTGTTCATCCCTTGATACTTAGCAGCTTGTTGTGATCCTCTTTAGATTCTGCATCGAGACTGGATCACTATTGGACAGACTATTAATTTGTTCATAAAGCTCGTTCTCTTTGAGTACTTAACAGTCTTTCACTCTTTCTTTGGTGCAGCTGATCTTGTGGTTGGTTCTTATCTTTATATGATCTCAGCTTGCAAACCTTCATCATTTGAGGTTTGCTAAGTCTTTGCACTTTTGGTAGACTCAGTCTGCAATTTAGCATCCCCCGAACCTTGGTTAACTTGTGTACAGATTTGGTTCTGTGTCTATTTTTCTTCAGCTCTTGATGGTTCATGGTGATTCGTAGAATGGCTCTTTGAGTCTTCTATCTGATCTGCCAATCTTTTGAAAGTTATTTTCTTGGCCTTCTCGGCTTTCAGAATAGTTTACATTCTTAATGGCATTCTCATTGTTGTTGAGTAAAGCCTTTTTCTTTCTTTCTGTTATAGCAATTTTTTTATCTACTTCACCTTTACTTTAGTAGTCTCACTATCACTGAGACATATTCTGTTTAGCTCTGTAGAACTCTTACAGTCAACAACTTGTTGAAAAACCAACCTTTTCTGCATTCAAGCTTCAGCTGTTAAATATCCTTCCATAAGCTTCCCGTTGGACTATAGCCGTTGGAAGCTATTTGAATTGATTCGCAGATCTCGAGTTATTTGATGCAGACTGCTGATGTGACATGACAGCCCCTTCTTCAATTTTCTGACACTACAGTCTACTATTTCACCTACCACATCAGAGATGTCACTTTAATGTGTCAGGCTGGTAGTCACCTTTATTTCTTCTTTCTGACTCCTCGATCAGAAAATCAGAAGTTGTCCTTCTGTATCGATGCTTTCAATCAACAACGTCCGAGTGTCAGTCTTTGTATTGAGACGTTGCCAAGGCTTCAATACTCAGATGATCGAACTCTATGATTCTGATGTAGATGACGTTGAACTTGATAGTAGTTAGTCTTTTGGATATTGTTCGTTGACTAATTGAGACAACACTACGATTCTGAGAGTTTTTTTTGGATTTGCAAGGTAGAACCTTTCTTTTTCCACTCTTGCAGTGCTTCAACACTTCTGCTTGCCTTTGACTTGTAATAGACATTGATAACTTGTTTGAATGCTCTGGCCCTCCTGAATTTCAAGACTCATCTGATTTGTCATGCTCAGCTCTCTTTCTCCATGTGATCTCTCATTCACATATCATCAATGATCTGACCCATGCTTAATCTTCTTTGTCTATGGTTTTTAGGTTGGCCAGTATCTCTGTATAAACCGCATCAGTTCCTGTTTCTCATTTGGCAAGTACTACGATCCTGGTCATTCCCACGATCGCCATCTTTTGTTTATCTTGACAGCTATTGCATTGCTGATTTCCTTTTGTCAGTCATATTATCTGAAGTCTTCTTACTATTGCTTTTGGAAGACTTCCTTGAATAGCTTCACATTTCAATCAGAATGATGATTGAATTGATACTTCGATCTTTTATTTGCAAGCCATTTGGTAAGTGCTCTCTGGCTTCCTTCAGGCAGATTGCATCTTTATAGTTCTGACCAGAGCCTACATTCTTTGGATGCTTTAGAAGTGCTCATGTATTGAGAATCGTGTTATCACTACGATTCTTCCTTGGCGTTGTGAGCACTGATAGACCTTGTAGAAGACTTTGTTCTATAGACTACGATCTAGCTTTGGTTCTGCAGACACTACAACTCCGAGAACAGACTACAATTTCTGCCTCTGATATGATCAGTAGACTCCACGACTTCGATTGTGGTCTACGATTCTTGACTTGGCTTGGCAGGCACTTGGACCAAGTCTACGATTCGGAGTGAGGCCCTCCAAAGCAGACTACGATTCTTTAGCAATTTTCGCGATACTCCACGATTCTGCCTTGGCTTCTGTAGTCCCTCGATCGGCTGGCTTGCCAGACTGCGATTATATCTTAATAGTCTCCGAGTTCCTTGTCTCTCCTGGCAGACTTCGAAGACTGGTGCAGTGCTCGACGATAAGACATGCATATCTATTACATCATATAAGATCAACCTAACAAGCTTGATCTTTCTATATATAGTCCTTGTACATCATGTTCTTTTAAAGGACTTCACAAAGATGTTTTGTTCATGTAGAATCAACCTAACATATTTGATCATTTCAGTCTAAGTCATTGTACATATATTCCTATTATCTATTCAAGGACTTTACAACTTATTTCAATGCAGACATATTTTCATATTCATTCACTAAGATCATAATCAAATCTTATATAAATAAGAATATCATTCGCATGCTTATTCCTAACAAAATGTAATTGTGATTAAATTTTCCAGCTGTTGCAAACAAATTCAAAAATCAAAGTGTATGCAATTTAAAGTCAAATCAGTATCAGATTTGAGCAGAACAGTTAACATTATCAAAACAGTTTAGATTTGTAGTGATTTAGGAAATTATAAACCAAAAAAAATTTAATTAATAGCATAAAGTGGTGATTTTAGTAGATAATAATTAAATTACAAAGGATAATATCAAAACAGTTGATATAATTAAATTACAAAGGATAATATCAAAACAGTTGACATTATCAAAACAATTTAAATTTGTAGTGATTTAGGGGATTATAAATCCAAAAAATTAATTAATAGCATAAAGTAGTGATTTTAGTAGATAATAATCACATTACAAAGGATAATATTAAAATAGTTGACATTATCAAAATAGTTTATATTTGTAATGATTTAGTGGATTATAAATTTAAAAAATTAATCTTGGGTTTAAAAAAGTAGTGATTTTAGTAGTTAATAATTAACTTACAAAGGATAATATCAGAAAAGTTGATATTATCAAAACAGTATAGATTTGTAGTGATTTAGGGGATTATAAATTCAATAAATTAAGAGATAATATTTAAATTACAAAGGATAATATCATAACATTATGTTATTAACTAAAACTGTTTAGATTTGTAGTGATTTAGAGGATTAAAAATTCAAAATATTTATGTGGATGTATAAAATAGTGCTTTTATGAGATAACTGAACTCGAAAATATATTGTCAAGATCAGCAAAGAGTTGTAAATCTAAGAGATCACCCAAAGGAATTTTTTGCTTTGGTGTACTCTGCCATCTAATTTATGTAAGATTCATGAGTGGACAATTCAACAATTTCTTGCAAAACATTATTCAAATTTTGTGAGAGAACAATTCATCAAATTTTTTAAAATTAAACTTCAGACTGTAGGCATCATTAAAGATCCATGATGGTATCCATGATGCAAGACATGTTGCATTGAACTCACATATGGTGACGAAAAGCTCATTGTAGAAGTATTAACCTAAAAACTCAAAACTAAATAGTAAGCTAAAATAGCAATAATGAACCAATTTATCTAAACAATTTCACAAATCATGACACAATCAAATTCTTGGTAACTAAATGTACACATAAATAAGAATAAGGCTTACAGATCGAAGGTCACAGTAAGAATCAGTTTCCTCTATTGGGTCAAAAGATTTGTTTTTGAATGCTCTGAATTGAACGAATCATGATGTTCATTCGGTGTCTGATTCGTCGATCCTGGAGAGGACGTCATCCTTTGGGTTTGCTTATTCTTTGTCGTCTCTAGGGAATTTGCTATAGAAATCGATGCGTCGAGAGAGGGTACGTAGATGCCATATTTGAATTGTTGATTCCAGATTTAGGGGAATGAATTAAGGTTTGTTTCAACCTCATTTGTTATGTTAGCTTGTCAGTTTTGTTAAGGGTTTTAAGGAGCATTAATTATGCATGATATGTGTTGAATTTTGAGAATGACAGATGTCAAATTATTGTGTCATGTATAGCGTTTTAGTATAATTAATAGATGCTACTGAACATTGAGTCTATTATTGTTGAAAGCATGCAATTGTTGGACAACTTGCACTACAATTAGGTGGCAAATTTTGTCTCCTTTTTATTACCTCTCTCTCTCTCTCTCTCTCTCTCTCTCTCTCTCTCCTCGCATGGGTGAGCATATGTCAATACCATGTGATGGTATCTACTAACACAAGAAACACAACCATTAAAGCACCCTTGAAGGCTGTAGAGTACATACATTTTACATTAAGCCATTTTTCCAAGAGATTGAAGGATATATTACATGACTGTATTTTCATCCCACGGCTCTATCTCTACCTTTACTACAACTGCGGAAATTGTAGTTTTGTTTTGGTTTTGGCTCAGATATGTCATTATGTGACGATGAACAACATGAATCTTAAAGTTCATCATTCTTTTCGTCTTGTTAGGCCAGATTTACAGGCTCTCCTAATTTGACCTGCTATTTTGTTTAGTTTAAATATCAATTTATTAGTCTAATTTATAAATTTAAACATTACTAACATCCACAACCGATTTGTATTCTAGGAATCAACTTGGGACATTTCACTTCGATGTATGTAATCTTTCTTTTCCTTTATTCCTTTTTTTATTTTTATTTTTATTTTTATGCGTTCTGAGTAGAATATCAATTATACAGCAAACACAATATCTGTTTGGTGCAGTTATATTCATAAACATATAAATACGGGAAAGCATAGCAAGCTATAATATTATGCCCTGCTTATTTACAAGGTTTTGCGCTCAGTATTGTTATAGTTATGATTGATCAGAGGTTCAAATATAACAAGCTAACCAATTAAAAAGTTATCAAGACCACATGTACTGGCTGGATGTAAAAGTCCAGGTAAATGATGAGTGTGAATGAGCTATTTGTACTAATTTATTACTATTCTGGACTATTTATCTAATATTAGCATGAACTACATTTACTTGTTTCTAAGGCCATTTGATAAGGGATTATAATCCCAAGGGGAAGGTGATAGGTATCAAATACCCTTAGAAATGATCAAAAATAGTTCAAAAATTAAATAACAAATTAATCATAGAATAACATAGTCTGAAATGTTAATAAATTAATACAAAGAATCCTATCTCACCCATAATTTTTGCAAACAAACATAGTCTAGGTGTCTTGAAATAAAAATCATTCAGCACAGAAAAGATGACAAACAACAGATGTAACATAAAACATTTGAACCACAAATTACTCCGCTCGTAATTCAAGCATCCATAAAATAAAGGAACTTTATCAAAATCCAATTCAATCAAAATTACTGGAATTTAGAAAACATAATGTAGAAAAAATTTATTCAAAACATGACGACAATAACATGTTGTCTCACCAACCGACCAGTAGAAGCTTCAGCAGAGCCATTCGTATATATAGACCATTCTTTGCTTGTCTGAAATATGCGGCCCTTGGATCCCCATCTACATCCACAGTTATCTACATAAAGAAATGAAACCATTAAACCAAGCATGAAAAAATTTGCTCACAAGGAAGATGGCAAAAGCTTATACGAGCTCGTATCTTTGGTGGGTTCATATTGATGTAAACAAGATGAAAAAATTTGCTCATAAGGAAGATGGCAAAAGCTTATAAGATCTGGTATCTTTGGTGGGTTCATATTGATGTGAACTTGTCATTTAATGGTTTACTTCGACAGAAACCGAGACCTCCATAGTATTTCATAAATATTCTTTCATACTTTCATTTAACTGATGATACGTATTTGTACATAAAACGTCCAAAAATTAAATTACCCAGTAATGCACATGTTTAACAAACTTCTACCACTAACTACACTTGCTCCCATAACTCTTAGCCACTACTACTTCTAGCATAAAATTTGGAATTACATATTAAATAATAAAAAATAGTATTTAAAAACAATAAAACATGATCATAGCAAAATCAAAGAGAAACCATGAGAGCTAACCTCATCAAGTCTCGGGAGAGGATGCATGATCACTGCATGCTTCTGCATCACACCCAAGACATCTCGATCAACAATGTATTTGCCTCGTGCTTCTTCATAAAGATCAATTCTCTCTCCAAATCGTTCTCGCTGAATGCGAGTCTGATAGACCACGTCACATTTAGTAGCCACTTCCATAAGATCAGCACTTTCTTCCCATTCAACTCCCTTTGACGTGAGATACTCTTTAATGTCATCCTTCAACAAAGTTCAAAAGCAAAAACAAAAACTGCATGAGATAATTCGTCTGTCTATGTCCCACAGTATCTTCCATCTAACGTTGAACTTATATCACTCATACTGAAAAAAGTACTTAATTTGAAGTAAAGTATTATACTCCCTCCGCTTGAAAGTATAAGATCCTTACTGATTTTGAAAGCCAATTTGAGACATTTTTAAACTCAAAATTGATATTAAAAAAAATTAAAAATTACGAAACAAAAAATCTTATAATTAGAAGTATTTTTTAGATAGTTTGCAATATTCATAATGGTAAAAAGTCAGTTATGATCTTATATATAGGAGTAGAGGGAGTAATTTTTCAACACCGAATGGGAGTTCACTATTTTCCTTCATACCTTCATTTTTACCACCTCAGGAGACACAAAGTATATCTTCACATTTGTGTACTTGGAAAGCAGATACGCAAGTGAGCGAACTGTCCTCCCGTTAGCAAGGTCTCCAACAAGCCCAACTTTAATGCCATTCAGTTTACCTACTTCTCTTTCAATAGTGTAAACATCTAGAAGAGCCTATCTCACATTTAAAAGAGGAACTAAGATTTTATCCAGGTCTTGGGAATTTAATCATAACCACAAAGGATGCGAGCAGCTATAAAATAATACAAAATTTCACAATGTGTTAGGCTCATCCCAAAATTATCCAAAACACAGATACCAAGCTTGTATACAGTTGAAGCAGTAAAAAAGCAATAATATTGTACCATTGTATACAACACATCAACCTTTTGAAGTAGGCCCGATCAAGACATTAAGACCCACGCTGCTAGAAATGTTAACCAATATATAAATAATCATCAATTCTAACAAATAACTATATCTTCAAAGGTTTATTTACATTACATTGTTGGTTGTCCTAACAAGGTTTTTTTTTCTTGTTTCCTTTTCTTTTTTCTTTTCTATATTTTTTTAATGTTATGTTACCTTTTTAGGTGTGAACTATACGTCATGTTGCCTACTGCATACTTTAAAAGATTGCTTTCAGCCGAACTATTTCAATATTCAAAGTAATTCTACAATGAACCCACTAGAGAGGAGAGGGAGAGGGGGGAGGGGGAGGGGGGGAAGACTTTCCTACAAGTGTCACGCCAAATATTAATATTAATAATAGTCCTATAACTTGAACTAAATTGCTCTTGCAGCAAGTTCTTTATCTAAAGACAAAGTTTTGAAACCATGAGCTAACTTTTGACTCAAAAACCAGATAAATATACATACATTATTATACTAACTTCTGACTCAAAGATTTGGCAATTCTGATATAAACTATGACTATAAATGGGAAGGGCAGTCTACCTGATATGGAAGGACCTAGATATGAGAGAGCCAAGTCTATAAAAAAAATGCCTGGACCATATAAACTTGTAAAGAGATTACTCATTATTGTCACCAATTAGCCACATAATTCCCATGACCCAAAGTCTCAAGTACAATTCTCTGTTGGTTCTATCTCTTTTCAAGCTATTGATGTTTTATAATGTTTTGATACAATAAGGTCGGGCTATATGAATGAATTAGTAGACCAAATAGTAACAAAATGACTTGTTATTCAAGTCATTTACAGGTAAAGAGTGTTTTGAAGTGAGAGGATATCATCTGTGCTTAATACAAATATAATGATAAACACTGAATTATTGAAGTGGAAGTTCAAAAGAATCAAAACATTAATGGCGAATTGTTACTATTCTACAGATGAACAATAAAACTTTGAGATTTTTATGCACATGACCATCTATACTATAATTAAATAGACAATTTGGTTCGTCCTCATTTTTTTTGGTTTGGTTTGACCTTTGACTTTTCCTACATTAAGTCAACTTTTATTATTTATTAATTCAAATTAGAAATTGGAATTGGTATCGTACTTTTATAAGAAAATAAGAATTAGTAATATAGTTTTATACGAAAATAATCAAAATAACATCTGACCATTGTTACTTTTATTCAAAAATTAGAAGTCTTTTTTTTTGGTTTGGTTCGACATTTGACTTTTACTACATTAAGTCAACTTTTATTGTTTATTTATTCAAATCAAAAATTGGAATTGGTATCGTACTTTTTAAGAAAATAAGAATTAGTAATATAATTTTATACGAAAATAATCAAATTAACATCTTACCTAATTTGTTACTTTCATTCAAAAATTTGAAGTAATATAGTTTTATAAAAAAAATAATCAAGACTAATTTGTTACTTTTATTCAAAAATTAGAAGTCCTCCTTTTTTTTGGTTTGGTTCAACATTTGACTTTTCCTACATTAAGTCAAATGTTATTATTTATTTATTCAAATTAAAAATTGGAATTGGTATCGCACTTTTATATGAAAATAAGAATTAGTAATATAGTTTTATACGAAAATAATCAAAATAACATCTTACCTAATTTGTTACTTTTATTCAAAAATTAGAAGTAATATACTTTTATTATAAAATAATCAATAAAATCATCCGGCATAATATTAAATATTAATTGATTTCTTTTATTTAAATATATATACAATAATACAAGTTTAAGTAAAATTATATTACCGGTTAGACAATATAGTTTTAGAAGAAAAGAGAATTATCAAAAAATCATATACCTAACCTAAATTTCTTACAATTATTAAAATATAAATATAATTATGGTTCGAGTATAAGAAAGATTTAATCGTTATTTTGATGATATAATTGTTATTATTATTAAAGTAATAACATGATAATAATTGACCATATGATTCAATTATTAAATAAAGATTAAAAATTAATTACTCCATCCAATAAGAATTTGTAAAAATAAATTTTAAAACTAATAATATTGTAATTGTACAACAAGTTCAGTTCAACCGAGTCAAAAATAAAAATTAGTAATATAGTTTGTAAGGAAACAATCAGTAATATAGTTTGTAAGGAAACAATCAGTAGATCATCTTACCTAATATTGATCTTACCTAATATTAATTTATAATATTATAATTGGAATTAGTATAAATGGTTTTATAAGGGAACAAGAATTAGTAATATTGTTTTATAAGAAAATAATCAAAATAAAACCATCTTACCTAATATTATATTATTATTTTATTCAAAAATTGGAATTAATATGGTATTTTATTCAAAAATATGTAGAAAAAAAATTAACTTAAAGAATAAAAATTTTAAAAGTGAAATTTTATATTTATAAATAAATAAAATTGAAAAAAGTCCAAAATATTAACATGTAAAAAAAATAGCTAAAACCCATGTCAAGAGTAATATTACTTATTCCATTTAAAGTATCATATAAAAAAACATTAATAAAAAGAATATATATAATTTAAGAATCAAGAATAAGACCCCGTGCTTTGCACGGGGTATACTGCTTATGTGAAACAATCTAACAGGAAACACTCTGAGGTGAATTTGTAGAAAAATCTCAAGCAAAAGTACCCATAATATGCAAAAGAGTAGTTGTAACGACCCAAGAATTTAGAAAATTATTTAAATCTTAAATTATTGAATAAAGGTTAAATAATAAACCTAGACAGAAAATAAGTGTATGGATTTGACATTTCTGAAAAGAAATTTTTGGATTTAAAATCTTTGTGGTGAATTATTAAGGATTAAGGATATACGTGATTATGTTATGTGTATATGGTTGTATATATGTATACGGTATGTGGTTAAGGGTCAAGGTTGACGGATAAACTATATCGATGGCAAACCTAATATTATATTAAAACGTCAACGTTCAGTTAGAAAACCCTAACGACTAAGAAACCCTAGAAACCGGTTCTGGAAACCCTAATTTCAGTTCCGGGAAATTGAAACCCTAATTCGAATATTAAAATTCTAATTTAGGAATTTAAATGTTATGCATAAGGTTTATGTATTTTAATTACAAACCTAATCAAAGATAGCCTTAATGAGTAATTAGATTTTCTAATAATTTAGAAACCCTAATTCATGGGTTATAAACCCTAATGAATGATTATGAAACCTAATTGTTAATTAGTAATTTTAATTAGGAAATATTAATCATAATTAGCAAGCTTGTATAATGATTAGTAAATGTTAATATAATTAGAAAATCCTAATTATAATTTTGAAATATTAATTTTCTATTTTGAAAACCGAAATTTTGAAATCCTAGAAATTTAATTTCAAATATGTTAGGGTTAAACCCTAAACCCTAAAGGTTTGGACAATTTACTAATATGCCATTAAGAACAAAACAAAAAAAATCAAAATGACTAATTTGCCCTTTTGCATTATTGGAGGAAACATGAGAATCTTGCCAAGATATTGAGTGATTGAGCAAATCTAGCTACCCTATATATAATTTGAATTGACGATATTAGCCCCATACCGAACGGCCATTTCAATTTCATTCAAATTTATAAATAATTGAAGAGAGAAAAGTCATTATCTAGCCTCATTTTTGTGACAAACTCTCAACCTACACTTCCTCTCTGAGACCCACGAAAATATGGAGTATATCGGTCCTTATATGATCCATAGCAAGCGAAAACAGATCCCAAGGATCGAAAATCAAGATCAAGCTTCAAGTGGTATAAACCCTAATTTTTGTAAATCATGTGATTTTATGTTAATGATTGGTTAGATAGGTGTTAGAAGGTGCCTTTTAAAGATCTGGGTTGTTGGATCATAGATCCATAACATCTAGATGCTCGAATCTAATGATTTCAAAAATCTGGAAAACTTGAAAAATATGGCCTGACAGCCATATGTCAGAGGCCCTAGATCTTTACTTGTTAATGTTTTGGTATATTTAATGTTATGTATCTGTTCTTTGTTGTTAGGTCTTCGATCTGAGACTTGAATCAAACTCAGATCATGAATATATTGCAAGATATGATCGGTCAAAAGGTGTTGACCAAGCACGAAACTATTTTCTGGGCAGCCAAGAAATTTCCAGAATTTCTGACAGTAATTTTCATGACCCTAGATCTTGTTGTATTTAAAGAGTTTGGTCACTTTATTGTTTTGTGGTCGTAACCTGACATGCGAACTTCACATCTATGCTTTTATATAACTTAGATCATGACCAGAATGACAATTAATCTCGGTCAAACCTACGTTGACCAATCTGCCTGAAGAACAAATCTGGGTAACCCAGATTTTTCCCAAATCGCTCTGACAACATATTCATGAGCCCAGATATGGCTTGTATTTGATGTTTTGATGGTGTTAATATATCTATATTGTAATATCGTCTAGGGACTACATATTGGTTCCTTTATTTCACTTAAACAACAAACAAGATTCATTTAATGAGCGGTCAAAGTTATTTGCTTTCGATCACGAAATCCTTTTCTACGGAAAACCAGGATCTTCATCACCGAGTTTTACATCGGACTTTGACCGACCATGATCTTCTTGTTGTGATGATAATATGATCTTATGTTGTTATAGAATTGTTCAACGACATCTCCACTACAAATAAGAACCTTTAGATCACACAAATAATACATATTACGCAAGTTACTGATGATTAAAAGGAAGACACTTGGGTACATTTCTTCATTTACGGAAAACCGAAATGAAGAGCGATCATCTGATTATGAATTTGTAAAGGCCTTTATCTCACAAATCTGTTGTTTTTTGGTCGTGGAATCATTCACTAATTGTAGACTTACATTTATACTGTATGACACGAACACTTAGCGACCCGAAAACTTAAAGATCATGAATCTAGAACCCAGGTCGAACATGGTACCACCACTTTTGCTATGACATACGTTTGGGCGGGGCTCGAAACGAGCCCGAAGAACACTATAGCGGCGGATTACATCATTATAGAATTCTTTTAGCGACAATTTATTTAGAAAATTAATTATTTTAATTAATAAATAGATAAAATGATTTTTAATTATTAAAAATACAAAATAAATTCCGAAAAAGTATTTTAAAATTTGAAAAATAGTTTTTAATTATTTAGAGTATATTTCATAAATATTTAATATTTTTGGAATATAAATGGTATTTAATTTATTTAATTATAATATTAAATAAATTATTTAAAAATGATTTTAATTCATGAAAAATCATAAAAAATGATATTATGGTATAAGAAAATATTTTAAGTTATTTTTAATGACTTGATATTTTGTGAGAAATTTCATCAATTAATTAATATTAATGGTAATTAATTTATTTAATAAATATATTAAATAAATTATGGAAAATTAGAAATAATACTTTAAAAATCATATAAAAATGATTTAAGGGTTAGAAAATATTTTAAGTTATAAAATATAACTTTTAATATTTTGTCATGAAAATATTAATATTTTAATATTAAAAGCAATTATCGGATAATGTATTTAATTGTTTAAAAATTATATAAAGGTGATTTTAAAGTATTAAAATACTTTGTAATATTATAAATATATTATAATATTATGTTATGATTTTCATTAATATTTTATATTAAATAAATATAAATGATAAAGGAATATGGTGGTATTTATATTATATAAATACGATATTAATGATTGAAAATTTTGATAAATGATATTAATTATCTGAAAATTATTATGAGCCTATGAAAAATATTTTGACTGATAATAAATTATCTAAGATAATTGTTAAGTGTTTAAGCAGAGTTTAATTGAACTTAAACTCAAATATTGTCCCAATTAGGCCAATCGGGATGTTAGAATTATGTCGGGTTCAACTCAGACTGCAATAGTTTGACTTGATACCGAGTCTTATGTGCTAAATAGACTGATAGGGTTATGTGATAAATGTATTTAGGTTATTTTAAATACTATGATGATATTATTCTAATGTGTGGATCGGTATTATTTATATTAGGTTTTCAGACAAAGCTAGATAAATTGCGTAGCGGTAATCAACGGTTCAGGCAAGTTTTTACTTAACTCTACTAAGAGTTGTTTCATTCAGATATGCTTATGGATAATCATTGCTGATTGCCATTGTAGAATTGTACTTTGTACATATTGCATGTATAAGTCAGGTAATGAAGGTGATCATGAAAGGCTGATCACCTTCATTACCATTCGGTTCAGATATATTTGTTCATGTTCAATACTTGTTCAGTCAAAAGTTTGTTCCTGTTAGTTCACAATTGTATTGTTGAATTATAGCCAGCTTATTATTCAGATTCTGTCAATCATGATATATCGTTATATTATTGAACTTAAACTTGTTGGGCAATCTTATGTTCACCCTTGCTATATCATGATAAACATTGCAGATTAAGGCGAATACGTCGGATACAGTTAAGGAAAAAGCCAAGTTCAACTTGGGATTTTATGTGCAGCTTAATTCTAATAGTATAGTATAATAATATTGTTGTATGTTAGACAGGTTATGAATTATGTTTATTTGAAGGTTACTCGGCCTTGGGGGAAATAGTGTGTAATGTATTGTATAAACAATTTATGTTTATATCTTCCGCAAATAGTAATAGTTATAGAATTAGCATACCAAGATCCGTGGTGATTTGGGACCCGGATTTGGGGATGCTACAGTAGTACTACAAAATGAATAAAAACAGAATGTTCTTACCTGTGTTGGATGCTGTCCTGGACCGTCTCCAGCATTAATAACAGGAATACTGGCCGTACTGGCTGCTCTTTTGGCAGCACCGCTTTCGAAATGCCTCATCACAATTATATCAGAGTACCCTTCAACGGTTCTTATGGTATCTGTAAAGTAAGTTTCAAGATCAGAGCTAAAAAATCAGCAAGATAACCTAATTGTTTGCTAATAAGAAATGAAGATACCACCTTCTAATGTCTCTCCTTTTGCAGCTGATGAGAACTCACGCGCATTTTCTGTCGTCAAAACTTCCCCACCTAATCGTTTCATAGCAGACTCAAATGAAAGCCTAGTCCTAGTCGAAGGCTCATAAAAGAGGGTGGCCATTAGATAACCCTTAAGAATTTGGCTGCCAGGTGAGTTAATCTCAATCTTCTCCATCTCACGCGCCACTTCAAATATAGCATTAAGAGTGTCCTTATCAAATTGCTGAGCTTCAAGTACATCATCAAGTTGAAACATATTGCCCGCCAAAAAAGAATGCGAGTTGTCAAAATCCATTGCCCTGCACTGGACTTTATTTCTTGAAAATTTCACATCAGCAGATAACGTAATCGACCTGTACCCAGCTGATTGTTTAAAAGTTTGTGAATAGTTGCACATAAACTCACTATAACCCTTTATTGAATTAGGAGGAGTATGCATGGCTCTACGCCAGGCACATGCCGAATATGAAGATTTAGAAGCCGTCGCCATAGACAGAACTAACACATGAAAAGGGTGAAATTCAGATTATTAAAGTGATTTAAAAAAGAAATTAAACATCATACGCACTACAAAACATAAACGAAGCAAGCAAAACTAGAATTATTAAAGATTTGCAACAAAAAATTGAAAAATTCTGCAGCTGTTTGGCATTGAAGTCTTTAAATTATATACAAATAAGGATTCAACTCATTCTGATTGATGCAACAAGAGGTTTCAATAACATCATGGGAATCAAAAATTAAATTTTGAATTTATTTCAGGACAGTTTCCCCATGATATAAACAAATGGGAAGCCAATGAAATTGAATAGAATTGATTAAAGCTGTGTTTGGCAATTCAATTCCAAGGTTTGGAATTGGAATTGAGTCCCAGATTTTAACTAAATTTCAATTTTACAGAATTGCAAATGTTCTCTCATTTCCATTTCCAAAACATGAAATTCAGTATCCAAATATAGCTAAAACAAATGGATTTAACTTTTCTATGATTGATGCAACTAGAGGTTTCAATAACATTACGGAATCAAAAATTAAAATTTGAATTCTTCTCAGGAGAAATAGTTTCCCCATGATATAAACAAATGGGAAGCGACTGAAATTGAACAGGATTGATTAAAGCTATATTAGACAACTCAATCCCAAGGTTTTAAAATTGGAATTGAGTTAACCAAATTTCAATTTCCATTTTCAAAGATTGAAATTGAGTTGCCAAATATAGCCTGAAATATTAATATACAGAATGAATATACACATAGATACAGATAAAAATGAATGTAACAGTAATGAGAGTAGAGAGTATGGAACCTTTCTTCTCCGGGAGGCGCCGGTGCTGGTTTGCCGCCAAAATGTAAAGTGGGATGGAGATGGATAGGGTTTTACATGATTTCCCTATAAAAAATTGTGAATAAACAATAAAGAACTACACCAGAATACTATTGCAAGTATTTTGATTTATATATTGACCAACATACCCTCATCTGCGTTAGTATTTGGTGCTTACATTGTTTATTCTTTCAATTACCTTTTATTTTGTTGTCATTTTAGATAGAGAAATTTGTTTATTTTAATTTATCGTTTGAAATTCAAAAACTATATTAATGATTTTATTATTATTTTAATATTAAATAAGAATGTTTTATTTTAGACTAAAAGACAATTTGCACCCCAAACTTAAAAAGGTATTTAAGTACATCCCAAACTTTATTATACGTAACAAAACATGCCTTTCTTGACTTAACTTAAATCAAAAGTAGAAAAACTAAAAAATTGCTATTTCCTGAAGTTTAGGGTGCAAATTGTTTTTAGTCTTAAAAATTGGCAAAAGTAATTAATTTTAAATATATTAAATAATTTTAAAATAATTAATTTTAAAATAAAAAATAAACTAATTAATTTTAAAATAAAATAATTAAAATAATAAAATTAAAATAAATATTTAGAATTAATGATTAATAAGTACTTTTTTAAAAAATATTTTTTAAAAACAGAATTTTTAAAATTCTGTTTTATAAAAATTATAAAATAAAATTGTGTTTTACAAAATTGTAAAATTGTGTTTACAAAATTGTAAAATTGTAAAATTGTAAAATACAATTTTTTAAAACAAATTCTGTTTTTACAAAAATATAAATAAAATTGTGTTTTACAAAATTGTAAAATACAATTTTTTACAAAATAATGTTTAAAAAATAATTTCTTAAAAACTTGTAAAAAATCTAAAACAAAAACAGAATTTAAATTCTTTTTTTTAGACAATTTTTTTTTAAAAATTATGTTTTTAAAAGAAAATCTGTTTTACAAAAACATTTTGTTTTACAAAAAAAAATGTGTTTTACAAAAAATTCTGTTTTTACAAAAAAATGTAAAAACAGAATTTGTTTTAAATTTTTTGTAAAAACATAATTTTTTAAAATTTTTTGTAAAAACAGAATTTAAATTTTGTTTCTGTTTTTAAAAACATAAATTTTTTAAACAGAATTTTATTTTACAAGTTTTAAAAAATCTGTTTTAAACACAATTTTGTAAAAAAAATTGTATTTTACAATTTTGTAAAACACAATTTTATTTTACAATTTTTGTAAAAACAGATTTTTTTTTAAAAAAGTGTATTTTACAATTTTGTAAAACACAATTTTATTTTACAATTTTGTAAAAACAGAATATTTTTACTTTTTTTGGCCTGTTTTACTATTCTGTTTTTTAAAATTGTTTTAAAAAAAATTATTTATTAATCATTAATTCCAAATATTTATTTTAATTTTATTATTGTAATTATTTTATTTTAATTTTTTTTAAAATTAATTTTTTATTTGAAATTAATTTTTTAAAATTATTTTATTTTATTTAAAATTAATTATTTTTGCCAATTTTAAGACTAAAAACAATTTGCACCCCCCAACTTGTGTTACTACTTTTATCCAAATACTTTTAATGAAAGTAAAGTCAAGAAAGTGTGCATTTTTACGATATAATGAAGTTTAAATTATCTTACTAACTTTTTTAAATGTGGGAGTGTAAAAATAAATAGAGAATAAATTTGGGGTGCAAATTATCTTTTAGCCTTTATTTTATTATCTTCTTCCTATTAAATTGTAGAACCATACTACTCAAATAGACAATCCATTGAGAGGATGTTTGGATTGCTGACAAGTAGTCAAACTTATTTATAATTAATTTTAATAAGAGAAAGAGTTTGGTAATCAGATTTATAAAATTGTTTATAATCGATGAAAATAATCAAAAACATCAATTTGGAGTTTCTGATTAATTGTCATATTTAATAATCATATTTGATCAAGTATATTACTCATATATAATTATATTACTCATATATCCTTAGTAAATTCACCGATTACGCTTCTTTACTTTTGCAAAAGAGTCCTTTATTGGACCGGTCCAATTTTTAGTTTTTATTTTTTTTGCACGTGATTCTCAAAAAATGTATAATATTTATTACAATTGAAAATTTTATATAATACAGTATTTTATGTGTAATTTAGATACATATACAAAACAGGATTGTTCAGGACTGTACAATCCTATTTTGTATATGTATCCAAATTACACATAAAATATTGTATTATGTAAAAATTTCAGTTGGAATAAATACTATATATTTTTTGAGAGATGCAAAAAAAAAATTGGACCGGTCCAATATTCCGGTCGGACAAACCTGTTCGCCAAGACTTATTGTTTGCAAAATCATTTTTTAGTAATTTACACTTAAAATAAGTTATAATAATTTTTTTTAAATCAAACACTTTTTACTTGTTCCTATTTTAAATACTTTTTATTTATCAAATACAAACTATTTTTTTAAAAACTAGTTATAAGCAAAAGCAGTAATCGAAATAACCACTGATCACTTATTTAGTCGATCCCAAACATACTCTAATTCTATTTCTTAATTTTTTGTTTTCTTATAAAATGTCAATTAAAAAAAGAATAAACGGAATGTCTACCCCAGAATTTTTCCTTTAGGTGTATAGAGATCGTGAGTTAAGGAGTGATTCTGAAAAACTGACGGGTTGACTCCATAAATGGCTGGCCTAGTGTACACGAGTTTAGGGCATTAGTGGATAAGGGTATTTTTATGATAATATTGGGGGGCCGATGTGGCTTCTTCAACCGCTTTTTATTATTTGAGTTATCGGAGATGACTTATTTTATAATTTAATTTTTTATTTGTAATTCAAAAATAATAAATAATAATTTTTAACTTAAAATAAAATAATTTTTAATAAGTTATTTTGACCAAATATAATAATTATTTTACTCCTCTTTGTCTTGGTAAATTACACCTCTATACCCTCTAACCTATAAAGCTCTTGAAAAGACCTGAATTAGTTCGCCATTTATTTTGCTAGCCGTGGCCGGTGCTATTGCAGTTCATCAGTCTCAGAACCGGAAGTTGCAGATAATTCTTCTACTTCTGTAAGGTAATAAAATTTATTATTATATGAACTGGCCATTGATATTGCAGTTTGAGAGAATATTTGGTAAATGGGCCTTTGTTAATTTGAGAAATTCAGACTTATAAAGATAATACAGTTAATAATTCAAAATAATAAGATGGTTACTCTTAATAACATGTTTACCAATAATAAGTTGTTACCAATAAGTTATTTAAATAAGTTATTTATTAATAAGTTATTTTAAATAATAAGTTGTTTACCAATAAGCTGTTTAAATAAGTTATTTACCAATAAATTGTTTAAATAATAAGTTGGTTATCAATAATAAGTTGTTTACCAATAAGCTGGTTAAGTAATAAGATGTTTAAATAATAAGTTGTTTACCAATAATAAGCTCTTTAAATAATAAGATGTTTACTATTAATAAACCGTTTACCAATAATAAGTTGTTTATCAATAAATTGTTTACCAATAAGCTGTTTAAATAAGTTATTTACCAATAAATTGTTTAAATAATAAGTTGGTTATCAATAATAAGTTGTTTACCAATAAGCTGGTTAAGTAATAAGATGTTTAAATAATAAGTTGTTTAAATAATAAGTTGTTTACCAATAATAAGCTCTTTAAATAATAAGATGTTTACTATTAATAAACCGTTTACCAATAATAAGTTGTTTACCAATAAATTGTTTAAATAAATTGTTTACCAATAAGCTGTTTAAATAATAAGTTGTTTACCTATAAGCTATTTAAATAAGTTGTTTACCAATAAACTGTTTAAATAATAAGTTGGTTACCAATAAGCTGTTTAAATAGTAAGTTGTTTACCAATAAGCTGTTTAAATATTAAGTTGTTTACCAATAATAAACTATTTACCAATAAGCTGTTTAAATAAGTTGTTTACCAAAAATAACTTTCGATATGATATTAAATCAATGTATCTTTTTATAATGTATTTTTTTTAGTAATCTTTACATTTTATTTTAACTTATAAGTCATTTTCAGTCGAACACCTTTAATTTTAACTTAATTTGTGACTTATAAGTCATTATCAAACAAACGTTTTTACTTATAAGTCACAACTTAAAACAACTTATAAGTCAACTTATATTTTAACTTATAAGTCATTTTAAAATAAGTCATTCCCAAACATGCTCTAAAACCTGTTGATGAACCGATAGCCAATCCTCCTTTTTTGTTGGTCTAAACCCAGTGTATCCTCAAAGCTGTCAACCAAGGGAGTAATCACTGTCACAACGGGTGGTGTCACATGGTGCACAATATGACACTATTTTTTTCGCGTCTATGTCCTCCTTGTGATGCACTGGTTCGCCCAACCAGTCAGCAACTTGTCAATCACACAAACACATTCTGTATAATCAAGCCACGCACATAAGCCAACACAGTGTTTACAGAACAACGTCCCAACCTTTTATTTCTCACTCAATAACAAGGATTACAATATATGACTAGGGGCTCGCAGGCTACACTTGCTCAGTTATCTCTGCCTTGCCAAGCCCTTGGCTGTACATATAAATACACATTAGGCTGCAGTTGACACCTCCAACTGCTAGGTCATTCAGAACCAATAGGAAACCAACATTTTGAATCAGCGACTGCCTGTCAACTACCCACTAGCAGATGTTTGCACCCCATGATGTCCAACTGCCCATCAACTGCTCCTCAACTGCCACTAGCAAATGTGTGTTCCCCATGATGTGCAACTGCCCATTAATTGCCCACCAGCAGATGTTAGGCCCCCCCATGATGTGCAACTGGCTGGAGACATGCCAGTCATGTGCATGGAGGTTGACTGCCAGCAACTGCCCACAACTGCCAGTCAGTTGGGTCATGCTCCAATCATCCAATCCAAACTACCCATAGTGTCAGCCCACCTTTTTGTTGTCTTAGCCCACGAAGTTGCCCAATCATGTTGCCCAATCTTGTTGCCACAAGATGCTGTCCATTTAGCCCACGAATTTCCAACCAGCCCAGCACTTGCCCAAGATGTTGTCCAAGTTTGTTGTGCACGTCCAGCCAATGCGTTTGTCCACATGAATTAGCCTTGTTGCATACTGGGCTCCGCCCATGCCATGCCTTGACATGCTAGGCGCACGCCTATGCCATTCCCAACCGATGCCACGCTCAGCAACGTTCTTGCCCAGTCATGCTCCGCTCATTACAAGGTCTTTGATTCAATCCAAGCAACCCAATCTGATGTTAGACATTGTTGTAAGGGAGGCCCAACAATGCCCAAGTGTCCCACACACTTTGCCCATGGTCGCCTGCCCATGGCCCAGATGGCCTTCATGGACCCCCCCTTATAATAACACATATGAAAATTTCAAAAGTGCCAACACTAGACATCAGTGTTGCTTGAGGAGTCATAATGGCTCGTGGCCAACGCCAAACCAACCCAGCGCGCACATAGCAGCACACTGACCTTAGTTTGCATGTCCCACGCCCAATTAAGCATGATTTGAGTGTTCACCTGCCTTGCCCACATTTTAGCCGAGTGTCAAGGCCAACCTTGGCATGCTGTTTGGCCATCCCACATGCCAAGTCCATGTCAACCCACTAAGGGGCTAACAAACCACCCCCACCAGAAGAGCCCGACGTCCTCGTCAGAGGGTGTTCTCAATATTCAGCAATTTGTTTCTCAAATTGCCACAAAGTCACATCTCTTTCCCAACTCGCATCTACCTCATTTTCACCTTTTCAATACACAAGATAATCATTCTCTCGATTTTCTTGCTCGACATTCGATCTATTGTTGGGTAAAATCTAGTTACGCACAACACGCAAGTATACGTGGTCAACAAGTAATAAAGTGAAAGTAGAGTATCGTTCCAATGAGGAATTGTTTAATAAAAAAATCACCAAGTACTAACCCGTAACCAACTCAATCTTATTTAAACGAATAAATTTCAAATTATATAATTAAACTACTATTAAATTCCACTAGTTAAATTAAGATTACGGAGATTTAAGATCACAACTTCACTTATTGCTTCATTTAAGTTAACACACTTCTCATCAATTATTCTCTATCATGAATTGTTAATCAAGAACACTAAAGCAGATAAAACCATCTCTCGATGCATAAAACCCATACTCACTTAAATCCACAGATGATAGAATTAAGCAAGACACCCTAATTAACTAATCCACTATATCTCTATGTGAATTACAATTAAAAAGGATTTAAAGCACAAGTTCTCTATAAGATTACATATGGTGTAAAGGCATATCTCTATCCTAAACATGAATCATGAATTCCATCTATGCAGAAATCATAAACACATGCTATCATGATCAGATCTAAACTTCATCTCTCGAGTTCATTGTTGGGTAAAATCAATACGCGCAAAACACGCAAGTGTACGTGGTCAACAAGTAATATAGTAGTGAATAAAATCGTTCCCACGAGGATAAATTATCAAGAATTTTAACTTCACAATTATCAATTTTCTATTAATCCTAATTCTATTAAACTATTCAATTCAATGGTTTTAAAACTATAAAAACTAAATTAATAAATAAGTAAACTATTACAAAAACAACCGATAATATCAAAATTCAGAATTTCAAACAATTAATGGAGAATTAGACTTATGACTTCACCCTGAGCTTCACTCTGATTTGCAAACCTTTATTCCAACTCAATTTAATATCCCAGTTTATTAATCAAGAACACGAATGTAATACTAGCCACCTCTCGATGCACTAATACCGTATTAACGTCAATCCACAATTAAGATAAAAATTCGTTAAACACCTAAATCAACCAACTAACTATATCTCTATGTGAACTACAATTAAAGAAGGTTTAAGCTTAAGTTCTCTATTCGATTACATATGATGTTAAGCATATCTCTACCTTAACAATAATCAAAAATCTGCTATTGACAAAATTCATGACACATGCTATATTAACTAGGTCTAGATTCGAATCTCCTCTCTCGATTCCATTCAAATCCACAAGGAATGAGTAGGATAATTTCTTTCATATGACTTTCCCATGTTGCATGAGAACACATCCTAAACCTTTGCCTGAAGCATCACTGTAGATGACAAATCCCTCCGAACTAGCTGGTATTATCAGAATAGGTGCTGAAATGAGTCTCCCCTTGAGTTCTTGAAAACTCGTCTCACATTCTTTGCTCCAATCGAATTTTGTATCTTTTCGAGTCAGCTGAGTTAATGGAGTAGCAATTCGAGAAAATCCTTCCACGAATCTTCGATAATAACCGATTAAGCCCGAGCTACGTCTTTGATCATGACTTGGGTTGCTCGGCTTTGAATTGCTTGATCTTTCTTTGGGTCAATGGATATTCCATGATTTGATATCACGTGCCCAAGGAATGCTTACTTCTCAAGCCAAAACTTCGTACTTCTTTAACTTGGCGTAAAGCTTGTTTTCACGAAGCTTTTGGAGTATCAGCCTCAAGTGTTGCTCATGATCTTTACGACTTTTGGAATATATGAGGATGTCATCAATAAAGACGACTACAAAATGATCCAAATATTCCTTGAATACTCGGTTCATCATATCCATGAAGGCGGCGGGGAGCATTAGTCGATCCAAAAGACATGACTAGGAATTCATAATGCTGTCTTAGAGTTACGGCGATCTTTGGGATGTCATCGGTTTTAATCTTTAATGATGATATACGGAACGAATTGATCTTTAAAAAGAATTTGGCGCGCTTGGCAATTGGTCAAACAGGTCATTAATGCGTGGCAGCGGGTACTATTTTTGATGGTGACATGATTCAACTCCAGATAATCAATACAAAGTCGCATATTTCCATCTTTTTTTCTTTACTGAAGAGAACATGAGCACCCCCGAGGAGATGTACTAGGACTAATGAAACCAGATGTCTAATAATTCCTGCGGTTGAATCTTTAACTCCACGAAGTTCAACAGAGCCATTCGATATGGGGCTTTGAAATGGATTTTGTCTGGGGTTCAAGGTCTATCTTGTAGCATCCCAGAATCCCGGGTCCCCGAATCATGCATGGATCCGGTATACTAATTCTATCACTATTGAGGAAGATATAAACATAAATTGTTTATACATTAAACTTTACACACTATTTCCCAAAATCGAGTAACCTTAACTAATACACAATCATAAACTATCTAACACATGACAATACTATTCTTGACCATACTTTTACAAATTAGCTTCACATTCTATCCCAAAATTGAACTTGACATTTTCCTTTTCACATAATGGTAGTATTAGCCTTATCTGCAATGTTTTATCATGATATAGCGAGGGTGAGCATGAAAGTTGCCCAACAAGTTTAAAAAAACAAGGTAAAGATATATCATGATTGAAAGAGTTTGAATAATAAAAAGTGGCTATCCTTCATGATGTAGTTGTGAATTAGCGTGAACAAAATTTCAAAGTTTGAATGAACATTGAAAATGAACATAACAATTATATCTCAACCGGTTGGTAATGAAGGTGATCGACCTTTCATACGATGAATACATGCAATATATATGCAGTACAATTAATAAGCATATCTGTGCGAAACCACTCTTAAAAGAGTTTAAGTAAAAGAACTTGAAAAACTTGCACAGGCAGTTGATTCTAGTAGCCTTGATATAATAAGCTTCTCACGAAGACCTAATATTAATAATATAGATCTCCAATATTAGAATAATATCATCACCGTTATAAAATAACCGTCGTAATCCTATCGATCTATCTGACATATAAAACCTATAATAGATCTTTCGGTTAGAAATATAACATATAGTTAAGTATTAGACATAGGTTTAAGTCTTAATATTCTTATTATACTTTGATATTCTTTTAATCACATCATAACTTGTACTTATAAGTTATTCATTTTTATATGTTATCCTAGTAAATTAGATAACATCTTAGTAATGTAAATACCATTTCAAGAAGGCGGTTTCATTTCAAAATCCACGAAATCAATATTCTTTTCACGAAAAATACCAAATCAACTTATTATTTTTCTATCCTTTGGTCAAACACATATACATATATTTCATACACAAAAATTATTTTCCATAATTTTCCAAGTTCCTTTAGTATTTTTTTCAAAATCATTTCTAGTTAATTCCTTAAGAAATTAGCTACCTTGTGCTTAACTCGAGAGATGCCCATCTTTTGACATAACCTTATATATATTAACGTGATGCTCTATTTTAAATTTCGTAGCAATCGGAGTTGTAGAACTCCGGTTATAGCGATTTCCGTCGGAAAATCACAAAAATTGAAATGGTCATAACTCGGTCTTTTTAAGTCGGAATTAGTTCATTTTTGGACACGAGGTACTTAATACCATATATTTTCATTTCTCAAAAGGCCGGAATTTATTTCACACTTTAAGTTGCCAAAACAGCCCCTGGACAGATCTGGACATAAACTTTTTGTCATTTGGCAGTTTTGGAGTTCTTTACTAAATCTTAAATAAAATGAGATCTGTAACTCCGATTAACGATCCGTCAATTTTGTTGGATTCCTATCTTTTCGAACTACAGTTTTCATCTATCACAATCCATATTTGGACATGTTAAGCTCCCAGAAATTAGCCCGGAAGTGGCTGTTAAAAACTGTTGCTCTAACAGTTTTTCTTACCTTTGCGTAGTTTGGGAGAAATTTCATAACTCTCTCCTCCGATGTCGGATTTAGTCCGTTTTGGAGTCTATGGAAAGCTTATTGAGTTTACTATAACATACCAAAAGCTCAGAATTTTTAGAGCAAGCTAGCTAACCCCGAAAATTCCTTTTTGTGGCAGCAACGTTTTGGCAAAAAAAAAAACAGTTTTGGGGTCCTTCACCGTAAAATCCATATCTCTCAAACCGTATGGCCAAAAATTCTCAATTTTTTACACAACCTGCATATCTACAGATATTAACACCCCAAAATTTTTCCAGAATTTATAAAGCACAAAAAGGGGACGAAAATGCCCCTGCTACGGACTGATCCAAAACAGTTCCTAGAAACGGGACTGTTTTCACATAAATCAACACCACGACTTTTAGAAACGTGATTTTTGAGTTCTACCACTTGGGTTAACTACTAAACACATATATCTAGCACCCTCTTTGACGGATCGCAAAAAGGAATTATAGATTTAAAACGGTGAAATTTCAAAGTATATAGAAATTTCGATTTTCAAAACTAGAAAATTATTTTTCCTTATTCTTTTGATTCCAACCAAATCAACACTCAATATGGTTATATCTAAACATGAAACACTCATTTACACATAGATCTAAGGTTTTTGAGTTTAGAACTATGGATTCAAGGTTTGATTTACAACCATCAAAAATTACATAAACAAAAAGGGGTTTATACCTTTACTTACCATGTTCTCCTTCTTCTTCTTCATAGCTTGATTATGGAGCTTTGATGTATCACCAAAAACTCCCCTTTCTCTCCTCCATGGTTGCGAATGGCCTCCTTCTCTCTCTCCCTCCATTTGGTTTTCTTTTGGTGAGAGCAAGAGAAAAATTGAGCAATAATACACTTTCTCTCTCTCTCTCTCTTTTAATCTAACAAGCCTTGTATGGAATAATTGTAATGGATGATTAGGGCTAGTAATGCTATAGTATTATAGGTAAATTCTAGATGTCTAGCTTTTGTGGAATAATTGGTGACAATAATTCACAATAATACACCAAATGGACAAAAGGGTAAACTAGTAATTTCCACATTAATAATTAATTTCTTTTTAATTCTTATTTATCATACCAAATGTCCAATATGTCCCTCCTTATTTGGGCTTAAATTTGGGCCACCATTTCCATCTTTTGGGCAATCAATAAATAATATATTGGACTTAAAAATTTAATTCTTTTGGGCCATGTAAATTAACATAGTCCAATACTATTAATTCTTTTCCAACCCAAATCATTAAATTAGGGTTTTCATTTTCCTCAATTATAACTTAAATCCTTACTCATGCACATTTATTTCCTTAACCCAATTAGACTTGCTAAAATTAGGTTATAAAATTAATTAACTGAGATGTATAAAATAAATCTCTTAGAGTTAGTATATATCTAAATACTATTATTTTCCCCAACTCATAACTCTTAAGTTATTCAATCATTCATTCTTAATATATAATTAGGATTACATTAGTTTATTTTATTTGTTTATATAATAAACAAATATAAACCATCACATAATCTTCATATTCCTTTACTCACCTATTCGAATAAAACAATTTAATAAATTGTGACATGTTCCACAATTCTCTTAAATTAGGTCACTAATATAAAAATAAAATATTAGGATCACTAAATAACGATAACCATTTAGGTTATTTAATTATCACACCTAATATATATATTAGGTTACATAACTTAATTCTTACTTCACTTTTATATACAAAATAAATGTATTCACATTATATAATGTATATTTATTTACTCATATCCATAATTCACATAATCATAACATATTTCACTTCTCACACTAATTTTGGCTTTTCTCCATAAAAGTCAACTATTGACTTTGACCAAAAGTCAACCTTTACACATTTTGTGTTTCTTCATCCCATTCTCGACTAAATTCGACGTTACGGGCCTTGAGCAAAGAAGCGATCCATGCTTCAAAATTGTATCTCTAACTCAAATTTTGAGTTTTAAATTACTCCCTTCTCATTGCTTCAATCGTATTATCTAACGACTTTATACTTATTCAAATTCTTATTTGCCGGTCAAAATAACACTCAAACTATGTTAATTACTAACATAGTTTTATCTTGATCATTATATCATTAACTTAATTCATCATTCCTCTTGCTAAAATATATATAGCACCTTACTAAGTATATATATTTCTATACATATACTCATCTTCGTTTAACCTCATAGCATCTCTTCATGTGAAATCTTATCTCCAATAATAAAATTTCCATATGTACTTATATAACATTTTTTTAGACTATTAAGTTTCACATCAATTTAAAGGTATCGTAATACCTTATTCTTAATATTCCTTCAAGTACATATTAATTCATTTCTAGGGTTTTGGAATTTTGTAACCCATATTTCCTCTATTCTTATTCGAATAGCAAACCATATAGGTTTTACTTGAAAATTTTTAAATAAATCCTCAAATTCTCATCTAGGTTTTATTCTTTAACCTTTATTCTAATCATTCAAGATTTTAGAAATTTTCGGGTTATCACATATACAAAATTCAATTTCACGCTCTGGGGGTAGGTCAGGAAGTTCTTCAGGGAATACGTCAGGAAATTTATTAACAATGGAAATATCATTCAAGACTGACGTATTTTTGTTTAAATCTGTGACATGAGTTAAGAAAGCTTGACATTAGTTTTTCAATAAGCGAATAGCTTTATAACTTGAGATAACCAGTGATTGATTTTAATGGTTTGGTCGCTTGAATTCGCATAATAGGTTGATTAGGAATATGAAAGCTAACAACCTTACGAAAATAATCAATTTTAGCATGATGAGTAGTTAACCAATCAATCCCTAGAATCACGTCAAATGCAAGTATTTTTAAGGAGATAAGATTGATAGGTAACGTGCGGTTACCGATTTGAATCAAACAAGACTTATAAACAGTGGATGTAATAAAGGTTTCCCCCAACAGGGTTTCAACCGATAAGTCAAATTCCAATTTCTCCAGAGTCAAATATAAACGTTGAGCGCAAGTAGGAGAAATAAAAGAATGGGTAGAACCGATATCAAATAAGGTATAAGCTTCGCAAGAGTTTATGATTAGCTTACCCGTGATTACCTCGTTTGGATTCCTCACTTTTTGGGAGGTTACGACTAACGCTCTCCCTTGAACGACCAATTTTGTCTTATCTGGGATGACCTTTGATGCCTCCATCCAAGCTGGACTTGACTTTGGTGCACGAAAAAATTGGGCTAAGTGACCTTCTCTTCTACAATTGTAACATGCTTTAGACCGGTGTGTACAGTTTGGACTGATGTGTCTCTCTCCTCTGCATTTGAAACTTACGACCGGTGGTCGTTCTCCTTCCTTAACAACAGGTGCTGGTGCTGACGTCTTTCCATCATTATTGAATCTCCTCTTCTTGAAATTTCCACTTCTATTATCTTGGCCATGATTACCACCGGAGTGGTTACCATTTCTTGCATGTTGATTTCCTCCACGTTTGTTGTCACTGCTTCTGTAAGACCCCAACTTATTATGAATAAAATCGAATTTCCTCTATTTATTATCTTGAAATAATAAGGAATTAATTTGATATAATACTTTGGTTATGGGTGAAATGTGCAAATTTTGCAAAATAAGCATGTGGTTATAAAATAATCATTGTTATCGGGGAATATTCGTTTGGTCGTGGAATATTCTTTTTATCGGGAATATCCGTACGACGGCGCAGTCATTTGTGGGCCCCATAACGGAATAACTGTCGGAGGAAGAAAATGACAAAGTTTGAGTTTTTATAAATAACAGCAGTATTATTCTACAGACCATTAATCTTGTTGGAATACACAATGGTTAAAATACGATGTCTGGCGTGGTTGCAAGAGTACGGTATTGCACAATATTTTTGAATTATTGATTCTTATGTAAGAAGGCACTACTCAATAATTGTTACTGATAATTCTTTATTCAATATTTTATTTTATTGATTCAATAATTGCTGCGTTGATATTTTATATTATTGTTGTTTCAATAATTATCACTGCACAGTATTTCTCATTATCAGATCAATAATTCATATTATTTGAATAATATTATTAGATAGAAAGTTCTGTCAAGGAGAGGTTTGGTCACCTAATTGCGCGCCAGTAAGGAGAAATCTTTATTGGAAAGCCCCCTCTTTCTTGGGAACGGTCTGGTTGTCATAATTGTGATTATGTAATATTATTTGTGAATAATTAATTATTGATTTAAATGATAAGGAAATATTTATTTGATGTAAATATAAATGATGAATTTATTTATTTTATGTGGTTATAAATGAAGGAATTAATGCTGAGGTGTTTTATCAGTATTTTGTCGGTGTGGAGGTATTAAAAATCATCCGTTTATGGATTTCAGATATTTTATGTTTGGAATTTGGAAAAACTCAAAGCTACAAAGTTGTAGAGAATTCGATTTCGTGTGGAATGGACATAAAATTCATATTTTTTTGATAAACATGCTATTTTCTATGAATTACTGAAGTTTTGGAAAATAAAATGATTTTTATTAAATTATGGGTGGGACCCACTTATGTTATAAAAAATGTGGGCTGCTGAATTCTCTTCCAAGATGGCTGCTGGTGGCTTTTCAAAGTGATGGCGTAGAAAGAAGAAAAAAAAATATTTTATTATTTAGTCTCCTATAGCATTCTAGCATTTTTCTATAAATAGGCGCTTAGGTTAGAATTGAAAATTACACCAGAAACAAGTTGTCTTTCTCTCTAGATTATTGAGCGTATTTTTGTGAGTATTTTGATACTTTGAGAGTTCTTTATTCGGTTCAAGTTTACATCGACAGACTATATCCCAAATTCAATCGAAGTACGGTTATTTTAAGGTAAGGGTGTTATTTTCTTAAGTAAATGATATTATTTCTTTCAATATCATTATCTTAGAAATGTTGGTCCGAACTTTTTATCAAATTTGGAACTTTTGTGTTCGAGGTTACTTTATTCATATATACGATCTTATTCACGTATACTGGCCTTTATTCACGAATACGGCACTATTTACCTAAAAATAAAATTTTTCCTTTTTGTCCAAGATGTCTATTATGGTTACTATCTTTGATTGTATCCATGTTTTGATCTTTATTTTTGAATTCTGCTTCACAATTGGTTATTATGAAGTATTATTGATCTTGGATAAATTGTTATATGAATCCCTACTATTTGTCCTTCTGTTTCACTGTATTCGTTTTCTTTAAAATATTTTTCATCATTCTCAGTCTTAAATGATGATATTACTGAATATCTTTTGCCTGTAGTGCAAAGATGAATGATTAACTGATGAATATCTTTGGCCCGTAGTGCAAAGATGAACATGTGTTGAGATGAACATGACCAACTGGTGATACAAATGAATATCTTTGGCCTGTAGTGCAAAGATGAATATTTGATTAAAGATTTATATTGATTGTTATTACTGAGGATAAAATATTGATGATGGACTTTTAAATCTTAGAAGATAGTAGAACTCATTCTCTACTCTTGACTCTTAATGGATTCTTTGTTTTAGATTGCGATTGTTGATCTAAAACTTGTTGTATATTATATTTTATTAGATTTTTCCTGTTGAAAACTAATGATAATTTGTTGTATATTATATTAGTCATAAACTGAAAGATCGAAGGTTTAGCGCTATTCTGTACCATACAAATGCGAACGAGGGATGACAAGGAGTCGATAACGAGACATGTGATTCGAAAGCCATTCATCCCACCAAGGCCAAGGAGTCAATTCACCAATTTATCGGTCAGCCGATCCGATCGCGCCAGTGGGTCGCTAAAATTACCAAGATATTTGATGTCTGATGCACACAATGGTTCCATTCACGCCTTATGTATGTCAGGAGGCGTATCACTGGGTGGAGTATGTTCAACCACCGCACTCAACACATGTCTTGGGAAATGTTTTAGAACTATTCATGTAGATTTCCCGAAAGTAGGCACATAAGTGAGTAGAGCTTTTATCGACCGAACAAAACACACAGTACACATGGTGTCCTCACCGACGCTTCTGTTTGGCCGAGTTATCATACCAGACCTCATTTGGTAGAAAATGGAGGAAATCCGATGACAAGGGTGTTTCTGAGAGGTCTAAAACCGAGGATCTTAATACTTATCTCTTATAAATTTTCTCTCGATTCAGAATGTCATTAATAGGGCTCAATTATTCGTGAGCTAAGATAGTTGAGTATGTTCAACCAAGTGAACACAAACTGTGGTCACCAAAGGGCGTACCGGGTCATCTGGAGCAATGAAAACCAAAGAGGGAGGAAAAACATTCGTATTAAAAGCGTAATTCACCTCCGTGGTAATCGTACAAGAGATAATAGAAGGAAGAGCTGGAGGAGATTTCAAAAAGAGAAGGTACAACAATAATGATAATGCTAAGACGCCAAGACAAACATCAACCTGCTTTGGGGGAGGAGAACGAAAGACCTATTGCTTGTTACAAATGCGAGAAAGAGGGACATATCAAATTCAAACTTCTATAATAATCCAAGGTGTGTTATAACCGTGGAAAAGGAGGGCCATAGTAGTCGAGACTGCTCAGAGAAAGCAAAAAACCAAGTTCAAGTAGGATGGTAACTCCAAAAGTCGTCCCCGATAAGTCAAAACCGGGCCGCTTTCCGGAAGAGCTGCTTGTCGTGGATCGGCCAAATCGTTGAGGAACCCGAATGAGGTGATCACGGGTAAGCTAATCTTGAATTCTCGGCAAAGTTTATACCTTACTAGATACCGCTCTACCCATTCTTTTTATCTCTCATTCTCAGCTCAACGCTTAAATTTAACTCCTGAGAAATTGTGACTTTGATTTATCAAAGGAGACCCGTTAGAGAAACTTTCATTACGTCCAACCGTTTATAAATCTTGCTTAATCTAAGTAAGCACCATCACATTACCTCGTGGGATCTTATCTCTTAAAGATACTTTGTTTTTCGGATGTGATTTTAGGAATTTATTGGTTAACTACTCATCATGCCAAAATTGATTGTTTTCGTATAGGTTATTAGTTTTCATATTCTCAACCAACCTCATTACATAATTTATTCAAATAACTAAACCACTAAAATCAACCATCATTATATATCGCCATACAGCTATTCGCTTATTGAAAAAGGATGTCAAGTTATCTTAGCCCATGTTATGAATTTGAACAAAGAGAAGCCGATTTGAATAATATTTCTGTTGTTAGAGAATTTCAGATGTATTTCCCAAGAATCCCCTCTACCCCTCGTCAACGTGATGTTGAATTCTTTATTGACCTTGAACCGCAATAAAAAACCATTTCTAAACCCTATATCGAATGGCCAGCTCCTATTGAACTTCGTGAGTTAAAAAGTCCAACTACGTGAATTGTTAGACATCGGTTTCATTCTGCTCTTAAGTGATATCTCCTTGGGGTTCTCCGCTTGATTTGTAAAGGAAGAAAGACGGGAGTATGCGGAATCCTTTGTTTTGACTACCGAGAATTGAACCATGTCACCATCAAGAATAGTATCCGCCACTCGCGACCGATGACCTATTTCCACCAGTATTTGCAAGGAGCACAATTCTTTTCAAAGATCGATCTTCGCTCGATATCATCACCGGAGATTAAAACGATGATGGTTCCGGTGAAGATCGCCGTAACTTCTTTATCCCGGACGGCATTATGAATTTTAACAGTCTTTTCGATCGATTTCAATTCTCCCGCCGCTTACATGGATATGATGAACTGTAGGTCCAAGGAATATTTGGACCAGTTCGTTGTCTTTTATTGACGACATCCCCTCATCTATTCCAAAAGCCGCGAAGACTATGAGCACCATTTAAAGTCGACATTTGAAAGGCTTCAGTGAAAACAAGCTTATATGCCAAGCAAGAAATGCGAAGTTCGCTTCGAGGAAGTAGTATTCCTTGGGCACGTGGTGTCAAACATGGAGTATCTGCTGACCATCAAGATTAAAGCAATACAAAGTCGGGAGCAAATCAAGTTTGCGGATCGGCGCGTAGCTTCCCGCTTAGTCAAGTTATTTCCGAGATCTGTGGAAGGATTTTTCTAATCGCCACCTGCTAACCTCAGCTTGACTTAAAGGATACAAAATTTGTATGAGCGAGGAATGCGAGAAGAGTTTCCAAGAGCTCAAGAGGAGACCTATTTCTAAGACTGCTCGAAACACCATCTAGTTCGGATGGATTTGTTATATACAAATGATGCTTCGTAAAGGGCATAGGGATGTGTTCTCATGCAATATAGGAAAGTCATAAATTATACCTCATGAGAACCTTCAAAGAATATGAGAAACGAGAGGAATTATCATACTCAAGGATCTAGAGTTACAAAGCAAATAAGCTGCTGAAAAACTGGGGAGACACTCACCAGACATGGGGAGAAAGTGGAGATCTATATCGGATCATAAAAGCCTCAAATACTTCTTCACCTTAAAAGAACTCAACACGCGGGTAACGACGCTGGCTCGAGCCAATAAAGATTACAATTATACTTATCTCAATACCATCCTCGAAAAGCAAATGGTAGCTAGTCGGACGTATTGAGTGTACAAGATCATATGCGTACAAGTGCAATGTTGCTAACACAAAGGCCCATTTTGTAAGACTTGCAAAGGATGAAGATAGTAGTTAAAGGCTCCAAGTACCACATGATGATATCGTAAATATACGAGTAGTAACCGACTTTTAATCGATAACGTTAGTTACTCAAGCTACTTGGACACCTGAAATGATGCGTATGAAGAAGAAAGTGCAAGAAGGTGTTATTCCGTGTTAAAGAATCACCATGAAAGAAGGAATATCCGAGTCAACCTGCAGACTTTGTGTTCCTACGACTACCTGAATTGAAGTAAGCATGTAATCATGATGGGAGGCACACAACACACCATTTGCAATCCATCTCGGGAGTACCAAATGTATCATGATATTCTACACACATTTTGGTGGAACAATATGAAAGAGAGAGATCGTGAGTTTACCTCTTTGAGGTGTTTAACCTGTCAACGTAGCGGCAGAAGCATCAAGTGCCAAAGGGTCCATCGCAACCACTTGAGATTCCTCAAATAGAAGTGGAAGACATTACCATGGATTTCAAGTGACAGTGTCTTCTCCCAAAGTTTCAAGGCATAGATGTTTGGGTTATTATTGATAGATTAACCAAGTTATGCTAACATTTCGCATTATACAGGTACGAGACTTATTCTCGAACTTTTGGTCAGATGTATGTGAATGAGATTGTGAGATCAGATGGCATGCCAAAGATCCATAAGAAGTTCGTATCGCGACCCAAGATCCACTTCAAGATTTTGGGTTAGTTTGCGTAAAGCTGGCAGGTAAGTACGCATTTACGATTTCATTGCAGTGATACCATCCTCAAACGGGACTGGACAATCTGGAAAGGATTATTCAAACCCTCGAAGATCTATTAAGACTCGTGTTCTAGATTTCAAAGGAAGTTGATAAGTACTTTACAAGCGGGTGAATTCTCCTACAACAACACGCTTATCAAGTAAGTATGTATATGGCTCCATTTGAGGCGTTATATGGATGAGTGTTGTTCTAAAGATAATCGGGACGAGGTGGGAGAAGGAACGCTGTTGGGACCGTATCTAGTAATGTGACATGACTACATAAAAGATCCAAATGATCTCGACAACGTATTCAAACTCACAAGTTCGACAAAAGAGTTATGCCTGATCTTCAGCAGAAAGCGGCGTGGAATTTAATATTAGGAGACTGGCAAATCACTATGATTTCTCCATGAAGCGGAGCGAGAAGATTTGGGAAGAGAGGAAAGCCCAATCCACCATTTGTCGGGCTCATCTGAGATTCAATGACCCACAGGAAATGTGGCCTATAGACTCATATTACCTCCAAGTACGCTCCTCTGCTGTTCATAATATTTTTCATATATCTATGCTTCATAAATATGTGAAAGAAGCAAACCATATTATTGCGTTAGAACTGTGATTTAGATAGCCAAGATTTAACGTACGTAAGAGGTAAATTCAAGTAAGATCTTGATGGTGAAAGAATATGTCCTACGCATAAGGAAGGCCACTGCTGCTAAGCAGCCTTGTCAGGAGAAACCATGCTATTGAGGGAAACTTAATCGGGAGTTAACCTTGAAAATGAAAGTTTAGGTACCCTCACCTTTCAAAACACCAGTATCGTGTATCGTCACGCCACCGGGCACTAAATTTCAGTAAGCGAGGAGAGGTTGTAAGACCTCAACTTATTGCTTAATAAAATCGAATTTCCTCTATTTATTATCTTGAAATAATAAGGAAGGAAATCGATTTGATACTGGTATGGGTGAAATGTGCAAAATTTCGTGCCATAAGCATCGCATATTAAAGAATCATTATCGCTTGTGAATATTCGCTTGGTCGTGGAATATTCTTTTACCTTCGGAATATCTATACTACATAGCCTACGCAGCCATTTATGGACCCCATAACGGAATAAGTCCGTCGAGGAAGTTAATAATACAAAGTTTGAGTTTTACATATAATAAACAGAATTGGTTACCTCAAGTATCAATCATGGAATGACCTCGGGTGGTTAAAATACAAGAATAATGCAGCGTTCGCATTAAAGAGTACTAGACAGTACGCAAGATTTTGAATTCATCGATTTTTACGTAAGTAGGCACTACTCCAATAATTGTTAATAAAGAATTAATGTTCTACTATTTTATTTTTATTATCTAATAATTATGCGTTGATATTTTTATATTATTGTTGTTTCAATAATTATCATCGCATAAAGATTTCCCATTATCGTATCAACAATTCATATTATTTTGAATAATATTAGATAAAGCATTATCGACAATGTCTAGGCAAAGTTCCGTCAAGGAGAGGTTTACCACCTAATTGCAAGGCCACTATGAAGGGAGAAATCTTTATCGAGAGCCCTCTTTTAGAACGCCTCGTTGTCATAATCAGGATTCTGTAATATTATTTATTTAACAATTAATTATCGATTAGTATGATAAGAAAATATTTATTTGATGTGAATATAAATGATGGATTTATTTATTTTATGTGGTTATAAACGAAGGAATTAGTTGCCGAGGTGTTTATCAAGATTTTGTTTGGCAGGGAGGTATTAAAATCATCCGTTTATAGATTTCGATATTTTCGCTCGAATTCGAAAACTCAAAGCTGTGTTGTAGAGAATTGATTGTGGTAGTGGACATAAAATTGTGATTTTCCGATAAACGGCTACTTTCTATGAATTACCGGGTTTCAAAAATAAATAAATTTTTAAATAATGGGGGGGAATCAATTTATGTTATAAACATGTGGGTCGCTGAATTCTCTCAAGACGGTCACTGGTATTTCTTTCAAAGTGATGGCGAGAAAGTTAAGAAGAATTCTTTATTATTATTTAGTCTCCATGATCGCCTAGCATTTTCCCATAAATAGGCGCTTTAGGTTAGAATTAAAATAATAATGTAACAAGTTTTCTTTCTCTAGCATTATCGAGTTTACTTTCATAGTATTTTGATACTTTCAGAGTTTCTATTCGCGTAAGTTTCTTTAAAGACTATATCCCCAAATTCAAATTTTAAGGACGGTTATTTTTTAAGGTAAGTGATATTATTTTCCTTTCAAATGACAATATTTTGTCAATATCATTGTCAAAAATGTCAAGTCTCCAACTTTTATCAAACTGAACTTTTGTGCTCTGTCGGTTACTTATTCACACATAATGACAATTATTCACACGATACTCTGTGATTCACTTAATGCATTACTCATTCACCAAAACAAAATTCTTTTCCTTTTGGTTCAAGATGTCTATTATGGTTACCATAATTCGACCAGTATCCATGTTTTGAATTTTATTTTCGAAAAATTCTTGCTTCACAATTAAGTTATTATGAAGTATTATTATCTTGGATAAAATCATACTACTAATCCCTTCTATTTTATCCCCTTCTATTTCATCGATTCATTTTTTTTTAAAATATTTTCATCATCCTCGCCTTTAAACGATGATATTACCTAATATCTTTGGCCTGTAGTGCAAAGATGAATGATTAATCGATGAATATCTTTGGCCCAGAAGGCAAAGACGTGAACAATGCGGTTTGAGATTTAACATGCACCAACTGGGTAGATACAAATGAATAAATTTTGGCCCTGTAGAGTGCAAAGATGAATATTTTATTAAAGATATATATTGATTGTTGTTACAGAGATAAAATATTGACGATGGACTTTTAAATCTTTGTGAAGATAGTAGAACCTATCATCTACTTGACTCTTCTAAATTGAGATCGTTGTTTCATTGCATAGCTTGTTGATCTAAAACTTGGTTGTCTATTATATTTTATCAAATTTTTTCCCCGTTGAAACTAATGATGACCAATTGTTGTATATTATCTTAGTCATAATATTCTTTATCAAGTTAGTTGAGCTTCACCCTTTCTCCTTTTTGTTCCATTTTTCTTCTCGTGGAGGTGAGAAGATAGGTGATCTAGTCGATATGGAGTGATGGTTCTAGAAAGATGTTTTAGCGTTCTCACTATTTTGTAAATAGTGTTTGAATAATTGTAATGATGACTTATTCTGAGTGTGGATATTATCTAGAAGACAATATTTAGCTTCTTAACCATCATGGTGTCTGTCGCGGTTTGCACTGGAAAGCAATTCGTGATATTGAAATTGTAGTTTGCTTTCCTCTGCATCTGTTATATTGGCATGCATTCTGTAATGGGTGTTTGATACCATTTTGGGGGAAGGCCAGCAAATTTTCTCATGAGTGCTAGCCTACTCTTGGTGGCCATACTCGACTTATCGGCTGCTCTCGGGTTGTGTTGACTCACATCGCTTCCAACAACTCGGAGCCCTATTTACAACATCCGAATGCAAACACAATTTGTGAGAGAAATTACATCGACGTATCCTGCTAAGTCAAACCCCTTATAAACTATCCGTCCATTCTATCCTCATTATCAAATCAAGTAAGCATAAATCGTGACAACTCAGCAAGAACTTAGCTTCAATTGTCAGACATAGCCATATTGTTTGCTCCTTAACTTAATAAACTCCAATTCTCTCATGTGTGATTTAATACTTTTGGGAAAGTATTTGCCGTTGAATGTACTGAACTTCCCAAGACATTTCGCAGGCAAAGTTGTAGTACGCTTTTACGATTCCCACCAAGCAATATGAGACCCCAAATTTTGGCTGAATAAAGGATTTAAATTTCTTTCGAAATATTTTTTTAAATATTATGGTGTGGATTTGATATAATGTTATCATGGGTAGTAATATTTATAACTTTCGGTAAAGTATACAAGTTGTTAAGTAAAATATCACTATTGGCTCAGAATATTCTTTTTATGCTTGTGGAATATCCGCATCGTTTGACGACACAATCATCAGCGACCCCATTAATCGAAAGTATTGCTCGTAGTCGAAAATCCATGTAATTCATCTTTATATAAAAATAACGTGATCGAAAGTGTTAACAAGTAAACCGTTGAACTACTCAAGAGATAAAGTACGTGAATAATGCTGCGGGTCTTACATAGTAGCAACACTTGTATTGATTATTGATGCTTACGTAAGAAGTCACCCGCTTTTACTCAATTATTATTGCTACAAAAGAATTGTCGTGATCATATCTTCCCATATTATTGATTTAATTATTGTCACAAAGATCATCCGTGATATTATGTTATATTATTAAATCAATAATTGAGACTAGCAAAGTTATTCATATTATTATTTGTAATATTGACGATGTCTAGAAGTTCTGCTGGCGAGAGGTTTTGGTCACTTAATTATGCTACTACAATAAGGAGAAATCCTTACCCGAAAGCCCCCTTTCCCGAAACTAACCGTTGTTAAATATTGTGAGTTATAATATTAATGATGAATAAAAGTTCGTGCTGATTAAAGATGAAATTGATAGTTCCATTGTGTGGGAATTATTAGTGAGCTTAGTAAATAATATTTATTTTATAATACCACGAATGTCTCGAGGTTATATTGACCAACTCGAATCTCATCGGATAAATGAGCAAATTAATCAGCTACTAATTCACATGCGATAACTATGTGTTCACATGTGTGTACTATCGATTCACACATTTACTATTAGGGGAGTTGGTGTAAGATTGACAATACTCGCATGAATAAGCAAAAATGGAGGCATGATGGAGGTACCTTATACACTGTAATTATTTTTTTCTTAAAATGTTTAGAACTATTGAGCTGCCATTGATTTACTATTAATTCACATCGATTACTATTAGGGAGGTGGCAAGTTTGATAATACTCTGGTAAGTACTAATTTAAAAATGGAAGGAAAAGATGAAGGTATTGTGATCGTAATATTTCGAACCCCAAATGTGCAATTATCAAAACTACATTTTCCTATAAATAGAAGCTCATTCTTCCTTCATTTCTCACCAATCTACCAAAGCCATAGAGCAAATTATTATAGAGAAAGAAGTTAGAGAAGTCTCAAGTACCCTCACATTTCTCAAAGAGATTTCGCTTTTTCTTCCAAGGTAAGAGGTAATATTCTTTCAGATTCATGTAAGAGAGTTATTTTATTTCAAATCACTCGTAAGTGGTTGTTATTCCATTCTTTATTATTATGTTGAATAACCTGTCTATGCGAAGTAACCAGTATACATGGTGAAATTCTTCATTATTCCATTCTTTATTATTCGTCAAGGAATACTTCATCAGGTATGGGCCTCATCGTCACGCCTCATAATTTTGTTGTTATTCCATTTCTGTTATTGGCTCGTTGAATATCCTACTTCGTGTGGATTACTTATTTACCTAGTTCCGTTTCTTTTATTATTCTGTTAGAATATCTGCCTCGTATGTGATTAATGCATTTAATTCTGGTTCCATTCTTTATTATTCTATGGAATAACTCCGCCCATGTGAATTACCGTTCATGCAGCGGCGAATGATCCTTCAGATTCATTCTTGTATTAAATTGTGGAAACAGATCTGTCTATCGTGATTACCGCACTGACTAGTGAAAATCCATTTGTAGTTTCAGATATTCTATTATACTTGTATGAGATATCATTTCTTTTGTACTCTACAAGAAATACTCATTTTCTTTTGGTATTTTTCTCTTTATTTAGTTACTTATTCAGGTTAGAATTACACCTGATTACTCATTCACTCTAAAGTATTATTCACTCGAGTATTCGGGGTACTTTTCGTGCTGGAGTACTATTCAATGTAGTTGGCTGTATTCTACAGCGTTACTATTCACTTCCAATTACTATTCACCCTAGTATCATTCCACTGGTATTCGGACACTTTTCGCCATTTCAATATTCTTCGAAGCAATAATAGGCATTATTCCCCTAAGCACTATTCTACGTGGGTACTATTCACCTGAAAAAATATATTTCATTTCATTTCAAGAAGAGGAGATTCAATAATGATGGAAAGACGTCAACACCAATAGGTTGTTATTAAGGAAGGAGAACGACCGCCAATTCATTATGCTTCCAAAATGCGGGAGGGAGGACATATCGATCCAAATCTGCGTGATGCGTCAAAGCATATTATAATTGTAGAAAAGAAGGTCACCTAGCCCGATTTGTCGCAAGCACAAAAAAATCAAGTCCAATTGGACCGCGGTGGCACCAAAGGCGGATACGGACAAAACAAAGTCGGTGGTTTCAGGAAGAGTGTTTTTCGTGACTTCTCAAAAAGTGAATAACCCGAACGAAGTTAGCACGGGTTAGTTAATTATAAATTCTTGTAAAGTCTATACCTTATTAGATACCGGTTCTACCCATTATTTTATCTCTCTTGTTTACGCTCAACGTTTAAATTTGACACCGGAGAAATTAGACTTTGACTTATCGGTTGAAACTCCGTTAGAAGAAACCTTCATTACATGTGCTATCCAAGTCTTGGATGAGAGTCACTGTTTTGAATGATATTTCTATTGTTAATAAATTTCCTGACGTATTCCTGAAGACTTCCTAGCCTACCCCTATAGCGTGAAATTGAATTTTGTATTGACCCCAGTACAAAACCAATTTCTCAAACCCTCAAATATTTTTTCACCTAGAACGAACATAATATGCGCCAAAGACGTTGGCTCGAGCTGTTGAAGGTTACGACTATTCAATATCATCGTGGAAGAGCGAGCGTGGTAGCTGAGGCGTTGAGTAGAAGATCGTATGCGTTTACGAGTGCGATGTTGTTAACACAAAAACCCATTTCGTTTAACTTACAAATGATGAAGATAGAGTTAAAGACTCTAAGGACCCACGTTGTGATATCAAATATACGAGTAGAATCGACTTTAATCGATAAAGTTAAAGCCGTGCAAGCTACATACTCAGAGCTGATGAATGTGAAGAAGAAGGTTCAAGAGGGCGTTATTCTAGAAGCAAGAATCGATAAAGAGAGGAAATCTCAACCCTCAATTTTATTGGCCCATTTGAAGTCCTTGATCGAGTAGGAATTGTGGCCTATAGACTCATTTTACCGCCAAGTAGGTCTCATGTTCATAACATTTTTTTTCACGTATCGATGTTACATAAATATGTGGATGACCCGAACCACGTTATTAAATTAGAACTAGACGAGATAGCAGAAGATTTAACGTATGAGGAGATACGTGCTAAAATCTTGGATAAGAAGGATCGTATTCAACACTCAAAGGTTATACCTCAAGAGTTAGAATTGAAATGAAGTCAAGGTATCCTCATCTCTTCGGCATACCAGGTACGTACGTAAATTTCGAGGGTGAAATTTCATAAGGAGGGGAGATTGTGAGACCCCAAATTTTATGAATAAAGATATATATTTCTCGAAATATTTTTTAAATATTATGGTGTGGATTTGATATAATGTTATAGTTGTGGATAATATTTATAAATTTTTCAAAGTATGCAAGTTGTTATAAAATATTCGTTTGGTCGGGGAATATTCTTTTTGTCGGGGAATATCCGTACGATGACACAATCATTGGTGGACCCCACAATGGAAGTATTATTGTAGTTAGAAAACGACAGAATTATCTTTTTATAAAAATAACGAAGAAAGTGTTACCGTTAAAACTATTGAACTACCCGGTAGTAAAGGTACAGTAATACGCGTGGTTGCATAGTAGCACACGGTATTGATTATTGATGCTTACGTAAGAAGTCACTTAGTTATACTCAATTATTGCTACAGTAATTGCTGCATCATATCTCTCATATTATTGATTTAATTATTGTCACAGTATCATCTGTATAATATGTTATATTATTAAATCAATAATTGAGATGACAAAGTTATTCATATTATTATTTGCAATATTGACAATGTCTAGAAGTTACATCAAGGAGAGGTTTGGTCACCTAATCATGCGCCAATAAGGAGAAATCCTTATCTGAAAAGCCCTCTTTCCTGAAGGAACGACCTGGTTGTTAAATATTGTGAGTTATAATATTAATGATGAATAAGTTCGTGTTGGTTAAAGATGAAATTGATAGTTCCATTGTGTGGGAATTATTAGTGTTAGTGGAAATCGATATTTATTTCAATAATAATTAATGTCTAGAGGTTATATTGACCAATCGGGTAATTCACCAGATAAATGAGCAATTAATTGCTATTAATTCACATGCTTATAACTACGTGTTCACATGTGTGTACTATTGATTCACATGATTTACTATTAGGGGAGTTGGTGCATGATTGATAATACTTGCATGACTAAGTTAAAAATGGAGGTATAAATGAAGGTACTATACTGTAATTATTTTTTCACATGTTTAGAACTATTGAGTCACATGATTTACTATTAATTCACATGATTTACTATTAGGGGAGGTGGTGCACGTTTGATAATACTTGCGGGGGCTAAATTAAAATGAAGGAAAAGATGAAGGTATTGTCTTTGTAATATTTGAGCCCCAAAAGCGTGCAATTATCGAAACTATATTTTCCTATAAATAGAAGCTCATTCTTCCTTTATTTCTCACCAATTCACTAAAGCTATAGAGCAATTATTATAGAGAGAAATTATAGAGAGAAAGAAGAAGAGAAGTCTGCTACCTCACTATTCTAGTATCCAGTTTTTTTCTAAGGTAAGGGATATTATTCTTTCGTATTCATGAAGAGAGTTATTTTCTTTCAATACTCGTAAGGGTTGTTATTCCATTCTTTATTATTATGTTGGAATAACTTTTATGTCTCTGCAATAATCGCATATATGGTGAAATTCTTCATTATTCCATTCTTTATTATTTTGTTGGAAAAACCTATCGTGCGTGCGGTCTATCGCATGCCTCGGGAATTCTGTTGTTATTCCATTCTTTATTATTACATTGGAATATCCTCGCATGCGTAATTCTGCGCATGACCCGGGTTCCGCTTCTTTATTATTCTCGTTGGAATATCCATGCATCGGCGGATTACATGACTGATTCCATTCTTTATTATTACATTGGAATAACATGTACTATGTGGATTCTGCATGCATGGTGAATGATCCTTGGTATTCATTCTTTATTAAATTGTGGAAATGATCTGTCTACGTGGATTACCGCATGGCGGGTGAAAATCCATTTGCAGTTTCATATATTCTATTATACTTGTATGAGATATCATTTCTTTTGTATTCGTCATGAAATATCATTTTCTTTGGTATTTTTTCTTTTATGAGTTACTATTCACGGGTTACTATTCACCCGATTACTATTCACTCTAGTATTATTCACTCAGGTATTTCGGGGCACTTTTCGTGCCGGAGTACTATTCACGGGTTACTATTTACCTGATTACTATTCACTCTAGTATCATTCACTCGGGTATTCGGGACACTTTTTAGTAATGAGAAACTTATTCACGAAGTACTTATTCACTTCGAAAAATATATTTCTTTTCATCCAAATTATTTTTGAGACATGAATATTATTCTTGAATTTTACCCCACAAAGCAGTATCATGTTGACAATTTGGACGTTATTAATTTCTGGATAAATTAAATTATAAATCTTTAAAATTTATCCTTGAACTTGTTTTATTGAATTATTATGTCATTGTCATTGTCATCATCCTCATGTTTATATTGTGATGAAAGTCATCTTTGGCTTACGTGCATAGATGGACTTGGTATGATTATGACCAGGGATTATTCTCGCATAATCATGGCCGTAATGTAATGAATGATGTGGTAAAAGTCCTCATTGGCACAGTAGTTCATTGATGGATGATTGTTGTTGGTATGATTATAACCAGGGATTATTCGGTATAATCATGACCATTGATGAATACACGAATATCCTTGGCCCGTAGTGCATGGATAATTTGTGGTCGTGATACTAATGAATATCCTTGGTCGTAGTTCAGGGATGATGTGGTTTATTAATTAAGCCGAGTCTCAGCAATAAAGTTGATGAAAATCTTTTAAAATCATAGAAGATAGTAGATTTTATGCTCTACTTGACTCTTCTAATGGATTGCTTATTTTCGCTGCAGTTGTTGATCTAAAACTTGTTATCTATTGTATTCTATCAATTGTTATATTGTTGAAGGCTAAGGATAATTTATTATGCATTGTCTTAGTCATAATATTTCTTACTGGGCTAGTTGAGCTCACCCTTTCTTTCATTGTTCTCTTCAGGAAATGAGAATATAGCTGGGATGAGTCGGGGAATGGAGTGATGGTCCAGGATAAATGGCTTTAGTAGTCCTCACTATTCTACGAAATAATTTGATAATAATTGTAATGAGGACACCATTGAGTGTGGATATTATCTAGATGACAATATTCTTATTTAAACTCTCAACTATGTTTTGTCATATTTTACACGACTGTTGTATAATTAAGTTGTATTTGAATTTATGTACCATGTATCTGGCAACTCAAGATGGGTGATGTATACCTATTTTGGGGGAGTCACAGTTGGTATCAAAGCTTAGGGATATGATCCCTGGTTGAGATGTGAGACAAGAACTAGGAGGGGAGAGATGGGGAATTCCTTCGCTAATATGACCTACCTAAGTTTATTTGGTATTTAATTGGTTGGTTAGAGTATAGGGATAATATGTGATATGTCAATTAACCCTTGTTTTGTGATAGTCTTTGTGAATGGCATCTGAAAATGTTGAGATCAGCAATGAAGCACATGAGACCATTGAGTCACCAACGATCAATACCCTAGATAATGTGCAACAGGAAGACAATAATCCTCAGGTAAACAACAACACCGATCAGATGATGAATGATGGGATGATCAAAGGATTTATGCAATTCATGCAACATTAGGCGAGAGCGACTCCTGTTCAAAATGCAGGTGGAAACACTGGCAACTCTCGGATGGTCACCGCTAAACAGTTCAAGGAGCTGGGACCGCCGGAGTTTTTGGGAAAGCCAGAACCACTTAAGGCGGAGACGTGGTTAAAGCAGATCACCAAGATATTTGATGTCTTGGGATGCTCCGAGGAGCAAAAGGTTCCCTTTGCCACCTTTATGTTGCGTGAAGAGGCAGATTACTGGTGGGAATCTGTAAAACGTACCCAGCCTGACGCATTGAGGATGTCTTGGGAGAAGTTCCAAGAGCTGTTCAACGACAAGTACTTTCCCGAAAGTATTCGTCACGTGAAGGAGGTGGAGTTTATCAAGTTGGAGCAAAACATCCCATCGTTCACCATTTGATCGGTGTTGTTGTTTACTTGAGGATTATTGTCTTCCTGTTGCACATTATCCTGGGTATTGATCGTTGGTGACTCAACGGTCTCATGTGTTTCATTGTTGATCTCAAAATTTTTAGATGCCATTTTCAAACACTGCCACAAAATAAGGGTTAATTGACATATCACATATTATCCCTATACTCTAACTGACCAATTAAATACCAAATAATCTTAGGTATGTCATACTAGCGAAGGAATTCCCCATCTCTGCCCTCCTAATTCTCGTCTCACATCTCAGCCAGGGATCATATCCCTAAGCTTTGATACCAACTATGGCGCCCCCAAAATAGGTATACATCACCCATCTTGGGTCGCCAAATACATGGTACTGAATACAAATACAAACTTAATTATACAACATGAGCTGAGAGTTTTTACACGAATATTGTCTTCTAGACAATATCCAAACTCAAATGGAGTCCTCATTACATTTATTGTCACACTATTTTATAGAATAGTGAGGACTACTATAACACCATCTCGGGCCATCACTCCGTTCCCCGACTAGTTCCGACTACGTTCTCATTTCTTGAAGAGAACAATGGAAGTAAAAGGGTGAGCTCAACTAGCCAAGTAAGAAATATTATGACTAAGATAATGCAGAATAAGTTATCATTAGCCTTCAACAATGTTAAACTAATAGAATATAATCGACAACAAGTTTAACTGCAACGGAATAAGCAATCCATTAGATGAGTCAAGTAGAGCATGATATCTACTATCTTTTATGATTTAAAAAGGTTTTCATCAACTTTATCACTGAGACTCAGCTTAATAAATAAACCACATCATCGAATCATCCCTGCATTACGGGACAAGGATATTCATGTAATCATCAGTGGTCATGATTATACCGAATAATCCCTAGTCATAATTATATCAACCAACAGTCCATATATTCACGTAAGCCAAAGATGACTTTCATAACAATATAAGCATGAGGATGATGACAATGATATAAGCATTTAATTAAATGAAAGCAAAGGATAAATTTTAAAGATTCATAATTTAATTTATCCAGTATTCAATAATGTCCAAATTGTCAACATAATACTGTTTTGTGGAGTAAAATTCAAGAATAATATCCATGTATCAAAATATTTTGAATGAAAAGAAATCAATTTTTGGGTGAATAGTGTAAATGGTGAATAAAGACCCCATGAATAAGTACTTACGTGAATAGTAACTTAGGCATGAAAAGTAATCGCAAATACCCGAGTGAATAATATTATAGTGAATAGTAACCAGGTGAATAATAACTCGTGAATAGTGACTCGTGAATAGTATCCCGGCATGAAAAGTGTCCCAAATGCCCGAGTGAATAATATTATAGTGAATAGTAACTAGGTGAATAGTAACTCGTGAATAATAACTCGTGAATAGTATCCCGGCATGAAAAGTGTCCCGGATACCCGAGTGAATAATATTATAGTGAATAGTAACCTGGTGAATAGTAACCCGTGAATAGAACCCCAGGCGAAAATATTGATATTTAATAAGAAAGTTCAGATCAATATTCCAATGAAACGATACTGGATGAAGCGCAAAACTCAAAGATATTCCACTAATTTCAAGGATTATAGAAGCAATACTTACCATAGTAAGTTTAGATTTAAGAATATGAAAAGAAATAACATACTGAAGCGCAAAATGGATCTTCACCATTATACTAAGATGTGAATGTCCGTGTAGAGCGGGTTATTCCGACATATTAAAGGATAATACCCCTTACGAATACAACAAATAATATCCATTGTGAATACAACAAATAATATCCCTTACCTTAGTAGAAAGCTGGATACTGCAAAAGTGAAGTAGCAAAATACTCTTCTTCTTGCTCACTATAGTTTCTCTCTCTATAGTGTCTCTTGTGAAACTCAGTGAATTAGTGAGAATGAAAGAAGAATTAAGCTTCTATTTATAGGAGAATGGACTAAATAGTAACTAATTCATGAACGATCCAGATTGATTCACTATTAGAATGGACGATCCAGATTGATTACTATTAAATCCACAACCGACGGTCCAGATTGATTTACATTTAAAACCACCACCGACGGTCCAGATTGATTACTTTTAAAACCACCATTAATGGTCCAGATTGATTAACTATTAAAACCACCATCAATGGTCCAAATTGATTAACTATTAAAACCACCATCAATTGTCCAGATTGATTAACTATTAAAACCACCACCAATGGTCCAGATTGATTTAACTTATTACACTTTAGTACCCCTAAAGTTTTCCAAGTTTGCATTATTCCCCTCAAACTTTTGTAATTCACTTATCTTCAATAAACACATTCTTAATACTTCAACAATTATTCATCATTAATATTATAACTCATAATATTTAACAACCAGATCGTTCCCAAGAAAGAGGGGGCTTTCCGATAATGATTTTTCCTTATTGGCTCGCAATTAGGTGACCAAACCTCTCCTTGACAGAACTTTTAGACATTGTAAATAATGCAAATAATAATATGAATAACTTTGTCGTCTCAATTATTGATTTAATAATATAAAATATTATGCAGATGATAATGTGACAATAATTGAATCAATAATATGAGAGATATGATCAAAGAATTATTCATGTAGCAATAATTGAGTATAACCGGTGTGACTTCTCGTAAGCATCAATAATCAATCTGGTGTGCTTACTATGTAACCACGCCAGACATTCTTGTATACTTTTACCACCGGATAGTTCAACGGTTTAACGGTAAAACTTCCATTGTTATTTTTATAAAAAGATATTTACGCCGCTTTCTAACTACGACAATACTTACATTGCTAGGGGTCCACTAATGATTGTGCTTGTCGTCATTTAATATTCCTCTCGTTAAAACGAATATTCCCCGACCAATCGAATACTTACTGACACAACGAATATTTTATATCAACTTGCTTACTTTGCCAAATTTTATAAATATTACCCACAACTATAACATTATATCATATCCACACCATAATATTCAAAATATATTTCAAGAAAAATTATTCTTTATTCAAAAAAAAGTTGGGGTCTTACAACCTTCCCTTCTTATGAAATTTCGTCCTCGAAATTAGGGTATGTACCTGATATTTCGAAGAGGTGAGGATACCTTAATTTCATTTTAGATTCTAACTCCCAGGTCATTTCCTCCACATCGTGGTTTCTCCACAAAACTTTGACTTGAGGTATAACCTTGGAGCGTAAAATATGATCCTTCTTATCCAAGATTTTAGCAGCTACCTCTTCATACGTTAAATCTTCCTCTATCTCGTCTGGTTCTAATTAAATAATGTGGTTCGGGTCTTTCACATATTTACGTAACATAGTTATATGAAAAACGTTATGACCACGAGACATACTTGGCGGTAAGGCGAGTCTATAGGCCACAGTTCCTACTCGATTAAGGATTTCAAATGGGCCAATGAATCGAGGATTGAGCTTTCCTCTCTTTCCAAATCTCGTAACTCCTTTCCATGGAGCAACACGTAACAACACATGATCTCCAATATTGAATTCTACGTCCTTTCGATGAAGATCAGCATAACTCTTCTGTCGATCTTGTGAGGTTTTTATACGTTGCGGATTGTTTGAATCTTTTCCATATTCATACGTACCAACTCTGGTCCCAACAATGTTGCTTCACCTACCTCATCCTAGCATACCGGAGAACGACACTTTCTTCCATACAACGCCTCAAATGGAGCCATGCTGCTTGATAACTGTTATTGTAGGAAAACTCTACCAATGGTAAGAACTTGTCCCAACTTCCTTTGAAGTCAAGGACATAGAGTCTTAATAAATCCTCAAGAGTTTGAATAGTCCACTCTGATTGTCTATCAATTTGAGGATGATACGCTGAACTAAATCGTAAATTCGTGCCCATAGCTTTTTGCAAACTAACCCAAAATCTTGAAGTGAAACTTGGGTCTCGATCAGAAACTATGGATACTGGCATACCATGCAATCTTACAATCTCGTTTATGTACATACGAGCAAGACGTTCAAGTGTATAAGTTTCTCATATAGGTATGAAATGAGCAGACTTGGTCAATCTATCAACAATGACCCAAATTGCATCTAGGCCTTGAGAAACCTTGGGAAGACCAGTAACGAAATCCATGGTAATGTGCTCCCACTTCTATTCTAGAATTTCAAGTGGTTGCAATGGACCTTTTGGCACTTGATGCTCCGCCTTGACTCGTTGACAAGTTAGACACCTTAAGATAAAACCCGCTATCTCTCTCTTCATATTGCTCCACCAAAATATATGTCGAAGATCACGATTCATTTTGGTACTCCCAGGATGGATTGCAAACAGTGTGTTGTGCGCCTCCATCATAATTTTATACTTCAAGTCAGAATCGTTAGGAACACAAAGTCTGGAGTTGACTCGAAGTATTCCTTCTTCATCGATTCTTGCTTCCGGAATAACCCTTCTTGCACTTTCTTCTTCATACGCATTAGCTCAGGTCTGTAGCTTGAGCAACTTTAACTTTATCGATTAAAGTCAGTTCTACTCGTATATTCGCCATCATCACATGGGTCCCTAGAGTCTTTAACTCTATCTCCATCCTTTGTAAGTCATACAAAATGGGCCTTTGCATTGACAATATCGCACTCGTACCCGCATATGATCTTCTACTCAATGCATCAGCTACTACGTTCGCTTTTCCAGGATGGTATTGAATGTTATGATCATAATCTTTCAACAGCTCAAGCCATCGTCTTTGCCGCATGTTGAGTTCCTTTTGAGTGAAGAAATATTTGAGGCTTTTATGATCCGTATAAATCTCCACCTTCTCTCCATATAGGTAATGCCTCCAAATCTTAAGCGCAAAAACGATAACTGCCAACTCTAGATCATGAGTAGGATAATTTCTTTCACATTCTTTGAGTTGTCGTGAGGCATAGGCTATGACTTTCCCATGTTGCATGAGAACACATCCTTAACCTTTGCCTGAAGCATCACTGTAGATGACAAATCCCTCCGAACCAGATGGTATTGTCAGAACAGGTGCTGAAATGAGTCTCCCCTTGAGTTCTTGAAAACTCTTCTCACACTCATCGCTCCAATCGAATTTTGTATCTTTTCGAGTCAGCTGAGTTAATGGAGTAGTGATTCGAGAAAATCCTTCCACAAATCTCCGATAATAACCAGCTAAGCCCAGAAAGCTACGTACTTCGGTCACTGACTTGGGTTGTTCCCAGCTTTGAATTGCTTCAATCTTTGCTGGGTCAACAGATATTCCATGATTTGATATCACGTGCCCAAGGAATGCTACTTCTTCAAGCCAAAACTCATACTTCTTCAACTTGGCATAAATCTTGTTTTCACGAAGCTTTTGGAGTATCAGCCTCAAGTGTTGCTCATGATCTTCACGGCTTTTGGAATATATGAGGATGTCATCAATAAAGACGACTACAAAATGATCTAAATATTCCTTGAATACTCGGTTCATCATATCCATGAAGGCAGCAGGAGCATTAGTTAATCCAAAAGACATGACTAGGAATTCATAATGCCCGTACCGAGTTCTAAAAGTAGTCTTTGGGATGTCACCGGTTTTAATCTTTAACTGATGATATCCAGAACGAAGATCGATCTTTGAAAAGAATTTGGCGTCTTGCAACTAGTCAAACAGGTCATCAATGCGTGGCAACGGGTACCTATTTTTGATGGTGACATGATTCAACTCCCGATAATCAATATAAAGTCGCATACTTCCATCTTTCTTCTTTAAGAAGAAAACATGAGCACCCCAAGGAGATGTACTAGGACGAATGAAACCGATGTGTAACAATTCCTGCAGTTGAGTCTTTAACTCCTGAAGTTCAACAGGAGCCATTCGATATGGGGCTTTGGAAATGGGTTTTGTACTGGGTTCAAGGTCGATACAAAATTCAATTTCACACTCCGGGGGTAGGCCAGGAAGTTCTTTAGGGAATACGTCAGGAAATTTATTAACAATGGAAATATCATTCAAGACTAACATATTTTTGTTTAAATCCGTGACATGAGCTAAGAAATCTTGACATCCGTTTTTCAATAAATGAATAGCTTTATGGCTTGAGATGACCGTGATTGATTTTAATGGTTTGGTCGCTTGAATTCGCATAATAGGTTGAATAGGAATACGAAAGCTAATAACCTTACGAAAACTGTAAGACCCCGAATTTTATGAAATCAAAGTATTCAATTTTTCTATTTAATAAATGGTTAAATTGATAAAAGGTTAAAGTTAAGGGTGATATACGAAATTTTTCAAAATACGCAAGTGGTTATAAAATATTCATTTATCGGGGTATTCGTTTGGTCGTGGAATATTCTTTCTGTCGAGGAATATTCGTATTTACCTTGCCAGTGCAGTATTTATTGGGCTCCATAACGGATAACTGTCGGATGAAGAAAACGACAAAGTTTGAGTTTTTATAAATAACGACGTAGTTGTTACCGTTAAGACTGTTGGAATACCCGGTGGTTAAAATACAGTAATACGCGTGGTTGCATAGTAGCACACGATATTGCACAGTATTGTTGAATTATTGATCCTTACATAAGAAAGCACTACTCAATAATTGTTACAGTAGTTACTGTTCAATATTTTATTTTATTGATTCAATAATTGCTGCGTTGATATTTTATATTATTATTGTTCAATAATTGTCACTACACAGTATCTCCATTATCAGATCAATAATTCATATTATTTGAATAATATTATTAGATAGCATTATTGGCAATGTCTAGAAAGTTCACAAGGAGAGGTTTGGTCACCTAATTACGCCAAGAAGGAGAAATCCTTATCTGAAAGCCCCTCTTTCCAGGAAACTACTGGTTGTCATAATTGTGATTTTGTAATATTATTTGTGAATAATTAATTATTGATTTATATGATAAGGAAATATTTATTTGATGTGGATATAAATGATGGGTTTATTTATGTGGTTATAAATGAAGGAGTTAATATTGAGGTGTTTTATCAAGATTTTGTTTGATTAGAGGTATTAAAAGATCAAATCATGTTATTACAAACTTTATTGTGTGAGTTATAATATTTAATCCGACCGTTGGATCGTTGTAATTTTTGGATATGTTATACATATATAAGTTGAGAGTATATGTCCACAAATTTTGAACCGTTAAAATGAGCGATAATTTGTTATGAATTTTAAGAGGTGACTGATTCGAAAATTAGGTTATAAATGATTTTGGTGGAAAATTCTAGAATTGGTGGGCCCCACTTTTGGTTGGTGAGAAATGTGCTCAATTGAATTTTCAAATGTGGTGGGTGGGAATAGTAGCAGGTAAAGCCATCAGGTTGCAGGTTAAGTCTGCTTCTGCGTGCTAATATTTTCCTATAAATAGAGGGCTAAGTTAGAATTGAAAATCACACCAGAATTCATAAGTTTTCTCTCTTTTTCTCTCTAGATTATCGAGTGTATTTTTTGAGTATTTAGATACTTGGTGAGTTGCTATTCATCAGTGCAAGTTTCCTTCAGCGTCATATCCGATATCTAGTCAGAAGTGCTGCTCTTTTAAAGTAAGGGATAGTAAGGGATAGTAAGGGATATTAAGGGATGTTATATTCTTCATAATGATGTTATTCTTTCAATATCATTATACTGACATATTGGTATGGATCTTATTGTTGAATTTCTACCTTTTTAAGTCTGGGTTACTATTCACGATATTATCGACACTATTCACGTGATACTTAAGACTATTCATGTATATGGCACTATTTACGTATATGACATTATTTACGATATCTGCAGATTACGTATATTAATAATACGGAATACTATTCACAAGTTACTATTCATGAGTTACTATTCACGAGTTACTATTCACGAATTACTATTCATGAGTTACTATTCACGAATTACTATTCACGAGTTACTATTCACGAGTTACTATTTACGAGTTACTATTAACGAGTTACTATTCACGAGTTACTATTCATGACAAAATTGGTTTCTTTTTCTAACCAAATTATAGTTGATTTATGAATATTACTCTTGAAATTAAATCTAGATGTTTTGATGATATTGATTTTACTATCATATATAACATTTTTATAACCCTGATGTTGAATTTCTCTTTGACTTGAGTGTAAAGATGGGTAGATTATTGGTATGATCATGACTATGGGTTCTCTTTGGCCAGTAGTGCAAAGATGAATTATGACTGGTATGATCATGACCATTGAATTTACAATTGAATATTTTTAGCTTAAGTGCAAAGGTGAATTGATCAACATGGTTATAATTATGTTTTATATAGATTTTGAAATGATTATATATTTCTTTGAGATATGAATATATTTGGCTTGTAGTGTAAATATGAACTGTTGAGAAATATCTTTGGCCTGTAGTGCAAAGATGAATTATTGATGAATATCTTTGGCCCGTAGTGCAAAGATGATCTGTTGTTGAATATCTTTGGCATGTATTGCAAAGATGAACTGTTGATGAATATCTTTGGCCTGTAGTGCAAAGATGATCTGTTGTTGAATATCTTTGGCTCGTAGTGCAAAGATGAACTGTTATTGAATATCTTTGGCCCGTAGTGCAAACATGAACTGTTGTTGAATATCTTTGGCCCGTAGTGCAAAGATGAACTGTTGATGAATATCTTTGGCCCGTAGTGCAAAGATGAATTTATTAGTATGATTATGAACATGAACTGTGATTTGGTATAACCATGATCTTTGATGTTTCAGGTGATAAAAATTATCTTTGTCCTGGATATGAAAAGAAATTTAGAACTACAATTACGATTATGAGTTATATACGTGATTGTGGACAGAAATTGTTGATTGATGTTACAGGGATAAAACATTGTTCGTGGACTTTTAGCATGGAGAAGATAATAGACTTTATGGTCTATTTGACTCTTCTAATGGATTGCTCGTTCCGCTGCAACTATGGTTGAAATTTTTTATCATCTACTATATGTTTTAAATCTCTGATTTATTACTGATGAAGGCTATTGATAATTTAATTATCTTTAGTCATGATATTCTTTACTGAGCTAGTTGTGCTCACCCTTTTGCTTCACAATTCCTTTCAGGTAATAAAAGTGTAGCTGGGTCGAGTGGGGGATAACAGAGAAATAGAACGGTGGTCTATAGATGTTGAGGGTGAGGCAAACCCAACGTTGGAAGGGTGTTTTGTCACTATCATACAAGAGGCCTAATGACATACAACCTCGTATCATCATAAGACAGGGATGTGCTCATCCACTTGCTGAGTATATATACGAGCACTACCTATATAATCTTGGTGTTTGTTTGAAGTATAATTCTCAATTAGAGATAGTGGAGATAATGATATGTCAAGAGAAGACTTACCATTGGGAAGAATATGATAGTAATCTTCTTGTTTTTCTTTGGGGTCTATTGGGTCAACCAAGGATAATTCTGTGGCCATATGATATCTATCATAACCTGGACGCATGGCCTCCCATGTACGAAGGTTTCCTTGAGCACTTCCCAAAGATTTTAATTTCTAAAACAATTTTGACTATACCTTTATGGAAGGTGTCATCGTGAGAGTGTCATTCACTAGTTGGGACATGTGTCACATTTGGTATATATTTGTATCCAAACTCACAGCATATGTGTTGTTGTATTTTGTACGACAATTGTTGTAATAAAGTTGTAGTTGTTTTCTGTACCATGTATTTGGCGACTCAGAATAGGTTGGATGGTATGGACCTATTTTGGGGGCGTCACAAAAATAATCAATTTTAGCACGATGAGTAGTTAACCAATCAATCCATAGAATCACGTCAAATGCAAGTATTTTTAAGGAGATAAGATCGACAGGTAACGTGCAGTTACCGATTTGAATCAAACAAGACTTATACACAGTGGATGTAATAAAGGTTTCCCCCAACGGAGTTTCAACTGATAAGTCAAAGTCTAATTTCTCCGGAGTTAAATTTAACGTTGAGCGCAAGTAGGAGAAATAAAAGAATGGGTAGAACCGGTATCAAATAAGGTATAAGCTTCGCAAGAGTTTATGATTAGATTACCCATGATCACCTCGTTTGGATTCTTCGCTTTTTGGGAGGTTATGACAAATGCTCTCCCTTGAACGACCTGTTTTGTCTTATTTGGGATGTCCTTTGATGCTTCCATCCCAGCTGGACTTGACTTTGGCCACGACAAAATCCGGTTAGGTGACCTTCTCTTCCACAATTGTAACATGCCTTGGACTGGTGTGTACAGTTTGGACTGATGTGTCCCTCTCCTCCGCATTTGAAACATACGACCGGTGGTCGTTCCCCTTCCTTAACAATAGGTGCTGGTGCTGACGTCTTTCCATCATTATTGAATCTCTTCTTCTTGAAATTTCCACTTCTATTATCTTGGCCATGATTACCACCGGAGTGGTTACCATTTCTTGTATGTTGATTTCCTCCATGTTTGTTGTCACTGCTTCTATGACTGCTACCATTGGTATTATTGACTTGTCGGCTGCTCTCTCTGGGTTGTGTTGACTCATTATCACGCTCTAATAACTGAGCCCTATTTACAACATCTGAATACAAACACAGTTTGTGAGAAATTAAGTATTGACGTATCTCGGGTTTTAAACCTCTTAGAAACATCCGCGTCATTCTCTCCTCATTATCAACCAAGTGGGGCGTAAACTGGAACAACTCAGGAAACTTAGCTTCGTACTGTGACACGGTCATATTGTTTTGCTCCAACTTAATAAACTCCACCTCCTTCATGTGACGAATACTTTCGGAAAAGTATTTGTCGTTGAACAACTCTTGGAACTTCTCCAAAGACATTTTCAGTGTTGCAAGTTGAGTACTCTTTACAGATTCTCACCAGTAATCTGCCTCTCCTCGCAAGATGAAGGTGGCAAAGGGAACCTTTTGCTCCTCGGAGCATCCCAAGACATCAAATATCTTGGTGATCTGCTTTATCCACGTCTCTGCCTTAAGTGGTTTTGGCTCTCCAATAAACTCCGGTGGTCCCAGCTCCTTGAACTACTTAGCGGTGACCGTCTAAGAGTTGAGTGTTTCCACCTGCATTTTGGATTGGAGCTGTTCTCGCCTGATGTTGCATGAATTGCATAAAGCTTCTGAACATCCTATCGTTCATCATTTGATCGGTGTTGTTGTTTACCTGAGGATTATTGTCTTTCTGTTGCACATTGTCCTGGGTATTGATCATTGGTGACTCAACGGTCTCATGTGTTTCATTGTTGATCTCAACATTTTCATATGCCATTTTCAAAAACTGCCACAAAACAAGGGTTAATTGACATATCACATATTATCCCTATACTCTAACTGACCAATTAAATACCAAATAATCTTAGGTAGATCATACTAGCGAAGGAATTCCCCGTCTTTCCCCTCCTAATTCTCATCTCACATCTCAGCCAAGGATCATATCCTTAAGCTTTGATACCAATTGTGACGCCCCCAAAATTGGTATACATCACCCATCTTGGGTCGCCAAATACATGATACTAAATACAAACTTAATTATACAACATGAGCTGAGAGTTTTTACACGAATATTATCTTCTAGAAAATATCCAAACTCAAATGGAGTCCTCATTACATTTATTGTCACACTATTTTATAGAATAGTGAGGACTACTATAACACCATCTCTGCCATCACTGCTCCCCACGACTAGTTTACATTTCACGTTCTCATTTCACTCAAGAGAACAATGGAAGTAAAAGGGTGAGCTCAACTAGCCAAGTAAGAAATATTATGACTAAGATAATGCAGAATAAGTTATCATTAGCCTTCAACAATGTTAAACTGATAGAATATAATCGACAACAAGTTTAACTGCAGCGGAATAAGCAATCCATTAGAAGAGTCAAGTAGAGCATGATATCTACTATCTTTTATGATTTGAAAAGGTTTTCATCAACTTTATCGCTGAGACTCAGCTTAATAAATAAACCACATCATCGAATCATCCCTGCACTACGGGCCAAGGATATTCATGTAATCATCAATGGTCATGATTATACCGAACAATCCCTGGTCATAATCATATCAACCAACAGTCCATCTATGCACGTAAGCCAAAGATGACTTTCATAACAATATAAGCATGAGGATGATGACAATGATATAAGCATTTAATTAAATGAAAGCAAAGGATAAATTTTAAAGATTCATAATTTAATTTATCCAGTATTCAATAATGTCCAAATTGTCAACATAATACTGTTTTGTGGAGTAAAATTCAAGAATAATATCCATGTATGAAAAATATTTTGGACAGAAAAGAAATCAATTTTTTGGGTGAATAGTACCCCGTGAATAGTACTTCGTGAATAGTAACCCGACATGAAAAGTACCCCAAATACCTGAGTGAATAATATTATAGTGAATAGTAACCGGGTGAATAGTAACTCATGAATAGTAACTCGTGAATAGTATCTCGGCATGAAAAGTGTCCCGAATACCCGAGTGAATAATATTATAGTGAATAGTAATCGGGTGAATAGTAACTCGTGAATAGTATCCCGGCATGAAAAGTGTCCCGAATATTCGAGTGAATAATATTATAGTGAATAATGCTCAGTGTGAATAGTAACTTGAATGAATAGTACCCGGTGAAAATATTGATATTTAATAAGAAAGTTCAGATCAATATTCCAATGAAACGATACTAGATGAAGCGCAAAACTCAAGGATATTCCACTAATTTCAAGGATTATAGAAGCAATACGTACCATAGTAAGTTTAGATTTAAGAATATGAAAAGAAATAACATACGAAACTGCAAATGGATTTTCACCCGTCATACGGTACGTATTCCGCGTAGACAGGTTTTTTCGACATATTAAAGGATGAATACGAAAAAAATAGTATTCCTTTTGAATACGAAAGAAATAATACCCCTTACGATTACAACAAATAATATCCCTTACGAATACAACAAATAATATCCCTTACCTTAGTAGAAAGCTGGATACTGCAAAAGTGAAGTAGCAGAATACTCTTCTTCTTGCTCTCTATAGTTTCTCTCTCTATAATGTCTCTTGTGAATCTCAGTGAATTGGTGAGAATAAAAGAAGAATTAAGCTTCTATTTATAGGAGAATGGACTAAATAGTAACTAATTCACGAACGGTTCATATTTATTCACAATTAGAACGGACGATCAAGATTGATTACTATTAAAACCATAACCGACGGTCCAGATTGATTTACTTTTAAAACCACCACCGACGGTCCAGATTGATTACTTTTAAAACCACCATCAATGGTCCAGATTGATTAACTATTAAAACCACCATTAATGGTCAAGATTGATTGACTATTAAAACCACCATCAATGGTCCAGATTGATTAACTATTAAAACCACCATCAATGGTCCAGATTGATTAACTATTAAAACCACGATCAATGGTCCAGATTGATTTAACTTATTACACTTTAGTACCCCTAAAGTTTTCCAAGTTTGCATTATTCCCCTCAAACTTTTGTAATTCACTTATCTTTAATAAACACATTCTTATTACTGCAACAATTATTCATCATTAATATTATAACTCATAATATTTAACAACCAGATCGTTCCCAGGAAAGAGGGGGCTTTCCGATAAGGATTTCTCCTTATTGGCGCGCAATTAGGTGACAAAACCTCTCCTTGACAGAACTTCTAGACATTGTCAATATTGCAAATAATAATATGAATAACTTTGTCGTCTTAATTATTGATTTAATAATATAAAATATTATGTAGATGATACTGTGACAATAATTGAATCAATAATATAAGAGATATGATGCGTGAATTCTTTGTAATAATAATTGAGTATAACCGAGTGACTTCTCACGTAAACATCAATAATCAATACCGTGTATTCTTCTATGCAACCACAGCCATTCATCGTACTTTTACCACCGGGTAGTTCAATAGTTTAACAGAAAACTTCCGTTGTTATTTTTATAAAAAGATATTTACATGCTTTCTAACTACGACAATACTTCCGTTGTGGGGTCCACCAATGATTATGCCGTCGTACAAATATTCCCTGTTAAACCGAATATTCTCATACCAATCGAATACTTACTAACACAACGAATATTTTATATCAACTTGCTTACTTTGCAAAATTTTCCAAATATTACCCACAACTATAACATTATATCATATCCACACCATAATATTTAAAATATATTTTGAGAAAAATTATTCTTTATTCAAAAAAAAGTTGGAGTCTTACACCAAATATTCCCCCAAACTTAGGTTCTTGTCTAACTTTAGCCATCACTACTTATTATTGTCATTCTTTCATTCAAACTAGTATTATCCTTTAGAATCCCATTCAGTATCAATTTAAACTCAATCAATCAACAAGTTGTTTTTAATGTGCTATCCTTATTATACCAGTTTCAAACAGAAAAGACTCAATTCAGAACAAGAAATCACATCAAAGCTCTAATAGTCAGTACTGTACTTGTCTACCCAATTCCAATCTCATCATTGGCCAAAACAAACCGTAAATATCAAACAGCTGGACTCATGCAAGATGTACTAAATGCTATATAAACATAGTAAACTAACTACTAATTTTTCAAATTTTTTATTTCAAGAAACTGAATGCAAAAACTAAATGTAACTATACGAACTACAATATAAATAACTAACTATATGCAATACGACACTAAAATGCCCCCCAAACTTAAACTAGAAGTTGTCCTCAATGGCTGAAATAGAAAAAAGTAAAGCAGATGACTTCCTTAAAAATATAGCAATTCTCTTCCTTGTCCGCTAATTTTGGAGAATAGGTTAGGCATATAGAACAAATTGGGCACCACACTTGAATTTGACTTGAATAACCTTTTCATAATCTTTTTCCTGTCCATTGAACCTCCAATACCTACAATGAAGAGAGACAACATGGATTAGAATAACACTTTGGATTGGTAAGAAAACTTAATAAGCAAATTAATTCCTATCTACTAAATAAACTAGTAAAGCATATAAATATAAAAATTCCTGGGTTGCCTCCCAGTTAGCGCTTGAATTACAGTCTTTCAGCTTGACTTTGTCTAGTCAACACTATATTGGTCATCATAATTGTAGCTCCATGAAAAATCCGGGTGATACCCCCAATCTTGATGATAGTTAGGATCAACATAGTTGTTGAGGTAATCACCACTATATTGTACCGGTTGAAAACTCACGGTGCATTGATGACTTTGATGGTTGCCAACACAATAGTCACACGTAACTGCCATCCTTCGACTCCTTTGGGCTGCAATAACGTCCAATATCCTCGAAAGTTCTTCAATCTATGCTGATATTGCAGAAAATGCATTAAGTTCATCAATCCCTGTTTCCCTTAGTTGAGTCATGTTTGCTATCCTTCGACTCCGTTGGGCTGCGATAACCTCCAACATCTTCGAATTTGCCTCAATTTGTACTGACTCGGCAGAAAATATTAAGTCCATCAATCCCTGTTTCCCTTGGTTGAGTCATGTTCGTGTATGGCCATTGATACGTAAAGTCATCCATGGTACCTGAAAAGAGAGAAATATAGGAAGAGAATTAAAAATAAAAATAAAAATGTTTAAATTAAGAATAATTTGATTGAAATTAATATTGGTAAATAATTATTAAATTAATTCCCCGGCAACGGCGCCAAAAACTTATTGGGTAAAATCTAGTTACGCACAACACGCAAGTATACATGGTCAACAAGTAATAAAGTGAAAGTAAAGTATCGTTCAAACGAGAAATTGTTTAATAAAAATCACCAAGTACTAACCCGTAACCAACTCAATCTTATTTAAATGAATGAATTTCAAATTATATAATTAAACTACTATTAAATTCCACTAGTTAAATTAAAATTACTAAGATTTAAGATCACAACTTCACTTATTACTTCATTTAAGTTAACACACTTCTCATCAATTATTCTCTATCATGAATTGTTAATCAAGAACACTAAAGCAGATAAAACCATCTCTCGATGCATAAAACCCATACTCACTTAAATCCACAGATGATAGAATTAAGCAAGACACCCCAATTAACTAATCCACTATATCTCTATGTGAATTACAATTAAAAAGGATTTAAAGCAAAAGTTCTCTATAAGATTATATATGGCATAAAGGCATATCTCTATCCTAAACACGAATCATTAATTCCATCTATGCAAAAATCACAAACACATGCTATCATGATCAGATCTAAATCTAAACTTCATCTCTCGAGTTCATATAGATTATCACGGTAATTGATGGCCAATCAATTAAACAATAAAGTCTAAATCACAATAGACAATCCTCACAATAGAACATAATAATTGATAGTAAAACATATTAAAATAAACTACACAATAAGATCCATTGTAATCTCAAACAAAGAATTAGTTCATTGAATTAAAACTAAGAATCCACAATTGAATAATCATTAAAAGATAAATATAGAAGAATATAAGAAGATAGAATCTGTTGTCTACAGAATTGAAGCTCCCTCCTTGCTCCTACTTTGAATCTTCAATGGTCTCCAAGTTGCTTCAATCTCCAAATCTCATAAGAACTAGTATTTTCTACTATTCTACTCTAATCTAATCTCCTGGAATCCTCTCTAATCTAATCTCTCTATATCTCTTTTATGCCTCTCATCATGTATTTATAGGTTACAGGTTTAATTTTTAGCTTAGGAGCAAACCCAATCCAATTTGGAGTCAAAAAGGTATCAAAATTTGACCCAAAACGCATAAAAAATGTGTTTTGTCCCGTACCCCTTCCCCAGCAGGGGTTTCCTTCACAAAAAGCATGCCTCGGTTGGCTATGGCACTGTTTTCTAGCTGGTACCCCCACCCCGGCGCGGGTTTTGCTTAGTAAAAGCCCGCCCCGGCGGGCATCATTTTTTTGATGCAGTTTCCTCTGGTAAAACGGCCATAACGTTTGATCCGGGAGGATTTACGAGGCCCGCAACCTATCAAATTGAAGATATCGATGAGATATACAACTTTCATTGTTTAAGAATTGACAAATAACAGACGGATGAAGGTCGTAATTGGGCTGGAAGTGACTGTTATGCAAATGGCCACCCAAAACAGTGAAGTTAAACGTTCGTTGGTACAAAGATCATAACTCTTGCATCCGAACTCCGATTGGAATGATTCAAGATGTTCTGGAAATCTAAGAAGAAGCTCTATAATATAATCCAAGTTCCAAGCCAAGAACATGAAATAAGCATGAAAACCCAAACAATGTCCGATTTGTTTTTCTTTGTAATTTCATACCAATAATCGCTCACACAACTCCTAAGCATAAAATCTACAAAATGAACACAAAATGCATGAAAAGTAACTAAGAAACATGAGTTTAAACAAATAATTCAAGTAACAGATATCGGATAAGTAGGTATAAAAACTACTTATCACCTATAAGCTAAAATCTTCTGAACATCTTTATCAAACTGCTTTCTGATCATTGGCGGAGCCCTCTTGGCTTGCTTTTTTCCAGCATCAAGAAATTCTTGCTGGAATGGCTTCAGGTAACTCACATGGAACGTAGGATGTACCTTCAATCTATCTGGAAGCTTCAGTCTGTAAGCCACATCCCCAACTTTCTTTAGCACTTTGAATGGGCCGTCATACTTTGGAACCAATCCTCTATGCACCGTCTTACTACTGATCTTCTTCCAAATCTGTGGTGTCATCTTCAGCAACACTATGTCTCCCACTTTAAATTCGAGCGGCCTTCGATGTGAATTCACATACTTCTTCATCCTTCTCACTGCCTTGCTCAGGCTGTCTCGTGCCTCCTCAATTAACTTTGTTCTAGCCCTCACATAACGATAGGCAGTAGGAAAATTACATCATGTACGCTGCACCGCCACATCATTTGGAGTCCTTGGCTGAAAACCCATACTCAGCTTAAAGGGACTCATACCCATTGCAAAATATTGATGCAAATTCTAACAAAATTGAGCTGGCTCTAACAACTCCAACCAATGTTTTTGACTTGCAGTAACATAATGACGCAGATACTCCTCGAGCAACTAATTCATCCTCTCGATTCGACCATCATGCGAGGGTGATTTGCTGCATCTTGAACTTCAATTCGCACTCCAACCAAACCAAATGTAATCGTCCCAAAACCTGCCCATGAACCGAGTATCTCGATCACTTATGATATCTTCAGGCAACCCAAAATACTTAACAATGTAATGATCGTGAATTTTAAACTCCTTATTTAATTAAATATGTGATTTAATTTTTAATGAGTTAGTTTTGTGAGTCTATTTAAACCTTATGTGGTTATGTAAAATTATGAAATGATTAAAGAGAGTCACTAATGGTAATTTAAATTAGTGGACTAACCCTAAGAGTTAGGTATCAAAGAATTGTTAGGATTCTTAATGATTAAATATTCAATCTATTTGAATATAGTGACATGATTTGAACATATTGATTCATTTCAATTATGGGTATAACACCACTATAAAAGTTAAACTATATCATATGGAACTTATGTGGTGATAGAAATTGGAAATGGCTTGAAGCTAACCCATTTAACATCGCTGGGGATCAAGGCAAATTTGCCTCCCTAACAAGACAAAATGGCGCAATTGCAAGGCCAATGTTCAGTTTGAGACAGTTAGTTTCTTTTGTGGAAATGAAATGGAACACTTTGTTGTATGTGTGACATTAATAAATTATATGGATAAAGGTACATTATACTGATATAAAATATCAAGTAGTACAAGAAATCCCATGTGATCCTTAATACAGAAGTAATTAAAATAGCTGTGTAATTTAGAAACTAGGAAAGGGATTAGATGTTTAAATAAACATTGATATTAAATAATGTTATAATGTGTTTATGAGAGTAGTAAAAATAATTATGGAGCTACCCAGACAATAATACCTAACTGTGTTATTTTATTGTGTGTATTTAATGTACATGGATTATATGATGTGAGTACCTAAATAATCCCTAAATTTCCTAATATGGTAATAATTATACATTAAAATTTCATTTTGGGAATTATAGTATCTAAACCAAGCCTTAAATAACTTGTTGATGATATTTTCTCTCTTGTCCCAAATTGAGTGTCACAAAGTACATGAACAGTAGCCTACACTCAACTTACGTAACTTCCAATTGGCTAAGCTTAGGTTATGATTTCAAGGCCAATGGCTGGTGGTGGGTTGTTCAACCACTCCTTAGTAACCATTGTTTTCTTCCATTACACCATGATTTCAACCTCAGTGCAATGTTGTTACCCAGTTCAAAGTTTCCTTATAAATGGAAGTTTTAGTTTTAGTTTTTGTTGCTAGTAATTGTCTGAGTTTGAGAGTCTTAAGTTTCTGAACAATTGTAGAAGTATACTCAGTGTGTGAGGAGTTCAATTCAAGCTTAAGGAGGTATAAACTCTAATTGTGTTCTTGAGTTGGGGTTTGTCAAATAATAGAAATTACTTGAAATTCCATGTCAATTGATGTGAATTAACATGCCATGATGTGCTTATGAAGTATGTTTATATGTTTGAACTCTTTAATGGTAGGTTGTAGCATGTTTAAACTGAAATGAACCAAAGTAGTTAAGGCTCTTGCAAAATGTAGTATGTTTCGCTTCTAGTGTGCAGCTCCATGCAATTGAGCCCTATTTCAGTATTAGGGTGCAGCCGCAGCATTGCTACTGCATAATTCCCCAAAAATTAGTTCTTTGGTTTTTTTGTGCTATGTGTTGCTCACTTGGTATCATGACTTAGGTACATACCTATAAAGGAGTATAACATGAGATATAAGGTTTTCTTGTGTAGTATGGAGTGATCACCACAATTTAGTAAGAGATTTGTAATGAAAACTTAAAGTTTTGAAAATAAACGTTGAAGTAATACATGTTTTATGAGTTCTGAACTTAGTGGCTCATGTACATGACTGATTTGGAACCTAAATACGCATGATATATGATTCATAGCTGTTGTATCCATGACCAACTTGATAAGCTTTGTGTTTGAAATTAGTTTAAAAAGAAAAGCTTAGTTAAGGCTAATGAACATGAATGCTAAGAGGAATATTTTCTAATTTTGAAAAGAGATTATCATAACTTATTTACTTATGATAAAGGTTTTAGATTTGTCTTACATGTGTTGGATTGCATCATTCGTGCTAAAACGATTTCAAAGACAACCTTGAACATGTTTTGAAACTTAAGTTGCATATTATATGAGTACTTAGATACTAAAGTAGTAAGATGTTATGTTATGGCTATAATACTCCTAAACATGATTCATATGTATTAAGCATGATGATAACTAAACCGAACATGAGTTTAGAGCATGATTTGAAGTGTTAAACAATGTTAGTTGTGAATAAACAATATGAACATCACGAGCATGTGTATTAACAGATTAAGTGATCTCTATGTTGACATATGACAAGAATTGTAAAGCATGATGATTACATGACCTTTTTATGTTTTAATGACATATAAATTGTAAGTTAAACTTGTGGTAATGAAGTCAAGTATGGTCATGTGTTATGTGTGAAACTCTAGCATGTATGTATGTTAAAATATATGTGTAATTAGTGTGTTAGAGTTGGAATGAAGTCAGGAGAGCAAAGTTCAAACCTTATTCGGCAGGGGGACAAGCAATGTACTGTTGTCCCCTATGCTTAACCAGTAGCAATTGCTACTGCATCTTTACTAATCTTGCCAAGATTCTGTTTTGATTCTAAAATTCAAGGCATGCTTGTATGATTTCTTTACCTTGTAATATATGACCAATATGCCATATAATGTGTTGAGAAGCATGCTATGTGATGATTTGATTCTTGTAAGTGTAGACTTATATTAGTTTACACATACTAATTGAAAAGACCGACTTGTTAATATTAGGTCATTTCAACGCAAGTTAATTAAAGCTAGAATTATATTGTAGTTGAGCAAACAGGCAAGTTCCCTAATCTTACTCAAATTTATATTGAGCAAGTTTCCTTGAACTTCACTCTTTGGTTGTGCAAGTTCCTTGAACCATACTTTTATTGTGCAAAGTAAGTTTCCTAACCTTTGCATTTACTTTATACAATGGACATGAGTAAGAAAGTTATTCATTTAAGCTTGAAATTTATTTCCAAGCATACTATTAAGTGGTTTAATTACCTTACAATTATTCCACATCGATATTATTGATATTCACATTTAGTGCACTTGAGTTCGTACAGTCTTGGACTTGTACATCATTTAAAGTTCTATAATTCTTGAATCAGAAGTCGATAGAGTCCGAACCTTTGTTCTACGTATAAGTGTATGAAGTTTTATTAAAGCTATCCAAACCAATTGATGGTAAGGATTCTTAGACTGAAAGAACACCCCTTTAATGATAAGGGGGTACCCCAAGTATCTAATATAAGATACAAAGAGCAGATTTAAATGTAATGCATATACATGGTGTACGCGAGGCTGATCCCCTCAAGTACTTATTCTATAGCCAGTAACCAAAGGGTCAATTAGCTATTGATTCCATTGGAGTGTTATAGTTCAAAGTCTACTTGACTAGCAGTTATTCTAAAAGCAATCATTATCTTTGCTTCTAATATTCATATTGTTGAATCCTTTAGATATTCATATTATTGAATTCATTGTCAGATATTTTCCATTCATCATGATATATCCTTATTGTTGTATTTAAACTTGTTGAGCAAACTTGTTGCTCATCCTTTCTATATCATGAATTATATTGCAGCTAAGCCCGAGACCTCAGGAAACGACAAGGGTAAAGGAAAGATGTAGGATAGTGGAAAGGAGCAGACTTTACCTTATGCCTATTTTAAATTACTATTATGTAATATGAACCCTAATATTTATTTTAGGGTATGTTTGTAAGATTGCATTAAGGTTATCGAATCGTGGGACTAGTAACACCTTTTGAATGAACGATATACGTTTATTATATTCTGCATTTTAGTTATCGTATGTTGTTTAGAGGTGGATGTTTGTATTTTATCATGACGACTGGACCGGGGTCAGATGACCCGAATTCGGGGGTGTCACAGGTTGGTATCAAAGCTGTAGGTTATAAACGTTAGGAATGCAAAACCTAGGTTATAACCCTAATAGAAAACTCAAGATAAGTATGTAAGTGATGTGATGAGGAAATCCATCGAGTTTTATTGTGATACTAAAGTTGTTTATTTAAATCAAAATGATTAATATACATCTTAAACTTCTTAATGCTAACATGGATATCAGATCACATAAAGCCTAATTGTTTCTTCCTTTCCTCAGATCATGCCGCCTAGGAGACTACAACGGAATCAGAGGGAGGAAGGATACATTAACAATGGTGGAGGGGAAAATGTTGATCCAATGCAGAACTTCGTTAACCTGTTAACTGCGGCAATGCAAAACAGATCCCCGTCAGCAGCAGGGCAGCCAAGACAACACTTGGCTAGCTTTAAGGACTTTAAATTGGTAGGACCACCGGAGTTCCGAGGAACCTTGGACCCAATTGAAGCCCAGACATGGATAGCAGAAATGGAGAAGGTATTTGAGGTCTCACGAGTGGCCGAAGCACAGAAGATGAGTTTTGCCACTTTCATGATGAAGGGCGAAGCTAATTATTGGGCAAAGCCAACAAGGGCCGAGCAGACGAAGGAGTTATTCCTTGGGATAAATTTAAGGAGCTATTCCTCGAGAATTATTTCTTGGAGAATACGCAACAGGATATGGAAGTTCAGTTTCTGAAACTAAAGCAAGGTAGTATGTCTGTTGCAGAGTACACATCAAGATTTAACTAGTTAGCCCGATTCACTTCACATCAGGTTGACACGGAGGCCAGAAGGTTCGAATTAGGACTGAAACCATGGGTGCAGAAAGCAGTGGCCGTACTAAAGATTAAGACTTACTCTGATCTATTGGAAAGGGCTATCATTGCCGAAGGAGTCAATGAAGCCATCACTCGATTCAGGCAAGAAAAGAAGACCAGTCAGAAGGGGGAAAACAGCGGAGGAAGCAACCCCAACAAGCGTAAATGGACGGAGAGCCAATCCTCTGGAGGTAATAAGTCCGAAGGGGAGGCCAAGAAAAGTATGAAGTGCAACAACTATGGGAGGAGTTACTTGGGGGAGTGCATGAAGGGAAAGAGTGTTTGTTATCATTGCGGATAGCCGGGGCACATGGCTCCTCAGTGTCCGAATAAGTATAAGGGAGGATGTTTCTCCTGTGGAGCCACATACCATCAAATTAAGGACTTCCCGAAGAGAAAGGGCGATGCAACTAGCGACAACTGCAACAACAACAACAATGGGCTGAACATTAGAGGTCCAGCCAGTCAAGACAATAGACCAACGAAATGAATGTTCAACATGACTGTACAGGATGTGGTGGAGTCTAAAGAAGTGGTGTCAGGTATCATTCCGATCAATGATATAGATGCATACGTGTTATTTGATTCAAGTGCTACCTGCTCTTTTGTTTCCGAAGAATTTTCTAAACATTTAGACTTAACCCGTGAGAGATTAGAACAACCTATGAACGTAGAAGTAGCAAACAAGGAAATTATTCCCATAGAATACATTCATAGGAATCGTTATGCCGAATTGCGAGGATTTAAGCTTAAAGTGGATTTGATACCGATTCGTTTGGGGGAGTTCGATGTAATCCTTGGAATGTATTGGTTATCTATTCACGGAGAAGTTATAGACTATAAGAAGAAGTGTGTACGCCTAAAGACTCCAAAGTCGAAGGTGGTATTTTATGGTAGTAAATCGCCGAGACAATCTCATTTTCTGACGATGGTGCAAGCGCAAAGATTGCTTAGGAAGGGTTATATATGTTATTTGGCTCACGTGGTTGATACTCGATGAGTCAAGGGTGAACTGAGTCAGATACCTAGTGTAAGGGATTTCGTTGATGTCTTCCCAGACGAGATTCTGGGATTTCCACTGGATAGAGAGATTGAGTTTGTTATTAATTTGGCACCGGGGACATCACCGGTATACAAAGCGCCGTATCGTATGGCACCGGTAGAGATGAAAGAACTGATGGCTCAATTATAAGAGTTGTTAGATAAAGGATACATTCGACTGAGCGTATTACCGTGGGGAGCACCAGTCTTATTCGTAAAGAAGAAAGATGGGTCGCTAAAACTTTGTATCGACTACCGAGAGTTGAACAAGGTCACCATTAAGAATAAGTACCCGTTGCCCAGGATAGACGATTGGTTTGATTAGTTGAGGGGGGCAAAGTACTTTTCAAAGATTGACTTGAGAATCGGTTATCACAAACTGAAAGTGAGGCTGGAAGACATTCCAAAGATGGCATTCAGAACTCGGTATGGACACTTTGAGTTTCTGGTAATGTCATTATGATTGACGAATGCACCAACAACATTTATAGATTTGATGAACAGAGTGTTCAAACAATATTTGGATAAGTTTGCTGTCGTATTCATTGACGACATCCTAGTGTATTCAGAGACAGAGGAAGAACACGTCGAACATCTTCGGATAGTGTTGGAGATATTAAGGAGGGAGAAGCTGTATGCAAAATTCTCCAAGTGTGAGTTTTGGTTGCAGAGAATGCAATTTTTGGGGCACATTATCGACAAAAATAGTGTTTTGGTGGATCCAACGAAGGTAGAAGCGGTTATCAATTGGGAGCAGCCGAAGACACCAACAGAAATTATGAGTTCTTATGATTGGTGGGATACTATCGAAGATTTATTTGAGATTTTTCGAAATTAGCATCACCGTTGACCAATCTTACCAGAAAGTCAACTAAGTTCGTTTGGACAAAGAAGTGTGAAGAAAGTTTCCTAGAATTGAAGAAGAGGCTTAGTCAAGCACCTGTGTTGGCTTTACCGGACAATACGGGAGGATTTGTAGTGTATAGTGATGTGTCACACAAGGGTCTTGGCTGTGTACTGATGCAACACGACAGGGTCATTGCGTACGCTTCACGTCAGCTGAAAGATTATGAGAAGGGATATCCGACTCATGATCTAGAGTTAGAAGTAGTAGTTTTTGCCTTGAAGATTTGGAGGCATTATTTGTGTGGTGAGAAGTGTGAGATATATACGGATCAAAAGAGTCTGAAGTATATCTTCACGCAGAGAGAGTTCAACATGAGGCAGCGCCGATGGTTAGAATTGATCAAAGATTATGATTGTGAAATTCTGTACCATCCAGGCAAAGAAAATGTAGTGGCAGATGCCTTGAGTAGAAAAGGTAGAGAGAAGTTATTGAAGTTGACCATTCAAGAAGAATTGGTGAAAGATTTTGAATGACTAGACTTGGAAATTAGGTATCCGATGGAGATCGACGAGCAATTATTTACAGTGACAGTGAGCCCGACTTTATTGGATAAGGATAAAGAGGAACAAGAAAAGAACGAAGATTGCAATAACATCAAGAAGCGATTGACTGAAGGTGAGGAATTTAAATTTAAGATTGATAGCACTGGACTGCTGAGATTTGAAGGACAAATTTGGGTACCGTTAGTACCAGAACTGAGAGAAGATATTTTGCAAGAAGCGTACAGTACGAGATATTTGATACACCCAGGAAGTACAAAGATGTACCAAGATTTGTGTCACCACTTCTGGTGGCCAAATATGAAGAGATAGGTTGCGGAATGCGTAAGTAGATGTATAACTTGTCAGAGAGTCAAGGCAGAGCACCAACGACCAAGCAGGTTATTACAACCATTAGAGATTCCAGAATGGAAATGGGAGCACATCACGATGGACTTCGTGGTGGGACTTCCGGCAATGCAAAAAGGGCACGACGCCATATGGGTTATTGTAGATCGTCTTACGAAGTCAGCTCATTTTTTTGCCGATTAAGATTAAGTATAGTTTGGACCAGTTAGCCAAATTGTATGTCAAGGAAATTATCTCGAGGCATGGGGTTCCGGTATCTATTTTATCAAACTTCTGGAAGAGTCTTCAAGAAAGAATGGGGCCACAACTACGAATGAGTACCGCGTATCATCCGCAGACCGATGGAAAAAGCGAGAGAACGAATCAAACACTTGAAGACATGTTTCGAGCTTGTGTAATGGACTTCAAGGGTAGTTGGGAGGATCACCTTCCGTTAGTAGAGTTCGCATATAACAATAGTTATCACACCACTATTGGAATACCGCTGTACGAAGTACTGTATAGGAGGAAATGTAGAACGCCCTTATGCTAGGACGAAGTTGGAGAACGTCGACTGTTGGCACCAGAATTGGTACAACAGAAGGTAGAAATCATCAAGGTGATAAGAGCCCGACTAGTAGCAGCTCAAGATCGCCAGAAGAAGTATACGGACTTACATCGCAAGAAGAAAGATTTGAGTTAGGAAGCTACGCATTTCTGAAAGTATCTCCCTGGAAAGGGAATATTCGTTTTGGGAAGAAAGGCAAGTTGAGCCCTAGGTTCTTAGGACCGTTCGAGATTCTGAGGCAAGTCGGTGAAGTGGCGTACGAGATAACGTTACCTCCTGAACTTGAGCACATTCACAACGTGTTTCATGTGTCAGTATTGCGGCCGTATAAACCGGACTATAAGCACGTTATCTCCTGTGAACCAATCCAAGTCGAGAAAGACTTATCGTATGAGGAAGTTCCTGTCCAGATACTAGATAGGAAGGAACAAAAGCTGAGGAATAAAATCATTCATTATGTTAAGATTTTATGGAGAAATCACGTAGTTGAAGAAGCTACGTAGGAACTAGAAGAGAAAATGAGAGCGAATTATCCGTTTTTATTTGAGTAACCTTATTTTTACAATTTTGAGGACGGAATTTTTATAAGGGGGGAGGGATGTAATGACCGTGAATTTTAAACTCCTTATATAATTAAATATGTGACTTAATTTTTAATGAGTTAGTTTTGTGAGTCTATTTAAACCTTATGTGGTTATGTGAAATTATAAAATGATTAAAGGGAGTCACTAATGGTTATTTAAATTAGTGGACTAATCCTAAGAGTTTGGTATCAAAGAATTGTTAGGATTTTTAATGATTAAATATTCAATCTATTTGAATATAGTGACAGAATTTGAACATATTTGTTGACGTCGGGATTTTTATTTGTCCCTTTTCGTTACTTGTTCTTCGGTGTTCTCATGTTAGGTGAGATTTGTTTGAAAAAATAAGTGAAAAAGGTTCGATATGTATAATGTCGATTTATGGACCTGCTAAGAGTCGCCAGTTGGTTTTTTAAATGGTTGTACCAACACAACCGAGAAAAGGTTTACACATTGACCTAGTGATGTGACACTGCTAAACGGGTCGGTGAAACCGAGATTCATTAGGGTCCGGTGACTTTATTATGCGGAGGGAAGGTGTTAGGCACCCCCCGACATCCGTGTTACCACGGTGACCGCCACTTTTCAAGAAACTGTTATATAAATATGTGTGTATGTGTGTGTGTGTGGGTCAATGTGCTGTTTATTTGGAAGTAGTGCGAGGCCTCATTCGTACCTATATACACATGGTTTGAATTTATGTAAAAATTCAATTTTTAGCAAGATATAACAATGATATTTTATAAAAGAGGTTTTTTAAACCCTTGTGCTCAATAGTAATTGAGACATTTTACACTTCCATTTTATTAAGTATTCGGCTTGATTGCTTTTATTTTTGAGATGCAAAGCATCTATAAGAAAATAATGTACAAAATAATGCTGACTTCCTCGTGGGTATGAAAACCATCTGAGGAAATTCACCCATCTTGAGGCGCCAAAAGAAGGTATACATCACCCATCTTGAGTAATTCAAATACAACTTCAAATACAACTTAATAATACAACCGTCGTGGTACAATACGACAAAACATAAACCGTGAGTTTGAATACAAATATTGTCTACTAGAGAGTATACAAACTCAAAAGGAGTCCTCATTACAATTATTATCACACTATTTCACGTAATAATGAGGACTATTAATGCACCATCTAGACCATCACTCCGCTCCCCGACTAGTTCCAACTATATTCTCATTTCCTCAAGAGAACAAAGAAAAGAAAGGGTGAGCTCAACTAGCCCAAAGAAGAAATATTATGACTAAGATAATGCGTAATAATTTATCGTTAGCCTTCAACAAAGTTGTTAAATTGATAAAATATAATAACTATCAAGTTTAACTGCAATGAACAAGCAATCCATTAGAAGAGTCAAGTAGAGAATAAAATCTACTATCTTTTATGATTTAAAAGGTTTTTCATCACTTTTATCACCGAGACTCAAATTTTAATAAATAATCCACATCATCAAATCATCCCCGCACTACTACGTGCCAAGGATATTCTTTAGTATCACGCACCACGAATTATCCATGCACTACTACTAAAGATAATCATGTTATCATCAACTATTCCCGATCATGCCATAAAACAATTCATCTTTTTGCACTACGGCCAAAGAGAATCCATAGCCATAATCATACCAAAAACTGCCCATCAATGCACTACGCCAATGAGGACTTTTTTCACATCATTTGTAACATTACTAAGCATGATTATACCGAATAATCCTCGTCATAATCATACCAAGTCCATCTATGCACTACAGCCACATTTGACTTTCAAAAATATAAACACGAGGATGATGACAATGATATAAGAATTCAATAAAACAAGTTCAAGAATTAATTTATCTAGAACCGATAACGCCCAAATTGTTAACATGATACTGCTTTGTAGAGTAAAATTCAAGAATGCTCAGAAGAATATTTCTATGAAAAGATACTAGATGAAGAGAAAATATCAAGGATATTCCACTAATTTCATGGAGTATAGAAGTCAAAAATTTAACCAACCGAGTATAATAAAGAATGGAATAACAAAAGAAATCACTATGCATGCGATATTTAGATGATAAAGTTATTCCAACAGTTATTCCAACTGTGTCATAATAATTAACCATCGCATTCCAACGTATATTCCAATGTAATAATAAATAATCTACCAAAGTCCCACAAAAACTCATGCATGTGATATTCCAATGTAATAATAAATAATCGGAACCAGTGTCCCAGAAAACGCATGCATACAATATATTCAATGTAATAATAAAGAATGGAATATTAGAAGAATTTCACCATGTATGCAAGATTTTGTATGTAGACAAAGTTATTCCAACATAATAATAAAGAATGGAATAATGTAAGAATTTCACCAAGTATAGGTAGTAGCCCACAGAGATACAAAAGTTATTCCAATGTAATAATAAAGAATGGAATAATGTAAGTTCTCTTCATAAATAAGAAAGAAAGAGTACCCCTTACTTAGTACAACAAATAATATTCCTACCTTAGAAAGAAGAGTACCGATATAGAAGTAGTGAAGTAGCGTAACACTTTTCTTCTTTTCTCTATAGTTTCTCTCTCAGAGTTTCATTGAATTCGTAAGAAATAATGAATGAATGAGCTTCTATTTATAGAAAAATGGACCGTGATAATAACTAACTCATGAAACGGTCCGTATTGATTTACTTTAATCTGACTCATCCATATTTAAAGCAAAATCTTTTAAATAAAATATAATATATTCTATTTATAATCTAATAAAACGAATAACTTTATAAAAGATTTTACTATGCAAACACTATGCAGCATTATGCAAACACTATGCATAATAAAATATAATATATTCTAATTATTGTCTAATAAAATAGATAACTTTATAAAAGTATTCTGTTTTATATAAAAAAGATTTTACTATGCAAAATACTATGCAGACACTATGCAACACTATGCATAATAGAATATAATATATTCTATTTATAGAATAACTTTATAAAAGTATTCTGTTTTATATAAAAAGATTTTATGCAAAATACTATGCAGATTATTACATTAATAATAATCAACAAAATAACTTTATAAAAGTACTTATCACGTAATTTTCATCAATAATAAATACCACATAAGCATCAATAATTAATACCGTATGCTACTACAACTACGCCAGACATCGTATTCTTTTACTACCGAGTAGTTCAACATTATTAATCTGTAAAACTTCCGCCGTTATTTTCATAAAATATTTTTGTCGCTTTCTCAATCCGACAAATAATTTTGTCATGGGTCCACTAATGATTGTGATATCAGGTCATTGCATCTAATATTCCCCGATAAAACAAATATTCCCCACCAATCTAATATAATATGACAACTTGCATACTTTTCAAAATTTATAAATACTACCCACAACTATAACATTATCTCAAATCCACACCATAATATTAAGAAAGTATTTCGAGAAAAATAAATCTTTATACAATCTCCCCTCCTTATGAAATTTCACCCTCAAAATTTACGTACGTACCTGGTATGTCGAAGAGGTGAAGATACCTCGACTTCATTTTAAATTCTAACTCTTGAGGTATAACCTTTGAGTGTTGAATACGATCCTTCTTATCCAAGATTTTAACACGTATCTCCTCATATGTTAAATCTTCTGCTATATTGTTTAGTTCTAAATTAATAATGTGGTTCGGGCCGTCCACATATTTACGTAACATCGATACGTTAAAAAAAAGTTCAACACGCCGACATACTACAAGGCGTGTAAAACGAGTCTATAAGCCACGCCCTACTTCGATCGAGGATTTTAAATGGGCCAATTAAATCGAGGGTTTAGATTTCTCTCTCTTCACGATTCTTGCTTCTAGAATAACGCCTCTTGAACCTTCTTCTTCACATTCATCACCTCGTATATGTAGCTTGAAATGGCTTTTAACTTTATCGATTAAAGTCGATTCTAATCATATATTCGTTATCTTCACGTGGGTTCAGATAATTCTTCATCATTTGTAAGTCGCATAAATGATCTTCTACTTAACAACATCGCACTCACCAACGCATTCGATCTTCTACTCAACGCGATATCGCTTTTCCCACGATGGTATCAATGGTACGATCGTAATCTTTCAATGTTCGAAGAGCCAACGCTTTTGGCGCATGTTACGCTCATTTTAGTTGAAGAAATATTTAAGGGTTTTAGAAATGGGTTTTGTATCGGGTCAATACAAAATTCGATTTCACGCCTAGGGTAGGCTAAGAAGTCTTCAAGAATACGCCAGAAATTTATTAACAATAGAAATATCATTCAAAATCGTGACCCTCATCCAAGACTTGATAAGACGTCACATTGATACCTATCAACTTGCCATCATCATTCACGACGCCGCCTACGTAAAGTCCGCTTCGCAGTATTCCACATAAGGAAGTCAACAACGAAAGGACCGGGCTCTTTTACTTATGGCTTGATATGACAATGATCGACTTTAGTGGTTTGGTTGTTGAATTCGCATAACAAAGTTGGTTAGGAATATGAAAGCTAACAACCTTACGAAAAAGCATGATGAGTAGTTAACCAATCGATCCTAAAATCGCATCAAAGGCAAGTATTTTCAAAGAGATAAGATTGACAGGTAACGTGAAAGTGTTGATTTGAACAAGATTTATAAATAGTGGAGGTAACGAAGTTTTCTTCCAACTGAGTTTAAACAGATATATCAAAGTCTAACTTCTCCGGAGTTAACTTCAAACATTGAACACAACTAGGTGCAATAAAAGAGTGGGTAGAACTGGTATCTAATAAGGTATAAACTTCGCAAGAGTTTATCATTAACTTACCCGTAATAACTTCGTTCGTTCCTCCTCGACAAACGCCTCTCACTTAAACCATCGGATTTGACTTTTTATATAGGGTACATTCCACCCTTAAGTGTTTCGTCCCATTCTCGATCCATGATTTGAATCATTATTCTCCCATCCATATCGAATTGGGGTTGACCGCTATGCATGTGGTAATTCCAAATTCGATGTTGGATTCTCCCAATTGTTGTCCAAAAAGAAAAATCCATTTCATCTATTTTGTTTTATCGATCTACGCCTTTTTCACAATATCTACACGCCGCGCGCTTTTTTACCCATGCGCCATCTATTCTCCTTCGCTCATTTGTTTCGCTTTCATCGTAACTTTGATTATAGCATTCTCGATTCCAAATTTAATATCTTATACCGCCAAAGAGTGCTTCGCTCAAGCATCGCATATCTGGTAACACAATTTTGAATGGTTGCATCTCTTTGCTCCACGACCTCCTCGCCGCTTCTTCACCGCTTCTTCTAACTCATGAATACAATTTTGTAATGCTAAATTTTGATCATAAAATTCTTCTAATAAATTCTCCTCGTGTTCCTCTTCTTCCTCTTCTTCCTCACTCTCAATTTGCTACCTTCAGAACTAGCTCTCTAAAGTGCAACTATTAGTTCTTCACGCACCACGTAGATATCTCTAATTTCTTCTTCCTCCGACATCACATTAACTCAAGTTAGTGATTAAAGGTGTCTCAACTGGTCTCATGTGCTTCATTGTTGATCTCAACATTTTCGGATGCCATTTTCAAATACTGCCACAAAACAAAGGTTAATTGACATGTAACATATTATCCATATACTATGACCGACCAATTAAATATCAAATAAACTTAGGTAGTCATACTAATGAAGGAATTCCCCGCCTCTCCCTCCTAGTTCTATTATCACATCTCAGCTAGGATCATATCCCTAAGCTTTGATACCAACTGTGACGCCCCCAAAATTAGGTATACATCACCCATCTTGAGTCGCCAGATACATGGTACATAATTCAAATACAACTTAATAATACAACTGCCGTGGTAAAATACGACAAAAAACATAAACCGTGAGTTTGAATACAAATATTGTCTACTAGAGAGTATACAAACTCAAAAGGAGTCCTCATTACAATTATTATCACACTATTTCACAGTATTAGTGAGGACTACTAATGCACTAATCTAGACCATCACTCCGCTCTCCCGATTAGTCCCAATTATATTCTCATTTCTCAAGAGAATAAAGGAAAGAAAGGGTGAGCTCAACTAGCCCAAAGAAGAAATATTATGACTAAGATAATGCGTATAAATTTATCGTTAGCCTTCAACAAAGTTAAACCGATAAAATATAATAACTATCAAGTTTAATCTGCAATGAACAAGCAATCCATTAAAGAGTCAAGAGAGAATAAAATCTACTATCTTCTATGATTTAAAAGGTTTTTCATCACTTTTATCACGAGACTCAAATTTTAATAAATAATCCACATCATCAAATCATCCCCGCACTACTGCCAAGGATATTCTTTAAGATTACACTAGGAATTATCCATGCACTACGCCAAAGATAATCATGTTTTCATCAACCTATTCCCGATCATGCCATAAAACAATTCATCTTTGCACTACGGCCAAAAGAATCCATAGCCATTCATACCAAAAACCGGCCCATCAATGCACTACGCCAACGAGGACTTTTTTCACATCATTTGTAACATTACTACCATGATTATAGAATAATCCTCGGTCATAATCATACCAAGTCCATCTATGCACTACAAAGCCACAGATGACTTTCAAAAAAATAAAACATGAGGATGATGACAATGATATAAGAATTCAATAAAACAAGTTCAAGAATTAATTTATCTAGAACCGATAACGCCCAAATTGTCAACATGATATCGCTTTTAGAGTAAAATTCAAGAATGCTCGTAAGAATATTTCCATGAAAAGATATCGATGAAGCGCAAATATCAAGGATATTCCACTAATTTCATGGAGTATAGAAGTCAAAACTTTAACCAACCAACTAGGTATAATAAAGAATGGAATAACAAAAGAAATCACCATGCATGCGGTATTTCACATGATTACAAAGTATTCCAATGTAATTATAATAACTAAACCACGTCAAAGTAAATTCAAGACCGATGTGATATTCCAATGTAATAATAATAATGGAATAATCTAAATCACCATGAAAGCAAGATTGCATGATGTGTTATTCCAAAAATAAATAATGCAATCATCCCACAGAAAACGCATGCATATATTCCAATGTAATAAATAATAAATAATGGAATATTAGAAGAATTTCACCATGTATGTAGTACTTTGTGCATGTATGTGTTATTCCAACATAATAATAAAGAATGGAATAATGTAAGAATTTCACCAAGTATAGGTAGCTCACAGATACAAAAGTTATTCCAATGTAATAATAAAGAATGGAATAATGTAAGTTCTCTTCATAAATAAGAAAGAAAGAGTACCCCCTTTTACGAGTACAAACAAATAATATTCCCTACCTTAGAAAGAAGAGTAATCGATATAGAAGAAGTGAAGTAGTAGTAACACTTTTCTTCTTTCTCTCTATAGTTTCTCTCTCTAGTTTCATTCAAAATTCGTAAGAAATAATGAATGAATGAGCTTCTATTTATAGAAAAATGGACCGTGATAATAACTAACTCATGAACTATCCCGTATTGATTTACTTTAATCTGACTATCCATATTTAAAGCAAAATCTTTTAAATAAAATATAATATATTCTATTTATAATCTAATAAAATGAATAACTTTATAAAAGATTTTACTACGCAAACACTATGCAGCATTATGCAAAACACTATGCATAATAAAATATAATATATTCTAATTATTGTCTAATAAAATAGATAACTTTATAAAAGTATTCTGCTTTTATATAAAAGATTTTACTATGCAAAATACTATATGCATATTATGCAACATTATTCATAATAGAATATAATATATTCTATTTATAGAATAACTTTATAAAAGTATTCTATTTTATATAAAAGATTTTCTCAGATTATTACATTAATAATACCAACAAAAAACCGAAAGTGACTTATCACGTAAGCATCAATAATTAATACCGCAAAGCTACTATGCAACCACGCCAGACATTGTACTTTTTACTACCGAAAGTAGTTCAACAAGATAATCTGTGAAAACTTCCGCCGTTATTTTCATAAAATATTTTTTCGCTTTCTCAATCCGACAATAATTCCGCTATGGGGTCCACCAATGATTGTGCCATCGCATCTAATATTCCCCGATAAAACAAATATTCCCCACCAATCGAATATATGATATTTGCAAAATTTAAAATTGCATACTTTGCAAAATTTATAAATAAAAAATACCCACAACTATAAATCATTATCTCAAATCCACACCATAATATTAAAAAAATATTTCAAGAAAATCCAATAGATTAAATCTTTATTCATAAAATTGGGGTCTCATATTGTAAATATATATATGTCCATCACAGAACATGATCTAGATCCACCACAAACACCTCTCATGGGGGATTAGAAAATGTAAATAAAGCAATAAAGCCATCAACCAACAAATATGGAGGAAACTCCAAAGGAGACGTAAACGTAAAGAAAACTCTAAAAGCGATCAACTGCCACGAAGTAAACTCCAAGCGGGACGAAATATATATATATATATATAAAAGCGATATACGCACCGGATGTAAAATCCAGGCTCATCGAACAGAGTTCGACAACAGTTCATATATATATATATATAAAAACAAGTAAACGCTCCGGATGTAAAATCCAGGCTCATCGAACAAAGTCCGACAACAGTTAATATATATAAGTATATATATATATATATATATATATATATATATATATATATATATTAAAGCAAATAAACACTCTAGACCGAAGTCTTGGCTCAATCGAGGCATAACTCGATAATGTTAGTCCATATATATAAAAAAATATATATAAATATATATGTATATACAAACTGAAATAAAACCACGGACCGAAGCCCGGGAAAACACACGTAACACGACTCTCAACGTGAAGAAGGGTGTGTGCAAAGATGAAGAGAAATGCTTTCAAGTGTGTGAGAAGGCTTACAGTAGGCTGCCAAAGAAGACTTCTATATCTTTAAAGTGGATGAACACTAGGCTCTGGTCGGTACAAAAGTAGCTATATGTGAGCTCACAAGTGTTTAAAATGAGAAAACACTCAATATAGGGTGAGTACGGAGCAAATTTGACAGGGCTTCCTCGTCTTTTTTTTCTTCCAAATGGCCACCCTAAGCCCTCTATTTATAGAGGGGAGCCATAGGTGTACTTATGGATAGCCATAGTTATACCTGTGGCTGGCCGGGTTGCCTCGGGCATTGGGGGTCCCGTCGTCTTCATGTACGTGCACGCATACACTGTAATGTCCGTTTTATCTTTCAGAATTGCAATCCAGGCATCCGATTGAGTTATGTAAGACCTATTTCAGACCGCCGTTGTTGAGAGTTACACAATGGCATGAGATTTGAGGTTGTACAAAGTTAGGAAGATGGGACGATGCCCTCCGGTCTTCAAGCTTCAAATTTTATCCGTTACCCTGCGTAATAGTCACTCGGGATTGGTTTTCCTTGATTCTTATGGGAAATTGTTGTGTAGAAATGTATGTATGGAATGTTGAGACGACGTGATGTGGCGTCAAAGTGGCAAGATGATGACTTTTCCCCTCACCAGGGTTATCGCCGATTTAATCGGTGAGCAGCGACGCGTTCTCTCGGGTTATCTCTGAGATTGACCGCCGCAAGTGTTGAAGGTCCTCAAAGTCATCTTGGACGTGCCCTGCTCTTCCTGTGTTTATGTCCGGGTCTTAGATTGAAAAGCCTGTGAGCCTTAGGAGGTTGAAGATAATTGCATACATTTGAAACAAGCATTTCCGGGGTTATCGCCAGAACTGCATTCCTTGGGGTTATCACCAAGGTTGGTAAGTGTTACTCCCAGTGTTGGGACTGAGACTGGATACCTCAGGGTTATCTCCAAGATTAATCGGTCTTCTCCGGTGGAATTTTCGGTATTGGAACTGCATACCTCGGGGTTATCTCCGAGGTTGGAACTATTACTCCCGGTGTGTGTTCTGGGGTTGAGACTGAACTTCCAGTAGTATCCGAACTGAATGTGAGCTATCTTCCAGGGTTATCTTTGAAAGACAAATCTGCCTTCCTGCAATGTCAATGACAGGTGTGCAGAAAAATTTCGAGTGTCTACAGATGCCCCTCTTTATCATATTCATGCAATGCAATACATGGGTAGGATAAAGAATCCTAGACACTTGAAATGCAACATGATGCAAATGTATGATGCATGTGTGCGGGGTTGTTGCCCAACATGTTGGGGATGATTGTCGGCTCCTTGTAGCTTCTACCGGGGATTGTCAACTATGACCTGATGGGATGCGTGATCCAAATCTTTTAGGATGTTGACGTTGGGGCTATCACCAAAGTCCTTAATCCTTGATACAGACTTGATTCCGAAGAAGTGCCTCTTATGTGTAAGAGATCTATGGGGATAAAGCTTTGTCTGCTTGAGGATGTGTATAATATATCCCAACATCAATCCTCCTTGATGATGTTGACCTTTCCTAGTTTGTATCGCCAAGATATGTCAAGGTTCTGTTGGATTTACTGCTAACAACATATGCTGTCAGGGTTGCTTGACCTTCATTGATGTGTACTTCACCGACATGTGAATCAACGGATGAAAACCCTATTGGACAGACTGTCAAGGCTGCTTGACCTTCGCTGACGTGTGAATCAACGGCTGATATGCGTTGTAAACCTCGTCGGGGATTGTTTGGATCATCACTGATGTGTGTATCAGCGAAACATGCGTTGTAACCCCCACCGGGGATTGAACCTCAGAATGCATTGTGACCCCCGCCGGGGTATGCTTAATCCTCGCTGATGTGTGTATCAATGGCGAAAATCATCGGATGGCTTCCGACGCTTCATTGGATTTACTTTCCAACGGTACCATGATGTCAAGGATGCTTAACCTTCATTGATATGTGTGTCAATGGATGAACACGTGTTGTAACCCCCACCGGGGATCTCTTTTTGAGACTACGTGATGCCCTTGCCGGGGATCTCTTCTTGAGACTGCGCGATGCCCCCGCTGAGGATCTCTTCTTGAGAATGCATGATGCCCCCGCCAGGGATCTCTTCTTGAGACTGCGTGATGCCCCCACTGGGGATATGATTAAAAATTAGGGTGACAACCCTGAATTGGTGGCATTGGACCTGCGCAAGGTATTTTCGAGCATGACTTGTAACATGTGAGATCATCGACATAGTGTACCCTATGCTTGGGCGAATACCAATGAGTGATGTGCAGACCCAAGGTTCAATTTGAGAAGACCAGGATTTGTAAGCTATTTTGCTCAATTGCGTAGCGTTTTTATTCCTGATTCGACATTTTCAGTCTGTAAGAACTCCTTTGCAACTCGAACTGGACCGAGCTGGAGGGGTGGGACCCATATAGGGGTGCCACAGGTACACCTACTTCGGCGGCAGATGGACCTGCGGCCAACCGTGGATACTAAAAGCCAACAGGTTGCTTTCATAAGTCATTTTTAAGTTACGCCGCAAAGGAAATCCGAGATCTCTTCTTCAGATCTGCTGAGTTCGGGCGACTTTCTGCAAATTCGGTCACCGTACAAGTGTTCTATACTGTCCTGGTAACGTATGCATGTATTTTTTTCCAGTTTTTTTCCGTTGGAAAATGACTTATCACATTAAATGCATCTAAACACATAGTAGTGATTATGTATGCTCAAATGACTTGATAAAAAATATCCAACATAGTAAATGTTAGTATTAAACCATGTTGAACATAATGATGTGAAAAAAATTTGACTTTTGAGACAATCAAATTGGCACCTTTTTCTGCTATTTCGTATCCTATTTGAGGACAAATGAGCAAAAGGTAAAAAGGCAAAGTACTCCTGGTATTAGGTTAACCTTATGTATTGATGACTTTGATTTTTAATGCATATATTATATATATGACTGTGGGCAGGTGTGCTACTGAATGACCACCTAGTCATGCATATGTGCATGTGGATAGTCTGATTTACAAAGGGGACTATGGCAAAATTTTTCCAAAATGTAGGCATTTGATTAATCATGCATTTTTAACTCTGCTGTAAATATATGTTAAAGTAATGCATGCATGCATGTAGTCATAAAATGCATTTTGAAAAGTTCCAAGTTAGAAAATACCACACGCTTTCTGAGGTGATTTGGAGACTTGTTGTCTAGATATTATGGATCCGGATCAGCCGAGTAGTTCCCGTAGGACTTCTGGTATATGGAGGAGGGCTTCTGAAGTGCCTCAACCCCGTTCAGTTAGACAACCTCTTCGGTTGGTGGAGGCAGTGATACGTCCAGTCCAGGTTGATGTACCGGATGTCATGGACGAGGATGAAGATGTTCCGGTTGCGGACTCCGCTCCTGCTATACATGTTCCCCGTAGGGACCTCCCGAGTATTCAGGTGGCAAACCCAGAGCTTCTGGGTGATTTGAGTCGACACCCCTCGATGTATTTTCATGCCAACAAGGTATGACGTTAGATCTTAATCTTCCTTCTTTCCTATTGATGAGGATAAAAGAGTTTTGATGTTGATCTTCATTTCATTCAGGTTCCCGGCTTTACACAACCTTCGAGGAATCGGGTTCAAAGATACACCATGTGTACCGCTCTCTTCATCCTGACTATAAAGCGATTATGCATGACTGGGGATTTGGAGAATTCTTTTCCATCCTTCCCCGTCGTTGTCCCTGGGGTTACCTCATGGCATTGTCTGAGCGCTGGTTTCACCAAACTCAGTCACTCCATTTGTTGGACTGTGAAGTGATGATGACACCGATGGATTGGCGATTTATCACAGGTATGGAGTTTGGAGGGGCACCAGTGCCTTGCATGGTGGATATTACCCCTACTACCGTCAGATCCTTGCTAGGAGTTCTCGACGGGGGTGCTCAAGGGCAGGACCGTCCGTACAGGTCCTTTGAGCGTGGATGCTATGAGTGGGCTTTTGAGTGAGCCCATGCCAGATGATGTCAGATTCAGGGATCGCATTCTTCGGTGATTGTTCCTGATGATCATTAGAGGCTACTTCATAGTAGATAACTCTTCTACAATGCCATTCATTTTGATCAGCGCCACACGTCATGTGGACCGTATTGGAGAGTATGATTGGTGTTCCTACACCTTTGCCTATTTCCTCAGGGGCATACGTATGCGCTAGCAGGGTTTGACTGAGGCTTGGTTAGGATTCTACCCATTTCTGCTGGTGAGTATTTTTCTTGTAGTTTCCCATGTATAGGTTAAGAGTGTTTACTGACCGCAGATGTTTGCCTTTGTGTTGGCAGTTTTGGGCCTATGAGAGGCTTCCATGTTTGCGTCCGGTGAGTGTGTTAGGTTTAGATACCTATCCACGAGGACGACGATGACATCATTCAACATCAAGTGAGGTCCTCAGAAATGAGGGTTTCACTCATTATCGCCTACAGTTGGAGTTGTTGACAGCTGACATTATTACATGGATTCCCTATTCTGGGGAGCACTTGGCCATGGGTTTTGAGGATGGGTACCCGACTGGTGTCGGGTACGTGATTTCCACCCGTAGGGTTCCTCTCTTCACTAATGGAGGATGAGAGCTCTATTTAGGAAAGCGTGCTATTAGGAGCACCATAGGAGATATCCGTATGCCGATCTTGCCCCCTGCCAGGTGTTGTTGGCCTGTATTGCAGTCACCCGTCACTGACATCCCATTGTTGGGGGTTGACGATTTGCATTATCAGAGGGTCCCCAAGACTCGGGAGATATTCCAAATATTGGTGGTTCCTCGCATTATTGGAGCCTGCACTGCGCCACTCAGTTCATGGAGGATATGGTTCCAGGGTCCGTGATGATGACGGATTGGCTAGCCTGTGTTTGAGATCTGACTCATGTGACATAGATTGACAGTTTGACCCAACGACAGGACTGAGCACATTTCTTTATCCGGCATTTGGGCAGAGATCCGGCATAGGCAAATTCATTTGATCTTTCCAGCTCAGGCGCTGGCCCCTCAGATGACCCATTTGGCATTGTCGATGCAGATCCTCCTTTGTATAGGCCTGACATCCCTGTTGACAGAGATCTAGTGACTCAGGAGGAGTTACATCAGGTGGACAGGATTGATGATGTAGACATTGACACCATTGTCTTCTTCTGATGTGTATTCTCGTTATCTCTTTTGATAGGCCTCTGTTAGCTATTGGGTGTTTATCCCCCATTCTCGCTATATCTTTTGATAGGCCTCTGTTAGTAGTAGGGTGTCTGTGCCCCATTTCCCTGTATTTTTAGCTGTACAAAGATGATGTATATATAAAATGGTTTAATCATACACAGTGTTAGCATATACTATCAAAATGACTGCTAATACTGTACAGAAAAGTAAGCAATTACGATATCTATAGGGCAGAAAGAGTTCCTTCCCATTTTACCCTTGTCGACCAATGCAAGGAGTGATGCTCCAATTGGCAAGGGAAAAGTCCGGGTGGACTGTAGTAATGGAGGGGCTTTCATCGTCCTTCTTATCCCGAATGATGACCATTATGTCTGGGTAATCATCGTCTGGGGTGTATCTGTTTGTATGTTCATCATGAACGATGATGCGTATGCCTGACATCATTCTGACGATATCTTGCTTGATTCTTCGTTCCTCTTCTTCCACTGCAGGATCTGGAACAAAGACTTCTTTCACCTTCATCGGTACCGGCTTGGGGAATAACATAGCCATTACATTGGTTGGCACCTTTACCGGAGGTTGTGCGGACTCAGAATTCGAAGATGAAGATAATCGCCATGTGGCTGAAGCTGAAGGAATCTGCTTATGCTTAGGAGGATTCCTACGACTAGAACTGGCAGAATAGCCTAGTCTAGCTGTCCCAGTTTGACTGGATACTTGAATGGGGTGCTTGATACCCTGGTGATCTTTACCCAGCCCTTGTCCCGGCTGATGATCTACTGACATCATTTCTTGAGTAGCCGACATTACTTCGATAGATATCTTGGGTATGGGAAATGGCATTCCAATAACATGGTACTGAGTGTTGCTTACTTCCAAGGCATGAAAACTGATCGGTTCAACATCTGAATTGACGTTGATGTATGGTATGTCACCATGTTGAGGAAATTCTAATTCAGCGTTGACCGTGACTAGGCTATTGTTGATAATGTATTTTAGTTATTGATGAAGGGTGGAGGGGACTGCGCTGACCATATGAATCCACGGCCTTCCCAAGAGCAGGTTGTATCCTGAATCTATCTTGAGTACGTGAAAAGACATGCAGAATGTATGGGGACCAATTTTGATTGGCAGCTCCATTACTCCGACCGAATTTCGGCGGGCTCCATCAAAAGTTTGATAACCGTATGGCTGCTCCGGATTCAATTGAGATTGACATTCATCTTCAATAAGGTAGCGTATGGATAGATATTTAGAGATGAATCCCCATCTATCAAGACTCCAGCTAGCATATACCCGGAGGACAAGACCGCAATGTGCAACAACTTGCAATGATCGGTCCCTTCGGGCGATATATCATCATCAGTGAAGGATATCACATTGTTGTTAAAAATGTGATCAACCAAATGTTGAAATTTTTCCACATCCACTGATTTTGGTAGATAGTCTTCTTCTAAAACCTTCACTAAGATCTTTCGGTGATCCTCAGAAGTCAAGACCAAGTCCAAAATTGAAATTTGGTGTGGAGCTTCTCTTAATCTTAAAACCACCTTGGCTTTGTTATGACCCATAGTGCGGAGGAATTTTTCAATCTTCTCCATGGGTATTTTCCCCTTTGATTTGATGGTAGACTTCATCACCTGTTGGGGAAGATACAATGGATTTTCCTTCGACACTGCAGCAGTTGTATGCGTGGTGGATCCTTCACCTTCTCCATAATTCCATGGAACTTTGTGTAAGCTGACAATAGGATATTGTGCTCTGCATGGTAAGTTGATTGGCTCTGGAGCGGCCACTTTCAAAGGATTGTTGCTTTCACTGAGTTGAATTGCTGGTATTATGAGTGGTTTGCCAGTGTCATCGGCCTCAGCGGATATAACTGCTACCAATTCCTTCTACTTAGTAGGACATGTATTCTCACTCTCACGTATCACAATATCATCATCTACTAGTTGCATGACACCACTATCAATTAGATTCTGTATAAGGTGGCGAAGTGCCCATCATTCTTCTGTGTTGTGACCACGAGAATGGGAGTGATATTGACATACTCCATCAAAATTGAACCGTCCTGGAAGGGGATTAATTGGAGGTAGAAGGGAAGTGATCCTTCCCTCATTGATTAGCATCTGAAGGATTTCTTCTATAGGTTGGCCCAGGTATGTAAATTCCCTTCTATTGGCAAAATCCCGACGGGCTTTGGCATTCGCTCTCTTTGTCACTTTGTCCTCCAGCGTTTCGTTTTCTGAAGGTGATGAGGGAATATTCATGACAAGAGGAAGGAGACGAGCATGCTCCTGGCTGACTAACTAGCGTGTTACTTGATGCTAATAGGTCACCAGTTCTGCCAATTGCTCAATTTGCTTGCATAGAGCTTTCATCTTACGTTCCATTACAAATTGGAACATGGTATAATCCCATTTATCAACATCGTCTTTGGTGGCCTGAGATGACACGCTGTTGAAATTGAAACTCGGTCCATTGCTCCAATTAATCATATTGACCTCTTCTTCTTTGTGTTGAGGAAGAGGATTGTCTTGCATGTGAGGTTGATTTGGTTTGGTGACCACGATTTCACCGTTGTCTATCAGGTCTTGGATCTTATGTTTCAAGGCCCAACAATCCTGAGTATCATGTCCAGCTACCCTGACATGATAAACACATTTCTGAGCAGTATTGAAACCCCTTGCATTAGGGCTGGCTGGTGGAAGAAGATGCGTGATTTTCTTCTGCGTTGTCAGAAGAGTGAGAATATTCTCGAGTGAATCCCCTAAGGGTGTGAACACTCGAGGGCGTTTGACTTCTCCACCTTTCGATAATGTAGGGTTCGAAGACTGAGCTTGAAAGGGAGTGTAATTTCTCCTCTGGATATGTATGTTCTGATTGCCTTTTTGACCCTGTAGTATAAGGGAAACATCCTCCCCTTTCTTTTTATGGACCCTCCGGGGGTTATTTACATAATTTCCAGATTGGATATGCTCAACAACAGCTTTAAGGGCAGCTAGGTCTTGAATCTTTCCTGACTTCAATCTCATCTCAGCCATCTCCCCGTGTTTGATCATTTCATAAAATGGTTTACCGATTCCTAAGCTAAGACTCTTTCATAGAAAGGAGCTTCTTGTATGTCTATGAAGGTCATGACCATTTCGATTCCGCCATGGAAGGAATAACTTGAAGAGCAAAACAGCGCTCCACCTTTGAGCATACTCTCTGAAAGACTCGTTGGACTGTTTCTTAACCTTGGTAATCTGATACTGTTAGGTTTGTAATATTCATGAACGCAATCAAATTGCAAAAATAAGCGGAAACGTGAAAAATCAAAGTTTTAAAATTTTACGAACCATATACCCGGATCATCCTTTATGCTCAATTATTAATTAAACGAAAAGATAAAGAATAAGAATTATACCCTTGAAGATTCGAGCTTCCTCATGTACAAGTTCACCTCCAATCCTTTTCGCGTTCAACTTGAATTCACCGGGTTTGGTTCCTTCCTTTGATCAATGTTAGCCACCCAAGTGTTTGACCTCTAGAGGTGATCCACCAAGGAAGAAGAAGGATTCAAGAAGATGGGTGTTTAGCAAAATTCTAGTTTTTCTATTTCTCATAGAAAATGAGCGTACTCTCCCAATTATTAGAATTACGTATGTTGTGAAAAAGTCAACAACAACTCTAACACTTACACCAATAATAAGACTCTTCTTATTTATAGATGTAGGAAACCCTCCTTAACAATTAAGGAATTGAGTTTTATTTTAATTAATTAAATTTCTTTAATTAATTAAGCTCCCTAATCTTATTAAAGATAATTAATTAAACTCTTTTAATTAATTAGCCTCCTAATCTAATTAGGATATATGAGAGTACTTTTATTAATTAATTCCCAACCTCCTTTAGGAATTAAATAATAATAATAGTAATAATAATAATAAGACTCCTCTTATTAATTTATATTTCATATTTCCAAAATATTAAATAATAAATATTAAGCTATTTAAATTATTCTATCACCATATATTAAATTAAATATACTTAACTTATTATTACGATCATGCCATTAACTTCTTAAATAATTATTCTTCCTTTTATAGTGTGACCCTTTAGGTTCTCCATATTAAACCGGTTGTGAATAAATCAATTAGAACAATTCTTATCTTATTTAAATAAATAAATTAAAAAATTTATTTATTTAAATAAATAATATTTATTCTACAATAGGTATAAGCCTCCCTAGCGATCAACGACTTTCCAGACAATATAGATTTCAACATTAATCATAAAAGAACCTTTAAATAAATAGTTACCGTACAATTCAATCCTTCCACTATACAATGTCCCAATTAAATATAAGACATGGAATTACTGTCAAGTCTTATTTTATTTAATTATATGTATTTCGACTCTTAAATGCACAACTCCAAATAATACAAATTAGAAACTCCTTTCTAATTTCATTCTGCATTGGCCAAGGACTACTGAGATGTCATTTATCGAATCACATAGGACATTTCTCTTCTTTTACTAGAAGTAGTAGATTCTTTATTAATCATACATTATCTCCATGTACGACTTATTATACCCAAGCATACCCTTTGATATACCCTAAGGGTCTTAAGGAATAAGTCAAAGTATAACTCATCATACACAAGATACTATGATGATCTCAAGTCCAAGGATCACTTGTACTACTATCACTACAGAATTCCTATTGATGTAAGTAAAACTCCATTAGGTATTCCTTAGCGAACCACGCTCAAAGGAACTTATTCTCTAATAAGCACCTACATACTTGCTTTAGTGTCTCCACACAAATGATCATGAGATCAATCATCCTCATCCAATGAGCAAGCAACGTATGTACCAATATATCCAGATTCACTAATTCCCAATTTAGTAATCCAACGATTGGGAACTATTTTAGTTTTAAGCTTTCTAAGAATTTAGATCTCATTAGAATGATCATCATCATTATTCTAAAAGCATTGCTTAAAAACTATGGGTTTATCACATATTATAAAACAACATCATGTAGATAATTAAAAGTCTTTAATAAATTAATACTTTTTATTAATAAATGAATAATATTATTTACAAAGTATATGCTTTATCATCAAACATGATTGGCTTGTGTGCATACTACTTTCAATCTCCCACTTGCACTAAAGCCAATCGCCATGGTATCTCATACCATTCTTCTCTAAGTGACGATTATCCTGCTGTTGGATAAGCTTCAGTAAATGGATATGTAATGTTGTTCTTGATAGTCCACTATCTATATAGTGATTTCCCATCTTTCAATGATTCTTTAATCAAATGAAAGTGTCGCAACACATGTTTAGATCCCAGATGAGACTTAGGAACTATTCCTAGTTCTGTAATGAACTTTTATCCAAACAATCAACTTGCAGCTTCATTTACAGCTACATACTTTGTCTTTATCACTAAACCAGCAACACTTTGCTGTTTAGAACCTTTCCAATTCACTGCACCATTATTCAAGGTAACGCTTTACCTTAAAGTGGATTTTCTGTCGTCTTGGTCTGTCTAAAAAAATTGAGTCTGTTAAGCCCTCTATTTTTAATTTAGACCCACCATAAATTTTAATCACATCCTTAGTGTCGGTTAAGTACTTTAAGATGTTTTTCACTGACTCATAGTGAACTTCTCTAGAATATGATTGATCAACATCAGGTCTCGTATATTTCATTGCATACATGATTGTCACTCATGCGATCTCTCTTTTCAGGAGTTTATGGGGACTATTAAGAGAGATACACTCCATGGCTCATCAACATTAGACATTTCTTGGAGTTTTCCATGCTAAACGACTTTAGCATCAAATGAATATACGTTCCTTGGGTTAAGTCGAGCATCCTATTAAATCTATCTATATAGATTTGTATCCCCAATTAAGATACTCTTCCCAAATCATTCATAGAGGAATGTTTAGACAACTTTATTTTTTACTGATTCTAGCATTGGCATGTCATTCCTTATCCGTATTATATCAACATATAATATTAAGAATGTTATGGCGCTCCCACTGACCCTTTTATACACACTAGGTTCATTCTTGTTTTTGATAAAATCAAACTCTTTTGATTATCGTATCAAAACGAATGTTCCGTTTTTGAGAAGATTGCTTCAATCCATTTCTCCGAGTGTCTACAACTCTTACCTCATCGTATGTAACTGGATCATCATCTTCTGTGATACGTACCTCATCATCATCATCCATGATGAATCCATACCTCCTAGGTATCTTGGGTACTATTCCAGATTTACGATTCGGTTGTGGTACAATAGGTCTATCTACAAGTTCCTCTTATTTGACTTATAGTGTTTTGTGGTTCTTGAACTCTTCAAGATTCTATTATCCTCCCACTAGCCCCTTCAATGATAAACACCTTTATCTTATAAGGCAGCATGTTTCGCATCAAACACCTTTTGCTAAGTAGGATTATAGAACATATACCCTAAACTTACTTTAGGATGTCCCACAAATCGACACTTGTCAAATGCTAAACTATAAGTTTCTATAGCTAATGTGGTAACCTTTGCTTCATTTTCCACACATAGGATTACTTATATTTGTTTTGCTTTCTACTTCTGCTTGGTCCCTTCATAAATCTATATTTATGATAACCAAAGTCGGTATCCAATACTCAAGTAGAAACTTGACTTAAAGAAAAATTTATTTTAATCATGAACAAAATTGTATTTGTAACCGAAACTTCACTAAGCTTCTTCTGGTTAGCCTCTGCAAAATGCTTCTTGCGCTTTTTTCAAAGTCATCCAAAGCTTAATACAAAGGGATGCAAACTCCTTTGTTATCCGTATCTGTTTTGTTATTATTATCCTTTGTTTTTGCCTTTCTATTTACCTTTCTTTTTTTTGAATCGTTCTTCTTTTCAGAAGATCCTTTGGCCCCTAGCAGTAAGACTTGGTCTTTTTTGGTTGGAAAGTGACTCTCAACATTTTTCAACATGTTAAGCAAATCAGCGAGGCTGATATCTAGCTTGTTCATATGAAAAATTCACAACAATTGTGAAAGGAGTCCGGGAGTGAGTGCAAGATCAAATCTTGGCTCAACTCTCCATCCATGACAAAACCAGTTGTCCTAATTGATCAATCAAATTGATTATATTAAGGACTTTTATCTGTACTGTAGTGTCATCGATCATTCTAGATCGAAAGAGCTCCTTAGATATCTGATATCTATCAGTCCTACTTTCTTCACCATCAACTACTTGATGTGCACGAATATAGTAGGAGCATCCATAGTTTCATGCTGACGCTGAAGCTCGTTACTCATAGATGCGAGCATGATGCATTGAGCCAACTATGCATCATCTTGCCACTTTCAAAAAATAACAATCTCTTTCTTAGAGGCATTATCTGCAACCATTGCAGGGATAGGCGTATTAAGGACATAAGATAGCTTTCAGCTATGAGAACTATTCTCAATTCCTTAGCCAATCCGTTAAATTCGGTCCGGTTAAATATCATCTAATATGCTTCGCAGTGATAGTAATTTAGACATTGTAAAATTCTGTAAATGAATTTGTAATTAATAACATTTTAACATAAATTCTTTTATTAATTACCAAAATAAATTAGGTCTTGTTTTAAATTGGTATCTCTCACTATTTTCTTCAAACTATATTACCCTCAATATATATAGTTCGGCAAAATCTAATTAAAGATTTGCTAGTGAGAATAAGGATCCCATTTCAAATGTATATAGCCTTGTGGCGACACAACAAACTATATATAAATAAATAGGTAGACAACTCTTGTCAGTTACATCAACTATGCAACTCCTTGTATTTTGCCTCTTAGATTATTTTGATCAATTGGTGGCACATCCGAATCAAAATTATCCAAGCTAAGTCCAACCTAGCACTCCATATATTCAAAAAAGAAAAATATTGTCCTTGTGGTGACACAACAAAATAATATTGTTCAATTTTCTTTATAAGCATCAAATGTGAGAAATTAACATCCTAAATACTTAATAATTGCCTTGTGGTGACACAACAAACTCATATTAAATATTTAATACTCTATTAATTTTATCATGCTAGAAGGCGACGTTCGATATTCCAAATATCTTTGAACGCTTAGGACTTAATATAAAAATTTGAGGGGTTTGTTATTAATTTGTCTCATCTTGTTTAGCGCGCATGCACACATATATATAAAATACGCGTCATATTATTAACATGGGAAGCATGTTTGCATAATATATAATATATATATAGTATAATCATGCACATATATATATTAGGTTTTGATTAATTCCTCCTAACTGCTATATATATGATATATATCAGTCACTTTAGGTTTTACGTCAAAATACAAAACCCTAGCCGCTCTTAGAGAGAGACTAGAGAAAACAGCTTCGAAAATCCTCATCCTTGGTGGCTAGTACCGCGGTTCCTTCTTCTGCAGATCGTAGGAAGATTCACGTAGCATTCGTGTGGATACCGTAGAGACGCAGCTCGTTTGGATTGCGTTGGAGATTTGATCGTATCAATTCCAGTTTCTTAATTCGTGGATTACGTTGGAGATTCGATCGTATCAATTTCAGTTTCTTAATCGGTATAATTTCTAACCTCTGAATTAATTGAATTTTTTGCATGGATCCTGCTTTTAGGTTTTGGAAATTGCTTTAAAATTTTATTTTCATTGTCACGCTTTACGCGTCAAACCCCAACAACAACCTCCCCTTCTTATGAAATTTTTCCCTCGAAATTAGAGTACGTACCTAGTATGTCGAAGATGTAAGGATACCTTGATTTCATTTCAGATTCTAACTCCCAAGTCATTTCCTCAACATCGTGGTTTCTCCACAAAACTTTGACTTGAGGTATAACCTTGGAGAGTAGAATCTGTTCCTTCTTATCCAAGATTTGAACAGGAACCTTGTAATAACCCGAGAATTTCTATATAAAATAAATAAGAAATTTTGCGTATAAATTTTTTTTTATTTAATGACGAGACTAAGTGTCAAGTAAAGTGAACGATAAATGCGAATACATTTATTACTTGAAAAATTAGAAATAATTTTGGAAATATTAATTACCACAAATTATATGGTAATAAATTTCGTAGTTAAAATGTTTTTATTAATTATTTTCCATGAAAACATGATTGGAAATAATATATGATGTGATAATTAGATTTATATAATAAATATTTTATTATATGAATTGTTCAGAATATTTAAGTTAATTATTTTAACTTGATTATTGATGATGTGTACGAAGAATAAGTCAGACATGACCCTAGATTGGGATTATGATCAAGAGATGAGAATAATAATATTATATTATTTTACAGTACCATAATTATGTACTGGGTATGTGCGGACAGATAATATTGAGCAATGACGGTCAATTAGGTCATAGCATATTACCGTGCTGTGAAACCCTAATTATTAAACTCAGTTATGGGATATTTCTGATTAGTGATCGTATATGAAAGTAACCGTGAATAAGAATATCGGTAATTAGAAGAAACCCTAATTATCGTTGTTATGCGTCGATAATTAGGACAAACCCTAATTATTATAACCCTAACCGGTTGAAATTAGAAACCGTAACGATTCGTGTTAGTAACATACACGTATAATTAAAGAACCACTAATGGTCAATTAGAAACCCTAATTGATGACGCTGAGAAACCCTAATTTTAAATACCGGGTTTAATTTCGATATTATTGTATAAGTGTTTTAATTTACCAAAGGATAGAAGTTAATTGGTAAATTATAAGAATTAAATCTAGTGATTAAATATTACATTTAATTGCCTTGTACAAGATTGCCCATACACTCTTAAACAAAGCCCAACCATCACCCATAACAAATCGTAAGCAAGAATCAAGAATTTTTGGCAAAAGGGTATAAGAACACTAAACCTAGAAATCCTTTGATTCGATGTTATTTGATGCAATTGATTGTTTAAAGTTGTGTAATAGAATGTTAATTGATGATATGGGTTGATAAATCAAAGACCCATAACATCAAAGTGTACAATTTGAAGATTTAAGCAAGTTGGAAAAATCAATTACATTATTTTTTTCACCAAATGTCGAGAGGCCATAACTCTTTGCTCGATCATGAGTTTTGTTCTTCAAAAGTTGTTATGTGTAGCCCGATATGTGGTCTTTAATCTGCAAAAAGAATCAAGTCCATATCATGTATAGATTAGAAGTTATAGATGGTCAAACATGGTTGATCGATCATGATAAAAGCTGCTTTTGGGCATCTGTAATGGGGCATTCTCGTCCAGTTTTTATGCTTTAAAAGGTTTGGGCTTTTGATATGTTGTAGTGCATCTGAGTTAGGAAGCCATAGGTTTGGAATGACCTCATTCCGACCTCGGATGAGGGAATTACTAGTGATTGGAAGGAAATGTGTCAAATTTCTCAAAAGCGAAAGTCAGCGAAGGGATGTGCTATTCGGGACACTCTTTCGATCAGTTAATATTTCCAAAACCTTCTGGGCTTTTGCTATGTTATAGTACACCGAATAAGATTTCCATAGACTCTGAAACGGACTAAATCCGATATCGGAGGAGAGAGTTATGACATTTCAAAGTAGTAGTGTCAAAACTTCCCAACAAGTGCGGTGCAGTCCATTTGAACGGAATTTCTGGGCTGATGTGTTCGGAATTTGGAAATGGTCAAAGAATAAAAGTTGTAGCCCCAGAAGTTAGCTTCAAGGTGGGCTCAAGAATTGCTCAAAATGTTTTAAAATGAAAGAGTTATGACTGTTTTAGCGAAAGAGGTAAAGCTGAAACGAGATTGAAAATCTGTTATGAACGCCCACTTTTGGCGACCGCTTTTGGGCTACCTAATGAACCCGAATTGGGTAATTCATATTTTTTAAAAATAGTCTTACATACCATGTATAACATATCCAAAAATAAGACTAATCAGAGTTATGAGCAATGCGTTAGAAAATCGTAAAGTGAGCTATTGAAAAATTAGTATAAACCAAGTACCACATCGACTAAATTGAGAACTTCACAATTTTCTAAACGTATAAATAAAAGGGCTTGGCCTTTGTTTCATTCACCAACAATAAGGCCTCCAATTTTTGAGAAAGGCTTTATTGTGGGAGAACTTTTTATAAAGATCTCCTTAGTTATATTTTGGTGTGGAAGTCGTATTCATCTGTGGAATTGTATTTTGGGTATGTTTCTTATTTAATTTTGTAATGTTATTATTTTTAATTGTTAGTTAAAGTTTGAATTTTTGAAGTTTAGTTAGTGTTGTTAATAAACTAGTTAGTTTACTATGTTTATTTTGGCTTAGAATTGATTATGTAAATGAGTTATTTGTGATGACTTTTAATATTTTGTGATGAATTTTATTAATTAATAATTATTAATGATATTAAAGTTATTTAATGATTATATTAAATAATTTAGTTTAAAAATGATTTTAATATTATAAAAATCATTTTAAATGAAAATAAGGTATTTAAAAATATTTTAAGTTATAAAATATAACTTTTAATATTTAAATGATAATTTCATTAATAATTAAATATTAATGATATTAAGATAATATTAATGATATTTAGTTTATTTAATGATTAATATTAAATAAATAGTTTAAAAATGGTTTTACTTATTTAAAAACCATTTAAAGAGGATATTAAGGATTTAAAATATTTTAAGTTATAATTAATGACTTTTAATATTTGATAAATAGTACATTAATATTTAAATATTAATGGTAATTATTTAAGGTAATATAAATGTTTTAAAAATAGTTTGAGTTATTATAAATAACTTTTATATTTTGGCAATGGTTTCATTAATAGTTTAGTATTAATTAAACTATTAATGATAATGGAATTGTTTAATGTTTAAATCATTTAATTATGATTCCGATATTTGAAAGTTATAAAATTTACCAAACTAGCTGACTTGAGAACCGATTATGAAGTTCTGAATTTGAAGAAGAACACCTATAGTAACAGTTATATCACTATAGGCCCTTTAGTGACAGATTTGAATTATTTTAAATTTTTCAATTTCTGGAAATTGCGAAAATGATTAAAAATAAGATGTCTGATATTTACAGATGTTGAGGTATAGAATAAGAGTCTTAGACTCAAGATTTACAAATATAAAGTCAGCGTAAGATGCCGACAAATGTCGACCTTATAAAAGAAAGAAAAGACTACTCGTAAGAAGAGCATGGATGAGATATTTGAAAAATGTATAAAAATATTTCAAGTATAGAATAGGAACTAAAAGTATGATCACTGTGATTATGTGATTGGACTATGTGCTGACTGTAATAGACAGTACTATGTGTTAAGATATATTGTTCTAATCGAACGAATGATCTGATTATTGATAGGTTGTGATAAAGAGATAAAACCTAAGTTGAGATTTGTAATCAGCGAATCAGGCAAGTATCCCACCTTTGCACTTCCTTTATGCAATGGACATGAGTAAGAAGTTTGAAATTATTCTATCCCCCGTCTGCATTATGTACTCTTTGATTATCGACATGTTAACTTCGGATATATATTCTGCTCATTGATTTCTATAAATGGTTATACAAGTGTCCCCACTTGGATAATCATGGCATTTGTTCACATGTTGATACACCTTTTGTCAATTACCCGTATATATATGTTGAATTACATATTATTGTTGAGTAAGATTAAAACCTTCTAAGTTTGGAACCGGTATGTATGAACATCCCTATATGGGAAGATTTTTGCATAAGGCGGATAGAGTGAGTGATGAATTTCGTTCAAGTTATGTAGTATTGATCAATCAGAATACAACGAAATGATCACCCTCCGTACTTTCTAAAAAGCTAGAGCGGTTTGCGGATGAATTCTGCTAAACCTTTTCAAAATGAAAAGAATGTTCATAGTATGTTTCTTAAACCCTATTCAAGGGTAGAGCCAGAGCCAAATTTAAAGAATTTGAAAGAGAGTTGTTATGTGAATTTTATCAAGACAAATTACTTCACAACTTTCAATTCGTTGTAGAAATGTTATGTAAAGAGAATACTTATATTCTTTCAAATTATATATAATTGCTATTACTTGTTTGGGCACTTAAATGCTCATCCTTGCTTAAATTAAATGTTTTCGATTATGTATGAGCAACTTTGAAGGCTCGAACACGAACAAAGAAAAGGAAAGTCGATTGAATAAGTGTGTATTATGAGTTAATGGTTATAGTTGTATTGGTATCTATTCAAGTATTGTAAGGAATGTATTTTAAGGTCACGTACCTGGGGAAGTAAACTTTGATGTATGTAAATTAAGTTCGAATGTATTATTATTTAGTATTATTCAACTTAAAGAAATGGTATCGTGGAGAACCGAGTTCGGGTTTCAAGTACCTGGATTTGGGGTCGTCACAGGTTGGTATCAAAGTTGTTGGTTATGAATCTTAGGTAGGAATACCTGAGACTAATAACCGCAATGATTAGGATAAGTATTAACTCATATAGAGTTAGTTGGTCGATAAGATTCAAAGATTAATCTCGGCGAGTGTAAAGACACAAAGTTCCCTAACTCTGATTATAAAGTTAAACAGTAGTGGGGAATAGATTGAGTCTAAAAGACTGAAAGTGCAGTTATGAGAGATCGTAAAATAAAACGATCAAGATATAGAACTAAATCGTAATATATACTGATGAGATCACCCCCAAGTGATCCGATAAGGCTATAATGACCCGTAAGGAATCAACTGATGATTGGAAAGTTTACAAAGAAGATTGTCGTGTATGAATTGTACTATCAATTGGTATAGATCCGTAAGAGAATTATAAATACGAATTAAATTCGTATGGAGAATGGGGTTAGTGTTAGATGGGGATTCAATTGAGGACTCATGTCTCAAAAATGAGTTGTATGATTCTTCGTATGGGAGCTGAATTGTACTTGGTGTAAAAACCACTTAGTTTCTGGCACTAATAATCATTGAAATGTCTGTGTCGCGCTATTTGTTATATGCACATTAAGAGGATGACTCCATTCTTAGGTGTATAACAGGTAGATAGGTCATAGATAGAGAATATAAGATTAAGTTCGAGTTCTTAAAACTCATACCTATGATACATTCTTGATTCATAATTATATGAAATGTTTATGAACCCCTCAGCGAATGAACGCCAAAGGTCTGACTAGGATAAGTTCTTAAACTCATATGATTGTGGCAATTTATGAACTCATAAGTATGGTTTGATGAACTGGGTATAGTTTTGTGTGAATGGAGTGTTATGGATTACGAGAATGTATAGATTGTTAAGTAAATGATTTTTAGTGAAGGTGTTAGGTTTTCCCTAAACTCCTAGCTATGCTAAACTTCAAAATTTTTGACATCAAGCTTAAATACGCACTATGTGCTTTTGAAAACAAAATGTAGACTCGTAATCATTTTTGAAACGGTTTAAAGTACTTGCCTATGCTACTTATTTTGGCTAGACGCAAATGATTTGAAATATCAAAATTTGTTTTTAATTATCACTCATGTACCATGTAACCTCAGTGCGTAGATGATAAAATGTGATGGAGTTGTAAATACAGAAATACTTAGTGTGAATTTGACTCAAGTCATTGTTCCACTAGTGTATGATGTGTTATGACAAAGTCATACAATGACGGCATCCTCAACGGATTGTTAATACAAGACGGCATCATGACGTCATTCTCGAAAATGTTTTCAAAAAGTTTAATTTGCCAACGGGGTTTGGCTACATCTAAATAATTTGATTGAATTAAATTATTGATATGAGTCTATGTTATTTGAATCAGCTAGACTAATGTTTATGAAAACTCTAAGTGTTCATTGAAAGAAATTTCCCGAACCAAATTGTTTGGTGCGGAATCCTATGATAAGACTGAGGTGAACAATGTTGTTTGGATAAATGATCCAATCTAATGGCATAAATATTCGCTAGGTATGATTAATACGTTATGGATGACGTAGGGGTACAATAGGCTAATCACCTAAAGTACTATTAATGATAGTTTACCTTATTTGTGATTGTAAACATACCAGGTAATGTTTTGTTTTGCGGTATGAATACCGTTAAAACTATGTGTTCATGGTCTATATGACCCCTCAAAGACAATTTGAAAACTTTTACTCTTGTGAGAGGTGTATTGGGTAGCATGTGATGATATGTGTGAATGTTGTAAGCACGATAGAGTTAATGAAGTTATGAGGGAGATTGGAGCAGGGAGATATTCGGATAAAGACGGTTGAAGGTTGAAATAGAAGCCAAAGACACCAGATATATACCTTGGACTGTGCTTTAGTCATCACCTTTATGCGATTCGATGCAGAGTGGATGGAGCGCCTTTCTACAGCGAGATAGGCGTTGATGAGAATTGAATAAATTTATCGTCAATAAAAATAAGAGACAACGATATAGAACTCTTGATTGTCAGTATATATACTATATGTTAATCAAGGTAACTTATGTATGTAGATGTCCAGTGAGAAAGATATGTGGAATAAGAAGGATCATATTCACACCCCTTTAGCTAATATCGAGGCCAACAGATGAAATAGAAGCTCACTAGGAACCCAAATCGGATGAGGTGGCTATCGTGGAAAAATGTAGCATCGATCCGTAAATGTTGGATTTGACAGATAGTGATTCGTAGACACTAAAGTCAAAGTCGCCAAGCATCAACGAGGTGCGAGATTTGGAGAACAAGGTTTCTTCATTGGAAAGGTTGTGGGAGATAGAAAAGTTAATCGTCCAAAGTTAATGGAAACAATGGAAGAGCAGGATAAGCTCAAAATCCAAATTGACCAGATGGAGCCTCAAACGACACATCCGTGAAGGACACACCTCTCCTCGTTGCCCCGACTATAAGAAAGGTGGATGTTTTAATTGTGGGATGGAAGGACATCGAGCGAATGAATGTCCGAGAAAAAGGCTTGGTAAATAAGTAGTATGGGTTATGTATGTAATATGTGTGATAAGTAATGAACTATTTTTAACTTTTATGTTGGTTAAGATTTTAAATCCTGACTTTCGTAGTCACAAAGGGATAGCTGTTGATTAAAGCGAGATGTCTTTGTGTAAATATTCGATAAATGAATATGAATCTAAGTTTGAGAAATGAAACGAGTTTAATACATTAATCTTATGCAATAAGGTTTAAAATGTATGGGTATAATTTATGGTTTTATTTAACTGGATAATGCCGCCAAGACGTCAAACTCAAAACCAAAGGATAGAAGAATCTACTAATGTTTGGGGAACGACAATTTTAATCGATGCAAAACTTTGCAAACATGGTAGCTCAAAGCTATGCAAACGAGGAACACCGATTCTGGAAACCAAATGAAAATCGCTTGGCAAAATTCAAAGACTTCAAAGTCGTAGACCACGAATTTAGAGGATCAAATGACCCTATAGAAGCCTGCACTTGTGTGAACGAGATAGAGAAGGCGTCAGAATCGCTAAAAGTAGATGAGGGGCAAAAGACCACTTTTGCCACTTATATGATGAAAGGGGAAGCTAACTTTTGGTGGGAGGCAAATAAGACTCGGGCAGGAGAAGAAGAAATTACTTGGGATAGGTTTAAGGATTTATTTTTTGAAAACTATCTCTCTGTTAGTATGCAGTCTAGAATGGAGGTGAGATTCACGGAGTTAAAGCAGATAACATGACCACTAGTGAGTATGCCGCAAAATTTAATGAGTTGGCTAGGTTTGCTCCACATCAAGTGGATACAGAGGCTAGGAAGGCAAGGAGATTTGAGCTGGGCTTAAAATCCTGGCTCTACAATAAGGTGTCAAGATCAGAATCAATACTTTTTGCAAAGACTCATGGAGAAGGCTATCATTGTTTGAACAGGAAGTGAGGCCATGAGCCTCTACCATAAGGAGAAGAAGAACAAAAGCAAGTCAGAGGAAAAGAAAAGATAGAAAGTAGTAGTGGGAATAGGGGTGAGAAAAGAATGAGGAATTTTTCGAGAAAATGCAAGTAAAGCGGAAGGTATAAAGAAGTGGTAGTGCGGGCAAGAATCATGGAAGAATCACTCTGGCGAGTGTCTGAAGGGCAAGTTTGTATGCTACAAGTGCGGGCAAGAGGGTCATATCTCTCCCAATTGCCCCAACTCAAGGATGATTAGTGGATGCTTCATATGTGGATCGATTGAGCATAAGGTGAGGAACTGTCCACAGAGGGGAATGGAGGCAGGGAACGTAACCACGGGGAGAAGCAGTGGGACGTTAGCAATTTTAGGACCAAAGTCAACTAGTAACCCAACGAAAGCAACTCCAAGGGTTTACAACATGACGGTCCAGGATACGGTGGCAGCTGGAAACAGAACTCCAGGTGCTATTTGAATAACTTATATATCTTATATTTCGCTTAATCGGATGAGCAAGTGTTATGATGAATAATTAAAGATCGATTCGATCAAGTATGATCGAGATCTACGTATAATGATTATATGCTATGTACCCTTCATACGCATATGAGTTTTAAAAGCGGTGATTTCGTGGGACTAATCCTTATAAGGAGGTGAATGTAATAACCCGAGAATTTCTATATAAAATAAATAAGAAATTTTATGATAAATAAATTTTTTTTTTTTATTTAATGATTTAGACTAAGTGTCAAGTAAAGTGAACGATAAATGCGAATACATTTATTACTTGAAAAATTAGAAATAATTTTAGAATTATTAATTACCACAAATTATATGGTAATAAATTTACGTAGTTTAAAATGTTTTTATTAATTATTTTCCATGAAAACATGATTGGAAATAATATATGATGTGATAATTAGATTTATATAATAAATATTTTATTATATGAATTGTTCGAATATTTAAGTTAATTATTTTAACTTGATTATTGATGATGTGTGTGACGAAGAATAAGTCGTACATGAGATCCAAACCTCGGATTGGGATTGTGATCAAGAGATGAGAATAATAATATTATATTATTTTTACAATTACCATAATTATGTCTTTGGTATGTGTGACGAGATAATATTGAGCAATGACTGACCAATTAGGTCATAGCATATTACCGTCTTTGTGAAACCCTAATTATTAAACTCGGTTATGGGATATTTCGATTAGTGATTTGTGTATATGAAGTAACTCGAATAAGAATATCGGTAATTAGAAGAAACCCTAATTATCTTGTTTGTACGTCGATAATTAGGACAAACCCTAATTATTATAACCATAACCGGTTGAAATTAGAAACCGTAACGACGTGTTAGTAACATACACGTATAATTAAAGAACCACTAATGGTCAATTAAAAACCTAATTGATGACGTTGAGAAACCCTAATTTTAATTACCGGGTTTAATTTCGATATTATCAGATAAGTGTTTTAATTTACCAAAGGATAGAAGTTAATTGGTAAATTATAAGAATTAAATCTAGTGATTAAATATTACATTTAATTTCCTTGTACAAGATTGCCCATACACTCTTAAACAAAGGTCAACCATCACCCATAACAAATCAGAAGCAAGAATCAAGAATTTTTGGCAAAAAGGGTATAAGAACACTAAACCTAGAAATCCTTTGATTCGATGTTATTTGATTCAATTGTTTGTTTAAAGTTGTGTAATAGAATGTTAATTGATGATATGGGTTGATAAATCAAAGACCCATAACATCAAAGTGTACGAATTTGAAGATTTAAGCAAGTTGGAAAAACCAAATTCTGTTATTTTTTTTCACCAAATGTCAGAGGCCATAACTTTTTGCTCGATCATGAGTTTTGTTCTTCAAAAGTTGTTATGTGTAGCCTGATATGTGGTCTTTAATCTGCAAAAAGAATCAAGTCCATATCATGTATAGATTAGAAGTTATAGATGGTCAAACATGGTTGATCGATCATGATAAACCTGCTTTTTAGGCGGTCAGTAATGGGGGCATTCTCGTCCACTTTTTATGATTTAAAAGGTCTGGGCTTTTAATATGTTGTAGTGCACTGAGTTAGGAAGCCATAGGCTTTTGGAATGACCTCATTCAAACCTCGGATGAGGGAATTAAGGTGATTGGAAGGAAATGTGTCAAATTTCTCAAAAGCGAAAGTCAGCGGCTGGATGTGCTATTCGGGACACTTATTTCGATCGGTTAATGTTTCCAAAACCTTCTGGGCTTTTGGTATGTTATATTACACCGAATAAGCTTTCCATAGACTCTGAAACGGACTAAATACGATATCGGAGGAGAGAGTTATGACATTTTAAAGTAGTAGTGTCAAAACTTCCCAACAAGTGCGGTGCAGTCCATTTGAACGGAATTTCTGGGCTGATGTGTTTGGAATTTGGAAATGGTCAAAGAATAAAAGTTGTAGCCCCAGAAGTTAACTTCGCGTGGGCTAAAGAATCACTCAAAAATGTTTTAAAATGAAAGAGTTATGACTGTTTTAGCGAAAGAGGGTAAAGCTGAAACGAGATTGAAAACTGTTATGAACGTCCACTTTTGACGCACTGTTTGGGCTACCTAATGAACCCAAATTGGGTAATTCATATTTTTTAAAAATAGTCTTACATACCATGTATAACATATCCAAAAATCAGATTAATCGGAGTTATGAGCAATGCGTTAGAAAATCGCAAAGTGAGCTATTGAAAAATTAGTATAAACCAAGTCTCACATCGACTAAATTGAGAACTTCACCATTTTCTAAAACTATAAATAGAAGGGCTTGGCCTTTGTTTCATTCACCAACAATAAGGCCTCCAATTTTGAGAAAGGCTTTGTTGTGGGAGAGAACTTTTATAAAGATCTCCTTAGTTAAATTTTGGCGTGGAAGTGCGATTCAATGCAGGGAATTAGATTTAGGGTATGTTTTTATTTAATTTTTGTAATGTTATTATTTTTAATTGTTAGTTAAAGTTTGAATTTTTGAAGTTTAGTTAGTGTTGTTAATAAACTAGTTAGTTTACTATGTTTATTTTGGCTTGGAATTGATTATGTAAATGAGTTATTTGTGATGACTTTTAATATTTTGTGATGAATTTCATTAATTAATAATTATTAATGATATTAAAGTTATTTAATGATTATATTAAATAATTTAGTTTAAAAATGATTTTAATATTATAAAAATCATTTTAAATGAAAATAAGGTATTTAAAAATATTTTAAGTTATAAAATATAACTTTTAATATTTAAATGATAATTTCATTAATAATTAAATATTAATGATATTAAGATAATATTAATGATATTTAGTTTATTTAATGATTAATATTAAATAAATAGTTTAAAAATGGTTTTACTTATTTAAAAACCATTTAAAGAGGATATTAAGGATTTAAAAATATTTTAAGTTATAATTAATGACTTTTTAATATTTGGATAAATAGTATATTAATATTTAAATATTAATGGTAATTATTTGGGTAATATAAATGTTTTAAAAATAGTTTGAGTTATTATAAATAACTTTTATATTTTGGCAATGGTTTCATTAATAGTTTAGTATTAATTAAACTATTAATGATAATTGAATTGTTTAATGTTTAAATCATTTAATTATGATTCCGATATTTGAAAGTTATAGCCGGCCAAACTAGCTGACTTGAGAACCGATTATGAAGTTCTGAATTTGAAGAAGAACACCTATAGTAACAGTTATATCACTATAGGCCCTTTAGTGACAGATTTGAATTATTTTAAATTTTTCAATTTCTGGAAATTGCGAAAATGATTAAAAATAAGATGTCTGATATTTACAGATGTTGAGGTATAGAATAAGAGTCTTAGACTCCAGATTATTTGCAAATAAAGTCAAGCTTGCAGACGCCGACAAAAATGTCGGACCTTATAAAAGAAAGAAAAGACTCATCAGAAGAGCATGGATGAGATATTTGAAAAATGTATAAAAATATTTCAAGTATAGAATAGAAACTAAAAGTATGATCACCGTGATTATGTGATTGGACTATGTCTTTGTTGTAATAGATAGTACTATGTGTTAAGATATATTGTTCTAATCGAATCAGAATGATCTCGATTATTGATAGGTTGTGATAAAGAGATAAAACCTAAGTTGAGATTTGTAATCGTGAATCGTGCAAGTATCCCACCTTTGCACTTCCTTTATGCAATGGACATGAGTAAGAAGTTTCGTAATTATTCTATCCTCGTATGCATTATGTACTCTTTGATTATCGACATGTTAACTCGGATATATATATTCATTCATTGATTTCTATAAATGGTTATACAAGTGTCCCCACTTGGATAATCATGGCATTTGTTCACATGTTGATACACCTTTGTCAATTACCCGTATATATATGTTGAATTACATATTATTGTTGAGCAAGATTAAAACCTTGGGTTTGGAACCGTGTATGTATGAACATCCCTATATGGAAAGATTTTTTGCAAGGCGAATAGTAGTGAGTGATGAATTTCGTTCAAGTTATGTAGTATTGATCAATCTGAGGTACAATGAATCGATCACCCTCCGTGCCGTAAGCTAGAGCGGTTTCTTGGATGAATTTCTGCTAAACCTTTTCGAAAATGAAAAGAATGTTCATAGTATGTTTCTTAAACCCTATTCAAGGGTAGAGCCAGAGCCAAATTTAAAGAATTTGAAAGAGAGTTGTTATGTGAATTTTTATCAGTACAGATTACTTCACAATTTTCAATTCGTTGTAGAAGTGTTATGTAAAGAGAATACTTATATTCTTTCAAACATATATAATTGCTATTACTTGCTGGGCACTTAAATGCTCATCCTTGCTTAAATTAAATGTTTTCAGTTATGTATGAGCAACCTGAAGGCTCAGGCACGAACAAAGAAAAACGAAAGCTGATCGAATAAGTGTGTATTATGAGTTAATGGTTATAGTTGTATTGGTATCTATTCAAGTATTGTAAGGAATGTATTTGAAGGTCACGTACCTGGGGAAGTAAACTTTGATGTATGTAAATTAAGTTCGAATGTATTATTATTTAGTATTATTCAGCTTAAATAAATGGTATCGTGGAGAACCGAGTTCGGGTTTCAAGTACCTGGATTTGGGGTCGTCACTAACCTCTTCATACGTCAAATCTTCTGCTATTTCGTCCGGTTCTAACTCAATAATGTGGTTCGGGTCTTCCACATATTTATGTAACATGGATATGTGAAAAACGTTATGAACACGAGACATACTTGGCGGTAAAGCGAGTCTATAGGCCACAGTTCTTACTCGACCAAGGATTAAAAATGGGCCGATGAATCGAGGATTGAGCTTTCCTATCTTTCCAAATCTCGTAACTCCTTTCCATGGGGCAACACGTAACAACACATGATCTCCTATATCGAATTTCACATCCTTTCGATGAAGATCAGCATAACTCTTTTATTGATCTTGTGAGGTTTTTATACGTTGCCGGATCGTTTGAATCTTTTCTGTAGTCATACGTACCAACTCCGGTCCCAACAACGTTGATTCTCCCACCTCATCCTAGCATACTGGTGAACGACACTTTCTTCTATACAACGCCTCAAATGGAGCCATGCCAATACTTGCTTGATAACTGTTGTTGTAGGAAAAATCCACCAATGGTAAGAACTTGTCCCAACTTCCTTTGAAATTAAGGACACAGAGTCTTAATAGATCTTTAAGAGTTTGAATAGTCCTCTCTGACTGTCCGTCCGTCTGAGGATGATATGCCGAGCTAAATCGTAAATCTGTGCCCATAGCTTTTTGTAAACTAACCCAAAATTGTGAAGTGAATCTTGGGTCTCGATCAGAAACTATGGATACCGACATACCATGCAGTCTTACAATCTCGTTTATATACATACGTGCAAGACGTTCAAGTGTATACGTTTATCGTATCGGTAAGAAATGAGCAGACTTGATCAATCTATCCACAATGACCCAAATCGCATCTATGCCTTGAGAAACCTTAGGAAGACCGTTAACGAAATCCATGGTAATGTGCTCCCACTTCCATTCTAGAATTTCAAGTGGTTGCAATGGACCTTTTGGTACTTGATGCTCCGCTTTAACTCGTTGACAAGTTAGACATGTTGAGATAAACAATGCTATCTCTCTCTTCATATTGCTCCACCAAAATGTATGACGAATGTCATGATACATTTTGGTACTCCCAGGATGGATTGCAAACGGTGTGTTGTGCGCCTCCATCATGATTTTATACTTTAAATCAGGGTCATTAGGAACACAAAGTCTGGAGTTGACTCGCTTGCTATTGCATGAATTGTATAAAGCCTCTGAACATTCCATCATTCATCATTTGGTCAGTGTTGTTGTTTGCATGAGGATTGTCGCCTTCCTGATGCACATTATCCTGATTATTGATATGTTGTGAATCAACGGTCGCATATGCTCCATTGCTATTCTCAACATTCTCTGATGTCATTTTCAGATACTGCCATAAAACAAAATGTTAATTGATATGTAACATATTATCCTTATATTTTGACCGATAAATTAAATACCAAAAAAACTTAGGTAGGTCATACTAGCGAAGGAATTCCCCGTCTCTCCCCTCCTAGTTCTATTCTCACATCTTAGCCAGGGATCATATCCCTAAGCTTTGATACCAACTGTGACGCCTCCAAAATAGGTATACATCACCCATCTTGAGTCGCCAAATACATAGTACAAAATTAAAATACAACTTAATTATACAACAGTCGTGTAAAATACGACTAAACATATGCTGTGAGTTTTATTACAAATATTGTCATCTAGACAATATACAAACTCAATGGGGTCCTCATTACATTTATTATTACACTATTTAATAGAATAGTGAGGACTACTAATGCTATCATCTGGACCATCACTCTGTTCCCCGACTAGTCCCTACTATGTTCTCATTTCCTGAAGAGAACAATGAAAACAAAAGGGTGAGCTCAACTAGCCCAAAGAAGAAATATTATGACTAAGGTAATGCGTATCAAATTATCATTAGCCTTCAACAAAGGTTTAAACCGATAAAATATAACAAACATCAAGTTTAAGCTGCAAAATGAACAAGCAATCCATTAAAAGAGTCAAGTAGAGAATAAAATCTACCATCTTCTATGATTTAAAAGGTTTTTCACCACTTTTATCGCTGGGACTCAACTTAATAAATAATCCACATCATTGAATCACCCCTGCAATACGGCCAAAGATATTCTTTAGTATCACGACCACAAATTATCCATGCACTACGGGCCAAGGACATTCGTGCATTCATTAATGGTCATGATCATACCAACAACTGTCCATCAATGTACTACGGGTCAATGATGACTTTTACCACATCAATTTGTAACATTACGGTCATGATTACACCGAATAATCCCTAGTCATAATCATACCAAGTCCATCTATGCACTACAGGCCACAGATGACTTTCAAACATGAGGATGATGGCAATGATATAAGAATTCAATAAAAACAAGTTCAAGAATTAATTTATCCAGGAACTATTAACGTCAAAATTGTCAACATGATACTTCTTTGTAGAGTAAAATTCAAGAATGCTCAGAAGAATATTTTCATGAAAAGATACTGTATGAAGCGCAAATATCAAGGATATTCCACTAATTTCATGGAGTATAGAAGTCAAAGTTTTAACCAACTGAGTATAATAAAGAATGGAATAACAAAAGAAATCACCAGGCATGTGATAGACCGCACAAACATGTTATTCCAACAGAATAATAAATAACAGAACCGTGTTCTACAGAAAAAGCGCATGAGCATGTGATATTCCAACGTAATAATAAAGAATGGAACCAGTCCCGCTAAAACGCATGCATACCACGATATTCCAAATGTATAATAAAGAATGGAACCCGAGTTACAAAAACGCATGTGATACATGATATTCCAACAGTAATAATAAAGAATGGAATAATGTAAGAATTTCACCAAGTATAGGGTAGCTTAGCGTATACATGTTATTCCAACGAATAATAAATAATGGAATAATGTAAGTTCTCTTCATGATTACAAAAGAAATAATACCCTTTATGAGTACAACAAATAATATCCCTTACGAGTACAACAAATAATATCCCTTCTCGTAAAAGAAACCTAATATAAGAGTAGGGAAGTAGCGTAATACTTTTCTATAGCTTCTATATAATTTCTCTCTCTAGAGTATCGGTGAATTAAGTAGAAATAATGAAGGAATGAGCTTATTTATAGAAGAATGGATACTATAAGAACTAACTTATGAACGGTCCGTATTTATTTACTTTAAAACGAATCGGTCCGTATTGGTTTACAATAAAATATAATATATTCTATTTATAATCTAATAAAATGAATAACTTTATAAAAAGATTTTACTATGCAAACACTATGTAGGCATTATGCAAATACTATGCATAATAAAATATAATATATTCTAATTATTGTCTAATAAAATAAATAACTTTATAAAAGTATTCTGTTTTATATAAAAAGATTTTACTATTAGTCTAATAAAATGAATAACTTTATAAAAGTATTCTGTTTTATATAAAAAGTTTTTCTGTTTTATTACATTAATAATACTAATAAAACAAACTTTATCACCATTATTACAATTCACAATATTAATCGACCAGGTCGTTCTCAGTAAAGAGGGGGCTTTCCAATAAGAATTTCTTCCTATTGGCGTGCAATTAGGTGACCAAACCTCTCCTTGACAGAACTTCTAGACATCGTTAATATTGCAAATAATAATATTAATAATCTTGTCATCTCAATTATTGATTTAATAATATATAAAATATTGACAATAATTGAATCAAATAACGTGAGATACTATGCATCAATTATTGTAACAATAATTGAACAAAACTAAGTGACTTCTCACGTAAGTATCAATAATCAATACTGGTAGTAATCTCGTAACCATGCAGACATCGTATTTTGTACTTTTAACACCGGGTGTTTCAATAGCTTAACGGTAAAACTTCATACCGTTATTTTCATAAAAAGTATTTTTGTCGTTTTCAATCCGAAAATAATTCATTGTAGGCGTCCACCAATGATTGTGCCATTGTACGAATATTCCCTGTTAAAACGAATATTCCCCGACCAATCGAATATTATATAACAACTTGCGTACTTTGCAAAATTTATAAATATTACCCACCAACTATAACATTATATCAAATTCATTCCATAATATTCAAAAATGATATTTATAGAAAATTCATCTTTATTTATAAAAGTTGGGGTCTTACATTGTTTGGTTTGGATGTATATGATGAATCAATGGAGTGTTCCATTTGATTTGGCTTATAAAACACGAGTAACGAAGTTATGGCGAATTTTGCGAAAATAGACGTTAAACATCGAAAACATAGAAATCTCAGATTTAGGGTCAAAAGTTGTCGTGTAACTTGAAAATGTTGGTTTCCAATGTCAACATGTGAGATTAGGTATTTAAGAGTCGTGGATGCAAGAATCGTCTAATTCCAACTTATAACGAAGAAAACGAGTATTGAACGGTCGAAAACGTTAAACGAACGCTTAAAAAGAACTCAAAGGTGAATTCTGAGTTAACGGATTCAGAAATGTAAAATTATTATATGAACACATAGAGGGTGTAATTTTTGAGTTGTAGGCTTTCGAATGAGTCAATTCGGATGTAAAACGAAGAAGTTATGAAGCCCGAAGTTTCGTTAGAAAAACAAACTATTTTGGACAATCAGGTGCGCAGTGGCGGCAAAAGACCAACCCAACCAGTGTATATTATCTTCATAGCCAGTGTATGCACGAGTCCCAAAACAACTAGAGAGGACGCCAAGATCTTAGAGTTTAGTACTAGGGATGCCAAATGCCGCAATGGCAACGATGTGTAAAAATGTTGACCAAGTTAGGTTTTTATTCCATTTGAATGTAGACCTAAGGTAAGACATTGAAGGTACTTAATATACATAATAAGACTAACCTTTAATCACTAATAAAGTGATAACGTTAGAAGATTTAGTATGGTTTAATAGAAATTAAACGAAGAACACAAGAAGGTAATAAAGGAACCATGAATGATGTCAATGTTGGTAGTTCGCCAATGATGATCGAATGTATGTTAATAACGTAAGAACGTTAACGAGCCGTAACGAAGTATAGAAAGTCGAACTGACTTTATTAATGAAATAAACTCAAGTATGACATAGAAGAGAAAGAAGTTGGTTAGGACAATAAAGTTACTTGTTTTGTAACTAATTATAGTTTGTTATGTGAATATATCATGTAGATCCTGTAAAGACTGAGAATTGTTGAATTGTATATTCGAAGACGCTTAAAGGCAAGTCTTCCTTAATGCTTGCCTAACCTCCACGTTAGCCAAGTTTTTATGTTCCATGTTATAAGATGCATGAATGGTTTTAAAGAAAGAGTCAATGCCTGTTTTAACTCGGCTAGACAAGTATTGAAGAATTGATTGATTTGTTTACAAGTCTTTTGTTATAGAACTGTTAACGCTATCCTATACCAAGTATTTGGTACGGATGTAAAGGTAAGTTTGTCTATGAACAAACAAAAGTATTTTCATCGATTATTCGATGGGCACGCGAGGTTGCCAAATGTTAAACGTAAATACGTTTAACGGAAGAGTGTTGATCAACATAGAGTACAATAGGCTGATCACCTAGAAGTGCTCGTAAGTAAAGACAGATGGATGGCCTTAGTGCCGGATGTCCTTTTCAAGTATGAAAACGAAAAGAGTATGTTCATGGTCTTTTGACCGGTTTAGAATTCCCAAGCTATTATATACTTTGGAATTGTTGTTATGAAATGAGAAGTACTAATAAATGTTGCATAGTACTTCGTATTAAATTGTTTAGTTATGGAAGAGTAACATGTAATTCCCAATATGATATGCATATGATTACTTGTTAGACTTGTTGAGCTAGTTATGCTCATTCTTGCTTGAACCATATATTTGCAGCTAAAGCCGAACGAACTGAGAGTTCTAAGAGAGATAAAGGCAAGGCTAAAATGGACAATTAATCGTCCTATAATAGATTAGTGTATTTGTATGTAATATACTTATGAAGAACAAAGAATGTATTCGGTTATGAACGTGGGAAAGGATTTATTACGAATGTAATAAGAATATAGTAAATACAATCATTTTGTTGTTGTCTCAATGGAATAACTGTATAAATTGTAGTATCGTGGAGCACCATCTGTCGGGTTTGAAGATACCCGGATTTGGGGGCGTCACATTCCTGCCAACGTGCCTTCTTCAGAGTCAGCTTTTTCTGAGTTTTGAAGTAGGTGTTGGAAACATTTTTAGTCACCACCACAAACTTCGTAAACCCCAGATTTTATGAATAAAGAATTAATTTTCTCTAAATAATTTTTTTTTATATTATGGTGTGAATTTGAGATAATGTTATAGTTGTGGGTAATATTTATAAATTTTGCAAAGTATGCAAGTTGTCATATTATATTCGATTGGTCTGGGAATATTCGCTTTTAAATGTGAAAATATTCGTATTTACGACGACAATCATCGGTGGACCTCACAAACGAAATTATTGCTTGATCGAGAAAACGACAAAAATATTTTATTGAAAATAACGGCGAAAGTTTTACCGCTGATACCGCTGAACTACTCTAGTAGTAAAAGTACAAAGAATACGCTGCTGTCGCATAAAGTAGCACACCAGATTGATTATTGATATTTATGTGAGAAGTCACCGCTTTTGTTCAATTATTGCTACAATAGTTGCGATAAGATCTCACATTATTTGATTCAATTATTGTTGATTTAGAAGTTTTGTTTTATTCACGTATTATTAAAATAAAATAAAACATCTTTTTATATAAAATGTAATACTTTATTAAAGTTATTCTATAAATAGAATATATTATATTCTATTATGCATAGTGTTTTGTATAGTAAAATCTTTTTATATAAAAAATGTAATACTTTATTAAAGTTATTCTATAAATAGAATATATTATATTTTATTATGCATAGTGTTTGCATAGTGCCCATATATAGTTTTGTATAAAAAAAAATCTTTTATATAAATAGAATATATTATATTTTATTTAAAAGATTTTTCTTTAAATATGGACCGCCGATTAAAGTAAATCAATCTGACCGCTCATGGATTAGTTACTATGCATTCCATTTTCCTATAAATAAGCTCATTCCTTCATTATTTTCTTACTTAATTCAATTTAACTCTAGAGAGAGAAACTATAGAGAGAGACTATAGAGAGAAAGAAAAAGTTTTCGCTACTTCACTACTCTTATATCAAGTATTATTTTACTAGTAGGGATATTATTCTTTTGTATTCAAGAAGAGAACTTCATTATTCCATTTCTTTATTGTTCTCGTTGAATAACTCATATAACGCTGCTACCCTATACTTGGTGACATTCTTCTATTATTCTGCCTTTATTATTCTCGTCGTAATATCCTGTCTCGTATATACGCCTTACCGGTTCCATTTTTTTTATTATTCCGCCTTTATTATTCTGTTTAATATCCTGCGTCTGTATATACGCCTGACCTGGTTCCATCATTTATTATTCCGCATTTATTATTCTCGTTGAAACATCCCGCTTGCAGTGAATTTCACCGACCGTTCCGTTATTATTATTCTCGTTGAATAACCGCTCATGCGCAGTACCGCATGCATGGTGATATCTTTTGTTATTCCATTCTTGATTATACTCAAATTGATTAAAATTTTGACTTCTATACTCCATGAAATTAGTGGAATATCCTCGATATTTGCGCTTCATCCAAAGATTTTTTCATGGAAATATTCTTCCGAGCATTCTTGAATTTTACTTCTACAAAGCAAAGATCATGTTGACAATTTGACGTTATCGTTCCTCGGACAAATTAATTCTTGAACTTGTTTAATTGAATTTTTATATCATTGTCATCATCCTCATGTTTATGTTATGTTGAAAGTCATCTCGTGGCCTCAGAGTGCATAGATGGACTTGGTATGATTATGACCAGTGATTATTCGGTATAATCATGACCGTAATGTTACAAATGATGTGAAAATTAAAAGTCCTCATCGCCCGTAGTGCATCATGGACAGCTTTTGGTATGATTATGGCTATGGATTCTCTTCGCCAAGGGAGCAAAGATGAATTGTTTTATGGCATGATCAGACTGCTTGATGAAAACACGATTATCTTTGGCCCAGTAGTGCATGGATAATTCGTGGTCGTGATACTAAAGAATATCCTCGGCCCAGAAAAGTGGATGATGATTTAATGATGTGGATTATTTATTGAGCCGAGTCTCAAATGATAAAAGTGATGAAAAACTTTTTAAATCATAAAAGATAGTAGATTCTATTCTCTACTTGACTTTTTTAATGGATTGCTTGTTCACATCCGCAGCTTAAACTTGATGTCTATTGTATTTTATCGCTTTAACATTGTTGGAGGCTAATGATAATTTATTCTCATTATCTTAGTCATAATATTTCATCGGGCTAGTTGAGCTCACCCTTTCTTTCACCGTTTCTCTTCGTGAAATGAGAATATAGCCGGGACGAGCCTGGGAACTGAGTGATGGTCCAGAGGATAAGATTAGTAGTCCTCACTATTTTGTGAAATAGTGTGATAATAATTGTAATGAGGACTCCTTTTGAGTTTGTATAATCTCTAGTAGATAATAATTGTATTCAAACTCACAGCTTATGTTTTGTCGTATTGTACACGATAAATTGTATTAGTAAGTTGTATTTGAATTTCAGTACTATGTATCCGGCAAGCACCCAAGATGGGTGATGTATACCTAATTTTGGGGCGCCACAATTGGTATCAAAGCTTAGGATATGATCCTCGCTAAGATGTGAGATAAGAACTAGGAGGGGAGAGACGGGAATTCTTTCGCTAGTATGACCTACCTAAGTTTATTTGGTATTTAATTGGTCACAAAGTATAGGATAATATGTGATATGTTAATTAACCCTTGTTTTGTGGCAAAGGTTTTGAAAATGGCATCCGAGAATGTTGAGATTATCAATGGAGCACAGAGACCGCTGAGTCTCCACAGATCAATAATCGTGATAATGTGCAACCAGAGGACAATACTCCCTCATGAAAATAATAACACCGATGAAATGGTGAATGATGGATGGTCGAGGCTTTATGCAATTCATGCAACAACAAAGCGAAGGCAGCCTCATGTCCAAAATGCAGTAGAAATACCGATAACTCTTGACGGCCACCGCTAAGCGCTTTTTTAAAGAGCAATTCATGCAACAACGGGCGAAGGCAGCCCCCCATCATAATGCAGTGGAAACAATGGTAACTCACTATTGGTCACCGCTAAGCAGCTTCAAGGAGCCGACCACCGAGAGTTTTTGGGAAAGCCGTAACCACTTAAGGCGAGACATGGATAAAGCAGATTACCAAGATATTTGATGTCTTGAATGCTCAGAGGAGCAAAAGGTTCCATTCGCCACCTTTATGTTGCGTGAAGAAGGAGATCATTGGTGGAATCAGAAACGTACTCACCGACGACTCAAGATGTCTTGGGAGAAGTTCCAAGAATTATTCAACGACAAGTACTTTCCCGAAAGTATTCGCCACATGAAGGAGGTAGAATTCATCAAGTCGAGCAAAACAATATGACCGTGTCGCAAAGACGAGGCTAAGTTTATGAGTTATCCCGCTTGCATCCCATTTGGTCGATAATGAGGAGCGAATGACGCTAATGTTTTTAAGAGGTTTGAAACCCGATATACGCCAATACCTCATTTCTCACAAACTTTGTTTATATTCGATGTTGTGAATAGGGCTCAGCTTATTGAGCGCCGATAATGAGTCAAAGACAACCAAAAGGCAACGACCAACAACACGATAATAATCATACCGGCAAGGCAACGGCCATCGTAACAACGATAACTATCGTGGGGATATTATCATGCCAAGAATGGTAACCATTTCGGCGGTAATCATGGCCAAGATAATAAGAATGGACATTTTAAGAAGAGAAGGTTCAACAATGACGTGAAGACGCTTAACCAAAGACCCGCTTCAAAGGAAGAAGAACGCCCATCTGGTCAGATGTTTCAAATGCGACAAGAGGGACACATCCGTCCAAACTGCGTACGCAACAATCCAAAGCGTGTTTTAATTATGGAAGAGAAGGTCACCTAGCTCGATTTTTTTGTCGTATGGTGAAGTCAAGTCCAACCGGATAGTGATGCCAAAGGATGTCCTGCATAAGCCAAAGCCGTAGTTTAAGAGAGAGCATTTTTTTTTTCGTGATTTGAGAAACCCAATAAAATTATCACGGTAAGTTAATCATAAGCTCTTACGTAAGTCTATACCGTGTTATATACCGGCCTCTACTCACTCTTTTATTTCACCTAGTTGTGTTCAATTCAATGTTTGTACTTAACTCCTAGAAGTTAAACTTTGATTTATCTATTGAAACTCCATTGGGAGAAACCTTCATTACTCTCCATCGCTTATAAATCTTGTTTGATTCAAATCGACACTTTCACGCTACTCGTCGATCTTATCTCTTTGAAAATACTTGCCTTTGATGTGGTTTTTTTTTTAAACGATTGGTTAACTACTCATCATGTTTTTTTTCTAAGGTTGTTAGCTTTCATATTCCTAACCAACCTATTATGCTAATTCAAGCAACCAAACCACTAAATTCAATCATTGTCATATCGTCATAAGTAAAGAGCCCCGATCCTTTTGTTGATGACTTCCTCAGGTGGAAATGCACCGGCCGCACTTTCTTCAGAGGCGACGCCGTGAATGACGATGACAAGTTGATAGGTATCATTGTGAGGTGCTATCTAGGTTAAGGGATAGAAGTCACAATTGGTATCAATGTGACGACTATCCAAGTCTTGATGAGAGTAATAGCTTTGAATGATATTTCTATCATTAATAAATCTCTCGACGATTCCTCAAGACTTCTTAGCCTACCCCTGAGAGCGTGAAATCGAATTTTGTATCGACACCAAAGATAAAACCCATTTCTTAAACCCTCAAAATATTTCTTCAACTAAAACGAACGTAATATGCGCCAAAGACGCTGACTCGAAATCAAGAAGATTACGATCGCATTATTCAATATCATCGTGGAAGAGCGAACGTGGTAGCCGACGTGTTGAGTAGAAGATCGTATGCGCTATAAGTGCGATGTTGTTAACACAAAGACTCATTTCAGATAACTTGCAAAATGATGAAGATAGAGTTAAAGACTCTAGGGACCCACGTGAAGATAACGAATATACGAGTAAAATCGACTTTTAATCGATAAAGTTAAAGACGCCAAGCTACATACCCCCAATCAATGAATGTGAAGAAGAAGGTTCAAGAGGGCGTTATTCTAGAAGCAAGAGTTGTCAAGAGAGGAAATCTCAACCCTCGATTTAATCGCCCATTTGAAATCCTCGATCGAGTAGGAACCGTGGCTTATAGACTCGCTTTTACCGCCAAGTATGTCACGGCTCATAACGCTTTTTAACGATCAATGTTACGTAAATATGTGGATGACCCAAACCACATTATTAATTTAGAATCTGACGAGATAGCGGATGATGATTTAACGTATGAGATCTCGTGTTAAAATCTCGATAAGAAGAATCGATCCAACACTCAAGGGTTATACCTCAAGAGTTAGAATCAAATGAAGTCAAGGTATCCTCACCGTTCGCAGATACCAGTATCGCACGTAAATTTCGAGGGGGCAAAATTCCATAAGGAGGGGAGATTGTGAAACCCCAGATTTTATGAATAAAGAATTAATTTTCTCAAATAATTTTTTTTATATTATGGTGTGAATTTGAGATAATGTTATAGTTGTGGGTAATATTTATAAATTTTGCAAAGTATGCAAGTTGTCATATTATATTATATTCGATTGGTCGGGGAATATTCGCTTTAAAAGAAATATTCGTACGACGACAAGACAATCATCAGGACCCCACAAACGGAATTATTGCTTGATCGAGAAAACGACAAAAAATATTTTATTGAAAATAACTATGAAAGTTTTACCGCTGATACCGCTGAACTACTCTTAGAGTAAAAAAAGTACAAAGAATACGCTGCTGTCGCATAAAGAGCACACCCGTATTGATTATTGATATTTATGTGAGAAGTCACCGCTTTTGTTCAATTATTGCTACAATAGTTACGATAAGATCTCACATTATTTGATTCAATTATTGTTGATTTAGAAGTTTTGTTTTATTCACGTATTAAAATAAAAGAAACATCTTTTTATATAAAAAATGTAATACTTTATTAAAGTTATTCTATAAATAGAATATATTATATTCTATTATGCATAGTATTTTGCATAGTAAAATCTTTTATATATAAAATGTAATACTTTATTAAAGTTATTCTATAAATAGAATATATTATATTTTATTATGCATAGTGTTTGCATATAGTGCCCGTGATAGTGTTTGTATATAAAAAAATCTTTTTATAAATAGAATATATTATATTTTATTTAAAAAAAGATTTTTCTTTAAATATGGACCGCCGATTAAAGTAAATCAATCTGACCGCTCATGGATTAGTTACTATGCATTCCATTTTCCTATAAATAAAGCTCATTCCTTCATTATTTTCTTACTAATTCAATCGAACTCTAGAGAGAGAAACTATAGAGAGAGACTATAGAGAGAGAGAGAAAAGAAAAGTTCTCTTCTACTTCACTACTCTTATATCAAGTATTATTTTACTAGTAAGGGATATTATTCTTTTCAGATTCAAGAAGAGAACTTCATTATTCCATTTCTTTATTGTTCGTTGAATAACTCAGATACGCTGGCTACCCTATACTTGGTGACATTCTTCTATTATTCTGCCTTTTTATTATTCTCGTTTAATATCCTCGTCTGTGCTATACGCCGACCGGTTCCATTTTTTATTATTCCGCCTTTATTATTCTCGTCGTAATATCCCGTCTGTAATATACGCCTAACCGGGTTCCATCATTTATTATTCCGCATTTATTATTCTCGTTGAACATCCTGCTTGCAGAATTTCACCCGACCGTTCCGTTATTATTATTCTCGCTGAAATAACCGCCTCATGCGGCACCGCATGCATGGTGATATCTTTTGTTATTCCATTCTTATTATACTCAAATGATTAAAATTTTGACTTCTATACTCCATGAAATTAGTGGAATATCCTCGATATTTGCGCTTCATCCAAAGATTTTTCATGGAAATATTCTTCCGAGCATTCTTGAATTTTACTCTCACAAAGAAGATCATGTTGACAATTTGGACGTTATCGGTTCCTCGGACAAATTAATTCTTGAACTTGTTTAATTGAATTTTTATATCATTGTCATCATCCTCATGTTTATGTTATGTTGAAAGTCATCTCGTGGCCTCAGAGTATATGATGGACTGGTATGATTATGACCAGGATTATTCTAAGATAATCATGACCGTAATGTTACAAATGATGTGAAAATTAAAAGTCCTCATCGGCCCGTAGTGCATCGATGGACAATTTTTTGGTATGATTATGGCTATGGATTCTCTTCTTCCAAGGGAGCAAAGATGAATTGTTTTATGGCATGATCAGACCGCTGATGAAAACACGATTATTATTTTCGCCCGTAGTGCATGGATAATTCGTGGTCGTGATACTAAAGAATATCCTCGGCCTCAGAAGTGTGGATGATTTAATGATGTGGATTATTTATTGAAATGAGTCTCAAATGATAAAAGTGATGAAAAACTTTTTAAATCATAAAAGATAGTAGATTTTATTCTCTACTTGACTTTTTTAATGGATTGCTTGTTCCACCGCAGCTAAACTTGATGTCTATTGTATTTTATCGCTTAACATTGTTGGAGGCTAATGATAATTTATTCTCGCATTATCTTAGTCATAATATTTCATCGGGCTAGTTGAGCTCACCCTTTCTTTCACCGTTTCTTCGTGAAATGAGAATATAAATGAGAATATAGCCGGGACGAGCCTGGGAACTGAGTGATGGTCCGTGAGGATAAGATTAGTAGTCCTCACTATTTTGTGAAATAGTGAAATAGTGTGATAATAATTGTAATGAGGACTCTTTTGAGTTTGTATAATCTCTAGTAGATAATAATTGTATTCAAACTCACAGCTTATGTTTTGTCGTATTGTACACCTATACTTGTATTAGTAAGTTGTATTTGAATTTTCATACCATGTATCCAAGCACCCAAGATGGGTGATGTATACCTAATTTATATAATACGCTTCTCTTGAAGACCTAATATTAATAATATAGATCTCCAATATTAGAATAATATCATCACCAAGTATAAAATAACTTAAACACATAATCCTATCGTCTATACAAACATATAAAACCTATAATAGATCTTTCTTGTTAGTCATAACATATAGTTAAGTATTAGACATTAGTTTTAAGTCTTAATATTATTATTATACTTTGATATTCTTTTAATCACATCATAACTTATACTTATAAGTTATTCATTTTATATGTTATCCTAGTAAATTAGATAACATCTTAGTAAACTAAAATACCATTTCATTAAAGATTTGATTTTATTTCAAATCCAAAAATCACTATTCTTTTCACGAAAAATACCAAATCAACTTATTATTTTTTATCCTTTGGTCAAACATATATACATGTATTTCATACATAAAAATATTTTTCCATAATTTTCAATTTCTTTTACTATTTTTAAAAATCATAAATAGTCGCGTGACTTAAGAAAATTAGCTACCTCGTGCTTAACTCCAGAGATGCCCATCTTTTGACATAACCTTATATATGTTAACGTGATGCTCCATTTTAAATTTCGTGGCAATCGGAGTTGTAGAACTCGGTTATAGCGATTTCATTTCGAAAATCATAAAAATTAGAATAGTCATAACTTGGCCGTTTTTACTCGGAATTAGTTCATTTTTGGACACGAGCTACATAATACCACATATTTTCATTTCCCGAAAGCCCGGAATTTTTCTCACAAAATAAATTACCAAAACATCCTCCGGAAAATTTTTGGCAGTTTACTTTTGCACATATGCAGTTTTGGAGTCCTTTACCAAAACTTAAATAAAATGAAATCTATAACTCCGATTAATGATCCGTCAATTTTGTTGGATTCCTATCTTTCCGAACTACAGTTTTCATCTATCACAATCCATATTTGGACATGTTAAGCTCCCAGAAATTAGCCCGGAAGTGGCTGTTCAAAACTGTCCTTCTAACAGTTTTCTTAACTTTGTGTAGTTTGGGAGAAATCCCATAACTCCCTCCTCCGATGTCGGATTTAGTCCGTTTTGGAGTCTATGGAAAGCTTATTGAGTGTACTATAACATATCACAAGTCCAGAATTTTTAGAGCACTCTAACAAATCCGAAAATTTCTGTTTAGGGCAGCAGTCCATTAATTCATTTAAAACAAAAAAAACTGTTTTGCTTTTCTTTCTCTTGATCAAGCTTGTCGACCCTAAAAATGGCATGATCTAACCATAAAACATCATATATCATGTAGATCTATAGTTCTCATGTTCAGGATCATAAACTTCATGGTTCAAAATAACCAAAAATCAAATACAAGATTAAACACATTCAAGAGTAAGAAAAATAAGATTTCCTACACCTTAAAAACCTATCTTCACTTTTCTTTCTTTTGATCTATCTTTTGAAACATAAATCTAGAGTTTTGAAGATCAAAACTCATTATTTTGACAAAAATCAAACACATAAACTAATTAGAGTTTTGTGTTTAAGAATTCTTATACCTTGCTTTGATTTTCTTTCTTCTTCAAAGATATGAGATGGATCTTGGGGTGTTGTTCTTTGCTTGCTACATGATAATCCTAGCTCATCTGCTCTCTCTCTTGTCTCTCTCTCTCTCTCTAAACTTATCCAATTTGGCTAAAATGAATATAAGTAAATTTTGATTTTGCTTATATAGAAGTTACTTTCAATTTTTTATAAGTTAGTCACCCAACTTAAATCTTCTCTAGTCTTTCCCCTAGTCTTTAAAAGCTTGCAAATCACCCCTTGGCATATTCTTAGCATATTCTCAGAATATTCTTTATTCCTTAGTATATTCCTTAAGATATTTTCTTAAGTTTCAAATATTAAGTTTTTAACCCTAAGGTTTTCTTAACTCGCACAATTTCCCCTCAACTTTTATAATTCACTTCCATATTTTTTTAAGTTATTTAATTACTCAATCTTAGTAACTTAATTTAATCAAATAAGTTACTACATAAATCTCCTTAATTTATTTTACCCTCTTGGAATCCTATAATTTATATAACCCATATTTGATATATAAATTATATAAAATATAACATAACATACTCAAATTATAATATAATTTCTCAATTACATTATGACTTTAACTGATTAGGATTAATATTTCCTAATTAATATTGCTAGTTTAGCAATTAATTCCATAATCAGTACATTAGGGTTCCTAACAGAACAATTAGGGTTCAAAAATTCTGAAATTAGGGTTTGCTAATTAATTAAGCTTTACCCTAATTAATATTATAATTAATAGCACTTAAGCATTATACTTATCCGATAATTTCTCGGATTAGGGTTTTCAAATACCGAATTAGGGTTTGGTTCCGGGCCAAATTAGGGTTTCGAACCGATTTCTAGGGTTTCTTGTCAAACGTAAAATTTTATAACCGAATGTGGACGTTCTTATATATATACTATTAGGGTTTGACAATCGATATAATTTATCCGGTCAACACTTGACCCTTAACCACATTCTCATACATGATCTAGTAATCTTGAACATATACACATATACCCTTAATCTGAATAATTCACTAAAAGAAATTTTAAATGCTCAAAATTCCTTTACGAAAACATCAAACACATTCACTTATTTTACATGCTAGTCTATTATTTGACCTTAAACCAATCATTTAAGATTTTAATAATTTTCTAATTTCTCGGGTTGTCACATTCACCCATTCTTCTAAGAATTTCGTCCTTGAAATTAAAGCATCCTAACCTCTGCTCATTCTCTTAATCAAAACTAGGTTTTCAATTTAACCTTTACAATTTCCTCATTCGAGGATTTCTTTTCTATCTTCACATTTCACCATAACTACTCACTAGGAGTTTACATCTTCCGAACATTCATCAGAAACTAGGTTGTCATAATAACCTTTATTTAATCATCTCAGATTCCACTCGTACGCAACGAGTTTACATTATTTCATATCCATCATCACATTCTACCACAACATTACTCTGAAGAGTTTTAAAAAAAAAACTTTTCATATCTGTCTGAGGGATCATAAAAATTATGAACTTTGAACTCCGAGGTTTAGGGGTATTTCTACCTGCTACCTCTTTCAATTAAGAAAGAAAGGTACTCTACCTCTTAAACATTTCTTTAATAGGTATGTTTACAATCACGAAGAAGGTAAACTACCGATTACAGTACTTTAAATGATCGATCTATTGTACCTTAGTAATCCGAACGACTATATGCGTCCTTAAATTGGAATATTCTATCCAATTAGTATATCCTCATTTTCAGGGTTGTTCACCTCAGACTTATCATAGGATTCCGTACCAAAACAATTTGGTTCGAGAAATTTCTTTCAATGAACACTTAGAGTTTTCATAAACATTAGTCTAGCTGATTCGAATAACATAGACTCATATCGATAATTCAGTTCAATAGAATTATTTAAGTATAGCCAAACCCCGTTGGCAAATTTAAAATTTTGAAAACATTTTTCGAGAATGACGTCATGATGCTTGTACTTTGTATTTATAGTCAGTTGAGGATTAGTCATTTGGTGATTTTATCATACTACATCATACCATAGTGGGTGGTGATCCCGAGATCACATCCAACACTAAGTAATCTTTGCATTGATGACTCCATCATTTTTATCATCTCTGCACACCAGTTACATGGTACATATAAGTGATAAATAAAAAATAACTTTGATACTTCAAATCATTTGAGTCTAGCCAAAAATAAGTAGCATAGATCGTACTTTAAACCGCTTTCAAAAATGTTTGCAATTCAGTTTTATCATCTCAACAGTAACGAGGTGTCGATGGCCCAAGTCCACACATACACAATAATCATCGAGGAGTTGAGAATAAAAATTCATTTTTCAAAAGCACATAGTGCGTGTTTAGCTTGATGTCAAAAACTTGAAGTCTAGCATAGCTAGAAGATTTGGAATACCTATGCTTCCATCATCAACTTCACTTTTTCTACTGATCCATTACTTAATAGATCTATCTATTCTTATAATTCTCAATGCTCCATTCACCACTTTGCTATATCCCAGTTCATCAAACTTACCACACATTATGAGTTCAGGAACTTGCCACAATCATATGAGTTTAAGAACTTATCCTAGTCAGACCATAGGCGTCCATTCGCTGAGGGGTTCAAAACATACCATATGATTATGAGTCATGAACTTACCATAAGTATGAGTTTTAAGAACTCGCAACTTAACCTTATATCCTCTACCTATTCGTTATACACATGAGAAAAGAATCACCTTCTCAACATGCATATAATAAATAGCGCGACATAAACATTTCAATGATTATCAGTGCCAGAAACTAAGTGGTTTTACACCAAGTACAATTCGGCTCCCATACGAAGAATTATACACTCAATTTGCCGACATGAGTCCTCAATTGAATCCCCACCTAACACTAACCCCATTCTCGATCTGAATTTAATTCAGATTTATAATTCTCTTACGGATCTGTACTCAATTTATAGTACAATTCATACACGGCAATCTTCTTTGTAAACTTTTCATCGTTCTCTTGATCTTTCTTCATACCATAATCTTATCGGATCACGGAGTGATCTCATCGATATATATTACGATTCATTGCTATTATGTGATAGTTTTGTTTCACGATCTCTTATCCTTACACTTGTAATCTCTTAGACTCTATCTATCTATCCACTTCCTATACTTGGTACACATCGAGTCTCTAACGGTTTTCAATATAGAGTACCGAGGTGGTTTCCCACAAACAACCAACAAACTAGGTTCCGAGTTGCTAGTTCAGTATATACCTCCGCTCTATGAAGGAATCGTTTAGCCCAGATACTATACATCAACTAGTTTCGAGTATAATTGTACCATACTTAAACCTAACTTTCTGACCCTGCGAGATTCTTCAACTAACTCTATGTGAGTTAGTACTTATCCTAATCACTATGGTTATTGGTCTCAGGTATTGCTACCTAAGCTTCATAACCAACAGCTTTGATACCAACTGTAGCGTCCCCGAAATCCGGGTCCCGAATCGCCGCGGATCCGGTTCGCTATTTCTACAACTGTTTGCGGAAGATATAAACATAAATTGTTTATACATTAAACTTTACACACATTTCCCCAGAATCGAGTAACCTTAACTTATACACACTCGTGAACTGTCTAACACATGACAATACTATTCTTCAACATAATTTACAACTTAACTTCACATTTTATCCCAAGCTGAACTTGGCATTATCCTTTTTCCATGATCTGGTATTATTCGCTTATATCTCGCAATGTTTTATCATGATATAGCAAGGGCGAGCATGAAAGTTGCTTGAAGTTTAAAAAACAAAAGGTAAAGATATATCATGATTGAAAGAGTTTGAATAATAAATCAAGCTATCCTTCACAATGTAGTTGTGAATTAGCATGAACAAAATTTCAAAGTTTGAATGAACATTGAAAATGAACATAACAATTATATCCGAATCGATGATAATGAAGGTGATCGACCTTTCATACACGATGAATACATGCAATATGTACAGAGTACAATTCATAAGCATATCTCGTGCGAAACCACTCTTAAAAGAGTTTAAGTAAAAAGAACTTGAAAAACTTGCTCGAACTGCTTGATTCTGTAGAACGCAATATAATACGCTTCTCTTGAAGACCTAATATTAATAATATAGATCTCCAATATTAGAATAATATCATCACCGTTATAAAATAACTTAAACACATAATCCTATCGATCTATACTGACATATAAAACCTATAATAGATCTTTCTATAGTCATAACATATAGTTAAGTATTAGACATTAGTTTTAAGTCTTAATATTATTATTATACTTTGATATTCTTTTAATCACATCATAACTTATACTTATAAGTTATTCATTTTTATATGTTATCCTAGTAAATTAGATAACATCTTAGTAAACCGAAATACCATTTCAAGAAGATGGATTTTATTTCAAATCCAAAAATCACTATTCTTTTCACGAAAAATACCAAATCAACTTATTATTTTTTATCCTTTGGTAAAACATATATACATGTATTTCATACATAAAAATATTTTTCCATAATTTTTAATTTCTTTTACTATTTTTCAAAAATCATAAATAGTGCGTGACTTAAGAAAATTAGCTACCTCGTGCTTAACTCCAGAGATGCCCATCTTTTGATATAACCTTATATATGTTAACGTGATGCTCCATTTTAAATTTCGTGGCAATCGGAGTTGTAGAACTCGGTTATAGCGATTTCAAATCGAAAATCGTAAAAATTAGAATAGTCATAACTTGGCGTTTTAACTCGGAATTAGCTCATTTTTGGACACGAGCTACATAATACCACATATTTTCATTTCCGAAAGCCCGAATTTTTCTCACAAAATAAATTACCAAAACAGCCTCCGGAAAATTTTTTGGCAGTTTACTTTTTGCACATATGCAGTTTTGGAGTCCTTTACCAAAACTTAAATAAAATGAAATCTATAACTCCGATTAATGATCCGTCAATTTTGTTGGATTCCTATCTTTCCGAACTACAGTTTTCATCTATCACAATCCATATTTGGACATGTTAAGCTCCCAGAAATTAGCCCGGAAGTGGCTGTTCAAAACTGTCCTTCTAACAATTTTCTTAACTTTGTGTAGTTTGGGAGAAATCCCATAACTCCCTCCTCCGATGTCGGATTTAGTCCGTTTTGGAGTCTATGGAAAGCTTATTGAGTGTACTATAACATATCACAAGTCCAGAATTTTTAGAGCACTCTAACAAATTCGAAAATTTCTGTTTAGGGCAGCAGTCCATTAATTCATTTAAAACAAAAAAAACTGTTTTGCTTTTCTTTCTCTTGATCAAGCTTGTCGACCCTAAAAATGGCATGATCTAACCATAAAACATCATATATCATGTAGATCTATAGTTCTCATGTTCAGGATCATAAACTTCATGGTTCAAAATAACCAAAAATCAAATACAAGATTAAACACATTCAAGAGTAAGAAAAATAAGATTTCCTACACCTTAAAAACCTAGCTTCACTTTTCTTGCTTTTGATCTATCTTTTGAAACATAAAATAGATAGATCCACACATAAAACACTCTAAATCATGTAGATCTAGAGTTTTGAAGATCAAAACTCATTATTTTGACAAAAATCAAACACATAAACTAATTAGAGTTTTGTGTTTAAGAATTCTTATACCTTGCTTTGATTTTCTTTCTTCTTCAAAAATATGAGATGGATCTTGGGGTGTTGTTCTTGGCTTGGTACATGATAATCCTAGCTCATCTTCTCTCTCTCTTGTCTCTCTCTCTCTCTCTCTAAACTTAGCCAATTTGGCTAAAATGAATATAAGTAAATTTTGATTTTGCTTGTATAGAAGTTACTTTCAATTTTTTATAAGTTAGTCACCCAACTTAAATCTTCTCTAGTCTTCCCCTAGTCTTTAAAAAAGCTTGCAAATCACCCTTGGCATATTCTTAGCATATTCTCGAATATTATTTTTATTCCTTAGCATATTCCTTAAGATATTTTCTTAAGTTTCAAATATTAACTTTTTAACCCTAAGGTTTTCTTAACTCGCATAATTCCCCTTAACTTTTATAATTCACTTCCATATTTTTTAAGTTATTTAATTACTCAATCTTAGAAACTTAATTTAATCAAATAAGTTACTACATAAATCTCCTTAATTTATTTTACCCTCTTGGAATCCTATAATTTATATAACCCATATTTGATATATAAATTATATAAAATATAACATAACATACTCAAATTATAATATAATTTCTCAATTACATTATGACTTTAACTGATTAGGATTAATATTTCCTAATTAATATTGCTAGTTTAGCAATTAATTCCATAACTGTACATTAGGGTTCCTAACAGAACAATTAGGGTTCAAAAATTCTGAAATTAGGGTTTGCTAATTAATTAAGCTTTACCCTAATTAATATTATAATTAATAGCACTTAAGCATTATACTTATCCGATAATTTCTCGGATTAGGGTTTTCAAATACCGAATTAGGGTTTCGGATTCTCGGAACTGAAATTAGGGTTTCCAGAACCGATTTCTAGGGTTTCTTGTCAAACGTAAAAATTTTATAACTGAACGTGGACGTTCTTAATATATACTATTAGGGTTTGACACCGATATAATTTATCTGGTCAACACTTGACCCTTAACCACATTCTGTACACATGATACCGTAATCTTGAACATATACACATATACCCTTAATCCTGAATAATTCACTAAAAGAAATTTTAAATGCTCAAAATTCCTTTCTGAAAACATCAAACACATTCACTTATTTTCTGTCTAGGTCTATTATTTGACCTTAAACCAATCATTTAAGATTTTAATAATTTTCTAATTTCTCGGGTTGTCACAGAATCCCCTCTCTCTCCGCTAATCCTTGTGTTTCTCCTCCTTTTATAAGTCTCTTCATATGTCTTTAAGTCCTCTTGGAATTCCTTGAGTCAATCGGATCGAAACAATCCTTCTCGAACTCAAATTTGGACAAAAAATGTCTTTTCTGCGCGTACCCCCGCCCCGGCGAGGGTTTATACACTAAATAGGCCTGCCCCGGAGGGCTAGGGTTTTGTTTTAAAGCTGGTACCCCCGCCTCGGCGGGGGTCCTTTTTTTGCTTTGACGTTCTTTGGTAAAACGGGCATAACGTTTGATCCAGGAAGAGTTACGAGGCCTGACCCCTATCAAATCGAAGATATCGACGAGCTCTACAACTTTCATTCTTGAGAATTGAGAAATAATGAACGGATGATGGTCGATATTGAGCTGGAAGTGACTGCTATGCAAATGGCCACCCAAAATAGTGAAGTTCAATGTCCGTTGGTACAAATGTCATAACTCTTGCATCCGAACTCCGATTGGAATGATTCAACTTGTTCCAGAAAGCTAAGAACAAGCTCTACAATATAATCCAAGTTCCAAGCCAAGAACATGAAATCCCAAATGATGTCCAGATTGCTTTTCTTTGTGATTTTATACCAATTCTTTGCGATATCAGTTCCCAAGCATATAATCTACAAAACGAACACAAAATGCATGAAAAGTAACTAAGAAACATGAGATTAAGCAACTAATTCAACTAACAGATACCAGATAAGTAGGTATAAAACCTACTTATCAAATACGCCCAAACTTAAAACTTTGCTTGTCCTCAAGCAAAAACATAAATTAACAACGCTATGCAATGCAACTAATCTACATGCCTACGAATCCAGCAGTAATGACAGAAACAAGTCTAATAAACCGGCCTTAGAGAAATCAAGTAAACCTGATAATACATCATATCAAAACTCATCACTAACTTCCCAATCAATCATCAAATCTTAGGTTGTTTTCACTAATATAGTGCGTGTGTGCTCCACAACAATGTTAACTGATATAAAATCAAATTTAACACATAACAAGTCTCTTCGAAGGCATCATACATTGTAAACTCAAGAAATCCAAAAATAAGCTAGATCCAACTAAAATCAAACAATTACTAATATCGAGGGTCAACATGGGATACTTGTGCTTTATTTTTCATCTACAGGGGCTTTTTTCTCTTATTTCCAGTTTTATTCATTTTTTTCTTTTGGTTTATATACACATAGCTATGCAATGTCTTATTCCATTAGGCTTTTCAATGCTACCTTAACGAGCTTTCGACCAACGATTCCCAGACCATTAACACCTTAGGGCGCTAGGTGTAAAGACAATCCCCTCGGGCTTACTTACTGAAGTAACAAAGGCCACAAAACTAGACAAGCACGCCACAGTGTTTATTTATACTTTTTTTCTTTTTTTTATAGCTTATATACCCCAAATATTTCCCCAAACTTAGGTTCTTGTCTAACTTTAACCATCACAACTTATTCTTGTCATTCTTTCATTCAAACTAGCATTATCCTTTAGAATCCCATTATGTATCAATTTAAACTCAATCAATCAACAAATTATTTTTACTGTGTTATCCTTATTATACCAGTTTCAAACAGAAAAAGACTCAATTCAGAACAAGAAATCACATCAAAGCTCTAATAGTCAATACTATACTTGTCTACCTAATTTGAATCTCATCATTGGCCAAAATAAACTGTAACTATCTAACAACTGGAATCATTTTGACGAGCCCCGAATCCAGGTCCCAAATTACCTCGAATCCGATTCGATCATTCTATACAACTATTACTATTTGCGGAAGATATAAACATAAATTGTTTATACATTAAACTTACACATAATCCCCAAGGTCGAGTAACCTTAACTTAATACATAATTCATAACTTTTCTAACATATAACAACATTAATATCATACAATACAAATCTAACTGCACGCGACTACTAAAGATGGAACTGTCTTGGACCTTTCCTTGTATCCGATGCATTCATCTTAATCTGCATTGTTTTATCATGATATAGCAAGGGTGAGCATGAAAGTTTCCCAGCAAGTTTAAATTCAACAATATAACGATATATCATGATTGAAATTATTTGAATAATTGGCTGGCTATAATTCAACAATATAATTGTGAACTAGCAGGACCAAATTTATGACTGAACAAGTATTATACATGAACAAATATATCTGAACCAACTAGTAATGAAGGTGATCAGCCTTTCATACCTGACTTATACATGCAATATGTACAGAGTACAATTCATAGCAATCAGCAATGATCAACCATAAGCTTTTCTAAATAAAACACTCTTAATAGAGTTAAGTAAAACAAACTTGCATGTACTGTTGATTACCCCTACGCAATTTATATCGCCTTATCTGAAGACCTAATATTAGTAATATAGATCTCCAATATTAGAATAATATCATCACAATAAAATACTATTATATATATATATAGATATACATGGAATAACCTAAACACATAACACATAACCCTATCAATCTATAACACACATAAGACTCGGTATCAAGTCAAACTTTTGCAGTCTGAGTTGAACCCGACACAATTCTATTATCCCGACGGTCTAGTCGGACAATTGACGAGTTTAAGTTCAATTAAGCTCTGGCAAAACACTTAACAATATCTTAGATAATTTTCTAAGCAGTCAAAATAATTTTCATAGACTTATAATAATTTTCTTATAATTATTACCATTTATCGATATTTTTCAATCATTAGAATCGTATTTAAATGAATTAAATACCACATAATTCTTTTTATCATTAATATTTATTTAATATCAAATATTAATGAAATAAATGTCATAATATTATAATATATTTTATAATATCATAAAGTATTTTTAATACTTTAAAATCATATTTATATGATTTTAATCACTTAAATTCATTATCCGATAATTGCTATTAACATTAAAATATTAATATTTTAATGGCAAAATATCAAAAGTTATAGGTTATAACTTAAAATATTTTTATAACACTTCAATCATTTTTATATGATTTATAAAGCATTAATTCTATTTTTTCATAATTTATTTAATATATTTATTAAATAAACTAATTATCGATAATATTGATTAATTAATGAAATTCATCCCAAAATATTAAAAGTCACTTAAAATAACTTAAAATATTTTCTTTTACCATAATATTATTTTTCATGAATTTTCATGTATTTAAATCATTTTAAATTATTTATTTAATATTATAATTAAATAAATTAAATACCATTTATATTCCAAAATATTAAATATTTATGAAATATACTCTAAATAATTAAAACTATTTTTAGAATTTAAAATAATTTTTTGGAATTTATTTTGTATTTTTTATAATTAAAAACTATTTTTATCTATTTTAAAATAATTTCCTAATATTGAAAAATAAAATAAATAAAACCGTCGCTATAGCCTTTATAAAACACTTGTCTAATCATCTTCTTTAGGTGTTCTTGGTGTTCAAGAACAACATCGAACGATGTATAGGGTGACTTGTTTGACCTTAAATAAATCCGTGTTGTTAACGATTCTGGGAAGTCTCGTGTAATATGTTTGTAGTAGTGATGTAATACTATAATCTAAAGCAAATCTCATAGCCAAAACAAATAACATCTGCAAGATCTAAGTTTTACAGAACGTTATCGAGACACATTCTTCATTTACGGGTTTCCGAAAATGAAGAAACGATTCAAGTTAGCTTCTTTAAATCCATATATCTTTAGTCCTGGGTTTAGTTTGGGTTATCCATAGGTTTTAGCGTGTAGTCCGTATGTCAAGGAACAACAAACGATCACCAGATCAACTTAAAAACATTAAAACAATAAGCTATAGATCGATCAAACTAGGCCACAACAACTGTTCTTGAACATTTTTGGAAAACCCAAAAATGTTCTTGAATAGTTCGGTCAACTGATGTTTGACAACAAATTTATCTGATTCTGTGAAGGATCTGAGGGTTCCAATGACTTTAGTATGTAGATTACATGTCATACTATAATATTCAATCAACAACATAACACAAACACTAAAAATAAGAGAGATCTAGAGCATGCAATATCATTGTCAGACGATCTGGAAATTCTGGGTTTGCCCATAAACCATATTTCGTGACTGGTCAACGCAGTTTGACTGCTCATATCTTTCAATCTACTAATGATCTGGCTTTGTTTCTAGCTTCATATCAAAGTCCTCATGACATAGAACACATATATAACACCAAATACACCAACCATCAAACACACACAAATATATGGCCTCTGACATATGACTGTCAGGCCATTTTTTTTTCCAGATTTCCAGATTTTGAAAAATGCTAGATTCGAGGACTTTGATGTTATGGATCTTGGAATTTACAACCCAGATCACTTATAGACACCCTAATACACAACTTTAACCAATCAATTACAACATCTAACAACAAATCATCAGATTTTCAAAATTAGGGTTTATACCTCTTTCTAACTTGATTTTTGATTTCTGATCTTTGATCTTGTTCTTGACTTGCTATTAACTGATCATGGTTCATCTTTTCTCTCTCTATCACTCTATATCCCGAATTTCTAGAGAGAGGAGGGTTAGGAGAAAAATGAAATATAAAGTGGCCATTCTCTCTCTCTAAATCTCTTATAAATTTTTGTTGCAATGCTATGTGGCTATCATATTGGCTGAGATTGCTGGATATAAGAGTCACAAGCTAGGCCTAGGGTTGCTCACCAACTCAAAATAGGGCAAGATTTGCAAGAAACATCCAATAATGCACTTAAGGGCATTTAAGTCCTTTTCCATTTAATTTTAATGGCAATTTGGACATTGGCCAAACCCTTAGGGTTTTGGGTTTGGAAAATTTAGGGTTTAGGGTTTGAAAAATTTAGGGTTTACAAATTTAATTTTCTAAAATTTCCAATTTAGGTTTTAAAAATAGAAAATTAATATTTCTAACTTATAATTAGGATTTTCTAATTATGTTAAAATTTACTAATCATAACTTAAATCCTTCTAATTAGGATTATCATTTCTTAATTAAATCGTTAATTTAGCAATTAGGGTCAAAATGGTCATTAGGGTTTATAAACCACTAATTAGGGTTTCTATTAGAAAAATAACTTTCTAATTTAGAAATTAAATTTCGTAATTAGATTAGGATTTTTTAATTACTTATAACTTGAAAATTAAGATTAATATATCTTAATTAACATTAAAAGTATTAAATTAACAATTTCGTTTTCCCTAATTATAATTTAGGGTTTCAAATCCCGAAGTTAGGGTTTAAATATTTGAAATTAGGGTTTGCTATATAATTAAGCTTTACCCTAATTAATTTTATAATTAATATCACTTAAGAATTATAATTATCCTTTAAGTTTCCAGATTAGGGTTTTAAATTCCTGAATTAGGGCTTCGGATTCCCAGAACTGAAATTAGGGTTTCAGAACTGGTTTTAGGGTTTATTTTTAATCGTTAGGGTTTTCTAACCGAACGTTGACGTTCTTAATATATACTTAGGGTTTGTCACAGATTTCATTTATCTGGTCAACCCTTGACCCTTAACCACATACTGTACACATATACAACCATATACACAGAATATTTTCTCTTATTCCTTAATTCTGAATAATTCACCTAAATCATTCACAGAATTTTGAAATCCTCAAAATTCTATCTTAAAAATATAAAACGTATACACTTATTTTCTGTCTAGGTTCTAATTTTGAACCTTAAATCAATTAATAATTTTTTTAAAAAATAGTCAAAATTCTCGGGTTGTCACATTCACCCCTTCTTCTAAAAATTTCGTCCCCGAAATTTACCCTACACCTTACACCATATTGCTTACACCATACATACTCAGCATCACATGCTTCCCAATACATCACTCACAAGAGTAAAAATTTTCAAATTTTGTTGAGGGGTTTTACAGACTATTGTCTGTCATTTTCGCAAAGGTTATAGGAAATTCATCATAAATGGCAAAACTGTCATAACTTCTGAGACATAGTGGGTAATTAATCCAGATATGTCACAGTATTTATTAAATCTTGTTGATCGACTATGTTTTCTCTTCTTTGCCATAGGCATAAAATTCTACCTCAGTCTTATTGGATTCCGCACCAAAACAATTTGGTTCGGGAAATTTCTTTCAATGAACACTTAGAGTTTTCATAAATGTTTGTCTAGCTGAATCGAATAGCATAGACTCATACCAATAATTCAATGCAATCGAATTATTTAAGTGTAGTCAAACCCCGTTGGCAAATTAAAATTTTTGAAAATATTTTCGAGAATGGCGTCGTGATCTTGCATCTTTGATAATAACAAATTGTTTGAGGATCTGCCATTGTATGACTTTGTCATAACACATCATACAATAATGGAACAATGATTTTAGATCAAATTCACACTAAGTATTCCTGTATTTACAACTCCATCAAATTTTTATCATCTCTGCACCAGGTTACATTGTACATGAGTGATAAATAAAATAAATTTTGATATTTCAAATCATTTGCGTCTAACTGAAATAAGTAGCATAGACTATACTTTAAACCTTTTCAAAAATGATTACGAGTCTACATATTTTTTTTAAAAGCACATAGTGCGTATTTAGCTTGATGTCAATCATTTCGAAATCTAGCATAGCTAGGAGTTTTGGAAAACTTATGTCTCCACTAATAATCATTGGCTTTACAATCTATCTGTTCCTATAATCCTCAATTCTTCATTCACACACAACTATATCCAGTTCGTAAAACCACACTTATGAGTCCATAAATTACCACAATCATATGAGTTTAAGAACTTTCCTAGTCTGACCTTTGGCGTCCGTTCGCTGAGGGGTTCATAAACATTTCATATAATTATGAGTCAATTATGTCACATAAGTATGAGTTTTAAGAACTTCATGACTTAACCTTATATCCTCTACCTACGACTATCTATACATTATACATATGAAAAGGAATCACCCTCTTAACACGCATATAGCAAATGGCACGCGACACAAACATTTCATAATCCCCACTTAATCCTAATCCCCTTCTCAATACGAATTTCATTTAACTCGTATTCATAATCCTTTTCTGAATTTGTACCAATTCATAGTACAACTGACACCCAGCAATCTTGCTGTAAACTTTTCAATCTTTCGCTTGATTCTTATCCATGCTATCACTTTATCAGATCACGAGGTGATCTCGTCGTATATATTACGATTCATTTCTATATCTTGATCGTTTTGTTTTACGATCTTCTATCACTACACTTTTAATCTTTTAGACTCTATCTATTCACCACTACTATTCAACTTTATGATCAGAGTTAGGGAACTCTGTATCTTATAACTCACCGAGATTCGTCTTTGAATCTTACCGACCAACTAACTCTATTTGAGTTAGTACTTATCCTAATCACTGTGGTTATTAGTCTCAGGTATTCTTACCTAAGGTTCATAACCTACAACTCTGATACCAACTGCGACGAGCCCCGAATCCAGGTCCCAAATCACCTCGGATCCGGTTCGATCATTCTATACAACTATTACTATTTGCGGAAGATATAAACATAAATTGTTTATACATTAAACTTACACATAATCCCCAAGGTCGAGTAACCTTAACTTAATACATAATTCATAACTTTTCTAACATATAACAACATTAATATCATACAATACAAATCTAACTGCACGCGACTACTAAAGCTGGAACTATCTTGGACCTTTCCTTGTATCCGACGCATTCATCTTAATTTGCATTGTTTTATCATGATATAACAAGGGTGAGCATGAAAGTTGCCCAACAAGTTTAAATTCAACAATATAACGATATATCATGATTTGAATAATTGGCTGGCTATAATTCAACAATATAATTGTGAACTAGCAAGAACAAATTTATGACTGAACAAGTATTATACATGAACAAATATATCTGAACCAACTGGTAATGAAGGTGATCAACCTTTCATACCTGACTTATACATGTAATATGTACAAAGTACAATTCATGGCAATCATCAATGATTAACCATAAGCTTTTCCGAATAAAACACTCTTAATAGAGTTAAGTAAAACAAACTTGCATGTACCATTGATTACCTCTACGCAATTTATATCGCCTTATCCGAAGACCTAATATTAGTAATATAGATCTCTAATATTAGAATAATATCATCACAATATAATACTATTATATATATAGATATACATGGAATAACCTAAACACATAACACATAACCCTATCAATCTATAACACACATAAGACTCGGTATCAAGTCAAACTTTTGCAGTCTGAGTTGAACCCGACACAATTCTATTATCCCGACGGTCTAGTCGGACAATTGACGAGTTTAAGTTCAATTAAGCTCTGGCAAAACACTTAACAATATCTTAGATAATTTTCTAAGCAGTCAAAATAATTTTCATAGACTTATAATAATTTTCAGATAATTATTACCATTTATTGTATATTTTCAATCATTAGAATCGTATTTAAATGAATTAAATACCACATAATTCTTTTATCATTAATATTTATTTAATATCAAATATTAATGAAATACATGTCATAATATTATAATACATTTTATAATATCATAAAGTATTTTAATTCTTTAAAATCATATTTATAAGATTTTTAATCACTTAAATTCATTATCCAATAATTGCTATTAACATTAAAATATTAATATTTTAATGGCAAAATATCAAAAGTTATAGGTTATAACTTAAAATATTTTTATAACACTTAAATCATTTTTATATGATTTATAAAAGCAATAATTCTATTTTTCCATAATTTATTTAATATATTTATTAAATAAACTAATTATCATTAATATTGATTAATTAATGAAATTCATCCCAAAATATTAAAAGTCACTTAAAATAACTTAAAATATTTTCTTTTACTATAATATTATTTTCATGATTTTTCATGTATTTAAATCATTTTAAATCATCTATTTAATATTATAATTAAATAAATTAAATACCATTTATATTCCAAAAATATTAAATATTTATGAAATATACTCTAAATAATTAAAAACTATTTTTTAGAATTTAAAATAATTTTTTAGAATTTATTCTGTATTTTTTATAATTAAAAACCATTTTTATCTATTTTTAAATAATTTCCAGAATATTCAGATAATAAAATAAATAAAACTGTCGCTATAGCCTATAGCGACACTTGTCTGTCGTCTTAGGTGTTCTTGGTGTTCAAGAACACTGTCAGACAGTGTATAGGGTGACTTGTTTGACCTTAAATAAATCCGTGTTGTTAACGATTCTGGGAAGTCTCGTGTAATATGTTTGTAGTAGTGATGTAATACTATAATCTAAAGCAAATCTCATAGCCAAAACAAATAACATCTGCAAGATCTAAGTTGCCGAAAACGTTGTCAGACCTGTTCTTCATTTCTGGGTTTTCCAGAAATGAAGAACAGTTCGAGTTAGCTTCTTTAAATCCATATATCTTTGCTTCTGGGTTTAGTTTGGGTTATCCATAGGTTTTAGCGTGTAGTCCGTATGTCAAGGTACAACAAACGATCACCAGATCAACTTAAAAACATCAAAACAGTAAGCTATAGATCGGTCAAACTAAGCCACAACAACTGTTCTTGAACTTTTTTGGAAAACCCAGAAATGTTCTTGAACAGTTCGGTCAACTGATGTTTGACCACAAATTTATCTGATTCTGTGAATGATCTGAGGGTTCCAATGACTTTAGTATGTAGATTACATGTCATACTATAATATTCAATCAACAACATAACACAAACACTAAAAATAAGAGAGATCTAGAGTCTGCAATATCATTGTCAGACGATCTGGAAATTCTGGGTTTGCCCATAAACCATATTTAAGTGGTAGTCAACGCAGTTTATTTGCTCTTCATATCTTTCAATCTACTAATGATCTGGCTTTGTTTCTAGCTTCATATCAAAGTCCTCATGACATAGAACACATATATAACACAAAATACACCAAACATCAAACACACACAAATCTATGGCCTCTGACATATGACTGTCAGGCCATTTTTTTTCCAGATTTCCAGATTTTGAAAAATGCTAGATTCGAGGACTTTGATGTCATGGATCTTGGATTTTACAACCCAGATCACTTATAGACACCTTAATACACAACTTTAACCAATCAATTACAACATCTAACAACAAATCATAAGATTTTCGAAATTAGGGTTTATACCTCTTTCCAACTTGATTTTTGATTTCTGATCTTTGATCTTTGATCTTGTTCTTGACTTGCTATTAACTGATCATGGTTCATCTTTTCTCTCTCTATCACTCTATATCCCGAATTTCTAGAGAGAGGAGGGTTAGGAGAAAAATGAAATATAAAGTGGCCATTCTCTCTCTCTCTAAATCTCTTATAAATTTTTGTTGCAATGCTATGTGACTGTCATATTGGCTGAGATTGCTGGATATAAGAGTCACAAGCTAGGCTTAGGGTTGCTCACCAACTCAAAATAGGGCAAGACTTGCAAGAAACATCCAATAATAAACTTAAGGGCATTTAAGTCTTTTTCCATTTAATTTTAATGGCAATTTGGACATTGGCCAAATCCTTAGGATTTAGGGTTTGGAAAAATTTAGGGTTTAGGGTTTGAAAAATTTATGGTTTACAAATATAATTTTCTAAAATTTCCAATTTAGGTTTTAAAAATAGAAAATTAATATTTCTAACTTATAATTAGGATTTTCTAATTATATTAAAATTTACTAATCATAACTTAAATCCTTCTAATTAGGATTATCATTTCTTAATTAAATCACTAATTTAGCAATTAGGGTCAAAATGGTCATTAGGGTTTATAAACCACTAATTAGGGTTTCTATTAGAAAAATAACTTTCTAATTTAGAAATTAAAATTTGTAATTAAATTATGATTTTTTAATTACTTATAACTTGAAAATTAAGATTAATATATCCTAATTAATATTAAAAGTATTAAATTAACAATTTCGTTTTCCCTAATTATAAATTAGGGTTTCAAATCCCGAAGTTAGGGTTTAAATATTTGAAATTAGGGTTTGCTATATAATTAAGCTTTACCCTAATTAATTTTATAATTAATATCACTTAAGAATTATAATTATCCTTTAAGTTCCCAGATTAGGGTTTTAAATTTCCGAATTAGGGTTTCGGATTCCCGGAACTGAAATTACGGTTTCAGAATTGGTTTTAGGGTTTCTTGTTAATCGTTAGGGTTTTCTAACCGAACGTTGACGTTCTTAATATATACTTAGGGTTTGTCACAGATTTCATTTATCTGGTCAACTCTTGACCCTTAACCACATACTGTACACATATACAACCATATACACAGTATATTTTCACTTATTCCTTAATTCTGAATAATTCACCTAAATCATTCACAGAATTTTGAAATCCTCAAAATTCTATCTTAAAAATATCAAACGCATACACTTATTTTCTGTCTAGGTTCTGATTTTGAACCTTAAATCAATTAATACATTTTTTAAAAAATATTCAAAATTCTCGGGTTGTCACAATCATGCAAGATGAACATAGTAACTAACTATTATTTTTGAATTTTTGAATTTTTTTTTCCAAGAAACTGAATATAATGCTATTCAAACTATACTACTATGCAACTACTTATGCAGTTGTACTACATGAATGCAAACATAATGAACCTAAACTAAATTAACAACATATGCAAAATAACATAACTAAAACATGAAACTAAACATGCAATAATGAACTAAACTAAACTCCCCCAAACTTAGCAATTACAATGTCCTCATTGTAAGAATATAGCGGTAAGTAGAAGAGAACTTCAATGTAATTAGCTAAGCGTGAGGTGATGGTGGTGATGGCGGCGACGATCATTTTCCTATCCATTGAACCTCCAATACCTGCAATGAAGAGAGACAACATGGATTAGATTATAGGAGAACTTAATAAGCAAATTAACTCCTACAATTTTGATAAACTAACAACACTAATTAAACTAGTAAGACATATAAATATAAAAATTCCTAGGTTGCCTCCCGATCGGTAACTTGATTCTGATCTTTTCGGCTGACTTTGTGCAGTCAACGCTATCCAATTCCTCTTCGAAAGTTGAGGAACCCTCCATCCATCAAAAATAATGTAGCTTTTGGTAGGTTCCCATTTGTGATAGCCATTGCATTAAAGTCACCTAGCATGCTTTGTTTAGATAAGATCACATTCAAGAACGTCCAACATCTAGGTGTTTTCTCCATCGTGTCTGCGAATAGATTCTGGCATTGAAGCTTGTCAGACATAACAATCTCTTCTTCTATCTTCTCCAGCTCATCGCACTATGGCTTCGAAGTTGTACTCCCTTTTACGTCACAAGGAGTATTGCCGACGACATGACTACCTAGCGGACAAGGTTTTGTAAATCTAACTGGATCCTTGAACTTTGGTGAAAAAAGCACTTGAGGCATTAATAACATCGGCCCATCCTCGTTAGTACTCATAGTTAGTTCATCCCCACTTGTCTCCTCTTTTTCAACATCTCGTGTCTCATCCAGTTGTAGATTTGGTTGGGGCACTTCATCAATCTCAGAATCCTCGTCATAACACCAATTGTTTTGAGGATAGTTGTTCAAGGCTTTGAGCATTTGATCCATCTGGTTCTGCATATTTTGAATTAATATCTCTTGATTCTGAATTGACCGCTCTTGATTAATCCTCCTCTCCTCATTTGATGCTACGAACATGGACAATAATTCCTCCAACCTTGAATTATCTGTCTTAGTCTCGGAAGCCATGTATTGAGGACCATTGGTTGAGGTAGTGACGAGTTGTTCCATCCGATTATTAAAATTTTTGGTTGACAGCTCTTGGCTAATCCTCATCTCCTGTAGGTTTGATATGCCCTTCAATATTACATCCCTCAGATTTGGCTTTTCTTCTTGTGGCAATGGAGGTGGACATGAAAATTCCGGTGTGTATGTTGGATTTGGAGCGTAGTTTTGGTCTTCATAAGTATAGCTCCATGACGAATCCGGGTGATACCCCCAAACTTGATGATAATTAGCATATGTATAATCCTTGAGGTATTCACCACTGTGTTGTCCCGGCCCAAAACTAACGATGCATTGATGACTCGGATGATTACCAGCACAATAATTGCAATTAACTATTATCCTTCGATTACGTTGGGCTTCAACAATATCCAACCTCCTCGAAAGTGTCTCAAGTTGCGCTGATAATGCAGAAAATGCATTGAGACCATCAATCCCCGCTCCCCTTGGCTGAGTCATTCTCGTATACGGCCATTGATAGTTAAATTCCGCCATGATACCTAAAAAAAAAGAAAAATAGGAAGAGAATTAAATAAAATGGGGAAAAAAGTTTAAATTAAGACTAATTTGATTGAAGCTAATATTGGCAAAAATATATTAACTAATTCCCCGACAACGGTGCCAAAAACTTGTTGGGTAAAATCTAATTACGCACAACACGCAAGTATACGTGGTCAACAAGTAATAAAGTGAAAGTAGAGTATCGTTTCCACGAAGAATTATTTAATAAAAATCACCAAGTACTAACCCGTAACCAACTCAATCTTATTTAAACGAATGAATTTCAATTTATAAGTAAACAAATTCTAATTACCACTAGTTAAGTTAAGATTACGGAGATTTAAGATCACAACTTCACTTATTGCCTTATTTAAGTTAACACACTTCTCATTAATTATTCTCTATCCTGAATTGTTAATCAAGAACACTAAAGCAGATAAAACCACCTCTCGATGCATAATACCCATACTCACTTAAATCCACATATGATAGAATTAAGCAAGACACCCTAATTAACTAATCCACTATATCTCTATGTGAATTACAATTAAAAAGGATTTAAAACACAAGTTCTCTATAAGATTACATATGGTGTAAAGGCATATCTCTATCCTAAACACGAATCATGAATTCCATCTATGCAGAAATCATAAACACATAATATCATGACAAGATCTAAATCAATACTTCATCTCTCGAGTTCATATAGATTATCACGGTAATTGTTAGCTAGGCAATTAAGCAATTAAGTTCAAATCACAATAGACAATCCTCACAATAGAACATAATAATTGATAGCGAAGCATATTAAAATAAACTACACAATAAGACCAATTATAATCTCAAACAAAGAATTAGTTCATGATTATTGAATTAAAACTAAGAATTCACAATTGAATAATCATTAAAAGACAAAGATAGAAGAAGATAAGAAGATATAATCTATTGTTTGCAAATTTGAAGCTCCCTACTTGCTCCTACTTTGAATCTTCAATGGTCTCCAAGTTTCTTCAATTCTCAAATCTCATAAGAACCAGTGTTTTCTCCTATTCTACTCTAATCTAATCTAATGGAATCCTCTCTCTCTCTCTCCCCTAATTCTTGTGTTTCTCCTCCTTTTATAATTCTCTTTATATGTCTTTAAGTCCTCTTGGAAGTCTTTGAGTTAATCGGATCAAAACAATCCTTCTCGAACTCAAATTTGGACAAAAACGTCTTTTCTGCGCGTACCCCCGCCCCAGTGGGGGTTTATACACTAAATAGGCCCACCTCGGAGGGCTAGGGTTCTGTTTTACAACTGGTACCCCCGCCCCGGCGGGGCTTTTGTGAAGAGAAAACCCGCCCCAGCGGGGGTCCTTTTTCTGCTCTGACGTCCTTTAGGAAAACGACCATAAATTTTGATCTAAGAAGAGGTACGAGGCTTGCCACCTATCCAATCAAAGATATCGACGAGCTCTACAACTTTCATTCTTTGAGAATTGAGAACTAACGAACGGATGAAGGTCGAAATTGGGCTGGAAGTGACTGTTAAGCAAATGGCCACCCAAAATAGTGAAGTTCAACGTCCGTTGGTACAAATGTCATAACTCTTGCATCCGAACTCTAATTGGAATGATTCAAGTTGTTCCAGAAAGCTAAGAAGAAGCTCTACAGTATAATCGAAGTTCCAAGCCAAGAACATGAAAGCCAAAATGATGTCCACATTGCTTTTCTTTATGATTTCATACCAATTCTTTGCGATATCAGCTCCCAAGCATATAATCTACAAAACGAACACAAAATGCATGAAAAGTAACTAAGAAACATGAGATTAAGAAATTAATTCAAGTAACAGATACCGAATAAGTAGGTATAAAACCTACTTATCATTCAACATCCTTTAATTTTTGGCTAGGCAACTGGATGCTTGTTCTGCACTAGCACCCCACCAATGGTCCTGTCCGACGCATCTGTATACACCTCAAAAGGAATCTCAAAGTCAGGAAGCTTCAACACCGGTTCAGATGACACAACTTCTTTTAATCTCTCGAACGCTTCTTGATAACCCGTTTTCCATTCCCACTTATTATCCTTTTTGAGTAAGTCAGTCAAGGGAGACACCATCTTTGAATATCCCTTGATGAACGTTCGGTAGTAATTTGCCAATCCCAGAAATGATCTTAACTCATCAACTTTTGTAGGAGCAGTCTATTCAATAATGGCTTGGACTTTCCTCTCATCCATTCTCACATGTCCTTGGCTAATCCAGTGCCCAAGGAACATGACCTATGCTATACAAAACTCACATTTCTCTTTTTTCACATACAACTGAAACTCTCTCAGTTTTTGAAAAACCAACCTAAGATGTTCAAGGTGGCTATCTAGTGTTTCACTATATACAACAATGTCATCTAGATAAACAACAACAAACCTATCTAGATACTCATAAAATATATCGCTCATAAGATTACAGAATGTAGTAGGGGCATTGGTTAAGCCAAATGACATTACAAAGAATTCATATGAACCATACCTTATCACACAGGCTGTTTTAGCTTCATCATCAACAACAATCCTCACTTGCCAATACCCAACTCTCAAATCCAACTTCGTAAAGTATTTGGCTAGGGACAAACGATCAAAAAATTCAGCAAAATTAGGAATAGGGTACTTATTTTTTATAGTGACCTTATTCAATGCTCTGTAGTCCACGCACATCCTCATCGAGCCATCTTGTTTCCTCTGAAACAACACAGGTGCACCATAAGGAGCCTTGGAGGGTTGCATAAAGCCATATTCTAGCAACTCTGTCAATTACTTTCTCAACTCTACCAACTCAGAAGGCGCCATCCCATAAAGAGCTTGAGCAGGGGGTCTTGCACCCGGCTCCAATTGTGATGCCCCCAAAATAGGTATACATCACCCATTCCGAGTCGCCAAATACATGGTACATAATACAAATACAAACTTCATTTATACAATACGACAAAGCGTAGCTGAGAGTTTTTACACGAATATTGTCTAATAGACAGTATTTAAACTAAAAAAAGAGTCCTCATTATAATTATTATCACACTATTTTATAAAATTGTGAGGACTACTATAGCCACCATCTCGGACCATCACTGCGTTCCTCGACTAGTCCCGGCTACGTTCTCATTTCCTGAAGAGAACAATGAAAGCAAAAGGGCGAGCTCAACTAGCCCAAAAAGAAATATTAAGACTAAGATAATGCATAATAAATTATCGTTAGCCTTCAATTATGTTCAACTGATAATAAACAACAAGTTTAACTGCAGCGGAACAAGCAATCCATTAGAAGAGTCAAGTAGAGCATGATGTGATGCCCCCAAAATAGGTATACATCACCCATCTTGAGTCGCCAAATACATGGTACAAAATTCAAATACAAACTTAATAATACAACAGTCGTGTAAAATACGACTAAACATATGCTGTGAGTTTTAATACAAATATTGTCATCTAGACAATATACAAACTCAATGGGGTCCTCATTACATTTATTATTACACTATTTCACAGAATAGTGAGGAATACTAATGCACTATCTAGGTCCATCACTCTGTTCCCTGACTAGTTCCTGCTACATTCTCATTTCCTGAAGAGAACGATGAAAGCAAAAGGGTGAGCTCAACTAGCCCAGTAAGAAATATTATGACTAAGATAATGCAGAATAATTTATCGTTAGCCTTCAACAGTGTTAAACTGATAAAATATAATAAATATCAAGTTTAATTGCAGCGGAACAAGCAATCCATTAGAAGAGTCAAGTAGAGAATACAATCTACTATCTTCTATGATTTAAAAGGTTTTTCATCACTTTTATCGCTGAGACTCATTTTAATAAATAATCCACATCATCCCTACACTACGACCAATGATATTCATTTTTATCACGACCACAAATTATCCATGCACTACGGGCCAAGGATGTTCGTGTATTCATCAATGGTCATGATCATGCCAACAACTGTCCATCAATGTACTATGGGCCAATAAGGACTTTTACCACATCATTTGTAACATTACGGTCATGATTATACCGATTAATCCCTGGTCATAATCATGCCAAGTCCATATATGCACTACAGACCATAGATGACTTTCAACAGAATATAAACATGAGGATGTTGACAATGATATAAGAATTCAATAAAACAAGTTCAAGAATTAATTTATCTAGGAACCAAAAATGTCCAAATTGTCAACATGATACTTCTTTATAGAGTAAAATTCAAGAATGCTCAGAAGAATATTTCCATGAAAAGATCTTTGGATGAAGCGCTTGAAATATCAAGGATATTCCACTAATTTCATGGAATATAGAAGCGAAAACTTTAACCAACTTGAGTATAATAAAGATGGAATAACAAAAGAAATCACCTGCATCGTTAGGCCTTGCAGACGAGTTATTCCAACAGAATAATAATTAACAGAACCAGGTAATGCGTAAAGCACAAACATGATGTTCCAACAGAATAATAATTAACGGAACCAGGTCATGCGTAAAGCACAAACATGATGTTCCAACAGAATGATAAATAATGGAACCAGGTCATGCGTAAAGCATATACAAGATGTTCCAACAGAATAATAAAAATGGAATAACAGAAGAATTTCGCCAAATATAGGGTAGCTTGCGTGTCTGAGTTATTCAAATGAATAATAAAATGGAATAATGTAAGAATTTCACCAAGTATAGGGTAGCCCGCGTATACAGGTTATTCGAACAGAATAATAAAAATGGAATAACAGAAGAATTTCACTAAGTATAGGGTAGCCCGCGTATACAGGTTATTCGAACAGAATAATAAAGAATGGAATAATAGAAGTTCTCTTCATGAATGAGAAAGAAATAATACCCTTTACCTTAGAAGAAACTAGATATAGGAAAAGAAAGGTAGTAGACTGCTCTTCTTCTTTCTCTCTATAATTTTCTCTCTCCAAAGTTTCAGTGAATTTATAAAAATCACCTTAATAATTTTAACAACATATATCATCATAATTATAATTCACAATATTAATCGACCAGGTCGTTCCCAGGAAAGATGGGGCTTTCCAATAAGGATTTCTCCTATTGGTAGCGCTTGTGATTAGGTGACCAAACCTCTCCTTGATGTAACTTGAAGACATCGTTAATATTGTAAATAATAATATTAATAACTTTGTCGTCTCAATTATTGATTTAATAATATATAAAATGTTGACAATAATTGAATCAAATAACGTGAGATATTATGCAGCAATTACTGTAGCAATAATTGAACAAAATTGAGTGACTTCTCACGTAAGCATCAATAATCAATACTGAAATGCACTCTTTGTGCACTACGTATTCTTTACTATTAACACTTGAGTTTCAGCAGATTAACGGTAAAACTTCCGCCGTTATTTTCATAAAGTATTTTTGTCATTTTCTCAATCTGACAATAATTTTGTTGTGGGCTCCACCAATGATTGTGCCATTGTACGAATATTCCCTGTTAAAACGAATATTCCCCGACCAATCGAATATTATATAACAACTTGCATACTTTGCAAAATTTATAAATATTACCCACAACTATAACATTATATCAAATTTATTCCATAATATTCAAAAATGATATTTATAGAAAATTCATCTTTATTTATAAAAGTTGGGGTCTTACAACCTCCCCTTCTTCTAAAATTTCACCCTCGAAATTAGGGTACGTACCTGGTATGTCGAAGAGGTAAGGATACCTTGATTTCATTTCAGATTCTGAGTCGCCAAATACATGGTACAAAATACAAATACAATCTTTAATATACAACAAGAGAGTTGTGAGTTTTAATACAAATACTGTCTTCTAGACAATATCCACCCTCAGAATAAGTCCTCGTTACATTTATTGTCACACTATTTAACAGAATAGTGAGGACTACTAATACTATCATCTGGTCCATCACTCCGTTCCTCGACTCGTCCAAGCTATATTCTCTTTTCCTGAAGAGAACTGTGAAAGAAAGGGTGCGCTCAACCAGCCCAGTAAAAAATATTATGACTAAGACAATGCAGAATAAATTATCATTAGCCTTCAGCGATTGTTAAACCGATAAAATATAACAAACATCAAGTTTAAGCTGCGGTAGAACAAGCAATCCATTAGAGGAGTCAAGTAGAGAATAAAATCTACTATCTTCTATGATTTAAAAGGTTTTTCATGACTTTTATCATTTGGGACTTTACAATAAATAATCCACATCATCGAATCACCCCCCAGACTACTGCCGAGGATATTCTTTAGTATCACGACCACAATTATCCATGCACTACGGGCCAAGAATATTTATGTATTCATTAATGGTCATGATCATGCCAACAACTATCCATCAATGCACTACGGGCCAATGTGGACTTTTACCACATCATTTGTAACATTACGGCCATGATTACACTGAATAATCCATGTTCATAATCATACCAAGTCCATCTATGCACTACAGGCCACATATGACTTTAAAAAAAAAACATGAGGATGATGACAATGATATAAGAATTCAATAAAATAAGTTCAAGAAATAATTTATTCAGGAACTAATAACGTCCCAATTTTTGTAGAGTAAAATTCAAGAATGCTCAGAAGAATATTTTCATGAAAAGATACTGGATGAAGCGCAAATATCAATGATATTCCACTAATTTCATGGAGTATAGAAATCAAAGTTTTAACCAACTGAGTATAATAAAGATGTAATAACAAAAGAAATTACCAGGCATGCGATAGATAGCACAGGCGAGTTATTCCAACGAATAATAAATAACGGAACCGGTCCCAAGCGTAAGCCGCATGCACGGACATTCCAACGAGAATAATAAAGATCGGAACCGGTCCCTAAAAGAAAAATGCATGACATGATATTTCAACAAAATAATAAAAGACGGAATCGAATTAGCCCAAGTAAAAGCATTGCATATGACATGATATTCCAACAGAATAATAAATAATGGAATAACAGAAGTTCTCTTCATGAATACAAAAGAAATAATACCCCTTACCGTAAAAGAAACTGAATATAAGAGTAGGGAAGTTGCAGAATACTTTTCTTATTTCTCTCTATAATTTCTCTCTCTAGAGTTTCAGTGAATTCGTAAGAAATAATGAAGGAATGAGCTTCTATTTATAGAAAAATGGACTGAATAGTAACTAATTCATGAACGGTCCAGATTGATTTACTATGCAGTATAATAAAATATTCTAATAAAAGAAAATCTTTTAATAAAATAACGTTATATATATATATACACGTAATATGTGACTTGCCGTATAAGGCAGACACTAATTATATATATAATAAAAACTAATCACCCCCCCCCCCTTTTTCATCCAGACAAAACTATACATATATATAAACTTTTATATAATATATATATATATAAATAGCACATGCAAACATATATATGTATATTATAACAAAACACCCTCCTGACAAAATCCTTCCTCCCCAAATCCACCCGTGACATTCCATTTCCCTCCCCCCATTTCAACATACGTGGGCCCCACTTTTATTAAATTAAGAAATTTTCTCTGGATTATTTTGAAAATGGGTAAATGGGGAATCCATAAATTCAACAAATAGTTCATAAAATCTCCTCAATATTTTTAACAACATTTATCATCATTATTATAATTCAAAATATTAATCGACCGTGTCGTTCCGGGAAAGTGGGGGCTTTCGAATAAGAATTTCTCCTGTTGGCGCAATTAGGTGACCAAACCTCTCCTTGTGAACTTCTAGACATCGTTAATATTGCAAATAATAATATTAATAACTTTGTTATCTCAATTATTGATTTAATAATATATAAAATATTGACAATAATTGAATCAAATAACGTGAGATCTATGTCGGCAATTCTTTATAGCAATAATTGAACAAAAGCGAGTGACTTCTCACGTAAGCATCAATAATCAAAGCAGGTAATGCTTTTTTTGTGCAACTCGTTGTATTATCAGTACTTTTAACACCGGATGTTTTTCAGCGATTAACGGTAAAACTTCCGTAGTTATTTTCATAAAAAGTATTTTTGTCGTTTTCTCAATCAAATGATAATTACATTTGTAGGGGTCCACCAATGATTGTGCCTTTGTATGAATATTCCCTATTAAAACGAATATTCCCCGACCAATCGAATATTATATAACAACTTGCGTACTTTGCAAAAATTATAAATATTACCCACAACTATAACATTATATCAAATTCATTCCATATTATTAAAAAATTATATTTATAGAAAATTCATCTTTATTCATAAAAGTTGGGGTCTTACAACCTCCCATTCTTATGAAATTTTGCCCTCAAAATTAGGGTATGTACCTGGTATGTCGAAGAGGTAAGGATACCTTGATTTCATTTCAGATTCTAACTCCCAAGTTATTTCCTCAACATCGTGGTTTCTCCACAAAACTTTGACTTGAGGTATAACCTCGGAGCGTATAATATGTTCCTTTCTTATCCAAGATTTGAACAGGAACCTCTTTATCCGTCAAATCTTCCGCTATTTCGTCTGGTCTAACTCAATAATGTGGTTCGGGTCTTTCACATATTTACGTAACATGGATATGTGAAAAACGTTATGAACACGAGACATACTTGGCGGTGAAGCGAGTCTATAGGCCACAATTCCTACTCGATCGAGGATTAAAAATGGTCCGATGAATCGAGGATTGAGCTTTCCTCTCTTTCCAAATCTCGTAACTCCTTTCCATGGAGCAACACGTAACAACACATGATCTCCTATATCGAATTCCACATCCTTTCGATGAAGATCAACATAACTCTTTTATTGATCTTGTGAGGTTTTTATACGTTGCCGGATCGTTTGAATCTTTTCTGTAGTCATACGTACCAACTCCGGTCCCAACAACGTTGATTCTCCCACCTCATCCTAGCATACTGGTGAACGACACTTTCTTCTATACAACGCCTCAAATGGAGCCATGCCAATACTTGCTTGATAACTGTTGTTGTAGGAAAACTCCACCAATGGTAAGAACTTATCCCAACTTCCCTTGAAGTCAAGGACACAGAGTCTTATAAATCTTCAAGAGTTTGGATAGTCCTCTCCATTGCTTGCGTCAGTCCCGAGGATGATATCTGAGCTAAATTGTAAATCATGCCCATAGCTTTACGCAAACTAACCCAAAATTGTGAAGTGAGTCTTGGGTCTCGATCGAAACTATGGATCTTGGCATACCATGCGATCTTACAATCTCATTTATGTATATCTGAGCAAGGCGTTCAAGTGTATAAGTTTCTCGTATCAGTAAGAAATGAGCAGACTTGGTTAATCTATCAATAATGACCCAAATCGCATCTATACCTTGAGAAACCTTAGGAAGATCGGTAACGAAATCCATGGTAATGTGCTCCCACTTCCATTCTAGAATTTCAAGTGGTTGCAACGGACCTTTTGGTACTTGATGCTCCGCTTTAACTCGTTGACAAGTTAGACACCTTGAGATAAACAGCACTATCTCTCTCTTCATATTGCTCCACCAAAATGTATGACGAATATCATGATACATTTTGGTACTCCCAGGATGGATTGCAAACGGTGTGTTGTGCGCCTCCATCATGATTTTATACTTTAAATTAGGGTCGTTAGGAACATATAGTCTGGAGTTGACTCAAAGTATTCCTTCTTCATTGATTCTTTCTTTTGGCATAACACCTTCTTGCACTTTCTTCCTCATACGCATCAGCTCCAGGTCTGTAGCTTGAGCAGCTTTAAATTTATCAATTAAAGTCGGTTCTACTCGTATATTCGCCATCATCACATGGTTTCCTGGAGTCTTTAACTCTATCTCCATCCTTTGCAAGTCACACAAAATGGGCTTTTGTGTTGACAATATCGCACTCGTACTTGCATATGATCTTCTACTCAATGCGTCAGCTACCACGTTCGCTTTTCCAGGATGGTATTGGATGGTATGTTCATAATCTTTCAACAGTTCAAGCCAACGTCATTGTCGCATGTTGAGTTCCTTTTGAGTGAAGAAATATTTGAAGCTTTTATGATCCGTAAAGAGATCTCCACCTTCTCCCATCTGAAGTAATGCCTCCAAATTTTAAGTGCGAAAACAACAGCTGCTAACTCTAGGTCATGAGTAGGATAATTCCTCTCATATTCATTGAGTTATCTTGAGGCATAGGCTATGACTTTCCCATGTTGCATGAGAACACATCCCAACCCTTTGCCCGAAGTATCACTGTAGATGACAAATCCCTCCGATCTAGATGGTATTGTCAGAATAGGTGCTGAAATGAGTCTCTTCTTGAGTTCTTAAAAACTCTTCTCACATTCTTCGCTCCAACCGAACTTTGTATCTTTTCGAGTCAGCAGAGTTAATGGAGTAGCTATTCTAGAAAATCCTTCCACGAATCTTCGATAATAACCAGCTAAGCCGAGAAAGCTAAGTACTTCGGTCACTGATTTAGGTTGCTCCCAACTTTGAATTGCTTCAATCTTTCTTGGGGTCAATGATATTCTATGACTTGATACTCGTGCCCAAGAATGCTACTTCCTCGAAGCGAACTCAAATTTCTTCAACTTGGCATAAAGCTTGTATTCACGAAGCTTTTGGAGTGTCAGCCTCAAGTGTTGCTCATGATCTTCACGGCTTTTGGAATAAATAAGGATGTCATCAATAAAGACGACCACAAACTGATCCAAATATTCCTTGAATACTTGGTTCATCATATCCATGAAGGCAGCAAGAGCATTAGTCAATCCAAAGGACATGACTAGGAATTCATAATGCCCGTCTGGGGTTACGAAGCCGTCTTTGGAATGTCATCTGTTCTAATCTTCAATTGTTGATATCCGGAATAAAGATCAATCTTTGAAAAGAATTTGGCCCCTTGCAACTAGTCAAACAGGTCATCAATACGTGGCAATGGGTACCTATTTTTTATGGTGACTTGACTTGATTCAACTCCCGATAATCAATACAAAGTCGTATACTCCCATCTTTCTTCTTCACGAATAGAACAAGAGCACCCCAAGGAGAAGTACTAGGACGAATAAAGCCAATGTCTAATAATTCCTGTAGTTGGGTCTTTAACTCCTGAAGTTCAATAGGAGCCATTCGATATGGGGCTTTGGAAATGGGTTTTGTCTTAGGGTTCAAGGTCGATACAAAATTCAATTTCACGCTTTCTGGGGGTAGGCCGGAAGTTCTTGAGGGGAATACGTCGGAATTTATTAACAATAGAAATATCATTCAAAATTGACGTATTTTTGTTTAGATCCGTGACATGAGCTAAGAAAGCTTGACATCCGTTTTTCAATAAATGAATAGCTTTATGGCTTGAGATGACCGTGATTTATTTTAATGGTTTGGTCGCTTGAATTCACATAATAGGTTGATTAGGAATATGAAAGCTAACAACATTACAAAAAAAATCAATTTTTGCATGATGAGTAGTTAACCAATCAATCCCTAGAATCACGTCAAATGCAAGTATTTTCAATGAAATAAGATCGACAGGTAATATGAGGGTACCGATTTAAACCAAACAAGACTTATAAACAGTAGATGTAATGAAGGTTTCTCCTAATGGAGTTTCCACAGATAAGTCAAAGTCTAATTTCTCCGGAGTCAAATTTAATCATTGAGCTTAAGTAGGAGAAATAAAAGAATGGGTAGAACCGGTATCAAATAAAGTATAGACTTTGCTAGAGTTTATGATAAGCTTACCCGTGATGACCTCATTCGGGTTTCTTGCTTTCTGGGAGGTCACAACAAACGCTCTCCTTGTCTTCTGGCTTTGACTTTTACGGGACGGCCTTTGGTGCCTCCATCCTAGTTTGAACTTGTCTTCTTGAGCGACAAAATCGGGCTAAGTTACCTTCTCTTCCACAATTATAACATGCTTTGGACGACATTGCGCAGATTTGGTGATATGTCCTCCCTCGCATTTGAAGCATATGATAGGTGGTCGTTCTCCTTCCTTAACAATGGGTCTTTGGTCTTGACGTCTTTCCATCATTGTTGAATCTCCTCTTCTTGAAATGTCCATTCTTATTGTTTTGGCCCGATTACCAAAAGTGGTTACCATTTACGCCTGTTGATTCCTCCACGCTTGTTGTCACCGCTTCGATGATGTTGCTCTCACCGGTATTATCATTTTTCTTACCGCTCTCTTTTGGTTGCGTTGACTCGTTATCGTGCTCCATTAACTGAGCCCTATTTACAACATCTAAATACAAACACAGTTTATGATTAGATGTTGATGTATCTCCGACTTCAAATCTCTTAAAAACATCCGCGTCATTCTCTCTTCATTATCCACCAAGTGGGACGCAAACCGGGACAACTCGGAAAACTTTGCTTCGTACTGCGACACGGTCATATTATTCTGTTCTAACTTGATGAACTCCACCTCCTTCATGTGACGAATACTTTCGGGAAATTATTTGTCGTTGAATAGTTCTTGGAACTTCTCTCAAGACATTTTCAGTGCGGCAAGTTGAGTACGCTTTACCGATTCCCACCAATAATCTGCCTCTCCTCACAACATAAAGGCGGCAAAGGGAACCTTTTGCTCCTCGGAGCATCCCAAGACATCAAATATCTTGGTGATCTGCTTTATCCATGCTTCTGCCTTAAGTGGTTTTGGCTCTCCAATAAACTCCGGTGGTCCCAGCTCCTTGAACTGTTTAGCGGTGACCATCCGAGAGTTTCCAGTGGTTCCACCAACATTTTGGATAGGAGCCGCTCTCGCTTGCTGTTGCATGAATTGTATAAAGCCTCTGAACATTCCATTATTCATCATTTGGTCAGTGTTGTTGTTTGCATGAGGATTGTCGCCTTCCTGATGCACATTATCCTGATTATTGATATGTGGTGAATCAATGGTGGCCTGTGCTCCATTACTATTCTCAACATTCTCGGATGTCATTTTCAGATGCTGCCACAAAACAAAAGGTTAATTGACATGTAACATATTATCCCTATATTCTGACCGACCAATTAAATACCAAAAAAAAAACTTAGGTAGGTCATACTAGCGAAGAAATTCCCCGTCTCTCCCCTCCTAGTTCTATTCTCACATCTTAGCCAGGGATCATATCCCTAAGCTTTGATACCAACTGTGACGCCCCCAAAATAGGTATACATCACCTATTCTGAGTCGTCAAATACATGGTACAAAATACAAATACAATCTTTAATATACAACAAGAGAGCTGTGAGTTTTAATACAAATACTGTCTTCTAGACAATATCTACCCTCAGAATAAGTCCTCATTACATTTATTATCACACTATTTAACAGAATAGTGAGGACTACTAATACTATCATCTGGTCCATCACTCCGTTCCCCGACTCGTCCCGACTATATTCTCATTTCAAGAGAACAAAGAAAAGAAAGGGTTAGCTCAACTAGCCCAAAGAAGAAATATTATGACTAAGACAATGCGTAATAAATTATCATTAGACTTCAACGATTAAACCGATAAAATATAACAAACATCAAGTTTAAGCTGCGGTGAACAAGCAATCCATTAGAAGAGTCAAGTACGAATAAAATCTACTATCTTCTATGATTTAAAAGGTTTTTCATGACTTTTATCATTGGGACTCGACAATAAATAATCCACATCATCGAATCACCCTCGCTACTACGGCCAAGGATATTCTTTAGTATCACGACCACAATTATCCATGCACTACGGGCCAAGAATATTTATGTATTCATTAATGGTCATGATCATGCCAACAACTATCCATCAATGCACTACGGGCCAATGTGGACTTTACCACATCATTTGTAACATTACATACCATGATTACAATCGAATAATCCACGTTCATAATCATACCAAGTCCATCTATGCACTACAGAATACATATGACTTTAAAAAAAACATGAGGATGATGACAATGATATAAGAATTCAATAAAATAAGTTCAAGAAATAATTTATTCAGGAACTAATAACGTCCCAATTGTCAACATAATACTTCTTTGTAGAGTAAAATTCAAGAATGCTCAGAAGAATATTTTCATGAAAGATCTTTGGATGAAGCGCAAATATCAATGATATTCCACTAATTTCATGGAGTATAGAAGTCAAAGTTTTAACTAACCTGAGTATAATAAAGATGGAATAACAAAAGAAATTACCGTAGCGTGCGATAGACCTTGCAGGCGAGTTATTCCAATGAGAATAATAAATAACGGAACCCGTGTCCGGCGTAAAACGCATGTGACAGGACATTCATTCCAATGTAATAATAAAGATCGGAACCAGTCCGGTAAAATGCTGCACAAAACGATGATATTTCAACAAAATAATAAAAAGGCGGAATCGCCCAAGGCGTAAAAGCATGCACATGACATGATATTCCAAATGTAATAATAAATAATGGAATAACAAAAGTTCTCTTCATGAATACAAAAGAAATAATACCCTTACCGTAAAAGAAATCAATATAAGAGTAGGGAAGTAGCGAGAATACTTTTCTTATTTCTCTCTAATTTTCTCTCTAGAGTTTCATGAATTCATAAGAAATAATGAAGGAATGAGCTTATTTATAAAAAAATGGACCGAATAGTAACTAATTCATGAACGGTCAGATTGATTTACTATGCGAAGATAATAAAATATTCTACTAAAATAAAATCTTTTAATAAAATAACGTTATATATATATATATATATATATATATATATATATATATATATATATATATATATATATATACATAATATGTGACTCTTAGTATAAAGGCGTATTAATGGTCATGATCATGCCAACAATCGCCCATCCATCAATGCACTACGGGCCAATGAGGACTTTTACCACATCATTTGTAACATTACGATTATGATTATTACCAAGAATAATCCTCGGTCATAATCATACCAAGTCCATCTATGCACCATTTCTGATGATGACTTTTAAAAAAAAATTAAACATGAGGATGATGACAATGATATAAGAATTCAGTAAAATAAGTTCAAGAATTAATTTATTCAGGAACTAATAACGTCCAAATTGTCAACATGATACTTCTTTATAGAGTAAAATTCAAGAATGCTCAGAAGAATATTTCCATGAAAAGATACTAGATGAAACACAAATATCAAGGATATTCCACTAATTTCATGGAGTATAGAAGTTAAAGTTTTAAACAACTGAGTATAATAAATAATGGAATAACAAAAGAAATTACCAGGCATGCGATAGACCGCACAAGCAGGTTATTCCAACAGAATAATAAATAACGAAACCAGGTCCGGCGTAAAATGCACAGACAGGATATTCCAACAGAATAATAAAGAATGGATCCAGGTCCGGCGTAAAACGCACAAAACAAAGATATTCAAAATGTAAAGAATAAAGACTAGAACTAGGTCCAGTAGTAAAGCATGCGGGCGATACAAGATATTTCAATGTAATAATAAAGACGGAATCAGTCCAAATAAAAACGCATATACGAGATATATTCCAACGAGAATAATAAATAATGGAATAACGTAAGTTCTCTTCATGAATACAAAAGAAATAATACCTTTTACCGTAAAAAAGAAACCGAATATAAGAGTAGAAAGTAGCGAATACTTTTCTTATTTCTCTCTATAATTTCTCTCTCTGAGTTTCAAAGTGAATTAAGTAAGAAATAATGAAGGAATGAGCTTCTATTTATAGAAGAATGGATTGAATAATAACTAATTCATGAACGGTCCAGTTGATTTACTATGCCAGTATAATAAAATATTCTAATAAAACAAAATCTTTTAATAAAATAACGTTATATATATATATATATATACGTAATATCGACTTCTTAGTATAAAATGTGCACTAACTATATATATATAATAAAAACTAATCACCCCCCTCTTTTCCATCCAGACAAAACTATACATATATATAAACTTTTATATAATATATATATATATATATATATAAATAACACATGCAAACATATATATGTATATTATAACAAAACACCCTCCTGACAAAGTCCTTCCTCCCCAAATCCACCCGTGACATTCCATTTCCCTCCCCCCATTTCAACATACGTGGGCCCCACTTTTATTAAATTAAGAAATTTTCTACCGATTATTTTGAAAAATGGGTAAATGGGGGGGTCCATAAATTCAACAAATACTTCATAAAATCTCCTCAATATTTTTAACAACATTTATCATCATTATTATAATTCACAATATTAATCGACAAGGTCGTTCCCAGGAAAGTGGGGGCTTTCCAATAAGAATTTCTCCCTATTGGCGCGCAATTAGGTGACCAAACCTCTCCTTGACAGAACTTCTAGACATCGTTAATATTGCAAATAATAATATTAATAACTTTGTTATCTCAATTATTGATTTAATAATATATAAAATATTGACAATAATTGAATCAAATAACGTGAGATACTATAAAGCAATTCTTTGTAGCAATAATTGAACAAAAGCGAGTGACTTCTCACGTAAGCATCAATAATCAAAACCGCAGGTGCTATCGCGTGCAACTACGCCAGACATCGTCTTGTACTTTTAACACCGGGTGTTTCAACAGTTAACGGTAAAACTTCCGCCGTTATTTTCATAAAGTATTTTTGTCGTTTTCTCAATCCGATAATAATTCCGTTGTGGGGTCCACCAATGATTGTGTCATTGTACGAATATTCCCTCTTAAAATGAATATTCCCTAACCAATCGAATATTATATAACAACTTGCGTACTTTGCAAAAATTTATAAATATTACCCACAACTATAACATTATATCAAATTCATTCCATAATATTCAAAAATTATATTTATAGAAAATTCATCTTTATTTATAAAAGTTGGGGTCTTACACATGATATCTACTATCTTCTATGATTTAAAAAGTTTATCATCAAATTTATCTTTGAGACTCAGCTTAATAAATAATCCACATCACTAAATTATCCATGCACTACGGGCCAAGGATATTCATTAGTATCACAACCACGAATTATCCATGCATTACGGGCCAAGGATATTCGTGTTTTCACCAATGGTCATGATCATACCGAATAATCCCTAGTCATTATCATACCAACAACTGTCCATCAATGCATTACGGGCGAATGAGGACTTTTACCACATCATTTGTAACATTACAGGTCATGATTATACTGAATGATCCCTGGTCATAATCATACCAATTAACAGTCCATCTATGCACTATGGCCAAAGATGACTTTCATTATAATATAAGCATGATGATGATGACAATGATATAAGAATTCAATTAAATGAAAGCAAATGATAAATTTTAAAGATTTATAATGTAATTTATCAAGAGTTTAATAATGTCCAAATTATCAATATGATACTGCTTTATGCAGTAAAATTCAAGAATAATATTGTATCAAAAATGATTTGGACCGAAAAGAAATCAATTATTGTCATGAATAATACTCTGAGTGAATAGTACCTGAGTGAATAGTATCCCGTGAATAGTACCCCATGAATTGTACTTTGTGAATAGTACTTCGTGAATAGTACTTTGTGAATAATACTTTATGAATAGTACTTTATGAATAGTGCCCGTGAATAGTACTTTGTGAATAGTCCCGTATAAATGAATAGTACCCATGAAAAATACTTCGACGTGAAAAGCTTAAAATTTGACAAGAAAGTGCATAAAAATATCTTTGTGAAACGTTACTAGATGAAATGCAAATTTCATGGATATTCTACTAATTTCACGGAGTATAGAAGCAATACTTTAATAAAATGAGGGCATAATCAGGAATACGAGACGAAATAATATTACTTGCATACTACAAAGTATGGAAGAAAATATTATTTTATACGAATATTAAACAAAAATAATATCCCTTACCTTAGAAGAAGACTGGATACTGGAATAGTGAAGTAGCATAATACACTTATTCTTTCTCTCTATAGCTTCTTTCTCTATAATTGCTCTTGTGACTCTTAGTGAATTAGTGAAAATGAAAGAAGAATGAGCTTCTATTTATAGAAAAACATAGTTTTGATAATTACACGATTAGGGGCTCAAATTATTACAGTATAGTACTTTCATATATACCTCCATTTTTAATTTAGTCCTGCAAGTATTATCAATCTTACACCACCTCCCCTAATAGTACATACATGTGAATCAATAGTTCCATACATGTGAACCAAGAGTAATTTGCATCTGAACCAATAGCAATTAATTGCTCATTTATTCGATTAATTTCCCGTTTGGTCAATCTAACATCCCGAAATTAATTATTACAGAAATAAATGTCGATTTCCACTAACACAAATAATTCCAACACAATGGAAATATTTTTATCAAGAATTTCATCTTTAATCAACACGAACTTATTCATCATTAATATTATAACTCACAATATTTAACAACCAAATCATTCCCGGGAAAGAGGGGGTTTTCCGATAAGGATTTCTCCCTATTGGCGCGCAATTAGGTGACCAAACCCCTTTCCTCGCTAGAACTTTCTAGACATCTTCAATAATGCAAATAATAATATGAACAAATTTATCGTCTCAATTATTGATTTAATAATATAAAATATTATGCAGATGATACTGTGACAATAATTGAATCAATAATATGAGAGATATTATGCAGCAATTACTATAGCAATAATTGAGTATAACTGAGTGACTTCTCGCGTAAGCATCAATAATCAATCTGATTATGCTACTATGCAACCACGCCAGATTCTTTATACTTTTACCATTTGGGTAGTTAAATAGTTTAACGGTAAAACTTTCGCCGTTATTTTTTATAAAAAGATATTTCTGTCATTTTTTAATTACGATAATACTTCTGTTGTGGGGTCCACCAATGATTGTGTCGTCGTATGAATATTCCCTGACCAATCGAATATTTTATAACAACTTGCTTACTTTGCAAAATTTGTAAATATTACCCACAACTATAACATTATATAAAATCCACACCATAATATTCAAAAATATATTTCGAAAAAAATTAATCTTTATTCATAAAAGTTGGGGTCTTACAACCTCCCCTTCTTATGAAATTTCATCCTTGAAATTAGGGTATGTACCTGGTATATCGAAGAGGTGAGGATACCTTGACTTCATTTCAGATTCTAACTCCCAGGTCATTTCCTCTACATCGTGGTTTCTCCACAAAACTTTGACTTGAGGTATAACCTTGGAGCATATAATATGATCCTTCTTATCGAAGATTTTAACAGGTACCTCTTCATACGTTAAATCTTCCGCTATCTCGTCCGGTTCTAACTCAATAATGTGGTTCGAGTCTTCCATATATTTACGTAACATAGATATGTGAAAAACGTTATGAACACGAGACATACTTGGCGGTAAGGTGAGTCTATAGGCCACAATTCCTACTCGATCGAGGATTTAAAATGGGCCAATGAATCGAGGATTAAGCTTTCTTCTCTTTCCAAATCTTGTAACTCCTTTCCATGGAGTAACACGTAACAACACATGATCTCCAACATTGAATTCCTCGTCCTTTCGATGAAGATCAGCATAACTTTTTTGTCGATCTTGTGAGGTTTTTATACATTGTCGGATCATTTGAATCTTCTACGTAGTCATACGTACCAATTTTGATCCCAATAACGTTGATTCACCCACCTCATCCCATCATACTGGAGAACGACACTTGCATCTATACAACACCTCGAATGGAGCCATGCCTATACTTGCTTGAAAACTGTTGTTATAGGAGAATTCCACTAATGACAAGAACTTGTCCCAACTTCCTTTGAAGTCAAGGGCACAGAGTCTTAATAGATCTTCAAGAGTTTGAATAGTCCTCTCTGACTGCCCGTCCGTTTGAGGATGATATGCCGAACTAAATCGTAAATCTGCGCCCATAGCTTTTTGCAAACTAACCCAAAATCGTGAAGTGAATCTTTGCTTTCGATCATAAACTATGGATACTGGCATACCATGCAGCCTTACAATCTCATTTATGTATATACGAGCAAGACTTTCAAGTGAATAAGTTTCTCGTATAGGTAAGAAATGAGCAGACTTGGTTAGTCTATCGACAATGACCCAAATCGCATCTATTCCTTGAGAAACCTTAGGAAGACCAGTAACGAAATCCATGGTAATGTGCTCCCACTTTCATTTTGGAATTTCAAGTGGTTGCAATGGACCTTTTGGCACTTGATGCTCCACTTTGACACATTGACAAGTTAAACACGTTGAGATAAACTGCGCTATCTCTCTCTTCGTATTGCTCCACCAAAATGTATGTCAAAGATCACAATACATTTTGGTACTCTCATGATGGATTGCAAACGGTGTGTTGTGCGCCTCTATCATGATCTTATACTTAAAATCAGGGTCGTTAGGAACACAAAGTCTAGAGTTAACTCGAACTATTATATCTTCATCTATTCTTGCTTCCGGAATAACACCTTCTTGCACTTTCTTCTTCATACGCATCAACACTAGGTCCGTGGTTTGAGCAGCTTTAACTTTATCGATTAAAGTCGGGTCTACTCGTATATTTTCCATCATCACGTGGGTCCTTGGAGTCTTTATATCTATCTCCATCCTTTGTAAGTCATACAAAATGGGCCTTTGCGTTGACAATATCGTACTCGTACCTACATATGATCTTCTACTCAATGCGTCAGCTACTACGTTCGCTTTTCCAGGGTGGTATTGAATTGTATGATTGTAATCTTTCAATAGTTCGAGCCAACGTTGTTGTTTCATGTTGAGTTCCTTTTGGGTGAAGAAATATTTGAAGCTTTTATGATTCGTATAGATCTCCACTTTTTCCCCATACAGGTAATGCTTCCAGATTTGAAGGGCAAAAAAGACAGCTGCCAACTCTAGATCATGAGTAGGATAATTCCTCTCATATTCTTTGAGTTGTCGTGAGGCATAAGCTATGACTTTCCCATGTTTCATGAGAACACATCTTTACCCTTTGCCTGAAACATCGTTGTATATGACAAATCCCTCCGAGCTAGATGGTATTGTTAGAACAGGTGTTGAAATGAGTCTTCTCTTGAGTTCTTGAAAACTCTTCTCACATTCCTTGCTCCAACCAAATTTTGTATCTTTCTGAGTCAGCTGAGTTAATTGAGTAGCGATTCGAGAAAACCCTTCTATAAATCTCTGATAATAACCAACTAAGCCGAGAAAGCTACGTACTTCGGTCACTGACTTGGGTTGCTCCCAACTTTGAATTGCTTCAATCTTTGCTGGGTCAATAGATATTCCTTGATTTGATATCATGTACCCAAGGAATGCTACTTCCTCAAGCCAGAACTCGTATTTCTTTAACTTGGCGTATATCTTATTTTCACTAAGCTTTTGGAGTATCAACCTCAAGTGTTGCTCATGATCTTCACGGGTTTTGGAGTATATGAGGATGTCATGACTAGGACATGACTAGGAATTTGTAATGCCCGTACCGAGTTCTAAAAGACATGACTAGGAATTTTTAATGCCCGTACCGAGTTCTAAAAGCAGTCTTTGGAATGTCATCAGTTTTAATCTTTAACTGATGATATCCGGAACGAAGATTGATCTTTGAAATGAATTTGGTGCCTTGTAACCGATCAAACAGGTCATCAATGCAAGGTAATGACTACCTATTTTTTATGGTGACATGGTTCAACTCCCGATAATCAATACAAAGTCGCATACTCCCATCATTTTTCTTTACGAATAGAACATGAGCGACCCAAGGAGACATACTAGGACGAATGAAACTGATGTCTAACAATTCTTGCAGTTGGGTTTTTAACTCCTGAAGTTCAATAGTAGCCATTCGATATGGGACTAAAGAAATGGGTTTTATACCGGGTTCAAGGTCGATATAAAATTTGATTTCACGCTCTGGGGATAGGCCATGAAGTTTTTAAGGGAATACGTTTGGAAATTTATTAACAATAGAAATATCATTCAAATCTGACGTATTTTTGTTTAAATCTGTGACATGGGCTAAGAAAGCTTGATATGACATTGATTGACTTTAGTGGTTTGGTTTCTTTAATTCGCATAATAGGTTGGTTAGGAATATGAAAGTTAACAACCTTACGAAAAACAATCAATTTTAGCATGATGAGTGGTTAACCAATCAATCCCTAAAATCACATCGAATGCAAGTATTTTCAAAGAGATAAGATCGACAGGTAACGTACGGTTGCCGATTTGAATCAAACAAGACTTATAAACATTGGATGTAATGAAGGTTTCTCCCAATGGAGTTTCAACAGATAAGTCAAAGTCTAATTTCTCCGGAGGTAAATTTAATCGTTGAGCGCAAGTAGGAGAACTAAAAGAATGGATAGAACTGTTGGGTAAAATCTAATTACGCACAACACGCAAGTATATGTGGTGAACAAGTAATAAAGTGTAAGTAGAGTATCGTTCTCACGAGGAATTGTTTAATAAAAATCACCAGGTACTAACCCGTAATCAACTCAATCTTATTTAAACAAATAAATTTCAAATTATATAATTAAACTACTATTAAATTCCACTAGTTAAATTAAGATTATGGAGATTTAAAATCATAACTTCACTTATTCCTTCATTTAAGTTAACACACTTCTCATCAATTATTATCTATCCTGAATTGTTAATCAAGAACACTAAAACAAATAAAACCACATCTCGATGCATAATACCCGTACTCACTTAAATCCACAGATGATAGAATTAAACAAGACACCCTAATTAACTAATCTACTATATCTCTATGTGAATTACAATTAAAAAGGATTTAAAGCACAAGTTCTCTATAAGATTACATATGGCGTAAATGCATATCTCTATCCTAAACACGAATCATGAATTCCATCTATGCAGTAATCACAAACGCATGCTATCATGATTAGATCTAAATCTATACTCCTCTTTCGATTTCATATAGACTAACACGGTAATTGATGGCCAATTAATTAAACAATTAAGTCCAAATCACAATAGACAATCCTCACGATAGAACATAATAATTGATAGCGAAGCATATTAAAATAAACTACACAATAAGATTCATTGTAATCTCAAACAAAGAATTAGTTCACTGAATTAAAACTAAGAATCCACACTCGAATACACATTAAAAGATAAAAATAAGTGTAGAGTAAAGAATAAATCTGTTGTCAGCAAATCTCCATCTTTCTCAAGCTCCTGCTCTTGATCTTCAATGGTCTCCAAGTTGCTTCAATCTCCAAATCTCATAAGAACTAGGGTTTTGGTCTTAATCTACTCTAATCTTATGGAATTCTCAAAAACTAGCCCCCCCAATCCAATTAAAATCAAATATTTATAGTTCTAATGGACACTCTAGCAAGTTAGGCAACTAAGAATCCTATTCTAGCTCAAATTGGACAACATAACACCCAAATTAACTCTCCACTCGCTGACCAGCGTGCCTAGTGCTGTTCCTAGGCCATTTTGGGCGCGCCCCACACTATTGTAGCAGAGAATTTAGTGGCGCGCCGCTCATAGTTCATTTATGGCGTGCCCCGCGCTGCTCTGTTTTCTGCTGCGACGTCCTTTGGTAAAACAGGCATAACCTTTGGTCTGCTAGGGGTTACGGGGCCTGCCACCTATCAAATCGAAGATATTGACAAGATGTACAACTTTCATTCTTTGAGAAATGACAGATTCTGGCTAGATCAATATCTAAATTGGGCTTGAAGTAGATGCTATGTAAATTGCAAGCACGACAACCTTGAGCTTTAATCTTTGTTGATAAAAACTCCATAACTCTCACATCCGAACTCCGATTGGGATGATTCAAGATGTTCCAGAAAGCTAAGAAATAGATCTACAATAAAATCCAAGTTCCAAGCCAAGAACATGCATCCAACTTGGTGTTAAAAGCCCTGCAATCTTCCCTTCTTGCACTTGCTTGCATATTTTATTCCAAAAGATGTCCAAATTGATTTTCCTTGCTTCTTCATGCCAATGCCATGTCATAGTCTACAGAATAACATATAATATATGAAATTAACACACAATTCATGCAAAGTAACTATGAAACATAGATTTAAGCAACTAATTCAAGTAATAGATACCAGATAAGTAGGTATAAAACCTACTTATCAAGAACCGGTATCAAATAAGGTATAGACTTCGCAAGAGTTTATGATTAGCTTACCCGTGATGACCTCGTTCAGGTTCCTCGCTTTTTGAGAGATCACGACAAACGCTCTCCCTTGAACTACTGGCTTTGACTTCTCTGGGATGACCTTTGGTGCCTCCATCCCTGCTGGACTTGACTTCACTACACGACAAAATCGGGCTAGGTGACATTCTCTTCCATAATTATAACATAGTTTGGACTGCTGCATACAGTTTGGACTGATGTGTCCCTCCCCTTCGTATTTGTAGTATACGACCGGTGATCATTCTCCTTCTTTAACAACGAGTGTTGGTGCTGATGTCTTTCCATCATTATTGAATCTCCTCTTCTTGAAATTTCCACTCCTATTGTCTTGGCCATGATTACCACCGAAGTGGTTACCATTTATGGTATGTTAATTCCCTCCACGTTTGTTGTCACCGCTTCGATGACTGCTACCACTGGTATTATCGTTTTGCCGGATGCTCTCTCTTGGTTGGGTTGACTCATTATCGCACTCAAATAACTGAGCCCTATTTACAACATCTGAATACAAACAAATTTTGTGAGAAATGAGGTATTAACGTATCTCAGGTTTCAAACCTCTTAGAAACATCTGCGTCATACGCTCCTCATTATCTACCAAATGGGATGCAAACTAGGATAACTCGGCAAACTTAGCTTCATACTGCGACACAGTCATATTGTTTTGCTCTAGCTTGATGAACTCCACCTCCTTCATTGACGAATACTTTCGGGAAAGTACTTGTTGTTGAACAGTTCTTGGAACTTCTCCCAAGACATTTTGAGTGCGGCATGCTGAGTATGTTTTACTTATTCCCACCAGTAATTTTCCTCTCCTCTCAACATGAAGGTGGTATCCCAAGACATCAAATATCTTGGTGATATTCTTTACCCACGTCTCTACCTTGAGTGTTTCTGGCTTTCCCACAAACTCTGGTGGTCCCAGCTCCTTGAACTGCTTAGCAGTGACCATCCGAGAGTTGCCAGTGTTTCCACTTGTATTTTGAACATGAGTCTCTCTCGCCTGATGTTGCATGAATTGCATAAAGCCTATGAACATCTTATCGTTCATCATCTAGTTAGTGTAGTTGTTTACCTGAGGATTATTGACTTCCTGATGCACATTATCCTGGGTATTGATCGTTGGTGACTCAATGGTCTCACGTGCTTCATTGCTTATCTCGACATTTTTAGATGCCAATTTCAAACACTACCACAAAACAAGGGTTAATTGACATGTCATATATTATCCCTATACTCAGACCAACCAATAATAAATAAACTTAGGTAGGTCATACTAGCGAAGGAATTACCCGTCACTCCCCTCCTAGTTCTAGTCTCACATCTCAGCCAGGGATCATATCCCTAAGCTTTGATACCAACTGTGACGCCCCCAAAATAGGTATACATCACCCATTGTGAGTCGCCAAATACATAGTATATAATACAAATACAAAATTCATTTATACAATATAACAAAGCGTAGCTGAGAGTTTTTACACGAATATTGTCTAATAGACAATATTCAAACTCAAAAAGGAGTCCTCATTACAATTATTATCACACTATTTTATAAAATAGTGAGGACTACTATAACCACCATCTCGGACCATCACTCTGTTCCCCGACTAGTCCCGGCTACGTTCTCATTTCCTGAAAAGAACAATGAAAGCAAAAGGGTGAGCTCAACTAGCCCAGTAAGAAATATTATGACTAAGATAATGCAGAATAAATTATCGTTAGCCTTCAACAATGTTAAACTGATAATAAACAACAAGTTTAACTGCAGCGGAACAAGCAATCCATTAGAAGAATCAAGTAGAGCATGATATCTACTATCTTCTATGATTTAAAAAGTTTATCATCAATTTTATTGCAGAGACTCACCTTAATAAATAATCCACATCACTGAATTAACTATGCACTACGGGCCAAGGATATTCGTGTTTTCACCAATGGTCATGATCATACCGAATAATCCTCGTCATAATCATACCAACAACTGTCCATCAATGCATTATGGGCCAATGATGACTTTTACCACATCATTTGTAACATTACAGGTCATGATTATATTGAATGATCCCTGATCATAATCATATCAATCAACAGTCTATCTATGCACTACGACCAAAGAGGACTTTCATCATAATATAAGCATAAGGATGATGACAATGATATAAGAATTCAATTAAATGAAAGCAAAGGATAAATTTTAAAGATTTATAATATAATTTATCCAGAATTCAATAATGCCCAAATTGTCAACATGATATTGCTTTGTGGAGTAAAATTCAAGAATAATATTGTATAAAAAATGATTTAGACCGAAAAGAAATCAATTTTTGTCATGAATAGTACTGCAGGTGAATAGTACCCGAGTGAATAGTACCCCATGAATAGTACTTTGTGAATGGTACTTTATGAATAGTACTTTATGAATAGTCCAGTATAAATGAGTAGTACCCATGAACAGTACTCCGACGTGAAAAGTTTAAAATTTGACAAGAATGTGCATAAAATTATCCTTGTGAAACGGTACTAGATGAAGCGCAAATTTCAAGGATATTCTACTAATTTCACGGAGTATAGAGCAATACTTTAACAAAAAGAGGGTATAATCAGGAATATGAGACGAAATAATATTACTTACATACTACAGAGTATGAAAGAAAATATTATTTCATACGAATATTGAACAAAAATAATATCCCTTACCTTAGAAGAAAACTCCTAGAATATTGAAGTAACATAATACTCTTTTTCTTTCTCTCTATAGTTTCTCTCTCTATAATTGCTCTTGTGAGTCTTAGTGAATTGGTGAGAATGAAAGAAGAATGAGCTTCTATTTATAGGAAAACATAGTTTCGATAATTGCACGATTAGGGGCTCGAATTATTACAGTATAGTACCTTCATCTATACCTCCATTTTTAATTTAGTCTTACAAGTATTATCAATCTTGCACCACCTCCCCTAATAGTACATACATTTGAATCAATAGTTCCATACATGTGAATCAAAAGTAATTTGCATGTGAACCAATAGAAATTAATTGCTCATTTATCCGATTAATTGCCCGTTTGGTCAATCTAACATCCCGAAATCAATTATTATCGAAATAAATGTCGATTTCCACTAACACAAATAATCCCAACACAATGGAAATATTTTTATCAACAATTTCATCATTAATCAACACAAACTTATTCATCATTAATATTATAACTCATAATATTTAACAATCAGATCATTCCCAGGAAAGAGGGGGCTTTCCGATAAGGATTTCTCCTTATTGGCGCGCAATTAGGTGATCAAACCCCTTTCCTCGACAAAACTTTCTAGACATTGTCAATAATACAAATAATAATATGAACAAACACTACAACAAAAAGGCTTATCCGTGACCGCCTATCAGCGACCGCAACTAGTCGCAGATGAGTATAAGCGATGGAATGCTGTCCCAGATAATAGTCACAGGTAATCTGGTCACTGGATGGACCTCAGCGACCAACAATAGTGACCGACTTATTAGCGACCACAATCAGCGACCGAGTCTGTCGCTATTCTAACTCATGCTGAGTCATTTGTCAGGTGTGACGTGGCACACGTGTCAGCGACCGGTAATAACGACCGCATCGATCGCTAGTTTCCTAGTGGCTATCAGCGACCGCAATCAGTATTAGCGACCACATGCGGTCGATGATGTGTTTTTTTTTTAAATATTTTTCCTGTTTCATTAATTTCCTAAAAATAACCTACTTTGTACCTGCTTTCTATCCCAACACACAGTAGTATATATAAGCATCCATCCATGATAACTGCCATATGATAAACATTCATCCATGCTAACTACTATATGATAAACATCCATCGATATAATAGAATCGTAAACCAACATAACACAATACAATCATAAACATCCATATAATAGAATCGTAAACCAATAAAATTGTCCAAAGAATGAATCTAAAAGAGTACAAGGTTTTAAAAATATAAAAAACAAGTCTAGCAAGGCTTTAAAAATCTAACATGACTGGTCTAGCTAGCTCTTCATGGATCGTCTAAATTAGTACCCTGTAATTAACAAAAGAATAAAACATATATGTTACATGTGTTGATACTGTTATGACTTGGGGAAAGCTAAACAATAGACAACGTAGTGAAACATATAAGTAAGACAGTGACAGTAACAATATCGATATATATACCTGGTCGCCACCCTGATGCTGCTGCTGCCGCCACTGCCTCCACCAACTCATCAGGACCAAGAGGATGCAGATACCCGCCCTTTATACGAAGAAGATCACGATTCTAACAGATCGCTCTCACACAGTCAGTAGGAGTATGATAGGCTGGATGACCTGATGATTGTGTAGACTGGGTAGCAGAGTATACGTGCTAATTGATGGTTCCAAGGCGTCATTTTTGTCCTTGGCCTTTAACATAGTTTTTCTTCACGATGGACACCCTCTCCCTCAATTCTTGATCAATCGACGGACGCGGGGTGCCTTCAGGATAGCACTCGTTCATTAAGCCCTTATAAGTGTCCTGTCAGAAGGTCAACAATTAAATAGTTAAAAATAAATAAAAAATGCTAAAAAAGGTCGTCACAATTTATAAACAACATATTAGTATAAAGTTAACTTATTACCGTTATCTGAACATCATCACGCAGACCATCACGGGTGGCCACATACACATCCAACCAATTGATAGGTTGACCTTGAGACTGAGACTCCTACAGTTCATGTTCTCATATTAATATGTAAACATATGATATTTTAGCTACAAAACATGACTGTAAACATAAAAACAAATAACTAAGCCATTTAGCTTGATATACATACGTACCCTTGCAGCTGTGATATACTGCCGCCCTTGTACGTGCCTTTTGGCATTTTGCCTTCAGATACACCTAAAGATCTATTCGAGGTGGCAGTCTTGCGTCTCTTGATCCAGTTCTCAGTTCTCCACTGGTCACACATCTGCACCCATATGTCTCGTGCGTACCACCAGGGGCTATGCTCATGCATATACTGCTCACCCTATCCTGGATGGTCAATCTCAGCATTGTGCAGGGATTTCTATCATTCCTTGTTCAGATTATCTTTAGTTCGGACGACGCACTTCTGCCAGAACAGTTTCTGAATAACTGATGTCTATGCGTCGTCCCATCTATATCGCTTCTGCAAATAAAACAACAATAATACTATTAAAACTGTTATATTACCATAATCCAACATTAATAAACAATATTATTTGATTAACTATGTATTATCTATCAGAGTGATAAAAAAAATATACCTGAAATTCAGCCCAAACTGCTTCCTTATGGGCGAGAGGTGTGCTCGCCCATGTAATCACTGGCGTAGGCCAGTTCCGTAAGCATAATTGTGAAATGCACTTCACAATTTTACTATCTTGAAAATCACTACAATATACAATAATTTACATTAAAATATATTTATAACAATGGAAATATGAAACCCTTATATATACACGATGTTTAACTTACGTGCTTTCTGGAGGAGGACGGATCTATATGAGAATGCGATCATCCGGATTAGCCGGGGCCTTCGACACATGATTAGGGCCCCGACCCAACCCGCGCTTTTGTGCTGCTGGTTTAGAAGACATCTATAAATAAAATATTTAGGATGTTAGTATGAGTTATAAATGAAATGTACATAAACATGTCAAGGATATAGAGAACATGTATATATGTAATACAATTAAAACTAAACATACATTTTATAGAAAAGGACAATAATAACAATTAATTGTATAAAATAGTTAACTACGACAACTATAAATGAAAGGTACAAAAACATGTTAAGGATATAGAGAACATTCCTATATGTAATTCATTGTAAGCTCTATTCATTGTAATACAATTAAAACTAAACATACATTTTAAAGAAAATCGTTGTCTGAGTCAGAATCATTTTGTACAAGTATCGGAGATTCATAACCATCTTCTTCTTCAGATTCTGTGTCAGTGTCAGTCAATAACTCTTCCTTAGTATCACTGTCATCTGTCACAATAACTATCTCGGGATCCAATTCATCAGGTTCATCTCCACCCTCTAACTGGATTACATCATTGTTGTCCTCTATATTTATTATAAGAGGTCTATGAAGCATCTCCTCTTGGTAGAAATCCCCGTCTATTACTTGGACACGACTGCGCTAGGGAGTATGAATTACAACTTGTCAATCTGTAGGCGGTCTATCCCTTTTCCTAACAGGACTAGGAGTGTAGTATACTTGTATTGTTTGAGTTGGTAAAACAAATGGTTCATTGGAGTAAGCCGACCTATGGAGGTTAATATCGATGATTCCATGTCTGTCAACACGTATCCCTTTTTCTGAATCAAACCAACGACACTTGAACAAGTTAATATGACCATCGTACGTTCCCTTGTACGACAACTCTACGATTTCCTCCAACTCCCATAAAAGGCACGACCAAGCTCATTGTAACAATCTCCTTGGACACACACTCCATAGTTCGTTGTTCTTTTACCGCGCCCATATGCCTTTGTATGAAATTCACAACCATTTATTTTGTAACCATTGCGGCTGACTTGGTCCCTGTCTGATCCCATAACTAGGACTTATACATTAGCCAGAATCGTTGATCCCTCACTCAAAGCCTACAAAAACTCCATCTTATTAAATGAAGTCATAGTTAATATGGAGTATATATATATATATCATGCTTAAGAAATTGAACTTACTTTGTCCTTTAGCCAAAGTGCAAATTTTTTATCACGATTGATTTGAATATCTTTATCAGTTATGCCGGGATGCTTCACTTTTAACTCATCATCATAAAATCTATACCATGTTATAAACATTAACATATTGGAATAAATTTTTAACTTAATAGATAAATTATCAAGTTTAAATGTGTACCTCACAAATTCGTCAATCTCCTCGCAATTGAGAATAATGTACGTATGTGCATGATATAATTCTTGCTCAGAGAGGAATATGCGCTTCCCTTTTTCCATAAGTGTGACCCGATAGACCAAATACAGAGAGCCGACCATTTAGTTCAACATTTCCCCCATCATCATGTCTCGATACTCGATTGGCCTTTGTCAAGACTTCGTCCAAAAAATAGTCGGAGACAAACGTAGATATAAGAGGTCTCAAGTCTATACTCCATCCTCCCACAATACCTTCAACTCGTCTATAAGAGGTCTCAAGTAAACATCTAAGTTCTTTTCAGGACTCTTAGGACCAGGAACCACGAGTGAAAGAAACAAGTATGGTTGTTTCATACACATCCAAGGAGGTAAGTTGTACGGAGTAACAATCACAGGCCAACATGAGTACGGAATAGCTGAGTGGCCAAACGGATTAAAACAATCGGTGGACAATCCAAGCCTCACATTTCTAGAATCCAATGCAAACCCAGGATGTTCTAAGTTCAAATCTTTCCAATCCTGCCCATCTGCGAGATGATTTAGTTCTCCATCTTTAGCTGGAGATTTAGCATGCCAACTCATATGTTCAGCTGTTTTTGAAGACATGTACAATCTTTTTAGCCAATGTGTTATTGGAAAATACCTTAGAATCTTAAACGGTGTACTTGATATTTTTGTAGTCACACCCTCTTTATTAGGCCTAAACCGATCATGACTGCAAAATGTGCACCTTGTCATCTGTTCATTTTCCTTATAAAACAACATGCAATCGTTGGGACATGCATCGATCTTTTGGTATCCAAGACCCAACTTCTTCACCATTTTCTTACAAAAGTAATAGTTACCAGGTAATTTCTCACCGTCAGACAACATACTCTTAATGGCCTTCAAGAGCAACTCAAAACACTCATGGCTCATGTTGTGATCAGCCTTGCTGTTAAGTAATGTCACCACTACAGAAAATATAGTGTGTATGGTGCAACCATGCCACAATGGCTCGCTACCCTCGTCTAACAACTTAAAGAAGTCTTTAGCATCAGAATTCATAGGTTGCTCTCTGCCTTGTTCCCAATCAAAATCTGGCCCTGCAATATCATGAACCATTTCATTCATACGATGAGTACTACTACCCGAATTGTGTACTTCTGTGATGCCACCATCTCTTCTCTGCCCATGTGCCCACCAGAATTCTTCGTAATTTCTCCTGAACCCAGAAACAAGTAAATGATAGTTTACCACGTCTCTGTCCATATAATTTATATTCTTACACTTCATACATGGACATCATATTTGCGATTGACCATTCATACATTCCGGGTGACTATACGTATACTCAAAAAACACTTGGCAACTGGCTCTAAATTCAGCTATAACACATATCTGGGCACTTAACTTTCGTCGTGCCATCCAACTACGATCTGAATAGAGGTCCATGATTCCACGATACCTATGTTGACATGAATTATTGTATTCCATTGTTAGAGATTTACAATTCAGCTCAATCCTATTTATGATGCTTATAAATACATATAGATGTATATGTACATATATAACATGAGTGTGCATCATATATGATTATTCGGGAATTGAACAAGGATACATGCCAAAACAAATTTACACTGCTTGAGATCGACTACCCAAAGGCATGGTATATTGTTATGGATCTTAAATTAGAGTATGGTCTTATGTCATCCTACATATTTTAACTGACACCAACCTAAAAGCCAATAGATTCCTAGGGGTAGAATATGAATCATTACATCATGCATGGTCTGCATATGCTACGTATATCAAGATTACAGAAGAAGGCATGCTATTAGTCCCTTAATGTAGGACTATTAGTCCTATAAAGTTATTTGATACCCAAAACAGTCCAAAACATTACATACTATATACTTTATCATAACAGTCCATAAGCCTTCAAAATAACTGACAAGTGTTCATACATAGATTTGATTACTATGTTTCCCATTCGTGAAATTTGGCATTCATACATAATGCGTTCATACTAGATTTGATTACTACAAAAATTTAGAGATAAATTGGAAATGACATGTATCAATTGCAAAATATTCTCTCCTAACTATGAAGGGAAATTTGAGTGACATGTCTTTCAAAACCATGGAAAAATTCAAGATAGTTCCTTTAAGCACAGCTCAAGTCTTACTCACTTCAAATTCCATTGCACCCGACGAACATAGTTCCTTTAAGGAGAAGGAGTTGAATTCCTCTTATGCCTTACTAAATTTATACTCACTCTTTCCCTCAAAATGATAATCCACCATCAGAAGTCAAATATTTAGAAAGTTAATGTTTTCAACTTTAACATAACCAATGGTCAACATCACAATCAAACAATGATGAATTTTGCACATTAATTTTAATAGTAGCCTCATTTTTGGACATCAGAAAGGAGAAATTGAAGTCTAATTTTTAGACAGAGAAAGTATAACTTCTGTTCATCTTTCAATTTAATCAGTTACTAGTATGCAATTATTTCCACCCACAAGCAATGATTTTTAAAATATTAATCATCCAACCACAGAGAGATTTTCTTCTGATTTATAAAAGATAATCAATTACAAATTAACCAAAAGAGATACTTTCCCAGCAATTCAAATACAGTAATATTACACAGGAAACATCAATTTCAAGAAAGACTAGTAATTTAGAAAGCTAAAAATGAAACATTAAGCTCACACAAACTATCAATTAGGGGTTTCAATCCAATCATTTTTATTTGCAGTTACTGCATCAACCTCATAGACTCTTGCCATTCAATCAGCAATAATAGACAGTTTAATTTACTGATTAATTGGGGGTTACCGGTGGTGGTACAGCGGTGGTGCGGCAGTGGTAAAGCGGTGGTGCAACGGTGGTCCGGCGGTGGTCGGCAGTCTCCCTCCCTCTTCTCTTCCCCCCTACTCCCTCTTCTCCCTCGTTTGTATCTCCCTCTTTTCTTTCTTTTCTATACTGATCGAGCGAACCTGAATCTGATTAAGTTTATGAGAATCAAGAACCGCTATCAGTGACCGCATGCGGTCGCTGATTTTTAATGATGTCGACATATCAACGACGGCTAATGGTCGTTGATATAGGTTGGTCGTCGCGCCAACGTTTTGCACCAATTTTTGGGAGGGAAAATCATACCAGCGACCGAGCTATCGCTGATCTTAACTAGCGACTAGAATCCTTCGCGGTAGCAAATAACGGTCGCTATTACTATTATCAGCGACCGGATAGGGCGATCGCTGGTATCATTGGTCGCAGATGGCTCTTTTTCTTGTAGTGAATTTTTTTGTCTCAATTATTGATTTAATAATATAAAATATATGCAGATGATACTGTGACAATAATTGAATCCATAATATAAGAGATATTATGCAGCAATTACTATAGCAATAATTAAGTATAACTGAGTGACTTCTCTTGTAAGCATCAATAATCAATACCATGTGCTACTATGCAACCACGCGTATTATTGTACTTTTACCACAGGGTAGTTCAACAGTTTAATGGTAAAACATTTGCCGTTATTTTTATAAAAAGATATTTCTGTCATTTTTTAACTACGACAATACTTCCGTTTTGAGGTCCACCAATGATTGTGTCATCGTACGAATATTCCCCGACCAATCGAATATTTTATAACAACTTGCTTACTTTGCAAAATTTGGAAATATTACCCACAACTATAACATTATATAAAATCCACACCATAATATTCAAAAATATATTTCGAGAAAAATTAATCTTTATTCATAAAAGTTGGGGTCTTACACAAATTCTATCTTATGATCAACAACACGCCTTGGAGGAAGGGTCTTTGGTAGTTCTGTAGGCATTACATACTTGAAATCATCCAGCAACTTAGTAACAACATCTAGCACCTCTTAGGTTACACCGGGCTTGATCTCAATCAAAGCACACAAGTAGGTTTCTTCGCCCCTCTTAAGCCCAGACTCAAGCTGCACCGCAGACAACAAAATAGTCTTTTTTCTTGCCTTCCTTCTTCTCCATGTTTGGTTATATAGCATTCACGAAACCCGACATCTTATCATCGGTGATCATCAGTCCTCCAAGATGAGGCATCACCATGCATTTAGCCGACATCAGAAACTCAATTCCTAGGATGAGATCAAAGTCATCCCAAGGAACATCCATCAAGCTGCACTTTCCTTCCCACGGACCAACCTTCAAATCTGCCACTGCCGTGCCACGAATTTGTTTAGCCTTAGAATTCACAGCCTTGATCTTACTTGCATTCTGCTGCAGGTTCAACTTCAAATTGCCCACTTCCCTCTCTGCAAAAAAGTTGTTGGTAGCACCAATATCTACCATGGCCAACACTTCCTGGCCATTAACAACCACTGACACATACATCAGTCCACGTGGAGTGGGTGTCTTTGCCTTTTGGGTCTGTAAAGCACCCAAAAATTGCAATGGGTTCATTCTCGGGCCATCTAATGTTCCTTCATCATTCGAGTCATTCGCAACCAAGGCATTCACTTTCTCTTTCTTTGGGCATTCCCTCATTCGATGGGGACCTCCACATATAAAGCAACCTTTGCTCTTGTCCTTGGATTGTCCATCACCTTTAGGTTTAGACTTCTTGTCACCACCTTTCTTGAATTTCTTGTCTTTCTTGCCATCCTTGGACCGGAACCACCCTTGTCTTTCTTACCTATCTGCTTCTTCTTACTATCAGTAGCATTGGGACCAAAATATTTATAGTCCACCAAACTATTCGCCGTTGCAATTGCTGTAGGCAAGTCTTTGACACCTTGTCTACGCAACTCAGTCTGTGCCCATTGTTGTAAACCCAACATGAAATTGAACATCTTGTCTTCCTCAGACATGTTCTTGATGTCCAACATCAAAGAACTGAACTCTTTCACATACTCCCAAATAGATCCTGTCTGTTTCAAGTGCTTCAAGTTATCTCTTGCTAGCCATGAAGTATTAAGAGGCATGAACTGATCTTTCAATTCCTTCTTGAGAACTTCCCACATCTCAATCTTTGGCCTGCCCGCACTAACATCATCCTCAGTCCGAGTTCGCCACTAGAGTTTTTCCTCCTTCGTCAGGTACATGCTTGTGATCATAACCTTCTCTCGGTCTAGGATATGGGCAGCCACAAAATATTGCTCCATGTCCCATAAGAAATTTTCTAATTCCTTAGCATTTTGACTGCCTCCAAAGGATTTGGGTTCAGGGACTCGCAACTTTGAGTGGTGTCCATCTCCGCTCGCTGGACCACCAGCCACAACACGTTTAACTAGTTTCATGTCTTCATACATTCTTTCGAATCGTTCAGAAACTTCGACGGTCCGATTTATAATAGCCAACACATCAAGATCCATGTCGTCCAACTTTTTATTGAACTCCACGACATGTTTAGCCACCTTAGCACGAAGGTTATCCATGAGAGCAGATGATGCTCTTAACTGGTCCGCCAACGAACCTTCTTCACTAACCAACCACGTGCCCACATAAGTTTCCAGCGCCTGCAACTTCTCTTGTAGTTCATTGATCCGATTAGTATTGTTTGCCATCGTTTTCTAACAAAGCTCTGATACCAATTGTCATAGGATGCACAATTTTACACTATTTTTTAGCGTCTATGTCCTCCTTGTGAGGCACTGGTTTGCCCAACCAGTCAGTAACATGTTAATCACACAAGCACAATTTATATAATCAAGCCACACACATAAGGCAACACAATGTTTACAGGACAACGTCTCAACCTTTTATTGCTCACTCAATAACAATGATTACAATATATGACTAGGGGCTCACAGGCTACACTAGCTCAGTGATCTCTGCCTTGCCAAGCCCTTGGCTGTACATTTAAGTACACATTAGTCTGCAGTTGATACCCCCAATTGTTAGGTCATTCAGAACCAATAGGAAACCAACATTTTGAATCAGCAACTACCTGCGAACTGCCCACTAGCAGATATGTGTGCCCCATGATGTCCAACTTCCCATTAACCACCCACCAGCAGATGTTAGGCCCCCATGATGTGCAACTGACTGGAGACATGACAGTCATGTGCATGGAGGTTGACTACCAACAACTGCCCACAACTTCCAGTCAGTTGGGTCATGCTCCAGTCATCCAATCCAAATTGCCCATAGTGTCAGCCCACCTTTTTGTTGTCTCAACCCACGAAGTTGCCCAATCATGTTGCCCAATCCTGTTGCCACAAGATGTTGTCCATTTGGCCCACGAATTTCCAACCAGCCCAGCACTTGGCCAAGGTGTTGTCCAAGTTTGTTATACACGTCCAGCCCATGCGTCTGTCCACATGCATTAGCCTTGTTGCATACTGGGCTTCGCCCATGCCATGCCTTGACATGCTAGGTGCACGCCTATGCCATGCCCAACCGATGCTCCGCTCATGACAAGGTCTTTGATTCAATCCAAGCAACCCAATGCGATGTTAGACATTGTTATAAGGGAGGCCCAACAATGCCCAAGTGTCCCGCACACTTCGCCCATTGTCGTTTGCCCATGGCCCAGATGGCCTTCACGGACCACCCCCCCCCCCCTTATAATAGCACTTATGAAAATTTTCAAAGTGCCATCACTAGACATCAGTGTTGCTTGAGGAGTCATAATGGCTCCTGGCCAACGCCAAACCAACCCAGCGTGTATATACCAGCACATTGACCTTAGTTGGCATGTCCCACGCCCAACTAAGTATGATTTGAGTGTTCACCTGCCTTGCCCACATTTTAGTCGAGTGTTAAGGCCAACCTTGGCGTGCTGGATGGCCCATCCAGCACGCCAAGTCCATGTCAACCCACTAAGGGACTAACAGGTGGGCAAAGGTAAATTGCTAGCCCAAGAGTTTTTTCCAAAGTGTTGGGGCTCGAACTCAGGATGTTTCACCTCCACTCGAGACGGCCACTTTGGGACCGAGTGCCCAACCACTGTATCAAATGGTGTGTCCTCCAAAACTTTTCCATTCTATTTAGCTTACTTGGTGAACTTGACGATTAAGCAAAAGAGCGACGAGGAAACTTTTTGCATGACCTTTATTCACAAGTCTTTCTTGGATGTCATTCCTAAATGGATGACTGACCTTCATTACATTATGAGCACCAAACCCTTAAAAAGAGAAGACGAGCTTTGTAGGTCTCAGCAATGGGCTACTTACCTACTACCTATGTTTATACCTATTGGGGGATAATTGGTTGTGTCTTACCAGATGTTGTATGGTTATGAACCATACAATCCCAGTCAACTAGGTCGTCAGCTTGGATTTGTTCAAGCCCTTCTTACTCCTTTATCTGCCTAAATTTCTAGAGGCAGGGGATAGACCAAATATTGTCTTCAAAGCTTTTAAGCCTAATTTTGAAATACTAGAGGACTAAACCATTAGAAATAGAAATTTCTTTTTATCTAGATGGATGTGTAGGTATGATCAAGCCACTACTGGCTTTACCTTGTGGTGGGATGACTACTTCAAGGCTCATGTTATGGATATGGCTCAAGCGGACAATATGATAACACGCATGCTTAGAAGTATGCACCTTGTAATTGTTGTCTACTGTATTATACATGTCATTAATTATAATCACACCCTTTGTTCGTCAGGTGCTAGACTTGATGTTTTGACATTTCCAGGTTTGAATCCTAAGGTAAAGAAGTTGGCTAAGAAAAAATCTCAGAAATCAAAGCCAAAATCAAAGCCACAAGTGGAGCCAAAGCCTGTTAAAGAGGCTAAAGTTGTATTGGAAGAGATTGAAGACTTCTACTATGCTCAATTGGAGGGTGAGCAAGTGCATATATAAATAGTTAAGCCTTTTTTTGTGAGAGGTTTCTGATGAGGCTACCCAAATTCCTCCAAGGCGATCCTCCAAGATTGTGAGGACAAAAAAACTGAGAGTACTTCTGCTCAGAGGAAACTCTCTCTCATACTGAGAGTATCTTATTAGGGATAATTAATTAAACTCCTTTAACTAATTTTCCCTCCTAATCCTATTAGGAATAAATGAGAGTACTAATATTAAATTAATTCCTTAACTCTTTTAGAAATTAAAATAATAATAATTGTAATAATATTAATAAGACTCTCTTATTAATTTATATTTAATATTTTAAAATATTAAACAATAAATATTAAGCTATTTAATTTATTCTATCACCATAGATTAAATTAAATATACTTAACATATTATTACGATTATGCCATTAACTTCTTAAATAATTATTCTTCCTTTTATGGTGTGACCTTTAGGTTCTCCATATTAAACCCAGTTGTGAATAAATTAATTAGAACACTTCTAATCTTATTTAAATAAATAAATTAAACGAATAATTTATTTCAATAAATAATATTTATTCTACAATAGGATAAGCCTCCTAGCGATCAACGACTTTCCGGATAATATAGATTTCAACATTAATCATAAAAGAACCTTTCAAGAAATAGTTATTGTACAATTCTATCCTTCCACCATACAATGTCCCAATTAAATATAAGACATGGAATTACCGCACAAGTCTTATTTTATTTAATTATATGTATTTTAACTCTTAAATGCACAACACCAAATAATGCAAATTAGAAACTCCTTTCTAATTTCATTCCGCTTAACCCAAGGACTACCGGGTTGTCATTTATCGAATCACATAGGACATTTCTCTTCTTTTACTAGAAGTGATAGATTCTTTATTGATCTTACATTATCTCCATGTACGACTTATTATACCCAAGCATACCCTTTGATATACCCTAAGGGTCTTAAGGAATAAGTCAGAATATAATTCATCATACACAAGATACTATGATGATCTCAAGTCCAAAGATCACTTGTACTACTATCACTACAAGAATTCCTATTGACAGACAAGTAAAACTCCATTAGGTATTCCTTAGCGAGCCACGTTCAGTGAACTTATTCTCTAATAAGTACCTACATACTTGCTTTAGTGTCTCCACACAAATGATCATTAGATCAATCATCCTCATCCAATGAGCAAGCAACGTATGTACCAATCTATCCGGATTCACTAATCCCCAATTTAGTAATCCAACGATTGGGAAATATTTTTGTTTTAAGCTTTCTAAGAATTTAGATCTCATTAGAATGATCATCATCATTATTCTAAAAGTATTGCTTAAAAATATGGGTTTATCATATATTATAAAACAATATCATGTAAATAATTAAAAGCCTTTAATAAAGTAATACTTTTTTATTAATAAATGAATAAGATTATTACAAAGTATATGCTTTATCATCAAACATGATTGGCTTGTGTGCATACTACTTTCAATCTCCCACTTGCACTAAAGCCAATCGTCATGGTATCTCATACCCTTCTTCTCTAAGTGACGATTATCCTGCTATTGGATAAGCTTTAGTTAATGGATATGTAATGTTGTCCTTAAGAGTTCACTATCTCTATAGTGATTTCCCATTTTTCAATGATTCTTATAATCAAATGAAAGTGCCACAACACATGTTTAGATCAAAGATGAGACGTAGGAACTATTCCAAGTTCTGTAATGAACTTTTATCCAAACAATCAACTTGCAGCTTCATTTATAGCTATATACTTTGTCTTTATCACTAAACCAGCAACTCTTTGCTGTTTGAAACATTTCCAATTTCACTGCACCACCGTTCAAGGTAAAGCTTTATCTTAAAGTCACTACACCAAAAATGGGCTCTAGTGAAGGACAAATCCTTCACTAAAGGCCCTATATCACTCACAAATGATTTATTGCGAAATAATATTTCCTTCACACGAGTGCTCGCATTAGACCTCCTCGCAATTGGGTATCATTCGCTAAGTAGTAAGTAAATGTTTTTTTGTGAATGATATATTGTGAATAACTTTTTTATTCACAAATTGTATTTAGTAATGGAATATTGTTATTTAGTGAAAGATTGGTTTCCTTCATAAATAATATTTTAAGAAGGACTATTTGAAATTAGTGAATAACTTTATTCCCTCACAAATAATATATTGTGAAGAACAAATTTATTTAACGAGAGAAAATTTTCCTTTACTAATTATAAATTGAGAATGTATCTTCAAATTAGTGAGGGAAATAATCCTTCATTAATGTTAATTTCTCAAGTAAAATCATTCACAAATTATAAATTTATAAATAAAAAATTAATTGATAAATAATCAAAATTCATTGCAAATTATAATTAATTTTCAAATAAGTGATTTCATATTTATTATTATTAATTGTTATAATAAATATTAAATTTAATATTTGAAGTTAATATAAATGCCATACTTGTTTCAAACTAATTGATAAACTAATGCATAAAGAGCCAATAATTAAAACCAATACTCCTCATATAAATAGATAATGCTCAAATTACGATAACTACTTAAGTTGTTATTGTATCTTGGTCTCCTAAAGACCATAGTACCTACAAAATTTATTAACCAACATAAGAAAACTGAAATAATAACAACGAACTAGAAAGAATAAAGTGTCATGTTAGGTCCACTTCATCATCATTTTCTTCAAATAAATCAAGGTTGGACTTGTAAACTCCATGCTACAAGAGAAACACCAATAAACAATTTCAATAAGATGAGGAATAAGAAAAGATAAAACTGGTAAACTTAAATTAAGAAAGAGATTAATTAATGATAGACAAAAATATAGTTATTAATAAATACCTCAATTGATTCATAGAACCAAAAATCGTCGTCATATGCTTTGCTGACGGTACCCCACCGTAGCCGATAGTGTCGCGGTCATATATGTGTTCATGATTTACATGTGTTAGTGAATATGTGTTAGTGATATAGAAAGGGATTTGAAACTGTATACCTCAAACATTTCTATGGAAAATATTTGATCATAGGATGCTTCCATACCAAACGTGTTAATATCTGCAATAATGACCTCCACATTTTGGAGCTGAAGATCCCTATTGAGAAAGAAAGAAGAAATTCTTGAGGTCCTCTAATATACCAGTGCTTTTTCACAAGAGATGGGAAATTTACTTAAAAACGATACCTCTACAGATAAAAGTAAAGAGATGCGCCAAAACATGTACAGTTTCAGGAAAAGTTAAGAGAGATCATGTCTGAATGTTCACTCAAGTACATAAGGTAATTATCAAGTCACATATCGAACCGCCTTCAATAAATGCTTTCGGGTCGTTGAATTGCAAATCCCAAATATCTTGCATTTGTTATACTTCATACTATGTATATGGATAAAGATCCCTGACCACATCCAACATCAAGAGCGGTGTGACCATCTTCTAATTGTGATCTATCACAATACATTTCCACCATTGCTTTCTCAACATCATCTAAGGTGCTCGACTTATCAGGGAAGTAACAACAAATGCATAATTCACGTACAAAACTAAGTATTAATGCTAGAGATCAACAAATTTTGATACTCAATTGTACAGACATTCCATGTCACTCTTTGCTTCTAGTATTTAGTTTGACTGAAGTCATCCTTGACATTTTGTTTTTACTCCTTAAAACTAACAATAATATGATAGCCATTCAATTCATTTAAATAAGTCTTAAACCCCAATATTTTGTTATTGGTTTTTCTTTTTTCAAGATCAAATTGATAATGCAATATTTAAATATAAAATCATTGTGTTAGTCCCCAGACAAATTTCTTCAATTCCCTGTTTGAGCTCCTGTGGCAGGCATTTTAGCTCATATTCCAATTCGCAGTGCACATTTCTCACCATGTCATGTTATAATATTATAGAATTCATTCTTGCATAATATATGATAAATTGTGAAAACATTCTAGAAAAGCAAAGTTTATTATCTACAAATTTAGGAAATGTATGGTGATGGTATATAAAATAATATAGAAATTACTACTCCACTGAGCACTCAAAATCCCAAACATTCTCATCAAACCTGTGAACAAGCGAATCAAGTAACCTAGTAATCTCAAGCACTATATTGTGTCATTCAATTGGGTGTCTATCCATCTCATCACGCTGTCTAATTTCTATGAAGTTCAGCAGAAGGAACATATATTTATCTCACCAAGCTCCTTTACTTCTATGAAGCCTAGTAAAAGGAACATCTCAGGTTTACTTAAAATAGCATGGGAAAAATGGTAATTATAAAATCTTACAAAAATTGATGTATTTAATAGGTACTATAACTAAGTACAAAATATAGACAATTTGACTATACAAATTTTAAAGTATACAGTCAAAGTTTACTAAGTGTTCAGAATTGGTTTCTACTTGTGTCATGTCAACATGTTCCTAACAACAACATTTTTAGAATTAGAAATCATAAACAATAAAATTCCAGGAGTTAATTGAAACCCAATTTCCAAATATAGATGGCATGAAGTTCAAACCCCATAAAATTGGCAAATTAAATAGTCTTGACAAAATTATCATGTGTTCATGAAAAAGGGATGGATAACATACCAAGGGCTCGAAGGATCTTCAAGTCAAACTTCTTGGCCAGAGATTCATGATTAACTAATTTTGCACGTTGAAGGACCATCATCTTCAAACTAATCAGGAAATCCTATAAATAGTGTATTCGGGCATATATTATAAGAACTTCCAATATAAAAAAGGATTATGCATAAAATTGATTACTATTATTAAATATTATATTTTTTTAAACTTACAAGCTCAGATTCGGTAAGGCAGCAAAGCCAAATGACATATTCAATCTGATTACTCCCTAAGATATCTTCTTTAACCATGCAATAGTAATTTTTTAGCTTTAATTCAGAGACCCAGTTTTGCGGGAATGATATTTTCTAGTAGAATAAGACGATTAATTCAGTTCACAGACTAAATAGTATATCACAAACACAAATAGAAGTTGAATTCAATAAATAGACACAACTGCATTCAATATTCAATATAAGAAAACAACAATTTTGTTAGCCGATTTGGGTAGGTAAAAACATCAAGCAAAGGTTGCTTGCTCCATACCATAACATAAGTGGTTGATGGCGGTTTTACGCCGTCTCCCTACTGATCCCTGCCATCAATTGATTGCTGTTTCGGACCATCCAATCTTTCCCGTGCTTACATTTTAGATTCTAAAGGTGAAATGAAAACTCGTCAATTATTACATGAGCCTCTTAAAACCTTCCAACTCCCTAAAGCTAAATGACAACTCATCAATTACTATCATCATCTCCACATCCTTCATTATCTCCTTGGGGTCATAAGCAATTGCCTTCAAATTACCACTTTGTTCTCAAAGACAAAGTTTTTTATTTCTTATTTGGAACATTTTGAGGATATTTCTAAAATTTAATTCCAAATGAGCCTTTACGGTATTTGTTCCATTTAACTTGGTGTGTATAGTATATATGTAAGACCCCAAATTTTATGAATAAAGAATATTTTTCTCAAAATACATTTTTGAATATTATGGTGTGGATTTGATATAATGTTATAGTTGTGGGTAATATTTACAAATTTTGCAATGTAAGCAAGTGGTTATATAATATTCGATTGGTCGGAGAATATTCGTACGATGGCACAATCATTGGTGGACCCCACAACAGAAGTATTGTCGTAGTTAGAAAACGACAGAATTATCTTTTTATAAAAATAACGGCGAAAGTGTTACCGTTAAAACTGTTGACCTACCCGGTAGTAAAAGTACAACAATACGCGTGGTTGCATAGTAGCACACGGTATTGATTATTGATGCTTACGTGAGAAGTCACTCAGTTATACTCAATTATTGCTACAGTAATTGCTGCATCATATCTATCATATTATTGATTCAATTATTGTCACAGTATCATCTGCATTATATTTATTATTATTAAATCAATAATTGAGACGATAAAGTTATTCATATTATTATTTGCAATATTGACAATGTCTAGATGTTCTATCAAGGAGAGGTTTGGTCACCTAATCATGCGTGCGATAAGGAGAAATCCTTTATCTGAAAGCCCCTCTTTCCTGGGAACGACCTGGTTGTTAAATATTGTGAGTTATAATATTAATGATGAATAAGTTGTGTTGATTAAAGATGAATTTGATAGTTCTATTGTGTTGGGATTATTAGTGTTAGTGGAAATTGACATCTATTCTGATGATAATTGATGTATGAGGGTTATATTGATAAATCGGGTAATTTATCGGATAAATGAGCAATTAATTGCTACTAATTCACATGCTTATATGACTATTTGTTCACATGTGTGTACTATTGAATCACATTCTTGTACTATTAGGGGAGTTGGTGCAAGATTGATAATATTTGCATGACTAAGTTAAAAATAGAGGTATAGTTGAAGGTACTATACTGTAATTAGTTTTTTCACATGACTATACTATTGAGTCACATGAATGAACTATTAATTCACATTATTTACTATTAGGGGAGGTGATGCAAGTTTGATAATACTTGCAGGACTAAATTAAAAATGAGGAAAAAGAGGAAGGTATTATACTATAATATTTCGAGCACCAAAACGTGCAATTACCGAAACTATATTTTCCTATAAATAGAAGTTCATTCTTCCTTCATTTCTCACCAATTCACAAAAGCTTTAGAGCAATTATTATAGAGAGAAATTATAGAGAGAAAGAAGAAGAGAAGTCTGCTACCTCACTATTCCAGTATCCAGTTTTTCTAAGGTAGGGGGTATTATTTCTTTCATGTTCTTGAAGAGAACTATTGTTATTCCATCCCTTATTATTCTGTTAGAACATTCTGTCTGTGCGTATTACACGTGACCTGGTTCCATTATTTATTATTCTGTTGGAATAATCTGTTTGTGCGGTCTATCGCATGCATGGTGAATTCTGTTGTTATTCCATTCTTTATTATTCATTGGAATATTACATACATGCGTTCTGCATGACTTTAATTCCATTATTTATTATTCTATTAGAATAATCGATTGCATCTTGATCTATCGCATGCCTGGTGAATTCTTTTGTTATTCCATTCTTTATTATACTCAGTTGGTTAAAGTTTTGGCTTTTATACTCCATGAAATTAGTGGAATATCCTTGATATTTGCGCTTCATCCAGTATTTTTTCATGGAAATATTCTTCTGAGCATTCTTGAATTTTACACCACAAAGCAGTATTATGTTGACAATTTGGACGTTATTGGTTCCTGGAAAAATTAATTCTTGAAATTTTTTTTATTGAATTCCTATATTATTGTCATCATCCTCATGTTTATAGTCTGTTGAATGTCATCTGTGGCATGTAGAGCATAGATGGACTTGGTATGATTATGACCAGGGATTATTCAGTATAATCATGACCGTAATGTTACAAATGAAGTGATAAAAGTCCTCATTGGCACGTACTGCGTTGATGGACAGTTGTTGACATGATCATGACCATTGATGAATACACGAATATCCTTGGCCCGTAGTGCATGGATAATTTGTGGTCATGATACTAATGAGTATCCTTGGCCGTAGTGCAGGGATGATGTGGTTTATTTATTAAGCTAAGTCTCATCGATAAAAGTGATGAAAAACCTTTTAAATCATAGAATATAGTAGATTTTATTCTCTACTTGACTCTTCTAATGGATTGCTTGTTCCGATGTAGTTAAACTTGATATTTGTTATATTTTATCAGTTTAACACTGTTGAAGGCTAACAATAAATTATTCTGCATTATCTTAGTCATAATATTTCTTACTGGGCTACTTGAGCTCACCCTTTCTTTCACTGTTCTCTTCAGGAAATGAGAACGTAGACGGGACTTGTCTAGGAACGGAGTGACGGTCCAGATGATAGCATTAGTAGTCCTCACTATTCTGTTAAATAGTGTGACAATAAATATAATGAGGACTCCGTTGAGTTTGTATATTGTCCAGATGACAATATTCTTATTAAAAACTCTTAGATTATATTTTGTTGTATTTTACACGACTGTTGTATAATTAAGTTGTATTTGAATTTTGTACCATGTATTTGGCGACCCAAGATGGGTGATGTATACCTATTTTGGAGGCGTCACAGTTGGTATCAAATCTTAGGGATTTGATCCCTGGCTAAGATGTGAGACTAGAACTAGCAGGGGAGAGACGAAGAATTCCTTCGCTAGTATGACCTAACTAAGTTTATTGGTATTTAATTGGTCGGTCAGAGTATATGGATAATATGTTGCATGTCAATTAACCCTTGTTTTGTGGCAGTATTTAAAAATGACATCCGAGATGTTGAGAATAGCAATGGAGCACAGGAGACCGTTGAGTCTCCATAGATCAATAATCAGGATAATGTGCATCAGGAAGGCGATAATCCTCATGAAAACAACAACACTGACCAAATGATGAACAATAGAATGTTCAGAGGCTTTATGCAATACATGCAACATCAGGCGAGAGTGGCTCCTGTCCAAAATGTAGGTGGAAACACTGGAAACTCTCGGACGGTCACCGCTAAACAGTTCAAGGAGCGGGGACCACCAAAGTTTATTGGGGAGCCAAAACCACTTAAGGCGGAAGCGTGGATAAAGTAGATCACCAAGATATTTGATGTCTTGGGATGCTTCGAGGAGCAAATGGTTCCATTTGCCACCTTTATGTTGCGAGGAGAGGCAGATTACTGGTGGGAATCGGTAAAGCGTCAACCTCGCCGCATGACCAAGATGTCTTGGGAGAAGTTCCAAGAACTATTCAACGACAAGTACTTTCCCGAAAGTATTCGTCACATGAAAGAGGTGGAGTTTATCAAGTTGGAGAAAAAACAATATGACCGTATCGTAATACGAGGCTAAATTTACGGAGTTATCCCGGTTTGTGTCCCACTTGGTTGATAATGAGGAGAGAATGACGCGGATGTTTTTAAGAGGTTTGAAACCAGAGATACATCAATATCTTATTTCTCATAAATTGTGTTTGTATTCAGATGTTGTAAATAAGGCTCAGTTATTGGAGCGCGATAACGAGTCAACGCAACCATGAGAAAGCAGCTGACAGAATGAAAATACCAATGGTAGCAGTCATCGAAGCGAATAAATCAATTAGAACAATTCTAATCTTATTTAAAAAAATAAATTAAACGAATAATTTATTTCAATAAATAATATTTATTTTACAATAGGGATAAGCCTCCCTAGCGATCAACGACATTCCAGATAATATAGATTTTAACATTAATCATAAAAAGAACCTTTGAGTAAATAGTTACCATACAATTCAATCCTTCCACCATACAATGTCCCAATTAAATATAAGACATGAAATTACTGTCAAGTCTTATTTTATTTAATTATATGTATTTTGACTCTTAAATGCACAACACCAAATAATGCAAATTAGAAACTACTTTAATTTCATTACTCTTACTTACCCAAGGACTCTTGGGTTGTCATTTATCGAATCACATATGACATTTCTCTTCTTTTACTAGAAGTGGTAGATTCTTTATTGATCTTACATTATCTCCATGCATGTACGACTTATTATACCCAAGCATACCCTTTGATATACCCTAAGGGTCTTAAGGAATAAGTTAAAGTATAATTTATCATACAAAAGATACTATGATGATCTCAAGTCCAAGGATCACTTGTACTACTATCACTACAGGAATTCTTATTGACAGACAAGTAAAACTCCATTAGGTATTCCTTAGCGAGCCACGTTCAGTGAACTTATTCTCTAATAAGCACCTACATACTTGTTTTAGTGTCTCCACACAAATGGTTATGAGATCAATTATCCTCATCCAATGAGCAAGCAACGTATGTACCAATCTTTCCAGATTCACTAATCCCAAATTTAGTAATCCAACGATTGGGAACTATTTTAGTTTTAAGTTTTCTAAGAATTTAGATCTCATTAGAATGATCATCATCATTATTCTAGAAGCATTTCTTAAAACTATGGGTTTATCACATATTATAAAATAACATTATGTAGATAATTAAAAGCCTTTAATAAATTAATACCTTTTTATTAATAAATGAATAAGATTATTACAAAGTATATGCTTTATCATCAAACATGATTGGCTTGTGTGCATACTACTTTCAGGACAAGTGATGGAATCTTCCTATTCTTGTTCTAATTTGTTTCATTGCTCGTCTCTTATTGCTTATTTGGATGATCTGTTTATCGGTATCTCCAACTAATATTCATGGTGAGATTAGAGACATGTAGGTTATGCTAAATTTTGGTCTAGATGTCTTAGTGGAACAAGATCTAGTCTCCTGCATGATGGTTTAACTAGATGATGTTGTTGCTAAGCCAAGACTAAGTTAGACGACTATCATCAAAGTTGGCAAAGGATTCGTCAGTGTATAGCTCAGTATGAAGCCCCTCTCACTGCACTACAAGATAAATCCTCAAATATGAAATCTCAGAAAGAGGAGCTCAACAAACTTTCTGCTGAGTATTAAGCCTGCCATGCTTTTATTAGAAGCTTGAAGGTTCAGATGATGGCTGCCACTTATTATGTTACTGGACTTCATCAGAAGATCATGAACCTTCAGGCAGACCTGATGAATCTATAGAATATTGTCCTTCCCTTGCCTCCCAGTCAATCTAAGTTCCTCCTTGCTACTCAATATAATCTGGACCAAGAGGAATTGGATGAAATTAAGCGACAGTAGGAAAGCCTGAAGATGACCTTAGGCTTTAGGTTTTGATGTTTGATTGCGGATGTAAACATTTTTTTTTGGATTTGGTTAGGGTGAAGTTGAACAACTTCACCATAGTAAGTTATATAGTTTTTCATTACATTAAAACTGTATTGGTAAGTTGTATAATTGTATTGGTAATGAAAAACTATATAACTTACTATGGTGAAGTTCATTTTCAACTGCATCCTAACCAAATCTATTTTTCTATGTAGTCAAACGTTTCAGTTTAACCGTTATAATGTAATTTAGTCTAATAGTAGGTAGTTTAGTCTAATAGTAGGCAAGTTAGTGTTTTAACAGTTTTACATTTTAACTTTGTATAGTAGTCTGGTTTCAAATAGTCAAGCATTTTTTACTTTGATTGTAAATACTTTCCTTTATGCTATGTATTAGGGGTGAGCATGGTGCGGTTTGAAGTCCAAACCAAACCCGAAACCGCTTGTGATTGGTGCGGTGCGATTTTAAAGTGTGCGGTGCAGTTTTAATCGATGCAGTTTCGGTTCCAAACAAATTGAAAAAACAAAAAAGTCTAAGGTGGTGTTTGATAAAACTGAGTGTTAAAACCTGAATAGTTTAGACGTCTGAATAATATAGAGAATCTGAATAGAATTATATCTGAATGAAAAAAATATTGTTTGATAAACTTTTTTTCAAAATGTCTGAATAACAATATTTTACCATTTTAACCCTTTGAACAAAAGAAAAAAATATATAAACTACAAAATTCCAAACACAAAGATTATTCATAAACAACTCAAAATGCATTTTGGCAACAGCTGGGAAAGAGCCCATAGTCCAATCAATGGAATCACCAACCATGGAAGCATGGTAGTAACCCGTCGAGACCACTTCTGAATCACGCACAGTATACACATTATCCTCTAACCAACACCTATCTGTTTCCAAGCTCTCCTTGATGTCAATCAATCTAAACAAAGATATACAAAAATGTGAATCCCTAACCCCACGTATCCTTCTCCTTACAGAACTCCAATGCCAAACAATCCCTCCAAACCCTAACAAGGTGATTCGTGCACCTAGTTTAATAAAAGAATCAGAAATTAATCAAAAAATAGTTTACATTTTAAAAATCTTCATTTAAGGTTCCCGAATGGGTAGCTCCTAAACAAAAGTGAGAAGCAACGAATATAACTGATTTTGAAAACTTACAGATTTGGAGTCCATTAAGGAGGTCGTCGAAAAAAGATAAAGAGAGGGGGTGGAGGTGAGTTCAACTAATTTAAGGAGGTCGCCAAAAAATAGAAAAAGGAGGAGGCTTGGAATTGTGGGGGAGTTGTGAAGATTGAAAGTCGCCAGAAGCTTGGATTGTAAAGTGGAGAGAGAGAGAGAGAGGAAGATGGTTAAAATGGATACAAAAGGAAATTAATAATATTAAAGAGGGTATTTTTGTCTAAAGAAAATATAAACTCATTCAGATGTGCCTCTAAATGGTTAAGCTTTAATTTTGTGTCTAACCGATTAAGAGACATTAAGAGGAAATTTTGTTTTTACCAAACATGTTTTGCCTCTGACCGAATCAGAGGCACTCCAATTAAGAGGGTTAAGAGCTAATCAAACACACCATAAGCCTTCAATAAAATTCAACATAAAACTTACATCGAGCAATTAACTTAGTGACAAAGTCGGCAATGTGAATTATATCAAGCATACTTTAAAACTAAAACATACGCTATATAAAACAATGGAGATAGAATAAAATTCTATCTCAAGCAAGAATGTTTATCTAGTTCCCAAAAAAATTAAAAGTATATACAGGAGATAGAATAAAATTCTATCTCATATATTGTAGGGAAGACTTATAGAATATAATCCTAACTATACCTAATTTGAAAAATAATCTATTAGACTATTACTATTATAGCATTGACATTAACCAATGTATCAAGTGCTCGAGCCCCTCAACTATAAGCCCCTCTAATAACGCATCAAACAAATTCGAAATTCCAAAACCCAATTGCTTAATTTTTGGACTCTATAACCTCTAACATCTTCTTTCAATTGGTGAAAAAATGACAATGCAAGACTGGAGTTTTCTCTGAGCGTGTTCAAGTGAAAAGTAACTTTAGAATGTACTAGAGATAATACATACATATACACATGGTGCGGTCTCGGTTTTATGCGTGCAGTTTTGACTAGTAACCAAACCGAAATCGTAAATTTGGTTATTCAACCCACCTTAAACCCCCACATACGCTTAGGAATCAGCTTGGTGCGATTTTAATTAGTGCGATTAAATGCGGTTTTTAGTGCGTTTTTGTTCTAATTTGGTTACTTGCTCAAATTTCACTATGTATTTAGGTTATTTTCATTTGTTCTGGTATACCTCTTTAATGTTACCATTGTTAAATTCTATTCATAAGTTGTGTATCTGGAACAATACAAGTATTTGGAATAACATAAGTATCCCATACACTTGGATGATAACTCTTAAAGTACTTTCAATTAATGGATCTCTGATGTATTTCCCCTCCCCAGGAACTGAGCCTTTAAGCTCCTCCATTGAAGACCTTGTGGATTTTGAATGGTCCTTCCCAATTTAGGGACCCCTTTTTCTAACTCAGGGTTTTTATTTTCCAAGGGTAAAATAACTTTCAAAACTAATTCGCCAGGTTGGAAAGGCTCAAGTCTTATCTTTTTATTGTAACATTTTGTTATCTTGCCTTTGTTTACTTGTCAATTATTTAAAGCATCATATCTCTTGTAATCTAAATTCACTAAGTTAGCTTTTAATGAATTTAGATAGTCATTTATTGGGACATTATTTTGTTCCAACACTCTTAATTAGAGATTTAACAATACTTTCGGTAGGTAGAACTGCCTCTTGCCCATATGTCAGTTCATATGGGCTTGTATTAGTACTTCTCTTTTTGTTTATTTTAAAGGCCGAAAATATATCAGAATGTTTATTATGCCAATCTATTGGGATCTCACTAATTGTTTTTGCATTATAAACTTGATGGCCTTATTAGTTGGCTCAACCTGTCAATTGGCTTGAGCATAATAAGGTGTGAAATTTATTAGAAAATTTTCATATTCCTTAATGAATTCATCCATCAGGTTACCATTGAAGGCAGTTCCATGATCTAGTGTTATTTTTGAGGAATTTCAAACCTGTGAATAATATGTTCTTTTATGAAATTGATAATTTCAATTTATGTGGCAGTCTTCAAAGGTTTAGCCTCTACCCATTTTGTAAGACCCTGAATTTTATGAAATAAAAGTATTCAATTTTCTTATAATTATTATTTTATTTCGTAAATGGTTATATTGATAGAAGTTTAAAGTTAAGGGTGATATTTGAATTTTTTTGCAAAGTAAGCAAGTTGTTATATAATATTCGATTGGTCGGGGAATATTCGTTTTAACAGGGAATATTCGTACAACGGCACAATCATTGGTGGACCCCACAACAGAATTATTGTCAGATTGAGAAAACAACAAAAATATTTTTATGAAATAACGGTGGAAGTTTTACCGTTAAAACCGCTGAACTACTCCTTTAGTAAAAGTACAAAGAATGTCTGGCATGGTTGTATAAGAGCACACCAGTATTTTGATTATTGATGCTTACGTGAGAAGTCACTCGCTTTTTGTTCAATTATTACTACGAATTGTTGCATAGTATCTCACGTTATTTGATTCAATTATTGTCGATATTTTATATATTATTAAATCAATAATTGAGACGACAAAGTTATTAAAATTATTATTTGCAATATTAACGATGTCTAGAAGTTACGCCAAGGAGAGGTTTGGTCACCTAATTGCTACTAATAGGAAGAAATCCTTATTGGAAAGCCCCCTCTTCCCTGAGAACGACACGGTCGATTAATATTGTGAATTATAATAAAGGTGATAAGTTTTGTTTTATTATTATTATAAATGTAATAAATCAGAAATTTTTTTATATAAAACAGAATACTTTTATAAAGTTATTTGTTTTATTAGACTATAAATTAAATATATGATATTCTATTATGTATAGTGTTTGTATAGTAAATTTTTTTTATATAAAATAGAATACTTTTATAAAGTTATTTGTTTTATTAGACTATAAATAGAATATATAATATTCTATTATGCATATTGTTTGTATAGTAAAAAAATTTATATAAAAACATAATACTTTTATAAAGTTATTCATTTTATTAGATTATAAATAGAATATATTATATTTTATTTAAAAGATTTTGTTTTATTAGAATATTTTATTAATACTGCATAGTAAATCAATATGGACCGTTCATTTAAAAGTAAATCAATCTGGACCATTCATGAATTAGTTTCTATTCAGTCCATTCTCTTATGAATAGAAGCTCATTCCTTCATTATTTCTTACGAATTCACTGAAACTCTAGAAAGAGAAACTATAGAGAGAAAGAAGAAAAGTATTCTGCTACTTCACTACTCCTATATCCAGTTTCTTCTAAGGTAAGGGATATTATTATAGTAAGGGTATTATTTCTTTCGTATTCATGAATAGAGCTATTGTTATTCCATTCCTTATTATTCTGTTGGAATAACCTGTATACGCAGACTACCGTATATATGGTGAAATTCTTCTGTTATTCCATTCTTTATTATTATGTTGGAATAACCTGTCTATGCGAAGTACTGCATACATGGTGAAATTCTTCTATTTTTCCATTCTTTATTATTCTGTCGGAATATCCTGTCTGTGCGTTTATGCATGACTTGATTCCATTATTTATTATTTTGTTGGAATAACCTGTCTGTGCGGTCTATCGCATGCGTGGTGAATTCTTCTTTTATTCCATTATTTATTTTTCTGTTGGAATATTCTGTCTGTGCGTTTACGCATGACCTGGTTCCATTATTTATTATTCTGTTGGAATAACCTGTCGATGTGGATTACCGCATGCATGGTGAATGATCCTTCGTATTCATACGAATAGTATTTTCATTAAAAAGGGGTTTCTGCCAGGGGCTGTTTCGTAATTTTTCTGACCCTCAAAAATTCTAGAAAAATTTGAAATAATAATTTGATGAGTTTTCTAGATTGTGTCCAAAAATGGCGATTTTTAGATGTATAAATTAAGAGTTATGGATTTTATTGAAAAAAGACTATTTTAAAATAAAACCCTTATAACTCCTTGTGGTTAACTCCAAAATTGGTGAAATTTTTATTGGGAGTACATGTATATAACAGGAGTATATCCTGTAAATTTCGGAATTGTTGGACAAAAGTACAATTTATGATAAATGTCTAAATATTCGGTAGTTTTAGCCATATGAAAAATAATAAATGTATTAAAAAATTCTGAGAAAAATATGTTCAAAATGGGACTATATTCTGCTAAATCCCAGAAAAGAAATATTTTTGGGACTGATTTGGTATTTTTCATGAAAATGAACTAGTTATGAGTAAATGAATTAAATATGTTATGTGAAGTAATAAAATTAGAAAATAAGATTTTATGGCTTGGGAATCCTATATAGAGTATATGCAGATTTTTGATGAAGGATTTGATCATTGATGATGAAATCTTATGAGTATGGCATTTTGAATGATTAAATGCATTATTTGATAAAGTGTAAACAATTGAAATAAATTATTTATAAGTTTAAGAAATGATTAAAATATTGTTATAATATTAATGATATTAAATTATGAGATTATTAAGTGATTGATAACATTTGGTTATTATTGAACACTGGATAAACTGTATTATAAATGTTTAATATTTATCCTTTATCTCATTTGATTGATTCTTTATATCATTGTTATTATCCTCATGCTTATATTATGATGAAAGTCATCTCGTGGCACATGAGTCGTAGATGGACTTGGTATGATTATGACCAGAGATTATTCGGTATAATCATGACCATAATGTTTCAAATGATGTGGTAAAAGTCCTCATTGGCCCGTAGTGCATTGATGGACATTTTTGGTATGATTATGGCTATGGATTCTTTTTGTCCCAGGGTGTAAAGATGAATTATTTTATGGCATGATCAGGACCGTTGATGAAAACACGATTATCTTTGGCCCGTATTGCATAGATAATTCATGGTCGTGATATTAACGAATATCCTTGGACTGTAGTGCAGGGATGATTCGATGATGTGGATTAATTATTGAGCTGAATCTCAGCAATGAAATATTAATTCATGGATGTGATAATAATGAATATCCTTGGCCCGTAGTGTATGGATAATTCATGGATATGATATTAACGAATATCATTGGCCTATAGTGCAGGGATGATTCGATGATGTGGATTATTTATTAAGCCGAGTCTCAGCGATAAAATATTGATTATACACTTTTAATTCGTAAAAGATAGTAGATATCATGCTCTACTTGACTCTTTTAAAATACAGTTGTATGTCTTTGGCCTGTAGTGCAAAGATGAATTGTTAATGAATATCTTGGCCGTAGTGCAAAGATGAATTTATTAGTATGATTATGAGCATGAATTTTGATTTGGTATAACCATGATTTTTGATCTTTCAGGTGATATGTGACGAAAATTATCTTCGTCTTGGGTGCGAAGAGGAATTTAGAATCACAATTATGATTACGAGTTATTCATATGATTGTGGACAGGAATTGTTGATTGATGTTATAGGGATAAATCAATATTGTTGGACTTTTAACATGGAGAAGATAACAGACTTGATGGTCTATTTGACTCTTCTAATGGATTGCTCGTTCCGCTGCAACTATGGTTGAAAAGTTTTATCATCTACCATATGTTCTAAATCTCTGTTTTATTATCTTTAGTCATGATATTCTTTACTGGGCTAGTTGTGCTCACCATTCTGCTTCACAATTCCTTTCAGGTAATAAGAGTGTAGCTGGGTCAAGCGGGGATACAGGATAATAGAATGGTGGTCTATAGCTATTGAGGTTCTCCCTAAATAGTATGGAAATAGTTTTGTTGAGAACTTTAGATAAGTTTGTCGTATTGTATATGTCATTTGATATTTAATTTTGGTGAACCGAATAGGGTGAGGTGAACCCAACTTTGGAAGGGTGTTTTGCCACTATTATACAAGATGTCTAATGACATACAACCTCGTGTTATCATAAGACATGGTTGTGCACATCCAATTACTGAGTATATCTACGAGCACTACCTATATGATGTTGGAGTTTATTTGAAATATAATTTTCACTTGGAGACAACAAAGATAGTTATATGTCAAGAGCAGACTCACCATTGGAAAGAAGATGATAATAATCTTCTTGTTTTTCTTTGGGGACTTTTGGGTCAACCAAGTATAATTCTGTGGACATATGATATCTATCATAACCTAGACGCATGGCCTCCCATGTACGAAGGTTTCCTTGAGTACTTCCCAAAGATTTTAATTTCTAAAACAGTTTTTGACTGTACTTTTATGTATAGTACCATTGTAAGGTTGTGGTCGAGGCACCATGAGAGTTACATATATTTGTATTAAAACTCACAGCTTATCAGTTGTCGTACTCTACACGACAGTTCAACAGTTGTATAAATGAAGTTTGTATTTGATTTTTATAGTGTGATATCTGGCGACTCAAGATGGGTCGTGTGGACCTATTTTGGGGGCGTCACATATTTAGTAAAGTAATTAGTTGCCACAAGTATGAAGGTATGTTGTTTTGAGGATGAAAGATAGATTTTGCATATTAAGTCCATCACCCAACCTTTAAAAGGCCATGGTTTGATGATTGGGTGAAGATGTTCGACAAGTGCTATTTGTATTGTGCCAAAATTTTGGCAGTTTTGACATCCATTAGCATATTGCACACAATCTTTACCAACCCTGGGCTAATAATTAATATCTCATCCTATAAAGTAACTTTTGGGCCATAATACTTTATGCATTTGGGCCTAACCGATTGGGCTCCTCCCTTAGACCATGATACTTTACACGTTGGACCAGACCGAATGAGCCCATTCCTTGGGTTATATTTATTGTGTCTTAAATGTATTGGGCCAATGATTTGGGTTGATCCATTAGACAAATAATATCTAAACATCTATATTGACCGGTAATGATCACAAAGATAACAGTTGACTGTTATCTCTGCCATGCATTAATGAGGATTGGACTTGATCAGCCGGCGGTGGCAAACAGTGATGGGATGGAGCAGGTGAGCTGCTGATATTCGGCTAAGGTCAGGGGAGTGGGGGACTGTGTTAGATGATAGTGGGTGGCACGAAAAACCGGACGTGAGGATATATGCGAGAGGGATCACACAATCTTAAGGTAACTGAATTATTTTATCTCTCAAGCACTAGATATTTTTCCTCCATTGTTAACCTTGTGATTTCCTGTTCTGACTCTCACGACGGAGCTATCCCCCGACGGTCAGGCCGTCAAGCTTCTGGTATTGACTTGTTGAACTGTGTAGGATATAGACGCGCATTACGTGATTGAGGTGCGTGGAAAGATCTTAGCGTTAACATTGGCGCTAGAAGGAGGGATGTGTTCTAGTGTCCTTGATATTTTCAATCACAAATCTTAGTTGCTCTACATCGGAATCTATGGTGAAGAGTAGAACAAGATTACAAAAAGACAAAGTAGATGGTCATTACTTACGCTCACGCCATGAGTATCTGTCAAGGATCATTTAGGTCCTGCTAACAGTGCTCATACCAGTACGGCTTCCAAGCATGCATCTGAAGGTTCTCGTTCGAGGGTCGTTGGTAATGTTAAGAGAAGACTGGTTTTTACTTCTGAGAAAGAGCCAGATCATGGTCGGAAACGGGTAGAAGGCACACTACCTAGAACCCAACACCGAGATGGTCAGACTGATAAGACTTCTAAGTTAGCCAAGATGACAAACAAAGAAGATAAGGCTTTGGAGGTGCTTTTAAAATAGAGACAAGATATAGCCGAACAGATGCTTCGGATGACGAAGTTAAGGGATGAATTTTCTAGTTATGTTCATTCCGAAGTGCATGGGCACATGAGAGGAAAGGAACCTGTCCATTCAGGTCACGAATCTCGAGGCCAGCCTTGGGAACGAAGAAGATCAGGAATCCCTACTCCTCCGAGATCGAAAAGGGAACTCCACCTTATCGGTTCTAAGGAGTAGGGTCGAAGCGGACAAAGAGACAGGTCTAGAGAATACACACCAGACAAAGAAGGCACCCCACCTTGAGTATTCTCACCACAGCGACAGAGCCCCACGTTGAAACAGATCCTGAGGTTGCACTCTCGAGAGTCCACTAAGGGTACACCACCCTATGGACGCTCGTCATCAGAAAAGCCCCTCGAAAGTTGGGGGTTCAAATGAGAAATGTCGGTCTACTCAGAAGAGGAGAGAGTCACCGGAGAAAGAAGTCTTGTCTCAACCAGAAAGATTAGAGTTTCTGGTCAAAGAATTAAAGGAGATTCTGAAACAACTAGGCGAAGCCCAATAAGTAAAGGACACTTCGGGAAAGAAGGCATCCCCTTTCTCTTTTGAAATTCTCAAAGAGAAAGCCGATGCCACCAAGAAGCTGCCCCATATAGAGAGTTATGATGGGTCTGGAGATCCTTATGACCATAGTCAGGCGTTCGACAGACTGATGGATTACTATGACTTTAGTGATGCTGCTAAATGTCATACCTTTGTGACAACACTCCGGAAAGACGCCAGGAAGTGGATGGGAACTTTGCCTTTAGATTCAATATCATCTTGGGTAGATCTATGTAGCAAGTTTCATTCTCGCTTCGGGAGAAACAAGAGAAGGGGAAAACCAACAGGTTCATTGGCTCAAGTTCGACAATATTCGAACGAGTCTTTTAGCCAGTATGTGAAGCGCTTCTGGGAAGCAGTTGGCCAGGTGACCGAACTTAACGATCTTCAAGCCGTTGGCTTATTTCAAAATAGTTTGGACCTCGTGAAGTCAGAGAAATTTGTGAAGAAGCTAATGTTTCACCACCTGAAGAGTCTTGATGAAGCCTTCGATAAGGCAGAGGGTTACATAGTGGTAGAGAAGGCTATGAATAGCATGAAGCGTCTTTCTTCGGACAGGCTCAAGAAAACATATCGGGACAAAGCAGATAATAATCAGAAGAAGAATGAAGGGAATTATGACTGCTACGATGGAGGGTCCAAGAAGTATAACAACAATTGGAGACATGGAGGAGGTCGTTCGTCCGCTCCGGCCCAGTAGGTGAATAGGACATATACTCAATTGAATATTGATAGGGCTGTTATCCTTGATCAGATCAAAAACCAACCCATCTTCGAACCACCTCGGGACAACCTTAAACCCGGAGCCAAGATTCTCGCAAGTCTCGTGGACTATCATCATCGCTTGGGTCACGATATAAAATGATCGTGCCACCAAGGACTTTATTGAGAGGAAGGTTCAAGGGGTGCCTCGTTCAAGATGTTGCGCAAGAAACAACTCAACAAGCCTGTGCAAGGGTAGAGAACCTGTTTCAGTAGCTCACCCGATTCCGTGCATTGACAACCATCGAATGACCAAAGAAGGCATGTGGTCGATGTCATTACTGGGGGAAATTCTGGCAAAATTATTGTGAAGAAGCGTCGAGGTTACCTGGATTCAGTTATGTCAGAGGTGGGTACCCTTCCGAAGACTGACAGACCTTATTCGGGTACGGTAATCTCCTTTACTGATGAAGATTACCCTTCAGAACCAATCGAACCACATGAAGGAGCACTGGTGATTACGACACATGTGGGTTCGGTTGACATGAGGAGGAGGATGATCGATAACGGGTCTTTTGTACATATTCTATACGCCCACACTTATCAAAGGATACATCTGGATGGGCATAAGATGGAGATTGGGTAGGAGGCTCCCTTATACGGCTTCAGTAACGATCCAGTCAAGGTGGCTGGGACTATAGAGCTGTTAGTTATCTTCAGAACGGCTCCCCAATAGGTAGAAATAACTTGTAAATTTTTTGTTGTGCATGTAGATTTTGCCTACAATGCTATTCTGGGGAGGCCCACTTTGACTACTCTACAAGCTATGACCTCAATTCCTCACTTTAAAATCAAATTTTTAATGGCTCATGGAGTTGGAGAGGTGGCTGGAGATTTGGATTTGGCCAGACGATGCTATAGGAATGCAGTGATTGTTTCGGGGGTAGGGGTATCGAAGCAGAAACAGACGATGGCGATAGAGATCGAGCCCTTCACCAAAAGCAGTTCAGAACCATTGGTCATGCCAGCAGGGGAGACAGAAGAGTTCGAGTTGATCTTGGGAAAGAGAGACAAGGCTGTAAAGATAGGTTCGAGTCTGCCGGAACCTCTCTGGACGAACCTTATTGAGCTTCTACAATTTTATGCAGATATTTTCACATGGGAACCTAAGGATATGCCAGGGGTGAGTTGAAAGATTGCAGAGCATCGGTTAGAGGTGGATCCTTCCAAGAAGCTAGTTCAACAGAAGAGACGAATTTTTTCATCGGAGCGCCAGCGGATCATTGATGAAGAGATTACAAAGCTACTGGCTGCGGACTTTATCTTTGAGATCGACTACCCAGAGTGGATGGCTAATGTGGTGCTGGTCCAGAAGTAGAATGGAAAGTGGCGAGTCTGCATCGACTACACAAATTTGAACAAAGCCAGCCCAAAAGACTTCTATCCTCTACCTCACATCGATCAGCTAATCGATGCGACCTCGAGGTATGCTTTATTGAGCTTTATGGATGCTTTCTCTGGTTATCATCAAATTTCAATGTATAAAGAGGATATACTGAAGGCGGCGTTCATTACATATCGTTAGGTATATGCCTATAAGAAGATGACGTTTGGCTTGATCAATGTTGGAGCCACGTACCAGAGAATAATGAACTTTGTATTCCGACATCAGCTGGGCAGAAATATTGAGGTGTACGTTGATGACGTGACCGTGAAGAGTATGCTTATACAGAAACACTTGGATGATTTGGAAGAATGCTTTCAGACGGTTCGTCATCACAACTTGAGGCTAAATCCGACGAAGTGCACCTTCGGTCTTGGTGCGGGCAAGTTTCTGGGTTATCTTGTCAGTCAGAGAGGTATTGAAGCCAACCCGGAGAAGATCCAGGCAATCTTGAACATGAAGACTCCTCAGTCATTTAAAGATGTTCAGCGTCTTACCTGGAGGATTGCAGCTTTGAGGAGATTCATGTCCAAATTGGCAGAAAGGTGTTTGCCATTTTTTTGAAACATTGAAAGGGCCGAAGAATGCAAAGACATTCTAGTGGACTTCATAATGTTAAGATGCCTTCCAGAGCATAAAGACATACCTGTCTTCGGCGCCTTTGTTGGTGAAGTCTGCTCTTATTGAGCCTTTGTATTTGTACTTAGCAGCTAGTTCGTTGGCAGTGGGAGCAGTTTTGGTGCGAGAAGTTGGGGGTAAGCAGCACCCGGTTTACTATGTAAGCCATGTCCTTAGGGATGCTGAAACAAGGTACCCGAATATTGAAAAGTTTTCCTTCGCTTTGATTATAGCTAGTCGAAAGCTTCGGCAATATTTCTAGGGTCGGTTATTGGTGGTATATACGGATCAGCCTCCGAAGAAGGTTCTGGGCAAGCCAGAAGTTTCGGGGAGGTTAGATGCATGGACAATGGAGTTGTCTCAATTTTTTATTATCATCCCCGAATAGCTATTAAGGGGCAGGCCTTGGCTGATTTCATGGTCGAATGTTCGTTTTCTAAAGTCGATGATGGTTTAGCAGAAGCTGAAGGGTCTGATAGAGCAGTCGCAGTTCTTCAACAGTAGAAGCAAAGCTCTTGGACGCTATATGTAGATGGGTCTTCTACTTCGGACGTCAGTGGAGCAGGGATCATCTTGACCAGTCCGGTGGGATTCGAAGTACAGCAGGCCATCAGATTCGAATTCAGGGCAACGAACAATGAGACAGAGTATGAGACGCTGCTAGCAGGGTTACGACTGGCTAAGAGTCTTGAAGTGCAGAGGATAGTCATCTTCAGTGATTCTCAGTTAGTTGTCAAGCAAGTCTTAGAGGAATATGAAGCTCGAGGTCAGAGAATGGTCAAGTACTTGGCAGAGTTGAAAGATCGACTTCAGTATTTCTCATCATAAGAATTTCAAGGGGTCAAATGTAACGATAATTCTATTGCCAATGCACTGTCAAAATTGGCTACTACAGATGCTAATATCTTCGATGGGTCCGTTTACTTGGAAATTCTACAGAATCCTAGTGTTCAACATGAATCAGTAATGTGTATTGATCGTTCCAACTGCTAGTTTACTCCATATCTGGAGTATCTGGAAAATGGCGTCCTTCCTTGGGATCAGATGATGGCCAAGAAAGTCAAGTACAAGAGTGCTAACTTCGTTCTTATTGATGGGGATCTGTATTGAAGGGCTTTTTCATCTCCATTGCTGAAATGTTTGACTCCGTCCGAAGCTAAATATGCTCTTCGAGAGGTTCACGAAGGCATATGTGGTGACCATATGGCTGCTAAGTCATTAGCCTACAAAGTACTTCGTCAGGGGTACTACTGGCCTACAATCTTCAAAGAAGCTACGAAGTACGTAAAGAAATATGAGAAGTGCCAACTTAATAGTCCAATCCCACATCAGCCACCAGAAGAGCTATACTCGATCTTATCTCCTATACCCTTTGCTGTTTGGGGGGTGGATATATTGGGTCCATTACCGAAAGTTAAAGATCAGGTCAGTTTTTTTATAGTCGCTATTGCTTATATGACCAAATGGGTTGAATCAAATCCACTTAGGTTGATAACAAAACAAGAATGTTTGAAATTCATGAAGGAGTCAGTAGTGTTTCGTTTCGGAATTCCTAAGGTGGTGATATCGGACAATGGACGCTAGTTCATGGAACAAATTTTGAAGTATTTTTGAAGGAACTGGGGGTTCAGCATAGAAAGACTTCAGTAGCTCATCCACAGTCAAACGGGCAGGTCGAGGTGACCAACAGAACGCTGCTGAATGGGATCAAGCGAAGACTAGATGAAGCTAAAGGAAGGTGGCCAGAGGAGCTGCTCAACGTGTTATGGGCTTATCGGACTACACCAAGGACTACAACAGGGGATTCACCTTTCAGACTGGCCTATGGTACTGATGCCTTAGTCCCAGTTGAAATTGGATCTCCAAGTCTTCGGGTCAGTCAATTCAAGGAGATATACAACGAAGAAGGGCTGAAAGTTAATCTGGATTTGCTCGAAGAAGTCAGGGAAATAGCTTAGATTAGACTGGCAGCCTATCAGCGAAGAGTGGCTAAGAATTACAACAAGGGGGTAAAGCTTCGTAGGTTTGAAGTGGGAGATTTTGTTCTTCGGGAAGTCGAAGCATCTACGCCTCAGAATTCGGGAAAGTTAATGCAGAACTTGGAAGGACTGTATGAAGTTGTTTAAGTACCGAAGCCAGAGACTTATCGGTTGAAGGCACTAGACGGGTCAGAGATCAAGAATACTTGGCATGCTGGCAGGCTTCGGAATTATTTTCAGTAGATATAGTGTCAGTATACTGGAAGTCGATAAATATTTGAATCACCATCAATAAAAGATTCTTTTTCTCAATGAGTCTCATGTTCGTTGCTATTGACTTCATCGGTGTAAGGATGTTCGGGTGGACTCGCTGACAATTCGATGGTAGCCTTATTGGCAGGTGGTCCTTATGAATTTGTCAGACCCTTCGTGGTAGGCAAACTTCATCAGTGTAAGGAGGTTCGGGTGGACTCGCTGGCCATTTGATGGTAGCCTTATTGGTAGGTGGTCATTATGAATTTGTCAGGCTCTTCGTGGTAGGCAAACTTCATCGGTGTAAGGAGGTTCGGGTGGACTCGCTGACCATTCGATGGTAGCCTTATTGGCAGGTGGTCCTTATGAATATATCAGGCCCTTCGTGGTAGGAAAACTTCATCGGTGTAAGGAGGTTCAGGTGGACTCGCTGACCATTCGATGGTAGCCTTATCGACAGGTGGTCCTTATGAATTTGTCAGGCCCTTCATGGTAGACAAACTTCATCGGTGTAAGGAGGTTCGGGTGGACTCGCTGACCATTTGATGGTAGCATATTTGGTCGGAGAAATCCTGTGGGTTTGTTAGGCCCTTCGTGGTAAACAAATTCCCTATGATGCAGATCCACCTCACACTTCGGTAACGAATAAGTATTGTTTTACTTTATTACCTGATTTTGTTTAAGTGTTGAGTTCAGATTCAGTTTGCATTATTACTTGATTCAACCTTATCTGTTATATGACTTGCCTAATTATTAACTAACAATTTAAGTTCAGTTTAAAAGATAAGAGCTTGTACATTTTTCAAGTTGATTAATGGTGAATTATTGACAAAAAATAACTACAAAGGAGTAATAAGGAACAAATTTGATATTTCATTAATATAATATTTATATGAAGGATAGAACTGATTACAGAAGTCCTAAAAGCTAAGGAAAAGGAAGGTCATCGTCAAGCATTGTCTTCGCCTTCGGAAGAGTCAAGGATAGCTGGATCTAACTTGGCCGCGACTAGCTTTGTTTTGCCTCGACTTCGGCAGACCTCGTAACCCTCAGAGTACATACAAATGATTTATTCGTAGTCTGCTTGAATCTGTTGACGGAGCTCTTCAGTCAAGGGAGGACCTAGATCTTCCAATGCTTGCAACTTACTTTGAAGTTTGTGATGTCTGACCAAATGTTTCTCCTTATCAACCCGAGCATTTACCTAGACTTCATCAATTTGACGCGCTAAGCTCGAGTTAACAGTGACCAGCTCTTCATTCTTGTTCTTCAGAACTTCATTTTTATGAACGAAATCAGCGTTCATACTGGTCAGAGCTTTTTGACTGGCCTTAGTTGTTTTTAGTTCTTCTTTTATCTGAGCCAACTCCTTCCGAAGACTCTCGTTGGTGTGAAGGATATCTCCATTTTGGCCTCTCTCTCGAGCTAAGGCCGAGTTCAGAATGGCGTTCTCTCTCTGGGCAGAGTCCTCTTCAGCTTCAATTTCTTTATATTTGGGACGGAGACGCCCGAAGACAACATTCACCTACAAATGTTCAAAGATAATCATTTAATCTTCAAGAGATCTACATAATTTCAAATAAACAGATTAACGACAAACTTACTTTAGCATGGTAACTCATGCCCTCATTAATTAAGTCCATGATGGAGCTGTTGCCGAACCGATGATCATCGGTATCCCGAACGAATGAATCGAATAGTTGGAAGGGAAAATTGGCATTAAATTGAGGCCATAAAGTCGGTGATGCCATGGCTTCATTTTGGAATTCCGAAGAAGATGGTTTTTAAGGAGAAGGTATAGATCATTCTGGAGTTGGCAACAGGTCGATGTAGATGTTTTCAGGAGATGGGGATCGGGCGTGAGTAGTTTGAGGTGGTGGTGACTGAACAGGTGTTGGACTCGGTTGACTATCAGAAGGTTGCTTTCTCTTACGAGAAAGTGAAGGGAGGGGTTCGATTTGTTCATTATCGTCAGAAATTTGGATCTCTACTGAGATTGTTGGGGGAAGATCAGATGTGGAGGAAGGTACCCAGAGGGCATCGGCAGAGAGAGGAGTGACTTTGACTCTTAATTTCTTAACACAAATGACCCGGGTCCGTTCATTCATGGGTAGGTCGAGCAAACTTCCTCTTGCAGGAGTAGGATTTGACGGTGTAGGGATATCCTCAGGCAAATGGTCTATTTCTATGCGAGTAGATCGAGGTTGTCGGATGGCTCTCTTCTTTCAATGAGGTTGAATAAGTTCTTCGGTAGTTCGAGGTTCAGCAGTAGATGTCTCTATGACGGGAGGGTCATTCAGTGGAGATTCAACTGTGGGGATTTCAAAAGTTATTTCTGAAGGTTTCCCGGCTAAAAAATCTTCCAAATCTCTTATGTCTGAAGTGGTCGGTTTAATCAAAGACAATGCAACGAACATATAACAATTATTCAGAGTTAATACTATCTAAAATCTCAAGAAATCATACAAAAAATAATTTGAGACTTACAATTATGGTTATACAACCAGGCTTGTTTGGTGAGAAGTCCATAATTCCATTCTTCCCTCGGGAAATTCTCGGAAAGCTCTATCATTTCGTTTACCCTTTCTTCAGGGATGTCACCAAAGTTGGCAGAGATCTTTTCTTGGATCGACCAGATCGGCATGGAGGCAATTTTTGGTCCCTTGATGAAGAACCATCCTTTGTGCCATCCTTTGTTACTGGATGGGGTAGAAATTAGTGAGCGTCTCTCAAACTTCTCACCTGTCTTCGGTGCTTGTTTGCTCAGGGCCTTAAACCCCTTTTCTCGGGACTGGCCAATTTTATAAACGGTGAAGAAGAAGTCGAGAGTGGGTCGACACCCACTTCATGGCAGAAGGTGATGAAGGCGAGGATGTGAATGTATAAGTTCGACACCAGTTGGGCAAACGCAACACCGACAAACCCTAGTAGGGTAACCAGGAATACGTGGAGAGGAAATCTAACCCCCTTCTTGAGCAGAGTTACCGGTATAGATGTCCAGCCTGATGGACACTGGTACATCTGTTCGTTGGATCCCGGAGCCCTTACCTGTGTCAAGAATCTGGTAACGAGTCTGGATTTTGTGAAGTTTAATCTCGATAACGGTAGAAGGAGTGTTAGCATGGGGGTACTGCTCTTTATTCGTGAAGAATTCGGAAGGGCTTGGAAGTGGTTTAGGAGGCAGACTCTTCTTGCTCGGAGTAACATTTTGGGGGTTTGAGCTCGAAGCCTCTTTGTTAGGGCTTGGGTTAGGTGGAACAGTGGTAATGGGGGCTACACGAAGTGGGGAGCTTTGATTATCACTCTGAGAAGCCATTGTTAACTAGTTGGAGAGAGAAGTTTGGATAAGAAGAAGAACAAAGAGTATCTAAATTTCAAATTGAGTTGGTAAAACCGTCAGAATTGGGGGAATGAGGCTTTTATAGCAGGCGGTCTTTTCAACTTTTTGTGAAAATCGAAGGCGGCACATTAATTGCAAGTAATGATGATGAATGTGAAGGGATAGCGTCCAATTTTTGGTCGAATACTTTAATCGGAGTGGGCTTCTCTCGATTAGGCTTCTGGTTTCATTTGAATTGTTGAATGGTATTTCTCTTTTGGGCCTCGGTAAGATCTTTTTTGGACCTTTTTGATCTTATTCCAATTCCTTTCATTATGGACCTATGATATTTACAGTCTTTCATTAAACCTCCCATTTAATAAAAGACTGGGGGGCAATGTTGGGCGATAATAATTTATGCATTTGGGCCTGACCGATTGGGCTCCTCCCTTAGACCATGATACTTTACACGTTAGACCGGACCGAATGAGCCCATTCCTTGGGTTATATTTATTGTGTCTTAAATCTATTGGGCCTTTGATTTAGGCTGATCCATTAGACAAATAATATCTAAACATCCATATTGACCGGTAATGATCACAAAGATAACAGTTGACTGTTATCTCTACCATGCATTAATGAGGATTGGACTTGATCGGCCGACGGTGGCAAACAGTGATGGGATGTAGCAGGTGAGCTGCTGATATTCGGCTAAGGTCAGGGGAGTGGGGGACTGTGTCAGATGATAGTGGGTGGCATGAAAAATCGGACGTGAGGATATATGCTAGAGAGATCACACAATCTGAAGGTAACTGAATTATTTTATCTCTCAAGCACTAGATATTTTTCCTCCATTGTTAACCTTGTGATCGCCTGTACTGACTCTCACGCCGGATCTATCCCCTGATGGTCAGGCCATTAAGCTTCTAGTATTGACTTGTTGAACTGTTCAGGATATAGACATGTGTTACGTGATTGAGGCGCATGGAAAGATCTTGGCGTTAACAGTAACCATCTCATTTTTATACCTGATTGATAAGCTCCACATATTTCTTCATGAACTTTTGCCATAACTTGCATTGAATCTAACTTGTTAAGGCATTTAAGTAAACCTTTTGCTATTCTTTTTATACCTGATTGATGAGCTCCACATATTTCTTCATGAACTTTTGCCATATCTTGCATTGAATCTAATTTGTTAAGGCATTTAAGTAAACCTTTTGCTATTCTTTTGATACTAATGTACATTTCATGGCGTATTTTTTGTTCTTAGTTGGTGTGTTCATCGAAGGATTGTTCAAATATTGCACAATCGGAATTCTCCAATCCGCTATTGTATCAATACCATTAAGTTCCATATTTAAATGAAACAACCAGGGTCAAATCCCGAGTTCGGAACAAATCTCGGGTCAAATCCCAAGTCCGAATCGAATCAAATTCACCAAAATAAGGCCTCAAATCACTGGCCCAATAGTATCTTCCTGGGTCATCTAGCCCACCACAGGCTCATCCAAAAGGTCATGACTTGAAGGTACTATTGGTAGTAACTTATTTCCTTATATGCAGACAAATTTTTCCCCTAAATTTCTAACATCCCCGTCAGAATTCGATCACACACATAGCCCAAAGATCTTTGTCTCTCTAGCCATTGTGGGATAATACCGGCTGGCTTCGTGTCCCCACCTCCAGACATCCATCTCTCTATTGTGGGATAATACCACCAGCCTTCGTGTCCCCACCTCCCAAGAACTCGATCGGATGACCCGATCCGAGCTTTTGAGAGTCGGCTCTGATACCATATGAAACAACCCGGGTCAAATCCCTAGTCTGGAAAAAATCTTGGGTCAATTCCATCAAAATAAGGCCTCAAACCACTGATCCAATAGTATCTTATTGGGTCATCTAGCCCATCACAGGCTCACCCAAAAGGTCATGACTTGAAGAGGGCTGAGCAAGTAACCAAATTTGAACTGAAACCGCACCAAAAACCGAACGAACCGCACCAACGGTTCCAGCGTATGTGGCAGTTTTAAGTGGGTTGGAAAACCAAATTTACGATTTTGGTTTGGTTACTGGCCAAAACCGCACGCATAAAACCAAAACCGCACAATGTGTGTGTATGTATGTATTATCTTTAGTAAATTCTAAAGTTACTTTTCACTTGAACACGCTCAGAGAAAACCCCAGTCTTGCATTGTCATTTTTTCACCAATTGAAAGAAGATGTTAGAGGTTATAGAGTCAAAAATTAAGCAATTGGGTTTTCAATTTCAATTTGTTTGATGTGTTATTGGAGGGCTTATATAGTGAGGGCTCGAGCACTTGATGCATTGGTTAATGTCAATGCTATAATAGTAATAGTCTAATAGATTATTTTTCAAATTAGGTATAGTTAGGATTATATTCTATAAGTCATCCCTCCAATATATGAGATATATATAATTTCATTCTATCTCCAGTATATACTTTTAATTTTTGGAGAACTAGATAAACATTCTTGCTTGTTATCGAATATATGGTTTCCGTTGTTTTGTATAGCGTATATTTTAGTTTTAAAGCATGCTTGATATAATTCTCATTGCCGACTTTGTCACTAAGTTAATTGCTCGATGTAAGTTTTATGTTAAATTTTATTGAAGGCTTAGATTTTTTTGTTGTTTCAATTGGTTTTGGAACCGAAACCGCACCAATTAAAATCGCACTGCACACTTTAAAACCGCACCGCACCAATCACAAATGGTTTCGGGTGCGGTTTTGAATATTTCAAAACGCACCTAAGCTGTTTAAGGTTTTGGAGACAAACCTTGTGGAAACTTATGAGTTTAAGTTCTGAACTTAATGGTTCATATACATGAATTCTTTCAGAGAGGAATAAGCAAGTTATGGTGTTATAGTGTCCTTGTCATGATCAAACTTGTTAGCTTTGTATTAGAAAATGTTTTAAGGGAAAACGCTTGATATGGTTAAGGTGAATATGAATGACTGTTACATGTTATACATTCTGATCCTGAAAAGAAGATATCATGACTTATTTACTTATGATAAGAGTTTTAAAGTTGTCTTATATGTGTCATGTTGCATCATTCATGAAAAATGAGTTCAAAGGCAACCTTGAACATATTTCCAAAATCTAGTTGCATCACTTGAGTATCTAGATTATAAAGGGTTAGGATGTCATGTTATGACTATAATATTCCTGGACATGATTTGTATGTATTGAACATGTTGATAACTAAACCAAACATGAGTTTAAAGCATGATTTGAAGTGTGAACAATGATAATTGTGAATAAACAATATGAGCATTATAAGCATATGTATTAACAGATCGTGAAACCTCTATGTGGACATATAGCCAAGTTATAAAACATGGTAGTTACATGGTCTTGTTATGCTATAATACCATGTAAGTTGTAAGTTAAAGCTTCTAGAGAATGAACTCAAGAGTGGTCATGTGCTTATGTGAGCACCTCTAACATGTATATATGATAGAGTATTATTACATATTTTTGTTAAAGTTTGGAAAGAAACAAGAAGTGCAAAGCTCAAATTTCAGTGCGGCAGGGGACAATGAGTATTGCTGGCCATCCCTAAGCTTTCCAGACAGTATGCATTGGCCATCTCATTCTATGCCTCTAGAATAGGTTCTGTTTTTTGATCTGATGTTTGAAGCATGCTTATATGATTACTTTAACTTGTAATATATGACCAATATGCTATGTAATGTGTTAAGAAGCATGCTATTTGATATAGATGAATGTTAATTATGATTTTCAAAAGTTAAGTCCAAAGGAATACTTTCAAGATATTAAGCAATGATACGTTGTTTGGATTTGTAATGTCTTACAAACTGAATTGTGCTATTAATATATAGTATATGTGATGTTGTATGAAGTTATGACTAAGTTAGACGTTTATGTGTACATTTGAACTTACCTGTACGAGTTTTAAATATGTCAATCACATAGCGAGTCAAGTGTGTGATAGATATATACGGATGTTGATGTCATGTCCGAATGGTTAAGGTATACCTATACTGACCTAGCTATTCCGAGAATGTGATAAGAAAGTGAAGTGTAGGTTTTACGAACCTAGTTAGTAAACAATGTAACATTTTTATTACATTGAGAATGCATGAAATATGTTACTGATGGATATGAATCCATGATGATATAATTGTGTAGGAATACACAAAGTGCAGATAAGCGTTAAGCAGTTAAGTCGTAGTTCATAAACTACGAATCAGGCAAGTCTTTCAGTTCCTATTTGTTATATGAATTTGATAACTATTAATTGAGCTAAATTATGCCATGAGAATGTTGATGTATATATATGAAATGCATATGAGATATGTATGAAATGTGAAAGTTGATCATTGATGATATGTTTATGATATAAATCTCTATGCCCGTTATGTGAGAAGTAACATGCGTAGTAAATATTAATGGATTATGAATGCATGTGTTGAGTATGCTATTATATGCTATGTGTTGCATGAAAACTGTTAGAATTGCTGGGCTGTCGAGCTCACCCTTTCAAATAACCACTTTGCAGGTTAAGGACACACAGTAAAGGTTACGTGATACTTGATTGATAAAGTTCAATTACATCAGAGGAGATTGATTTGTCTAATTTAACTAGATGCACTTGAACCGTGTTTAGGTTCTAATTGATGTACATGATAGTAGTTTATAATGTGTAATACATATTAAGTTGTACTATGTGATACATAGAGAAATTCGAATCGAGATGTAAAAAATTATACAGTAATTCGAATAGAATGAATCATAACATAATTTGATTCAAGGATATGTAATTGATTCAAGTTAAGATATCAATAAAAGATTTATTTTCAAAGGAGATTGAAAAAGTTTAAATTATTCCGCATATTTATATAATATCGAATGTGATGTAAAACGGGAAAAGTAAAATGACCAAGTTGTGAAACTTATAAAAGTTTGGGGTCATTGTGCAGATCCTGGTAATGGAAATAATTTATATTCTAAACTATGTAATAAGTAAGGTTATATTCATTAAGTTATGAATAAGAGATATAAATAGTTGATGATAGTAGTATCGTGACGGACCGGATCCGAGGTTTGAAGGAACCTGGATTTTGGGGCGTCACAAGTACTATTCATGTGGTACTATTCACTCGGGTACTATTCACCCAGGGTACTATTCACGATAAAAAACTAATTCTTTTCTATCCAAATCATTTTTGATACAATATTATTCTTGGATTTAACTCCACAAAGCAGTATCATGTTGACATTATTGAGTTCTGTATAAATTAAATTATAAATCTTTAAAATTTATCATTTGCTTTCTTTTAATTGAATTCTTATATCATTGTCATCATCCTCATGCTTATATTGTGATGAAAGTTATCTTTGGCCGTGGTGTATAGATGGACTGTTGATTGGTATGATTATGACAAGGAATCATTCACTATAATCATGACCCTTAATGTTACAAATGATGTGGTAAAAGTTATCATTGGCCCGTAGTGCATTGATGGACAGTTGTTGGTATGATTATGACCATGGATTATTCGGTATGATCATGACCATTGGTGAAAACAAGAATATCATTGGCCCGTAATGCATGGATAATTCGTGGTTGTGATACTAATGAATATCCTTGGCCCGTAGTGCATGGATAATTCAGTGATGTGGATTATTTATTACGTTGAGTCTCAACGATAAAATTGATGATAAACTTTTTAAATCATAGAAGATAGTAGATATCATGCTCTACTTGACTCTTCTAATGGATTGCTTATTCCGCTGCAGTTAAACTTGTTGTTTATTATCATTTTAACACTGTTGAAGGCTAATGATAATTTATTCTACATTATCTTAGTTATAATATTTTTTACTGGGCTAGTTGAGCTCACCCTTTTGCTTTCATTGTTCTCTTCAATAAATAAGAACGTAGCCGGGACTAGTCGGGGAACAGAGTGATGGTTCGAGATGGTGGCTATAGTAGTCCTCGTTATTTTATAAAATAGTGTGATAATAATTGTAATGAGAACTCCTTTTTGAGTTTGAATACTGTCTATTAGACAATATTCGTGTAAAAATTCTCAGCTACGTTTTTGTCATATTGTATAAGGAAGTTTGTATTTAAATTTTGTACCATGTATTTGGCGACTCAAAATGGGTGATGTATACCTATTTTGGGGGCATCACATTTGGTATCAAAGCTTAAGGATATGATCCCTGGCTGAGATGTTAGACTAGAACTAGGAGGGGAGAGGCGGGTATTCCTTCGCTAGTATGACCTACCTAAGTTTATTTAATTGGTCGGTCAGAGTATATGGATAATATGTGGCATGTCAATTAACCCTTGTTTTGTGGCAGTGTTTGAAAATGGCATATGAAACTGTTGAGATAAGTAATGAAGCACATGAGACTGTTGAGTCACCAACGATCAATACCTAGGATAATGTGCATCATGAAGGCAATGATCCTCAGGTAAAAAACAACACCGACCAGATGATGAATGATGGGATGTTCAGAGGCTTTATACAATTCATGCAACATCAGGCGAGAGAGACTCCCGTTAAAAATACAGGTGGAAACACTAACAACTCTCGGATGGTCATTGATAAGCAGTTCAAGGAGCTGGGACCACCGGAGTTTGTGGGAAAGCCAGAACCACTTAAGACTGAGACGTAGATAAAGTAGATCACTAAGATATTTGATGTCTTGGGATGCTTTGAGGAGAAAAAAGGTTCCCTTTGCCACCTTCATATTGAGAGGAGAGGCAGATTACTGATGGGAATCAGTAAAATGTACCTAGCCAGCCGCACTAAAGATGTCTTGGGATAAGTTCCAAGAACTGTGAACGACAAGTACTTTCCCGAAAGTATTCGTCATATGAAGGAGGTGGAGTTCATCAAGCTAGAGCAAAACAATATGACCGTGTCGTAGTACGAAGCTAAGTTTGTCGAGTTGTCCCGGTTTACGTCCCATTTGGTAGATAATGAGAAGCGTATAACGCAGATGTTTTTAAGAGGTTTAAAACCTGAGATACGACAATACCTCATTTCTCACAAACTTTGTTTGTATTTAGATGTTGTAAATAGGGCTCAGTTATTGGAGCGCGATAATGAGTCAACCCAACCAAGAGAGAGCAGTCGGCAAAATGATAATACCAGTGGTAGCAGTCATCGAAGCGGTGACAACAAATGTGGAGGGAATCAACATGCCATAAATGGTAAAGATGATTTTTCTATAAATATCATTTTTGAATAAAGATGATTTTTTTATAAATATCATTTTTGAATATTATGGAATGAATTTGATATAATGTTATAGTAGTGGGTAATATTTATAAATTTTGCAAAGTACGCAAGTTGTTATATAATATTCGATTGGTGGGGAATATTCGCTTTAAACAGGAATATTCGATAACCAAGACAATCATCATTGGTGGACCCCACAACGGAATTATTGTCGTATTGAGAAAATGACAAAAATACTTTATGAAAATAACGACGGAAGTTTTACCGTTAACTGTTGAAACACCTGGTGTTAAAAGTATAGTAATACGCGTGGTTCCATAGTAGCACACGATATTAATTATTGATGCTTACGTGAGAAGTCACTCAGTTTTGTTCAATTATTGCTACAGTAATTGCTGCATAGTATTTCACGTTATTTGATTTAATTATTGTCAATATTTTATATATTATTAAATCAATAATTGAGACGAAAAAGTTATTAATATTATTATTTGCAATATTAACGATGTCTAGAAGTTCTGTCAAGGAGAGGTTTGGTCACCTAATTGTGCGCCAATAGGGAGAAATCCTTATTGGAAAGCCCCCTCTTTCTTGGGAATGACCTGGTCGATTAATATTGTGAATTATAATAATGATGATAAAGTTTGTTTTATTACTATTATAAATATAATAAAAAAAAAACTTTTTATATAAAACAGAATACTTTTATAAAGTTATTTGTTTTATTAGATTTTAAATAGAATATATTATATTTTATTATGCATAGTGTTTGCATAGTGCTGCGTATAGTATTTGTATAGTAAAATATTTTTATATAAAATGTAATACTTTTATAAAGTTATTTGTTTTATTAGATTTTAAATAGAATATATTATATTTTATTATGCATAGTGTTTGTATAGTACATGCATAGTATTTGCATAGTAAAAACTTTTTATATAAAATGTAATACTTTTTATAAAGTTTTGTTTTATTTGATTATAAATAGAATATATTATATTTTATTGCATAGTCCAACATAGTATCCTTTCCATTCTTCTATAAATAGGATTCATAGTTAGAATTGAAAATCACACCCGAAATTCAGAGAATTCTTCTTCTATAATCTTGAACGTATTTCTTTAGAGTTTTAGGAAGCTTTGAGCGTAGAACACAAAGATAAGTTTTCTTCAAGAATATCCTCGCCTCTACCAAATGGAATACTCTTCTTTTTTAAGGTAAGGGTATTATTCTTTCGTATTTATGAAGAGAGTTATTTTCTTTCAATACTCGTAAGGGTTGTTATTCCATTCTTTATTATTATGTTGAATAACTTTGTCCTATCGGCAATCTAGCATACATGGTGAAATTTTTCATTATTCCATTATTTATTATTCTGTTGGAATAACCCGTCATGCATTTGCCCTATCATCATATGCCCGTGTGAATTCATTGTTATTCCATTCTTTATTATTCGTTAGAACCTCCTATCTGCGTGCGGATTACGCATGACCGGTTCCATTCTTTATTATTCTCGTTGGAATATCATGTCCGTAAGCGGTTACGCATGACCGGTTCCATTCTTTATTATTCTTGCAGGTAATAACTCATGCTCAGACGGATTACATACGCTCGTGAAATCTTCTCATTATTCCATTCTTTACTATTTTGTTGGAATAATCATCTCACGTGGATTACTGGTATGGCGGCAAAAATCCATTTGCGGTTTCATATATTTTATTATACTCAGTTGGTAAAAGTTTTGGCTTCTATACTCCATGAAATTAGTGGAATATCCTTGATATTTGCGCTTAATCCAGTATCTTTTTATGGAAATATTCTTCTTAGCATTCTTGAATTTTACTCCACAAAGCAGTATCATGTTGACAATTTGGACGTTATTGAGTTCAGGATAAATTAACTTATAATTTTTTAAAATTTATTCTTGAACTTGTTTTATTGAATTGTCATCATCCTCATGTTTATAATATTTTGAAAGTCATCTGTGGCCTGTAGTGCATAGATGGACTTGGTATGCTTATAACTAGGGATTATTCGGTATAATCATGATCGTAATGTTACAAATGATGTGGTAAAAATCCTCATTGACCGTAGTGCATTGATGGACAGTTGTTGGCATGATCATGACAATTAATGAATACACGAATATCCTTGGCCCCTACTGCATGGATAATTTGTGGTCGTGATACTAATGAATATCTTTGGTCGTAGTTCAAGGTTGATGTGGATTATTTATTAAGCTGAGTCTCAATGATAAAAGTAATGAAAAACCTTTTAAATCATAGAAGATAGTAGATTTTATTCTCTACTTAACTCTTCTAATGGAATTGCTTGTTCCGCTGTAGTTAAACTTGATGTTTGTTATATTTTATCAGTTTAACACTGTTGAAGGCTAATGATAATTTATTCTGCATTATCTTAGTCATAATATTTCTTACTGGGCTAGTTGAGCTCACCCTTTTGCTTTCATTGTTCTCTTCGGGAAATGAGAACGTAGCAGGGACTAGTCAGGGAACGGAGTGACGGTCCAGATGATAGCATTAGTAGTCCTCACTATTCTATGAAATAGTGTGATATTAAATGTATTGAAGACTTATTTTGAGTTTGAATACTGTCTAGAAGGCAATATTTGTATTAAAACTCACAGCTCATGTTGTATATTTAAGGTTGTATTTGTATTTTGTATCATGTATTTGGCGACTCAGAATAGGTGATGTATACCTATTTTGGTGGCGTCACAAGAGCGTTTGTCGTGACCTCTCAAAAAATAAGAAATCCGAACGAGGTCATCACGGGTAAGCTAATCAGAAACTCTTGCGAAGTCTATACCTTATTTGATACTGGTTCTACCCATTCTTTTATTTCTCCTACTTGCGCTCAACGTTTAAATTTAACTCCAGAGAAATTAGACTTTGACTTATCTGTTGAAACTCCACTGGGAGGAACCTCCATTACATCCATTGTTTATAAGTTTTGTTTGATTCAAATCGGCAACCGCACGATACCTGTCGATCTTATCGCTTTGAAAATACTTGTATTTGATGTGATTTTAGGGATTGATTTGTTAACCACTCATCATGCTAAAATTGATTATTTTTATAAGGTTGTTAGCTTTTATATTCCTAACCAACCTATTATGTGAATTCAAGCAACCAAACCACTAAAGTCAATCACTGTCATATCAAGCCATAAAGCTATTCATTTATTGAAAAACGGATGTAAAGCTTTCTTAGCTCATGTCACATATTTAAACAAAAATACATCAGATTTGAATGATATTTCTATTGTTAATAAATTTCCTGACGTATTCCCTGAAGAACTTCCTGGCCTACCCCCAGAGTGGGAAATTGAATTTTGTATCGACATTGAACCCGGTACAAAACCAATTTCTAAAGCCCCATATCGAATGGCTCCTATTGAAATTTAGGAGTTAAAAACCCAATTGCAGGAGTTGTTAGACATCAGTTTCATTCGTCCTAGTACATCTCCTTGGGGTGCTCCTATTCTATTCGTTAAGAAGAAAAATGGAAGTATGCGACTTTGTATTGATTATCGGGAGTTGAATCATCATCAAAAATAGGTATCCGTTGCCTCGCATTGATAACCTGTTTGACAAGTTGCATGGTGCCAATTTTTTTCAAAAATCGATCTTCGTTTTGGATATTCAGTTAAAGATTAAAACTGATGACATTCCAAAGACTGCTTTTAGAACTCGGTACGGGCATTACAAATTCCTAGTCATGTCTTTTGGATTGACTAATGCTCCTGCTTCCTTCATGGATATGATGAACCGAGTATTCAAGGAATATTTGGATCACTTTGTGGTCGTCTTTATTGATGACATCCTCATATATTCCAAAAGCCGTGAATACCATGAGCAACACTTGAGGCTGATACTCCAAAAGCTTCGTGAAAACAAGCTATACGCCAAGTTGGAGAAATGTGAGTTTTGGCTTGAGGAAGTAGCATTCCTTGGGCACGTGATAACAAATCACGGAATATCTGTTGAGCCGACAAAGATTGAAGCAATTCAAAGCTGGGAGCAACCTAAGTCAGTGACTGAAGTATGTAGTTTTCTCGGCTTAGCTGGTTATTATTGGAGATTCGGAGAAGGGTTTTCTCGAATCGCTACTCCATTAACTCAGTTGACTCGGAAAGATACAAAATTCAGTTTGAGCGAGGATTGTGAGAAGAGTTTTCAAGAACTTAAGATGAGACTTATTTCAGCACCTGTTCTAACAATACCATCTGGTTTAGAAGGATTTGTCATATACAATGATGCTTCAGGCAAAGGTTTAGGATGTGTTCTCATGCAACATGGGAAAGTCATAGCATATACCTCACGACAACTCAAAGAATATGAGAGGAATTATCCTACTCATGATCTAGAGTTGGCAGCTGTCATTTTTGCGCTTATGATTTAGAGGCATTACCTGTATGGAGAGAAGGTGGAGATCTATACGGATAAAAGAAGCCTCAAATATTTCTTCACCCAAAAGGAACTCAACATGCGACAACGACATTGGCTCGAGTTGTTGAAAGAGTACGATCAAACCATTCAATACCATCCTGGAAAAGCGAACGTTGTAGCTGACGCGTTGAGTAGAAGATCATATGTGAGTACGAGTGCGATATTGTCAATGTAAAGGCCCACTTTGTATGACTTGCAAAGGATGGAGATAGAGTTAAAGACTTTAGGGACCCATGTGATGATGGAAAATATACGAGTAGAACCAATTTTAATCGATAAAGTTAAAGCTGCTCAAGTTACAGACCTGGAGCTGATGCGTATAAAGAAGAAAGTACAAGAAGGTGCTATCCCAGAAGCAAGAATCGATTAATGAGGAATACTTCGAGTCAACTTCAGACTTTGTGTTCCTAACAACCTTGATTTAATGTATAAAATCATAATGGAGGCGCACAACACACTGTTTGTAATCCATCCTGGGAGTACCAAAATGTATGTACATAAATGAGATTGTAAGACTTCATGGTATGCCAGTATCCATAGTTTTTGATCGAGACCCAAGATTTACTTTACGATTTTGGGTTAGTTTGCAAAAAGCTATGGGCACGGATTTAGGATTTAGTTCAGCATATCATCCTCAAACGGACGGGCAGTCGGAGAGGACTATTCAAACTCGTGAAGATCTATTAAGACTCTGTGTCCTTGACTTCAAAGGAAGTTGGGATAAGTTCTTGCCATTGGTGGAATTCTCCTACAACAATAGTTATCAAGCAAGTATTGGCCTGGCACCATTTGAGGCGTTTTATGGACGCAAGTGTGACGCCCCCAAAATAGGTATACATCACACATTCTGAGTCGCCAAATACATGGTATAGAATACAAATACAAACTTAAATATACATCATGAGCTGTAAGTTTTAATACAAATATTGTCTTCTAGACAGTATTCAAATTCAAAATAAGTCCTCAACACATTTATTATCACACTATTTCACAGAATAATGAGGACTACTAATGCAAACATCTGGACCGTCACTCCATTCCCTGACTAGTCCCAGCTATATTCTCATTTCCTAAAGAGAACAATGAAAGCAAAGAGTGAGCTCAACTAGCCCAATAAGAAATATTATGACTAAGATAATGCAAAATAAATTATCGTTAGCCTTTAACAATGTTAAACTGATAAAATACAATAGATATCAAGTTTAACTGCAGCGGAATAAGCAATACATAAGAAGAGTCAAGTAGAACATGAAATCTACTATCTTCTATGATTTAAAAAGTTCATCAAGAGTTTTATCGCTGAGACTCAGCTTAATAAATAATCAACATCATCGAATCACCCCTGAACTACGGCTAAGGATATTCATTAGTATCACGACCACAAATTATCCATGCACTATGGGCCAAGGATATATATTCGTGTTTTCACCGATGGTCATGATAATGCCAACAACTGTCCATCAATGCACTACGGACCAATGGGATCTTTTACCACATCATTTGTAACATTACGGTCATGATTATACCGAATAATCCATGGTCATAATCATACCAAGTCCATCTATGCACTACGGCTACAGATGACTTTCAACATAATATAAGCATGAGGATGATGACAATGATATAAGAATTCAATTAAAAGAAAGCAAATGATGAATTTTTAAAGATTTATAATTTAATTTATCCAGAATTCAATAATGTCCAAATTGTCAACATGATACTGCTTTGTGCAGTAAAATTCAAGAATTATATTGTATCAAAAATGATTTGGACCGAAAAGAAATCAATTTTTGTCATGAATAGTACCCCGGGTGAATAGTACCCCATGAATAGTACCCTTGGATGAAAAAGATAAAACTTATGAAGAATGCTCATAATAATATTTTCATGAAAAGATACTCGATGAAGCGCAAATATCAAGGATATTCTACTAATTTCATGGAGTATAGAAGCCAAAACTTTAACAAAATGAGTATAGAATTCAGAATCTGAAACAAAATAATATTACTTACATACTACAGAGTATGGTAGAAAATATTATTTCATATGAATATTGAACAAAATAACATCCCTTACCTTGAAAAGAAGAGTATTCCAACTGGTATAGTGGGGATATTCTTGAAGAAAACTTTTACTATTTTCTACGCTCAAAGCTTTCTAAAACTTGAAAGAAATACGCTCAATATTATAGAAGAAGAATTCTCTAATTCTGGTGTGATTTTCAATTCTAACTAAGCCTCCTATTTGTAGGAGAATGGTAAGGATACTATTTGAAAAAAAGATTCACAGACCAACAGTAAAATAACTCACAGACGTCTTATGCAATATTCGGTGACTGAAATTCAATGAAATCATAAAGTAAAACAAAATATAATATATATATATATACATATATATGTCGACGTCGGGATTTTTAATTGTCCCTTTCCATTACTTGTTCTTTGGTGTTCTCATTTTAGGTGAGATTTTTTTGAAAAATAAGTGAAAAAAAGTCCCATATGTATAATGTCGACGATGGATCATTAAGAGTAGCTAGTTGGTTTTTAAATGGTTGTACCAACACAACCGAAAAAGGTTTGCACATTGACCCAATGATGTGACATCATAAATCGGCCCCGGTAAAACCGAGATTCATTAAGGTCCGGTGACTTGATTATGCGGAGGGAAGGTGTTAGGCACCCCCGACATCCGTGTTACCACTTTGACCGCCTCTTTTCAAGAAACTGTTATCTAAATGTGTGTATGTGTGGGTCAATGTGTCAAGATTTGGAAGTAGTCACGAGGTCTCGTTAAGCACCTATATATACAAGGTTTGAATTTATGTAAAAATTCAGTTTTTAGCAAGATATAGCAATGATGTTTTATAAAAAAAGGTTTTTTCAAACCCTGATGCTCAATAGTAATTGAGACCTTTTACACTTCCATTTTATTAAGTGTTCGGCTTGATTGATTTTATTTCTGAGATGCGAAACATCTATAAGAAAATAATGTACAAAATAATGCCGACTTCTTCGTGGGTATGAAAACCATCTGGGGAAATTCAGACATCGCATAATAATTTACAAGCTGCTTACAGCTGAAATATCCATCACGGGAACCGAATTTAGATCCAATAGACTGAATCTATGATCACATGATTCCTAGGCTCACATGATACTACAATTTATATGAAAACAGTAAGCATGTATATATATAAAAGCTATAAATATATATATACAGACATGATCAGCCACCACGAAGCACCTCCATAGGGGATCAGAAAAGGTAAATAAAGTTATAAAAGCTATCAACCGCCACAGAGGAAACTCCAGGCGGGACGAAACATAAATAAAGTTGTACAAAGCAATCAACTACCACGAAGTGAACTCCAGGCAGGACGAAACGTAAAGAAAGCTATAAAAGCGATCAACCACCACGAAGTAACTCTAGGTGGGGGACGAAAATGTATATATATATATATATATATATATATATATATATACACACACAAAAAAAGCAATAAACGCATATTGGATGTAAAATCCAAAGCTCACTAAGAATAGAGTTTGACAACGGTTCATATATATAAGTATATATATATATATATATATATATATATATATATATATATATATAAAAGCAAGTAAACGCATACGGGATGTAAAATCCGTGCTCATCGAGCAGTAGTCCTACACACAGTTAATATATATATATATATATATATATATATATATATATATATATATATATATATATATATATATATATATATATACAGTGTTCGACAACAGTTATATATATAAGTATATATATATATATAAAAAGGGAGTAAACGCATCGGGATGTAAAATTCGTGCTCATCGAATGTAGTCCCACACACAGCTTAATATATATATATATATATATATATATATATATATATATATATATATATATTACAATAGTAAACGCTCGCATCAAGTTCAGGCTCATCGAACAAAGTTCGATACATAGTTCATATATATATATATATATATATATATATATATATATATATATATATATATATATATAAGCAAATAAACGCCTCCCGATCAAGTCTAGACTCAATCGAGGCATAACTCAATAATGTTAGTCCATATATATATATATATATATAATATATATGTATATACAAACTAAAAAAAAACCACGGACCGAAGTCTAGGTAAACACACGTAACATGACTCTCAATGTGAAGAAGGGTGTGTGCAAAGATGAAGAGAAAGGCTTTAAAGTGTGTGAGAAGGCTTACAGTGGGCTGCCAAAGAAGACTTCTATATCTTTAAAGTGGATGAAACTCGGCTCCCGCCGGTACAAAAGTAGCTATATGTGAGCTCACAAGTGTATAAAATGGGAAAGAACTTAGTGTATTGCAAGTACATAGCAAATTTAACAGGTCTTCCTTGCTCTTTCTCTCCTTAAAATGGCCACCCCAAGCCTTCTATTAATAGAGGGGGGAGCCGCAGGGTACCCGAGGTCGCCTGGTTTCTGTCAAGCGTCGTCTCACAAGACGTGCGTACGTAGCGCCATAAATGTCCGATCTAACTTTCAGAATTGCAATCCAGGCATCCGACTGAGGTATATAAGACCTATTTCGGACCGCCATTGTTGAGATTTGTATAATGGCATAGGATTAGAGGTTGTACGAAGTCATGGAGATGGGACGGTACCCTTCGGTCTTCAAGCTTCAAATTTTGTCCGTTACCCCGCACAATAGTCACTCGGGATTGGTTTTCCTTGATTCTTGTGGGACGTCGTTGTGTATAATGGTGTATATGAAATGTTGAGACGACGTGATGTGGCTTTAGAGTAGTGAGATGATGCTTTTCCCCTCACCAGAGTTATCACCGGTTTGGGCTGATAAAGCAGACGTTGCTCAGGGTTATTGCTGAGATTGGACTGCTGCAAGTGTTGAAGGTCCTTAGTGTCAACTCTGAGGTGTGCCTATCCTCCCGATGATATCTCTGGGTTGAGATTGGGTATCTCGTGATTGCAGATGGTTGCATTTGAAACAAGCATTTTCGGGGTTATCGCTGGAACTGCATTCCTTGGGGTGATCACCAAGGTTGGTAGCTATTCCCATGATTGGGACTAAGACTGGATACCTCGGGGTTATCTCCAAGATTAATCGGTCTTCTTCGGTGTGTGTTCCAGTATTGGATCTGCACGCCTTGGGGTTATCTCCGAGGTTGGAATTGTTACTCCTAGTCTGTGTCCTGGGGTTGATGCTGAACTTCTGATAGTATCCAGAATGGATATGAACTGTCTTCCAAGGTTCCGTCTTGAAAGACGAATCTGTCCTCCTGCAATATCAGTGACAGGTGTGCAGAAAATTTTGAGTGTCTATAGATACCCCTCTTTATCATACTCATACAGTGCAATGCATGGGTAGGATAAAGAATCCTAGACACTTGAAATGCCATAAGACAAACATGATACTATATGTAGCAACATGATGCAAATGTACGATGCATGTGTGCGGGGTTGTTTCCCAATATGCTGGAGATGATTGTTGGATCCTTGTAATGTTTACCGAGGATTGGAAACTATAACTTGATCAGATGTGTGATCCAAATCTGTTAGGATGTTGATGTTGGAGTTATCACCAAAGTACTGAAGCCTTGATACAGACTTAATTATGAGGAGGTACCTGTTATGTGTAAGAGATCTGTGGGGATAAACCTTAGTCTGTTTAAGGATGTGTATAACATATTCCATCATCAATCCTCCTTGATGATGTTGACCATTTCCTGGTTTGTATTTCCAGGATATGTCAAGATTCTGTTTGATTTACTGCGAATAGCATAAGCTGTCAAGGCTGCTTGACCTTCATTGATTAGTACTTCACCGACATGTGAACCAACAGATGAAAACCCTCCGGGGTAGACTGTCAAGGCTACTTGATCTTCGCTGACGTGTGAACCAACGGCTGATAATCTATGGGCAGATTATCAAGGTTGCTGGACCTTCTCTGATGTGTGAATCAACGGAACATTACGTTGTGACTCCCGCCGGGGATCCACTAGGGACTATGAATACCAATGGACTAAATCATCGAATAGTTTTTGATGCATCGATGGGTTTACTTGCAATCGGCTGAAATAACGTCAAGGTTGCTTGACCTTTATTGATACGTACATCAATGGATGACAATGCGTGGTGACCCCTGCCAGGGAATACATTGTAACCCCCGCCGGGGAGGGCGTTTGTACCCTCGTTGATGTGTATAGCAGCGGATGGTCATCGGATGGCTTCCGATACTCTGTTGGATTTACATCAAATTATTATACTTCATTGATGTGTGTGTCAATGGATGAACATGCGTTGTAACCCCCGCTGGGGTTTTATGTTGTAACCCCCACCGGGGATCCATGTTGTAACCCCCGCTGGGGATCCACGTTGTAACCCCCGCCGGGGATCCACGTTGTAACCCCCGCCTGTGATCCAGTTGATCTTTAGGGTAATGACTCAGAATTGGCGGTATTGGACCTGTACAAGGTATTGCCGAATGTGATTTTTAACAAATGAGATCATTGGCATGGTATACCTCGTGTTTGGGCGACTACCAATGAGTGATGTACAGACTCAAAGTTCCATCTGAGAAGACCAGGATTGCAGGCTAGTTTTGCTAAATCGCGTAGCATTTTTATTCCCGATTTGACCTTCTCAATCTGCAAGAACTCCTTTGCAACTCGAACTGGACCAAGCTGGAGGGGTGGGTCCCACATAGTGGTGCCGTAGGTACACCTGATCCAGCCGCAGATGGACCTGCGGCCAACCGTGGATACAAATATCCTGCAGGTTGATCTCACAAGTCACTTTTAACTTTTGTCGCGAAGAAAAATCCGAGAGCTATCCTTCAGATCTGCTGAGTTCAGGCAATTTTCTACAAATTCTGTCACCGTACAAGTGTTCTGCACTATCCTGGTAACGTATGCATGTATTTTTTCCAGTTTTTATCCGTTAGAAAATGAATTATCGCATGAAATGCATCTAAACACATAGTAGTGATTATGTATGCTCAAATGACTTGATAAAAAGTATTCAACATAGTAAATGTTAGTATTAAACCATGTTGAACATAATGATGTGAAAAAATTTGACTTTTGAGACAGTCAAATTGACACCTTTTTCTGCTATTTCTTATCCTGTTTGAGGAAAAATGAGCAAAAGGTAAAAGGCAAAGTACTCCTGGTATTGAGGTTAACCTTATAGATTGATGTTTTTGATTTTTAATGCATATATTATGTATATAACTTTGGGGCAGGTGTGCTACTGAATGGCCACCTAGTCATGCCTATGTGCATATGGATAGTTCTATTTACAAAGGGGACTATGACAAAAATTTTCAAATTGTAAGCATTTAATTAGTCATGCATTTTAACTTTACTGTAGATGTATGTTAAAGTAATGCATGCATGCATGTAGTCATAAAATGCATTTTGAAAAGCTCCAAGTCAGGAAATACCACACCCTTTCTGAGGTGATTTGGAGACTTGTTGTCTAGATATTATTGATCCGGATCAGCCGGGTAGTTCCCGTAGGACCACTTCTGGGGTATGGAGGAGGGCTTCTGAAGTGCATTGACCCCGTTCTGTTAGACAGCCTCGACGGTTGGTGGAGGCGGGGATACATCCAGTTCGGGTTGATGTGCCGGACGTTGAGGATGAGGAGGAGGATATTTTGGTTGCAGACCCCGCTCCTATTGCACATGTTCCCCGTAGGGACCTCCCGAGTATTCAGGTGGCAAACCCAGAGCTTCTAGGTGACTTGAGTCGACATCCCTCGATGTATTTGTATGCTAACGAGGTATGACGCTAGATCTTGATTTTCCTTCTTTCCTATTGACGAGGAGTAAAGGATTCTGATTTTGATCTGCATTTCATGCAGGTTCCCGGCTTCACACAGCCTCGAGGGAATTGGTTTAGCATACACTCCATGTATCAGGCTCTTCATCCTGATTACAAAGTGGTAGTGGATGATTGGGGGTTCGGGGCATTCTTCTTCATCCTTCCCCGTCGTTGTCCTTGGGGTTATCTCAGGGCACTATCTGAGTGATGGTTTCATCAGACTCAGTCACTCCATCTGTTGGACTGTGAGGTGATGATGACGCCGATGGATTGGCGGTTTATCCCAGCATTTTATGTTTGATAGATTTGGCTCCTTTCACCGCACCAGAGGATCATTGGCGTCTAGCCAGGGTTGATGTACTGCTATTGTGCATACTATCGTATGTCTATATGCCACGGTACATGGATGAGATAGACATTGGAGTCATCGTGGCAGTGAGAGCTCTCAGGGAGGGTCATACCATTATACCGATGATTATTGCAGAGACTCTGAGGTCAGCTACATAATGTTGTGCTTATCCAACAGTGGTGTTCATGGGCAGCTCGGTCATGATATACGTGTGGTTTATGTCACACTTGAGACCGATTGGCACCTTTAGACGACATGGGTATTATTTCACCCATGATATAGCCATGTCATACTCCTTTCAGCCATCAGAGTGTACGGATGCTTTGGCTTGGTCTATGTTTTTGGAGGATATCAGTGATCCGTTTAGCATATTACCGTGCTCGGGGCTTAGCTCACCTTACAGCTTTATTACTCATGCTCCGGGCATGGACTATCTCCCTTTGGCTGGATTGAGGGGCATGACTACCTACCACCCGCTAGCTGTGATGTCACAGTTTGACCAGTTTTAGGACTTTCATCCTTTCAAGGGGGCATTGGGTCAGCGTTCCGCTTTTCGCTATCTTTCAGTAGAGGACCGATCCCGTGTGTACGCTTGTTGGGATCAGCGTGAGATAGCTTCTTTTTCTGTGAGCCATCCGGGTTGTTCTACAGAGTATTCTGCATGGATGGAGATAGAGATTGCATCGGCTGTGGTAGTATCTACATTACCGAGTAGTGATTCAGATGATGTAGAGCCTATGGAGGACATTGATTCCTACATCGAGGAGGAGCTAGTTGCTGGGTTGCCAGCATTTCCTTTAGATTCTCCCAAAGATTAGCAATCACTTGTTGGATTCAAGATTCAACACAATACTTGACGAGTCTTCATTTGATGACCTTCGAGAGAGACCAGGCTAGAGCCTTGATGTTGACTGCCCTTGATGGGAGAGACACAGCTCTGTTAGAGAGAAATGAGACCTTAGCTCGTAGAGATGCCGCTGTTGTTGAGCGGGATGAGGCTAGATCAGCCAGAGATGCAGTGATAGTTGAGCGGGATAGTGCCATATCTGCTTGGGATGTAGCCATTACAGATAGTACTGTAGTGAGGTCCCTTACCACTGGCATGATTGCAGAGATGAACACTTACATTGATGAGCATATGATCACCATGCAGATGGCTGTAGATCTATTGGGTCGTGTGGATACTCTCGTATAGGAGACCACAACTTCGCCTCCTTCTTCTAAGAGGGATGCCATGTTAGGCTTGTTAGCTCGCATATACCATGACTTATAGATGGGTTGATATTTTTCTACACAGATTAGTATAGCTATTTTGTCCTGCACAGTTTTCATTATGTATATCAAACATATATATATATAGTAGGAAAATATATTTTTGATCACTTCCCTTTTAGATATGCTTTGCTACTTGATTGATCTTTTGCCTGCTGCTTTAGGGCTTGCGATCTTGATTTACTCTAAATTCCTCCTAGATGGATGGACATTGAATTATCTCTGGACATTTCAGAATGGATCATTGATATGTGTGTATCCCTACCATCATTGGTGTCTTGGGACTGGTTTTTGTATGGAAATGTGGAGAGGAGTGTGGCTTTCCTCTCTAAGATTGACCGCACCATAGATGGTCGCCTGTACTTGATAAGTAGGATTTACACCTACTTATGGAGTACCAATTCATGCGAAGTATGCCCATCTCAAGTACATTTTAGTAGGTTTTAGCTGCATTTCATGATAATTTGCATTTCGCATACTTAAAACTCCTTTTGGTGAATAAGTGCAGGAATCGGCCTATTTTGGTGGTGTTATTAAACACAAGGCTAATGGATGCTTGAGACGAGGCAAAAAATGGAATATGCATGGCATGAAGTGTAATGGAGCAAGGAGATTAAGCATGAATGAACAAGTAGCAGCAGCAGTAGCATGACAAAATCAGAACAAGAACCAGGATGTGCAGATTGCAAGCCATGGCAACGGCAAGGCGAAATAAGCCTTGATAGAGCGCTACCATGCGAAAGTACCAACCAGCACCTTGGAACCTACCGCAAGTTGCGCGGGCACGAGAAGGATAATGCTAGGGAGCGTACACCCGCGTGCGAGACCGGCTGAACGTACAAACTTACTGCAAGTCTCGCGGTCGCGAGCATAACAAGCTGAAGGAGCGCGCGACCGCGCGCGAGGCCTGAAGCTGCTGACTTGTTTTTATTTTATTTCAAATTTTTAAGGGTTGTAATTGATTTAAAACGATTCCTGACTGGTGTCAAGGGCATCACTTGACATTTTATTAAGTTTTTCACGTATCTCTACGTGGTAATTAGGGTTTATTCTCTGGGAGGAGAGATTCCAACGTAGAAGGAGGCCACAACTCTACTTTTCTACTCCTTCTTGGGATTTTCTACCAGAGTGGATTATTATTATTAGTTTTGTTGGATTCTTATGAGGATCTGATTATTGATTTATATTCTGCAATTGGGTTTGATAGTTTTATCTTTCATCTTTCAATTATCGTTTATTGACCATGTTTAGATTTAATCCCATAATGGCTTTTGGTTCAGTCATGAACTAAACTCCATTATGGGATTCTAACAAATTTTAATATGTAGTTCGATTGCATGCTTAAATGCAGGTTTGTTTTGCATATCATATGGGATGTCTATTATGATTGTTTTGCATGTATGAATGCTTGATCACTATTCGTTTCAGTATTTGTATGGAATTGACAATGAACATGTAAATATGGATTGTAATCATGGTAGTATACGTATATAGGGTTGTGCTATATGGCTTATATATTTCGTGAACCAGATAGACATATAATGTTTCACCGTATAAGTTAGAATAAGGGCTTGAACTTAAAATCAATATAGTTTCAATTTCACATAGACATATAGTGATTTTGGTTATATTGATGAGTATATAGAGTCTATCATCTGTGGATGTTGTGTAAGTAGGTTTTAGTGCATTGAAAAATGGCTAATACTCTTTTAGTGCTCTTGGCTACTTTTCTGTGATATGTGAATGAGTCGTGCATGATAGTGGTGATTGAATGAAGTATTAAATGAAGTTAGGATCTCATTATTTCCAATATCATTTATTCCGTCGTTATTATTGTTTTAGTTGTTAGTTGCAATTCGAGAACAAACCAAGTTTAATCATTAGTTTGAGCATATAAATATAGTGATTCAATTAATGAATAGTAATCTTAGTTAAACAACTTTCTTTGTGGGATCGATACTTTACTTACTCTGTATTGCTTGTTGACACATGTATTCTTGCATGAGTTAGAGCTCTTTTGTTAAGACTAAAAAAGAGGCAACAAGATTTTGGCATCGTTGTTGGGGACAGGCATTTAATTTAGTATTATTATCATTAGTTTTAAGCTATATTGTATGACTTAGACAATTCTAGTCTTATCTCATTTCAGTTTTTTGTTTTTGTTTCAGGAACTTGGATAAATTTTTATGCGCACGCGGTCAACCAACCCCGATTTAACACCTGTTCAGGATAACATAAACGGGAGAGGATGGAAAGCGGGTGTTCGTAGAAATTTACAAGAACAGTTGGAAAGCACGACAGCTAACATGGCAGCCGAGGCATAAAGAGAAGAACAAAGAGAGGAGCATAGGGCTCTGAAGGAGTATTCCATGCCCAATATTAATGGACTACAGTCCAACATAGTCAGACCAGCAATAGCAGCGAAGACATTCAAGATAAAAATTGGCACTATTCAAATGGTGCGAATAATCTGATTCGATTTAGGGTCTTCTTTCATGATGATCCGAATGAACACCTGTTAAGTTTCATCGAAATTTGTGATACATTCAGATACAATGGTGTGACGGAAGATGCTATTAGACTAAGGTTGTTCCCATTCTCATTGAGGGATAAAGCGAAAAGTTAGCTTCATTCTCTGCCAGCAGGATCTATAACTATATGGGAGGATTTAGCACAAAAATTCTTAGCTCAGTTTTTCCCAATGGCTAAGACTGCTAAGATGAGGACAACTATCACTCAGTTTGAGCAACAACAGGGCGAGTCATTATATGAAGCATGGGAGAGATACAAAGAAATGCTGAGAAAGTGCCCACATCACGGTATGCCAGATTAGATTATAATTAACACGTTTTACAATGGATTGGGATGGCAGTCGAGATCGATTGTAGATGCTGCTGCAGGAGGGGCATTATGGGCAAAGAACTATGAGTAAACCTATGACCTTATCGAGACAATGACATCGAATGATTTTTAGAATCCTACATCTCGAATGCCACAAACCAAAGTTGCAGGTGTGTTGGAGGTTGATGCTATTACTCAGTTGTCAGCACAGATGGCAGCCATGGAAAAGAAGATAGATACTTTGGCGGAAGGAAAAGTAAAGACGGTTGCCTTTGTATGTGAGATTTATGCGGGGTCACACTCGACGGATCAATGTGCTATCAGCTCAGAATCAGTGCAGTATGTGAGCAACTATAGAAAAGACCAAGGTCAATTTCAGAACACATACCACCCCAACAACAAAAATTATCCAAACTTTAGTTGGTCAAATAATCAAGGGAATCAACAGAGTCAGTTTAAACCAAATAATCAATTTTAGGCGCAGCCAGCGCAACCGCAGTTTAATCCTAGACCACCCTTTCCGTAGGGATTTTCTCAACAACAACAGCAACATCACACTCCAGCTGCACCTCAGCAAGAAAAGAAATCAGAAGTGGAGGAGATGATGATGAAATACATGGCAAACACATTAGTTATGATCAAGAGCCAAGCAGTGGCTATAAAGAATCTGGAAACTCAAATGGGACAGATGGTGAACATGCTTACTAACAGGCCCCAGGGTTCATTGCCAAGTAATACAGAGACAAATCCCAGAAGAGAAGGGAAGGAACAGTGTCAAGCGATCACATTGAGATCTGGGAAAGATTTGTCGATTCATCGCAAGTCGTGCGCCCCAAGAAGAATGCACAAAGGAGGGCTACGGCCACGCTGGCGGCGTGAGGAGCCACCATCGAGAAAGAAAATGGGGAGAAATCTGAGGGTCAACAGGAAGAGACTGAGAGAGCGGGTTTAGAGGAGAAGTTTAAGAGTCCATTACCACCAATTAACATTCAAGTTCTGTATCCTCAGAGATTAAATAAAAAAAAGGAAGATAAACAGTTCAACAAATTCCTGGAGGTATTCAAAAAGCTGCAGATCAACATACCATTCGCCGAGGCATTGGAACAAATACCCAGCTACGCCAAGTTTATGAAGGGTATACTATCAAGGAAGAGGAGACTAGATGAGTTTGAAACGGTAGCCTTGACAGAGGAATGTAGTGCAGTGCTTCAGCAAAAATTACTTCCAAAGCTGAAGGATCTGGGCAGCTTCACAATTCCATGGACCATTGGAAAGATGAACATCAGTAAGTGTTTATGTGATCTTGGGGCAAGCATAAATTTGATGCCCTTGTCAGTATTTAACCAATTGGGATTGCCATATCCAAAACTCACAAACATATCATTACAGCTAGCTGATAGATCGATCACGTATCCACGAGGAATTGTTGAGGATGTGTTGGTTAAGGTAGATAAGTTTATTTTTCTAGCTGACTTCATCATCCTAGACTACGAGGAGGACAAAAGCATACCAATAATATTGGGAAGACCATTCTTGGCCACGGGCAGAACGTCGATAGATGTGCAAAAAGGTGAACTCACTATGCGTGTCCAGGATCAAGAGATCACTTTCAACGTCTTTAAAGTAATCAATTTACCAATGGATGAAGAAGAGTGCTTCCTGGTTGATGTGGTGAATTGGGCCTACAAGATGAGGTACATTAATCGAGGGAGTATGGACCATTGATATGTGCAACGGGTGAAAATTCAGAGTTGAAGATTGAGCCATTGACAAAAGATGAAGTCATTAAATTTTGGGGTGCAGAGGACAAGAAGGAAGGCACCTCAATTCCATCTGTGACATGAAACTCAGAGATAGTCAAGCTAATTGACTATAACTTAGCGTTGGATGTGACACCTCCAAAATTAAGTATACATCACCCATCTTGAGTCGCCAGATACATGGTACAGAATTCAAATACAACTTAATAATACAACTGTCGTGTACAATACAACAAAACATAAACTGTGATTTTGAATACAAATATTATCTACTAGAGAGTATACAAACTCAAAAGGAGTCCTTATTACAATTATTATCACACTATTTCACAGAATAGTTAGGACTACTAATGCACCATCTAGGACCATCACTCCATTCCCCGACTCATTCCAGCTATATTCTCATTTCCTGAAGAGAACACTGAAAGAAAGGGTGAGCTCAACTAGCACAGTAAGAAATATTATGACTAAAATAATGCAGAATAAATTATCATTAGCCTTAAACAGTGTTAAACTGATACAATATAACAAACATCAAGTTTAACTGCAGCGGAACAAGCAATCCATTAAAAGAGTCAAGTAGAGAATAAAATCTACTATCCTTTATGATTTAAAAGGTTTTTCATCACTTTTATCGCTGGGACTCAGCTTAATAAATAATACACATCATCGAATCACCCCTGCACTACGGCCAATGATATTCTTTAATATCACGACCATAATTATCCATGCACTACGGGCCAAGAATATTTGTGTATTCATTAATGGTCATGATCATGCCAACAACTGTCCATCAATGCACTACGGGCCAATGAGGACTTTTACCACATCATTTGTAACATTACTACCATGATTACACCGAATAATCCCTAGTCATAATCATACCAAGTCCATCTATGCACTACAGAATACACGATGACTTTCAAAAATATAAATATGAGGATGATGACAATGATATAAGAATTCAATAAAACAAGTTCAAGAATTAATTTGTCCAACAACAAATAACGTCCCAAATTGTCAACATGATCTTTGCTTTGTAGAGTAAAATTCAAGAATGCTCGGAAGAATATTTCCATGAAAAGATCTTCGAATGAAGCGCAATTATCAAGGATATTCCACTAATTTCATGGAGTATAGAAGTCAAAACTTTAACCAACTAAGTATAATAAAGAATGGAATAACAAAAGAAATCACCATGCATGCGGTACTTGATGTATAAAGTTATTCCAACAGAATACTAAATAACAAAACCGAAGTCAAAGTAAATTGCATCAACGGGATGTTCCAAATGAATAATAAAGAATGGAATAACAATAGAAATCACCATGCATGCGGTGCCGCATGATAGACGAGTTATTCCAACGAATACTAATAAGGATTTTAATCGTGTCCCACAAAATGCATGTAGTATGTGATATTCTAATGTAATAATAATAAATACTGGAACCGTGTCCCACAGAAACATATATAGGCATGGGATATTCTAATGTAATAATAAAGACGAAATCGTGTCCAACATAAAAACGCATGCATATGTGATATTCCAAATGTAATATTAAAGATGGAATAATAGAAGAATGTCACCAAGTATAGGGTAGCCCAGTATCTACAAAAGTTTATTCAATGTAATAAAGAATGGAATAACATAAGTTCTCTTCATGAATACAAAAGAATAACACCCATTACGAGTACAACAAATAATATTCACTACCTTAAGAAGAAGAGTAATTGGATATATAAGTAGTGAAGTAGCGAATACTTTCTTCTTTCTCTCTATAGTTTATCTCTAGAGTTTCAAAGAATTCGTAAGAAAATAATGAATGAATGAGCTTCTATTTATAGAAAAATGGATTGCATAAGTAACTAACTCATGAACGATCCAGATTGATTTACTTTAATCGACGGTCCATATTTAAAGCAAAATCTTTTAAATAAAATATAATATATTCTATTTATAATCTAATAAAACGAATAACTTTATAAAAGATTTTACTATGCAAACACTATGCAGTACTTATGTAAAACACTATGCATAATAAAATATAATATATTCTAATTATTGTCTAATAAAATGTATAACTTTATAAAAGTATTCATTTTATATAAAAAAGATTTTACTATGCAACACTATGCATAATAGAATATAATATATTCTATTTATAGAATAACTTTATAAAAGTATTCTGTTTTATATAAAAAGATTTTCTGTATTATTACGTTAATAATACCAACAAAACTGAGTGACTTATCACGTAAGCATCAATAATTAATACCGTATGCTACTATGCAACCACGCGTATTACTGTACTTTTAACACCGGGTGTTTCAACAGTTAACGGTAAAACTTCCGCCGTTATTTTCATAAAGTATTTTTGTCATTTTCTCAATCCAACAATAATTCCGTTCTGGGGTCCACCAATGATTGTGTCGCAGTACGAATATTTCCTGTTAAAATGAATATTCCCCGACCAATCGAATATTATATGACAACTTTCATACTTTGCAAAATTTATAAATACTATCCACAACTATAACATTATATCAAATCCACACCATAATATTCAAAAAAATATTTCGAGAAAATTAAATCTTTATTCATAAAATCTGGGGTCTCACATTGGATGGGAGGCAACCCATTATTATTCTCTCCATTGATTTGTTTTTAGTTATTCATTTTGGTTTAATTCAGTAGTTATATCGAAGTCATTTTTAATAGGTTGTTAGATGTCCATGCTTAAGTGTGTAGCAAGACTTACGTTGCGAATATTTGCAAGATGTTAGCACTATGTGGTCACTAAGTCATGCCTTAACAAGATGCATTAATATCTATGCAGGAACCATCATTGGACCACATCACTGATACGCAGAGTGGATTTGAATGTTCACATTGCAGATATAGAAGATCGGCATGTGACAACCGCCCATGAAAGCAAAACTCATACACTCACAAGGCAAGTTAATCGAAGCCAACAAAACATTCTCGCAAGTCTCATACCACTGCATGACAACCTTAGTACAATACAAGCGTGCGTGCAACAAGCACGCGACACCGGATTAAGATAGATCTGAATAGTTTAAAAACAGAGTTGTGGACCATTTGGACTCTCATTTGGGATAATAACAGATGCAAAATTCCCTTACTCTCCATAACTCACGTCGCTATCTATCTATACGTTACAAGTTATACCGTACATCTCTCAATCAATTAGCCACGATTCTTGCCTTATTCAAGTCCATATCTCCTCATCTTCTCCAAAGTGCACTATAAAGCTAGGGTTCCAATTTGGATTACAGAAACGAGTATTGGGGGTAGGAAGTCTTCAAGCTTTTCTTCATTCTCATTCATATAATCTGTGCAACTTCTATCAAACACAAATGGGGCCTAAGCGAGCAAGGTCTATTGCGTCGTCTTCTTCATCCTCTTCGGGAAGCCAAGAGGCTGATATTGTGGATCATACCAAGTTCCTGAACTTGGAAGCTCAACAAGAGTACTACCGCATTGTGGCGAAAACGTTCATCAAGGAGCGAGGATTTAAGCCGACGGGGCAGGATGGCCAGTTGTGTGCCATGATTCGAGAGAGAGGCTGGGGTTGACTGACGGCTACTCCAATACCCCTTCCTATGAGTGTAGTCCGTGAATTCTATGCCAATGCAAAGGTCACTATAAGCGGAATATCTCTGGTTCGTGGTATCGAGGTAGATTACAGACCCCGTGCCATCCGATTAATTTTCAAAATTACTAATGCACCACTAGTGGGGGCTGCTAATTGGGTAACCGGTGCTCATTTGGAGACCGACATGGAGTTGATTATTGCAGAGTTATGTGTGCCAGGTACAAAATGGACATATAAAGTTGGCACAACACAACCGCGTATATTCCCAGCTATAACTCTAAATCGCTATGCAAAAGCGTGGAACTTGTTCATATGCGCCAAGCTCATGCCTTCCGCCCATCAGCACGAAATAACAGCACAGAGGGCACATATTCTATGGGGCATAATCACTGGAAAGTACATCGACAATTGTCATCTCATTCACGAGAATATGTTGCCTAACTTGCTTGGGTATCCATTAGAACTATAAATACATGATGAGAGACATAAAAGATGGAGATCTAGATTAGTTTTGGAGGATTCTATTAGATTAGATTAGAGTAAATTAGATCAAAACCCTAGTTCTTATGGGATTTGGAGATTGAAGCAACTTGGAGACCATTGAAGATCAAGAGCAGGAGCTTGAGAAAGATGATGATTTGATGACAAAAGATTTATTCTTTACTCTACTCTTATTTTTATCTTTTAATGATTATTCAATTGTGGATTCTTAGTTTTAATTCAATAATCATGAACTAATTCTTTGTTTGAGGTTACAATGGATCTTATTGTGTAGTTTATTTTAATATGATTCGTTATCAATTATTATGTTCTATTGTGAGGATTGTCTCTTGTGATTTGGACTTAATTGTTTAATTGATTGGCCATCAATTACCGTGATAATCTATATGAACTCGAGAGATGAAGTATAGATTTAGATCTTATCATGATAGCATGTGTTCAGGATTTTGTTAGTAGCTTAAACTTGATGAGTGTTAAGGTAGAGATATGCTTGACACTGCATGTAATCTGATAGAGAACTTATTCTTCAGCCTTCTTCAATTGTAATTCACATAGAGATATAGTGGGTTAGTTGATTAAGGTGTTTAACGAATTTCTATCTTAGTTGTGGATTGACGTTAATATGGGTATTATGCATCGAGATGTGGTTTTATCTGCTTTAGTGTTCTTGATTAACAATTCAGGATAGAGAATAATTGATGAGAAGTGTGTTAACTTAAATGAAGCAATAAGTGAAGTTGTGATCTTAAATCTCCGTTATCTTAATTTAACTAGTGGAATTTAATAGCAGTTTAATTTATATAATTTGAAATTCATTTGTTTAAATAAGATTGAGTTGGTTACGGGTTAGTACTTGGTGATTTTTGTTACTTGTTGACCACGTACACTTGCGTGTTTTGCGCGTATTGATTTTACCCAACAGTAATCATGGCCAAGACAGTAAAAGTGGATATTTCAAGAAAAGAAGATTCAACAATGATGGAAAGATGTCAGTACCAGCAACCGTGGTTAAGGAAGGAGAACGACCACCTATCACAAGCTTCAAATGCGGAGGGGAGGGACATATCAGTCCAAACTGCGCGATGCCATCCAAAGCGTTTTATAATTGTGGAAGAGAAGGTCACCTAGCCCGATTTTGTCGTTCGCCGAAGACAAGTTCAGCTAGGATGGAGGCACCAAAGGCCGTCCAAGAAAAGTCAAAGTCGGTGGTGCAAAGGAGAGCATTTGTTGTGACCTCCCAGAAAGCAAGGAACCCGAACGAGGTCATCACGGGTAAGCTTATCATAAACTCTAGCGAAGTCAATACCTTATTTGATACCGGTTCTACCCATTCTTTTATTTCTCCTACTTGCGCTCAACGATTAAATTTGACTCCAGAGAAATTAGACTTTGACTTATCTGTTGAAACTATATTGGGAGAAACCTTCATTACATCCACTGTTTATAAGTCTTGTTTTGTTCAAATTGGTACCCTCACATTACATGTCGATCTTATTTCATTGAAAATACTTGCATTTGACGTGATTCTAAGGATTGATTGGTTAACTACTCATCATGCAAAAATTGATTTTTTTTCGTAAGGTTGTTAGTTTTCATATTCCTAACCAACCTATTATGCGAATTCAAACAACTAAATCATTAAAATCAATCAATGTCATTTCAATCCATAAAGCTATTCGTTTATTGAAAAACGGATGTCAAGCTTTCTTAGCTCATGTCACGGATCTAAACAAAAATACGTCAGTTTTGAATGATATTTCTGTTGTTAATAAATTTCTTGACGTATTCCCCGAAGAACTTCCTGGCCTACACCCAGAGTGTGAAATTGAATTTTATATCAACCTTGAACCTGATACAAAACCCATTTCCAAAGCCCCATATCGAATGGCTCTTATTGAACTTCAGGAGTTAAAGACCCAGTTGCAGGAATTGTTAGACATTGGTTTCATTCGTCCAAGTACGTCTCCTTGGGATGCTCCTGTTCTATTCGTGAAGAAGAAAGATGGGAGTATGCGACTTTGTATTGATTATCGGGAGTTGAATCATGTCACCATCAAAAATAGGTACCCATTGCCACGTATTGATGACTGTTTAACCAACTTTGCAAGCGCCAAATTCTTTTCAAAGATTGATCTTCGTTCAGATATCATCAATTGAAGATTAGAATCGATGACATTCCAAAGATCGCTTTAACTTCCTATGCGGGCATTATGAATTCCTAGTCATGTCCTTTGATTGACTAATGCTCCCGCCGCCTTCATGGATATGATGAACCGAGTATTCAAGGAATATTTGGATCATTTTGTGGTCGTCTTTATTGATGACATTCTCATATATTCCAGATGCCGTGAAGATCATGAGCAACACTTGAGGCTGATACTCCAAAAGCTTCGTGAAAACAAGCTATATGCCAAGTTAAAGAAATGCGAGTTCTGGCTTGAGGAAGTTGCATTCCTTGGGCACGTGATATCAAATAATGGGATATCTGTTGACCCAACAAAGATTGAAGCAATTCAAAGCTAGGAGTAACCTAAATCAATGATCGAAGTACGTAGCTTTCTCGGCTTAGGTAGTTATTATCGGAGATTCATAGAAGGGTTTTCTCGAATCGCTACTCCATTAACTCAGCTGACTTAAAAAGATACAAAATTCGATTGGAGCGTGGAATGTGAGAAGAGTTTTCAAGAACTCAAGAAGAGACTCATTTCAGCACCTGTTCTGACAATACCATCTAGCTCGGAGGAATTTTTCATCTATAGTGATGCTTCGGGCAAAGGGTTAGGATGTGTTCTCATGCAACATGGGAAAGTCATAGCCTATGCCTCACGGCAACTCAAAGAATATGAGAGGAATTATCCTACTCATTATCTAGAGTTGGCAACTGTCGTTTTTGCGCTTAAAATTTGGAGGCATTACCTGTTTGGGGAGAAAGTGAAGATCTATACGGATCATAAAAGCCTCAAATATTTCTTCACTCAGAAGGAACTTAACATGCGGCAATGACGTTGGCTCGAATCAATGATGATTATGATCATACTATTCAATACCATCCTCGGAAAAGCGAACGTAGTAGTCGATGCTGTTGAAAGTAAAGATCATATGCGGGTACGAGTGTAATATTGTCAACGCAAAGGCCCATTTTGTATGACTTGCAAAGGATGGAGTTAGAGATAAAGACTCCAGGGACCCATGTGATGATAACGAATAACGAGTAGAACCGACTTTAATCGATAAAGTTAAAGCTGCTCAAGCTACAGACCTGGAGCTGATGTGTATGAGGAAGAAAGTACAAGAAGGTGCTATGCCGGAAGAAAGAATCGATGAAGAAGGAATACTTCGAGTCAACTCCAGACTTTGTGTTCCTAACAACCCTGATTTAAAGTATAAAATCATGATGGAGGCGCACAACACACCGTTTACAATCCATCCTGGGAGTACCAAAATGTATCGTGATCTTCGACATACATTTTGGTGGAGCAATATGAAGAGAGAGATAGCATAATTTATTTCAAGGTGTTTAACTTGTTAACGAGTCAAGGCGGAACATCAAGTACCAAAAGGTCCATTGAAACCACTTGAAATTCCAGAATGGAAGTGGGAACACATTACCATGGATTTCGTTACTGGTCTTCCCAAGGTTTCTCAAGGCATAGATGCAATTTGGGTCATTGTTGATAGATTGACCAAGTCTGCTCATTTCCTACCTATACGAGAAACTTATACAATTGAATGTCTTGCTCGTATGTATATAAACAGATTGTAAGATCGCATGGTATGCCAAGATCTATAGTTTCGATCGAGACCCAAGATTCACTTCAAGATTTTGGGTTAGTTTGCAAAAAAAGCTATGGGCACGCAGTTCGATTTAGCTTGGCATATCATCCTCGATGCATTGAAGCAGGCAATGGAGAGGACCATTCAAACTCTTGAAGTTCTATTAAGACTCTATGTCCTTGACTTCAAGGGAAGTTGGGATAAGTTCCTACCATTGGTGGAGTTTTCCTACAACAACAGTTATCAAGCAAGTATTGGCATGGCTCCATTTGAGGCGTTATATGGAAGAAAGTGTCGTTCTCCAGTATGCTGGGATGAGGTGGGTGAAGCAACGTTGTTGGGACCAGAGTTGGTACGTATGACTACAGAAAATATTCAAACGATCCGACAACGTATAAAAACCTCACAAGATCGACAAAAGAGTTATGCTGATCTTCATCGAAAGGACGTGGAATTAGATACTGGAGATCATGTGTTATTACGTGTTGCTCCATGGAAGGGAGTTATGAGATTTGGAAAGAGAGGAAAGCTCAACCCTTGATTCATTGGCCCATTTTTAATCCTCGATCGAGTAGGAACTATGGCGTATAGACTCGCTTTACCTTCATGTATGTCGCGTGTTTATAACGTTTTTCACATATCTATGTTATGTAAATATGTGAAAGACCCGAACCACATTATTGAATTAGAACCAGACGAGATAGAGGAAAATTTAACGTATGAAGAGTTACCTGTTAAAATCTTGGATAAAAAGGATCATATTCTACGCTCCAAGGTTATACCTCAAGTAAAAGTTTTGTGGAGAAACCACGATGTGGAAGAAATGACCTGGGAATTAGAATCTGAGATGAAATCAAGATATCCTTACCTCTTCGACATACCAGGTACGCACCCTAATTTCGAGGATGAAATTTCATAAGAAGGGAAGGTTGTAAGACCCCAACTTTTTGAATAAAGATTAAATTTTCTTGAAATATATTTTTGAATATTATGGTGTGGATTTGATATAATAGTTGTGGTAATATTTACAAATTTTGCAAAAAAATGCATAAGTTGTTATATAATATTCGATTGGTGGGGAATATTCGTTTTAACGGGATATTCGTATAACGACACAATCATTGGTGAACCCTACAACGGAATTATTGCCGGATTGAGAAAATGATAAAAATATTTTTTATGAAAATAACGGCGGAAGTTTTACTGTTAATCGTTGAAACACCCGGTGTTAAAAGTAATAAAGAATACGCTGGCGTGGTTGCATAGTAGCACTGCGGTATTGATTATTGATGCATCGTGAGAAAGTCACTCGGTTATACTCAATTATTGCTAAAGTAATTCTTTGCATCATATCTCTCATATTATTGATTCAATTATTGTCACAAATTATCATTTGCATAATATTTTATATTATTAAATCAATAATTGAGACGACAAAGTTATTCATATTATTATTTGCAACATTGACAATGTCTAGAAGTTCATCAAGTAGAGGTTTGGTCACCTAATCATTGCGCTAATAAGGAGAAATCCTTATCGAAAAGCCCCTCTCTCTCGGGAACGACACGGTTTGTTAAATATTGTGAGTTATAATATTAATGATGAATAAGTTGTGTTGATTAAAAATGAATTTTGATAGTTCCATTGTGTTGGGATTATTAGTGTTAGTGGAAATCGACATCTATTAGATGATAATTGATGTCTAGGGGTTATATTGCTAACCTGTAATTTATTTATCGGATAAATGAGCAATTAATTGCTACTAATTCACATACTTATATAACTATTTGTTCACATGTGTGTACTATTGAATCACATTATTTACTATTAGGGGTGTTGGTGCAAGATTGATAATACTTGCATGACTAAGTTAAAAATGGAGGTATAGATGGATGTACTATACTGCAATTTATATTTTTCACATGATTATACTATTGATTCACATGATTGAACTATTGATTTACATTATTTACTATTAGGGGAGGTGGTGCAAGTTTGATAATACTTCCAAGACTAAATTAAAAATGAAAGAAAAGTTAGAGGTATTATACTGTAATTTTTCGAGCCCCAAAACGTGCCATTATCGAAACTATATTTTCCTATAAATAGAAGCTCATTCTTCCTTCATTTCTCACACAAAAGCTTTAGAGCGATTATTATAGAGAGAAATTATAGAGAGAAAGAAGAAGTCTGCTACCTCACTATTCCCGTATCCAGTTTTTCTAAGGTAGGGAGTATTATTTCTTTCTTATCCATGAAGAGAACTTCTGTTATTTCATTCTTTATTATTCTATTGGAATAACTCAGATATCACGGGCTACCCTATACTTGGTGAAATTCTTACATTATTCCATTCTTTATCATTATGTTGGAACATCACATGCATGCGTTTCTGTGGGACTGGGTTCCATTATTTATCATTCATTGGAACATCTTTGTTCAGACGTTCTCTGCCGGGACTGGTTCCGTCTTTATTATTACATTGGAATATCCCATCTGTGTGTTTTACGCCGGACTGATTCTAACTTTATTATTACATTTGGAATATCCTCATCTACATGCGCTTTTTCTTGTGGGACTGATTCCATTATTTATTATTCTATTAGAATAACCTGCCTGTGCGGTCTATCGCATGCCTGGTGATTTATTTTGTTATTCAATTCCTTGTTATACTCAGTTGGTTAATGTTTTGACTTCTATACTCCATGAAATTAGTGGAATATCATTGATATTTGCGCTTCATCCAGTATATTTTTATGGAAATATTCTTCTGAGTATTCTTGAATTTTACTCTACAAAGCAGTATCATGTTGACAATTTAGACATTATTAGTTCTTGTATAAATTAATTCCTGAACTTGTTTTATTGAATTCTTATATCATTGTCATCATCCTCATGTTTATATTTTTTTGAAAGTCATTTGTGGCCTGTAGTGCATAGATGGACTTGGTATGATTATGACCAGGGATTATTCGGTGTAATCATGACCGTAATGTTACAAATAATGTGGTAAAAGTCCTCATTGGCCCGTAGTGCATTGATGGACAGTTGTTGGCATGATCATGACCATTAATGAATACACAAATATTCTTGGCCCGTAGTGCATGGATAATTATGGTCGTGATACTAAATAATATCCTTGGCCGTAGTGCATGGGTGATTCGATGATGTGGATTATTTATTAAGCTGAATCCCAGCGATAAAAGTGATGACAAACCTTTTAAATCATAAAAGATAGTAGATTTTATTCTCTACTTGACTCTTTTAATGGATTGTTTATTCCGCTGCAGTTAAACTTGATGTTTGTTATATTGTATCGCTTTAACATTTAAGGCCAATGATAATTTATTCTGCATTATCTTAGTCATAATATTTCTTACTGGGCTAGTTGAGCTCACCCTTTCTTTCACTGTTCTCTTCAGGAAATGAGAATATAGCTGGGACGAGTCGGGGAACGGAGTGATGGTCCTAGATGGTGCATTAGTAGTTCTCACTATTCTATAAAATAGTGTGATAATAATTATAATGAGGACTCTTTTTGAGTTTGTATACTCTCTAATAAACAATATTTGTATTCAAACTCACAGTTTATGTTTTGTCGTATTGTACACGACAGTTGTATTATTAAGTTGTATTTGAATCATGTACCATGTATCTGGCGACTCAAGAATAGGTGATGTATACCTGTTTTGGGGGCGTCACATCATATGGGATGTCTATTATGATTGTTTTGCATGTATGAATGCTTGTTCACCATTCATTTCAGTATTTGTATGGAATTGACAATGAACATGCAAATATGGATTGTAATCTTGATAGTATCATGTATATAGAATTTGTGTTATATGGCTTGTATATTTACGTGAACGGATAGACATATACCGTTTCATAGTATATAAGTTAGAATAAGGGCTTGAACTTAAAATCAATATAGTTGTAATTTCACATAGACATATAGTGATTTTGGTTATATTGATGATTACATAGTCAATAATCTGTGGATGCTGTGTAAGTAGGTTTTAGTGCATTGAAAAATGGCTAATACTCTTTTAGTGCTCTTGGCTACTTTTCTGTGATATGTGAACGAGTCGTGCATGATAGTGGTGATTGAATGAAGTATTAAATGAAGTTAGGATCCCATTAGTTCGAATATCATTTATTCCATCGTTATTATTGTTTTAGTTCTTATTTGCAATTCGGGAACAAACCAAGTTTAATCATTAGTTTGAGAATATAAATATAGTGATTCAATTAATGAATAGTAATCTTAGTTAAACAACTTTCTCTGTGGGATCTATACTTTACTTACTCTGTATTGCTTGTTGACACATGTATGCTTGCATGACGTAGAGCTCTTTTGTTAAGACTAAAAAAGAGGCAACAATACTTCTATTTAGGAGAAGCATAGTTAATTCCATCTCTTATGGATTGGTGTTGCTCTTTGAGGCACAACCGCAGCTTAGATGGTTACCGAATCTCCTATTTAGGAGGAGTTCAGGTAATTCCATCCCTTTAGTCTGAAGCCGAATGAACTGTAGTGGATTGAAGGATGATCCTAGTACCAGTTGACAAGTTTTTGTGTTTTGGTAGGGGGTGAGACCGCACCATGAATGGTTTCCTACGTACTCCTATTGAAGAGGAGATTAGGTCTGCGTAGTTCAAACCTGGTGTAAGAGGTTCAACGCTGTATGTAGCAGGAATGGTGTATGAATTTGTTTTTGTTTTTGTAAAGAGAAAAGGGTAGAAATGTTTTTGTTGTTTTTGTTTTATTGCGACCGGGCCATGTAACATGGTTGCCTATGTATTCCTATTGAAGAGGAGATCAGGTCGGCGTAGTTCGCCCCTCAGGGCGAGTGGAAAAGCGTAATCCCATGTGCAGGTAAGATTGCGAGGAGGTGAAAGTTTAATCCTAGTTTGAGGATAAACTGCAGGTATGAGAAGTTTGATCCCATGTATGGATAGCCAAACTGCAAACGTGAGAGGTTCAATCTGAAGTGGGATGACCTAAGTTGTAGGAACGCAGAGAAGCCAGGCTGCTGGCTTGAAAAGTATATTTCCCTAAGGGGTAGAGTGTGGAAGAGTTGTATGTGATAAAGGGTTAAAGAACCTGAATGACTGGTGATCTGATGATCTAACACCAGGATGTTTGCTTGTTGTTCACTTCAGACATAGTATCGTTTTACGGCGTTCGAGTTGATGAGTTGTGGAAATTCATCGCCTTCCATTTCTTGCAATTTAAGAGCGCCTCTTGTTAATACTTCCTTGACAACAAATGGGTCTTCCCAGTTAGGAGCGAATTTCCCCTTAGATTGATCTTGGTTGTCAAGGATCTTCTTCAAAACTAAGTCATGTTGTCTAAACTGCCGTAGCTGGACTTTTCTATTGTAGGATCTGGCGATCCTTTGTTGATATAACTGACCATGGAAGATAGTCGTGGTTCGCCTTTAAATACATGAGAGACAATTGGTGATACATCCTGTACTCCATTGGTCTTCATCTAGTGAGCGTCTATCAACACTCAGGGGATTCCATTTCAACTTCTATGGGGAGCGCCGCTTCCATCCCATAGGTTAATCGTGAAGGGTTGCCCCAAATGAAGTCGCGATTGACGACGCTCTGTAGGCTAACAGAGTAAGAGGCAATAAGTCAGGCCATTCCTTATGATTGGCGAACATTTTTTGCATGATCTTTTTGATATTTTTGTTAGCCGCTTCAACATCATAATTCATCTTTGGATGATAGTTAACGGGTTTAAGATGTTTGATGTGGAATTTACTGCGTAATTCTTCCATCATTTTGTTGTTGAGGTTCTTAGCATTGTCTGACACAATCACCTCTGGTTGTCCATATCGACAAATGACATTGTTTCTGATGAAAGCAATGTTGACTTCTTTGGTAACCCAGGGGAAGGAGGCCGCTTCTACCCACTTAGTGAAGTAGTAGATCATGGTGAAGATAAATCGATGTCCATTACTGGCTTTAGGCTCAATGGGCCCGATAACGTCCATTCTCCACATTGATAAGGGCCAATGTGAACTCATATTATGGAGTTCCCGTGGAGGGGCGTGTCTAGCATTCCCATAAATTTGGCACTTATAGCATCTCCTGACGTGGTCATTGCAATCAGCTTTGAGAGATAGCCAATAATGTCTTGTCCTGAGGACTTTCTTGACAAGGAGGGGGCCACTCATGTGGGGGCCACAGACTCCACCATGGATTTCATCCATAAGCCTTTGAGCTTGATCTTTGTCTAAACATCTGAGGAGACATAGTCCTGCATCTCTTTTGTAGAGCACATCTCCACTCAGGTAGAATTTGATAGCAAGTCAATGGATCCGCCTTTTCTCAGTCGGGTTCGCCTCAGCGGGTGTAGATCCATCTCGTATGTATTCCTTGATATGTTGATACCAAGGATGCTGGATGGGAGGTAGCTCATCCGATACTTCTCCAACGTAATTCCCATAGGTTGGGGCCTTGTGCAGGGAAATTATGACGCTTGGCAAGTGTCCCTTGTCAGATATGCGAATTAAGGAGGCCAAAGTTGCTAATGTGTCTGCAAAGCCATTCCTATTACGAGGAACGTGTAAAAAGGAGATTTCTTCGAACTCCAAAACCATCTGTAAAACTTCTTGGGTAGTAAAAGTAAATGTAGCTCTTTGGTTTGATAGATTACGTGGATTGTCCGATTACCAACTCTAAATCCCCAAAGATAGTTAACACTTTGATGCCCATTGAATCGTAAGTTTTAGCCCCATGAGACAACCTTCATACTCAGATGTGTTGTTGGTGCCGACAAACCGCAATTTGACAAAGACATGATCTGCGCCCCTGTCTCGGACACTAGAACTGCTCTAACTCCAGAACCTTCCATATTAACAGCTCCATCGAAATACATCTTCCATGTTTGGCGTGTATCGTACTGATGGTGTTGCTGAACAATCATTACTCCTTCATTGGGGAAGTATGTCTCCAAGGGTTTGAAATCCCTTGAAGGTGCAGCGGCCAGTTGATCTGCAATTCCTTGACCTTTGATGGACTTTTGAGTCACGTAGACGATGTCAAATTGTTGTAGGATCAACTGCCATCTGGACAGTCGATAATTTAACATGGGTTTATTAAACACGTACTTCAGATGATCCACGTGGGATATGAGATGGGTTGTGTGACCATGGAGGTAATGCTGTAACCTCATGGACGCCCATGCTAAGGCACAACAAGCCTTCTCAATTAGAGTGTACTTGTGTTCACTGTTGCTGAATCTTTTGCTGAGGAAATAGATAGCTCGTTCTTGGCCTCTATCGTCTTTCTATCCCAGCATGCAACCCATGGCATTGTCACTTATGGACAGGTACATGAACAGGGGAACATCATCCCTGGGTTGTACCAAAATAAGCTTTAACTAGCTGTTCTTTAATTGTGAGGAAGGCATTTTGGCACTCATCATTCCATTTCATGGAGGAGTTCTTCCTTAACAGCTTGAAGATTTGCTCACAGGTTGCTGTGTGTTGAGAGATACACCTGCTAATGAAGTTGATTCTTCCCAAAAATCTCCGTATTTTCTTTTCTGTCTGAGGAATGGGCATTTCCGTGATGGCCTAGATTTTGGTAGGATCCAACTCAATCCCTTTGTGGCTGACTAGAAATCCTAGCAACTTGCCTGATTTAACGCCAAAGGCGCACTTGGCTGGATTCAACTTCAAGTTGTACTTACGCAACCTGTTGAATAGCTTTTTGAGATGGTCTAAGTGGTCCTCCTCCTTTCAGGAGTTGACAATGATGTCATCCACGTAGATTTTGATCTCTTTGTGCATTAAGTCGTGGAAGAGAGCCATCATAGCTCATTGATAGGTGGGTCCGGCATTAATGAGGCCGAATGACAACAGTCTATAATAAAAGGTTCCCCAAGGCATGATGAAAGCAGTTTTCTCACGATCTTCCTCAGCAACCATGATTTAATGGTACCCCTCAAAGTAATCAGCAAAAGAATACATGTAGTATTAAGCAGTATTATCAATGAGAATGTGGATAAATGGCACGAGAAAGGTATCTTTCAAGCAAGCTTTGTTCAAGTCCCGGTAATCCACGCAGACTCGCACCTTCCCTTTAGGTTTAGGTACGGGAACAATGTTGGATATCCACTCAGGATATGTGGACACCATGATGATGCCAGCTTGAAACTATTTCACAATTTCTTCTTTCACCTTTAAACTCCACTCAGGTTTCAATCGCCTGAGCTTTTGCATGACTGGCTTAAATCCCTCTTTAATGGGAAGGCGATGAAGGACAATGTCAGTCCACAAACCCACCATGTCTTTGTGAGACCAAGAAAACACATCTTGGAATTGGGTTATTAGCATAACCATGTCATTCTGCTGGTTTGGGGTAAGGTCTGAACCAATCTGGATTAACTTAGGGCTTTCTAAGGTTCCGAGATTGAAAGAAGTGGTTTGGTAAAGGTTGGGTTTAGGTTTTTCTTTGACCCATTCTTGAATTTTTGGAGGCACCTCAATGTCCTCATGTACTTCCATCAAGGCTAAATTCATCTCTACATCAAAGGTACAATCCTTGTGGAGAAGAGACACCATATCAGCAAGTACAGACACATCTAAAGTCAGGGTCCTGAAATAAAATATGCTTTCACTTAGTATATATAAAAAGGTTTGATCATACAAAGTGTTAGCATGTCTTTGGAAAAATGATGACTATCTTGTCTGAGAAAAAGTAGCAGTTATGATATCTACAGGGCAGAAATAGTTTCTGCCCTGTTTTACCCTTGTCGACCAATGCAAGGAGTACTTCTCCAATTGGCAAGGGCAAAGTCCAGGTGGACTGCAGTGATGGAGGGATTGTCATCGTCCTCCCTATCCCGAATGATGGCCATTATGTCCAAGCAATCATCATCTGGGGTGTATCTGTTTGTATGTTCATCATGAACGATGATGCGTATTCCTGACATCATCCGGATGATGTCTTGCTTGATTCTTCGTTCCTCCTCTTCCACTGCGGGATTTGGAATAAATACTTCTTTCTCCTTCACCGGTACCGTCTGGGTAAATAACATAGCCATGATACTAGCTGGCACCTTTACAGGAGGTTATGCGGACTCAGATTTTGAAGGGGAAGATAAACGCCGCGTGCTTGAAGCTGAAGGAATCTGTTAATGCTTATGAGGATTCCTATGACTAGAACTGGCAGAATAGCCTAGTCTAGCTGTTCCAGTTTGATTGGTTAATTGAATTGGGTACTTGATACCCTGGCGATCTTCTGACCCTTGTCCTGCGCCGATGACCCAATGACATCATTTCTTGAGTAGCCGACATTACCTCGGCAGAAATCTTGGGTTCAGGAAATGGTGTTCCAATAGCATGGTTTTAGGTATTGCTTACCTCCAAGGCATGAAAACTGACCGGTTCAACATCTGCATTGGCATTGATGAATGGCATGTCCCCGTTTTGAGGACACTCTTGTTCAGCGTTGACCATGACTAGGCTATTGTTGCTAATGTATTTCAACTGTTGATGAAGGGTGGAGGGGACTGCCCTTACCCATATATGAATCCATGGTCGTCCCAAGAGGCGGGGTTGTATCCGAATCTATCTTGAGTACGTGGAAAGATCGCGAGAATGTATGGGGACCAATTTAGATTGGCGCGATTCAATTACTCCAACCAGATTACGTGGGCTCCGTCAAAAGCTTTTATGACAGTATGGCTACTCCGAATTCAGTTGAGATTGATATTCATCTTCACCGAGGTAGCGTATAGACAGATATTTAGAGTTGAGCCTCCATCTATCAAGACTCCAGCTAGCATGTATCCGGAGGACAAGACCGCAATGTGCAACATCTTGCAATGACCAGTCCCTTCGGGCGGTATGTCATCATTAGTGAAGGATATCACATTGTTGTTGAAAATGTGACCAACCAAGTGTTGAATTTTTTCCGTATCAACTGATGTCGGTAAGCAGGCTTCTTCCAAAACCTTCAGTAAGATCTTCCGGTGATCCTCGGAAGTTAGGACCAAGTCCAAAATTTAAATTTGGTGTGGAGCTTCTCTTAAGCTTAAAACCACATTGGCTTAATTATGACCCATAGTGCGGAGGAATTTTTCAATCTTCTCCATGGGTATTTTCCCCTTTGATTTGACGGTAGACTTCATCACCCGTTGGGGAAGATACAGTGGATTTTCCTTTGACACTATAGCAGTGGTATGTGTGGTGGATCCTTCACCTTCTCCATAATTCCATGGCACTTTATGTAAGCTAACAATAGGATATTGTGCTCAGCATGGCAAGTTGATTGGCTCGGGAGCGGCCACTTTCAAAAGATTGTTGCTTCCCCTGAGTTGAATTATTGGTATTGTGAGTGATTTATTAGTCCCATCAGCCTCAGTGGATACGACTGCTATCAAACCCTTCCACTTAGTAGGACAGGTGTTGTCACTCTCACGTAGCACGATATCATCGTCTACTAGTTGCAACACACCGCTGTCAATTAGATTCTAGATAAGGTGGCTGAGTGCCCAGCATTCTTCTGTGCTATGACCGTGAGAATGAGAGTGATATTGACATACTCCATCAGAATTGTACCGTCTTGAACGGGGATTGATTGGAGGTGAAAGGGAAGTGATTCTTCCTTCATTGATTATCATCTGAAGGATTTCCTCCATAGGTTGGCCCAGATATGTGAATTCCCTTTTGTTGGCAAAATCCTGACGGGCTTTGGCATTCTCTCTCTTTATTACTTTGTCTTCCAGTATTTCATTTTCTGAAGGTGACGAGAGTATATTTATGACAAGAGGGAGGAGACTAGCATGCTCCTAGCTAACTAACTGGCGTGTCACTTGATGTTGATAGGTCACCAGTTCTGCCAATTGCTCAATTTGCTTGCATAGAGCTTTCATCTTATGTTCCATTGCGAATTAGAACTTGGAATAATCCCACTTGCCAACACCGTCTTTGTGGGTCTAGGAGGATTCGTAGTTTATATTGGAACTCTGTCCATTGCTCCAATTGATCATGTTAACCTCTTCTTCTTTGTGTTGAGGAAGAGGGTTGTCTTGAACGTGAGGCTGATCTGGTTTGGTGACCACGATCTCACCGTTGTCTATCAGGTCTTGGATCTTATGTTTCAAGGCCCAACAATCTTGAGTATCATGTCCAGGTGCCTTGGCATGATAAGCACATTTTTGAGTAGCATTGAAACCCCGTCCATTAGGGCTGGCTGGTGGAAGAAGATGCGTAATTTTCTTCTGTGTTGTCAAAAAATTAAAATATTCTCGAGTATGTCCCCTAAGGGTGTGAACATTCGAGGGCGTTTGACTTCTCTACCTTTTGGTATTGGAGGGTTCGAAGACTATGCTTGAAAGGGAGTGTAGTTTCTCCTTTGAATAGGCATTTTCTGATTACCTTTTTAACCCTGTAGTATCAGGAAAACATCTTGCTCTTTCTTTTTATGGACCCTCCGGGGGTTGTTTCCATAATTTCTGGATTGGATGTGATCAGCAACAACTTTAAAGGCAGCTAGGTCTTGAATTTTTCGAACTTCAATCACATCTCAGCCATCTCCCCATGTTTGACCATTTTAGAAAATGGTTTACCGATGCCGGCTAAACCTCTTTCATAGAAAGAAGCTTCTTGTATGTCTATGAATGTCATGACCATCTCTGATTCTATCATGGAAGGAATAACTTGGGCAGCCAAATGTCTCCACCTTTGAGCATACTCTCTGAAAGACTCGTTAGACTGTTTCTTGATCTTGGTAATTCGATACCGATCAGGAGCCATCTAAGACTGAAAGATGTATTGAGTGAGGAAGGCGTGTGCTAGCTCTTCCCAGCTATGGATCTTTGAATTGTCTAATCTGGTATACCATGAATGGGCTTCTCTAGTCAGACTCTTTTGGAACAGTTGCATTCTGAGTTTCTCATCCTCTGCATAAGATCCAAGTTCTCCAATAAACACTTTTAAATGTGTGTAAGGATCTCCTAACCCGTCATATTTGTCAAAGTCAGAAGTCTTAAACTTTTCTTGATAATGAACACCAGGGAAAATGCAAAGATCAACATATGAAACACTCCCGTGTGTTCTAATTCCTTTGATAGCACGAAGGGTCTCTTCCATTTGAAGGACTTTCTTTTTGATGTCGTCGGTGTCTTGATCTCCTGTGAGATGGGTGGCATCATTAGTTTTGTTGGTCGTATCCAACTGCAGTTCAGGTATTGTAATGACCTGGGCTCCCCCTTGTGTAGAGGATTCAAAGATGTATGGGATATTTTTGGACCACAGTAGACTAGTGTAGTTCTTTGAGTAGAACAACAAAATCTGTAATTTGTTTGCTTAATCCGTCAAATTCTTTGTGAGAAACTGGATTATGGTCAGTCTGGTCAGATGGAACATGATTGAATGTAGGCTTGCAACATTTTTGGATTTTGACCGGGTAGTAGGTCCGATTGGTTCCCTAGGAAAGACTTGCATGGTTTAGTCTTTAGGGAATATGTGTATAATAACATGCTATGTGATGTGTCCATTTTAGGAATTTTATCCTGTAAAATGGATGTCAGCTATTTGTAGCATGTCAATTTGTATGTGTATACATTTCTTCATATTTCTCATTACATGGAGATAGATATGGATGAAATTACATGTATTTGTTCTTACAAGTAATTTAAAAATGAGAAAGCATGAAGAGACTTTCCTCCGTTTTGGGTTTATCAGAGGCTGACCTATCTTAGGTTACTCCCGTGGCTTTTTGGAAAGAAGGTTCCCAAATCATCGCAATTTACTCATTGGGAAATTAATCCGGTCTTTCAACTGGAACGAATTTGGGTGGTGCCTTTCCTGAGCCTCGAGGGAATTAGTCTTCCTACGAGTCTAGTAATCAAACACCGACAGGATAACCTCTTGGTGGAGGGACCACACAACATACATTCACATACATCGCGTCTCACCGTATAGAAATGATGACATGTGCGAAGCACTAATATCACAAGTAGATATGGTGTGAGGCACTAAGTGCAATAAGTAAATGCATTCGTACACATTCATCATAAATATAAATGCAACATCCACACATAAGCAGATAACAGTTTTGAAAAGATTGTAATCACCACTTGTCGACGTTGGGATTTTTAATTGTCCCTTTCCATTACTTGTTCTCTGGTGTTCTCATTTTAGGTGAGATTTATTTGAAAAAACAAGTGAAAAAGGTCCGACATGTATAATGTCGACGATGGACTGTTAAGAGTCGCCAATTGATTTTTTAAATGGTTGTACCAACACAACCGAGAAAAGGTTTGTACATTGACCCAGTGATGTGACACTGCTAAACGGGTCGGTGAAATCGAGATTCATTAAGGTCCGGGGACTTGATTATGCGGAGGGAAGGTGTTAGGCACCCCCCGACATCCGTGTTACCACGGTGACCGCCTCTTTTCAAGAAACTGTTATCTAAATGTGTGTGTGTGTGTGTGGGTTAATGTGTTGTTATTTGGAAGTAGTGCGAGGACTCATTCGCACCTATATACACAAGATTTGAATTTCTGTAAAAATTCAATTTTTAGCAAGATATAGCAATGATGTTTTATAAAAAAGGTTTTTTCAAACCCTGATGCTCAATAGTAATTGAGACCTTTTACACTTCCATTTTATTAAGTGTTCGGCTTAATTGATTTTATTTCCGATATACGAAGCATCTATAAGAAAATAATGTACAAAATAATGCCGACTTCCTCGTGGGTATGAAAACCATCGAGGAAATTCGGAACCTACAAGCAGAATAATTTACAAGTCGCTACGATTTGAAAATGTCCATCACGGGAACCAAATCTAGATCCAATAGGCTGAATCTGTGATCACATGATTCCTAGGCTCACATGATACCACAATTTATATGAAAGCAGTAAGCAAGTATATATATAAAAGCTATAAATATATATATATATACAGACATGATCAGCCACCATGAAGCACCTCCATAGGGGACCAGAAAAGGTAAATAAAGCTATAAAAGCTATCAACCGCCACAGAGGAAACTCCAGGCGGGACGAAACTTTAATAAAGCTGTACAAAGCAATCAACTGGAACAAAGTGAACTCCAAGCAGAACGAAACGTAAAAAAAGCAGTAAAAGCGATCAACCACTACGAAGTAAACTCCATGTGGGACGAAAATGTATATATATATATATATATATATATATATAAGCTAGTAAACGCATCGGATGTAAAATCCAGGCTCATCGAACAGAGTCCGACACACAGTTAATATATATATATATATATTAAAGTAGTAAACGCTCCAGACCGAAGTCTAGGCTCAATCAAGGTATAACTCAATAATGTTAGTCCATATATATATATATATAATATATGTATATACAAACTGAAATAAAACCACGGACCGAAGTCCGGGCAAACACACGCAACACGACTCTCAACGTGAAGAAGGGTGTGTACAAAGATGAAGAGAAAGACTTTAAAGTGTGTGAGAAGGCTTACAGTGGGCTGCTAAAGAAGACTTCTATATCTTTAAAGTGGATGAAACTCTGACTCCCATAGATACAAAAGTAGCTATATGTGAGCTCACAAGTGTATAAAATGGGAAAGCACTCAGTATATTGCAGGTACGGAGCAAATTTGACAGGGCTTTCTCGCTCTTTCTCTCCTTAAAATGGCCACCCCAAGCCTTCTATTTATAGAGGGAGGAGCGCAGGTGTACCTGCGACCAGCCGCAGGTGGAACTGAGGCTGCCCGGGTTGCCCCGGGTTTCTCGGGTTGTGTCGTGTCACAATACATGCACGTAGGCACTGCAATGTTCGATCGAACTTTCAGAATTACAATCCGGGCATCCGACTGAGGTATGTAGGACCTATTTCGGACCGACGTTGTCGAGAGTTGTACAATGGCATGTGATTAGAGGTTGTACGAAGTTATGAAGATGGGACGGTGCCCTCCGGTCTTCAAGCTTCAAATTCTATCCGTTACCCCGCACAATAGTCACTCGGGATTGGTTTTCCCTGATTCTTGTGGGACATCATTGTGTATAAAGGTGTATATGAAATGTTGAGACGGCGTGATATGGCTTTAGAGTGGCGAGATGATGCCTTTGCCCCTCACCGGAGTTATCGCCGGTTTGGGCTGATAAAGTAGACGTTGCTCAGGATTATTGCTGAGATTGGACTGTTGTAATTATTGAAGGTCCTCAGTGTCAACTCTGAGGTGTGCCTGTCCTCCCGGTGTTATCTCTGGGTTGATACTAGGTATCTCGTTGTGAGCGCCGAGATTGAAGCTAGTTGCATTTAAAACAAGAATTTTCGGGGTTATTGCCGGAACTGCATTCCTTGGGGTGATCACCAAGGTTGGTAGCTATTCCCATGATTGGGACTAAGACTGGATACCTTGGGGTTATCTCCGAGATTAATCGGTCTTCTCCAGTGTGTGTTCCGGTATTGGATCTGCATGCCTCGGGGTTATCTCCGAAGTTGGAATTGTTACTCCCAGTGTGTGTCCTGGGGTTAATGCTGAACTTCTGGTAGTATCCGAAATGGATATGAACTGTCTTCTAGGGTTCCCTCTTGAAAGACGAATCTGTCCTCCTGCAATATCAGTGACAGGTGTGCAGAAAATTTCGAGTGTCTACAAATATATATATATATATATATATATATATATATATATATATATATAACCACATGTTGTATAAAACTCCTCCCACACCCGTGAAGCATTCTTAGATTTCTCCCCCAAAAGTCCTCCACATGTGGGCCCTAACCATATGTCATCATCACATGTGGGCCCCATTTATATTATAAATTTCTATCGATTATTTTGAAAAAATGGGTAAATAGGGGTCCATAAAATAAGCAAAATTTACAATAAATACTTCATAAAAATCCCCTCAATATTTTTTAACAACATTTATTCATCATTATTATAACTCGTAATATTAACAACCAGATCGTTTCAAGGAAAGAGGGGGCTTTCCGATAAGAATTTCTCCCTATTGGCGCGCAATTAGGTGACCAAACTTCTCCTCGACAGAAATTTCTAGACATTGTTAATTATGCAAATAATAATATGAATAACTTGTCATCTCAATTATTGATTTAATAATATATAAAATATTGTGACAATAATTGAATCAAATAACGTGAGATATTATGAAGCAACCACTGTGGCAATTATTGAACACAACTGAGTGACTTCTCACGTAAGCATCAATAATCAATACTGTAGTGTACTACTTATACGATACGCGTATTCTTTATACTTTTAACACCGGGTATTTCAACAGTTAACGGTAAAACTTTTGCCGTTATTTTTATAAAAAGATATTTTTGTCGTTTTCTCATTCCGACAATAATTCTGTTGTGGGGTCCACTAATGATTGTGCCATCGTACGAATATTCCCTATTAAAATGAATATTTCCCGACCAATCGAATATAATATAACAACTTGCGTACTTTGCAAAATTTATAAATATTACCCACAACTATAACATTATATCAAATTCACTCCTTAATATTCAAAAAATGATATTTATAGAAAATTCATCTTTATTCATAAAAGTTGGGTCCTTACACAAGTGTCGTTCTGCAGTATGCTCGGATGAGGTGGGTGAAGCAACTTTGTTGGGACCGAAATTGGTACGCATTACAACGGAAAAGATTCAAATGATCCGACAACGTATAAAAACCTAACAAGATCGACAAAAGAGTTATGTTAATCTTCATCGAAAGGATGTGGAATTCAATGTTGGAGATCATGTGTTGTTACGTGTTAATCCATAGAATGGAGTTACAAGATTTAGAAAGAGAGGAAAGCTCAATCCTCAATTCATTGGGCCATTCGAAATCCTCGATCGAGTAGGAACTGTGGCCTATAGACTCGCCTTACCGCCAAGTATGTCTCGTGTTCATAACATTTTTCACATATTTATGTTACGTAAATATGTGGAAGACCCGAACCACATTATTGAATTAGAACCAGACGAGATAGAGGAAGATTTAACGTATGAGGAAGTACATATTAAAATCTTGGATAAGAAGTATCATATTCTACACTCCATAGATATACCTCAAGTCAAAGTTTTGTGGAGAAACCACAATGTTGAGGAAATGACCTGAGAGTTAGAATCTGAAATGAAGTCAAGGTATCCTCCCCTCTTTGACATATCAGGTACGTATCCCAATTTCGAGGACGAAATTTCATAAGAAGAGGAGGTTGTAAGACCCCAACTTTTATGAATAAAGATTAATTTTTCTCAAAATATATTTTTGAATATTATAGTGTGGATTTAATATAATGTTATAGTTGTGGGTAATATTTATAAATTTTACAAAGTAAGCAAGTTGTTTTAAAATATTCGATTGGTCGGGGAATATTCGTTTTAACAGATATTATTCGATGCGGCGATACAATCATTGGTGAACCCCAACAATGTATGTATTAATAGTTAAAAATGATAGAAATACCTTTTATAAAAAATAACGCAAAATTTTACTTAGTTAACCGTTGAACTAGCGATGGTAAAAGTACGATATCTGGCGCGTGGTTGAATAAGAACACGATATTGAATATTGATGCTTTTCGTCGAAGTCACTCGATTATACTCAATTATTGCTATAGTAATTCTTTGCATAATATCTCTCATATTATTGATTCAATTATTTTCATAGTATCATTTACATAATATTTTATATTATTAAATCAATAATTGAGACGACAAAGTTATTAATATTATTATTTATATTATTGACTATATCTAGAAAATTCTGTCAAGGAAAGGGGTTTGGTCACCTAATTGCTCGTCAATAGGGAGAAATCCTTATCAGAAAGTCCCCTCTTTCTAGGGAATGTTCTGGTTGTTAAATATTGTGAGTTATAATATTAATGATGAATAAGTTCGTGTTGATTAAAGATGAAATTGTTGATAAAAATATTTTTATTGTGTTGGGATTATTTGTGTTAGTGAAAATCGACATTTATTTCGATAATAATTGATTTCTGGATGTTAAATTGACCAAACGGACAATTAATCGGATAAATGAGCAATTAATTGCTATTAGTTCACATGCAAATTACTGTTGGTTCACATGTATGGAACTATTGATTCAAATGCATGTACTATTAGGGGAGGTGGTGCAAGATTGATAATACTTGAAGGACTAAATTAAAAATGGAGGTATAGATGAAGGTACTCTATTGTAATAATTCGAGCCACTAATCGTGCAATTATCAAAACTATGTTTTCCTATAAATAGAAGCTCATTCTTCTTTCATTCTCACCAATTCACTAAGACTCACAAGAGCAATTATATAGAGAGAAGCTATAGAGAGAAAGAAGAGTATTATGCTACTTCACTATTCCAGTATCCAGTCTTATTCTAAGGTAAGGAATGTTATTTATTTTTTATTCGTAAGGGATATTATTTTTGTTCAATATTCGTATGAAATAATATTTTCTTCCATACTCTGTAGTATGTACGTAATATTATTTCATCTCGTATTCCTAATTACACCCTCATTTTGTTGAAGTATTGCTTCTATACTCAGTGAAATTAGTAGAATATCTTTGAAATTTGCGCTTCATCTAGTATCATTTGACAAGGATATTTTTCTGAATATTCTTGTTAAATTTTAAGCTTTTTATGTCGGAGTACCATTCATTTATATGGCACTATTCATACGTACGACATTATTCATGCGTACAACATTATTCACAAAGTACTATTCATGGGTACTAATCAAAAAATACTATTCATTGGTACTATTCATGAGGTACTATTCATGAAGTACTATTCATGGGGTACTATTCACAAAGTACTATTCATGGGGTACTATTCACCCGAGGTACTATTCACGACAAAAAAATAATTCTTTTCCTGTCCAATTCATTTTTGATACAATATTATTCTTGAATTTTTCTCCACAAAACAATATCATGTTGACAATTTAGACATTATTTAGTTATAGATAAATTAAATTATAAATCTTTAAAATTTATCTTTTGCTTTCATTTAATTGAATTCTTATATCATTGTCATCATCCTCATGCTTATATTATGATGAAAGTCATCTTTGGTCGTAGTGCATAGATGGACTATTGATTAGTATGATTATGACTAGGGATCATTCGGTATAATCATGACCCATAATGTTACAAATGATGTGGTAAAAGTCATCATTGGCTCGTAGTGCATTGATGGACAGTTGTCTGTATGATTATGACCAGGGATTATTCGGTCTGATCATAACCATTGGTGAAAACACAAATATCCTTGGCCCGTAAATGCATGGATAATTCGTGGTTGTGCTACTAATGAATATCCTTGGCCCGTAATGCATGGATAATTCAGTGATGTGGATTATTTATTTAGTTGAGTCTCAACGATAAATTGATGATAAACTTTTTAAATCATAGAAGATAGTAGATATCATTCTCTACTTGACTATTCTAATGGATTACTTGTTCCGCTGCAGTTAAACTTGTTGTTTATTATTAGTTTAACACTGTTGAATGCTAATGATAATTAATTCTGCATTATCTTTGTCATAATATTTTTTACTGGGCTAGTTGAGCTCACCCTTTTGCTTTCATTGTTCTCTTTAGGAAATGAGAACGTAGCCGGGACTAGTCGGGGAACGAAGTGATGGTCCGACATGGTGGTTATAGTAGTCCTCACTATTTTATAAAATAGTGTGATAATAATTGTAATCAGGACTCCTTTTTGAATTTGAATACTGTCTATTAGACAATATTCGTGTAAAAAACTCTCAGCTACGTTTTTGTCGTATTGTATAAGGAAGTTTGTATTTAAATTTTGTACCATGTATTTGGTGACTCAGAATGGGTGATGTATACCTTTTTTGGGGGCGTCACAGTCATCATCGGTAAATTTTTTGTATAGTGAAGTTGGTAGCCAAACCTTCATACAATGGTAACAAATTCAGTTTTATTGGGTTACTAATTAATTATAAAAAATTTAAGAACAGTTTCCAAGTGTTACCTGAATTTGTTTTCTTCAATATGTGCAACCATGAATAGTTTTATTGGTTTCTGCAATTGTCGTCGTCGGTATATTTTTTTTTTCATAGTGCAGTTGGTAGCCAAACTTCATACAAAGGTAACCAATTCAGTTTTATTGGGTTACCAATTAATTATAAAAAATTTAAGAACAGTTTCCAAGTGTTAAGTGGATTTGTTTTCTTCAACATGTGAACCATTAACAGTTTTATTGGGTTCTGCAATGGTCGTCGTTGGTACATTTTTTTCCATAGTGTAGTTTGTAGCCAAACCTTCATACAAAGGTAACAAATTTAGTTTTATCAGGGTACCACCCACGTGCTTTGCGTCTTATGTATCTCATCAAACATAGCATTAAAAATCTTGAACTTCTCCTTCAATACCGGCTTCACCATTTTTTCGTTCGCATTCAATCCGTCCATAGACAAGCACTGCAAAAGCTTTCCCTATGTTTCTCTTTGATAATTCTTATGGTATGCTCGGAGATCCGATGATCTCTTCCAGCACCGTGTTTCCCCCAATATGGTTTTAATCTCTGATGATCCCTTTATTTTCTGCAATATGTACCGTCTATTATTCATCAAAAAAAATTAGGCTCAACGATGTGTCTTTATGTAGCTATAATTTCGTGTCCAAATTCGTGCCCAATAAATTCATCACTTTCAATAATTGTAATTGGAATGGAGATTGTGTCTCCGCCGCCGATCAAATTTGAGAAAGGTAGAAGAAGAATAGAGTTTACAGAATTTGAAGGACAAGCTCAATTGAGAAAGGTTTATTGTGTTGCACTCTTTTTGTAATTATTTTGTGGATGTATTAATCTTGTAATTACTTTCTAATTGTTGTATAGTAGAATAAAGAACTCTATATTTAATTAAATTAGTTTGGGCTATGACATCAACTTCAGACGGTAATATGTAATGTCTTAGTTTCAAAGCTGAATACTACAAAGCAAAGTATAGGCGTGTAAGCCGAGTCGAATAATTGGGTACTTGATTCTAGATCGGTTCAACAATATGATTCAAAATTTGAATTCAAAATTGATCCGAGTCGAATCCGATCCATACTCATTTTCTGTTTAATGATACACGGTTCGAATTCAAGCATATCAACATTCGCTCAGATTAGGGTTCGAATATTTCATTTTTCTTGAACCATAATCGATACTTGCTTGATGGATCATATTCAAATATCGGTCTGATCTATACTAGGAAACTAAATATGTGATATTTGTATTAATCTTTATAATTTGTAAAGTGTAGTATGAAATTGTGTAAGCTTATACTTTGTAATTGATTGTCAATTTGTATTACATTCTTTGTAATTTCTTTACATAAATAAAAGTAAAAAACTTTTATATATAAACATTATTTCAATAATCAATTTAGTATGTATTGTTTCGGTTTTAAGTAAAATAGTTCATATTCGAAACTCGATTTGAAGGCTGGTGAGTAATTCTCTTTGTAAACGAGTTGAGTACTTACGAGCCGAGTACCAAGTAGATCCGAGTTGAATCTGGTGCAAAATTAGAAATTCCTTATCAAATAAGAGTCGAATTCTGTGACAACCCGAGAATTTAGAAAATTTTTAAAATTTTAATTAATTGATTTAAGGTTCAATATTAGAACCTAGATAAAAAATAAGTGTATATGTTCGATATTTTTTAGATGAAATTTTGAGGATTTCAAAATTCTGTGAAGGATTTAGGTGAATTATTCAGGATTAAGTGTATACGTGAATATGTTCTGTGAATATGGTTATATATGTGTACAGTATGTGGTTAAGGGTCAAGGGTTAACCAGATAAACGATATTTGTGACAGACCCTAGGTATATATTAAGAACGTCAACGTTCGGTTAGAAAACCTTAGCGTTTGATAAGAAACCCTAGAAACCGATTCTGAAAACCCTAATTTCAGTTTCGGGAATCGAAAACCCTAATTTGAAAATTTGAAACCCTAATCTGGGAACTTAAAGGATAATTATAATGCTCAAATGCTATTAATTATAATATTAATTATGGTAAAGCTTAATTATTTAGCAACCCCTAATTTCAAATTTAGAAAACCCTAATTGATTTAGAAAATCCTAATTTCTGGATTAGAAACCCTAATTTATAATTAGGGAAAACCTAATTGCTAATTTAATAATTGGAATGTTAATTACGAAACCTTAATCCTAATTTTCAAATTATAATTAATTAGAAAACTATAATCTAATTACGAAATCTAATTTCTAAATTAGAAAATTATTTTTCTATTAGAAACCCTAATTTTTGGGTTATAAACCCTAATGCATGATTTTGACCCTAATTGCTAAATTAGCAAATTTTAATTAGGAAATACTAATCCTAATTAGCAAGATTTAAATTATGATTAGGAAATTTTAATATAATTAGAAAATTCCTATTATAATTTAGAAATATTAATTTTCGATTTTGAAAACCTAATTTGGAAATTCTGGAATTTAATTTTTTTAAACCTAAGGGTTCAAACCCTAAATCCTAAGGGTTATGGCAAATGACATGTATGCCATTAAAATTAAAATCAAAATGATCAAAATGCCCTTTGTGCATTATGTAGTATGTTGCTTGTATATATGGACAATTGAGTTGGCCACCAACTCCACCAACTACATGTGGCCTAAATCTCCAGCCCACCCAGCCGAAATTATCAAGATCATAGCAACATGTCAACATTTATATAGATTAAAGAGAGAGAGAATGCTATTTTATTTTTCATATGAGCCAAAGCTTTCTCTCTCTAAGATTTCGAAAAATGGAAAGAGAAGAGGAGAGATAAGTTAAGATAATACCACTACTTAGCTTTCCAATAACAAATCATGAAGTCAGAAATCAAAAATCAAAGCATGGATGAGGTATAAACCCTAATTTTAGTACATCATGTGATTTTATGTTAGTTGTTGTTTAGATTGGTGCTAGAGGGTGTCATTTGATGATCTGGGTTGCTAAAACTTAGATCCATATTATTTTGATTCTCAAAATTAATGTTTTTAGAACTGATCTATGAACCCTAAATTTTGGTCGGACAACCGAATGTCAGGGCTCACAGATCTCTCTGTGTTAGGTGTTAGTGGTGTTTGATGTTATAGAACTGGTCTTTGTAGTAAGGGCTTTAATCTGGGACTTGAAGCAAGCCCATATCATTTTTAGATTGAAAGATATGATCAGTCAAAGTCCGTTGACCGAGCATGAAAATTTGAATCTGGGCAACCCAGAATGTTTTCATGTGGTCTGACAAGATTTTCGAAGCCCTTGATCTTGTCGTATATTAATGTTTTGGCTATGTTGTTGTTCGATCCTTGTAGTCTGACATGAGGAGTACCTATTAAAACCTTTAGATCACATGGATTTGTAACATAATCATAGCAATTCGTGGTCAAACAATGATTGATTAAATGCTCAAAGAACATTTCGGGTTTTCCGTAATGTTCAAGCTGATCTTCTGGCCTACTTTGACCGGCTCATATTTAAATGTGTGATGTTTTTAAGTTGATATTATGTGTTATAATGGTACCTTGACATCAGGACGACAAGCTAGAACCTATAGATCACACAAACTAAACCCAGAATGCAAGATTTAAGGGCTGGAAAGTGGCACCCTAGATTGTTCTTCATTTCTGGGTAACCCAGAAATGAAGAACAGGTCTGACAAACTTTTTGATTAATTATATCTTACTGTTTTGTTATGTTTTGGCAATAATTCTTGTTTGTGGTTGTCGTACTACGTTAGTAATACAACTTTAACATCATTACAAACCCAGAACACATAAGGATCATAGATTAATGTATGGTCAAACCACCCCCCTTGCTCACTGACATGAATTCTGGAAAATGCTCAAGAACACCTATAGCGACGGTTCTGTCGCTATAGGGCCCTTTTATTAATAATTAAATTCCAAAAATAATTATTTTAATTAAATAAATTAAAATAAATGGTTTATAATTATTAAAAATACATAATAAATTATGAAAAATTATTTTAAAATCTGAAAATTAGTTTTAATTATTTAGAGTATATTTCATAAATATTTAATATTTTTGGAATATAAATGGTATTTAATTTATTTAATTATAATATTAAATAAATTATTCATTCATGATTTTAATACATGAAAAATCATGAAAAATAATATTATAGTAGAAGAAAATATTTTAAGTTATTTTTAGTGACTTTTAATATTTTGTGATGAATTTCACTAATTAATTAATATTAATGGTAATTTATTTATTTTATAAATATATTAAATAAATTATGAAAAATTAGAATTTATGATTTAAAAATCATATAAAATGATTTAAGTGTTATAAAAATATTTGAAGTTATAAAATATAACTTTTGGTATTTTTCATGAAAATTTTAATACTTCAATATTAATAGCAATTACCTGGATAAAGAATTTAATTATTTAAAAATCATATAAAGGTTATTTTAAAGTATTAAAATTACTTTGATATTTTATAAATATATTATAATATTATGTTATGATTTTCATCAATATTTAGTATTAAATATGTAAGACCCCAAATTATTAATAAATGAAATTTAATTTTCTCTATTTATCATTTTGAAATAGTAAGGGTTGATTTGATTAATGTGGTTAGTTATGGGTAAAATGCGCAAATATTTAAAATAAGCAAGTGGTTATAAAATAGTAATTTTATCTAAGAATATTCGTTTGGTCGTGGAATATTCTTGTCGTCGGGGAATATTTGTACGACGGCGCAGCCTTGTGTGGGCCCCATAACGGAAAGCGATTGGATGAAGAAAACGACAAGTATAAGTTGTTTATAAATAACGACGTAGTTATTCTGAATTAATCTTGTTAGAATACCCTATGCTTAAAACATAGTAATGCTGCGCGTTGTTGACAAGAGTGGCACCTGTGCAGTATTGCACCAATAATCGATTCTTATGTAAGAAGACACTACTCAATAATTGTTATAGTAATTAATTATTCGTTATTTTATTTTATTGATTCAATAATTGCTACATTGATATTTTATATTATTGTTGTTTCAATAATTGTCACTACACGATATTTTCCATTATCAGACAATAATTCATATTATCCGAATAATATTATCGATAACATTATTGGCAATGTCTAGAAAGTTCTGTCATAAGAAGAGGTTTGGTCACCTAATTACTTGTATTAGTAAGGAGAAATCCTTATTGAAAGCCCCTCTTTCCTGAACCTGCTTGGTTGTCGATGTTGTGATTCTATAATATTATTTGTGAATAATTAATTATTGATTCATATGATGAGGAAAATATTCATTTTATGTGGATATAGATGGAGAAAATTTTTAAAGTGACAATTGTTGAAAATCGATATTTTATCTTTTCTCGATAAAATAATATTTTATTATATTATTATAATATAATAATGATGATATTTTACAATGAATGTGGGATATATGAGTATATGAGGAGGAAGAGTATTTTTGTTGCAAAGTTGTTTAAAACATGTTAAACATGTACTGTGGGCTCATTTCTTGACCGAAATTTGATTATAGCTTTGTAGAATCGTCTGGTTTGTGGATTTGGTTGATTTACATTTTGGCATTTGGAAAAACTTTCTTCTGCAAAGTTGTAGATAATAGAATTTTCTATGGAAAAGACATATGGCTTGAATTTTTCTAATAAAAGGGCTATTTATTATGAATTATTGAAGTTCCGAAGTGCCGGAATAATTAATTTTTTTAAGTTTAAAATATTTTAATTCACAAAAACGTTTCTTGTGATGTAAGCTACTTGAATGGCTGATCTTTGACTAAAAAAGTGGGTGTAGGAAATTAATAAATATATATATATATATATATATTTTATTAAATTTTCTGCTTTGGTGTTCTAAGTAATTTCCTATAAATAGGGTGCTTAGGTTAGAATTGAAAATCACACCAGAAATTGAAGTTTTCTCTCTCTTTCTCTCTCGATATATTGAGCGTATTCTTGTGAGTATTTTATTACGTTGAGTGTTGCTATACAGTGCAAGTTCAAGTCATAGCCTATATCCGGTATTTCAACTAGAAGTATTGTCTTTACGAGGTAAGTGATATTATTTTTTTTAAAATGATATTAATTCTTTCAATATTATTATACCAGAATATTGTGAGTATTTTTCTTGTGAAATTCTTGTCTTTTAGTGTCGGGGTAACTATTCACGTATACGGCACTATTCACGCATACGACATTATTCACGAATACGGTACTATTCACCGAAAAAATGAAATTTTCTTCTTTTTGTCCAAAATATCTATTATGGATACTAGCTTTTGTTAGTTCCTAGTAGGCACAAGTTATCTAGAAGGGGGGGGGGGGGGGTTGAATAGATATATGAAAATCTTTTCGTTTTAACTAGTTCTTATAATGATTTAAACTTTACGGAATTAGTATTTGTTTTAATCTTCTTTACCAAGCAATAGAGTTATGAGCGAGTAAGGAAATTATAGCAGATATAGTAGTTATAACAGGAATGTAAATGACACAGTTATTTTTAAGTGGTTCAGAGCATTCAAAGCTCCTTGTCCACTCTTCTACTCAACGAGTAGGATATCCACTAAGGATGTCTTTAACAATCTTCTGAATCACTCAAATTCCTTCTAGACCAGCAGTCTAGGAACTTCTTCTAGTTCACTCTTGAACTCTTCAAGTCCAGCAGACTTGGCTTTCTTACAGTTCACTACGAACTTTTCAAGTCCAGCAGACTTGGTACTCTTCTTCAGTTGATTGATGGTTGTTGTTACGTTCTTGAAGATTGCTACTCGGTTTGTTGTGTAAGCAATCGGTTCATTAAGAACCGAGTAGGTTGAAAGCAAGCTTTTATTTCTCGGATCATAGAGTTGAGCCTTAGAGAATTCTTCACGTTGAATGTTTGATTGCTTGCTTACTTTTCTCTCTCATCTGTCTGATCTGTATATATGTGATGTTGAAAACTATCTGTTGGATCCATCCGTTGTGGCATTAAATGCATCTGAACTTTCTGTACTGTGATGGAGACATTTCTGTACATCTTCTAAATTCTGCATTCTGGCCCCCTGACACTGTAGGCTGCTTTCTCACTTACCACCTGAAAAGGTGTTTTGTCCCTCTTATCCATAGTACTATCCTTAGCTTCTTCAATACGCTTCTTTGTTGTATACTAAGGATATTTCATACAATCTGGGACTGATGAGTACTGCAGCATCTGAGATCCATTTCTCACTTGTTGAAAACACAGATTATGAGGCTTGATGTTTTCTGACATTAGACAGATGATGCTCTACGATTTGGATCGTGATGTTCTACGATTTAGATCGTAGTGTCTTTGACTTGTACACTACGATGCTATTAGTCTAGAGCACTACGATTTCCCTTTATCCTTCGCACCCTACGATCTTCTCTTGCTCATGTTGTTGACTCTACGTTCCCGAGAGCTCACTACGATCGTTGACTTGTAAACTTCATGTTTCCTTCAGCACACTACGATCGTGGACTTGTAAAATTCATGTTTCCTTCAGCACACTACGATCGTGGAGTTAACTCAGCACTCGTTGGGACCACTCTACGAAGTTCGAAGAGTTTCATTCAAGGAAGGCACACTACGATCTTCAGGCTCTACGTTTTCTGCCTTGACTTCTGCAATGTTGATCAAGTTGATGCACTATAATTTCTTCAAGACTAATCTATTACATCTTAAGATCAACCTAAAAATTTTGATCTTTCTATCTATACATTCTTTAACAGAATGATACACGTTGAGAGCTTAGATCAACCTAACAGTTTTGATTTATCACTAAATCCTTGTACACATATTCATTAAAGGACCTTACAAATAATTATGAACACATGCATTAAAACATCAAATCATAATATGCATTCTCCCAACAATCTCCCCCTATTTAATTTTGACATAACCAAGGAGATTTGTTGTCATGATTATTAGTGATTAGATGCATTTGCAGGAAATTTAAACATGACTTAGTATTTTAGTGAGCAACTGAAATTTCTAGAGAATAAGAATGAATTTATTGATGATCAGAAGATATTACAATATAGCATTACATCAATAAAACATTAAACTCTCAACTTATCTCTGTTTTCTTGGTCTCTTCTGTGGAGGAGGATTGGCATATTCCTCAGCCCTTCTTTTTCTTTGAGCTTCTTCATTCCTTGCTAACTCTTCCAGCTCGCTTAGACTTAGAACTGGATTCTCTTCATGTCTGCGCATGAATGCATGATCTCCAATTGGCATTCTTATGCGTACCGTAGACACGTCTTGTGATCTAGGAGTTGGCCCCTTATGACTCAGAGGAATAGCTGTGATAATTTCCTGCTAACCTGATCGTTGAGTCTGATGATGTCTTGCAGGAGGACTTAGTGATGTCTGAGCATGAAATTGACTTCTCCCCCTTTCTTGAGTTGCATGACCTCCTCTTCCTCTGCCTCTTCCTTGGCTTCCTTGATCGTCTCGATCTCCTTTCCATTTATTTTTCTCCCCCTTTATGTCAGCATCAAGGGTTCGAATATCTGCAGGCAGCCTGTTAACCCCTTGAACAAGCTCATTCAGTTGGCTTTGAGTTTGAGCAATGTCTTCCCTATTCTCCTTGATCTATTTTTCAGCTCTAGCTTCTTTATTTTAGAGGACTGTCAGAATCATATCATTATGCTTCTCCTGATTGGCATAAGATTTATGGAAGTCATAAACAGAAGCTTTCAAGTTGAGAATATTGTCCAGCATAATTTGATGTTGACGATCTTGGTTTTTCTGAATTTCAAGCATAGCCTCACATTGTTTGGTAGCAGCCTGGAAATGGATCTCATCTTTGTCTGATATGCTCTTCAGAATCTCTTTGATAATTTCCCTTAGCTTCGTAGTGAGCTTAGTATTCATTGTACTAGGGAATTTGTTAGCAGCTTTTATCATTTGATTCAGGAGGATGTTGAGGAGATCAGAGTGGGATTCCAGACTTGCTTCGATAGACTTGATCATCTGCTCAGAGGTTTCTTTTAAGTCATCCTTGGTAGGCAGGCTTGGGAGAGCATTATTTGATTGGGGATTGTCCATTTGAGGGGTTCTTGGTGGAGATTGATCTTGCAAATTGTACAACGCTAGATCAAGACTGAAATAGTCATGTGATGAGGAGGGTGGTATATTAGTTGGAGGGGTTTGGGTTTGGACATCTGAGATATGTGACTCTACGATGTGGCTTGATTCTGGAATTGTAGAGTTGGTTATGTGAGGGAGTAGGGTAAGGTTGATTTCTTCTAGTTATTCAGTTACAGAATTTTGGGATTCTGCAACTCAAAACTGATTTAATGGGTTGAGAATCAATTCCAGCCATTTAGGAAATTCATAGAAATGGCTAAATGAAGATGATGACAGGTGATTAACTCTAAAGCTTATAGGGATAGTCAATACCTCAGGTTTAGCTTTTGATGAGGAATGGTTGGTAATCAGCTTTTTGGCGAAGATGACTTCCCCTAGAAATCCATGAGCTAGAACTGTGATTGCTGGATATTCCTTGAAGCTCCAGAACATGTGATCCCATGATTTCAGAATTTGAGCTTGATGGTATGCCATCATGGGTAGGTAAGAAAACATTTGGTTGTACAAATAGCTTCTGTATCCATCTTTTCCTACACCCGTTATTTCGAGCTCATCATCATCATCCTCTTTCTCTTCTTTGTTTTCTTCTGAAGAATCCATTATCTCAATGGCCTTTGGGAGGTTTGACATTGGTTCATCTTCATCTTGAGCAAGGACTTCCTCTTCAGCCATTGGGATATTATGAGGCTCCCCCTCAATATGATCATCTTCTTGGAGGTTTAGAAACACCCCCACAACTGGTAAATCTTCTTCTAAGTTCAGAAAGTCCCTTTCAGCTGGAACTTCTTCTTGAGCGGTAGGCTTCTCCCCCTCAGCTGGTGTATACTCAATCATGAGAATTTCAGGGTTCTCCCCCTCAGCTGGAGAATTTTCCTCTTCGGTTTCTTAGGGAAGTTCTACTTTTGCAGCCATGCTCTTGGCTTCCTTCTTCAGTACTTTTTCATTCTCAAGAATATACTTCTTGACCAGCTTTCTCTTTGCTTTGCTGGTTTTAGTCACCACTTCTGGACTCTCTTGAGTCTTTGTTTTGCCACGTTGATTAGCCACTATCCTTGAAGCAACTTCCTCCATTTCTGCCACACTTGGCCTGGTTTTAGAGAACAGCAGAGTCTCTACGATCGAAGACACTGTTGGTCTTTTGGACTTATGACCAGTCTTGTTCTTCTTTAAGATTTGTGAAATAGTGGCTTGATCCTCTTCAGCTTCTTCTTGCTGTTGCATCTTCTTTAGGCTTCTTAGAGTCTCTATATCAGAGGACTCTACAGGAATGTTAGTTGTAGATCTTTGAGGCTCTTCGACTTGTCTTGCCCTTAGCTTTCTCTTGCCTTTGCTTTTTCTGGCAAGAGCAGATGGTTCTCCCTTATCCGCTTCTCCTTCTTCTTCAACTTCGTTGACAACAGACATTCCTCCTTGAAAGCCTGCTTCCTTTTGTTCCCCAGTTCTCCCACTGGACTCTGTCATCATTCTCATATACTCAGCAGGGTTCCTTTCCCAATTTTTAAACAACTGCTGTGTCATTTTTCGGTTTGGGTTGATGGCTTCTCCTTCATCATCCCCTATTTTGTCACCCAATGCAGATTGCAGAATGATGCTAATGAACCTCCTATACAGCATCTTCGGGGTGCTCTTTGATTTCTTCGAGCTTACGATTCACTTGCCGATCTACTCGAGCAATCTGTACATTATAGTTGAGTTGAGTACCATACACCATAGCCGCTCATGAGCTTAAGTTGAGCCTCATTTACCGAAGTCATGACACGAGCTCTTGCAGCGGATGCATTTCCCAATAATGTCGACCAAAAATTCATACCTCTGAGGGAACTCCTTCTTTTTGTAGCCTTTCACGGAGGGTTCTTCTTGTGATGCATCTTCTTGGATCCCTCTTGAAATCTTATCTTTGTCTAGAAATGGGTGCCTACATTCTTGAAACCTAGGGCGATTGACGTCTTCTTCCCTAGTTTTATTTCAACTCCTCTAACTTCGTGTGGTGATGGTGTTGTTTTCAGATACTCCATTTTGTAGAACTCCTTCACCAGGTTTAGGATATATGAGAGTATATGGTCTTTGGCGCCTCTTCTAGACACGCCTTCTTGATGAAGGCTAAGATTTTGTGAAACTTAGGTGGAGCGGTTTTGAACTCGTCAAAACAGAGTCTGTAGCCCGAAATCACATTAGAAGCAGCCACCGATTCTAAAGTTGAGAAGAGGGATACTACTGAGCTTTTGTCTGAGTTAGGGTTTTGCTTTGAGAGAGAGAGAGAGAATGAGAGATAATCTTTTAAACTTCAAATTTCAAAAACATGGTTTCAATTTGTACTTGTAACTTCCTTCTCTCTTTTTGACTTAGTGGGATAGGTGTCGCCTCTTGCTTGGCTCTACGATTTTGACTATTTAGGAATGTACTGATTTGCCCTTTGAGTCTTCAGAGCTAAGGTGTCCTTAGTATGATTATGATCGTAGAGTTGGTCTTCTGTTCGTTGAGTCTGTCCTATGATCGTCGAGTCTGTCCGACAGTCATTGAGTCTGATCAGCATTCGTAGAGTCTTTCCTACGATCGTCGAGTCTATCCTATGATCGTCGAGTCTGTCCGGCAGTCGTTGAGTCTGATCAGCATTCGTAGAGTCTGTCCTACGATTGTCGAGTCTGTCCGGCAGTTGTTGAGTCTGATCAACATTCGTTGAGTCTGTCCTTCCTAGATCATGTCTATGATTTTTGAGTTCAGCCTTTATATCTGTCATTGTTAGCACAGTCTAGAGCATACATTCATGGTGATAGATTTAGCATGCCTAGCTCACTTATTAACTTATTAAATCTCGATTCATCTAGTGGTTTAGTAAAAACATCAGCAAGTTAATTTTTGGTAGGGATATATTGTAAAGATATAGTTCCATTTTGCACATGATCCCTAATGAAGTGATACCTTATTTCTATATTCTTGGTTCTAGAATGCATAAAAGGATTATGAGTTATTGCTATGGCACTTGTATTATCACAGTGTATAGGTATAGACTTGAAATCAAACCCATAGTCAGCTAGCTGATTTCTCATCCAAAGGATCTGAGCACAATGACTACCAAAGACAATGTATTGAAACCTGCAGTTGAAGTTGACACTGAGTTTTGCTTTTTGCTAAACCAAGACACAAGTCTGTTCCATAGTAGTTGACAAGTGCCACTGGTACTTTTTCTATCTATTTTGCATCCTGCAAAGTCAGCATCTGTGTATCCTATTAGTTCAAAAGAGGATTCCTTGGGATACCACAGCCCCAAGTAGGGTGTACCCTTTAGATACCTGAAGATCCTCTTTATAGAAGATAAATGTGACTCTTTAGGGTTAGCCTAAAATCTAGCACATATGTATGTTGCAAACATTATATATGGTCTACTGGCAGTTAGGTATAAAAGAGAACCTATTATACCTCTGTATTGAGTTATATCAATACATTTACCATTCTCATCCTTGTCAAGCTTGGTTGCAGGAGCAATTGGTGTTTTCATGGGAGAGGATGATTCCATGTCATACTTCTTTAGTAAGTCTTTGATGTATTTGGCTTAGTTAATGAATATTCCTTCATCAGACTGCTTCACTTGCAGTCCAAGAAAGAAATTCAGCTCACCCATCATGATCATTTCAAACTTGCTCTACATTAGCTTAGAGAATCTCTTACATAACTTTTCGTCAATAGAGCCAAAAATGATATCATCAACATATATTTGAACTAGTAAGACTTTGTCTTTATGCTTTCTAAGAAATAGTGTGGTATCTACTCTACCTCTAGTGAACCCATTTTCTATTAAGAAGCTAGTCAGTGTTTCATACCATGCTCTAGGTGCTTGTTTAAGACCATATAAAGCTCTGTCTAATCTATAGACATAATTGGAAAGAGATGGATTGATGAAACCTGGAGGTTATTCTACGTAGACTTCTTCTTGAAGCTCTCCATTTAGGAATGCACTCTTGACATCCATCTGAAAGACTTTGAACTTCATGTTGGCAGCAAAGGCAAGAAATATTTTGATGGCTTCTAATCTGGCAACAGGTGCAAATGTCTCATCATAGTCAATGCCTTCTTCTTGAGAATAGCCCTTTGCCACTAGTTTTGCCTTGTTTCTGGTAATGACCCCATCTTCATCCATTTTGTTTCTGAAGACCCACTTGGTTCCTATGACAGGATGACTCTTTGGTCTTGGTACCAATCTCCACACTTTGCTTCGTTCAAATTGGTTGACTTCTTCCTACATGGCTTCTATCCAACTGGAGTCTTCCATAGCATCCTCTATCTTCTTTGGCTCTATCTGTGACAAGAAGCTTAGATAGAAGCATTCACTCTGAGTAGCAGCTCTTGTTTTGACTCTTGCACTTGGATCTCCAATGATTAGATCCTGAGTGTGATCTCTTGCTATCTGTTCCCAGTTGGGACATCTGTCCTGATGCCTTCCTGTCTTAAGTCTTCAAGGTCTATCTCTTCTTCTTGGAGTGGAGGCTCGCTGTCTTGGATGGACCTCTCTACGACTTCATTATCACGCTCTACGATTTCACTATCTGGTACTACGATCGTAGTGTTGAGCTTGATGAATTCATTCGTAGTGTCTGCACTATCGGTCGTAGTGTCTTGGGGCACTGTTTTATCTAAGTCAGTTTCATCAAAGATGATGTGTATTGAGACTTGACACTCGGTGTCTTCTTGTTGAACACTCACGTAAGCTTTCTTTGTCGTGGCATATCCAAGAAAGATCCCTTCATCTGACTTGGGCTGGAATTTTGTCAGATACTGCTTTCCATTGTTGAGAATATAACATGCACAACCAAAGACATGGAAATAGCTGACACTTGGCTTCCTTCCTTTCCACAGTTCGTAGGGTGTCCTCTTGATCGTAGAGTGAATTAATGATCTGTTCTGAGTGTAGCATGCAGTGTTGATAGCTTTTGCCCAGAAGTATTCAGGCAGACGAGCTACTGCTAGTAGGGTCCTTCCAGCCTCTATCAGAGTTATGTTCTTTCTTTCAACAACTCCATTTTGTTGAGGAGTTCGTGGAGCTGAGAAGTTATGACTGATGCCATTGTCTGAGCAGAACTTGTCTATTTCTGAGAAATCGAATTCTCTTCCATGATCACTCATTATTGCCTTGATTTTCTCTCTTTCTTTCGTTCATCACCGATCGAACATTTTGATTAATTCAGAGCTCGTTTCATCCTTTGAAGTTAGGAAGAATACCCATGTGAATCGGTGTAGTAAATTAAACTACGACTAGCGAGTATCTTTTTCCTCCAAGACTGGTTGTCGGGATTTGCCCAAAGAGATCCATGTGGAGCAACTGCAGGGTCTTATCAATGGAATTTGCAGTCTTGCTCTTGAATGAGCTTCTGGTTTGCTTTCCAAGATGGCAAGCATTGTATGGACTTTCCTTCACAAAGTTAAACTTGGGTAGACCAGCTACGAGGTCTTTTGATGCCAGTTTGGACATGCTTTTGATGTTTAAGTGAGACAGCCTTCTGTGCCATAGCCAACTCATTTCCTTGGATGCTTTTGCCAGAAAACATATTGTTTCATCAGAGCTTAGTTGACCAAGATCTATAGTGTAGACATTTCCTTCTCTTGTTCTAGTTAACTTTATGGCAGATGTCTTCAAATCTCTGACTTGACATTGATCGTTGAGAAATGTTACTTGGTGACCCTTGTCGCAGAGTTGGCTAATGCTTAGAAGATTGTGTTGGAGTCCTTCCACATAAGCTACTTTGCTGAAAGATACTACACCATTGCCAGCAGAGCCATATCCTCTTGTTTTTCCAGAGCCGTTATCTCCAAATATGACTGAGGGACCTTCCTTTTCTACATAGTTGGATAGTAGAGCTTTCTTCCCTGTCATATGCCTCGAGCAACCACTGTCCAGATACCATGTTGAGGTCGTGGAGCTCTTTTCCTGTCAAAACATTTGAACCTTCATTTTGGTACCCATATTTGCATGGGTCCTTCTTTGTTAGTGCCTTTGGGGACCCAAATTTGTCTAATCTTGGGTCTTACATGCATGGAATTATAATAACACTTTGTAGCCCTATGACCATTTTTATTGCATATGAAGCATCTATTATAATGCATGCATGTGTCTGTGTGATGATTCATCTTCCATTTAAACTTGTGTGGTTCCTTAGTTAACCTTCTGTTAAACTGATTCTCTTTCTTCCACATGTCCTTAGGTTTCATAAATAGTGATGAGTGTGCCTTACCTCAACTGTACCTTCCCAGTTGATTCGTAGAGTTGATTTTATTTGACTCTACGATTCTTTGAGGTTGGTAAGTAGAGATTGGGTTACTCTTTTCCTTGATGAAACCTGGACCAACGATGAGATCCTTTTTATCGCTCTGAGTATAACTAGAGACAGTAGAATAAGGTTGAACTCGTTCTTCCAACTGTGAGGATTTTACAAAAGCAATGCCTCTACCAAAACTTGAGACATTACTAGTGCTAGTTTCCATTGTCTTTTCCACACTTAACTCTAAGATGGATTCCCCAAAGCCTAACCCTATTCTGTCGAATGTGCTCCTCTGACTAGAGAGCAGGCAGTCCATGGATGATGAGGATCTGTTCCATGGAGAGATAGTCTTCTCTAGATCCTCAATTTTAGAGGATAGCTTAGACTCTCTTTCTGCATGATGTGTGTTTGTCTGTTTTAAAGTTTCATTCTCAGCTTCAAGCTGGGAGAGAAGATTAGTACTTAGAAGGGCTGTTTCAAGCTCTTCTTGAACTTTCTTCTTCTCCTCTTGAAGAAGTGAATGATCTTTAGACAAGACTCTGAACAACTTCATGTATTGATGTAGGTCAGTGGTTATGCCATGCAAAGCAGTTCTTAAGTCACTTATATCTACATCAGGAGAATTAAAATCAAATACCTCATCGATACTCACATCATGTATGTTTAGGCTTTGTTTGACCTTTCCATATTTAGCCATTAAGCACAGATTGGCCATATGTGGTTCTTCCTCATCTCCGGAGTCTGCATTTGAGTCATTATCTAAATCACTCCACGATCCTCCCAAGTGAACTGGACCTTTGTCTCTTTTAAAAGGCCTCTTGGTTCCTTTGTATTCTTTCTTTGCATGAGATTTCTTCTTTAGCTCTTCTTTGATAGGCTTGTTGCAGTTGGCAATGAAATGACCAGGTTTCTTGCAGTTGTAGCATAAATCATTCATTTGTTCCTGGCTGACGTAGTTGCTGACTTTCTTTGGCTTGCCGGTTCTGCCTTGTCGCATGAACCTTCTTAGTCTCTTTACCAGCATAGCAAAGTCATCGTCATTGTCTTCATCATCATCAGAGTCAATCTCGGTGATGACTTTTGATGCACTTTCATTTGCCTTTAGGGAAACACCCTTATCCTTTCTTCTTCCTTCTGATAAGGTTTCAGCGCGTTGGGTCAACTCCAGTTCGTACGTCAGGAGATTTCCATACAGTTGTTGAACTGTCATCTCATTAAGATTCTTTGATTCTCTTATTGTTGTGGTCTTTGCATCCCACTTTCTTGGTAGGGCTCTCATGAACTTTATGGTTAGATCCTTGTTAGGATAGATCTTCCCATATGCTCGTAGAGAGTTGAGCAGAACATTGAATCTTTCATAAGTTGCGATCACGCGTTCTCCCCGCATACGAGCGAACATTTCATCTTTGTTGTGTCGGGAGGCCGCTTGTTCTCTTACTTCTTCTTCAGTTCCTTCGTGCATAATCAGCAGTGCTTCCCAAACATCCTTAGCTGTTTTGCTGTTTACAACATTTTCAAACAAATCATCCTCTAAGGATTGGAACAGGATGTTCTTTGCCTTTTTATTAAGTTGGATAGCTCTTTTCTTTGTGTCTATCCATTCTTCTTTCACTTTTATTTGTACTCTGTTTGGATCGTCAATGGTTGGTGCAAGCTTTGTTGGTATATAGGGCCCATTAAGAACAGTCTCAAATAGATCTTCATCTATTGAGTCCATGTAAGCTTGCATCCTGACTTTCCAGTTAGCAAATTTATATTTGTTGCACATTGGTGGCTTCTTTGCCTCCCTTGATCTGGATTAAGCTTGCATGAAAGTGCCATTTGGATCTACTAAAGCGTGTAAGTCGTATACAATAGAACCTGCTCTGATACCAATTGTTAGTTCCTAGTAGGAACAAGTTATCTAGAAGGGGGGGGGGGTTGAATAGATATATGAAAATATTTTCGTTTTAACTAGTTCTTACATAATGATTTCAACTTTGCGGAATTAGTATTTGTTTTAATCTTCTTTACCAAGCAATGGAGTTATGAGTGAGTAAGGCAGTTATAGCAGATATAGCAGTTATAGAAGTTATAGTAGGAATGTAAACGACACAGTTGTTTTTAAGTGGTTCAGAGCATTTAAAGATCCTAGTCCACTCTTCTACTCAACGAGTAGGATATCCACTAAGGATGTCTTTTACAATCTTTTGAATCACTCAGATTCCTTCTAGACCAGCAGTCTAGGAACTTCTTCCAGTTCACTCTTGAACTCTTCAAGTCCAGCAGACTTGGCTTTCTTACAGTTCACTACGAACTCTTCAAGTCCAGCAGACTTGGTACTCTTCTTCAGTTAATTAATGGTTGTTGTTACGTTCTTGAAGATTTCTATTTAGTTGCTATGTAAGCACTGGTTCGTTAAGAACTGAGTAGCTGAGCAAGCTTTTATATTTATCAGATCGTAGAGTTAAGCCTTAGAGAATTCTTCACATTGAATGTTTAATTGCTTGCTTACTTTTCTCTCTCATCTGTCTGATCTGTATATATGTGATATTGAAAACTATCCGTTGGATCTAGCCATTGTGGCATTAAATGCATCTGAACTTTCTATACTGTGATGGAGACATTTCTGCACATCTTCTGAATTCTGCATTCTGGCCCCCTGACCCTGCAGGCTGCTTTCTCACCTATCACCTGAAATGGTGTTTTGTCCCTCTTATCCATAGTACTATCCTTAGCTTCTTCAATACGCTTCTTTGTTGTATACTAAGGATATTTCATACAATCTGGGACTGATGAGTACTGCAGCATCTGAGATCCATTTCTCACTTGTTGAAAACACAGATTATGAGGCTCGACGTTTTCTGACATTAGACAGATGATGCTCTACGATTTGGATCGTGATGTTCTACGATTTAGATCGTAGTGTCTTTGACTTGCACACTACGATGCTATTAGTCGAGAGCACTACGATTTTCCTTTATCCTTCGCACCCTACTATCTTCTCTTGCTCGTGTTGTTGACTCTACGTTCCCGAGAGCTCACTACGATCGTTGACTTGTAACTTCACGTTTCCTTCAGCACACTACGATCGTGGAGTTAACTCAGCACTCGTTGGGACCACTCTACAAAGTCTGAAGAGTTTCATTCAAGGAAGGCACACTACGATCTTCAGGCTCTACGTTTTCTGCCTTGACTTCTGCAATGTCGATCAAGTTGATGCACTGTGATTTCTTCAAGAGTAATCTATTACATCTTAAGATCAACCTAACAGTTTTGATCTTTCTATCTATACATTCTTTAACAAAATGATACACGTTGAGAGCTTTGATCAACCTAACAGTTTTGATCTATCACTAAATCCTTGTACACATATTCATTAAAGGACCTTACAAATAATCATGAACACATGCATTAAAACATCAAATCATAATATGCATTCTCCCAACAGCTTTAATTGTATCCATGTTTTGATCATTCTTGAATTTTACTCCACTATGATTATTTATGAGGTATTTTTGGACATGGAATAGCTGAAATACGAATCCTTAATATTTATTCTTTTGTTTCACTGAATTCGTTTTCTTTAAAATATTTTTCATCATCCTCAGTCCTATATGATATTACGGAATATCTTTGGTATACAGTGCAAAGATGAATGATTTTCTGATGAATATCTTTGGTCCGTAGTTCAAAGATGAACAGGTGTTTAGATGAACATGACCAACTGATGAATATCTTTGGCCTGTAGTGCAAAGATAAATATTTAATTCCAGATATATATTGATTGATGTTACAGGGATAAAATATCGACGATGAACTTTTAAATTCATATATAGAAGATAGTAGTTTGCATTCTCTACTTAACTCTTCTAATGAATTATTATTTCCCTGCAAAGATTGATTTAAAATTGGTTATCTATTGTATTCTATTAGATTATTTCCTGTTGAAGACTAACGATAATTTGTTCTATGTTATCTTAGTCATAATATTCTTTACTAGGCTAGTTGAGCTCACCCTTTTCCTTTTTGTTTCATTTTTCTTCTTAGGAAGCGAGAATGTAGTGAGTACTAGTCGGGGTATGGAATGAAGGTTCTAGAAAGTCGTTTTAGTAGTCCTCACCATTTTTGTAAAATAATGTATCAATAATTGTAATGAGGACTTATTTGAGTGTGGATATTGTCTAGATAACAATATTTGTATTTAAACTCACAGTTTTTATGTTGTATTAATAAAGTTGTAGTTATTTCTGTACCATGTATTTTGACGACTAAGAATGGGTGTTGTATACCTATTTTGGGGGCGTCACAAAATAAATATTAATGATAAAGGAATTATGCGGTATTTAATTCGTATAAATATGTTTTTCTTGATTAAAAATTCACGATAAATAATAATAATTATCTGAAAATTATTACGAGCTTATGAAAATTATTTTGACCGTTAATAAATTATCTGAGATAATGGTTAATTGTTTAAGGCAGAGTTTAATTGAACTTAGACTCGATAAAAGTCCGACTAGACCGTCGGGATGTCAGATTTGTGTCGAGTTTAACTCAGACTGCAATAGTTTGACTTGATACCAAGTCTTATTTGTGTTATAGATTGATAGGGTTATGTGTTTAGATTATTCTATGTATATATATAATAGTATTTTATTGTGATGATATTATTCTAATATTGGAGATCTATATTACTAATATAAGGTCTTCGGATAAAGGGTTATAAATTGCGTAGCGGTAATCAACGGTTCATGCAAGTTTTACTTAACTCGACTTAGAGTTGTTTCATTCAGATATGCTTATGGATAATCATTGCTGATTGCCATTGTAGAATTGTACTCTGAACATATTTCATGTATAAGTCAGGTATGAAAGGCTAATCACCTTCATTACCATTCGGTCCAGATATATTTGTTCATGTTTAATACTTGTTTAGTTAAAAGTTTATTCGTGCTAATTCATAACTATATTGTTGAATTATAGCCAGCTTATTATTTAGATTCTTTCAATCATGATATATCGTTAAATTATTGAACTTAAACTTGCTGGGCAATCTTATGCTCACCCTTGCTATATCATGATAAACATTGTAGATTAAGACGAATACGTCGGATATAAGGAAAGGTTAAAGACAGTTTCAGCTTAAAGTTTATGTGTGCGATTAGATTTGTAATAGTATTGTATATTAATGTTATTGTAAGTTAAATACGTTATGTTTTGTGTATAAGTTAATGTTACTCGACCTTGGGGAAAAGTGTGTAAGTTTAATATATAAACAATTTATGTTTATATCTTCCGCAATCGTTATAGAATGATTGTACCAGATCCGTGGTGATTTGGGACCCGGATTCGGGGCGCTCACAGTTGGTATAAAAGTTGTAGGTTATGAACCTTAGGTAGGAATACTTGAGACTAATAACCGCAATGATTAGGATAAGTACTAACTCAAATAGAGGTAGTGTGTCGGTAAGATTCAAAGATGAATCTTGGCGGGTTATGTAAGACCCCGAATTTTATGAAATGAAAGTATTCAATTTTCTTATAATTATTATTTTATTTCGTAAATGGTTAAATTGATAAAGGTTAAAGTTAAGAGTGATATATGAAATTTTTTTCAAAGTATGCAAGTTGTTATAAAATATTCGTTTGGTCTAGAAATATTCTTTTTGTCGGGGAATATCCGTACGATGGCACAATCATTGGTGGACCCCACAACGGAAGTATTGTCGTAGTTAGAAAAACGATAAAGTTATCATTTTATAAAAATAACGGCAAAAGTGTTACCGTTAAAACTGTTGAACTACCCGTAGTAGTAAAAGTACGATGAATACGCGTTGGTTGCATAGTAGCACACAAAGATTGATTATTGATGCTTACGTAAGAAGTCACTTTCGGTTATACTCAATTATTGCTCACGATAAATTCTTTGCATCATATATCTCATATTATTGGTTCATTTATTGTCACAGTATCATCTGTATAATATGTTATATTATTAAATCAATAATTGAGACGACAAAGTTATTCATATTATTATTTGCAATATTGACAATGTCTAAAAGTTCCGTCAAGGAGAGGTTTGGTCACCTAATTGCGCGTCAATAAGGAGAAATCCTTATCGGAAAGCCCCTCTTTCCTGGGAATGACCTGGTTGTTAAATATTATGAATTATAATATTTATGATGAAAAAGTTCGTGTTGATTAAAGATGAAATTGATAGTTCCATTGTGATTGAATTATTAGTGTTAGTGAAAATCGACATTTATTTCGATAATAATTGATGTCTGGAGGTTATATTGACAAATCGGGTAATTAATTGGATAAATGAGCAATTAATTGCTATTGATTCACATGATTATAACTATTTGTTCACATGTGTATACTATTGATTCACATTCTTGTACTATTAGGGGTGGTGGTGCAAGATTGATAATACTTGCATGACTAAGTTAAAAATGGAGGTATAGATGGAGGTACTATACTATAATTCATATTTTTACATGTCTAGAACTATTGATTCACATGATTTACTATTAATTCACATTATTTACTATTAGGGGAGGTGGTGCAAGTTTGATAATACTTGCAGGACTAAATTAAAAATGAAGGAAAAGAGGAAGGTATTATACTGTAATATTTTGAGCCCCAAAACGTGCAATTATCGAAACTATATTTTCCTATAAATAGAAGCTCATTCTTCCTTCATTTCTCACGAATTCACTAAAGCTATAAAACAATTATTATAGAGAGAAATTATAGAGAGAAAGAAGAAGAGAAATCTGCTACCTCACTATTCTAGTATCCAGTCTTCTTTTGAGGTACGGGGTATTATTCTTTCGTATTCATGAGGAGAGTTATTTTCTTTCAATACTCGTAAGGGTTGTTATTCCATTCTTTATTATTATTTTTGGTACATGAATATTATTCTTGAATTTTACCCCACAAAGTAGTATCATGTTGACAATTTGGACGTTATTGATTTCTGGATAAATTAAATTATAAATCTTTAAATTTATCCTTGAACTTGTTTTATTGAATTATTCTGTAATTGTCATCATCCTCATGTTTATATTGTGATGAAAGTCATCTTTGGCTTACGTGCATAGATGGACTTGGTATGATTATGATTAGGGATTATTTGGTATAATCATGACCGTAATGTAACGAATGATGTAGTAAAAGTCCTCATTGGCCTGTAGTTCATTAATGGACAGTTGTTGGTATGATTATGATCAGGGATTATTCGGTATAATCATGACCATTGATGATTACATGAATATCCTTGGTCGTGGTGCATGGATGATTCGATGATGTGGTTTATTTATTAAGCTGAGTCTCAGAGATAAAGTTGATGAAAAACTTTTTAAATCATAGAAGACAGTAGATTTTATGCTCTACTTAACTCTTCTAATGGATTGTTTATTTCTGCTGCAGTTGTTGATCTAAAACTTGTTGTCTATTGTATTCTATCAGTTGTTATACTGTTGAAGGCTAAGGATAATTTATTCTACATTATCTTAGTCATAATATTTCTTACTGGGCTAGTTGAGCTCACCCTTTCTTTTACTGTTCTCTTCAAGAAATGAGAATATAGCTGGTACGAGTCGGGGAATGGAGTGATGGTCCAGGATAAATTGCTTTAGTAGTCCTCACTATTCTACGGAATAATGTGATAATAATTGTAATTAGGACACCATTGACTGTGGATATTGTCTAGATGACAATAGTCTTGTTTAAACTGTCAGCTATGTTTTGTCGTATTTTACATGACTGTTGTATAATTAAGTTGTATTTGAATTTATGTACCATGTATCTGGCGACTCAAAATGGGTGATGTATACTTGTTTTGGGGGCGTCAGAGTTGGTATCAATGCTTAGGGATATGATCCCTGGCTGAGATGTGAGACAAGAACTAGGAGGGGAGAGACGAGGAATTCCTTCGCTAGTATGACCTACCTGAGTTTATTTGGTCGGTCAGAGTATAGAGAAAATATGTTATATGTCAATTAACCCTTGTTTTATGACACTGTTTAAGAATGACATCTGAAAATGTTGAGATCAGCAATGAAGCACATGAGACCGTTGAGTCACCAACGATCAATACCCAGGATAATGTGCAACATGAAGACAGTAATCCTCAGGTAAATAATAACACTGATGAAATGGTGAACGATGGGATGTTCAGAGGCTTTATGCAATTTATGCAAAATCAGGCGAGAGCGGTTCCTATTAAAAATGTAGGTGGAAACAATGGCAACCCACGGCTGGTCACTGCTAAGCAGTTCAAGGAGCTGGGAACACCGGAGTTTTTGGGAAAGCCAGGACCACTTAAGGCGGAGACGTGGTTAAAGCAGATCACCAAGATATTTGATATCTTGGGATGCTCCGAGGAGAAAAAGGTTCCCTACGCCACCTTTATGTTGCGTGAAGAGGCAGATTAATGGTGGGAATCGTAAACGTACTCGACTTTAACGCACTCAAGATGTCTTGGGAGAAGTTCCAAGAGCTGTTCAACGACAAGTACTTTCCTGAAAGTATTCGTCACATGAAGGAGGTGGAGTTTATCAAGTTGGAGCAAAACAATATGACCGTGTTGCAATACGAGGCTTAATTTGCGGAGTTATCCCGGTTTGCATCCCATTTGGTCGATAATGAAGAGCGATGACGCGAATGTTTCTAAGAGGTTTGAAACCCGATATACGTCAATACCTCATTTCTCACAAACTTTGTTTATATTCAGATGTTGTGAATAGGGCTCAGTTATTGGAGCGCGATAATGAGTCATCACAACCAAAAGGTAACGAGCAACAACACGATAATAATCATACCGGTGGCAACGGCCATCGGAACAATGATAACCATCGTGGGGGAATTTATCATGCCAAGAATGGTAACCACTTCGGTGGTAATCATGGCCAAGATAATAGGAGTGGAAATTTCAAGAAGAGAAGGTTCAACAACGATGGAAAGATAGTAGCACCAACACCCATTTTCAAGGAAGGAGAATGACCACCAATTGTATGCTTCAAATGCGGAGGGGAGGGACATATCAGTCCAAGCTGCACGATGCAGTCCAAAGCATGTTACAATTATGTAAAAGAAGGTCACCTAGCCCGATTTTGTCGTGCACCAAAGTCAAGTCCAGCTGGGACTGTGGCACCAAAGGCGGATACAGACAAAACAAAGTCGGTGGTTTCAGGGAGAATATTTTTCGTGACTTCTCAAAAAGCGAGTAACCCGAACGAAGTTAGCATGGGTTTGTAATTATAAATTATTGCGAAGTCTGTACCTTATTAGATACCGGTTCTACCCATTTTTATATCTCTTGCTTGCACTCAACGTTTAAATTTGACTCCGGAGAAATTAGACTTTGACTTATCGGTTGAAACTCCATTAGGAGAAACCTTCATTACATGTGTTATCCAAGTCTTGGATGAGAGTCACAGTTTTGAATGATATTCCTATTGTTAATAAATTTCCTGATCATAGCCTACCCCTAGAGTGTGAAATCGAATTTTGTATTGACCCCAGTACAAAACCCATTTCTCAAACCCTCAAATATTTCTTCACCTAGAACGAACATAACATGCGCCAAGGACGTTAGCTCGAGCTGTTGAAGATTACGACTATACCATTCAATATCATCGTGGAAGAGCGAACGTGGTAGCTGACGCGTTGAGTAGAAGATTGTATGCGTTTACGAGTGCGATGTTGTTAACACAAAAACCTATTTCGTATAACTTACAAATGATGAAGATAGAGTTAAAGACTCTAGGGACCCACGTAAAGTTATCGAATATACGATTTGACCTGACTTTAATCGATAAAGTTAAATCCGCTCAAGCTACATACTCAGAGCTGATGAATGTGAAGAAGAAGGTTCAAGAGGGCGTTATTCTAGAAGCAAGAATCGACGAAGAGAGGAAATCTCAACCCTCAATTTAATTGTCCCATTTGAAATCCTCGATCGAGTAGGAACTGTGGCCTATAGACTCGTTTTACCGCCAAGTATGTCGCGTGTTCATAACGTTTTTTACGTATTGATGTTACGTAAATATATGGATGACATAAACCACATTATTGAATTGGAATTAAACGAGATACCAGAATATTTAACGTATGAGGAGATACGTGTTAAAAGCTTGGATAACAAGGATCATATTCGACACTCAAAGGTTATACCTCAAGAGTTAGAATCTGAAATGAAGTCAAGGTATCCTCACCTATTCGGCATACCAGGTACGTACGTAAATTTCAAGGGCAAAATTTTATAAGGAGGGGTGATTGTAAGACCCTGAATTTTACGAAATAAAATTATTCAATTTTCTTATAATTATTATTTTATTTCGTAAATGGTTAAATTGATAAAGGTTAAAGTTAAGGGTGATATGTGAATTTTTTTGCAAAGTATGCAAGTTGTTATAAAATATTCGTTTGGTCGAGGAATATTCTTTTTATCAGGGAATATTCGTACGATGACACAATCCAATGTGGACCCCACAACTGAAGTATTATCGTAGTTAGAAAAACAACAGAGTTATCATTTTATAAAAATAACGGCGAAAGTGTTACCGTTAAAACTGTTGAACTACCCGGTAATAAAAGTACAGTAATACGCGTGGTTGCATAGTAGCACACGGTATTGATTATTGATGCTTACGTAAGAAGTCACTAAGTTATACACAATTATTGCTATAGTAATTGATACATCATATCTCTCATATTATTGATTCAATTATTGTCACAGTATCATCTGTATAATATGTTATATTATTAAATCAATAATTGAGATGGTAAAGTTATTCATATTATTATTTAAAATATTGACAATGTGTAGAAGTTCTGTCAATGAGAGGTTTGGTCACCTAATAGCGCGCCAATAATGAGAAATCCTTATCAAAAAGCCCCTCTTTCCTGGGAACGACCTGGTTGTTAAATATTGTGAATTATAATATTAATGATGAATAAGTTCGCGTTGATTAAAGATGAAATTGATAGTTCCATTGTGTTGGAATTATTAGTGTTAGTGAAAATCGACATTTATTTCGATAATAATTGATGTTTGTAGGTTATATTGACAAATCGGGTAATTAATTGGATAAATGAGAAATTAATTGTTATTGATTCACATGATTATAACTATTTGTTCACATGTGTGTACTATTGATTCACATTCTTGTACTATTAGGGGTGGTGGTGCAAGATTGATAATACTTGCATGACTAAGTTAAAAATGGAGGTATAGATGGAGGTACTATACTGTAATTTGTATTCTCACATGTCTAGAACTATTGATTCACATGATTTACTATTAATTCACATTATTTACTATTAGGGGAGGTGGTGCAAGTTTGATAATACTTGCAGGACTAAATTAAAAATGAAGGAAAAAAGGAAGGTATTATACTGTAATATTTCGATCCCCAAAATGTGAAATTATCGAAACTATATTTTCCTATAAATAGAAGCTAATTCTTCCTTCATTTCTCACCAATTCACTAAAGCTATAGAGTAATTATTATAGAGAGAAAGAAGAAGAGAAGTCTGCTACCTCACTATTCCAGTATCCAGTCTTCTTTTGAGGTAAGGGTTATTATTCTTTAGTATTCATGAAGAGAGTTATTTTCTTTCAATACTCGTAAGGGTTGTTATTCCATTCTTTATTATTATGTTGGAATAACCTGTCTATGCGAAGTACCACATACATGGTGAAATTCTTCTGTTATTCCATTCCTTATTATTCTGTTGGAATAACCTGTCTATGCGGTCTATCGCTTGCCTAGTGAATTCTATTGTTATTCCATTCTTTATTATTCTGTTGGAATATCCTCTCTGTGCGGATTACGCATTACCTGGTTCCGTTCTTTATTATTCTGTTGGAATATTCTATATGTGTGGATTACGCATGACCTGGTTCCATTCTTTATTGTTCTGTTGGAATAACATGTCTATGTGGATTACCGCATGCATGGTGAATGATCTTTCGTATTCATTCTCTATTAAATTATGGAAATGATCTGTCTACGTGGATTACCGCATGGCGGTTGAAAATCCATTTGTAGTTTCGTATATTCAATTATATTTATATGAGATATCATTTCTTTTGTACTCGTCATGAAATATCATTTTCTTTGGTATTTTTTTCTTTTACGAGTTACTATTCACAGGTTACTATTCACCCGATTACTATTCACTCTAGTATCATTCACTCGGGTATTCGGATGGCTTTGTGTCGGATACTATTCACGAGGGTACTATTCCTAAGTACTATTCACGGGTACTAGTCAATTTAAAATATATTTTTTTTCATCCAAATTATTTTTGATACATGAATATTATTCATGAATTTCACCCCACAAAGAAGTATCATGTTGACAATTTGGACGTTATTGATTTTTGGATAAATTAAATTATAAATCTTTAAAATTTATCCTTGAACTTGTTTTATTGAATTATTATGTCATTGCCATCATCCTCATGTTTATATTGTGATGAAAGTCATCTTTGGCTTACGTGCATAGATGGACTTGGCATAATTACGACCAGGGATTATTTGGTATAATCATGACCGTAATGTAACGAATGATGTGGTAAAAGTCCTCATTGGCCTGTAGTTCATTGATGGACAGTTGTTGGTATAATTATGACCAGGGATTATTTGGTATAATCATGACCATTGATGATTACATGAATATCCTTGGCCGTGGTGCAGGGATGATTCGATGATGTGGTTTATTTATTAAGCTGAGTCTCAGAGATAAAGTTGATGAAAAACTTTTTAAATCATAGAAGATAGTAGATTTTATGCTCTACTTGACTCTTCTAATGGGTTGCTTATTTCCGCTGCAGTTGTTGATCTAAAACTTGTTATCTATTATATTCTATCAGTTGTTATACTGTTGAAGGCTAAGGATAATTTATTATGCATTATCATAGTCATAATATTTCTTACTGGGCTAGTTGAGCTCACCCTTTCTTCCATTGTTCTCTTCAGGAAATGAGAATATAGCTGGTACGAGTCGGGGAATGGAGTTATGGTCTAGGATAAATGGCTTTAGTAGTCCTCACTATTCTACGGAATAATGTGATAATAATTGTAATGAGGACACCATTGAGTGTGGATATTGTCTAGATGACAATAGTCTTGTTTAAACTCTCACTATGTTTTGTCGTATTTTACACGATTTCTGTATAATTAAGTTGTATTTGAATTTATGTACCATGTATCTGGCGACTCAAGATAGGTGATGTATACCTGTTTTGGGGGCGTCACAGGTAATAAAAGATACAGAGTTCCCTAACTCTGATAATAAAGTTGAACAGTAGTGGTGAATAGATAAAGTCTAAAAGACTAAAAGTACAGCGATATGTGTAAGACCCCGAATTTTATGAAATAAAAGTATTCAATTTTCTTATAATTATTATTTTTTTGTAAATGGTTAAATTGATAAAAGGTTAAAGTTAAGGGTGATATGTGAAAATTTTACAAAGTATACAAGTTGTTATAAAATATTCGATTGGTCGGGGAATATTCGTTTTAACAGGGAATATTCATACGACGGCACAATCATTGGTGGACCCCACAACGGAAGTATTGTCGTAGTTGGAAAATGACAGAATTATCTTTTTATAAAAACAACGGCGAAAGTGTTACCGTTAAAACTGTTGAACTACCCGGTAGTAAAAGTACAGTAATATGCTTATTGCTACTGCTGCATCATATCTCTCATATTATTGATTCAATTATTGTCACAGTATCATCTGTATAATATGTTATATTATTAAATCCATAATTGATACATCAAAGTTATTCATATTATTATTTGCAATATTGACAATGTCTACAAGTTCTGTCAATGAGAGGTTTGGTCTCCTAATTGCGCGCCAATAATGGAAAAATCCTTATCAAAAAGCCCCTCTTTCTTGGGAATGACCTGGTTGTTAAATATTGTGACTTATAATATTAATGATGAATAAGTTCGTGTTGATTAAAGATAAATTTGATATTTCCATTGTGTTGGGATTATTAGTGTTAGTGGAAATTGACAACTATTTTGATAATAACTGATGTCTGTAGGTTATATTGACCAATCGGGTAATTAACCGGATAGATGAGCAATTAATTGTTATTGATTCACATGATTATAACTATTTATTCACATATGTATACTATTGATTCACATTTATTTACTATTAGGGGAGTTGGTGCAAGATTGATAATACTTGCATGACTAAATTAAAAATGGAGGTATAGATGAAGGTACTATACTGTAATTAATTTTTTCACATGTTTAAAACTATTGAGTCAAATGATTTACTATTGATTCACATGATTTACTATTAGGGGAGGTGGTGCAAGTTTGATAATACTTGCAGGACTAAATTAAAAATGAAGAAAAAGAGGAATGTATTATACTATAATATTTCGAGACCCAAAACATGCAATTATTAAAACTATATTTTCCTATAAATAGAAGCTCATTCTTCCTTCATTTCTCACCAATTCACTAAAGATATAGATCAATTATTATAAAGAGAAATTATAGAGAAAAAGAAGAAGAGAATGTTGCTACTTCACTATTCCAAAGATCCAAATCTTCTTTTGAGGTAAGGGGTATTATTTCTTCGATTCATAAAGAGAGCTCATTATTCCATTCTTTATTATTATGTTGAATAACTCTTGTATGCTGAAGTATCGCATACATGGTGAAATTCTTATGTTATTCCATTCTTTATTATTATGTTGGAATAACTTTTATACAAGTAATCTGCATGTCACGGTGAAATTCTTCATTATTCTATTTTTTATTATTCTATTGAAATATCACATGCATGCGGATTACGCATGACACAGTTCCATTCTTTATTATTGTGACAACCCGATATTTTCTATATAAATAAAATCATAAATTTTATGTATAATTTTTTTTTTTTTAATATAAATATGAATGTTATGTGCCAAGGTAATGTGTAATTATAATTATATGTGTGATAAATAAAATTTATTTATTACATTAATTATTACGAGATAAATTTATTTTAGAAATATTGATTATTATAAATTATATTCTTATAATAATTAATTTTATATTAGAAATGTTTTATGAATTATTTTCCATGAAATTATATGTATATATTATTTAAATAATATATGAAATGATTTTGAAATAATTATAATAATTATTTTATTATATGAATTATGTTCAAGTTATTAAGTAATTATTTTAACTTAAAGGTTAATTGTGACAGATAAATCGATATGGAATCCAAACCCTAATTAAGGTTTTGATCAAGAAATGATAATAATATTATAATGTTATAATATTTTGATTTTTCGATCTATATAAATATGTACCGTAAAAAACGTCATCATTGATGGTTAGTCAATTATGGTGTTATGTATTTAAACCTAATAATATTATGTGAAACCCTAATTTGAAATACAAATTAGAGTTTAAAATTATTAGGCAATTGTGATAATGTGGTTAATGTCTGGTATTATAAATATAATCGCTAATTAGGAAAAACCCTAATTATTGTCGCAAAACCCTAATTGCGAAAATTAAAACCCTAACTGATATTTAGGAACCCTAACTGATAATTGTAAACCTTAATTGCTTAAGTGGCAAGGTTAATTATGTTATAATACCCTAATGATCAGGAATAATGTAATTAGAAACCCTAATTACAAGTTGTTAAACCTAATTATTAAATTGTTAATCCTAATTAGTAAATTGTTAACCCTAATTACCAAATTGGTGCCTTAATTGCTAATTAGTGATCTTAGTTATAATTAGTAAATTCGTAAACCTAATTGTTAAGTTTATGTAATTAGGAAACATAAACTAATTTATCAATCCTATATTATGAATTTTAGAAACTAAAATTTTAGTTTATAATTTTTACAAACCCTAGTTGGTAAAATGAGTTTATGCTAAACCTTAGGGTTGAAACCTAAGGGTTAAACCCTAAGGGTCAAACCCTAAGGGTTTAACAAGTTCCAATTTTGCCATTAAATGATTTATCAAATGACCATTTTGCCCCTAAGTGTATTATTTTGGCTAAATTAGTAGGGTTTGACAATAGGATGGGTTGGTGACCAACTATGTTGATAAATTATGACTTACAATTTCAGCAACCAGCAGCATATCTCAGCATTCATGCATCCAACACATTATATATATAGTATTGGAGAGAGAAATTGCATTTTGTTCACTTAATTTGTGCAAAAACCTTACTCAACTCTCTCAAGCACCACACCTCCAAATTATCTAGCATTATAGTTCCATTATCAAGCCCCACTAACACCATAACCAAATCAGCAACACAAAATCAAAAAAAATTTGTTCATCAAAGGTATAAACCCTAACCATAATTTTTTTCCAATGATCTGTTGTTAGATCTTGTAATTTGTTGTTAAAAGATGTTGTTTATAGTCTAATTTAATGATCTGGGTTGGTATATTACAAGTCCATAACATCTAAAGGCTCAAATCAACGATTTTCAAAAATCTGGAAAAATTTTATTTTGTTGTCTGACAGTGAATGTCAGGCCCTTTAAATAGTTGCTCGTTTGTTTTTTTGTGTTGTTTTAAAGCTTCAATATGTAGCCGGGTATATGGTCTTTAAGATCCAAGTGGTAGAATAACTATTTGATTTCTGGAAATGAAGTTATTCACGGTCAAATACCGTTGACCAAGCATTAATCGGAAGTTTTACAGGCGATCGAGAACTTGCCCGTAATTGTCTCGACAAGGATGTTTGACGGTCCAGATCTTGCATGTTATTAGTTGTTTTGTTGTTGTGTTGCATGTAGATTATAGACTGGTATATGAACTATAATGTTATGCCTTAAAATCTCCTAAACATCAAGTAATATAACTACAGTGGCCGGTCAAAGTAGGGAAAACGACCACGATTTCTGTTTCTGGAAAAATTTCCAGAAAATTTTTGGGCTTGTTTTTGACAGGCTTTGACCAAGGCATATCTTATGAATCTGTTGTTGTTTTGTTGATGCTATAATATATATATGTACACTGGTATGTTGTCTACACACTACAACTTGTAGATATCAAAATCATCAACACGATTGATAGTTATAATAACTTAAACGTGACTGCTCGAACTGTTCTTCATTTCTGTAAATGAAGAACAGCTCTGACAGCAACTTTGGTTACTTAGATCTATCTTGTGTTAGGTTGTTTGATCGTGTTGTTTGTTAGAACCTGTAGTCTTGCACTTTTTCTACAAGATCTGACTTTTGTATTTCCCAGAAACACAATACACTGAGATTTAATCATGGTCAAAGTAGTGCACTCGGTAACTGGTGATGAAGATCTGGGTTTACATGAAGAACATGAAGAACACCTATAGCGACGGTTCTGTGGCTATAGGTGGTCTTTAGCGACAGATTTATTTTAAAAATCAGATTTTTATTAAATAATTATAGAAAATTAGTTTTAAATTATTAAAAATACAAAATAAATTATTGAAAATTATTTTAATATCCTAAAATTATATTTTAATTATTTTGAATATATTTCTAAATATTTTATATTTTGGAATATTAAAAGTATTTAATTTATTTAATGATAATATTAATAAATATTTAAAATGATTATAATTCATGAAAAATCATTTAAAAATTATATTTTGATATAAGAAAATATTTTAAGTTATTTTTAATAACTTTTAATATTATGTGATAATTTTCATTAATAAATTAATATTAATGATAATTAAGTTATTTACTAAATGTATTAAATAAATAATTTAAAAATGATTTTAATAATTTAAAAATCATTTTAAATAAAGATAAAATGTTTAAAGATATTTTAAGTTATAAAATATAACTTTTAATATTTAAAGAATAATTTCATTAATAAATTGATATTAATGATATTAATTTAACACTAATGATATTAAATTTATTTAATAATTATATTAAATAAATGGTTTAAAAATGGTTTTATTAAATTAAAATCATTTCAAAAGAGATATAAATGAATTAAAAATATTTTAAGTTATAATTAATAACTTTTAATATTTAGATAAATAGTTCATTAATAATTTAATATTAATGGTAATTATTTTATAATGATTTTTAAATGTTTTAAAAATCATTTAAGGGTAATATAAATGTTTTAAAATATTTTAAGTTATTATTAAGGACTTTAATATTTTGGCAATGGTTTCATTATTAGTTTAATATTAATTAAATATTAATGATAATAAAATTGTTTATTATTTAAATCATTTAATAATGATTCTGATATTTCAAAATTATGATAAATGGTAATAATTATTTAAAAATTATTATAAGGACATGAAAAATAGTGCGACGGGTGTTTAAGTTATCCAAATGAATATTGAACTACTGTATAGAGTTTTAGACTCGATATTTACCTGATAAAGCTGTCGGTGGACTGACATATTTTAGAAATTGATCTGGACTTAAGATAGGATAACTGGATAACTGTTTATTTGTGATTCAATGGTGTTAAAGTTATGTGACAATGTGATTAGGAATGTCTTTGGTGCAATAAGCGATGATTATATGATATGATATGTTATTCTAATCAGACCAATGATCTATTTAATGATAGGGATTGATAGAAAAGATAAATCTAAGTTGTGTAAGCAGCTGACAAGGCAAGTATATAACCCTTTGCATTTACTTTATGCAATGGACATGCGTAAGATAATATCTGAATTGTTCATATCAATTGTTCAAATATTTCAACCTTTGTATATACTTATGCAATGATTCTGTATAAGTAAGCTATTAAGCATTAATTATTGTACAAGTTCCTTTATTCAGTTATTATTGATCAAGTTATTTATTTTGTTCGTTAATTGCTATAACATGGTTATACAAGTGTCCCTTGAAATCATTATATTTTATCACATGTTGATACATACTTATAGATTTTTAGTATGTATACCTTGAAATAAAAGTCGTCTAAGCTATTTGATCCAGCTAGACATAAAGTTAAAGTTGTTGTTGAACAAGATAAAACTTATCCAACCGAATTGTTTTGGTATGGATTCAAGATCATATTATGAACATCCCAATCATGGGAAATTTTTATCTTGCTAAAGCGCGAATGAAAGGATGAACGACAATATATCGTTTAGCAATGTAGTATTGATCAATACAGGGCATAACGGGCTGATCACCCCCGTGCCCGTAAGCAAATGACGGTTTTCAGATGAAGTTCTGTTTAACCCTTTTGAAAATATAAAACAATGTTCATAGTCTGACAACTGATCCTCATTTATAGTCAATACGTAGTGTCAAAAATTTGAAATCAAAATGATATGTTGTTATTTATTGGTTCATCTTACTTCACAACTGTTGCTTCGTTGTAGAAGTATCCTTCCAAGAAAACATTTAATTCATTCAGTTAACTATTATTGTTGCTATTACTTGCTGGGCACTCAAATGCTCTTCTTTGCTTAAATTTAAATGTTTTCAGCTAAGTGTGAACGACCCGAAGGATCTACCAAGAATAAAGGGAAAGGAAAAGTTTCTGAATGACTTTTTATGCTATCTTCTGCAATAGTTTAACTTTATTAGGATATTGATGATAAATATTATTATTATCATGTAATGAATGTTAAAGGTTTCGTACTTGGGATTCGAAAACTCTGATAATTTGTAACTTAAATTTGATAAATCTATGTTATTGTTATTATTATTAGTATTATTCCGCTCATAGAAATGGTATCGTGAAGCACCGAGTTCGGGTTTCAAGTATCCGGATTCAGGGGGCGTCACAATTATTCTGTTGGAATATGTTGTCTGTGCGTATTACGCATGACCTGATTCCGTTCTTTATTATTCTGTTGGAATAACCTGTCTATGTGGATTACCGCATGCATGGTGAATGATCCTTCGTATTCATTATTTATTAAATTATGGAAATGATCTGTCTACGTGGGATTACCGCATGCTGCAGTGAAAATCCATTCAGCTTTAGATATTCTATTATACTTGTATGAGATATCATTTCTTTTGTACTCATCATGAAATATCATTTTCTTTGGTATTTTTTCTTTTATGAGTTACTATTCACTGGTTACTATTCACCTGATTACTATTCAATCCAGTATTATTCACTCGGGTATTCGGGGCACTTTTCGTGCCAGAGTACTATTCACCCAATTACTATTCACTCAAGTATCATTCACTCGGGTATTTGGGACACTTTTCGGGTCGGGGTACTATTCACGGAGTACTATTCCCGAAGTACTATTCACCCGAAAAATATATTTCTTTTCTGTCCAAATTATTTTTGGTACATGAATATTATTCTTGAATTTTACCCCACAAAGTAGTATCATGTTGACAATGTGGACGTTATTGATTTCTGGATAAATTAAATTATAAATCTTTAAATTTTATCCTTGAACTTGTTTTATTGAATTATTATGTCATTGTCATCATCCTCATGTTTATATTGTGATGAAAGTCATCTTTGGCTTACGTGCATAGATGGACTTGGTATGATTATGACTAGGAATTATTCGGTATAATCATGACCGTAATATAACGAATGATGTGGTAAAAGTCATCATTGGCCTGTAGTTCATTAATGGACAGTTTTTGGTATGTCTATGACCATGGATTATTCGGTATAATCATGACCATTGATTAATACACGAATATCCTTGGCCCGTAGTGCATGGATAATTTGTGGTCGTGATACTAAAGAATATCCTTGGCCGTAGTGCAGGGGTGATTCGATGATGTGGATTATTTATTAAGCTGAGTCTCAGCGATAAAGTTGATGAAAAACTTTTTAAATCATCGAAGATAGTAGATTTTATGTTCTACTTGACTCTTCTAATGGATTGCTTATTTCACGCAGCTTGTTGATCTAAAACTTGTTGTCTATTGTATTCTATCGGTTGTTATATCATAGAAAGGCTAAGGATAATTTATTCTCGCATTATCTTAGTCATAATATTTCTTACTGGGCTAGTTGAGCTCACCCTTTCTTTCATTGTTGTCTTCAGGAAATGAGAATATAGATGGGACGAGTCAGGGAATGGAGTGATTGTCCAGGATAAATGGCTTTAGTAGTCCTCACTATTTTACGAAATAATGTGATAATAATTATAATGAGGACACCATTGAGTGTGGATATTGTCTAGATGACAATATTCTTGTTTAAACTCTCAGCTATGTTTTGTCATATTTTATATGACTGTTGTATAATTAAGTTGTATTTGAATTTATGTACCATGTATCTAGCGACTCAAGATGCGTGATGTATACCTGTTTTGGGGGCGTTACAATAGGAGTTCGTAAAACAAAACGATCAAGATATAGAAATGAATTATAATATATACGATGAGATCACCCCGTGATCTGATAAGGTGATAGCAAGGAGGAGAATCAATCTAATGATTGAACAGTTTAGAGCAAGATTGGTAAGTGTCAGTTGTAATATGAATTGGTACGAATTCAGGAAAAGAATTATGAATACGAGTTGAATGAAATTCGTATTGAGAAGGGAGTTAGAATTAAGTGGGGATTTCAATTGAAGACTCATGTCAGCAGCTGAGTTGTATGATTCGTCGTATTGGAGCTGAATTGTACTTGGTGTAAAAACCACTTAGTTTCTGGCAATGATAATCATTGAAATATTTGTGTCGCGTTATTTGCTATATGCATGTTAAGAGGATGATTCCTTTATCATGTGTATAACAGATATATAGGTTATAGGTAGAGAAAATAACGTTAAGTACGAGTTCTTAAAACTCATACTTATTTGACATTCTTGATTCATAGTTATATGAAATGTTTATGAACCCCTCAGCGAATGGACGCCAAAGGTCTTACTAGGACAAGTTCTTAAACTCATATGATTGTGGCAAGTTATGAACTCATAAGTGTGGTTTGACGAACTAGGTATAGTTGTGTGTGAATGTAGTATTAAGGATAATAAGAATAAATAGACTGTTTAAGCAAATGATTATTAGTAAAGACATATGTTTTCCAAAACTCCTAGCTATGATAGACTTCGAAATTTTGACATCAAGCTAAATACGCACTATGTGCTTTTAAAAAAATATATGTAGACTCGTAATCATTTTTGAAACGGTTTAAAGTATAGTCTATGCTACTTATTTCAGCTAAACGCAAATGATTTGAAATATCAAAATATATTTTATTTATCACTCATGTACCATGTAACCTGGTACAGAGATGATAAAAAGTTGATGGAGTTGTAAATACATAAATACTTAGTGTGAATTGACCTAAAGTCGTTGTTCCACTATTGTATGATGTGTTATGACAAAGTCATATAATGACGACATCTTCAAACGGATTGTTAATACAGTACGACAGCATGACGTCATTCTCAAAAATATTTTCAAAAAGTTTAATTTGCCAACGGGGTTTGGCTACACTTAGATAATTCGATTGAATTGAATTATTGATATGAGTCTACGCTATTCGATTCAGCTAGACTAATGTTATGAAAACTCTAAGTGTTCACTGAAAGAAATTTACCCGAACCAAATTGTTTTGGTGTGGAATCCATTAAGACTGAGGTAAAAATTTTGTGCCTATGGCAGAGACGAGAAACAGATTCGACCAACAGTACTTAATAAGTACAGGGCATATCGGGCTAATTACCCACTATGTTCGTAAGTTATGACGGTTGCGGATGAATTTCCATATAACCTTTGCGAAAATGATAGACAATAGTCTATATAACCCCTCAGCACAATTTTAAAAATTTTTACTCTTGTGAGAGGTGTATTGGGTAGCATGTGATAATGAGAAAGAATGGTGAATGTTGAATGGTGTATGGAGTAAGGTGTAAGGTAAATTTCGGGGACAAAATTTTTAGAAGAAGGGGTGAATGTGACAACCCGAGAATTTAGAAAATTTTTAAAATTTTAATTAATTGATTTAAGGTTCAATATTAGAACCTAGACAGAAAATAAATGTATATATTTGATATTTTTTGAGATGGAATTTTGAGGATTTCAAAATTTTGTGAAGAATTTAGGTGAATTATTCAGGATTAAGTGTATATGTGAATATGTTCTGTGAATATGGTTATATATGTGTACGTTATCTCGTTAAGGGTTAAAGGTTTACCAGATAAACGATATCTGTGACAAACCCTAGGTATATATTAAGAACGTCAACGTTCGGTTAGAAAACCTTAGCGTTTGATAAGAAACCTTAGAAACCGGTTCTGGAAACCCTAATTTTAGTTCCGGGAATCCAAAACCCTAATTCAGAAATTTGAAACCCTAATCTGGGAACTTAAAGGATTATTATAATGCTCAAGTGCTATTAATTATAATATTAATTAGGGTAAACCTTAATTATTTAGCAAACCCTAATTTCAAATTTAGAAAACCCTAACTGATTTAGAAAATCCTAATTTTTGTATTAAAAACCATAATTTATAGTTAGGGAAACCCTAATTGTTAAGTTAATAGTTGGAATGTTAATTAGGAAACCTTAATCTTAATTTTAAAATTATAATTAATTAGAAAACCATAATCTAATTACAAAATCTAATTTTTAAATTAGAAAATTATTTTTCTATTAGAAACCATAATTTTTGGGTTGTAAACCCTAATGCATGATTTTGACCCTAATTGCTAAATTAGCAAATTTTAATTAGGAAATACTAATCCTAGTTAGCAAGATTTAGATTTAAATTATGATTAGGAAATTTTAATAAATTAGAAAATTCTAATTATAATTTAGAAATATTAATTTTCGATTTTGAAAACCTAATTTGGAAATTCTAGAATTTTATTTTTTAAAACCTAAGGGTTCAAACCCTAAACCCTAAGGGTTATGGAAAAAGACATGTATGCCATTAAAATTAAAATCGAAATGACCAAAAAGCCCTTTGTGCATTATTTAGTATTTTGCTTGTATATATGGACAATTGAGTTGGCCACCAACTCCACCAACTCCATGTGGCCTAAATCTCCAGCCCACCCAGCCGAAATTATCTAGATCATAGCAACATGTCAACATTTATATAGATTAAAGAGAGAGAAAATACTACTTTTTTTTTCATATGAACCAAAGCTTTCTCTATCTAAGATTTCAAAAATGGAAAAAAATCTAAAATAAAAGCATGGTTGAGGTATAAACCCTAATTTTAGTACATCATGTGATTTTATGTTAGTTGTTGTTTAGATTGGTGCTAGAGGGTCTCGTTTGATGATCTAGGTTGCTAAAACTTAGATCCATATCATTTTGATGCTCGAAATTAAAGTTTTTAGAACTGATCTATGAACCCTAAATTTTGGTCTTACAACCGAATGTCAGGGCTCATAGTTCTCTCTGTGTTAGGTGTTAGTGGTGTTTGATGTTATATAACTGGTCTTTGTAGTAAGGGCTTTAATATGGGACTTGAAGCAAGCCCATATCATTTTTAGATTGAAAGATATGATCGGCCAAAGTCCGTTGACCGAGCACGAAAATTTGAATTCGAGCAACCCAGAATGTTTCCAGGTGGTCTGACAAGATTTTCGAAGCCCCTGATCTTGCAGTATGTTACTGTTTTGGCTATGTTGTTGTTCGATCCTTGTAGTCTGACATGAGGAGTACCTATTAAAACCTTTAGATCACCCGGATCTGTAACATAATCATAATAATTCGTGGTCAAACAACCGTTGACCAAATTGCTCAAGAACATTTCTGGGTTTTCTAGAAATGTTCAAGAACAGTCTTTCTGGCCTACTTTGACCGGCTAATATTTTACATGTGTGCTTTTGTTAAGTTGATATTATATGTTATAATGGTACCTTGACATCAGGACGACAAGCTAGAACCTATAGATCACACAAACTAAACCAAGAATGCAAGATTTAAGGGGTTTGAAAGTGGCGATTTAAGATCGTTTCATTCATTTCGGTAACTAGAAATGAAGAAATGTGTCCGACAAACTTTTTGATTAATTATATCTTACTGTTGTGTTATGTTTTGGCAATAATTCTTGTTTGTGGTTGTAGTACTACGTTAGTACTACAACTTTAACATCATTACATACCCAGAACACATAAGGATCATAGATTAATGTCTAGTCAAACCACCCCCCTTGCTCACTGACATGAATTCTTGAAAATGCTCAAGAACACTCAAGAACACCTCTAGCGACGGTTCTGTCGCTATAGGGCCCATTTATTAATAATTATATTTTGAAAATAATTATTTTAATTAAATAAATTGAAATAAATGGTTTTTAATTATTAAAAATACATAATAAATTATGAAAAATTATTTTAAAATCTGAAAATTAGTTTTTAATTATTTAGAGTATATTTCATAAATATTTAATATTTTTGGAATATAAATGGTATTTAATTTAGTTAATTATAATATAAAATAAATTATTTAAAAATAATTTTAATACATGAAAAATAATATTATGGTAGAAAAAAATATTTTAAGTTATTTTTAGTAACTTTTAATATTTTGTGATGAATTTCACTAATTAATTAATATTAATTGTAATTAATTTATTTAATAAGTATATTAAATAAATTATGGAAAATTAGAATTTATGATTTAAAAATTATATAAAAAATGATTTAAGTGTTATAAAATATTTTAAGTTATAAAATATAACTTTTGGTATTTTGTCATGAAAATTTTAATACTTCAATATTAATAGCAATTACTGGATAATGAATTTAATTGTTTAAAAATCATATAAATGTGATTTCAAAGTATTAAAAATACTTTGATATATTATAAATATATCATAATATTATGTTATGATTTTCATTAATATTTAGTATTAAATAAATATTAATAATAAATGAATTATGTGGTATTTAATTCGTATAAATACGTTTTTCTTGATTAAAAATTCACGATAAATAATAATAATTATCTGAAAATTATTACGAGCTTTTGAAAATTATTTTGATTGTTAATAAATTATCTGAGATAATGGTTAATTGTTTAAGGCAGAGTTTTGTGATGCCCCCAAAATAGGTATACATCACCTATTCTGAGTCGCCAAATACATGGTACAGAATTCAAATACAACTTAATAATACAACTGTCGTGTATAATACGACAAAACATAAACTGTGAGTTTGAATACAAATATTTTCTACTAGAGATTATAGAAACTCAAAAGGAGTCCTCATTACAATTATTATCACACTATTTCACAGAATAGTGAGGACTACTAATGCACGATCTAGGACCATCACTCTGTTCCCCGACTAGTCCCAGCTACGTTCTCATTTCCTGAAGAGAACAGTGAAAGAAAGGGTGAGCTCAACAAGCCAAGTAAGAAATATTATGACTAAGATAATGCAAAATAAATTATCATTAACCTTCAACAGTGTTAAACTGATAAAATATAACAAACATCAAGTTTAACTGCAGCGGAACAAGTAATCCATTAGAAGAGTCAAGTAGGGAATAAAATCTACTATCTTCTATGATTTAAAAGGTTTTTCATCACTTTTATCGTTGGGACTCAGCTTAATAATTAATCCACATCATCGAATTACCCCTGCACTACGACCAAGGATATTTTTAGTATCACGACCACGAATTATCCATGCACTACGGCTAAAGATAATTGTGTTTTCATCAACGGTCCTGATCATGCCATAAAATAATTCATCTTTGCACTACGGCCAAAGAGAATCCATAGCCATAACATACCAAAAACTATCCATCAATGCACTACGGGCCAATGAGGACTTTTTCCACATCATTTGTAACATTACGGTCATGATTATACCAAAAAATCCATGGACATAATCATACCAAGTCCATCTATGCACGTAAGCCAAAGATGACTTTCAAAAAAATATAAACACGAGGATGATGACAATGATATAAGAATTCAATAAAACAAGTTCAAGAATTAATTTATCCAGGAACTAATAATGTCCAAATTGTGCACATGATACTACTTTGTAGAGTAAAATTCAAGAATGCTCAGAAGAATATTTCCATGAAAAGATACTGGATGAAGCGCAAATATTAAGGATATTCCACTAATTTCATGGAGTATAAAAGTCAAAGTTTTAACCAACTGAGTATAATAAAGAATGGAATAACAAAAGAAATCACCATGCATGCGATAGATCACATGCATAAAAGTTATTCCAATGTATAATAAATAACGGAACTGTGTCCCACAGAAACGTATAAACAGGATATTCCAACAGAATAATAAAGACGAAATCGTCCTCCCACAGAAAATGCATGTATATGATATTCCAACACAATAATAAAGATTTTAATAAGGTCCCAAGGTAGAACGCATGCATGTATATTCCAATGTAATAATAAAGACGGAACAAGGTCCCGTAGAACGTCTGAGCGGGATATTCCAATGTAATAATAAAGATCGGAACTGTGTCCCACAGAAACGATGTATGTGATATTCCAATGAATAATAAAGAATGGAATAATGTAAGAATTTCACCAAGTATGCGGTACTTTGCATAGACAGGTTATTCCAACATAATAACAAAGAATGGAATAATAGAAGTTCTCTTCATGAACACGAAAGAAAGAAATAATACTCCCTACGAGTACAACAAATAATATTCCTACCTTAAAAAAAAAAAACTGGATAATTGGAATAGTGAGGTAGCAGACTTCTCTTCTTCTTTTCTCTCTATAATTTCTCTCTATAATAATTGCTTTCTGACTTTTGTGAATTGGTGAGAAATGAAGAAAGAATGAGCTTCTATTTATAGGAAAATATAGTTTCGATAATTGCACGTTTTGGGGCTCAAAATATTACAATATAATACCTTCCTCTTTTTCTTCATTTTTAATTTAGTCCTGCAAGTATTATCAAACTTGCACCAACTCCCCTAATAGTAAATAATGTGAATCAATAGTAAATCATGTGACTCAATAGTTTTAATCGTGTGATAAAAACAATTATAGTATAGTACCTCCATCTATACCTCCATTTTTAACTTAGTCATACAAGTATTATCAATTTTGCACCAACTCCCCTAATAGTACAAGAATGTGATTCAATAGTACACACATGTGAACAAATAGTTATATAAGCATGTGAAATAGTAGCAATTAATTGCTCATTTATCCTATAAATTACCCGATTTATCAATATAACCCCCAGACATCAATTATCATCGGAATAGTTGTCGATTTTCACTAACACAAACAATTCCAACATAATGAAACTATTTTTATCAACAATATAAATTTTGAAAATTCGAAGTTTGACTTTTCCTGAAAAAGTCAACAGATGACTTTTTTCACCAAATAGTGAATCCCTTTAAAATTTTGTGTTTATAGACTATTTTACTAATTTCATCGTTTGGACTCAAATATCACGTCCCAAGCGTCTCCAAATTCAACTCCGAACACAACTTCAATTTTAATAACATTCATCATTAATATTATAACTCACAATATTTAACAACCAGGTCGTTCCCAGGAAAGAGGGGGCTTTCCGATAAGAATTTCTCCCTATTGGCGCGCAATTAGGTGACCAAACCTCTCCTTGACAGAACTTCTAGACATTATAAATATTGCAATTTAATAATAAGAATAACTTTGTCGTCTCAATCATTGACTAAATAATATATTATATAATGCAGATGATACTGTGACAATAATCGAATCAATAATATGAGAGATATGATGCAGCAATTACTATAACAATAATTGAGTATAACTGAGTGACTTCTCACGTAAGCATCAATAATCAATACCGTGTGCTACTATGCAACCACACGTACATCGCATTTCTTTTACTACCGAGTAGTTCAACAGTATTAATGGTAAAACTTCCGCCGTTATTTTCACTAAAATACTTTTGTCGTTTTCTCAATCTGATAATAATTCCGTTGTGGGGTCCACCAATGATTATGCCGTCGTATGGATATTCCCTGACAAAAAGAATTTTCCCCGTCCAATCGAATATTATATAACAACTTGCATACTTTGCAAAATTTATAAATACTACCCACAACTATAATAATATCTCAAATTCACACCATAATATTAAAAAAAATATTTCGAAAAAATTAAATCTTTATTCTTAAAATTTGGGATTTTACAAGTTTAACTAAACTTAGACTCGATAAAAGCTAGACTATACTGTCGGGATGTCAGATTTGTGTCGGGTTCAAATCAGACTGCAATAGTTTGACTTGATACCGAGTCTTATGTGTGTTATAGACTGATAGGGTTATGTGTTTAGGTTATTCTATGTATGTATATAATGGTATTATATTGTGATGATATTATTCTAATATTGGAGATCTATATTACTAACATTAGGTCTTCGGAAAAAGCGTTATAAATTATGTAGCGGTAATCAACGGTTCAGGCAAGTTTTACATAACTCTACTTAGATTTGTTTCATTCATATATGCTTATGGATAATCATTGCTGATTGCCATTGTAGAATTGTACTGTGTACATATTGCATGTATAAGTCAGGTATGAAAGGATGATCACCTTCATTACTATTCGGTCCATATATATTTGTTCATGTTTAATATTTGTTCAGTCAAAAGTTTTTTCGTGCTAATTCACAACTATATTGTTGAATTATAGCCATCTTATTATTTAGATTCTTTCAATCATGATATATCGTTAAATTATTGAACTTAAACTTGCTGGGCAATCTTATGCTCACCCTTGTTATATCATGATAAACATTACAGATTAAGGCGAATACGTCAGATACAAAGAAAGGTTAAAGACAGTTCCAGCTTAAAGTTTTTGTGTGCGATTAGATTTGTAATAGTATTGTATATTAATTTTATTGTAAGTTAAATAAGTTATGTATTGTGTATAAGTTAAGGTTCCTCGACCTTGGGGAAAAGTGTGTAAGTTTAATATATAAACAATTTATGTTTATATCTTCCGCAATAGTTATAGAATGATTGTACCAGATCCGTGGTGATTTGGGACCCGGATTCGGGGCGCTCATAAATTCGAGCTCAATTTTTTTGAGTCGAGCTGAATCTGAGCATTAGGGTATTCATTGAGATTTGACTCGTTTACACCCTTAGCAAAGCATAACTTTTTTATATCAGAATAATGTCATTAATACAAGATAAAGTCTATGACAAGTAATATATTGTATGTGCATGGTCATTTACATTATCTTGAGCTAACATACATCCTACTGATCTACTAGATGCAGCTTTGAACAATTTTAGATATTGTCCATGTATTAGTGACATTAGCATTGATGGATTTGCCAAGTAATCCTTGATCTTTTGAAATGTTCCTTGTTGTTGTAGGCCTATTTTAACTCCTCATTAAGGCAGAGAAGCTTGATAAAAAGCTCTGTTTTTTCCTACAAGAGTGGAAATAAACCTCCTTAAAAAATTAACCAGCCCAAATTTTTTTTTTGTAACTCTTTCTTGTTCTTACATTATTGTCTTTGCTTTGTTGGCATCAATTTAAATACCTTTTTCATGAACTAAAAATCCCAAGAAATTCCCAACTTTGACACTAAACGCACATTCTAAAGAGTTCATTTTTAGTCCATGTTTCCTCATCCTTTTAAAGGATGAAATCAAGTGTTAGATGTAAGAACCCAACTTTTAATAAATAAAATTTAAATTTTTTTTATAAATATTATTCCAAATAGTAAGGTGTTAAATTGATAAAAATGATAAATTTAATGGTGATGTGTAAATTATAAGATAAAAAGTAAATCGGATAATATTTGTTATGTCGAAAATATTCGGTAAAGTATGACGGTGCTAAAATAACCAATTATTGGTGGGTCCCACAACGAAATAATTGTCGGATATAGAAAATAACAGAAATAACATTTTTAATAAAAAAATGTCAGCGAAACTATCACCTTTAACTGTTAAAATACCCCGATAATAAAGGAACAATAGTGCGCGATACTCTACAGTAGCACACGACATTCTATAGTAACACACAGTACTGCACAATATATCATATTATTGAACCAATAATTTTCACAGTATCAATTACACAATATTTCATATTATTAATAATTGTCATCGTAGCAAGGGTAGTAATGGAAAATTACGTAATTAAAGTCACAAGTATTAAGTAGTTAGACAAACTCGTTATTTGAAGAACACTAATATCTGTAATATTAATACATTAGTCAATAATGCAGAAGATGAATAATATAATAATAATTGATGAATGATATAAATTAAAGATAATCTTGAAAAAGTGTGAATAATCGATGAATACTTGGAAATGTGTGAATAATTGATGAATGATATAGATTAAAGATAATATTTAAAAAATGTGCATAATTGATGCATAATTGAAAATGTTTGAATAATTAATGAATGGTATATAATTTTTAAAAAGTGTTGTTGTTTTCTAGAGGCACAATAAAGATCTAGAAGGGGGGGGGGGGGGTTTGAATAGATCTTTTAAAAAACTTTTTCTTTATTAAAGATTAGTTACTAGATAATTAATTTATTCAATTAATCTTGGCCCAACGAAATATTAGTTTGAAACTCCTCTTAAAAATTTAATAAAATCTTAGTTTTAAATTTAGTTCTTATGGATGTAAGAAACTTTACCGATATAGCAGATATATGACACAATGTAAAGAACTAAAAGTAAACGACACAAGATATTTAAGTGGTTTGGAGTAAAAACAATTCATAGTCCATTCTTCTACTTCAACAAGTAGGAAATCACTAAGGATGGGTCAGTAAGATCAGATCATTAAGATCTATTACAAATGAATCATTAAGATTCCTTCGAGTCACTTAGTCTTGATAAGGTCACTCACACCAGGTCACTTAGATCTATACAAGTCGCTTAGACGTGGATGAAAAACACTAAAACAATTGAATCACAATGAATGATAGTTGTTTTGGATGCTGCTAAGCTTTGCAATCAGGTTCGATCTCTTTCTGGTACTTATCACCTTTAACGAGTAGTTCTCTGTATTTTGTAGAATAGAGCTTTTTGTATTTGGGTAGTGGTTTGACTTTATGCTTGATGATTCATACTAGGATTTGAATCATCACACTCTGTCAGGAATAAACATGTGAATGATATTCCTCTTTATATATGATTTGATTATGATATACATGAATGAATATGCAAGTATGCTTGCATCAAGAAAAGTTGTAAAGTCCTTTGATAGATAATAGGAAACTATGTATAAGGACTTAGAATGAATTGATCAAATGTGTTAGGTTGATCCTACATAAGCAAAACAACTTTGTAAAGTCCTTAAAAAGAAATGATGTACAAGGACTATAAATATAAAAATATCAAACTTGTTAGGTTGATCTTATAATGTAATAGATAGGTTTGTCTGATCGTCGAGCACTACATCATAAATCGTAGTCTGCCAGGAGAGTCAAGGAAAACTCGAGAGCTATCAAGGCGGAATTGTAGTCTGCAAGATAGTTGATCTCTGAGTTCGTCGACTGCCAGGAGAGACGAGGAAGGATCGTAGTGTGTCGAGAAGAACTTCCTCGGAGCCGTTATCTACTGAGGAAGTCATGTTCAGAATCATAGAGACAGCCTGTGTACGAGCCAACCGAGCATCTGTCGAAGCCAAGTCAAGAATCGTAGACTACCCTCAGAGTCGTAGAGTCTACTGATCATATCATAGGTAGAGATCGTAGTCGAGCAAGATCAGATGAAGACAACAAGCATAAAGATATAAATTGTAGAGTGTAAAGATCTGATCTCGAAGTCCTAGTGTCTGTACAGCCGAAGCTGAATCGTAGAGTGCAGAACTAAGGCCTCAACAGAGGTGTTCACAATGCCAAGGTAGAATCGTAGAGAAAATACGATTCTCAATAAATGAGCACTCCCAGAATATCCAAAGTATGAAGTCTCTGGTCTGAGCTGCAAAGATACATCCCGCCTGAAGGAAACCAGAGAGCACTAAATGAATGGCATGCAAGCTAACAAAAGATCTATGCACCAACCCAATCAACATCCAGATTAAGTTGTGAAGCCAGTCAAGATGAAGTCTTCCACAAGTTGATCAGAAGAAGACTTCGATAACTGACTAAGGAAAGTCAGCAAGTGCAGTGGCTGTAAAGTAAATAGAAGACAACGTTCTTGGGATTAACCAGGATCGTAGTGTTTGCCGAACAAAGCAGGAACTGATGAAGTGTACACAGAGATACTGGTCAGCTTATGAAGAACAAGGCTAAAGTGATTAAGCATTGGGTCAGTCCATTGATGATAAGTGAACGGGAGATCACAAGGAGAAAGTGAGTTGGGCATGCCACAAATCTGAAGTGTCTTGCTATTCAGAAGAGGCTAGAATAACGAGTCAAACTGTCAGTTCCTAATATCAGTCAAAGCAAACATAAGTGTTGAAGCACTGCACAAGAAAAGGAAAAGGTGTTCTACATTGAATATTCGATGAACACTCTTCAGGATCGTAGTGTTATATCAACCTATCAATGAGTAACATTCAGCAAGACACTGCGATTAGGTCCTAGAATAGCTACATTAGAATCGTAGAGTTAGATCAACTGAAGATTGAAGCATTGTCAACAGTTCAATTTGAAGATTGATATTCGAACAGAGCTTATTGAGAGCATCGATGCAAAAGGACAACCTCTGATCTAGAAATTAGAAGGAGGAAATAAAGTTGACTACCTACCAGAGACATCAAAGTGACATCTCTGACGGGGTAGGTGAAACAGTAGACTGCAGTATCAGAAAGTCATAAAGGGGATGTCATGTCATATCTGCAGTCTACACCAAATAACTCAAGATTTGCGAAGCAATTCAAATAGCTTTCAACGGCTATATACCAACGGGAAGATTGGGAAGGAGTATATATCAGCCAGAGCTTCAAAGATCAAAGATTCGCTGATGATTGCTAAGTTGCAGCATCATTGAGTTGTTGGAATGCTATAGTGTTGACTCTATGAGTTCCACCAAAGCTTAATAGAACAAGTCTCAGTAACAGTGAGACTACGAAGGTGGAAGTGAAGCAGGTTTGAAGAAGGACTTGAACAAACTAAAGCTTCACTCAACAAAGATGAGAATGCCACTGAAGATGGCAGCTAAGCTGAAAGCCGAGAAGGACAAGAAGATAGCATTCAGAAGAGTAGCAGAGCATAAAGAAGATCCAGAGAGCCAATCTATGAATCATCATGAACCTAAATCTGAATCAGAACAACTGTAGAACCATGTCTGCCAACCCATCAAGAAGGGTTAAAGAAATGGTGATGGTGCACAGCTGACATCATATGAAGATGAGCATAACAGAATGAAGATCAGCTACACCAAAGAAGATGTGGTCCAGACTCAAAGCAGAATGCAATGAGGACCACACCAAGCTACTAAGTACAAAAGATGTTCAAGCTTAAAAGACATCTTAGCAGCTCAGCACCAACAACAATAACATCAACAACAAGAAGCTAGGGCATGAGGGGTCCTTGTCCTGAGGGACTAAATGAAGTTCCAAACCTGCTAGGCTTGAGGAGTTCCTAGGGAACTAGAGAAGTTACAAGACTGCTGGCCTTGAAGAGTTCTTAGTGAACTGAAGTCCCAAGGCTGATGGCCTTAAAGGAATCTTTGTGATTTAGGGTGCTACTATTCCTTAGTGGAAATCCTGCTAGTTGAAAGCAAAAGAGTGGATTAGGAGCTTGAGTCTCGGAACCACTTAAAATCCCTTGTGTCTTTTACTTTATGTCATTTACATTATATACCTAACTGCTATAACTGCTATGCATGTATTAACTACTTACAACTTAACTAACTTTAAGAACAATATATGAATGATTATGAATATATGAATGAAGGGGATCTTTTACTTATTCCGTTGTGCTAGAATAACGCCCTCTTGAACCTTCTTCTTCACATTCATCAACTCTGAGTCTGTAGCTTAAGCGACTTTAACTTTATCGATTAAAGTATGTTATAATCATATATTTTCTATCTTCACATAGGTTCTTGGAGTCTTTAACTCTATCTCAATCTTTTGTAAGTCGTACGAAATAAGTTTTTGTGTTAACAATGTCGTACTCATAAACGTATACAATCTTTTACTCAACGCGTCAGCTACGACGTTCGTTTTTCTAAGATGGTATTGAATGGTATTGTCGTAATCTTTCAACAGCTTGAGCCAACGAATTTTGCGTATATTACGTTCGTTTTGGGTGAAAAATATTTTAGGGTTTTTGTATCGGGTTCAAGGTCGATACAAAATTTGATTTCACGCTCTGGGGGTAGGCCGGGAAGTTCTTCAGGGAATACGTCCGAAAACTTATTAACAATAGAAATATCATTCAAATCTGACATATTTTTGTTTAAATCTATGACATGGCTAAGAAAGCTTGACATCTGTTTTTCAATAAACGAATAGCTTTATGACTTGATATGACAGTGATTGACTTTAGTGGTTTGGTTACTTGAATTCGCATAATAGGTTGGTTAGGAATATGAAAGCTAACAACCTTACAAAAAATCAATTTTAGCATAATGAATAGTTAACCAGTCAATTCCTAAAATCACATCAAAGGCAAGTATTTTCAAAGAGATGAGATCGACAGGTGAAAGTGCCGATTTGAATCAAACAAGATTTATAAATAGTGGGTGTAATGAAGGTTTCTTCTAACGGTGTTTCAATTAATAAGTCAAAGTTTAACTTCTCTGGGGTCAAATTTAAACGTTGAGTGCAAGTATGAGAAATAAAAGAATGGGTAGAACCGGTATCAAATAAGGTATAGACTTCGCTAGAGTTTATGATAAGCTTACCCGTGATAACTTTGTTCGGGTTCCTTGATAAACGCTCTCACTTAAACTACCGACTTTGAATTGTCTGAGACATCCTTTGGCATCACCATCTCAGTTGGACTTGACTTCACTACATGACAAAATTGAGCTAGGTGACGTTCTCTTCCGCAATTGAAACACGCTTTGGGTTGCTGCGTACAGTTTGGACGAATGTGTCCCTCTTGTCCGCATTCAAAACATACGAACGGTGGTCGTTCTTCTTCCTTGGAAACGGGTCCCGCTGTCTTTCCATCATTATTGAACCTTCTCTTCTTGAAGTTGTTCTCACTTAGTTCACCTTTTCTATTATCCTGGCCATGATTACCACCGAAGTAGTTACCATTTATGGAATATTGATTCCATCCACGTTTGTTGTCACCACTTCGATGACTGCTACCATTGGTATTATCGATTTGTCGGCTGCTCTATCTTAGTTGGGTTGTCTCATTATTGCGTTCCAATAACTGTGCCATATTCACAACATCTGAATATAAGCAAAGTTTGTGAGAAATTAGGTATTGACGTATCTCGGGTTTCAATCCTCTTAGAAACATCCGCGTCATTCTCTCCTCATTATCAACCAAGTGGGATGCAAATCGGGACAACTTGGCAAACTTAGCTTTGTACTGCGACACGGTCATATTGTTCTGCTCCAGCTTGATGAACTCTACCTCCTTCATGTGATGAATACTTTCGGGAAAGTACTTGTCGTTTAATAGTTCTTGGAACATCTCCCAAGACATCTTCAATGTGGCAGGTTGAGTACGCTTTACCGATTCCCACTAGTAATCTGGCTCTCCTTGTAACATAAAGGTGGCAAAGGAAACCTTTTGCTCCTCGGAGCATCCCAAGACATCAAATATCTTGGTGATCTGCTTTATCCACACCTCCGCCTTAAGTGGTTTTGGCTCTCCAATAAACTTCGGTGGTCCCAACTCCATGAACTGTTTAGCGGTGACCGTCCGAGAGTTGCCAGTGTTTCCACCTGTATTTTAAACAAGAGTCTCTCTCGCTTGATGTTGCATGAACTGCACAAAGCCTCTGAATATCCCATCATTCATCATTTGGTCAGTGTTGCAGTTCACCTGACGATTGTTTCCTTCCTGCACATTATCCTGGTTATTAATTTGTGGTGACTCAATGGTCTCCTGTGCTCCATTGCTTATCTCAACATTCTCGGAAGTCATTTTCAAACACTGTCACAAAACAAGGGTTAATTGACATGCCACATATTATCCCTATACTCTAACCGACCAGTTAAAGAACAAATAAGTTTAGGTAGGTCATACTAGGGAAGGAAGTACCCGTCTCTCCCCTCTTAGTTCTAGTCTCACATCTCAGTCAGGGATCATATCCCTAAGCTTTGATACCAACCGTGATGCCCCCAAAATAGGTATACATCACCCATTTTGAGTCATCAAATACATGGTACATAACTTAAATACAAACTTAATTAATACAACTGTCGTGTAGCATACGACAAAACATAACTGAGAGTTTTAGCACGAATATTGTCTTCTAGACAATATCCACACTCAAATTCAATCTTATTACAATTATTATCACACTATTTCATAGAATAGTGAGAACTACTAATGCAACCATCTTGATCGTCAATCCATTCCCCGACTAGTCCTAGTTATATTCTCATTTCCTAAAGAGAACAGTGAAAGAAAGGGTGAGCTCAGCTAGCCCAGTAAGAAATATTATGACTAAGATAATGCATAATAAATTATCCTTAGCGTCCAACAGTATAATAACTGATAGAATATAATAGACAACAAGTTTTAGATCAACAACTGCAGCGGAATAAGAAATCCATTAGAAGAGTCAACTAGAGCATAATATCTACTATCTTCTATGATTTATAAAGTTTATCATCAATTTTATCGCTGAGACTCAGATTAATAAATAATCTACATCATCGAATCATCCCTGCACTACGAGTCAAGGATATTTGATGAGTAGGTTTTTAACATATGATTTTCATTCATTTAGCTTGTTATCTTGTTAGTTTTTGTTTTCTTTTATGTTACTTTTGATGGGTTTTGTGCTTATTTTAGGATATTCGATATGCGTATCAATTTACTAGCATTGGAAAGATTTTCAAGTAATTTTGGACATTCTGGTCGATTGTAATGAGGGGCGCTTATGATGCTTAGTAGAGAAAGCGCTTGAGAGCGCTTAGTGCATGGACTTCTCCCGAGCATGCGATGCGTGGATCGGCTACTGTCGAGAATAATGTGTGTGCCTGGGTATGTGTGGTAAGACCCTGATCCAAAGCGTAAAGTAATTATGTGTTGAAAGATGGGCATTGTTGGGAGCTATTAATTCTTTATGTAATATGATCATAATAGGATTTTGGGATGGTTGTTAGTTCATTTTGTGGGAGTCTTTGACTAGTGACTTGGTTGTGTTGAAAAGGATTTAGATTTCTATTTGACTTTCAATGTGAGGAGTTAGAATTGGAGTAGGATTGGGGGTATGGAGCTGAGTTGAGGTCATTTTTATGCAAAGTGTTGAAAAAAGGGAGGGAGATTCATACACACTTCGAGAACGAGATTGAAAAGCAAGAGCTTGGAGGAACGAAGAAGGAGAATAATTTGACGAAGATTTCAGATTTGAAGGGTGAGAAGGGTGGTGTATTTTTATTCTCCTTTAATTTCAAATTGTGTTATTGAGATGATGTTTTCTTTTATTTATTCAGTATTTAATTCGTTAGTTATGAACTAAATTACTTATTAGTCTTATAATGGATATTTAAGTGAAACGATGATTATGTAATCTTGGTTTTCAGTTTAATAAGCTATTATGCAGTTTATCTATATTAATTTGAGCGTGAATTTATGAATTGCCTGATCAACAATTTTAGAATGTGTTCTTGAATTTTGTGAATGAACAGAATCTTGATGAATGTTAGGGTAGAGATATGCTTGACATCGCATGTAATCAAATAAAGAACTTGAACTTAAACCTTCTTTAAGTGTAATTCACATAGAGATATAGTGAGTTAGTTGATTAAGGTGTTTAACAAAATTCTATCTTAATTGTGGATTTGGGTTAATACGGTATTAGTACATCGAGAGGTGGTTAGTACTACTTATATGTTCTTGATTAATAAAATGGGATAGTGAATTAAACTGGAATAATTTATAATAATCAGAGTGATGCTTAGAGTGAAGTTGTAAGCCTAATTCTCCAATATTTGTTTGAAAATTCAGTTTTAGGGTTTGTTGATTTTTATTTGATTTTTAATATTTTTATTATTTTTTACTATAAACTGGAATTTGATTAGTTTAATAAAATTAGGATTAATAGAAGATTGGTGATTATGAAGTTAATTTCTTGCTAAGTCTCTGAGGGAACGATACTCTACTTACTATTATATTACTTGTTGACCACGTATACTTGCGTGCTGTGCGTATCTAGATTTTACCCAAAACATTTTTGGCGCCGTTGCCTGGGACTTTAGTATAGATTTTATTATTTTGCAATATCAGTTTAATTAGTCCAATTTTAGTTAAACATTTTTTGTTTTTGTTTTGTTCTTCTTATTTCAGGTTTTTGACGTTGGTTTATGCAAACTCGATCCAAAAATCCAGACTTGCTTCCTTTTGAGGACGACATTGAGAGAAGGTTTCAGAGGTTAAGTAAGTGGATCAAGGAAACAAGGGAAGAATTCAAAAACTCTGACATAGAAGAAGCAATGGATGCCGAAGACCAGAAAGCGTTGAGGGACTTTGCAACACCTAAGGTGACTGAGCCGCAGTCGAGTATCATCAGGCTTGCGATAGCTGCGAATACCTTCTAGATTAAGCCTGGGACTATTCAGATGATACAGAACTCGGTTCAGTTTGGGGGGCTCACAAATGATGATCCTAACGAGCATTTGATCAGCTTTCTGGAAATCTGCGACACTTTCAAGTACAATGGGATGTCGGATGAGGCAGTTAGACTTTGCTTGTTCCCATTCACTCTGCGAGACATGGTGAAGAGTTGGTTACACTCTCTACCAGCGGGTTCGATAATGACATGGGATGACCTGGCTCAGAAATTTCTAGCAAAATTCTTTCCGATAGCGAAGACTGCAAAGATGAGGAATGAGATTACCGTGTTTGATCAGCAACATGGGGAGTCATTGTATGAGGCATGAGAGAGATACAAAGAATTGCTCAAAAAATGCCCACAACATGGATTGCCTAAGTGGTTGCAGATGAATATAATTTACAACGGACTACATGGGAATCTCAGGACCAGTATCGATGCAGTGTCAGGGGGAGCTTTTATGGCAAAGAACTATGAGGAGGCATATCAGTTGATAGAGATGATGGCTGCTAACAACTATCAGTGGCCCACGGCAAGAATGACACAACCTACAGTCGCTGGAGTGTTAGAGGTAGATGGAGTGACGGCAATAACAGCACAAATTTCAGCACTCTCTAAGAAGTTCGACGTTTGGTCAGGGGGACAGACACAACAAGTTGCAATTATTTGTGAGTTGTATGTGGGTGAACATTCGATGGATCAATGTGTAATCAACCAGAGTCAGTACAATTCATGAGTAACTACAATAGAATTCCTCAAAATACATATCAGAATGCATATAATCAGGGGAATAGGAATCATCCGAATTTGTTGTGGAATAATAATCAGAATCAATAAGCTCCACGACCATCGTATCCCCTTAGATTTCAGAATCAACCGTAATCAGTTCAACGTTAAGAGAGGAAATCAGATTTAGAGGAGTTACTATCAAAGTATATAACGAGCAATGAGGCAGCGATGAAAAACCAAGCAATAGCTATCAAGAATTTGGAAAATCCGATGGGACAAATTGCCTTAGCATTGAACAACAGACCACAAGGGACTCTACCGAGTGACACCGAAAAAAATCCAAAAGGAAGTCATGAACAATGTCAGGAAATCACTTTGAGTAGTGGAAAACTTTTAGTTAGGAAAACTGTAAAAAATTCAGCTATATCGGATGGCAAAGTTGATGAATGCATAGTGGTTGATGAAAAACAGGGTGACCAGGCGCAAATTGAGAAAACAAAGTTAGATGCTAAGCCAATTGTGTATCCTCCACCGTCGTTTCATCAAAGAGTTCAAAAGCAGAAATTAGACAAGCAGTTTGCAAAATTCTTGGAAGTCTTTAAGAAACTGCAGATTAATATCCCGTTCGCAAAAGCCTTAGAGCAGATGTCGAGTTATGCAAAATTCATGAAAGGGATTTTGTCCAGGAAAAAGAAGTTAGAAGATTTTGAGACAATGGCATTAACAGAGAAGTGTAGTGCGGTTTTACAGCGAAAGTTGCCACCGAAGTTGAAAGATCTAGGGAGTTTCACCATTCCGTGCACGATCGGGAACATGGCATTTAATAAGTTTTTATGTGATTTGGGGGCGAGTGTGAACCTGATGCCGTTATCAATTTACACAGAATTGGGTTTGCCAACTCCAAAGCCTACGAACATCTTATTACAGTTGGCGGATAGGTCAGTTAGGTACCTGAGAGGCATTGTAGAGGACATATTGGTCAAGGTTGACAAGTTTATATTCCCCACGGATTTCATCATTCTTGATTTTGAGGAAGATAAGAACATCCCGATTATCCTAGGAAGACCATTTTTGGCTATGGGTAGGACACTCATCGACGTACAAAAAGGTGAACTAAGGGTCCAAGATCAAGAAGTAAAATTCAATGTTTTTAAGGCCATTAAATTCCCTACTGATGAAGAAGATTTTTTCCGGATGGATATCATTGATCAGATAATCAGCGAAGACATGGGAAAGAGTTTCGTTAACGATCCATTGAAAACAACTTTATTGGGAGATGAAGAATCTGATGATCCGGACTTTATGGAATATTTGCATATGCTAGATTCCTTGCCACGAATGAGCAGATTTAGAGCACCATTTGAACCATTGCAAACGGATGAAAAATCCATAGCAAGGATGAAACTGTCATTGGAGGAACCACCAACTCTTAAACTTAAGCCATTCCCTAAACACCTCAGGTATGCATACTAAGGCCATTCTAATTCTTTACCGGTTATTATTTCTTCTGCACTTAATGAATTGGAGGAAGAAAAGTTGTTGAGAGTGCTTAGGGACCATAAATCGGCTATAGGATGGATAATCACGGATATCAAAGGAATTAGCCCATCCTTTTGCATGCATAAAATTCTGATGGAAGACGATGCAAGACCGACAGTGGAGCAACAGAGACGACTTAACCCAATTATGAAGGAAGTGGTCAAAAAAGAAATCCTGAAATGGCTGGATGCGTGTATCATTTACCCGATTTCAGAAAGTAAATGGGTCAGTCCAGTGAAATGTGTGCCAAAAAAGGGAGAAATGATTGTGGTTCAGAACGATGACAATGAGCTAATTTCGATAAGGACGGTGACTGGTTAGAGGGTTTGCATGGATTATAGAAAGTTGAATAAGGCGACCCACAAAGATCACTTTTCATTTCCCTTCATCGATCAGATGTTGGACAGATTAGCGGGATATGAGTACTATTGCCTATTGGATGGATATTCGGGTTATAATCAGATCGTAATTGCTCCTGAAGATCAAGAGAAGACTATGTTCACTTGCCCATATGACACATTCGCATTCAGAAGGATGTCATTCGGCTTATGCAATGCACCCGCTACCTTCCAGCGGTGTATGATGGCTATCTTCTCAAATATGGTAGAGAAAAATGTGGAAGTCTTCATGGATGACTTCTCTATCTATGGGGATGATTTTGATGCCTGTCTGGAGAATTTGGTAATGGTCTTACAAAGATGCATGGATACGAATCTGGTACTTAACTGGGAAAAGTGCCACTTCATGGTTGAAGAAGGCATAATTTTGGGGCTTAAAGTCTCAGCTCATGGATTAGAGGTTGACAGAGCAAAGTTAGAGACAATTGAAAAGCTTCCGCCATCGAGTTCAGTTAAGGGAATTCAAAGTTTTCTTGGGCATGCTGGGTTTTACAAACGATTTATAAAAGACTTCTCTAAAATTGCCAAAACCTTTATGCAGTCTTTTAGAGAAGGATTCGGTTTTCAAGTTTGATGAGGAGTGTAAACTGGCATTCGAGTTGTTGAAGAAGAAATTAACCACAGCTCCTGTAATCATCGCGCCGGATTGGACCATGCCCTTTGAGTTAATGTGTGATGCAAGCAACTATGCGATTGCGGCTGTTTTGGGTCAACGCCGAGAGAAGGTATTTCACGCCATATATTATGCAAGTAAGACACTCACGGAGACTCAAATGAACTACATCACTACGGAAAAGGAATTACTTGCAGTGGTGTATGCGTTCGATAAATTTCGGGCGTACTTGATCGAAACAAAGGTAGTGGTCTATACAGATCACTCGGCTATTCGGTAGTTAATTTTGAAAAAAGATGTTAAGCCACGCCTTATCCGATGGATTCTCCTTTTACAAGAGTTTGATTTAGAAATAAAGGATATAAAGGGAACGGAGAACTAAGTCGTCGATCATTTATCTAGGCTGGAAAATCATGGTAAAAAAGAAGAGGATAAGTATGTAATCAACGAGTTATTCCCGGATGAGCAACTGTTTGGGATAAATTTAAAATTTATGTGGTACGTGGACTTCACGAATTATCTAGTGAGTAACATGCTTCCCCCTGATCTTACACGACAACAGAAAAAGAAGTTTCTCTATGACGTCAAGTGGTATATGTGGGATGAGCCATACATATTCAAATAGTGCGCTGACAAGATGATTAGAATGTGTGTGCCTTACAGCGAGGTGAATAGTATACTGCATGAATGCCACTCGTCGACGTATGGGGGACACTATGGTAGTGAGAGAACAGCGGTAAAAGTCCTTCAAGATGGGTTTTATTGGCCTACTTTATTTAAAGATGCCCACCAATTTGTTAAAACTTGTGATAGATGTCAACGAGTAGGCAACATATCAAAAAGGAATGAGATGCCACTTCAAACTATTTTAAAAGTTGAGATTTTCGATGTATGGGGCATTAATTTCATGGGGCAATTCCCTTCTTCATTCAACAATCAGTACATTTTGCTTGCGGTGGACTATGTATCAAAGTGGGTGGAAGCTGTAGCAGTCCCGACTAACGATGCCAAGGTGGTTCTCAAATATTTGCAAAAGAATATTTTTACGAGGTTTGGCATGCCGAGAGCTATCATAAGTGATGAAGGTAGTCACTTCTACAACAAATCGTTTACAGCTCTATTGGCAAAGTATGGGGTAAACCATAAGGTAGCTACAGTGTATCATCCCCAAACAAGTGGGTAAACTGAGGTTTCGAACAGGGAGGTAAAGAGAATTCTAGAAAAGGTAGTGAATCCGAGTCGAAAGGATTGGTCTTTTAGGTTAGACGATGCACTGTGGGCTTACCAGACTGCGTACAAAACACCGATTGGGATGTCACCATACCAATTACTATACGGGAAAGCTGGTCACCTACCTGTGGAATTACAGTATAAGGCTTACTGGGCAATTCAGAAATTAAACTTTGATCAAGCAGTTGTGGGTGACAAGAGGCTACTCCAACTAAATGAGCTCGATGAATTCCGACTTCATGCATACGAGAAAGCTAAATTATACAAGGAAAAAGTCAAGAAATGGCACGACAAGAAAATCATGCACCGAACGTTCGACTCGGGGCAATCAGTACTGTTGTTCAACTCACGATTGAGGTTGTTCCCAGGAAAGCTTAAGTCAAGGTGGTCGGGACCATTCACCATCAAAATAGTTGTCCCACATGACGCCGTCGAACTCTACAGTCGAAATCCATTAGAGACATTCAAGGTCAATGGTCAACGGTTAAAGCATTACTGGGGTGGTGATTCAAATTGGGATGTCATCAACATTACCCTCGTCGATGCACAGTAATACAAGAGGCACCGTCGGGCTTACGACGTTAAAACTAGCGCTACTTGGGAGGCAACCCAAGCTCTAAACTCTTCCTCTTTTAGTTCTTCTTTATATTTTAGTTTATAATCTAGTTTAAATATGAACTTTTTTTAGAATTTTGACTCCATTTTTAGATAATTCGCAGGTTGGCGAAGGAATATAGAGCCATGATGTTACTGACCCCCTAGCGCGGGCTGCGCTGCCCAAGGCACATACACATCGCAGAGCGCGCTACAACTCCAGACTCTTAATGTTATGCCAGCGTGGCCCACGTCAATTCGCCAATCTCGTAGCGCGGGGCGCGCTACCGTTCATCTTGCCACTGACCCCCTAGCACGGACCGTACTACCCAATACCTATACATGACAGGCCATTAGTACGCCAAAGACCTCCTCGACCTCCTGGCGGGCGCGCCATCTCCTAATACCTACCAGTGCATGACCACACCGCTCGGACAACCCAGAAGCTGAATTACTTTAATTGTCGTGTCTTAGGCCGTAACTACTTCACATTTCCTTCATACACTCAACTTCCCCACTTCTCCTACACCCTTCACACTTCCTTAACTCCATAACTCCTATACTAATGCCACTACACCATCACTCCTTCTCCTTTTCCAACTTCTATTCACATTAAACCCATACACCTGTCGTCTCCCAACCCACGTTACATTTTCAGCCCCTATATGAAATCCAACTATACAAGTAGTCCAATTCATATCCGATATTAAAACTACACTCTAATCCTAAATCTAATTCATTCCTTACACAAATTCATTCAATTTGGGACATCATTACAAAGAGGAAAACACAAATTTATTCAAGGTAAGCACAACTCACTTATTCCTCAATCTTCTTCACTTTTATTAATAGCAATTGAGTGGAATACCTTGGATAGTGGGTGCCCAAGGAGTGTGTGTTTGATTTCACATATTGGCTAGTAAGATAATACCAAATAAGCTATTTTGGGGGAAAAACTCAGTCCGCTCACCAACTGTTTGATAAAAGTCCTGAACCAATTTTTGAGCCAACACATCATCAGAAACACCATGTCTTCCCACAAAAGACAACACCCAACCACCTCCACTGCTCGGCCTCAATATGATCATACAAAATTTGTTAGTGAGAGGGCCGCAGAACGATTCAAATCATCCATTGACAAGAAATATTTGGTGTTAGAACATGGATTGAAGTCGGATGCTAATTTGGATGGTGATATGGCGTTGCAAATTATAGAGCATAATTGGTTTCAGTTAGTCGAACAACCACTTCCAGTGACGATCAATATAGTGAAAGAGTTTTACGCCAATGCAATGGAACATGTCAATCACGTAGTCATGGTTCGGGGTAAACCGGTGGCGTTTCATGCCGATGCTATTAACGATTATTTTTGGTTAGAGGCACCACAAACTGACCGATATGAAGATGGTTTACCCGAGTTAGATGAGTTGATTGTCAGATTATGCAAACCAGGAACTCAATGGGTAATTCAAGCTGGAATGGATGAAAAGATAAGTTTTCCCCACTCAGCACTTAGTCAGTATAGAAAATCTTGGTATGCATTTATGTGTGCCCGTTTAATGCCCACTCGCCAAAAAAAATGATGTAACTAAGGCACAAGCTCAGCTATATATGGGATTGTTCACCACCATTTCTGTGTAAATAACTCCATTGCATTCTACAATGTCGATGTGGGGGAGTGTATTCAAGAGTCCATTGACCGGTTGTTACGAGAGAGTACTACGGGGAGGTTTCTTTGCATGGTTTCTTAATCACCGGATTTATGCCATAAAAGTTGGAGTGCAAGTAACACCTTACGAGAGCTGTCCCACACACGATGGCTAGTATCGATCATGTAACAATTGAGAGGTACAAGGCATGGGATAGGGCGAGATCACATCCACGTGGAGAAGGCTATATTATGATCCAGCAACTCTCACCACCAGTTGGAGCGGAACCAATGCAAGAACAACCACCTCGGGCTTCACGGAATAAATTTATGTGGTTGGCCCAGCGTCAAGATTAAATGCATCAGTACAATGCCAATGCATTCAACATGCTTGCTGATGTGCTTTCCTGCTGTAATCCTAGTGCACATCCAGGGTGGTCGATTCCTATTTCTCGATTACTTGAACATATCCTCCTTCGGACGACGAGCAGTAACTCGTTCTCAGGGAAGTCCTTATATTTTTATTTGATTTATTTTGATGTAATGATGACATTACTTGAGTTAAGTTAGGGGAGTATGTTTCTACTTGGTTAATTAGTGAAAACTTTCAAGAATCATGTTAGTTAGTGTAGTTAATAAGTTGTTTAGTCTTTATAATTGTTTGTATTATGCAGTTAAAAAAATAACAAAAATATTTTGCATGTAGTTTGCATGAATCTAGTTATTAGATTGTATACGTTGATTCTTGGCCCATTATGAGATTGAAATTTTGTAGACAAATACATTACTAAGTATAAGAACCTTGGTGTAGTTTCTGTTTTGATTTGGATCTTGTTATGATTTGAAACTGGTATAATACGGGTAGAACATTAATAACATCTGTGTTAATGGATTAGTTTAAATTGTTACATAAAAATTTTCTAAAGGATAATACTAGTGTAAATGAGAAAGTGATAAGGATAGGCAGTGAAAGCGAAAAATAGGCATGAACCTAAGTTTGGGGGAAAATATGGGGTATATAAGCTTTATAAAAAATAAAAATAAAAAAACAAAAAAAACAAACACCATGGCTAGTCTTCTTTCGGGACCTTTGTTACTTGAGCAAGTACGCCCGTAGGGGGTGTTTTAACACCTAGCGCCCTAAGGTCTTTTATGGTCTGGGAGTCGTTGGTTGAAAGTTCACTAAGGGGTAGCACTGTTAGCCTAATGGAATGAGACACTGCACAGTCATCTAAAAAAAATATGAATGTGTGAAACGGGAAAAGAGCAAAAAGCCCCCATGAGAAAAAAAGAAAAGAAGTATATATATATATATATAAAAGTATAAGTACCCTATGTGAACCCTTGATAGTGGTAATTGTTTAGTTTTAGATAGAACTTGTCTGCCTTTGAACTTTTTGAGTTTGTGTTGTATAATTCCTTATAAGAAACTTGTTATGTATTAAATTTGAGTCGATATCAGTTAGCATGGGTGTTGAACACACACGCACTATACTAGTGATAACAGTTAAAGATGCAAGGATTGATAAGGAATTGCGGATTGGTTTTGATATAAAGTTTTGACATGTTTATTTAATTTTTCTGAGGTTGTATGATTAAGATGTTTACTGTCTTATGACTGTATTCGTAGTAATGTAGTTGTTAATTGCATCGCATGTTGCTTGAAGACAAGCAAGGTTCAAGTTTGGGGGAATTTGATGAGTAGGTTTTTAACCTATGATTTGCATTCATTTAGCTTGTTATCATGTTAGTTTTTGGTTTCTTTTATGTTACTTTTGATGGGTTTTGTGCTTATTGTAGGATATTCGGTATGCGTATCAATTTGCTAGCATTAGAAATATTTTCGAGCAATTTTGGACATTCTGGCTGCCTAGCGCGGGGCACGCTATGATGCTTAGTAGAGTAGGGCGGAGTGCGCTAGTGTGTGGACTTATCCTGGTACAGATGCATGGACCGCTACCGTGTCGAACAATGTGTAATGTGGCCTTGGTAGCCATGGTATGTCGACCTCGATCTAAAGGCGATAAAGTAATTATGTGTTGGAAGATGGGCATTGTTGGGAGCAATTAATTCTTTATGTAATATGATCATAATAGGATTTTGGGATGGTTGTTAGTTCATTTTGTGGGAGTCTTTGACTAGTGACTTGTTCGTGTTGAAAAGGATTTAGATTTCTATTTGACTTTCTATGTGAGGAGTTAGAGTTGGAATAGGAATGGGGGTATGGAGCTGAGTTGAGGTCATTTTTATACGAAGTGTTGGAAAAAGGGAGGGAGATTCAGACACACTTCGAGAACGAGATTGAAAAGCAAGAGCTTGGAGGAACGAAGAAGAATAATAATTTCATTAAGATTTCAGATTTGAAGGGCGAGAAGGGTGGTGTATTACTATTCTCCTTTAATTTCAAATTGTGTAATTGGGATGATGTTTCCTTTTATTTATTCAGTATTTAATTCATTAGTTATGTACTAAATTACTTATTAGGCTTATAATGGATCTTTAAGTGAAACGATGATTATGTAATCTTGGTTTTCAGTTTAATAAGCTATTATGCAGTTTATCTATATTAATTTGAGCGTGAATTTATGAATTGCCTGATAAACAATTTTCTGTGGACTTGTATGAATTCGAGAGATGAAATATGAATCTAGACTTAATTAATATAGCATATGTTCATGAATTTTATGAATGAACATAATCTTGATGAATGCTAGGGGTAGAGATATGCTTGACATCGCATGTAATCAGATAAAGAACTTGAACTTAAACCTTCTTTAAATGTAATTCACATAGAGATATAGTGAGTTAGTTGATTAAGGTGTTTAACACAATTTTATCTTAATTGTGGATTTGTGTTAATACGGTATTAGTACATCGAGAGGTGGTTAGTACTACTTATGTGTTCTTGATTAATAAAATCTGATAGTGAATTAAACTAGAATAAGATATAATAATCAGAGTGATGCTTAGAGTGAAGTTGTAAGCCTAATTCTCCAATATTTGTTTGAAAATTCAGTTTTAGGGTTTGTTGATTTTTATTTGATTTTTAATATTTTTATTATTTTTACTATAAACTGGAATTTGATTAATTTAATAAAATTAGGATTAATAGAATATTGGTAATTGTGAAGTTAATTTTTTGCTAAGTCACTAAGGGAACGATACTCTACTTACTATTATATTACTTGTTGACCACGTATACTTGCATGATGTGCGTATCTAGATTTTACCCAACAATATTCTTTAGTATCACGACCACGAGTTATCCATGGTCATGATCATACCAAAAACTGTCCATCAATGCACTACGGGCCAATGAGGACTTTTACCACATCATTTGTAATATTACGGTCATGATTATATCGAATAATCAATGGTCATAATCATACCAAGTCCATCTATGCACTACGGGCCAAAGATGACTTTCACAACAATATAAGCATGAGGATGATGACAATGATATAAGAATTCAATTAAAAGAAAGCAAATGATAAATTTTTAAAGATTTATAATTTAATTTATCCAGAATTCAATAATGTCCAAATTGTCAACATGATACTGCTTTGTGGAGTAAACTTCAAGAATAATATTGTATCAAAAATGATTTGGACCGAAAAGAGATTAATTTTTGTCATGAATAGTACCCCGGGTGAATAGTAACTAAGTGAATAGTACTCCGTGAATAGTACTTCGGGAATAGTACCACATGCATAGTATTCCGACATGAAAAAGTTAAAACTTATCAAGAATGCTCAGAATAATGTTTCCATTAAAAGATACTGGATGAAGCGCAAATATCAAGGATATTATACTAATTTCATGGAGTATAGAATCCAAAACTTTAACAAAATGAGGGTAGAATTCGAAATCTGAAACGAAATAATATTACTTACATACTACATAGTATGGAAAAAATATTATTTAATATGAATACTGAACAAAATAATATCCCTTACAACTATTGAACGAAAATAATATTCCTTACGAATATTGAATAAAAATAATATTCCTTACGAATATTAAACGAATATAATATTTCTTGCGAATATTGAACGAAATAAAATTTCTTACGAATACGAAAAATAATATCGTAAGCGAATATGAAATAAATAATACCCCTTACCTCAAAAAGAAGAGTATTTCAACTGGTATAGTGGATATATTCTTGAAGAAAACTTTCACTATTTTCTACACTCAAATCTTCCTAAAACTCTAAAAAAATACGGTTAATATTATAGAAGAAGAATTCTCTGATTCTGGTGTGATTTTCAATTCTGATTAAGCATCCTATTTATATGAGAATGGAAAGGATACTATTTGAAATTTTTTTTCTCACAGACTGCACTGGAATGAAATCACGGGCAACGCAAATCGTCAGAAAAAATTTTCTAAGTTACTATGCAAACACTATGCATAATAAAATATAATATATTATATTTTTCATAAAAAAACAAAACCAATAAAATATATAATTATATATATACACTTCCCTGCAGGCAATAAAACCATTCGTGACAAATTTTCATCATTCACCAACATATGGGCCCCACATGTGGCCCCCACCTTTATTATATTAAATAATTTTCTACCGATTATTTTGAAAAATGGGTAAATGGGGGTCCCCTCAATATTTTTAACAACCTTTATTCATATTATTATAACTCCCAATATTAACAACCAGATCGCTCTCAGGAAAGAGGGGGATTTATGATAAGGATTTCTCCTTATTGGTACGCAATTAGGTGACCAAACCTCTCCTCGACAGAACTTTCTAGACATTGTTAATTATGCAAATAATTATATGAATAACTTGTCATCTCAATTATTGATTTAATAATATATAAAATATTAACAATAATTGAATCAAATAACGTGAGATACTATGCAGCAATTACTATAGCAATAATTGAACAAAACTGAGTAACTTCTGACGTAAGAATCAATAATCAATACCGTGTGCTATTATGCAACCACGTATTCATGCATTTTTTAACACTGGGTATTTCAACGATTAATTCGGTAAAACTTTAGCCGTTATATTCATAAAAGATATTTCATAGTTTCTAACTCGACAATAATTTCGTTCATGGGTCCACCAATGATTGTTAGAAATGTCATTATGAATATTAAGCTATTAAAACGAATATTCCCCGACCAATCGAATATTTTATGACAACTTGCATACTTTGCAAAATTTATAAATACTACCCAAGACTATAACAATATATTAAATTCACACCATAATACTAAAAAAAAATTTGAAAAAATTAATATTTATTCACAAAAATCGGGGTCATACAATCTCCCATCTTTATGAAATTTCTCCCTCAAAATTTACGTACCTGGTAGTTTGAAGAGATGATAATACCTTGATTTCATTACAAATTCTAACTCTTGAGGTATAACCATAGAGCGTAGAATATGTTCCTTATCCAAGATTTTAACAGGTACATCTTCATACGTTAAATCTTCTGTTATTTCGTCCGGTTCTAACTCAATAATGTGGTTCGGGTCGTCCACATATTTATGTAACATCGATACGTGAAAAAATGTTATGAACATGCGACATACTTGGCGGTAAGGCGAGTCTATAGGCCACAGTTCCTACTCGATCGATGATTTCAAATAGACCAATAAAGTCGAGGGTTGAGATTCCTCTCTTTGTCGATTCTTGCTTCTAGAATAACTCCCTCTTGAACCTTCTTCTTCACATTCATCAGCTCTGAGTCTGTAGCTTAAGCGGCTTTAACTTTATCGATTAAAGTCGGTTATAATCGTATATTTGTTATCTTCACGTAGGTTCTTGGAGTCTTTAACTCTATCTCCATCTTTTGTAAGTCGTACGATATAAGTTTTTGTGTTAACAACGTCGTACTCGTAAACCTATTCAATCTTCTACTCAACGCGTCAGCTACGATGTTCGCTTTTCTAAGATGGTATTGAATGGTATTGTCGTAATCTTTTAACAGCTTGAGCCAACGAATTTGGCGCATGTTACGTTTGTTGACTTATGTAATACTTCATATTTTGATGATGACCATATTATTCCTCTAATCATGTTATATAATATTTTAGGGAAAGAAATGACATTACAGGAACATCAAGGAGGAAATTACCAAGACAAGGAATATTTGAAGAAAGAAGAACAAATTGAGTCCTAGGAATATATGTAAGATCTTAGCATTTATTACTTTCCAAAATAAGGCTCTAGGACATGTGCGTTACATATATTTGTGCTCAAATGCTACATACTAATTCACTAGCTCATAAAATGAATGGCCGAAATTTTGTCACCATAACTTAAGGAAGCACATTCGGTTAAAACATATATGGTAGCTTTGTGAAAATGGTTGATTGAGTAAATTTTTGCAAAATGACGCAACCAAAATCACGGTAATAACAAATATAGTGCATCATAAATCATGCTTCATAAATTAAGGTATTTAATTCTAGGCAATCAACTAAGGTAACTAGGTGGTTAAATAAATACCATGACTAATGCTTTATAAAAGCTTAATTTAAGGAAAAATACTAGATTATTTTTTAAAAAATCCATTTGCGTGATATATCAATGGTAATTGATTGCATGATTTAAATTCGGTATTTGAAAATTGACCAATGACAAATGCAGAATTCATAAAAGAAATAGTTTTCACGTGATGGACATTCTATTAGACAAAATCTCCTCAGTCATCACTAAGATATTCTTGTACTAATCATGACATCTTCTATGCTAATATACAACTAGAAGGAGTCTTGATTTATGGCAAAATATTTGGATAACAGTCTAAATATTACGTGACTTGTGCATTTTTGCCTTTAACGATCATATCTCAAATAAGCATTAAGCAATGGTAATGTGGTATGAAGGCCTATAAATAAATTTGATCTCATTAACGAGAAAGGTAAGAAAAATGCATACTGATATCATAAAGCATACAAGTTACAGCATTGTTTTTCTTCCTAATTATTGTTGATTGTGCTAAGAAGGTGTTTCGGCTAAGGTGGTCTTATAGAAAATATTCTGGTAACATTCTTCTTGCATATCATTTTATACTAGAGCCTTGCATTGGTAAGTGATATATTGCTTGATCATTAGACCTCTACTGTGTATCTTATATTTTCTTACACAAATCAATATTCTCTAAATTGTAATCCGGTTTGGGTTACTGCATCATTACAATTAAGTATGAAGAAAACATATGGCTTAAGAGTGCATAGGTGCACGAGGAACAAAGGTGTTCAAATTGTCGTAACTTGTATTGTAATTGGAAAAGTTTAATAAAATTGAGTCTCCAATACTAGTTGGTATTGGACGTGGATTAGGCTACTATTCTAGAGGGTAGTAGTTGAACCACGTAAAAATTTTGGTGTTTATGTGATTGCATTTTTTGTCATATTATTCTACTAACTATCCAATAGCCTGCATTCTATATCCATTTATATCACTTAACTATTCAGTAAATTTGTTTATCATAATCAACTTTAGAAAAAGTTAAGTTTCAGAATTATAATTTTGAAAAGTGATACATTAACTCAATATCCTGGTTTCATATTTTAAAGTACAAAGATATAGATGAAAGTAGTATGCACACAAGTCAATCATGTTTGATGATAAAGCATATACTTTGTAACAATCTTATTCATTTATTAATAAAAAGTATTAATTTATTAAAGGCTTTTAATTATCTACATGATGCTGTTTTATAATATGTGATAAACCCATAGTTTTAAGCAATGCTTTTAGACTAATGATGATGATCATTCTAATGAGATCTAAATTCTTAGAAAGCTTAAAAACTAAAATAGTTCCCAATCATTGGATTACTAAATTGGGGATTAGTGAATCCGGATAGATTGGTACATACGTTGCTTGCTCATTGGATGAGGATGATTAATCTCATGATCATTTGTGTGGAGACACTAAAGCAAGTATGTAGGTGCTTATTAGAGAATAAGTTCACTAATTGGTTCGCTAAGGAATACCTAATGGAGTTTTACTTGCCTGTCAATAGGAATTCCTGTAGTGATAGTAGTACAAGTGATCATTGGACTTGAGATCATCACAGTATCTTGTGTATGATGAGTTATACTTTGACTTATTCCTTAAGACCCTTAGGGTATATAAAAGGGTATGCTTAGGTATAATAAGTTGTACATGGAGATAATGTATGATCAATAAAGAATCTACCACTTCTAGTAAAAGAAGAGAAATATCCTATGTGATTCGATAAATGACAGCCCACAAGTCCTTGGCCAAGGCAGAATGAAATTATAAAGGAGTTTTTAATTTGCATTATTTGGAGTTCTGCATTTAAGGATCTAAGTACATATAATTAAATAAAATAAGACTTGACAGTAATTTCATGTCTTATATTTATATGAGACACTGTATGGTAGAAGGATTGAATTGTACGGTAACTATTTACTCAAAGGTTCTTTTATGATTAATGTTGAAATCTATATTATCTAGAAAATCGTTGATCGCTACGGAGGCTTATCCCTATTGTAGAATAAATATTATTTATTTAAATAAATTAATAGTTTAATTTATTTATTTAAATAAGATTAGAATTGTTTTAATTGATTTATTCACAACCGGTTTAATATGGAGAACCTAAAGGGTCACACCATAAAAGGAAGAATAATTATTTAAGAAGTTAATGGTTTAATTATAATAATAAGTTAAGTATATTTAATTTAATCTATGGTGATAAAAAAAAATTAAATAGCTTAATATTTTAGAAATATTAAATATAAATTAATAAGAGGAGTCTTATTATTATTATTACTATTTAATTCCTAAAGGAGTTTGAGAATAAATTAATAAAAGTACTCTCATATAATCCTAATAAGATTAGGAGGTTAAATTAATTAAAAAGTGTTTAATTAATTATCTCTAATAAAATTAGGGAGCTTAATTAATTAAATGAATTTAATTAATTAAATAATACCCTATTTTCTAATTAGATTAGAAGGGTTAACTGATATCTTTATAAGAGGAGTCTTATATCAGATATCATAATAAGTGATTCCAATTGTTGGAGAGTACGCTCCTTTTCTATGAGAGATAAAAAAAACTAGGGTTTTGCCAAACACCCATCTTCTTGAATTTTTATTCTTCCTTGGTGGATTACCTCTAGAGGCCAAACACTTGGGTGGCTAACGTTGATCACAGGAAGGAACCAAACCCGGTGGACTTAAGTTGAACGCGAAAGGATTTAGAGGTGAACTCGTACCTTAGGAAGCTCGAATCTTCAAGGGTATGATTCTTGTTCTTTATCTTTTCGTTTAATTAATAATTGCGCATAAAACCTGCGAACTGAATTTCATTTTTCTTCAAGGCTGCTGATTCGCGAATTGCATTTCGCTTTTCCGCTGTGTCATGGTTTACAGATTCTGCTACTTGGTTATATATATATGTATATAATAGTTATATTTTATATATATGTGTGATTCTTAAGTCTTAACTAATGAATCTTCAGGAATCGGGTTATCTAGAAAAGATATCAGACTTATATATATATATATATATATATATAATATTTTTATTATTTTATAATTAAAATAAAAAAAAAGTTTATTTTAATCTTAAAATAAAAGGTTTATTTTAATTTTAAATTTGGATTTCATGCTAACTAATTAGAGTTGGAATTGGATTTCATGATAACTAGTTGGAGTTGAAATTGGATTCCATGTTTCCTTAAATAAAGGAGTTTATTTGTGAATAAGAAAGAGAATCTGTATTTCTTTAAATAAAAGAGTTTATTTAGATATGAAATAAGATTTCATATTATTCAAAATAAAGGAGTTTATTTGTGAATAGGAAAGAGAATCTGTATTTCCTTAAATAAAGGAGTTTTATTTAGATATGAAATAAGATTTCATATTATTCAAAATAAAGGAGTTTATTTGTGAATAGGAAAGAGAATCCGTGTTTCCTTTAATAAAGAAGTTTTTTTTAACTTAGAATTGGATTCCATAATTAATTAAAATAAATGAGTTTATTTTAATTAAAGAATTTGATTAAAATAAAATAGTTTATTTTATTCAAAATTGGATAAATTAAAATAAAAGAGGTTTATTTTGATTTAAATTACGATTAAAATAAAGGAGTTTATTTTGATTCAAAATTAGATTTTATACTAACTAAATTTAACCATAAAATGATATCAATATATATTGAATGTTTATTATTCATGAGATGAATTTATTTATTGATGCATATGGTGATGTGTATAATAATAAATGAGATTGATTATGGACTATTGACCAATGTGATTGGATTTTATTTTAGTTGGATGCATGAATGTATGAGTTTTATTAAATGGGGTCTGTGTACCTCGTCTTCTCTAATTTTTCTTAATGTAAATTCTAACTCCCTCCTATGTACTTCCCCTTGACCGTTGATCAAGGTTTCTATTTATTTTTAAATAATTTTGTAATATGAATAGTTAAAATTAATTTTTATGAATTGGAGATCAAGGAGCAAGGAGCACTTGAAGACCCGTTTGTAATGGAGCCCGTGTTTAAATGAAATAGTTATATTTAAATATTAATTCTTGCACCCCTAGGGTTTGACCTTTTGGGTCACTTAGTGGCTCTAGTGAACCAAACTAGAATAAAAGTTCATAATCAATCCGGGTAGAATATAGTATTCTATATATGCATGCTAGTATTATATATATATACATATATATGTATATTATATATTATGCAAACATGCTTCGCATGTTAATTAATATGACACGTATTTTATATATATATATGTGCATGCGCGCTAAACAAGATGAGACAAATTAATAACAAACCCCTCAAATATTTTATATTAAGTTGTAACGTTCAAAGATATTTGGAATATCGAACGTCACCTTCTAGCATGATAGAAACAATAGAGTATTGAATATTTAATATGAGTTTGTTGTGCACACACAAGGCAAGTATTAAATATTTAAGATGTTGTTTTTATTATATATGATGTTTATAAGGAATTAAACATTACTGCTTTGTTGTACACACACAAGGGCTATAATTTTCTCTTCACCTATATGGAAATGCTGGGTCTGACTTAACTTAAATCATTTCAGTTCGGATGTGCAAACACTTGACCATTATGATTTAAGAGGCAAAATAAAAGGAGTTGCATAGTTGATGTAATTGACAAGAGTTGTCTACCTATTTATTTATTTATAGTTTGTTGTGCACACACAAGGCTATATACATTTGAAATGGGATCCTTATTCTCACTAGCATATCTTTAATTAGATATTGTCGAACTATATATATTGAGGGAAATATAGTTTGAAGAAAATAGTGGGAGATACCAATTTAAAATAAAACCTAAATTATTTTGGTAATTAATAAAAGAATGTATGCTAAAATGTTCTTAATTACAAATTCATTTACAGAATTTTACAATGTCTAAATTACTATCACTGCGAAGCATATTAGATGTTATTTAACCGGATCGTATTAAACGGATTGGTTCAGGAAATTGAGAAAAGTTCTCATGGCTGAAAAGCTATCTTATATCCTTAATACGCTTATCCCTGCAATAGTTGTAGATAATGCCTCTGAGGAAGAGATTGCTACTTTTAGAAAGTGGCAAGATGATGCACAGTTGGTTCAATGCATCATGCTCGCATCCATGCGTAACGAGCTTCAGCATGAAACTATGGATACTCCTACTATATTCTTGCACATCAAGTAGTTGATGGTGAGGAAAGTAGGACTAATAGATATTAGATATTTAAGGAGTTCTTCCGGTCTAGAATGTCCGATGACACTATAGTACAGATAAAAGTCCATAACATTATCAATTTGATTAAACAATTAGGACAACAGGTTTTGTCATGGATGGAGAGTTGACCCAAGATTTGATCTTGCAGTTACTCCAGGACTCCTTTCACAATTGTTGTGAATTTTTCATATGAACAAGCTAGATATCAGCTTCGCTGATTTGCTTAACATGTTGAAAAATATTGAGAGTTACTTTCTAACCAAGACAGACCAAGTCTTACTGGTAGAGGTCAAATGATCTTCTAAAAAGAAGAACAATTCTAAGAAGGTAAATAGAAAGGCAAAAACAAAGGATAATAAGAATAAAACTGATACGGATAGAAGAGGAGTTTGCTTCCACTGCAATAAGCCTGAACACTGGAAAGAAACTGCAAGAAGCATCTTGCAGAGGCTAACCAGAAGAAGCTTAGTGAAGTTTCGGTTACAAATACAATTTTGTTCATGATTTAAAATAAATTTTTCTTCAAGTCAAGATTCTACGTGGGTATTGGATACCGGCTTTGGTTATCATAAATATAGATTTATGAAGGGACCAAGCAGAAGTGGAAAGCTAAACAAAGATAGGTAATCCTATGTGTGGGAAATGAAGCTAAGGTTGCTACATTAGCCATAGAAACTTATAGTTTAGCAATGACTACGGATAAATCTATTAAGTCAATAAGTTGTTATTGTATTCCAGTTCTTGTTAGAAACATTATTTCCATTTTGTTGTTGGAAAATAAAATCTTTGGTATTATATTTAAAAACAATTGTTGTTCTATTTATAATAATAATGTTTTGTATAGAACTAGAATATTAATTAATAGATTTAGTATACTTGACTTACGTGAAAATAATTTTGCAAATTGAACAAACTAGTATAAGAAAAAGGAGATGATCATTCAAAGAGTTGAATATGTGTATTTGCTGAAATACAAGTGTGAATTATTTGAAAGGTTCAAAGAATTCAGAAGAAAAAAAAATTGACAAATTATTAAGATTCTTTGATTAGATCAAGGAATAAAAACGTGTACAATGAGTTTCTAGATAATCTCAAATGGTTTTCTCATAATGGACGCCTCCTGATACGCAATAATTGATTAATGTATCTAAAAGGAAAAATCGTACCTTGTTGGACATGGTACGGTCCATAATGATTTTACAGACATTCGAGTATCCCTCTAGGGTCATGCCCTAGAAATGGTTGCATATCTGTAAAAAGGTAACCTCAAAATCCAACCCTAAGACTCTATAAAAGTTATAGAAAGGGAGGATTCCTAATCTTATGTATGTTAAGATAAGGGGTTGTCCAACTTATGTGAAAAGGTTTCAAAGGATAAGCTTGGGACAAAATTTGACAAGTACTGATTTGTGGGACATCCTAAAGTAAGTCTAGGGTATATGTTCTATAATCCTACTTAGCAAAGGGTGTTTGTTGCGAAACATACTGCCTTCTATGATAAAGATGTTTATCATTGAAGGGCTATTGTATTAAACCTTTATTGTTGGAATTTGAATAAGTGTTCTAAAATTCTAGAAACACTGATAAGCTAGTTCCAAACTAAACTTTCTTTAGGGTGGAAATTCTAAATTCAAACTGAGACGAACAACCCTAATATAGGGGATTTTGTACGTGTAACGTTTAGATGTTTGTGCATAATACATGGTATAAAGGGCTGATCCCCCTGAGTACGTTAAGAAGAGTCTGTACAATCTAATGACTGTTAAGGTTAAGGTAATAATACCTAAACACCGTGGACATAGTTCGTGGTCTTAAGACCCTCAGATAACTAAAGTTCGAACTTGTTTCCTATTTTGATTCGTAGAACAAGTTCTTTATTATTCAGTATTCGTTGTTCACTATCATGTTGTTATTATACTGGGGTATGTTTGAAGGGAAAGCGAGTGTGTTTCAACTGTGGTCAGAAGGGACACATTGCACCAAACTGTTTTAGTCCGAAGAAAAGAGCATGTTTTACCTGCGGATCAAAGGATCACATGGCTCGTGATTGCCCTAAAAAGCCAGCGGGGAGTACAAGTAGGAAAAGGAAACAACAACGGTGGTGGTGCATTGACTATCACTGGACTAGCTCAGTCAAGCTGACCTACTGCGAGAACTTTTAATATGATCGTGCAGGATGCGGTTCAGTCTAAGGATGTGGTGTCAGGTATAATTTCGATTAATGGTATTAATGCTTATGTACTATTTGATTTGGGCGCTACTTGTTCATTTATATCAGATGAATTTGCTCAGAACTTAGATTTGCCTCAGGAAGAATTAGAATTTCCTTTGAGCATAGAGATTGCAAATAAGGAAGTGATTCCTGTTAGATTCATATATAAGAATTGTAAAGTGGTTATAAAGAGTCAAGAGATGAGGGTAGACTTGATACCAATTAGACTGGGGGAGTTTGATGTTATACTGGGAATGGATTGGTTATTCAATCACGGAGCAGTGATTGATTGCCAAAGAAAGTGTGTTAACCTTATGACTCCGTCAAAGGTTGTGTTCTATGGAAGCAAATCACCTCGACAAGCGAGTTGTCTGATGGTGATGCAAGCCAAGAAGTTGTTAAGATAAGGATGTATAGGATACTTAGCCTACATAGTTGATACACAGAAGAAAAAGTGCAAAGTTAGAAGAGATACCGATCATAAGAGATTTTGCAGACGTATTTCCAGACGATTTGTCGGGTCTTTCGCCAGATCAACAAATCGAGTTCGTGTTTGATTTAGTACCAGGAACAGGCCCGATATCTAAGGAACCATACAGAATGGCCCCGATAAGGATGAAAGAGTTGATGGTGCAACTACAAGAATTGCTCGACAAGAAGTATATCCAGCCGAGCGTATCGCCATGGGGAGCACCGGTGTTATTTGTTAAGAAGAAGGATGGATCGATGCGGCTTTTCATTGATTACCGAGAATTGAATAAGGTCACGATTAAAAATAAGTATCCGTTACCAAGAATCGATGTCCTGTTTGATCAACTGAAGGGTGCGAGGTATTTTTCAAAGATAGATTTAAGGAGTGGTTATCATCAACTGAAGGTGAGGCCAGAAGACGTCCCAAAGACGACATTCATAACTTGGTATGGTCATTACGAGTTTCTGGTTATGTCATTTGGTTTAACCAATGCACCTGCAGCGTTCATGGATTTGATGAACATGGTGTTTAAACCATTTTTGGACAAATTTGTGGTGGTGTTTATTGATGATATATTGGTATATTCTAAAACCAAAGTGGAGCACGTGGAACACTTAAGAGTAACATTGGAAATGTTGAGAAAAGAGAAGTTGTACGCTAAGTTTTCAAAATATGAATTTTTAACGGAACCTGTACCGTTTCTAGGACACGTTATTGATAAGAACAAAATTTCGGTAGATCCTTCAAAAGTTGAAGCTGTAGTAAACTGGGATCAGCCGAAGACACCACCGTTAGAGATAAGGAGTTTCTTAGGATTGACAGGTTACTATAGGCATTTTATTCAGGAATTTTCCAAGATCGCGACCCCGTTGACGAATTTAACTAGGAAGGCGGTTAAGTTTGTTTGGACGGAGAAGTGTGAGGAAAATTTTCTCGAATTGAAGAAGAGGTTAAGTACAGCACCTGTGTTGTCATTACATGATGATATAGGGAATTTTGTGGTGTATAGTGATGCATAGCATAAACGACTAGGCTGTGTGCTTATGCAGAACGACAGAGTTATTGCGTATGCATCACGTCAATTAAAAGATTATGAGAAGGGGTATCCGACTCATGACTTAGAGTTGGCTACGGTGGTGTTTGCCCTGAAGATTTGGAGACATTATCTTTACGAAGAGAGGTGTGAGATATATACTGACCATAAAAGTCTGAAGTATATCTTTACACAAAAAGACTTAAACATGCGATAAAGAAGATGGTTGGAACTAATCAAAGATTATGATTATGAGATTTTCTATCATCCCGGAAAGGCGAATGTTGTTTATGATGCCTTAAGTAGGAAGGGACAAGAGAAGTTAATGTTGTTGACTGCTCAGGAGAAGCTAGTGTCGGAAATGACTAAGATGGAGTTGGAAATTAGATATCCGACATAATCCGATGAAAAGTTATTCCAGGTGGGAAACAGTTTAACGTTGGTAGATAAGGTGAAGAGTGCACAAATTCAGGATGAAGACTGTGACAAGATAAAACAGAAAATAGCTGAAGGTGAGGGAAACAAATTCAAAATCGATTCGAAAGGGTTACTTCAGTTCGAAGAGAGAATTTGGGTTCTGCAAGTACCAAAAATTAAAGAAGAAATTCTGAATGAAGCTTACAACTCACGATATTTAATTCACCTTGGGAATACAAAGATGTACCAAGATTTTAGACATCATTTTTGGTGGCCGAATATGAAGAAGGATGTGGTTGAGTGTGTGGCAAAATGTTTAACGTGTCAGAAAGTCAATGCTGAACATCAAAGGCCAAGCAAATTGTTACAACCGTTAGAGATACCAGAATGGAAATGGGAGCATATCACAATGGATTTTGTGGTAGGTCTTCCAACGACTCGGCTAGGGTATGATGCCGTTTGGGTGATTGTTGATCGATTGACGAAGTCGGCACACTTTTTGCCGATCAAGATTCGATTTACCCTAGATCGGTTAGCAAAACTGTATGTTAAGGAAATCATTTCAAGACACAGTGTACCTGTGTCCATTGTGTCAGACAGAGATCCACGTTTCACATCAAATTTCTGGAAACGATTACAAGAATGTTTGGGAACACAGCTAAGAATGAGCACAGCGTACCATCCTCAGACCAAAGGACAAAGCGAGAGAACTATCCAAACACTAGAAGATATGCTCAGAACTACTTGTTGAGTCTTCTTGAATGAAGTCTTCTGCTTCAGCATTCCTTAGTGTGGTCAAACTGACCGAGTACCTGCAGGTTTAAATATATTTCTATTTTTGGTACCCATAGTTAAATGGGTCCTGCTAGGTTAGTTTTCTAAACCCCCGTTCCTCTTATTTGGATAATCATCATATTTATCACTAACAGACATATTCATGCATGTAACTATCTTATGATAATACATTTTGAGTTGCATGATGGTGAGTGTGTTTGTGATTTGGCATCTAATAACACACTCTCTATCTATGATGGTTTCATCATTTACTGGATTATGTTCACAGTGTTTAAGTGTTCATAGAGTGGAAATCAACTCTACGATTTATGAGTGTCTAGTTGATTCATGGAGGTGATCAGTTTCTACAAATCAGCAAGATCTTCTTGAAGAACTGATCATACTCTATGAGTTATCAAACACTTAAAACATAGGTTTGTACATACATACTAACCCACCAGCAGATATTAGTACTCATAAAATTTACTAGGCCTATGATGCTCTTATGACCCATTTCAAATTTCCTTCAAGATGTCATCGTCAGCCTAAAACTTGGATAGAGAGAAGGTTTATAGTCATTTGAGTTTTCAATCTTCAAGCTACTTTCTCTCTTTACCTTTTTAGGTAGATTATGACTTCTTGATAGAATAATGTTATAGTTCATAAGATGGTGCAATTATGATGTATACATTTATAATGGTGAGGAACCATACCTTTTTACTTGTCGATTTATATAACAGATCGTTTACCTTAGATATCTTTGAGTTCGGTATTGATGTGCATAGCTTTTACTTTTGCTCATGCCTTGACTTGTTGCTCTTGTTGGCCTTTAATCGATCAAATTACCGTGGTCTTGAAGATGTAGGTCAAGAGAATCTTAGTATTAAGATCCTTAACATCTTTGAGTTTACAAAGATAACACCCAGTTGCTGGTTGGTCACTCATAAGTTTGAGAAGATCTTCTTTCTCCTTTTTATCAGCATTTCTTAGCATGTATGACCGCTTCATCTTTCAGACTGGTGGATGCTTTACTCTTTGTCATTGATGTCTCTTGTGCTCTCTCTCTACTTTGGTCTTGACTTCTACAAGATTGACTCTGAGACTAGGATTGGTCTTGTTGATATAATAATCGAGGATATGGACCAATCTGAGCAGGTTCAGGTGTATACACATATTTACCTATACACAATATTTCCAACATGTGAGCTCTTCTGCATATTAACAAGTTACTTACTGCTAAACTAAGTTTAGAACAATGTTAGTGCCTTGGATCACACTCAAAGCGATTAGCTTTTGAATATAGCATGAGAACTTGCTCTTATACCAATTGTTAGTTCCCAGAGGGCACAATAGATCTAGAAGGGGGGGTTGAATAGATCCTTTTTATTTCAAATACTTTTTTGGTTTATATTATATTGTTCATAATCAACATATGACAAACATGAGAATCTTTTCAAGCACAGTGGAATAAGTAAAAGATCCCCTTCATTGATATATTCATAATCATACATACATTGTTCGAAGAGTAAGTTTACTTGTAATCAGTTAAAACATACATAGAAGTTATAACAGTTATAGTACATAATGTAAATGACATAATGTAAAAGACATAAGAGGTTTTAAGTGGTTCATAAACTTAAGCTCCTAATCCACTCTTCTACTTTCAACTAGCAGGATTTCCACTAAGGAAGGGCAACACCCTGAATCACTAAGATTCCTATAAGGCCAGCAGCCTTGGGACTTCAGTTCACTAAGAACTCTTCAAGGCCAGCAGCCTTAGGACTCCTCTAGTTCCCTAGGAATTCTTCAAGCCCAGCAGGCTTGGAACTTCGTTAAGTCCCTCCAGACAAGGACCCTTCTGGCCCTGCTTTGTTTAGTCCATCCAGACAAGGACCCTTCTGGCCCTACTTCATTTAGTCCCTCTGGACAAGGACCCCTCAGGCCCTAGCTTTGTTGAGTTGTTTGTTTATTGTTGTTGGAGTCGGTGCTGAGCTGCTAAGATGTCTTCATGCTCTGAACATCTTCTATACTTAGTAGCTTGGCTTGATCATCCTTGAAGTGCAGCTGAGTGTTGCATGATGCTCAGCTTCTATGGTTACTCAACCACTTCGGATGACCCCTTGTTGAACTACCTTGAAGATCCTTCTCCTTGGTACTTGATGGCTGCACATGATAGGCTTCTAAGATGACGGTAAGCTCTTCTGTTAGGTACATAGAAGCTTTCCCATGCTTGACACCAAGATGCATTTGTGATCTTCCTTCTTACTGCTCGATGCCTTCTCATGATGGACTTGCTAAGATGACTGTAGGCTCTTCTCTATTGTACTTAGAGTCTTCCCATGATGGACATCAAGATGTCATGATGCTCTTCTTTCTCTCGGCAGTTCTGAACACTCTTCATGTAGTAGAACTCTCACTTCTACATAATAGAACTCACGCTTCTACTTCTTTCTTTATCTGACTTCTGAGTGTTCTTGGTGGATCGTAGAGTGAGCCTTCTGACTCATTGTTTCACATGGTTTAGATCTGTCCACCTTCTCTCCAAACTCGGCAACTCCAACAGCCTTTGATCTTTGAAGCTCTTCCTTATTTATACTCCTTCCCAATCCTTTCGTTGGAAAGTAGCCGTTGAAGGCTATTCAAATATCTTCACAGATCTCAAGTTGCTTGATGTAGATCGCTTGATGTGACTTGTCATACTTTTTACGGACGCTTTCGATCTCTTTGTTTCACCTACCCTATCAGATATATCACTTTAATGTCTTGGGCAGGTTGAAGACTTTATTACCTCTTTCTGATTTCTCAATCAGAGGTTATCGTATTGCATCGATGCTCTCAAAAGGCACTTGTCCGAATATTACCCTTCAGATTGAACCTTTGCCAATGCTTCAGTCTTCAGTTATTCGGACTCTACGATTCTGATGCACATCTTCAAGGACTTGATTGTAGTGTCTTGTTGAGTGTTGCTCATTGACTGGAAGGGTTAACACTACGATCTTGAAGAGTGTTGATTAGATCTTCAATGTAAAACACCTCTTCCTTGTATTGTGCAGTGCTTCAATACTTCTGTTTACTTCGACTGTTCTCAGAGACTGATGGCCTAATTCCTTGCTCTGGTCCCCTTATGAATATCGAGACACTTTAGATTTGTGGTGCGTCCAGCTTGCTTTCTCCTTGTGATCTCCCGTTCACTTATCATCAATGAACTGACCCTGCACTTAATCACTTTTTCCTTGTTCTTCAGAGGATGACTAGTATATCGGTTCACCTTCCATCAGTTCCTTCTTTGTTTCACAAACACTACGATCTTGGTTGCCTCCAAGATCATTATCTTCTATTCACTTGATAGTTACTGCATTAGCTGACTTTCCTTAGTCAGCTTCTGAAGTCTTCTTTGGATCTCCTTGTGGAAGACTTCATTACGAATGGCCTTACAACTCAATCTTGATGCTGAATGGGTTGGTTTGTAGATCTTCTGTTAGCCTGCATTCCATTCGTTGAGTGCTCTCTGGTTTCCTTGGATGTAGTTTGCAGCTTGAACCAGAGGCTTCGTTCCTTTGGATATTTTGGGAGTGCTCATTTGTTGAGAACCGTATATGTTCTACGATTCATCCTTGGCATTGTGAGCACTTCTGTTGAGGTCGTAGTTCTGCACTCTACGATTCAGCTTAGGCTGGTGCAGACACTACGGTCCCGAGATCAGATCTTGACACTCTACGATTTCTGCCTTGCTTGTTGTCTTCATCTGATCTTGCTTGACTATAATCTCTACATGTAATCAATAGACTCTACGAACTCAGAGTGTGATCTACGATCCTTAACTTGGCTTTGGCATCAGTAGACTCTACGACTCTCAGTGTAGTCAACGTATCTGTCTTGGCTTCGGTAGATGACCGGTCGGCTCGTAGGTAGGCTGTCTCTACGATTCTGAACATGACTTCCTCAACACACTACGATCCTGAGGAAGCTATACTTGATACACTACGATCCTTCTTCGTTTCCCCTGGTAGTCTATGAAATCCGAGATCTATTATCTTGCATACTCCTATTCTGCCTCGATATCTCTCGAGTTAACCTTAACTCACCTGGAAGACTACGACTTCTGGTGCAGTGCTTGACGATCATACTAGCCTATCTATTACATCATAAGATCAACCTAACAAGCTTGATCTTTCTATATTTATAGTCCTTGTACATCATTTCTTTTTAAGGACTTTATAAAGCTGTTTTACTTATATAGGATCAACCTAACATATTTGATCAATTCATTCTAAGTCCTTGTACATATATTTCTATTATCTATCAAAGGACTTTACAGCTTTTCTTAATGCAAGCATACTTGCATATTCATTCATATATATCATAATCAAATCATATATTAAATAGGAATATCATTCACATGTTTATTCCTGACAATCTCCCCCTATTTGATTATGACAAAAACACTAAGTGCATATGCATGTTATGAATGAATCTTATATACAGTGAGCAGTTGTATTTCTTAACAGATAATTATGAATGTCATTTATATTGATATGGCAATTTATATATTCAGACATTTTACATCCTGGATCTAGAACATACCTAACAGTTTAGAGATGTACCTCCTTGGCTTCATGTATGTTTCCAGGATGCTTGTTGATCAGCTACTCATCTGTTTCTTCTTCTTGCTCTTTCTCCCCCTGGGATGATGACCTTCTGGCTTTACTTGGCTCCCCTTCATCATCTTTCTGATCACGCTCCCCCTCAGACTCTGCGATCATGGGATCATCATCTTTCGGCTCCCCTTGAGATGATGATACTCTTTCAGTAGCTACTGTCTTCTTCTTTGACTGCTTCTCTCTTGCCCCTCTGTTCTTCTTCGAGTGCCTCTTGCTCCTCTTCTTTTTATGCCTCTTTTTCTCCCCCTTTTTGTCATCAATCATTTGAGAGAGCTGCTCCATGTTGGACATAAGCTTCTCCATCAGGTAGGAGGTGTTGGCAACTTCAAACATGAGTTCCTGCTGGCCTAGCTCAAGTTGCACTAAGAATGACTGCTTCAGGTCGTCAATCTTGTTAGAGAGGGCTTGGATTTGTTCTTCATTTGCCTTCTGAACTTGTAAAGCTTCAGCCTTTTGATCTTGGATGGCCTTCTAATAGATGTTATCTCTTTCTTGGAGTTTGAGAGATACATCAGTCAAGATAGCTTGAGGCTTGTGCTGGAAAGAATCATCTCCTGCAGCTATCTGCTTTTGTGATTCTTCAGTGATCATAAATATCTTTTTGCTTAGATCATCAGAGCTCTTTTGTAGTTTTTTCTCCAAAGTAGTTTGATCCTTTTGTTGGGAAGCTTCAGGTTGAGCATTGGATTGGATTTTAGATCTTCATCTTTGGACAGTTTTTCAAAGGCTTGGAGAATCTGAGCAATCGTTGAGTTCCAATCACTGGTTGAGGATGAGTGAATGTCTGATAGTAGTGCTTGATCATAAGGAGGCTTCTGGTTTTGGGCTAGAACATCATCAGTAGTAGAGTGAACAGACTCTACGACCAACTCCTTGATCATGATTCTTCGTCCTTAAGAGTCCACTCTACGATCGTAGGGGATGTAGAGATTTTCAGCATGACGATAGACCTTGAAGTGGGGTTGGTCTTTGATCAGTTTAGTGGTAAACTTCTCTACTCTTGGAAAGTTCTGAGCCACCAGTTCCATGCTTGGAAATGTCTTGTAGCACCAGCTGAGGTAGATTCCATCTCCTTCAGTAAAGGCCTTTAGCCATGGCATCCACTGGAAAAACCTTCTCATCAGCAGATCATCAGGGTTATAGAGAATGGTTGAGCAATCTAGCTCCATATTGTTCCAGTTCTTGGCTAAGTCAAAAGTAGTCATTCTTACTACTCTGAGCTGCTCATTTCCATAGTTTACCCATCTAGCAGGTGGAGTCTTTGATGGTTCATTAGGAACTTCTACCACTATTCTCCTGGTGAATCTTGCAGGTGAGAGGACAGGGTAGAGTTCGGCTTCTTCTTGTTCCTGATCTTCATAATTTGAGTCATTTTCTACTTCTTCTTTCTCAGAACTAGAACTGTTTTGATCAGCTTCAACAGAGAATCCTTCTTGCTGCATTTCATGTCTAGAACCTTCTTCAACAAGCATTTCCTCAGACTCTTCTTCTTCACTGCTGGTTCCATTATTAGCACTTTCTTCTGGGGATACAGACTAATCATCACTCAATTCAATGATGGCATTTGATTGGCCAATGTTCCTTTTGGAGGAAAATTGGGCTTGCAGTATGTAGCTCTTTCTTCTTCGTAGAGGTTCAACTATTGGAGAGACATACTCTTCTTCTTCTTCAGACTCTGACTCCTCTTGCTCAACAGACAGACTTCTTTGGAGTTCAGCACTGACAGGAACAAATTCTTCTTTCTTGGACTCATCACTTTCTGAGCCATCATGAGGGCTTTCTGGATTGGAGGGGACATTCTCTTCTTCTTCTTGAACAGCATTTCTGACCCATTCTCTGGGCTTGTTGGGGAAGTTGCATCTGGGAATGCATTTTGGTCATCTTGATTTTCTTTTTCATCATCAGAGTGACTGCTCTGACGATTGGCCATGGGGCTTGTGCATTCTTTTTTGTCAGCAGTTGCTGCACTTTCTCCCATCCCATCAGCTTCATTTTTATTGTTGGATGTTGACTATGGGGACTGGACCTTGGTATCTGTTTCCTTTTCTTCTGCTGACTCTACGTCCCTTTCTTCAGCAGATGTACTGATTTGGGAAGCTAAGGTTGGTTTGTCTTCTACCTTAGCTTTCTTGCTGACTAGCCCTTGAAGCAACCTGCTGCTTCTTCTCTTTGTTGTTTCAGCAGTTAGGACCTTTTCTTCTTTGTCCTTGTTCAGGGAGGAGACTCTCCTTGGTGTGGCCTGGGCTTTCATTACACTGCTAGCTCTATTCACACTTTTGGATTTCTTCTTGATTGGTGTAGTTTCAGCTGCTATAGAGTCATTAGACTCAGAGCTCTCTGCCTCTACTATCTTTCTCTTCTTTGTAGAGGCTCTACTGCTGCTCCCAGCTGTCAGCCTTTTGTTCTCCTTAGGATTCTTCTTCCAGTTCTCAAATAATTGTGAAGACATTACTTTGTGCACATTCAAGGCTTCCCCCTCATCCTCCTTGATTTTCCCTCCTAACTTCTTCTTCAGTATAATACTCAAAAGCCTACCATGAAATACTTTGGTTAGAGGCTTCTCAGTGGATTTCTTATTCTCAGCCTTCTCTACCCACTTGGAGATTTGATCGAACAAGATAGCTCCAAAGTCAATTTGTTTCTTCAGAACTATTGCTGACATTATCTTCAACTGTTGGTCAATCACTGTATCATGTGCAGTGTTTTTGCACAGTATGCACTTTCTAACAATTTCGGCAAGGAATTCATATTCTTCTGAAAACTCCTTCTTCTTCATATCTTTGAAACTAGGGTTTCCTTGGTACCCCATCAACTCCTTTACTTGTTCAGTGTTGACATCTTCAAGGTTCTTCAGCCCTTGGTTAGGAAAACCTAGGCATTTGTTGAGGTCAAAAGATTTCAGCTTCAGAGTCTGACCTTTTACCTTGGTAGACAGAGTTCCAGAGTTTATGGAGATGTTTGAGTAGAACTCTTTAACTAGGTCAATGTACACACGAGTACTTGTCTCAAGGCATTCTAAAAACCCAGCTTTCTTCACGAGTTCAAGTATGTCCCTGAACTTCTTCTCAGATTTCTCAAACGATTTGGTTTCAAGCTGAATGTCGGTGATAACTTGCCAGTTCTCCATTTGAATAGTTCGAAGACTGTGGGTGTTTGATTTAGAGAGCTTAATGCGAGTTGGCTTTCTGGGATTTGGTAAGGCTCTGGAGGGTAAATTGATTTTACTCTCGAAAAGCTTTCTAGGGTTTTGAAAATGGGAGGGACAAAGGTTCGATAGCTTTTTGGTAACTGTCTGTAGATTTGAAATTATTTTTAAGGCAGTTCCTTCTAACTCTGCATAATCAGTGATGTGTCATCCATTCATTAGTTGCACGTTGCCCAGTAATGAGCTGTAACTCCACCATAACTTTTCAGTTAGATATTTTCCTTTTAGAAGAGTAGACATTTAATTGACGTGGCTTTGACCGTTGACCTTTTGATTCGTAGAGTAGCATGATGAGGCAGCTATAAACTCTACGATTTCCTTTGTTGACTCAACGATCAACTTCTGAGAGATGCTGCGGTGGATGAATTTGTCTTTTATCCTTACTTTGATGCAGCATAGCTCTATCACTGATGTATTCGAACTTATCTCCTCAATCTTGAATGGTTTAGCAAATGTCTCATTTTCCAAGCTCCTTATGAACTAGAGTAGGCTTTGGTAGGACTACGATCGTCGAGTTGTATTCTACGATCGCTGAGGTTGTGCTACGATCGTTGAGGTAGCACTACGATCGTTGACTGACTTGGTCCTTGAGATGAACTTGATCAAGCATTCCTTCTAGGTTAAGGTAGCTGAGGAAGGGCCAACCTCTTAGAGTGAGCTAAGGGCCGGGTTTGTCCCTGAGGCACTTTCCAGATGGGATACTATAGCAGTGATTTGTAATGACATCTCATTCGACCTTTTCTGAGTGGGAGGTCTTCTACCAGCTTTAGACAACTACATTGTTGAAATCGTGGTGTCCTCCTGCTACTTACACTACGATCATATGTTTGATCGTAGGCACTTCACGATTATGAGTTGGGTGGCTGAAGGGTTATCAGTAATACATTTTGAGACGTTCCTACTGACTATGGATCTTCATCTGGTTCATCAGCCATAGAGTTTTGGGACTCTGTAGCTAGTATAACTTTTCATAGTATATCTCAGTGTTGTTGTTCCTTAACAGATCATTGTTCCTCTGTTGTTGACGCTGTCTTTCCAGATAGATGTGATTCCCTCTTCTTCAGATTCATTTGAAGGCAGCCTTGCATATCTCCTTCTGACTGGAATCTCCATCATCGCTCGGATTTCCTTGTATCGTAGAGATGATTATTTTCAGGATTGATCACTCTACGATCATTTGACAGCACTACGAACGTAGTCTCTTTTGACAATCCTGTATTTGAGAAGTTCTGCTTTTTGATAAACTCCTTTTGTCTTAAGCTCAATGATCTTCTGTTGTGAGCTTCCCCTAAGGATCCTTTTCATAAAGCATGTCTTTCTTGATATGGGCATATTGAATCCTCTTTATCTTCTTTTGCATGGCATGCTTCCATATACAGATTTGCAGCCATGTGAGCTCTATTCTAGTTAGCTCAGAGGGTCTTCAAGGACAGGCTTGGACATATAGGAGCTTTATCAGACTTATCTCTAAACAGTCCTTAGCCTTCTGCTGGTTGAGTCTTCTTGAATGAAGTCTTCTGCTTCAGCATTCCGTAGTGTGGCCAGACTGACCAAGTACCTGTAGGTTTAAATATATTTCTATTTTTGGTACCCATAGTTAAATGGGTCCTGCTAGGTTAGTTTTCTAAACCCCCGCTCCTCTTATTTGGATAATCATTATATGTATCACCAACAGACATATTCATGCATGCAACTATCTTATGATAATACGTTTTGAGTTTCATGATGGTGAGTGTGTGTGTGTGTGATTTTGCATCTAATAACACACTCTCTATCTATGATGGTTTCATCATTTACTGGATTATGTTCACAGTGTTTAAGTGTTCATAGAGTGGAAATCAACTCTACGATTTATGAGTGTCTAGTTGATTCATGGAGGTGATCAGTTTCTACAAATCAGCAAGATCTTCTTGAAGAACTGATCATACTCTATGAGTTATCAAACACTTAGAACATAGGTTTGTACAAACATACTAACCCACCAGCAGAGATTACTACTCATAAAATTTACTAGGCCTGTGATGCTCTTATGACCCAATTTCAAATTTCCTTCAAGATGTCATCTTCAGCCTAAAACTTGGATGGAAGGAAGGTTTATAGTCATTTGAGTTTTCCATCTTCAGGCTACTTTCTCTCTTCACCTTTTTAGGTAGATTATGACTTCTTGATAGAATAATGTTATAGTTCATAAGATGGTGAAATTATGATGTATACATTTATAATGGTGAGGAACCGTACCTTTTTCTTGTCGCCTTAACACTATTTACCTTAGATATCTTGAGTTCGGTATTGATGTGCATAGCTTTTACTTTTGCTCCTTCTGACTTTTGCTCTTGGCCCTTTAATCGGTCGATCGTGGTCTTGAAGATGTAGGTCAAGAGAATCTCAGTATTAAGATCCTTGACATCTTTGAGTTTACAAAGATAGCACCCAGTTGCTGGTTGGTCACACATAAGTTTGAGAAGATCTTCTTTCTCCTCTTTATCAGCATTTCTTAGCATGTATTACCTCTTCATCTTTCAGACTGGTGGATGCTTTACTCTTTGTCATTGATGTCTCTTGTGCTCTCTCTCTACAGCCTTGGTCTTGGACTACAAGATTGACTCTGTGCTAGGATTGGTCTTGTTGATATAATAATCGAGGATATGGACCAATCTGAGCAGCTTCAGGTGTATACACATATTTACCTATACACAATATTTCTAACGTGTGAGCTCTTCTGCATATAACAAGGTACTTACTGATAAACTAAGTTTAGAACAATGTTAGTGCCTTGGATCAGACTCAAAGAGATTATCTATTGAATATAGCATGATAACTTGCTCTGATACTAATTGTTAGTTCCCATAGGGCACAATAGATCTAGAAGGGGGGGGGTTGAATAGATCCTTTTTATTTCAAATACTTTTCTGGTTTATATTATATTATTCATAATCAACATATGACAAACATGAGAATCTTTTCAAGCACAGCGGAATAAGTAAAAGATCCCCTTCATTGATATATTCATAATCATACATACATTATTTGTAGAGTAAGTTTAGTTGTAATCAGTTAAAACATACATAGCAGTTATAGCAGTTATAGTAAATAATGTAAATGACATAATGTAAAAGACACAAGAGGTTTTAAGTGGTTCAGAGGCTTAAGCTCCTAATCCACTCTTCTGCTTTCAACTAGCAGGATTTCCACTAAGGAAGGGCAAGACTACAAATCACTAAGATTCCTTCAGGCCAGCAGCCTTGGGACTTCAATTCACTAAGAACTCTTCAAGGCCAGCAGTCTTGGGACTCCTCTAGTTCCCTAGAAACTCTTCAAGCCCAGCAGGCTTGGAACTTCGTTTAGTCCCTCCGGACAAGGACCCTTCTGGCCCTGCTTTATTTAGTCCTTCCACACAGGACACACTTCAGCCCTGTTTCATTTAGTCCCTCTGGACAAGGACCCCTCAGGCCCTGGCTTTGTTGAGTTGTTTGTTTGTTGTTGTTGGAGTCGGTGCTGAGCTGCTAAGATGTCTTCATGCTCTGAACATCTTTTATACTTAGCAGCTTGGCTTGATCATCCTTGAAGTGCAGCTGAGTGTTGCATGATGCTCAGCTTCTATGGTTACTCAACCACTTTGGATGACCCCTTGTTGAATTACCTTGAAGATCCTTCTCCTTGGTACTTGATGGTTGCACATGATAGTCTTCTAAGATTCCAAGATCGTTGTCTTCTGTTCACTTGATAGCTACTGCATTAGCTAACTTTCCTTAGTCAGCTTCTGAAGTCTTCTTTGGATCTCCTTGTGGAAGACTTCATTACGAATGGCCTTACAACTCAATCTTGATCTTGATGGGGTTGGTGCTTAGATCTTCATTAGCTTTGTATGCCATTCGTTGAGTGCTCTCTCGGTTTCCTTGGATGTAGCTTGCGGCTGAACCGTAGGGCTTCATTCCTTTGATATTCTAGAGTGCTCATTTATTGAGAACCGTATATGCTCTACGATTCATCCTTGGCATTGTGAGCACTTCTATTGAGGTCGTGAGTTCTCAAGACTTCTGATTCAACTTTCTTCTGAGACACTTCTGATCCGAGATCGATCTTAACACTTTACGATTTCTGCCTTGCTTGTTGTCTTCATTTGATCTTGCTTGACTATGATCTCTGCATGTAATCAATAGACTCTACGAACTCAGAGTGTGATCTACGATCCTTGACTTGGCTTTGGCATCAGTAGACTCTACGACTCTGAGTGTAGTCTATGTATCTGTCTTGGCTTCGGCAGATGACCGGTCGGCTCGTAGGTAGGCTGTCTCTACGATTCTGAACATGACTTCCTCAGCACACTACGATCCCGAGGAAGCTCTAATCGATACACTATGATCCTTCTTCGTTTTCCTTGGCAATCTACGAACTCCGAGATCTACTATCTTGCATACTCCTATTCTCACTCGATAGCTCTCGAGTTAACCTTGACTCACCCGGCGGACTCGACTTACAGTGCGGTGCTTCGGCGATCGAGACTAGCCTATCTATTACATCATAAGATCAACCTAACAAGCTTGATCATTCTATATTTATAGTCCTTGTACATCATTTCTTTTGAAGGACTTTACAAAGCTGTTTTGCTTATGTAGGATCAACCTAACATATTTGATCAATTCATTCTAAGTCCTTGTACATATATTTCTATTATCTATCAAAGGACTTTCTGACTTTTCTTAATGCAAGCATACTTGCATATTCATTCATATATATCATAATCAAATCATATATTAAATAGGAATATCATTCACATGTTTATTCCTGACAAATACTATATTCTACCCAAATTGATTATGGACTTTTATTCTAGTTTGGTTCACTAGAGCCACCAAGTGAACCAAAAGGTCAAACCGTAGGGTGCAAGAATAAACATTTAAATATAACTATTACATTTAAACCCAGGCTCCATTACAAACGGGTTTTCAAGCGCTCCTTGCTCCTTGATCTCCAGTTCTTCAAAAATTCTAAGTAATCCTATTACATTAAACTATTTAATTTAAATAGAAACATTGATCAGTAGTCAAGGGGAAGTACATAGGAGAGAGATAGAATTTACATCAAGAAGAAAACCATAAAAGACGAGGTACGCAGACCTCATTTAATAAAATCCATTCATTCAAACATCCAACTAAAATAAATCCAATCACATTGGTCAATAGTCCATAATCAATCTCATTTATTATCATACATATCATCATATGTATCAATAAATAAAATCATTTCATATATTTACGAATATCATTTAATGGGCAATATTATGTTACATGAAATCCAATTTCAAGATTAAAATAAACTCTTTATTTTAATTATAAAATTATTAAGATATATATATATATATATATATATATATATATATATATATAATATAACAGTACATAAATCACGTTCACGTGCTTCTGTTAAATATTAACAAAAAAGATGAATCAAGTTCACCATCAATAAAACTTACCAGGATGTATAATATATATAATATATTACTATATTATAATATATTTATATAATTCATGATATACTTCCAGAATCACATATATACCTTATATATGAATCCTGTTTCTCCTGGAAATCTTATAACATAACATGAACCAAGCACGTGGATGACTATAACCTGTTGACTATCATACGAATTATAGAAAGCTAATTTAAAATAGGTTTCACAAATATCGAAAAAAACAAAAACAAAAATAGTTCGCTATAAATAATAGGCTTCGCGAAATATTTTTTTTCTTTCTTAAAATAATAATTTTATATAACAAATTTTGCCCAATAAATAATTTTAAATATATACCCATACATATTTAGAATAAAAAATAATTAATAATTTGCATAAAGTTTGGCTCATGACACTGTTAGGTTTTGTGAAAATCAAAATAGCAATCAAATTGCAAAAATAACGGAAGCATAATAAAATCAGATTTTAAAATTTTTACAAACCAATTGTGACAACCCGAGAATTTTGAATATTTTTAAACATTTTATTAATTTATTTAAGGTTCAAAATTAGAACCTATACAAAAAATTAGTGTATGCGTTTGATATTTTTAAGAATGAATTTTGAGATTTTAAAATTCTGTGAAGGATTTTGGTGAATTATTCAAGATTAAGGAATAAGTGAATATGTTCTGTGTATATGAGTACAGTATGTGGTTAAGGGTCAAGGGTTGACCACATAAACGATATCTGTAAAAAACCCTAAGTATATATTAAGAACGTCAACGTTCGGGTAGAAACCCCTAGCGTTTAACAAGAAACCCTAAAACTGGTTCTAGAAACCCTAATTTCAGTTCAGGGAATCCGAAACCCTAATTCGGGAATTTAAAACCCTAATTTGGGAACTTAAAGTAATTTATAATTCTTAAGTGATATTAATTAGGGTAAAGCTTAATTATTTATTAAACCCTAATTTCAAATTTATTAAACCCTAATTTATGGATTGAAACCCTAATTTTATAATTAGGGAAAACCTAAGTGTTAATTTAATAATTTTAATGTAATTAGGATATATTAATTCTAATTTTCAAGTTAAGTAATTAGAAAACCCTAATCTAATTACAAAATTTAATTTCGAAATTTGAAATATTATTTTCTATTAGAAACCCTAATTTTTGGGTTGTAAACCCTAATTCGTGATTTTAACCCTAATTACTTAATTAGGATATATTAATCATAATTAGCAAGATTTAATTTGTGATTAAGAAATTTTAAAATAATTAGAAAATTCTAATTATAATTTTGAAATATTAAATTTCTATTTTTTAAAAAAACCGAAATTGGAAATGTTAGAAACTAAATTTGTAAACCCTAAGGGTTTCAAACCCTAAACCCTAAATGTTCTAAACCCTAAACCCTAAGGGTTGCAACAAATGGCAATTCTAGAAATAAAAAGAAATGACTAAAATGCCCTTTGTGCATTATTTAATGTAACTTGTAAATCTAGCAATATGTGGTTGGTGAGCAAACCCTAACCACTCCTTGACTTAATAAATCTCAGCATTTCAGCCCTATTTGACAGCTAGATCAGATTTTATATTGCATTCAAGAGATATAAATAAATTTGGGAGAGAGAGTCTATCATTTCACTTATTGATCTCACCTACTCTCTCTCTCTCTCACCAAGGCATCCGAAAATAGCAAGTAGATCAGTCATAGAACAACCCCTAGATCAAACAATAACAAATTGGAGAGCCAAGATCAAAGATTATTCAAGAAAAGGTATGAACCAAATTTTTATTTTAATCCATGTTGCTAAGAAAAAGTTTTTGTTTGTGTTTAGATCTTTGCTAGATGATGTTTAATGATGATCTATGTTGATATAACATAGATCCATAGCATCAAAATGCTTAAAAATTGAGTTTTTCCAAAACTGTCAAGAACATGGTATGTGGTCTAACAAGCTAATGTCAGGCGCCACAGATTCGTGTCTGTTTATGATTCTTGTTGTTTTATGTTTTGGATCTGTTATTTGGTATGAGGTCTTTAATCTGCAAGTGGTTTTATAGCCATCCGATGTCTAGATTGCACGATATTCATGGTCAAAGTGAGTTGACCGACGTTGACCAGCCGAAATCTGGGTAACCCATAAATATAAAAACTAAGTCTGACAAGAAGTTCTAAGGCATAGATCTGTTAGGTTATAAGTGTTATGACGATTTTGTTGTATCCAGATTGTAGACTGTCATATGAAAAATAGATCCATACTATTATATTTATTAAACATGAAACAGGATGATGGTAGTGGATGGTCAAACAAGGTCTGTCGATCACGGGTACCGTTTCTGGAAAACCCAGAAACAGGACGAACACAACTTCTGACAACCTTTGACCGAGCTTTATCTGGAACATGTGTTATTGTTTAAATGCGATGTTGTTATGTAATTGTACCTTGACACAAGTACTATATATTTAGACCATAACATAACTGATTTGATGACCCGATCTGGAAGTAAATCGAACCACAAAGTAGACAGTCGAAGCTGTCTGGGTTTCTAGGTAACCTAGAAAGTCCAGAAGCTTCTGACAGCTACTTTGGTGCTTCGGATCTTGCAGTTGGAATATTGTAAGACCATGTTGAGGATTTCTAACTGTAGTACTACATTCGTACTACAATATCAATGTTTGAGATAGCCCATAACATGTTTAATTTGGGAATTAAGTCTGGTCAAACAAGCAACCTTGCTAAGCCGACTGTCAGTATTCTTGAGCTCAAGAACACCAACAGCGACGCTAAGTGTCGCTAAAAGGTTTTAGCGACGGTTTCTATTTATTTTATTTTTTGATTTTTTGGAAATTATTTAAAAATAGATAAAAATAGTTTTTAATTATTAAAAATACAAAATAAATTCTGAAAAATTATTTTAAAGTCTAAAAAATAGTTTTTAATTATTTTAAGTATATTTCATATATATTTAATATTTTTGGAATATAAATGGTATTTAATTTATTTAATTATAATATTAAATAAATTATTTAAAAATGATTTAAATACATGAAAAATCATGAAAATAATATTATGGTATAAGAAAATATTTAAAGAAATTTTCAAAGGTGACTTTTAATATTTTGTGATGAATTTCATTAATTAATCAATATTAATGATAATTAGTTTATTTAATAACTATATTAAATAAATTAAGGAAAAATATAATTTATGCTTTATAAATCATATAAAAATGATTTAAGTGTTATAAAAATATTTTGAGTTATAAAATATAACTTTTGATATTTTGTCATGAAAATATTAATATTTTAATATTAAAAGAAATAATCGGATAATGAATTTAATTGTTTAAATATCATATAAAGATGATTTTAAAGTATTAAAATACTTAATGATATTATAAATATATTATAATATTATGACATGTATTTCATTAATATTGTATAATAAATAAATATTAATGATAAAAGAATTATGTGGTATTTAATTCATTTAAATACGATATTAATAAACTAAAAATTAAGATAAATAGTAATAATTATTACGAGCATATGAAAAATATTTTGACTGTTAATAAAATTATCTGAGATAATTGTTAAGTATTTAGGCAGAGTTTAATTGAACTTAGACTCGGTAAAAGTCCGACTAGACCGTCGGGACGTTAGATTTGTGTCGGGTTCAACTTAGACTGCAATAGTTTGACTTGATATCGAGTCTTATATGTGTTATAGACTGATAGGGTTATGTGCTATGTGTTTAGGTTATTCTATGTATATCTATATATAATAGTATTATATTGTGATGATATTATTCTAATATTAGAGATCTCTATTACTAATATTAGGTCTTCGAATAAAGCATTATAAATTGCGTTGTGGTAATCAACGGTTCAGGCAAGTTTGTTTTTACTTAACTATACTAAGAGTTGTTTCATTCGGATAAGCTTATGGTTAATCATTGCTGGTTGCCATGAATTGTACTCTGTACATATTGCATGTATAAGTCAGGTATGAAAGGCTGATCACCTTCATTATCGGTTGGTTCAGATATATTTGTTCATGTATAATACTTGTTCAGTCAAAAATTTGTTCCTACTAGTTCACAATTATATTGTTGAATTATAGCCAACTTATTATTCTGACTCTTTCAACCATGATATATCGTTATATTATTGAATTTAAACTTGATGGGCAATCCTTATGCTCACCCTTGTTATATCATGATAAAACATTGCAGATTAAGGCGAATGCGTTTGGATACAGGAAAAGAATAATGCCAAGTTCAGCTTGGGATAAAATGTGCAGCTAATTTGTAATAGTATAGTTTGTTAATAATGTATTATGTTAGATAGTTTATGAATGGTGTATAAGTTAAGGTTACTCGACCTTGGGGAAATAGTGTGTAATGTATTGTATAAATAATTTATGTTTATATCTTTCACAAATAATAATAGTTGTATAGAATGATCGAACCGGATCTGCGTTGATTTGGGACCTCAAATTCGGGGCCGTCACACCAATTACCCGGATCATCCTTTATGCATATTATTAATTAAAACGAAGAACAAGAAGTTATGTAATCATACCCTTGTAGATACGAGCTTCCACAGGTACGAGTTCAACTCCTACTTCTTCGCGATCTCCTTGAATCTCCGGGTAGATTATTTCCTTTAATCAATGTAAGCCACCCAAGTGTATGGCCTCTAGAGATGATCCACCAAAAAAGAACAATTTTCAAGAAGAAGGGTGTATTGGCCCAAACCCTAGTTTTTCTTATCTCTATAGAAAAAGGGGGTGTACTCTCCAACGATAGGAATTACGTATATCTTGATATATGATATAAGACTCCTCTTATAAATATATCAGGTAACCCTATTTAATTAAAATAAGATATTATTTATTTAATTAAACTGTTTTAATTAAATGGACTCCCTAATCCTATTAGGGATAATTAATTAAACTCCTTTAACTAATTTTCCCTCCTAATCCTATTAGGAATAAATGAGAGTACTTATATTAAATTAATTCCTAAACTCTTTCAGAAATTAAAATAATATTAATTGCAATAATATTAATAAGACCCCTCTTATTAATTTATATTTAATATTTCTAAAATATTAAATAATAATATTAAGCTATTTAATTTATTCTATCACCATAGATTAAATTAAATATATTTAACATATTATTACGATTATGCCATTAACTTCTTAAATAATTATTCTTCCTTTTATGTTTGTGACCCTTTAGATTCTCCATATTAAACCTATTTTGTGAATAAATCAATTAGAACAATTCTAATCTTATTTAAATAAATAAATTAAACGATTAATTTATTTAAATAAATAATATTTATTCTACAATAGGGATAAGCCTCCCTAGCGATCAACGACTTTCCGGATAATATAGATTTTAACATTAATCATAAAAGAACCTTTGAGTTAATAGTTACCAGACAATTGAATCCTTCTACCATACAATGTCCCAATTAAATATAAGACATGAAATTATCACAAGTCTTATTTTATTTAATTATATGTATTTCGATTCCTAAATGCATGAACTCCTAATGAATGCAAATTAGAAACTACTTTCTAATTTCATTCCACCTTAACCAAGGATTCCTAGATTGTCATTTATCGAATCAGATAATAAATGCCTTTAATAAATAATTCTTTTATTAATAAATCCATAAGATTGATTACAAAGTATATAAGCTTTATTGTGGCGCCCCAAAATAGGTGAATTCCATAACTACGAACTTTATTATTACACAACTATTATTACATATAAAGCTGTGAGTTTAAATACGAGATATTGCCATCTAGACAATATCCACATGCAAAATAAATCCCCATCATAATTATTGATACATTATTTTACAAAATGGTGAGGACTACTAAACAACTCTCTACTAGAACCTTCATTCCATACCCCGAGCTAGTAATCGCTACATTCTCGTCTCACGAGAAGAAAAATGGAACAAAAAGGAAAAGGGTGAGCTCAACTAGCCCGATAAAAATATTATGACTAAGATAATATACAACAAAATTATCGTTAGTCTTCAACAGGGAAAAATCTAATAGAATACAATAGACAACAAGTTTTAAATCAATATTACATGCGGAAAAATAATAATTCATTAGAAGAGTTAAGTAGAGAATGCAAACTACTATCTTATATATATGAATTTAAAAGTTCATCGTCGATATTTTATCCTGTAACATCAATCAATATATATATGGAATCAAATATTCATCTTTTCTCTCTGAGGCCGAAAGATATTCATCGATTGGTCATGTTCATCTAAACACTGTTCATCTTTTCCACTACTACGGGCCAAAGATATTCATCAAAATCATTCATCTTTTGCACTTCTGGCCAAAGATATTCATCGAAAATCATTCATCTTTTGCATTACTGGCCAAAGATATTCAATAATATCATCATTTAAGGCGAGGATGATGAAAATATATTTTTTTAAAAAATGAATCCGATGAAACAAAATGACAAGGATTAAGGATTAAGGATTAGTACTTTGTTTTATCCATGTCCAAAATACCTCAAAAAATAATCATAGTGGTGTAAAAAATTCAAGAATGATCAAAACATGGATACAATCAAAGCTAGTATCCACAATAGATATTTTGAGACGAAAAAAAAATTTTCATTTTTCGATGAATAGTCTTAGTATTAAGTGAATAATCTAGTATCGTATCGTGAATAGTCTTGATATCGTGAATAGTAACTCAAACACCAAAAGTTCCAAATTTGATAAAAACTTGATCAATATTTGACATAATGATATTGAAGAAATAATATCATTCTGAAAAAAAAAAATATCCACTTACCTCGAAAAGCAGTCTTCTCACTGAAACTTTGGATATAGGCTTATAACTTGAACTTGCACAGTATAGCAATACTCAAAGTATACTCAAAATACTCACAAGAATACGCTCGATAATATAGAGAGAAAACTTGATTTACGGTGTGATTTTCAATTCTAACCTAAGCACCTATTTATAGGAAAATGCTTAGAACACCAAGCGAAAAAATTTAATAAATTAATAATATATATATAAGTTTTCTCGCCAACCTTCCTAGATCTGAATTCAACAACATGACACATTTATAACATGTGGAACACTCACCAAAAATTTTTTATTATTTAAAATAATTAAAACTTCCAAAAATCAATTATTTTGGAACTCAAACTTCAATAATTCATAATAAATAGCCCTTTTGCCAGAAAAATTCAAATCTACATGAATTTTTTTATAGGAAATTCAATTCTCTACAACTTTGCGAGAAGAAGTTTTTCCAAATTCCAAACAGAAATTGGCCAAAATCCACAAGCAGAAGCGATTTTTACAGTTTATAATCAAATTTCGATCGAGAAATGGGTCTCTGAAACACACAAAATCATTTTTTAATATTTATTGCAACAAAAATACTCTTTCTCCTCATAAACTCATATATCCTCCATTCATTATAAAATATCACCATTATTATATTATTAAAAATATAATAATATATTTAAATGAATTATTTTATCGAGAAAAAGATAAAATATCAATTTTCAACAATTGTCACATTAAAAATTTTTCTCCATCTATATCCACATAAAATCAATATTTTCCTCATCATATAAATCAATAATTAATTATTCACAAATAATATTACTGAGAATCACAATCTTGTGACGGTAGTTCCCGGAAGAGGGGGCTTTCGATAAAAATTCTCCTTCTTGGCGCGCAATTAGGTGACCAAACCTCTCCTTGAAAGCGAGAACTTTCTAGACATTGCCAATAATGTTATCTAATAATATTATTCGAGATAATATGAATTATTGCTTCGATAATGAAAAATCTTGTGTAATGACAATTATTGAAACAACGATAATATAAAATATCAATCGTGATTATTGAATCAATAAAATAAAATCTTTGAGCGATAATTCTGTAACAATTATTGAGGAATGCCTTCTTACGTAAGAATCAATAATTGATGCAATCTGAGTGTCTTCTTGTTCAACAATAGCGTATTATTCTTGTGTTTTAACCTTTGGGGTATTCAACGATATTAATGGTAACAACTACCAGATTATTTATAAATAACTTATTCTTGTCGTTTTCTTCCTCCAGATGCTTTTTCAGTTATGGGGCCCACACATGGCTGCGCCGTCGTACGAATATTACCCGACAGTACGAATATTCCACGACCAAACGAATATTCCCCGACAATAATGAATATTATATCACCACTTGCTTATTTAAAATATTTGCGCATTTTACCCATAACTAACCACATTAATCAAATCCACCCTTACTATTTCAAAATAATAAATAAAGAAAATTCCTTTTTATTTAAAAAATTTGAGGTCTTCTGACCCTCCCTCCTTATGAAATTTAGTCCTCGAAATTGGCGTACGTACTGGTGTTTGAAAAGATGAAAATACCTCGCTTTCATTTTTGTTTCCAACTCCCAGTCATTTCATCAATAGCATGGTTTCTCCACAAAACTTTAACTTGTGGTATAACCTCGATACATAGGACATGTTCTTTCTATCCAAGATCTTGGCAGTACCTCCTCGTGCGTTAAGTCTTGGCTATCTCGTCACGGTTCTAACTTCAATAGCGTGGTTGGGTCGTCCACATATTTACGTAACATCGATCGTGAAAAGCGTTATGAACCGCGTCATACTTGGCGGTAAAAGCGAGTCTATAGGCCACGGTTCTATTCGATCGAGAATTTCAAATGGATTAATAAATCGAAGGTTTGAGCTTTCCTCACCTCACCGATTCTCGCTTTTGAAATAACAACTTCTTGCACCTCCTTCTTCAAATTCATCGACTCCGGTTGTGTAGCTTGAACAACTTTAACTTTATCGATTAAAATCGATTATACTCATATATCATCAATGGGTACCTAGAGTTTTCATCTCCATCTCTATTATTTGTAAATTATCTGAAATGAGTCTTTGACAATATCGTACTTTCGTGCTTGTATCGATCTTCTACTCAACACGTCATTACCACGTTAAACTTTTCCGAGGATGGCATGGTGAACATGTCTTTGAAATGAGTCTCCTCTTGAGTTCTTGAAAGCTCTTCCCACATTCCTTGCTCCATTTGAATTTTGTATCTCTACGAGTCAATTGCGTTAATGGAATAGCGATTCGAGAATATCCTTCAATGAATCTCAGATAATAACCAACTAAGCCTAAGCTTATTATTTGATTCTGAAACTTAGGTTGTTCTCAAGCTGTATGACTCATATCCCAACCTTGGATAACACGTCACAATGGCACTATCGATTTACTACTTAGCATGAATATGGCATCCTCTACGGAGAATGCGGCTTGAGCGTATTCCACAAAGGAAGTCACCGGATAGAGGCTCGGGTATCAACTTCTATAGTTGGGTTTTAACTCACGAAGTTCAATAGGAGCCATTCGATGTGAGATTTTAGAAATGGGTTTTGTCTGGGATTTAAAGTCGATACAAATTCAATATCACGCTCTTCAGAGGAGTAGGCGAAAAATTCTTGAGAAATCGTCGGAAATTTACTAACAACGAAATATCATTCAAATCGGCGTATTTTTATTTAAGTCCATGACATGGCTAAGAAAACTTGACATCCGTTTTCAATAAGCGAATGACTTTATGGCTTGATATGAAAGAGTTTGACTTCAATGGTTTGGTTGCTTGAATTGAAATAACGGGTTGCTTAGGAATATGAAAATAACAACCTTACGAAAGCAATCAATTTTGGCATGATGAGTAGTTAACCTTAAAATCATATCAAAAGCAAATATCTTTAAAGAAATAAAGTCAACGGGTAATGTGATAGTGCCAACTGAATCAAGCAAGATTTCTAAATAGTCGATGTAATGAAAATTTCTCTAATGGAGTCTCCATGAGATAAATCAAAGTCTAATTTCTCCGTAGTCGAGTTCAAAAGTTGGCGCAAGCAAAGAGATAAAAGGATGGGTAGAACAGGGTATCTAATAAGGTATAAACTTACGTAAAATTTATAATTAACTAACTTGATGCTAACCCGTTCGGGTTCCTCGCATTTTAATGGAGTCACGACAAACGCTCTTCGAGAGCAGTTGACTTTGACTTTTACGGGACATCCTTTTGAGTCACCATCCCCATTGGACTTGGTTTTCGCTCTGCGTACAATCTCGGCGATATGTCCTTCTTTTCCACAATTATAGCATACCTTAAAGCTGTTGTGAAGCGGTTTGGGGTGATATCCCCCTCTCTCCGCATTTGTAACATCTGATGGGTGGTCTTTCTCCTCCTTGGAACCGATTCTTCTCTTGGCTGCGTCTTCACATAGTGGTTGTTGAATCTCCTCTTTTAAAATCTCCTCCCACTCGCTTCTTCTATTTTCATGGCCACGATTACCACGGAGTGGTTCTTCCTTTTTGTCCGTATTCTTCTTTCTCTCATTTGGTTATCGTTATTACGATGATTGCTTATCTTGATATGATCCACAGGTTATGGTCCCTCGGTTGAACGTACTCGTTATCTCGCTCTAACAAGCGAGCCACATTGACAACATCTGAATAGAGAAAAAATTTATGAGAAATGAGATCTTGGCGTATCTGGGTTTTCAAACCTCTCGAAACATCCGCGTCATCGTTCCTCATTCTCCACCAAATGAGGTGCAAACACAGATAACTCCATGAACTTACGCCTCGTCTTTGGGACAAAATCATTATTATTACTGCTCGATCTAATAAACTCCACTTCCTTCATATATGCCGAATACTTTCGGGGAAGTACTTGTCATTAAACTATTTACAAAGCGTCTCCCATGACATCTTTGAGTGCGGTTTGGATGGAGTGCAACTTCCTGATTCCCACCGATGTCTGCCTCGTTCTGGAACATAAAAGTAGCGAATGGAACTTTCATTCCTCCGTGCATCCCAAGACATCGAATATCTTGGTAATTTGTTTGACCCATCGTCTCGCCTTAATCGGATCGAAACTTTCCCCAAAATTACGGTGGTCCCAACTCTTTGAAGCTGCTTGGTTTGTGACCACCCAATGAATTAACTATCATTTCCTCCTGTATTTTGAACACGAGTCTCCTAAATGCGATTTTGCATGAGCTGCAAAAACTTCTAAACATCCCTCGTTCATCATCACGCTTTCGGTGGTGTTGTTCACGGGAGGTACATTGCCGACTGTTGCACGCGTTCTCTCCTCGTTGGTAAATCTGAGGCATCTCCACGGTCTCATTTCCCTTTTATTAATATTCTCGATCGACATTCTCAAATCTTTGTCATAAAACAAGGGTTAATTAAGAAATCAATATATCACATAATATCCTATATCTTAACCAACTAACAAATAAGCTTAGGTAGGACACACTTTAGCGAAGGATTTACTCGTCTCTCCCTCCTAGTTCTATTCCCGATCTCATGGGAGAGATCATATCCTAAGCTACGATACCAAGCTGTGGCGCCCCCCAAAATAGGTCCATTCCATCCAACCCATTACGAGTGCGCCAAATACATGATGCGAAAATAACTACAACTTTATTATTACAACATATAAATTGTGAGTTTAAATCTGAGATATTGCCATCTAGACAATATCCACATAAAAATAAATCCTCATCATAATTATTGATACATTATTTTACAAAAATGGTGAGGACTACTAAACAACTCTCTCTAGAACCTTCATTCCATTACCCCAATAGTAATAATTTACATTCTAGTCTCTGAGAAGAAAAATGGAACAAAAAGGAAAAGGGTGAGCTCAACTAGCCCGATAAAGAATATTATGACTAAGATAATATACAACAAAATTATCGTTAGTCTTGACGAGGAAAAATCTAATAGAATACAATAGAAATGACAAGTTTTAAATCAATATTACGCGATGAAATAATAATTCATTAGAAGAGTTAAGTAGAGAATGAAAACTACTATCTTACATATATGAATTTTAAAGTTCATCGTCTATCTTTTATCCTGTAACATCAATCAATATATATCTGAATCAAATATTCATCTTTTTTACTTCTGGGCGAAGATATTCATCGATTAGTCATGTTCATCTAAACACTGTTCATCTTTTTGCTTTTCTGGGGCGAATAGATATTCATCGAAAATCATTCATCTTTTTACTTTTCTGAGCCAAAGATATTCATCATAAATCATTCATCTTTTACCTTTCTGGGCCAAGATATTCAATAATATCATCATTTAAGGCGAGGATGATGAAAAATATTTTTTTAAAAGCGAATCGATGAAACAAAATGACAAGGATTAAGGATTAAGGATTAATACTTTTTGTTTTATCCATGTCCAAAAATACCTCAAAAATAATCATAGTGGTGTAAAATTCAAGAATGATCAAAACATGGATCTGATCAAAGCTAGTATCCAGAATAGATATTTTGACGAAAAGAAAAAATTTTCATTTTTAGATGAATAGTCTTAAAGTATTAAATGAATAATATTATCATCGTGAATAGTCTTAGTATCGTGAATAGTAACTCCGACACCAAAAGTTCCAAATTTGATAAAAACTTGGATCAATATTTGACATAATGATATTGAAGAAATAATATCATTCTGAAAAAAAATATCCACTTACCTCGAAAAAGGCGGTCTTACAGTTGAAACAGGATATATAGGCTATGACTTGAACTTGCAGTATATAGCAATACTCAAAGTATACTCAAAATACTCACAAGAATATTTCGATAATATAGAGAGAAAACTTGATTTACGGTGTGATTTTCAATTCTAACCTAAGCACCTATTTATAGGAAAATGCTTAGAACACCAAAAGCGAAAATTTAATAAATTAATAATATATATATTAAGTTTTCTCGCCAACCTTCCTAGATCTGAATTCAACAACATGACACATTTATAACATGTGGAACACTCACCAAAAACGTTTTTATTATTTAAAATAATTAAAACTTCCAAAAATCAATTATTTTGGAACTCAAAAAACTTCAATAATTCATAATAAATAGCCTTTTTGCGGAAAAATTGAATCTCGCGACTTTTTATAGGAAATTCAATTCTCTACAACTTTGCGAAGAAAAGTTTTCCAAATTCCAAACAGAAATTGGCCAAAATCCATGAGCAGGCGATTTTACGGTATAATCAAATTTCGATCGAGAAATGGGTCTCTGAAACACACAAAATCTGTTTTTAATATTTATTGCAACAAAAATACTCTTTCTCCTCATAAACTCATATATCCTCCATTCATTATAAAAATATCACCATTATTATATTATTAAAAATATAATAATATATTTAAATGAATTATTTTATCGAGAAAAAAGATAAAATATCAATTTTCAACAATTGTCACATTAAAATTTTCTCCATCTATATCCACATAAAATCAATATTTTCCTCATCATATAAATCAATAATTAATTATTCACAAATAATATTACGGAATCACAATCTTGTGACGGTAGTTCCCGAGAAAGAGGGGGCTTTCGATAAAATTTCTCCTTCTTGGCGTTGATTAGGTGACCAAACCTCTCCTTAGAGCGAACTTTCTAGACATTGCCAATAATGTTATCTAATAATATTATTAGGATAATATGAATTATTTCTTCGATAATGAAAAATCTTGTGTAATGACAATTATTGAAACAACGATAATATAAAATATCAATGCGTGAATTATTGAATCAATAAAATAAAATCTTTGAGCGATAATTCTTTGTAACAATTATTGAGTAATGCCTTCTTACGTAAGAATCAATAATTGATGCAATCTGGTAGTGTCTTCTTGTGCAACAACAGCGTATTCTTGTGTTTTTTAACCATTTGGTATTCAACGGTATACAATGGTAACAAGCTGTAGTTATTTATAAACAACTTATTCTTGTCGTTTTCTTCCTCGATCGCTTTTTCAGTTATGGGGCCCACACATAATTACATTGGCATGTTAAATCGTCGATATATTCCCGAGCGATCAGAATATTCCACGACCAACGAATATTCCCAAACAATAATGAATATTATATCACCACTTGCTTATTTAAAATATTTGCATTTTTACCCATAACTAACCACATTAATCAAATCCACCCTTACTATTTCAAAATAATAAATAAAGAAATTCCTTTTTATTTAAAAAATTTGGAATATGAACATCAATTAAAAGATATGATTTACGAGGAAGAAGCTCCTCAAAAGAAAGTGCTAGCTTTAAATGCAAGAATTGAAGAAGAACTTGAAAACAACTCAGATGATGAAATAGCTATGATATCAAGGGACTACTTCAGAGAAAGAATCAAAGAAGGAATACATTCAATTCAAACCAATTCATAGCTAAGCAAACCGAAGAAACGTGTTTTGAATGTGGACGACCATGCCACTTCAAGAAGGACTACTTCCAACTCAATAACAAAGGGAAGCAAGGCAATAAAGAGTTCAAAAAAGAATAAAGCCTTCTTAACATGGAGTGACGATGAAGAATTCGATGTGGAGATAAAGGCAAATGATGAACTGGCTCAAATATGCTTTATGGGACTTAAAGGTGAGTCTAGTGAGGTATCTTTTTCTAATATTAGTATTTTGAAACAAGAAAATGGAAAACTAAAAGAAAAAAATATGTACTTAAAAGATCTAGTAAACACACTAATGAGCGAAATAGAGTCACAAATAGATGAAAAGAAGGAATTAAAAAAAGTAACACATACAAATGAAAAAAAAGTATTAGCCGCGAAAAATGATTACTTAGATAATTTCAATAAAATACTTTTCAACAAAGTAAAACAGTTAAATAATGAAGTTAAAAAATTAACAAACGACATAAAAATGAGGGATGTATGCATTGATGCTTTTAGTGATGAATCTAGTAATAAAACACCCCCAACAAATGAGCTTCAAAAGGAAATAGAATCCCTAAAACAGTCTCTAGTGAAATTTGTTCATGGTGAAGAGAACTTAAATGTCATGTTAGGGAAACAAAGACCAAGTTACGATAAACAAGGAATTGGTTATAATCCGCTACATAGAAAGGAAGTTGAAATGCTTAAATCTAAGTCCACATTTAAATTAAATTACTGTACCCCTTTCACTACTTGCAAAAATTGTGGTACTAAAGGTCATCTAGAGATAAATTGTTCAAAGAAGAAAAATAACAATCAAAGTAAAACAATATGGATAAAGAAAATGGATTTGATTTCAACTAACATAAGTGGACCCAAAAAGATATAGGTACCAAAAAGATAAAATGTATCTTTCTTAAACAGGTATGCTTCAAGGCAAAGTATCACCTCAAAAGTGGATCCTTGACAATGGATGTTCACGGCACATGACATGTGACAAATCTAAGTTCGTGGAACTAAATGTCAAAAAGAAACATGGAACTGTCACATTCGGTGATAACCGGTCAAGTGAAATGATTGGGAAAGGTAAAATCGGTAATGGTAAGGTTAACATTAATAATCTTCATCTTGTTAACGGTCTAGAATTCAATTTTATCAGTGTTAGTCAATTAATGGATAATGGACATCGAGTAAATTTTGAAAAAGAGAAATGTACAATTTCACATGGTACTAACAATGCTACTTTAGTTGCCCAAAGAGAAGGAAATATATATACTCTTGATTTTGAGCAACAGGAGGAAGAATTATGTCTTGCAACTATTCAAGATGAAGCAAATCTATGGCATTAAAGGATGGGATATGTTCACATGGACCTAATCAAAAAGTTGTGATCAAAGAACCTAGAGAGAGGATTACCCAAAATGAACTTCTAGAAGAAAGGTATATGCGAACCTTGTCAACTTGGAAAACAAGTAAGAACATCATTCACAACCAATAACATGGTATCAAATTCTTCTCCCCTACAATTACTCCATCTCGATTTATTTGGACCTGAAAGGCATGCTAGTTTAAATGGTAAATTTTATGCATTTGTTATAGTTGATGATTTTTCTAGATATACATGAGTATTATTTCTTAGAACAAAAGATGAGGCATTTAAAGAATTTGAAAATCTGGTTAGAAATTTGGAGATAAAATATAGTCTTAATCTTATAACAATCAGAAGTGATCATGGTACTGAATTTCAAAAAGATTTTATTATATTTTGCAATCAAAAAAGAATTACTCATGAATTCTCAGCACCTAGAACTCCCCAACAAAATGGAGTGGTAGAAAGGAAGAATCGTACATTACAAGAAACAGCTAGAACTCTACTTCAAGAAAGTAAACTTCCAAAGAAATTTTGGGCTGAAGTTGTAAATCCGACCAATTATTTTAAAAACACCATATGAATTATTGAATAATTGACTTCCTAATATAAGTTATTTCAAAGTATTTGGGTCTAAATGTTTTATTCTTGAGACTAGTGGGAACTTGGGCAAGTTTGATGCTAGATCATATGAAGGAATATTCATTGGCTACTCACAAAATAGTAGAGCATATCGCATTTATAATGTTCAAAAGATGTGTATCGAAGAATATATACATATCAAATTTAATGAATCTAACCATGATATTCCAAAAGGAAGAAAGGAAGATGCAGGAAATTTAGAGACTGCTGCAAATCCAACATACCACATAAAGCAAAATAGCAAGACTATGGAACCGATCTAGCAAGCTGGTTTAGAACAACAATAGGATCAAGACTCTATCCAACAAGCTGAATACAAAAATCAGGAACATATCCAGCCAGCTAAAATGAATGAACAACAAGATAATAATTCAGAAACTATTGAAGAAGTGATCCATAACATTCAAATTCCAAAATCAGCAAGATACATCAAAAATCATCCTCCCGATAACATCATTAGAAACATAAATGAAGGAGTTATTACAAGAAGAAAAGCACAAAATATGTGTGCTTTCTCAGCATTCCTATCCCAGATTGAACCAAAGAACGCCAAAGAAGCCATACTTGATGAAAATTGGCTACTAGCAATGCAAGAAGAGCTACAACAATTTGAAAGATGTCAAGTGTGGGAATTGATGACTCCTCCAAAAGATGTATCCATTATTGGAACTAAATGGGTATTCAAAAACAAACTTGACGAGTTCGGAACAATCACACGAAACAAAGCTAGATTAGTAGCTCAAGGGTACAATCAGCAAGAAGGAATAGACTATGAAGAAACATTTTCCCCGGTAGCTCGTTTGGAATCCATTCGAATATTATTGGCATTTGCTTGTTTCAGAAAATTCAAACTACACCAAATGGACGTCAAAAGCGCCTTCCTCAACGGTTACATAAACGAAGAAGTATATGTAAAATAGCTTCCTGGATTCGAGCATGACAAGTTCCCACACTACGTATACAAACTAAATAAGGCACTATATGGGCTCAAACAAGCTCCAAGAGCTTGGTATGAGAGATTAAGAAATTACCTCCTATCAAATGGCTCCATATGAGGTAAAATCGACTCTACACTATTTATTAAACGCCAAAATAAAGATATCATTATTGTGCAAATATATGTAGGCGATATAATATTTGGTGCTACTAATAATTTTCTTTATAAGTGGTTCTCCAAATGCATGCACAAGGAGTTTGACATGAGCTTAATGGGAGAACTCAATTACTTTATGGGCCTTCAAATCAAACAAAATCATGAAGGTATTCTCATTCACCAAACCAAGTATACAAAAGAGCTACTAAAGAGATTCAGCTTTGACAACTCAAACTCAAAGACCACACCAATGAGTACATCAATAAAATTCACAGCAGATGAAAAAGGTATTGATGTCGAAGTAACAAAATACCGAGGTATGATTGGATCCCTACTATATTTCACTGCTTCTAGACCTGATATAATGTACAATGTGGGTCTATGTGCTCATTTTCAGGCCAAACCCAAAGAATCCCACTTACAGGCTTTTAAAAGAATATTTAAATATTTCAGTGGTACTACAAATTTAGGACTATTTTACCCTAAATGTGAAAATTTTGATTTAATAGGTTACTCAAATGCTGACTATGCAGGTTGTAAAATAGATAGAAAAAGCACAAGTGGTGTGTGTACATTTCTGGGACAAAGTCTGGTCTCACGGCATAGTAAGAAGCAAACTTCAGATGCCCTATCCACTACTGAGGGTGAATATTTAGCAGTAGGAAGTTGCTACTCCCAAATTTTGTGGATGCGTCAAACACTTTGTAATTTAGATATTATGTGTAGCAATGTGCCCATATATTGCGATAATACAAACACGATAGACATTTCAAAAAATCCAGTTCTACACTCTCGCACAAAACACATAGAAGTTCGCCATCATTTTCTTAGAGATAATGTGTCCAAAGGACTAATAAAATTAATATTCATTCCCACTGAGCACCAATTAGCAGATATATTTATGAAACCTTTAGGAGAAGAACAGTTCTGTACTCTAAGAAGAGAACTCGGGATGTGTCTGATATAAATATGATATGCATGCTTTAAGGAAATTAGACAAACACGGCATATCTTGGTGCTATAATTACGTTTATTATATCTGCTCAAGATCTCTATTCCTAAACATGGCGCCACGCCTTTCCATATCTTAGAACCACACATCCTTGAAAAGACAGGCACTACTGTACTCTTCCAAGCCTCTTCTCTTTGTTTTCTCAGCACTTCAATCATCTCTGAGACTCTACACTGCTCTCAAATAACATTCGTGAAGATGAAAACCCGGTTTAGATGATCCGGTCATTTAATCGAGGGGCGGTATCACTACCCTCTCCACCTCCTCATCCTCCTGTCACTCAACGATTGAAGAGGAAGCAACCCTCGGTCATTACCATTTCTGGCGATTCCTCACCTGCTGAATCTGAAGCAAGTTTACCCTCTCCTCCACCGATTAGGACATCGACGGGAATTAAACGGCGCACAATCAAGGAATCCTCACCCAGCTCTCCTCTGATGATGGTAAACTCTCTCTCTGTTTTATTGCATGATGTTCCCGATGATTTTTGTCAAGGCCATAATTTTGAAATTCATTTCAAATCCTCTATTTGTCAAAAATCTTTTGTCTATGAAAAATTGGTTGACATGTTTTACTACCAAAACTCGCCTCTTCAAAACCTCCTTGAGTCATGTGGTTTAGCTTCATTAAGTACTCCTCCCTCTGTGGCGTATCTAAAATTAGTCCAACAGTTTTATATAAATCTTGAACACAATGGGGACTGTTATACTTCATTCGTTAAAGGCAAATCTCTATTTTTTACTACTCTAGATTTAGGGAGCATACTCTCCATTCCATATACAGGTGACTGTCCCTTTAAACTTAAAGGACCAGTTTATACTCCCCTGTCTCCTCTTGTCCAGCTTCGCACTGTCATGGTTGACCCCACCGTGTCCATAGTAACTCTTCCAAAGACCACCGAAGTTTCCCCTATTGCCATAGTCCTTCACAAATTACAAAGGTACAATCTTCTCCCTCATCTTGGTGGTGGGGCTGACTTTACCTACCAAGATTTGGTTTTGGTGGCTCTGCTAATGACAAGAAAACCATTCAATTTTTCCCTCATGATGCTCAAACACATGGTCAACTATATTAAACATTCAAAAAATAATGCTTACCTTACAGCTGTTTCCTCACAAAATTATTCACTCACTTTCAAATCCCAATAGACAATGAGGGATCCATCATAATTACTGATTCCATTAATTTTATCTATCTCAAAAATGCTCATCTCACTATGGTCAATGGCCAGTTCAAGCGAGTTGCCCTTGAAAATAACCATGTCCCAAATCCCACTCCTCCTACTTCACTACCTCCCTCCCCTAAGATTCTCACTCTTTTCATACCATCGCGACTAATCAAGAATCCATCACTACTGATGTGAAACATATCCAACATCGGCTTTCTGTGCTTGAAAAAGGCAAACTCCTTATTAGTCGCACTGATCTTCATTCTGTTTTACGCACTGTGGAGGATGAGTTCATTGACCTACAAGTAGGATTTGTGTTGCATACTCGGGCTATGGTAGAAGCCCTGCAGAGGAAAATAAACCGAAATGCCTGTCAATTGAGCACTGAACTTAAATTCATCAGCCATCAAATTGGGACTCTCGATCGCTTTACCGAGCGATGCATGAATGACCTCAGTAAAGAACTCCAAGCATACCAAGTCCAATTTTGCATACCTGAATGGCCCCAGTGCAATTGGATGGCCGAATACCAAGGCGACTTCCTGGACCTGCCTTTACCGCCTCCTACCTTGATTGCTCGTCCTCCATGATTTGTAAACACGATGTCCCTGGAAGAGATTGAACACCGCAGGCTTCACCGTCTATATTTCACTGCCCGCGAAGCCAACCACGTCCATATTGTTGAAGAGAATGATTAAAGGTCTTGCTCTAACCTTCCCCTTTTGGCCTTCTGGACACTTCTTTTTGATGGATGCCAAAGGGGGAGATGAATTATGCTTGTTTTCTTACAAGAATCGTTTAAGTTTTTACTTTCCATGCATAATGACTTCTTGTTTAAAGGCTATGGTTTAAATGGTTGTTGGATGATGGTTTAATAGTTCATTATATTCCTTTTGTTTAACATGTTGTGAACTATCTAGTCAATGCAGGGTTAGTCAGCACTGCACATTTGCAATGAACAGTTAATTTTAAAAAGTAAGAATATGCATGAATTGAGGGGAAGTCGTAATTCTCTTAATATGCATGGAGTTAGGGGGAGTCATAATTACTTTGTTGTCATCATCAAAAAGGGGGAGAATGTTGACTTATGTCATACTCCATATTTTGATGATGACCATATTATTCCTCTAATCATGATATATAATATTTTAGGGAAAGATATGACATTATAGGAACAATAAGGAGGAAATTACCAACACAAGGAATCTTTGAAGAAAGAAGAGCAAATTGAGTCCTAGGAATATATGTAAGATCTTAGCATTTATTACTTTCCAAAATAAGGCTCTAGGACATGTGCGCATATATCTGTGCTCACATGCTACATACTAATTCACTAGCTCATAAAATGCATGGCCAAAATTTTGTCACCATAACTTAAGGAAGTACATTTGGTTAAAACATATATGGTAGCTTTGTGAAAATGGTTGATTGAGTAAATTTGTGCAAAATGACGCAACCCAAATCACGATAATAACAAGTATAGTGCATCATAAATCATGCTTCATAAATCAAGGTATTTAATTCTAGGCAATCAACTAAGGTAACTAGGTGGTTAAATAAATACCATGACTCATGCTTTATAAAAGCTTAATTTCAGGAAAAATACTAGATTGTTTTTTAAAAAATCCATTTGCGTGATATATCAATGGTAATTGATTGCATGATGTAAATTCGGTATTTGAGAATCGACCAATGACAAATGCAGAATTCATAAAAGAAACAGTTTTCACGTGATGAACATTCTATTAAACAAAATCTCCTCAGTCATCACTAAGATATTCTTGTACTAATCATGACATGTCCTATGCTAATATACAACTAGGAGGAGTCTTGATTTATGGCAAAATATCTGGATAACAGTCTAAATATTACGTGACTTGTGCATTTTTATCTTTAACGATCATATCTCAAATAAGCATCAAGCAATGGTAATGTGGTATGAAGGCCTATAAATAAATTTGATCTCATTAACGAGAAAGGTAAGAAAAACGCATACTAATATCATAAAGCATACAAGTTACAGAATTGTTTTTCTTCTTGATTATTGTTGATTGTGCTAAGAAGGTGCTTCGGCTAAGGTGGTCTTATAGAAAATATTTTGGTAACATTCTTCTTGCATATCATTTCATACTAGAGCCTTGCATTGGTAAGTGATATATTGCTTGATCATTAGACCTCTACTGTGTATCTTATATTTTCTTACACAAATCAATATTCTCTAAATTGTAATTCGGTTTGGGTTACTGCATCATTACAATCAAGTTTGAAGAAAACATAGGTGCTTAAGAGTGCAAAGGTGCACGAGGAACAAATGTGTTCAAATTGTCAGAACTTGTATTGTAATTTGAAAAGTTTAATAAAAGTGAGTCTCCAATACTAGTTGGTATTGGACGTGGATTAGGCTACTATTCTAGAGGGTAGTAGTTAAACCACGTAAAAATTCTGGTGTTTATGTGATTGCATTTTTTGTCATATTATTCTGCTAACTATCCAGCAGCCTGCATTCTGTATCCATTCATATCACTTAACTATTCAGTAAATTTATTTATCATAATCAACTTTAGAAAAAGTTAAGTTTCAAAATTATAATTTTGAAAAGTGATACATTAACTCAATATCCTGGTTTCATATTTTAAAGTACAAATATATAGAATCCAGCTTGCTGCATTGAATATCCAAAGGAATTTTTAGCTAAATAAAAGTTGGACATAGTTTGTGCCTACACTTATTCAACCCCCCGCCCCTTATAAGTGTACCTACTTAAATTTCAACGTTCGTTTTTGGTGAAAAATATATGTGGGTTTTTGTATCGGGTTCAAGGTCGATACAATATTTGATTTCACGCTCTAGGGGTAGGCCATGAAGTTCTTCAGGGAATACGTCGGGAAACTTATTAACAATAGAAATATCATTCAAATCTGACATATTTTTGTTTAAATCTGTGACATGGCTAAGAAAGCTTGACATCCGTTTTTCAATAAACGAATAGCTTTATGGCTTGATATGACAGTGATTTACTTTATTGGTTTGGTTATTTGAATTCGCATAATAGGTTGGTTAGGAATATGAAAGCTAACAACCTTACGAAAAATCAATTTTAGCATGATGAATAATTAACCAGTCAATTCCTAAAATCACATCAAAAGAAAGTATTTTCAAAGAGATGAGATCGATAGGTGAAAGTGTCGATTTGAATCAAATAAGATTTATAAATAGTGGGTGTAACGAAGGTTTCTTCTAGCGGAGTTTCAACCAATAAGTCAAAGTTTAACTTCTCTGGGGTCAAATTTAAACGTTGAGCACGTAGGAGAAATAAAAGAATGGGTAGAACATGTATCAAATAAGGTATAGACTTCGTTAGAGTTTATGATAAGCTTACCCATGATAACTTCGTTCGGGTTCCTCGACAAACGCTCTCACTTAAACTACCGACTTTGACTTGTCTGAGACATCTTTTGGCGTCACCATCCCAGCTATACTTGACTTCACTACACGACAAAATCGAGCTAGGTGACCTTCTCTTCCGCAATTGAAATACGATTTGGGTTGTTGCGTACAGTTTGGACGGATGTGTCCCTCCTGTCCGCATTTAAAACATACGACCAGTGGTCGTTCTTCTTCCTTGGAAACGGGTGTCGCTGTCTTTTCATCATTATTGAACCTTCTCTTCTTGAAGTTGTTCACACTTAGTTCACCTTTTCTATTATCCTGGCCATGATTACCACTGAAGTGGTTACCATTTCTGGCATATTGATTCCCTCCACGTTTGTTGTCACCGCTTCGATGACTGCTACCATTGGTATTATCGATTTGCTGGCTGCTCTCTCTTGGTTGGGTTATCTCATTATCGAGTTCCAATAACTGAGCCATATTCACAACATCTAAATACAATCAAAGTTTGTGAGAAATTAGGTATTGACGTATCTCAGGTATCAAACCTCTTAGAAACATCCGCGTCATTCTCTCCTCATTATCAATCAAATGGGACGTAAATCGGGACAACTCGGTAAACTTAGCTTCGTACTGCGACACGGTCATATTGTTCTACTCCAGCTTGATGAACTCTACCTCCTTCATGTGACGAATACTTTCGGGAAAGTATGTGTCGTTGAATATTTCTTGGAACTTCTCCCAAGACATCTTCAGTGCGGCAGGTTGAGTACGCTTTACCGATTCCCACCAGTAATCTGCCTCTCCTCACAACATAAAGGTGGCAAAGGAAACTTTTTGCTCCTTAGAGCATCCCAAGACATCAAATAACTTGGTGATCTGCTTTATCCACGCCTCCGTCTTAAGTTGTTTTGGCTCTCTAATAAACTCTGGTGGTCCCATCTCCTTGAACTGTTTAGCGGTGACCATCCAAGAGTTGCCAGTGTTTCCACCTGTATTTTGAACAAGAATCTCTCTCGCCTGATGTTGCATGAACTGCACAAAGCCTGTGAACATCCCATCGTTCATCATTTGGTCAATGTTGTTGTTCACCAGAGGATTGTTGCCTTCCTGCACATTATCCTGTTTATTAATTTGTGGTGACTCAACGGTCTCCTGTGCTCCATTGTTTATCTCAATATTCTCGGAAGTCATTTTCAAACACTGCCACAAAACAAAGGTTAATTGACATGCCACATATTATCCCTATACTCTGACCGACCAGTTAAATAACAAATAAGTTTAGGTAGGTCATACTAGCGAAGGAATTACCCGTCTCTCCCCTCCTAGTCTAGTCTCACATCTCAGCCAGGAATAATATCCCTAAGCTTTGATACCAACTGTGATGCCCCCAAAATAGGTATATATCACCCATTTTGAGTCGCCAAATACATGATACATAACTTAAATACAAACTTAATTAATACAACTGCCGTGTAACATACGACAAAACATAGCTGATAGTTTTAGCACGAATATTGTATTCTAGACAATATCCACACTCAAATTCAATCTTATTATAATTATTATCACACTATTTCACAAAATAGTGAGAACTACTAATGCAACCATCTGGACAGTCAATCCATTCACCGACTAGTCCCAGCTATATTGTCATTTCCTGAAGAGAACAGTGAAAGAAAAGATGAGCTCAACTAGCCCAATAAGAAATATTATGACTAAGATAATGCAGAATAAATTATCCTTAGCCTCCAACAGTATAATAACTGATAGAATATAATAGACAACAAGTTTTAGATCAACAACTACAACGGAATAAGCAATCCATTAGAAGAGTCAAGTAGAGCATAATATCTACTATCTTCTATAATTTAAAAAGTTTATCATCAATTTTATCGCTGAGACTCAGCTTAATAAATAATCTACATCATCGAATCATCCCTGCACTACGGACCAAGGATATTCTTTAGTATCATGACCACGAGTTATCTATGCACTACGTGCCAAGGATAATCATGTTTTCATTAACGGTCCTGATCATGCCATAAAATAATTCATCTTTGCACCCTTGGCTAACCCATGGTCATGAACATACCAAAAACTGTCCGCCAATGCACTACGGGCCAATGAGGACTTTTACCACATCATTTGTAACATTACGGTCATAATTATACCAAATAATCCCTGGTCATAATCATACCAAGTCCATCTATGCACTACGGGCTAAAGATGACTTTCACAATAGTATAAGTATGAGGATGATGACAATGATATAAGAATTCAATTAAAAGAAAGCAAATGATAAATTTTTAAAGATTTATAATTTAATTTATCTAGAATTCAATAATGTCCAAATTGTCAACATGATACTACTTTGTGGAGTAAAATTCAAGAATAATATTGTATCAAAAATGATTTGGACCGAAAAGAAATTAATTTTTATCATGAATAGTACCCCGGGTGAATAGTACTCCGTGAATAGTACTCCGGCATAAAAAAGTTAAAACTTATCAAGAATGCTCAGAATAATATTTCCATGAAAAGATACTGGATGAAGCACAAATATCAAGGATATTTTACTAATTTCATGGAGTATAGAATCCAAAACTTTAACAAAATGAGGGTAGAATTCGAAATCTGAAACGAAATAATATTACTTACATACTACAGAGTATGGTAGAAAATATTATTTCATATGAATACTGAATAAAATAATATCCCTTACAATTGTTGAACGAAAATAATATTCCTTACGAATATTGAACGAAAATAATATTCCTTACGAATGTTAAACGAATATAATATTTCTTGTGAATATTGAACGAAATAAAATTTCTTACGAATACGAAAAATAATATCGTAAGCGAATATGAAATAAATAATACCCCTTACCTCAAAAAGAAGAGTATTTCAACTGGTATAGCGGATATATTCTTGAAGAAAACATTCACTGTTTTCTACACTCAAAGCTTCTTAAAACTCTAAAGAAATACGCTCAATATTATAGAAGAAGAATTTTCTGATTCTGGTGTGATTTTCAATTCTGATTAAGCATCCTATTTATAGGATAATGGAAAGGATACTATTTGAATTTTTTTCTCACGGACTGCACAGGAATGAAATCACGGGCAACACAAATCATCTGAAAAAATTTGAAGTTACTATGCAAAAACACTATGTGAAGTACTATGCATAATAAAATATAATATATTCTATTTTTCATAAAAAACTAAACTAATAAAATATATAATTATATATATATATATATATATATATATATATATATATATATATATATACCCTTCCTCGTGAGGTAACAAAACCATGCGTGACAAATTTTCATCATTCACCAACATGTGGGCACCACATGTGGACCCCACCTTTATTATATTAAATAATTTTCTACCGATTATTTTAAAAAATGGGTAAATGGAGGTCCATAAAATAAGAAAAATTTATAACAAATACTTCATAAAAATCCCCTCAATATTTTTAACAACCTTTATTCATATTACTATAACTAGCAATATTAACAATCAGATCGTTCCTAGGAAAGAGGGGGCTTTTTGATAAGGATTTCTCCCTATTGGCACGCAATTAGGTGACCAAACCTCTCCTCAACAGAACTTTCTAGACATTGTTAATTATGCAAATAATTATATGAATAACTTGTCATCTCAATTATTGATTTAATAATATATAAAATATCGACAATAATTAAATCAAATAGCATGAGATACTATGCAGCAATTACTGTAGCAATAATTGAACAAAAATGAGTGACTTCTCACGTAAGCATCAATAATCAATATCGCGTGCTACTATGCAACCACGCGTACTACTGTACTTTTAACACTGGGTATTTCAATAGTTAACGGTAAAACTTCCGTCATTATATTCATAAAAAGATATTTCCATCGTTTTCGAACTACGACAATAATTCCGTTGCGGGGTCCACCAATGATTGTGTCATCATACGAATATTCACTGTTAAAACGAATATTCCCTGACCAATCGAATATTTTATGACAACTTGCATAGTTTGCAAAATTTATAAATACTACCCACAACTATAACATTATATTAAATCCACACCATCATACTAAATTTTTTTTTTGAGAAATGTATATATATATTAAAGAAAATAAACGCTCCAGATCGAAGTCTAGGCTCAATCAAGGCATAACTCGATAATGTTAGTCAATATATATATATATATATATATATATATATATATATATATATATATATATATATATATATATATATGGGGATGGTGACTCATCCGAGAAGATGATCAATGAAGACCTTCCTAAGCACCTACAGAGACGGACGATAAATGAAGAAGACGCAAAGGCATCTTCAATCAACCGGGCAGTGATGGCCCATCCATCATCTCAACTTTTTGCTTTTAAGAAAGCAAAAGTCTTATATATATATGGATGAAATGAAACCACTAGATAGAAGTTCTAAGTAAAAGCAAGCAACACGACTCTCAACGTGTAGAAGAGTATGTGTAGAGATGAAGAGAAAGACTCTAAAGTGTGTGTGAGAAGGCTTACACCGGACCGCCAAAAAGACTTCTATATCTTTAGGTGGGAACACTAACTTTTGTAGGTACAAAAGGGCTATATATGAGCTCACAAGTGTTTAAAAGGGAAAGTACACAAAGATAGGGTGAGTCAGAGCAAATTAGGGTGGCTTTCTACTTTTTTCTCTTGGAAAATGGGCCTGAGCCTCTATTTATAGGAATTTTAATGTTGCAGTGTGTAGAGAGGTAACTTGGGTGGGCCCAGGGTTTGTCGGCCCGGGTCGTCTCAAAGTATGTGCACTCAGCAATCAGAATGTCCACTCGAACTTTCAAAAGTGCAATCCGCATCCGTTTGAGGTATCTGAGACCTATTTCGGACCATTGTCGAGAGTTGTCTGATGGCATTAGATTAGAGTTTGTACTGAAGTCATTGAAGATGGGACGATGCCCTCCTGGTCTTCAAGCTTCAACTTTCATCTGTTACCCCCGCACAATAGTCACTCGGATTTGTTTAGTCTTGAGGGACATTGTTGCGTCTGATGTTTAAGACGACGTGATGTGGCATCGTGTTCGACGAGATGACGATGTTGCCCTCATTGGTGTTATATCGCGGATTAAATTTGATGAAGCAGACGCGTTGCTCGAGACTTCACTGAGATTGGACTGCTGCAATTGTTGAAGGTCCTCATTTTCACCTTTGAGGTGTGCCTGTCTTCCCGATGTTATTGCCGGGTTGGTGCAGTGTATCTCGTTGTGAGCACCGAGATTGAAGCTGGTTACATTTGAAACAAGCATTTCCGGGGTTATCGCCGATATTGCATTTCTTGGGGTTATCACCAAGGTTGGTGGCTATTCCCATGGTTGGGACTGAGACTGGATACCTCGGGATTATCTCCGAGATTAATCGGTCTTCTCCGGTGTGTGTTCCGGTATTGGATCTGCACACCTCGGGGTTACATCCAAGGTTGGAATTGTTACTCCTAGAGTGTGATCTGGGGTTGATGCTTAACTTCCGGTAGTATCCGCTATGGATTTGGATTGTCTTCCAGGGTTCCCTCTTAAAAGACAAATCTGTCCTCCTGCAATATTAGTGACAGTAGTACAGAAAATTTTGAGTGTCTACAAATGCCCCTCTTTATCATACCCATGTATGGCGATGCATGGGTAGGATAAAGAATCCTAGACACTTGAAATGCAACAAGACAAACGTGGTACTATGGGTAGCAAAATGATGCAAATGTATGATGCATGTGTACGGGGTTGTAGCCCGACATGTGGGATGATTGGTTTGGATCCTGTTGCTTTCAATCGGGATTGACAATACTGACCAGATTTGATGTGTAAGCCGAATCTGTTAGGATGTTGATGTTGGAGTTATCACCAAATCCCTGTGTTCTTGATAACGGCTTGATCCTGAAGAGGTATCTCTTATGTGCAAGAGATCTGTGGGGGAGAAAGATTGGTCTGTTTGAGGATGTGTATAACATATTCCATCATCTATCCTCTTTGAAAACATTGACCTTTCTTGGTTGGTATCGCCAGGACATGTCAAGATTCTATTGGATTTACTGCCAACATCAGATGTTGTCAGGGATGCCTGACCTTTGTTGACGTGTACTTCACCGACATGTGAATCAATGGCTATAAAATCCTGTGGGATATACTGTCAAGGTTGCTTGACCTTCGCTGACGTGTGAATTACCAGCTGAGGCTCTGTGAGTAGATTGTCAAGGTTGCTTGACCTTCGCTGTCGTGTAGATCAACGGGCATTGCGTTTGTGACCTTCACCGGGATCCGCCGGGAATACGAAGCGATTGGGTATGAAAACCTCGAATAGCTCTAGAGCTCTGATAGGTTTAATCGCTATCGGCTGAAATGATGTCAAGGTTGCTTGACCTTCGTTGATATGTGTGTCAACGGCTGAGCATGAATTGTTACTCCCGCTGGAGATATACGTTGTAACCCCCGTCGGGGACCTACTAGGGACTCATGAGTATGTAAGCAATTATCGAATAACTCTCAATGCTTCGATGGGTTTACTTCACATCGGTTGAAATAAAATCAAGGCTACTTGACCTTTGTTGATAGACGTGTCAACGGATGGACGTGTTGTAACCCCCACCGGGGATCTACGTTGTAACGCCCGTCGGGGACTCACGTAGGGTAACGACCTGGAGTCGGCGGCATCGGACTTGTATAAGGTATTGCCGTATGCGATTCGTGACAACTGAGATCATTGGCAGGGTATACCTTGTGTTCAGGTGACTACCAATGAGTGATGTACAGATTCAAAGTCTCATCTGAGAAGACCAGGATTGTATGCTGTTTTGCTCAATCGCGTGGCATTTTTATTCCCGATTTGACCTTTCCAGTATGTGAGAATTCCTTTGCAACTTGAACTGGACCGAGCCGAAGGGGTGGCACCCATATAGGGGTGCCGTAGGTGCACCTGCTACAGCCACAGGTGAGCCTGCGGCCAATCGTGGATCATAAATCCTGCAGGTTGGTATTTATAAGTCATTTTCAACTTGCTTAGCATAGAGAAAATCGCGAGCCATCTTCAGATCTGCTGAGTTCGGGCTGCTTTATGTGAATTCTGTCACCGTACAAGTGTTCTACACCCTTGTAACGTATGCATGTAATTTTTTCCAGTTTCTATTCATTGGATTGTGAGTTATCACATGAAATGCATCTAAACACATAGTAGTGATTATGTATGCACAAATGACTTGATAAAAAATATTCAACATAGTAAATGTTAGTATTAAACCATGCTGAACATAATGATGTGAAAAAATTTGACTTTTGAGACAGTCAAATTGGCACCTTTTTCTGCTATTTTTTTGTCCTATTTGAGGTCCAATGAACACAAGGTAGCAAGGCAAATTACTCCTAGTATTGAGGTTGGCCTTATGCATGATGATTTTAATTTTTAATGCATATATTATGTATATAACTTTGGGGCAGGTGTGTTACTGAATGGCCACCTAGACATGCCTATGTGCATGTGGATAGTCCTATTTTCAAAGGGGACTATGGAAAATTTTTTCCAAATGTAGGCATTGGGTAGTCATGCATTTTAACTCTATTATATGTTAAAGTAAATGCATGCATTCATATAGTCATAAATGCATTTTAAAAAGCTCCAGGTAAGGAAATACCACACCCTTTCTGAGGTGATTTGGAGATTTGTTGCCCATATATTATGGATCCGGATCAGCCGAGCATGTAAGACCCCGAAATTTTTTTAAATAAAAAGGAATTTCCTTTATTTATTATTTTGAAATAGTAAGGGTGGATTTGATTAATGTGGTTAGTTATGGGTAAAATCTTGTGAATATTTTAAATAAAGCAAGTGGTGATATAATATTCATTATTGTCGGAGAATATTCGTTTGGTCGTGGAATATTCGCATCGCTCGGGAATATTCGCATTTACCACGTTGACTATGTGTGGGCCCCATAACTGAAAGCGATTGGAGGAAGAAAACGACAAAAATAAGTTGTTTAAAAATAACTTGGAAGTTATTCTGCTTATAATTTGTTGGAATACCCTTTGTGGTTAAAACACGATGTCTGGCGTTATTGCACAAGAAGATACGCAGTATTGCACCAATTATTGATTCTTACGTAAAAGGCACTACTCAATAATGGTTACGATGAATTACTATTCAAAGATTTTATTTGATTGATTCAATAATTGTCGCGTTGATATTTTATATTCATTGTTGTTTCAATAATTGTCATTACACAAGATTTTTTCATTATCGAAGCAATAATTCATATTATCCGAATAGTATTATTAGATAACATTATTGGCAATGTCTAGAAAGTTCTGCTCTAAGGAGAGGTTTGGTCACCTAATTGCGCTACCAATAAGGAAAAATTCTTATTGAAAACCCCTCTTTCCGAACCTGCACTTCGGTTGTCAATATTGTGATTCTGTAATATTATTTGTGAATAATTAATTATTGATTCATATGATGAGGAAAATATTGATTTTATGTGGATATAGATGGAGAAAATTTTTTATAGTGACAATTGTTGAAAATTAATATTTTATCTTTTTCGATAAAATAATTCATTTAAATATATTATTTTAATAATATATTTACGATGATATTTTTACGATGAATGTGGGATATATGAGTATATGTGGAGGAGGAGTTTTTGTTACCAAAATGTTTAAAACATGTTAAACATGCTCGGCGGGACCCCATTTATTATTGAAATTTGATTATAGCCTCTAAAATCACCCGTTTGTGGATTTCGGTCAATTTCTGTTGGAAATTTGGAAAACTTTCTTCTACAAAGTTGTAGAGAATTGAATTTCCTATAAAAACTCATGAGATTCGAATTTTCTGATAAAAGGGCTATTTATTATGAATTATTGAAGTTCAAGTCTCAAAATAATTGATTTTGGAAGTTTAAATTATTTTAAATTAGAAAACGTTTTTTTATTTTTTTCTAGAAGGTTGGCATGTGTGAATTGCTGAGATTTTTATTTCAAGGAATACGTATAATATTTTTATATATATTAATATTATATTAAATTTTACGCTTTGGTGTTCTAAGCAATTTCCTATAAATAGTGCTTAGGTTAGAATTGAAAATCACACCGTAAACTGAAGTTTTCTCTCTATATTATCGAGTTGTATTCTTGTGAGTATTTTGAGTATACTTTGAGTATTGCTATATCGGTGCAAGTTCAAGTCATAGCTTATATCCGATGTTTCAACTAAGACTTGTCTTTTCGAGGTAAGGATGTTATTTTATTCGAAAATGATATTATTTCTTCAATATCATTATGCCGAAATATTGGTTGGAAGTTTTTATCAAATTTGGAACTTTTGGTGTCGGGTTACTTATTCACGTATCTGACTATTCATTCACGAATCTGACTATTCATCAAAAATGAAAATTTTTCTTTTCGTCCAAAATATCTATTGTGGATACTAGCTTTGATTGTATCCATGTTTTGATCATTCTTGAATTTTACGCCACTATGATTATTTTTTTGAGGTATTTTTGGACGTGAATAAAACAAAAGTCTGAATCCTTAATCCTTAATCCTTGTCATTTTGATTCACCGGATTCGCTTTTTTAAAAAAAAAAAATTCATCATCCTCGGTCTTAAATGATGATATTATTGAATATCTTTGGCACAGAAGTGCAAAGATGAATGATTTATGATGAATATCTTTGGGCGATGAGTGCAAAGATGAATGATTTCGATGAATATCTTTGGCCCATAGTGCAAGATGAATGATTTCGATGAATATCTTTGGCCCGTAGTGCAAAGATGAACAGTGTTTAGATGAACATGACCAATCGGTGAATGTCCTTGGCTTGTAGTGCAAGGATGAATATTTGATCCCGAGATATATATTGATTGATGTTACGGGGATAAAAATAGGCGATGAACTTTAAAATTCTTACATGTAGAAGATAGTAGTTTGCATTCTCTACTTAACTCTTCTAATGAATTATTATTTCCGCTTCTGAATATTGATTTAAAATTTGTTGTCTATTGTATTCTATTATATTTTTTCCCTCGTTGAAGACTAACGATAATTTTGTTGTATATTATCTTAGTCATAATATTCTTTATCTTGGGCTAGTCGAGCTCACCCTTTTCCTTTTGTTCCATTTTTCTTCTCGTGGAGGTGAGAATATAGCAAGTACGTAGAGTGCCTGGGTATGGAATGAAAGTTCTAGGGAGAGTTGTTTAGTAGTCCTCACCATTGTTGTAAAATAATGTATCAATAATTATGATGAGGATTTATTTGTATGTGGATATTGTCTAGATGACAATATCTATATTTAAACTCACGCTTTACTATTGTAATAATAAAGTTGTAGTTGTTTTTCGCATGCGTGTATTGACAACTCGTAATGGGGATGTAGACCTATTTTGGGGGTGTCACGGTTGGTATCGAGCTTAGGGATATGATCTCCAAGGAGATCGGGGAATAGAACTAGGAGGGAGAGACGAGTAAATCCTTCGCTAGTGTGTCCTACCTAAGCTTATTTGTTAGTTGGTTAGTATATAGGGATATTATGTGATATATTGATTTCCTTAATTAACCCTTGTTTTATGACATGATGTTTGAGAATGTCGAACGAGAATATTAATGATGGAGTGAATGAGACCACAGAGATGCCTGTCTTTACCAACGATGAGAACGTGCAACAGTCAGCAATGTACCTCCATGTAAACAACACCACCAAAGCGAGCGTGATATAATAAGGGGATATTTAGAAGCTTTTTGCAGCTCATGCAAAATCGAATTTGTGGAGACTCGTGTTCAAAACATAGGAGAAAATGATAGCAATTCACGGGTTGTCACAACCAAGCGATTCAAAGAGTTGGGACCACCAAATTTAAGGGAAAGCTTCGATCCGATCATGGCGGAAACATGGGTCAAGCAAATCACCAAGATATTCGATGTCTTGGGATGCGCGGAGGAATGTAAGGTTCCATTCGCCACCTTTATGTTCAGTGGTGAGGCGGATCTCTTGGTGGAGTCTCATGAAGCGTACCATCCAAATTAAGACTCAAAGATGTCTTGGGAGACGTTTGAAACTATTTAATGAAAATACTTTCCCGAAAGTGTTCAATGTATATGAAGGAAGTGGAGTTTATTAGACCGAGCGAGTAACAACATGGCGGTGTCTCAAAAGATGAGGCGAAGTTTGCGAGTTGTCTGTGTTTGCACCTCATTTGGTGGAAAATGAGGAACGAATGACGCGTATGTTTCTGAGGGGTCTAAAACCCGAGATTCGACAATATCTTATCTCTCATAAATTTTCTTTATATTCAGATGTTGTAAACAAGGCTCAATTATTAGAGCGTGATAACGAGTATGTTCAACCGAGGGACCACAACTGTATTCATATTTGGTGATGGCGATCATCAAACGATGATAACCAGTGGGGAGGAAAGAATACGGACAAAGGCGGTAACCACTCGGGTGGTAATCATGGCCATGATAATAGGAGAGGTGACTCAAGTGGACATTTCAAGAAGAGAAGGTTCAACAATAACCATGTGAAGACGTCGTACCATACAAAGAAAGAATCGGTTCTAAGGGAGGAGAACGACCACCCATTATATGCTATAAATCGGGAAAGAGGGACATATCACCAAACCGCCCACAACAGCCTGGTATGCTATAATTGTGGAAAGGAAGGACATATAGCTCGAGAGTGTACTGATAGCGAAACCAAGTCCAATGGGATGGTGACTCAAAAGGATGTCCCGATAAGTCGAAATCAATGGTTCTTGGAAGAGCATTTTTCGTGACTTCTCAAAATGCGAGAACCCAACGAAGTTAGCACGGTTTAGTTAATTATAAATTCTTGCGAAGTTTATACCTTACTAGATACCGGTTCTACCCATTCTTTTATCTCTCTTGCTTGCGCTCAACGTTTGAACTTGACTACGGAGAAATTAGACTTTGACCTATTTATGGAGACTCCGTTAGGAGAAATTTTCATTACATTCGTTGTTTAGAAATCTTGCTTGATTCAGGTTGGCACTATCACATTACCTGTTAACCTTATTTCTATAGAGATATTTGCTTTTGATGTGATTTTAAGGTTAACTACTCATTATGTCGATATTGATTGCTTTCATAAGGTTGTTAGTTTTCATATTCCTAAGCAACCTGTTATTCGAATTCAAGCAATCAAACCATTGTAGTCAAACATTTTCATATCAAGCCATAAAGTCATTCGCTTTATTACGGATGTCAAGTTTTCTTAGACCATGTTATGGATTTGAATAAAGACACGCGTCGATTTGAATAATATTCTGTTTGTTATTGATTTTTCCCGACGATTTCAAGAATTTCTTGGCTTACTCCCAAAGCCTCGATATTAAATTTTGTATCGACTTTGAACCCGGTACAAAACTCATTTCTAAAATCTTATATCGAATGGCTCTATTGAACTTGAGGAGTTAAAACCCAATCAGAGAAGTTGATACCGAGCCTCTATCCGGTGACTTCCTTTGTGGAATGCACCGAAGCCGCACTCTTTGTAGGGGACGCCATATTTGTGCGGTAGTAAAATCGATAGGTGTCATTGTGAGGTGCGTGGTTGAAGCACCATGAGAGTCACATTTTGAATGATATTTCTATCGTTAATAAATTTTCTCGACGTAATCCTCGATGACTTCCTAGCTTACCCTAGGAGAAATCGAATTTTGTATTGACCTCTAGTACAAAACCTATTTCCTAAAACCTCGATATTTCTTTAACTAAATGAACGATATCATGCGCCAAAAAGACGTTGGCTCGAAATTGTTGAAGATTATGATCGTACCATTTAATATTATCGTGGAAGAGCGAACGTGGTAGCTGACGGGTTGAGTAGAAGATCGTATGCGTTTACAAGTGCGATGTTGATAACACAAAAACTCATCTCGTATAACTTACAAATGATGAAGATAGAGTTAAAGGCTCTAGGAACCCACGTGATGATATACGAGTATAATCGACTTTAATCGATAAAGTTAAAGCTGTTCAAGCTACACACCGGAGCTGATGAATTTGAAGAAGGAGGTGCAAGAAGTTGTTATTTCAAAAGCGAGAATCGGTGAGGTGAGGAAAACTCAAACCTTCGATTTATTAATCCATTTGAAATTCTCGATCGAATAGGAACTGTGGCCTATAGACTCGTTTTACCGCCAAGTATGACGCGTGTTCATAACGTTTTTCACGTATCGATGTTACATAAATATGTGGACGTCCCGAACCACGTCATTGATTTAGAACCGGACAAGATAGCCGAAGACTTAACGTACGAGGAGGTACCTGTCAAGATTTTGGATAGGAAAGAACATGTCCTATGTACCGAGGTTATACCACAAGTTAAAGTTTTGTGGAGAAACCATGCTATTGAGGAAATAACCTGGGAGTTGGAAACGAAAATGAAAGCGAGGTATTTTCATCTTTTCGAAACACCAGTACGTACGTCAATTTCGAGGACGAAATTTCATAAGGAGGGAGGTTGTAAGACCTCAAATTTTTTAAATAAAAGGAATTTCCTTTATTTATTATTTTGAAATAGTAAGGGTGGATTTGATTAATGTGGTTAGTTATGGGTAAAATGCGCAAATATTTTAAATAAGCAAGTGGTGATATAATATTCATTATTGTCGGAGAATATTCGTTTGGTCGTGGAATATTCGTATTGTCAGGGAATATTCGTACGACGGCGCAGCCATGTGTGGGCCCCATAACGGAAAGCGATTGGAGGAAGAAAACGACAAAAATAAGTTGTTTAAAAATAACTACAGAAGTTGTTACTGCATTACATCGTTGGAATACCCTATGGTTAAAACACGATGAATACGCGTTATTGCACAAGATGCTTATTACTCAGTATTGCACCAATTATTGATTCTTATGTAAGAAGGCACTACTCAATAATGGTTACAGTAATTACTATTCAGTATTTTATTTGATTGATTCAATAATTGTTGCGTTGATATTTTATATTGCTGTTGTTTCAATAATTGTCATTACACAGTATTTTTCATTATCGAAGCAATAATTCATATTATCTGAATAGTATTATTAGATAACATTATTGGCAATGTCTAGAAAGTTCTGTCTAAGGAGAGGTTTGGTCACCTAATTGCGCGCCAATAAGGAGAAATTCTTATTGGAAAGCCCCCTCTTTCTGTAGAACCGCCCGGGTTGTCAATATTGTGATTCTCGTAATAATATTATTTGTGAATAATTAATTATTGATTCATATGATGAGGAAAATATTGATTTTATGTGGATATAGATGGAGAAAATTTTTATAGTGACAATTGTTGAAAATTAATATTTTATCTTTTTTCTCGATAAAATAATTCATTTAAATATATTATTTTAATAATATATTAACGATGATATTTTTACGATGAATGTGGGATATATGAGTATATGTGGAGGAGGAGTATTTTTGTTACCAAAATGTTTAAAACATGTTAAACATGTCTCTGTGGACCCCATTTATCGATCGAAATTTGATTATAGCCTCTAAAATCACCCGCTTGTGGATTTCGGTCAATTTCTGTTGGAAATTTGGAAAAACTTTCTTCTGCAAAGTTGTAGAGAATTGAATTTCCTATAAAACTCTCATGAGATTTAAATTTTCTGATAAAAGGGCTATTTATTATGAATTATTGAAGTTCAAGTTCAAAATAATTGATTTTTGGAAGTTTAAATTATTTTAAATTAGAAAACGTTTTTTTTTTTTTTCTAGAAGGTTGGCATGTGTGAATTGCTTGAGATTTTTATTTCAAGGAATACGATAATATTTTTATATATATTAATATTATATTAAATTTTACGCTTTTTGGTGTTCTAAGCAATTTCCTATAAATAGTGCTTAGGTTAGAATTGAAAATCACACGAAACTCAAGTTTTCTCTCTATATTATCGAGTTTATTCTTGTGAGTATTTTGAGTATACTTTGAGTATTGCTATACTGATTGCAAGTTCAAGTCATAGCCTATATCCAAAGGTTTCAACTAAAGACTCTTGTCTTTCGAGGTAAGGGATGTTATTTTATTCGAAAAATGATATTATTTCTTCAATATCATTATGCCGAATATTGGTTGGAAGTTTTATCAAATTTGGAACTTTTGGTGTCGGTTACTATTCACGTGATACTGGCACTATTCACGAATCTATGACTATTCATCAAAAAATGAAAATTTTTCTTTTTCGTCTCAAAATATCTATTGTGGATACTAGCTTTGATTGTATCCATGTTTTGATCATTCTTGAATTTTACGCCACTATGATTATTTTTGAGGTATTTTGGACGTGATAAAACAAAGTACGAATCCTTAATCCTTAATCCTTGTCATTTTGATTCACCGGATTCGCTTTTTTAAAAAAATATTTTTCATCATCCTCAGTCTTAAATGATGATATTATTGAATATCTTTGGCCTGTAGTGAAAAGATGAATGATTTATGATGAATATCTTTGGCCCGTAGTGCAAAGATGAACAGGTGTTTAGATGAACATGACCAACTGGTGAATGTCCTTGGCCTGTAGTGCAAGGATGAATATTTGATCCTAGATATATATTGATTGATGTTACAGGGATAAAAATAGACGATGAACTTTAAAATTCATACATAGAAGATAGTAGTTTGTATTCTCTACTTAACTCTTCTAATGAATTATTATTTCCGCTGCGAATATTGATTTAAAACTTGTTGTCTATTGTATTCTATTATATTTTTCCCTGTTGAAGACTAACGATAATTTTGTTGTATATTATCTTAGTCATAATATTCTTTACTGGGCTAGTCGAGCTCACCCTTTTCCTTTTTGTTCCATTTTTCTTCTCAGGAGGCGAGAATATAGCAAAGTACTGAGCCTGGGTATGGAATGAAAGTTCTAGGGAGAGTTGTTTAGTAGTCCTCACCATTGTTGTAAAATAATGTATCAATAATTATGATGAGGATTTATTTGTATGTGGATATTGTCTAGATGACAATATTTGTATTTAAACTCACAGTTTTACTATTGTAATAATAAAGTTGTAGTTGTTTCTGTACCGTGTATTGACAACTCGTAATGGGGATGTAGACCTATTTTGGGGGTGTCATGGTAGCCTTCCTATAGACCACTTCTCATGCGTCTGGCGGAGGGCTTACTGAAGTGCCTCGTCCTCGTTTCATCCGAAATGACCTCGTCGGTTGGTGGAGGCCGTGATTCATCTTATTCGGGTAGATGTGCCAGACATTGAGGATGAGGAAGCGGATATTCCGATGGAGGATCCTGCTTCTGCTGCACATGTCCCTCGTAGGGAGCTTTCGAGCATTCAGGTGGCAAACCCAGAGTTGCTGGGTGATTTGAGCAGACATCCATCGATGTACTTGCATGCTAACGAGGTATGGCGTTAGACTTTGATCTTCCTTCTTTTCTATTGATGAGGATTAAAGGGTTTTGACGTTGATCTGCATTTCATGCAGGTTCCTGGTTTTACACAGCATCGAGGGAACTAGTTCAGCATTCACTCCATGTACCAGGCGCTTCATCCTGACTATAGAGCGATAGTGCATGAGTGGGGATTTGGGGCATTCTTCTCCATCCTTCCCCGTCGTTGTCCCTGGGGTTACCTCGGGCATTGTCTTGAGCGATGGTTTCATCAGACTCGCCATTCTCCATCTGTTGGATTGCGAGGTGATGATGACGCCATGGATGGCGATTTATCATAGGTATGGAGTTTGGAGGGGAGCCAGTGCCTTGCATGGCGAATATCACCCCTACTGCCGTCCGATCCTTATTAGTAGTTTCCATGAGGCGCCAAAGCGTGGATCGTCCCATTCAGTCCTTTGAGTGTAGATGCTATAAGTGGGCTTTTAAGTGAGTCCATGCCTGATGATGTTAGAATCAGGGATCGCGTTCTGCGGCGATTGTTCCTGATGATCATTCGAGGCTGTTTCATAGCAGATAACTCTTCTACGGTATCCTTTGCTTTGATCAGCGCTACACGTGATGTGGACCGTATTGGAGAGTATGATTGGGGCTCCTATACCTTTGCTTATTTCCTCCGGGCATGCGTGTCGCTCTGTGGTTTTACCGAGGCTTGGCTAAGATTTTACCCATTTCTTCCGGTGAGTATTTCTCTTGTCTTTTTCCCATTTATAGGTTAAGAGTGTTTCTTGATAAGCAGATGTTTTTCCATTGTGTTGGCGAGCTTTGGGGCCTATGAGAGGCTCCCATGTTTGCGTCCCCTGTGAGTGTGTTAGGTTTAGATACCTATCCACGAGGACGCGACGATATGGCACATTCTATTTTGCCAGAGAGGTCCCCTCAGAATGAGGGATTTACTCGCACCGCCAGTGTCAAATGGGAGTTGCTAACACCGGTACCATTACATGGATTCCCTATTCAGGGGAACATTTGACCATCGGCTTTGAGGATGGACATCCGACTGGAGTCGAGTATTTGATTTCCACCAGGAGAGTTCCTCTCTTTACAGATGGAGGTTGGGAGCTCTATTTAGGATAGCGTGCTATTAGGAGCACCATAGGGGAGATCCGTATACCGATCTTGCCTCCTGCCAGGCGTCATTGGCCCGTATCACAGTCACCCGTCACTTTGATATCCCATTGTTGGGGTCGACGGCTTTACATTATCATGGGTCCATGTACTCGAGACGCGTCCAATGTGGTGGTCCCCGGCACTATTGGAGCCCATCCGCGCCACCACGCTTTATGGTGGATATGGTTCCAGATCCTTGATGATGACGGATTGGGTAGCTTGTGGTCCGAAAGCTCCACTCATATGACCCAGATTGATAGTTTGACGGCGGTTGGACCAGCAGCACATATATTTATCCCAAGATTTGGGCGAGATCCAAAGAGAAAGTGAGTCATTTGTTCCTTCCTCGGCTGCTGCCCTCGATGACCCATTCGGTTTTGAGGGCGCAGATCCTCCTCTTTATAGGCCTGACATCCCTGTTGATAGAGATCTAGTGACTCAGGAGGAGTTACATCAGGTGGACAGGAATGAGGACGTAGACATCGAGACCCTAGTTTTCTTCTGATGTATATTCTCGTTATATCTTTTGATAGGCCTCTGTTAGATATTAGGTGGCTGTTCCCCATTCTCGCTATATCTTTTGATAGGCCTCTGTTAGTAGTAGGGCGGTTGTGCCCCATTTCCCTCTATTTGTAGCTGTACAGAGCTGATGTATTAGATGATGATATACTTAGGAATGTATGCACCATTTTTTCATTCCCTATATTATATTGCCATCAATTATCTGTTATGCATGTATCATGTTATGCATATGTATGTATGTCCAGAGATATTTGGCATTGACCCCTGGATGGTCTTATGACACTGCCCACACATATGTCTTCTTTGACAGTTAGCCGTATAGATCATACCCCATCGTCAGTGGTGGTATTGGGTATGGGACCGTGGTATGATAGCATGTCACCACGAGATAGGGTGGATCAGAGATCTTGGTTCTTGCAAAGATACCATGACTTTATTGATGTTTTAGGTTCCCGTAGGTTTGTAGATGGGATGCTTTAGAGCATTGGCTACGGATAGGTTTGTATTCCGATTTGGTACCCATGAGTTGACTCTACTTCTCGGAAGAGTATGCACGATTGATTTATGCCTTTTTTGAGCGACCTTGCGTGCATTTGGCTTTGGGAGACATGAGTAGACGATTCATGACCCTCACAGGATTGTGGCGCAGAGTAGTGCATGACGAGCTGACATCTAGCCACGTGATATCCCAGCATTTTTTGTACGACAGATTTGGCTCGGAGGATAGCTACTCACGAAATTTCGGAGATGTCACCGCACCGGAGGACCACTGTTGTTTGGCCAGAGTTGATGTCTGTTGCTGTGCGTACTGTCGTATGTTTATATGCCACGATATATGGACGAGATAGACATTGGTGTGATCATGGCTGTGAGAGCTCTTAAAGAGGGTCGTACCATTGTACCTATGATTATAGCAGAGACCCTGTGGTCGGCATCCTATTGTTGTACGTATCCTACAGGAGTGTTCACTGGGAGTTCGGTCATGTTGTACGTGTGGTTTATGTCACACTTGAGACCGGTTGGTACCCTTAGACGGCATGGATATTGGTTCACCCATGATGTAGCCATGTCATATTCATTTCAGCCGTCGGAGTGTATAGATGCTCTATCTTTGTGAGACCCCAAATTTTATGAAATACAAGTATTCAATTTTTTTATTATAGTAAATGGTTAAATTGATAAAAGGTTAAAGTTAAGGGATGATATGTGAATTTTTTTTTAAGTAGACAAGTTGTCATAAAATACCCGATTACTATTCACTCTAGTATTATTCACTCAGGTATTTGGGATACTTTTTGTGTCGGAGAACTATTCACGAGTTACTATTCATGCGTTACTATTCACGAGTTACTATTTATGAGTTACTATTTATGAATTACTATTCACGAGTTACTATTCACGAGTTACTATTTACGGGATACTATTCACCCGGACAAAATATATTTCTTTTCGGTCCAAATCATTTTTGGGTACAATATTATTCCATGAAGAGATGTACTAATTTTTCAGACCGTTGGTTGAAATTATAACAGAAAAGCTTTTTATATTATAAAGTTATTCTATAAATAGAATATATTATATTCTATTATGCATAGTGTTTGCATAGTAAAATATTTTTATACAAAACAGAATACTTTTATAAAGTTATTCTATAAATAGAATATATTATATTCTATTGTGCATAGTATTTTGCATAGTAAAATCTTTTTATATAAAATAGAATACTTTATCAAAGTTATTCTATAAATAGAATATATTATATTTTATTATGCATAGTGTTTGCATAATGCCTGCATAGTGTTTGGATAGTAAAAATCTTTTTATATAAAATAGAATATATTATATTTTATTTAAAAGATTTTGCTTTAAATATGGACCGTCTGATTAAAGTAAATCAATCTGGACCGTTCATGGGTTGGTTACTATTCATTCCATTCTTCTATAAATAGAAGCTCATTCTTTCATTATTTCTTAAGAATTCACTGAAACTCTAGAGAGAGAAACTATAGAGAAAAATTTTCTTCTATAATCTTGAGCGTATTTCTTTAGAGTTTAAGAAAACTTTGAGAGTAGTGCAAGTTTTCTTCGAGTATATCCTCGCCCTACTAGTCGGAATACTCTTATTTAAAAGGTAAAGGGATATTATTATGGTAAGGGATATTATTTGTTGTACCCATAAGGGGTGTTATTCTTTCGTATTCATGAAGAGAACTTCTGTTATTCTATTCTTTATTATTCTGTTGGAATAACCTGTATGCGCGGTTTACCCTATACTTGGTGGAATGACCTGTATATGCGGTTTACCCAATACTTGGTGATCTTCTTCTGTTATTCCATTCTTTATTATTCTATTGGAATAACTTTGTGCTACATGCTTACCCCTATACTTGGTGGAATGACCTGTATATGCGGTTTACCCAATACTTGTTGATCTTCTTCTGTTATTCCATTCTTTATTATTATGTTGGAATAACTTTGTTTATCTGAAGCACCGCATACTTGGTGAAATTCTTTTATTATTACGTTCTTTTATTATTCGTTTAATATCCTGTTTGTGAATTTCACCGACCGGTTCCGATTAGTTATTATTCCGTATTTAATATTCGTGGAATATCACGCCGGGTGTAATTTCACCGACTCGGTTCCATATTTATTATTCTGTTGGAATAACCTATATACGCGGATTAACGTATACCTGGTGAAGTCTGTTGTTATTCCATTCTTTATTATTTTGTTGGAATAACCTGTATACGTGGATTACCGTATACCTGGTGAAGTCTGTTGTTATTCCATTATTTATTATTTCATTCTTTACTATTCTGTCGGAATATCTTTATTCGCAATGCGTTTTCACGCGGACACGGTTCTATTATTTATTATTCCGCATTTATTATTCTCATTGAATAACTTTATGCAATGTAATTACGCACGCATGGTGAAATTCTTCAGTTATTCCATTCTTTATTATTATGTTGAAATAACTCGCTCTGTCGTAATCTCGCATACATGGTGAAATTCTTTTATTATTCTATTTCTTTATTATTATGTTGGAATAACTTTGTTATATCACAATCTTCGCATACATGGTGAAATTCTTTTATTATTCCATTCTTTATTATTATTTTGGAATAACTTGTCTATGCGAAGTACTGCATACATGGTGAAATTATTTTATTATTCCATTCTTTATTATATTGTTGGTTATGGATTTTACAGTTGTATGTCTTTGGCCTGTAGTGCAAAGATGATATGTTGTTGAATATCTTTGGCCTGTAGTGCAAAGATGATCTGTTGTTTGATAGCTTTGACCCATAGTGCGAAGATGGACAGGTGTATGACATGATCATGACCACTAGTGATAATAACGAATATCCTTGGTCGTATTGCATGGATAATTCAATGATGTGATTGGCTGGATCATGACCATTAGTTAACAGTTGAATGTCTTTGGCCGTAGTGCACTGACAGACAATTGATTGGTATGATCATGACCATTGGTTTTATAGTTGAATATCTTTGGCCCGTAGTGCAAAGATAGACAACTGATTGGTATGATCATTGTTATTACATTTGAATATCTTCAGCCTTTGGGGTAAGGATATTGAGTAAACATTCTATTAATCCTTTATGGCAAGGAGAAACTGTTGATTTACATGATTATAAATATGAATTGTGAACTTAATTAAAATCTTTAGTGGTTCAGTTGAAGACATATGATGAAAGTTCTCTTTGTCCTGGGTACAACAAAGAACTGTTGATGAGTATTACAGGAATGAAATATTAACGATGGACTTTTAATTTGGAGGAGAAAGTAGACATTATGTTCTACTTGACTCTTCTAATGGATTGTTGATTCCGCTACAATTATGGTTGAAAAGTTTTATTATCTACTATATATTCTAAATCTACGATTTATTACGATAAAGGTCATTGATAAATTTATTATCTTAGCCATGATATTCTTCTTTGGGCTAGTTGTGCTCACCCTTTTGCTTCACAATTTCTTTTCGTAATAAGAGTGTAGCCGGGTCGAAGGCGGGGATAACAGGAAATAGTGTGATGGTTCGAGGCTGTCAAGTTTCTCAATACATTATAAAACGGCATGACATACTGCAATGATAATTGTATTGAAGACCTAAGATGTGTGTGTCATATTTTATACGTCACATAATAATTGATTTTGGCTAACAACAATAGGGTGATGAGAATCCGACTTTGAAATCGTCAAAAGTGCACCTCATTAGAATGAATATGATAGTAATCTTCTCGTTCTTCTTTGGGGTCTTAAAATATTTGCTGTTGTATTTTATATGGCATTGTAACAATTTGAGTTTGGATACTGTCTACGAGATAATATTGTATTAAAACTCACAGTTAACTGTGGTCATATTTTATACGACAGTTCAACAGTTATATAAATGAAGTTTGTATTTAATTTTTATAATGTGATATCTGGCGACTCAGAATGGGTGATGTATACCTATTTTTGGGGGCGTCACAATTGGTATCAGAGCTTAGGGATATGGTCGTTGGCGGAGATAAGAGTCTAGAACTAGGAGGGGAGAGATGAGCTATATACGCGGGATAACCTATACTTGGGTGAAATTCTTCTGTTATTTCATTATTTATTATTCGTTTAATATCCACATGCGTATGCGTTCTGGCACGGACTGGTTCCATTATTTATTATTACAGCCGGAATATGTTGTGCGTGTGTTTACACCGACCTAGTTCCATTCTTTATTATTCATTGGAATATCCCGTCATGCATTTTATGCGCGACCGGTTCCGTTATTTATTATTCTCATTAGAATAACTTGCATGCGCTATGGGCCTCTATCGCATGCATGGTGATTTCTTTTGTTATTCCATTCTTTATTATACTCAGTTGGTTAAAACTTTGACTTCTATACTCCATGAAATTAGTGGAATATCCTTGATATTTGTGCTTCATCCAGTATCTTTTCATGGAAATATTCTTCTGAGCATTCTTGAATTTTACTCTACAAAGCAGTATCATGTTGATAATTTGAACGTTATCAGTTCCTGGATAAATTAATTCTTCAACTTGTTTTATTGAATTCTTCTATCATTGTCATCATCCTCATGTTTATATTATGTTGAAAGTCATCCGTGGCCTGTAGTGCATAGATGGACTTGGTATGTTTATCACCAGGGATTATTCGATATAATCATAACCGTAATGTTACAAATGATGTGGAAAAAGTCCTCATTGGCCCATAATGCATTGATGGACAATTTTTTGTATGATTATGGCTATGGATTCTCTTTGGCCGTAGTGCAAAGATGAATTGTTTTATGGCATGATCAGGACCGTTGATGAAAACATGATTATCTTAAGCCGTAGTGCATGGATAATTCGTGGTCGTGATACTAAAGAATATCCTTGGCCATAGTGCAGGGGTGATTCGATGATGTGGATTATTTATTAAGTTGAGTCCTAGCGACAAAAGTGATGAAAAACCTTTTAAATCATAAAAGGTAGTAGATTTTATTCCCTACTTGACTCTTTTAATGGATTGCTTGTTCCGCTGTAGTTAAACTTGATGTTTGTTATATTTTATCAGTTTAACACTATAGAAGACTAAAGATAATTTATTATGCTTTATCTTAGTCATAATATTTCTTACTGGGCTAGTTGAGCTCACCCTTTCTTTCACTGTTCTCTTCAAGAAATGAGAACGTAGCTGGGACTAGTCGGGGAACAGAGTGATGGTACTAGATGGTGCATTAGTAGTCCTCACTATTCTGTGAAATAGTGTGATAATAATTGTAATGAGGACTCCTTTTGAGTTTGTATACTCTCTAGTAGACAATATTTGTATTCAAACTCACAGTTTATGTTTTATCGTATTGTACATGACAGTTGTATTATCAAGTTATATTTAAATTATGTACCATGTATCTGGCGACTCGAGATGGGTGATGTATACCTATTTTGGGGGCGTCACAGTTGGTATCAGAGCCATAAGTGTGAAGAGCCCCGAGCCTCTCGCCGGTGACTTCATGTTGATGGGGAATGTCTACCGCCGGACTCTCGTAGGGGGCCAGCGCCTTTTAGTGGCAAGCTGATAGGTATCATTGTGAGGTGCTGACACAAGTTGGTGTCTAGAGTCACAGTTGGTCTCAAAGCTTAGGGATATGATCCCTGGCTGAGATGTGAGACAAGAACTAGGAGGGGAAAGTCGGGGAATTCCTTCGCTAGTATGACCTTATTTGTTATTTGATTGGTCGGTCAGAGTATAGGGATAATATGTGATATGTTAATTAACCCTTGTTTTGTGACAGTGTTTGAAAATGGCATATGAAAATGTTGAGATAAACAATGAAGCACACGAGACCGTTGAGTTAGCTCAACCAAAAGGTAACGACTAACAACACGATAATAATCATATCGGTGGCAACGACCATCGGAACAATGATAACCATCGTGGAGGAAATTATCATGCCAAGAATGGTAACCACTTCGGTGGTAATCATGGCCAAGATAATAGAAGTGGAAATTTCAAGAAGAAAAGGTCATTTAGCTCGATTTTGTCGTATAGTGAAGTCAAGACCAGCTGGAATGGTGGCACCAAAGGAGGATACTGACAAAACAAAGTCGGTAGTATAAGTGAGAGCGTTTATCGAGGAACCCGAACGAAGTTATCCCGGGTAAGTTAATCATAAACTCTTGTGAAGTCTATACCATGTTAGATACCGGTTCTACTCACTCTTTTATTTCACCTAGTTGTGTTCAATGTTTAAAGTTAACTCCAAAGAAGTTAGACTTTGATATATCTGTTGGGAGAAAGCTTCGTTACCTCCACTATTTATAAATCTTGTTGATTCAAATCGACACTTTCACGTTACCTGTCGATCTTATCTCTTTGAAAATACTTATCTTTGATGTGATTTTAGGAATCGATTGGTTAACTACTCATCATGCTTTTCGTAAGGTTGTTAGCTTTCATATTCCTAACCAACCTGTTATGCGAATTCAAGCAACCAAACCACTAAAGTCAATCATTGTCATATTAAGCCATAAGCAAAGAGCCCCGGTCCTTTCGTTGTTGACTTCCTTGTGTGGAATGCACCGAAGCCAGACTTTCTGTAGGCGATGTCGTGAATGACAATGGCAAGTTGATACGTATCAATGTGACGTACTATCCAAGTCTTTGATGAGGGTCACAGCTTTAAATGATATTTCTATTGTTAATAAATTTCCTGACGTATTCTTGAAGACTTCTTAGCCTACCCCTAGAGCGTGAAATCTAATTTTGTATTGACCCCAGTATAAAACCTATTTCTAAAACCCTCAAATATTTCTTCAACTAAAACGAACGTATAACGTGCCAAAGACGTTGACTCGAGCTGTTGAAGATTGCGATCATACCATTCAATACCATCGTGGGTAAGCGAATATGGTAGCTGACGTGTTGAGTAGAAGATCCGATACGTTTACGAGTGCGATGTTGTTAACACAAAGACTCATTTCGTATAACTTACAAGTGATGAAGATAGAGTTAAAGACTCTAGGGACTCACGTGAAGATAACGAATATACGAGTGGAATAGACTTTAATCGATAAAGTTAAAATTCGCTCAAGCTACACAATCTTGGAGTGATGAATGTGAAGAAGAAGGTTCAAGAGGGCGTTATTCTAGAAGCAAGAATCGACGAAAAGAGGAAATCTCAACCCTCGATTTAATTGGCCCATTTGAAATCCTTGATCGAGTAGGAACTGTGGCTTATAGACTCGTTTTACCGCCAAGTATGTCGCGTGTTCATAACGTTTTTAACGTATCGATGTTACGTAAATATGTGGATGACCCGAACCACATTATTAATTTAGAACCGGACGAGATAGCAGAAGATTTAACGTATGAGGAGATACGTGTTAATATCTTGGATAAGAAGAATCGTATTCAACACTCAAAGGTTTTACCTCAAGAGTTAGAATCTGAAATGAAGTCAAGGTATCCTCACCGTTTCTAAGATACCGTGCAATGCGTCGTAAATTTTGAGGGCTTAAATTTCATAAGGAGGGAGATTGTGAGACCCAGATTTTATGAATAAATATTTAATTTTCTCGAAATAATTTTTTTAATATTATGGTGTGGATTTGATATAATGTTATAGTTGTGGGTAATATTTACAAATTTTGCAAAGTAAGCAAGTGGTTATATAATATTTGATTGGTTTGGGGAATATTCTTTTTGTTTGGGAATATCCGCATGCGACGGTGATAATCATTAGTGGACCCATCGCAATGTAATTATTGTCGATTGAGAAAATGACAAAAATATTTTATGAAAATAACGGCGGAAGTTTTACTGCTAACTCGTTGAAACACCCGATGTTAAAAGTATAAAGAATACGCTGTGGTCGCATAAGAGCACACTACCAGATTTGATTATTGATGCTTACGTGAGAAGTCACTCGCTTTTGCTTATTTTATGGACCCTTATTTTGCCCATTTTTCAAAATAATCGGTAGAAAATTATTTTATAAAGGTGGGGCCCACATGTGGGGACCACATATGGGGCCCACATGTGATGTATGAAATCTGAAAATAGGGGTGAGAGGAAGTTAAGTAAAGGAGAGGTAAAATATATTTATATATATGGTATGTGATGTGTGTATATATATATATATATATATATATATATATATATATATAATATAATGTGAGTGGAAAGTGGTGGAAAAGTGATAATATGAAAGTGATAGGTATAAAAGTGTGTGTGTGTGTGAAAGTGATGTGTGTGTTTGTAATATTTGTGGAGGATGGTGGAAAAGGTGGAGTGTATTATATATATATATATATATATATATATATATATATATATATATATATATATATATATATATATATATATATATGGTGTAGGTAATATATGTATATATATATTATATGTGATGAGTGTGTGTGTTGGTAAATGTGAGTGGTGGAGTGTGTGAATAGTAAGTATTTTTATATGTTATATATGGGTGAGTGGGTTGTGGTGTAGAATTTGATGGGTGCTAGTGATGTTGTAATATTATATATATATATATATATATATATATATATATATAATATAATTAGCATGTGAAGATTGACTAAAGGGGAGGGGAGAATTACATTGACGGGGGGGGGGGGGGAATGTCTAGATATTAGCATTGTATGATTATAATATATGTATATAATGATAGTGGGATTATATATAATTCTTGTTTTATTTGGTTGATTGAAAAAAAGAAAAAAAAATGCGTCAGTCATGTGTTGAAAAATTCAGCTCGTAATAATATTTCTGTTGTGTTCGTGAATTATTTCTCAAATAGTATCCTTTCCATTCTCCTATAAATAGAAGTTCATTCCTTCATTATTTCTTATGAATTCACTGAAACTCTAGAGAGAGAACTTATAGAGAAACTATAGAAAAGTATTATGCTACTTCCCTACTCTTATATCAAGTTTCTTTTACGGTAAGGGGTATTATTTCTTTTGTATTCATGAAGAGAACTTTTGTTACCTGTATACGCGGGATACCCTATACTTGGTGAAATTCTTCTGTTATTTCATTATTATTATTCTGTCGGAATATCTTGTCATGCGTTACGCCATGCACACGGTTCCATTATTTATTATTCTGTTTAATATCCTCGTCTGCATGCGTTCTGACCGACTGTTCCATTCTTTATTATTCTCATTGGAATATGTCATTCAGGCGTTTTAGGTAGGACTGGTTCCATTATTTATTATTATGTTAGAATAACTGCGTATGTGCGATCTATCGCATGCATGGTGATTTCTTTTGTTATTCCATTCTTTATTATACTTAGTTGGTTAAAACTTTGACTTCTATACTCCATGAAATTAGTGGAATATCCTTGATATTTGCGGCTTCATCCAAAGATCTTTTCATGGAAATATTCTTCGAGCATTCTTGAATTTTACTCTACAAAGCAAAGATCATGTCGATAATTTGACCAAGTATCGGTTCTCGGATAAATTAATTCTTGAACTTATTTTATTGAATTCTTATATCATTGGCATCATCCTCATGTTTATATTATGTTGAAAGTCATCTGTGGCCTGTAGTGCATAGATGGACTTGGTGTGATTATGACCAGGGATTATTCAGTATAATCATAACCGTAATATTACAAATGATGTGAAAAAAGTCTTCATTGGCCCGTAATGCATTGATGGACAGTTTTTGCTATGATTATGGCTAGGGATTCTCTTTGGCCGTAGTGCAAAGATGAATTGTTTTATGGTATGATCAGGACCGTTGATGAAAATATGATTATCTTTAAGCCGTAGTGCATGGAAATTCGTGGTCGTGATGCTAAAGAATATCCTTGGCCGTAGTGCATGGGTGATTCGATGATGTGGATTATTTATTAAGCTGAGTCACAACGACAAAAGTGATGAAAAACATTTTAAATCATAGAAGATAGTAGATTTTCTTCCCTACTTGACTCTTTGAATAAATTGCTTGTTCCGCTACAGTTAAACTTGATGTTTGTTATATTTTATCAGTTTAACACTATTGAAGACTAAATATAATTTATTCTGCTTTATCTTAGTCATAATATTTCTTACTGGGCTAGTTGAGCTCACCCTTTCTTTCACTATTCTCTTCAGGAAATGAGAACGTAAATGGGACTAGTCGGGGAATGTGAGTGATGGTCCTAGATGGTGCATTAGTAGACCTCACTATTCTGTGAAATAGTGTGATAATAATTGTAACGAGGACTCCTTTTGAGTTTGTATACTCTCTAGTAGACAATATTTGTATTCAAACTCACAGTTTATGTTTTGTCGTATTGTATACGACAGTTGTATTATTAAGTTGTATTTGAATTATGTACCATGTATCTGTCGACTCAAGATGAGTGATGTATACCTATTTTGGGGGTGTCACATTTTATATTTAAACTATGAAATTAAATAGTACTAACTACCCCTAGAATGAGACTAGATAATAAAGACATGAGATTACAATTTCCCTTATTGCATCATTTAAATCAACACACTTCTAGTTAAACCAAATTAATTATAACGGATTGTTAGTCGAGAACACGAAAGTGAAATATAGCCATCTCTCGATGTACCATACTTATATCATATATAATCCACAATTGATAGAATACACATAAACACCCACATTACCTAAATCACTATATGTCTATGTGATTTATAAATAATTAGGATTTAATTCCTAGTTCTCAATTGACTATGAGTGGTACTTCGGTATATGTCTGTCCTAAGCACAAATCATACATCCCATCACAACGTAGAATATACAATCACAAGCTATCAAGATCAGATCTAAACTCATACTTCGTCTTACAAGTTCATATAGGTTATCACAGTAATTGATGACCAATCAACTAAGCAATTAAGCATGAATCTTAATAGACAAATCCATAGAAATCAATAAGGCTAACAATGAAACATATCAGAAATAGCTAATCCATAGAATCCATTGCAATCTTAGAATAGAAGTTAAGTCATAATTGAATTAATGTTATTATCCACATATTGAAGACACATCATGAGATACAATAAGCAATCAAAGAGAGAATAAGGATAGAGAATTGTAGTGCAAATCTGTTTTCTTGAGCCAAGGTTGAATCTCTAATGATTTCCAATTGCTTCAAGTCTCCAATCCAATTAACTCTAGAAAATACCTACACTAATCTACTCTATTCTATTATTGAAATTAAAGAGAGAAGAAGACCATAGCATCAGCCCCCAAGGGTTGGAATATGCTTTACATGATCATAATATGTCTAATATATAAGCCCTAATTGAATCCCTCTCTCTATTACGCCAATTGCCTTCGCTTAATGAAAAGTCATTTTTGGTCAACACCAAGTCGCCTTACCGCAAGAATTGGCCTAAGTTGGGCGCGTCCGCGCGAAAGCTGAAAATCGCGTCTTTTTCCTACTGTAAGTCGCGCGGCCGCGCAGGATTCGCGCGCCCGCGTGCGGGTGATTTTCTGCTGCAGTGTGCTCTGGTAAAATGGCCATAACGTTTGATCCGGGAAGAGTTACGGGACCTGCCACCTATCAAATCGAAGATATCGATGAGCTCTACAACTTTTATTCTTTGATGATTGAGAAATTATTGCCGGATGAAAGTTGAAATTTGGCTGGAATGGACTGCTACGAAAATGGCGAACCAAAACAGCGAAGTTTGACGTCCGTTGGTACAACGATCATAACTCTTGCATCCGAACTCCGATTAGAGCGATTCAAGATGTTCCGAAAAGCTGTGAAGACGCTCTACACTGTAAGCTGAGTTCCAAACCAACACATGAAGTAAACATGAAAGCCCAAATGATGTCCGGATTGCCTTTTCTTTGCATTTTCTTTATTTTTCATTACCAATAATCGCTCACACCGCTCCCAAACATAATACCTACAAAATGAACACAAAATGCATGAAAAGTAACTAAGACACATGAATATAAGCAACTAATTCAAGTAAAAGATACCGGATAAGTGTATATAAAATCCACTTATCATTACTCATTCGTTGAGAATCGTATTTGCTCTACGATTCTGCCTTGGCATTGTGAGCACATCTGTTGAGGTCTTAGTTTTGCACTCTGCGATTCAGCTTTGGCTGTCCAGACACTACGACTCCGAGATCAGATCTATACACTCTACGATTTATGTCGTTGTGCTTGTTGTCTTTATCTGATCTTGCCCGACTACGATCTCTACCTCTGGTATGATCAGTAGACTCTACGACTCTAAGTGTAGTCTACGATTCTTGACTTGGCTTGGCAGAGATACTCTATTTACCTCGAGGGTGTTGTATTCACGATTCGTATACACGACTTCCTCAACAGACTACGGCACTGAGGAAGTTCTCCTCGACACAATACAATCCTCTATTTGTCTCTCCTGGCAGTCTACGAACTCCGAGATCTACTATCTTGCAGACTACGATTCTGCCTCGATAGCTCTCGAGTATTCCTTGACTCTCCCAGCGATCACGATTTACAGTGCGGTGTTTCGACGATCGAACAAATGCCTATCTATTATATCATTAGATCAACCTAACAGCTTGATCTTTCTACATTTAGAGTCCTTGTACATCATTTCTTTTTAAGGACTTTACAAAGCTGTTTTGCTTATGTAGGATCAACCTAACACATTTGATCAATTCATTCTAAGTCCTTGTACATATGTTTCTATTATCTATCAAAGGACTTTACATCTTTTCTTGATGCAAGCATACTTGCATATTCATTCATATATATCATAATCAAATCATATGTAAATAGGAATAACATTCACATGCTTATTTCTGACAATCTCCCCCTATTTGATTATGACAAAAACAATAAGTGCATATGCATGTTATGAATGAATCTTATATACATTGAGCAGCTGTATTTCTAAAACAGATAATCATGAATGTCATTTATAATGATGTGGAATTTAATACACTGACATTTTACATCCTGGATCCAGAATATACCTAACTAGTTAGAGATGTACCTCTTTTAGCTCTATGTATGCTTCTAGGATGTCTGTTGATCAACTATTTATCTGTTTTACCTTCTTGCTCCTGCTCCCCTTGGGATGATGACTTTCCTTCTTTGCTTTGCTCCCCCTCAGATGTATGCTTCTCTTCTCCTTCTGGCTCCCCCTCAATTTCGGCATACATTGGCTCATCATTCTTTTGCTCCCCCTCAGATGATGACTCTACCTCTTCTTCTGATGTTTGCTTCTTTGACTTCTTCTCTTATTTGATCTTCTTGCTCTTTCTTGAATGCCTCTTGTTCTGCCTCTTTCTATGCCTCTGTTTCTCCCCCTTTTGGTCATTAATCATTTGGGAGAGCTACTCTATGTTGGATATAAGTTGTTCCATCAGGTAGGAGGAGTTAGCAACTTTAAACTTGAGTTCTTGTTGTCCTAGCTTAAGTTGCACTGAGAAAGACTGATTCATGTTGTCAATCTTGTTAGAGAGAACTTGGAGTTGTTCTTCATTTGCCTTCCTCGCTTGAAGTGAATCTGCCTTCTAATCATTCATGGCCCTTAGATAGATGTGATCTCTTTCTCTGATTTTGAGAGATACATCAGCCATCGTTGCTTAGAGTCTCTCTTGAACTGAGTTATCTTCTGTTGTTGTCAGCTTTTTGTCTCTTCAGTGAATAGAGACATCTTCTCAATCAGTTTATAAAAAATTTTCATCAGCTCCTTCTCCATAGGTAATTGATCATCTGCTTGGGTAGCCTCTTGTTGAGCATCAGATTGAACTCTACGATTTGTATCCTTGGACAGATTTTCAAAGGTGTTGAAAATCTGAAAGATCGTTGAGTACCAATCTCTGGTTGAGGATGAAGGGAGGTCAGATAGCTGAGCTTGGGCAGATGGAGGCTTTTCAATTTGGATTTGAACATCATAAGTGGTAGAGTGAGCAGAATCTACGATTATCTCCTTAGCCATTATCCTTCTGCCTTTAATGTCCACTCTGCGATCAAAGGCAATATAGTGGTTGCCATCATGTCTATATATTCTGTAATGGGGCTTGTCTTTGATCATCATTGTTGTATAATTCTTTACCCTTGGGAATTTCTGAGGCACTAGCTCTAGGCTTGGAGTTTTCGAAAGTGCTTCTTGTTGTTTACTCAAGACTCCTTCTGCTATTTTTCTGTTAGTCCTCGCTGGAGAAATGACAAGATGGTCTTCAGATTCCACTGATTCCTGATGTGTAGAACCAGGGTCTTTCTTCATTTCTTCTTTTTCAGAGCTTGAAACCTTCTGATCATTTCCATCAATGAATCCTTCTTGCTGCATTTCATTTTAAGAACCTTCGTTAGCAAGATCTTCCTCTGATTCATCTTCTTCATTACTGGTTCCATCTTCAGCACTTACTTCCTGTGATACAGACTCATCATCACTTAATTCAATGACAGCATTGGAGTGATCATTTTTCCTTTTGGAAGTAAATTGAGTAAGTAATATGTAGCTCTTTCTTCTTGTTGGAGGTTTATCTATAGGAGTTTCAGGCTCCTCTTCTTCATCAGACTCTAAAGCTCCTGCATCATCAGATGAACTTTCTTGACGTTCAGCAATAGTGGGGGCATTTCCTTCTTCATCAGAATCAACATCATTTGATTCATCATGTGGGCTGGTTGGAGAATTTACATTTGGAGATGTAGTTGGGTCAACTTGTATCTTGTCTTTATCATCAGAGTGAATGCTCTGAGAGTTAGCCACCGGGCTTGAACATTCTTCTTCATCAGCAGATGCTGCATTTTCTTCCATTAATCCAGCTTCACCTTCATTGCTGGATTTGGTCCTGGGGGACTCAAATTTTGGGATTATCGGCTTTTTTTTTCTTCCTCGACTCTCGTCTTTTTTCTTCGTCAGACGTAACTTCTTGGTAAGTTAAGACTGGACTATTTACCATCTTAGCTTTCTTGCTGGATGGCCCTTGAAGTAATATGTTACTTCTCCTCTTTGTGGTTTCTGCAGTAGAGACCTTTTCATCTTCAATCTTATCTTATGTGGATAGACTTCTTGGAGGAGCCCCAATTTTCCTCACACCTTTGGATTTCATTCTGGCTGGTGTGGTTGCTGCTGGTACAGAGTCATCAGACTCAGAGCCTTCTACCCTTTTTGTCTTCCTCTTCTTTGTAGAGGCCTTGCTAATGCTCCCAGTTTTCAGCCTTTTGTTATCCTTTGGGTTTTTCTTCCAATTCACAAACAATTGTGGAGACATTACTTTGTGAACATTCAAAGGTTCTCCCTCATCATCCTTGATTTTGTTTCCCAATTTCTTCTTCAGCACAATGCTCAGTAGTCTTCCATGAAACACTTTTGTAAGTGGTTTTTTTGTAGACTTCTTCAATTCAGCCTTTTCTGCCCATTTGGAGATCTGATCAAATAGGATAAGTCCAAAGTTGATTTGTTTCATTAGAACTATAGCAGACATGATTTTCAGCTGTTAATCAAGCACCGTGTCGTGTGCAGTGTCCTTACATAGTATACATTTACCCATTATCTCAGCAAGGAACTCGAATTCCTCCAGAAACTCCTTTTTCTTCATGTCCTTTAGATTAGGGTTCCTCTGGTACCGCATTAGCCTCTTGCCTTCTTTAATGTCTACTTCATCCAAGTTTATCAGACCTTGGTTGGGAAACCCTAGGCATTGATTGATGTCTGAAGCTCTTATCTTCAGACTTGATCATTTCACCTTCGTGGTCAGAAGCCTTGAATTTATCAAAACATCTGAGTAGAACTGCTTCACTAGCTCTGTGTAGACTGGAGTGTCTGCCTCTAAGCACTCAGAGAACCCAGCCTTCTTTACAAGCTCAAGTATATCCTTGAACTTCGCTTCTGATTCTTCTAACTTTTTGAAGCCGAGTTGGATTCCTGTTATAACTCGCCATTCTACCATTTGAAGAGTTCAAAGTATATAGGTATTTGATTCTGAGGAGTTATGCGAGATGGTTGTGATTTGGATAGGGCTCTAGAGAGTTAACTGATTTTGGCTTTTGAGAGGATTCTAGGGTTTGAAAATGGGAGGGAGAAAGGTTCGATAGTTTCTGATAAGTGGTTGCAGGTTTTGAATTTATCTTAATTGCAGTTCCTTCGAACTCTGCAAAATCAGTGATGTGTCAACCAACCATTGGTTGCACGATGTCCAGTAATGAGCTGTAACTCCCCATAACTTTTCAGTTAGATATTTCTTTCAGAAGAGTAGATGTTTAATTGACGTGGATTGACCGTTGACCTCTTTGATTCGTAGAGTAGCATAGTAAGGCAGCTATGGACTCTACGCTTTCCTTTGTTGACTCAATGATCAACTTTTGAGAGATGTTGTAGTGGATGGTTTTGACATTAGTCCTCATTTTGAAACTGCATAGCTTTACCAATGATATACCCCAAGCCAGTTTGGGCACTTAAGACCTGATGTGCGTTTGCACAATATCTTTCCAACATGTATTTGAACAACTCTACTCTTCATCTAAAAGGTTAAGCAATTGTTCAATTTTTCAGAGCTCCTCATGAGCTGAATTATCCTCTGGTAGGACTGTGATCGTCGAGTCTGCTTCTACGATCGTTGAGGTTGCACTACGGTTGTGGAGTTCTCTTCAACTTCAACTCTATGATCATTGACTGACTTGGTCCTTGAGATTAACTTTACTTAGCATTCCTTCTGGGTCAAGGTAGCTCAAAAAGGGCCAACCTCTTAGAGTAAGCTAAGGGTCAGGTTTGTCCCTGAGGTGCTTTCCAGATGAAATACTTTAGAAGTGATTTACAATGATATCTCATTTGACCTTTTCTGGTGGGGAGATCCTCTGCCAACTTTGGACAATTGCATTTGCTGTAATCGTGGTGTCCTCTTGCTTTTACACTACGATCGAATGTTTGATCGTGAGCACTCCACGATTTTGAGTTGGGTGGCTGATAGGTTATTAGTAGTACGTTTTGAGACATTCCTACTGACTATGGATCTTCATTTGGTTCATCAGCCACAAAGTTTTGAGACTCTGTAGCTGGTACATTGCTTCATAGTATATCTTAGTGTTGTTGTTTCTCAACAGATCACTGCTCCCCCGTGGTTGATGTTATCTTCTTAGATAAATGTGATTCCCTTTTCTTTAGGTTCTTTTGAAGGCAGCCTTGCATATCTCCTTCTGACTGGAATCACCATTAACACTTAGATCTTCTTGTATCGTAGGCATGGATATTTTCAGGACTGATCACTCTATGATCATTTGACAGCACTATGAACGTAGTCTTCTTTGATAGTCACGAGTGTGTGAAGTTCTGCTCCCGTAATGAGTTCCTCTTAACTGATGCTCGATGACCCTCTGATGTGAGCTTCCTTGAGGATTCTTCTCATATAGCATGTTTTGCCTTATTTGAGCATATAAGACCCTTTTATCTTTGGTTGCATGGCCTACTTCCATATACAGATTAGCAGCCTTGTGAGCTTCATTCAGGTTAGCTCAGCGGGTCTTCAAGGGCAAGCTTTGACATATAGGAATTTTATCAGAATCATCTCTGAACAGTCCTTAGCCTTTTGCTGGTTGAGTCTTCTTGACTAAAGTCTTCTACTTCAGCGTTCCTTAGTGTGGTCAGACAGACCAAGTACTTGCAGGTTAGATACATTTCTATTTTTGGTACCCATAGTTAAATGGGTCCTACCAGGTTAGTTTCAAAATCCCTATTCCTTATATATTAGAATTAACATCATATTAATCACCAACAATCGAATTCATGCATACAGCTAATTTGGATATTACATTTTGAGATGCATGATGGTGAGTGTGTGTAATATTCGTCATTTTAAAAACACACTCTTTTTCTTTGATGGTTTCATCATTTGCAGGGTTATGTTCACAAGGTTTAAGTGTTAACAGAGTGAGAATCAACTCTATGATTTGGGTGTATCTAGTTGATTCATGAAGGTGATTAGTTTCCACAATTCATCAAGATACTCTTATAGAACTGATCATACTGTGTGTGTTGTCAAACACTTAGAACATAGGTTTGTACATACATACTAACCCACCAGCATAGATTACTTCACATATAATTAATTTGACCTGTGATGTTCTTATGCCCTATTTCAGATTTCTTTCAAGATGTCATCTTCAACCTAAAACTTAGATGGAGAGAACGTTTGTAAGCATTTGAGTTTCCAACCTTAGGGTACTTTCTCTCTTCACCTTTTTAGGTAGATTATGACACCTTGACAGAATACTGTTATAGTTCATAAGGAGGTGCATTCATGATGTACACATTTATAATAGTGAGGAACCATACCTTTTTACTGTCAGTTTCTTAACAGTCATTTATCTTTGACATACTGAGGTTAGGCATTGATGTGCATAGTTTCTCATTTGCTCCTGACAGCTTGTTGCTCCAGTTGGCCTTCAATCAATTAGTCATGGTCTTAAAGGTGCAAACCAAGAAAATCTCAACATCTTTAGTTCTTTGACATCCTTGAGTTCACAAGGTTTACATCCAGCTGTTGGTTGACCAGACACATGTTTGAGAAGTTTTTCTTGCTTCTGTGGATAAGCATTTCTTAGCATGTATGGCCTTTTCATCTTTTTAGTCTAGTGGATGTTTGACTCCTTTCTATTGATATCTTTTGAGCTTTCTAGCCTGGTCTTCAGACTACAAGATTGACTGTGGACAGGGATTGGTCTTGTTGATATGGCAATCAAGAACATGGACCAATCTAAGCAGCTTCAGGTGTATATACACATTTACCTGTTCACAATATTTCCAACGTATGAGCTCATCTGCATATAACAAGTGACTTACTACTAAACTAAGTTTAGAACAATGTTTGTGCCTAGGATCAAACTTAAAGAGATTAGCTTTTAAATATTGAATGAGAACCTGCTCTGATACCAATTGTTAGTTCCTAGTAGGCACAATATAGATCTAGAAGGGGGGGTTGAATAAATCCTTTTTATTTTAAATACTTTTTCTGGTTTATTTTGTATAGCTAATGTTTTAGCATATGACAAACATAAGGATCTTTTCAAGCACAGTAGAATAAGTAAAAGATCTCCTTCATTGATATATTCATAATCGTACATACATTATTCGTAGAGTTAGTTCAGTTGTAAACAGTTAAAACATACATAGCAGTTATAGCAGTTAATGACATAATGTAAATGACATAAAGTAAAAGACACAAGGGGTTTTAAGTGGTGCAGAGACTCAAACTCCAAATCCACTCTTTTACTTTCAACTAGCAGGATTTCCACTAAGGAAAGGCAGCACCCTGAATCACTAAGATTCCTTCAAGGCCAGCAGCCTTGGGACTTCAATACACTAAGAACTCTTCAAGGCCAGCAGCCTTGGAACTTCTCTAGTTCCCTAGGAACTCTTCATGCCCAGCAGGCTAAGAACTTCATTTAGTCCCTCCGGACAAGGACCCCTCAGGCCCTGGCTTCTTGTTGTTGAGTTGTTTGTTTGTTGGAGTTGGTACTGAGCTGCTAAGATGTCTTTATGCTTTGAACATCTTCTGTACTTAGCAGCTTGGCGTGATCATCCTTGAAGTGCAGTTGAGTGTTGCATGATGCTCAACTTCTTCGCCATTCAACCTCCTCTGATGATCCCTTGATGAACTGCCTTGAAGATCATTCCTCTTGATATGTGATGGCTGCACATGATGGGTTTCTAAGATGACTATAAGCTCTTCTGCTATGTACTTAAAAACTTTCTCATGCTTGCCACCATGATGACGTTTGTGATCTCCTTTCTTGATACTTGATGACTTCTCAATATGGACTTGCTAAGATGACTGTGAGCTCTTTTCTATGGTACTTAGAGTCTTCTTATGATGGACATCAAGATTTCATTGAAGCTCTTCTTTCTCTCGGCAGTTCAGAACATTCTTCATGTAGTAGAACTCTCACTTCTACTTCTTTGTGTTTGTCTCTGAGTGTTCTTGGTGGATAGTAGAGTGAGTCTTTAGACCTTTATTGGTCACTCACTTTTTACGTTGGTTAGATCAGTCCACCATCTCTCCAAACTCGGCAACTCCAGCAACCCAAGATCATTGAAGTTCTTGCTGATTTATACTCCTTCCCAATCCTTCCGTTGGAAAGTAGTCGTTGAAAGCTATTCAAATATCTTCACAGATCTCGAGTTGACTGAGGTAGACTGTAGATGTGACATGTCATGACTTTTCTGACACTGCAGTCTACTGTTTCACCTACCCCGTTAGAGATGTCACTTTAATGTCTTGGGCAGGTCGAAGACTTTATTTCCTCCTTCTGATTTCTCGATCAGAGGTTTTCCTTTTGCATCGATGCTCTCAATAAGCTCTTGTTCGAATATTACCCTTCAGATTGAACCGTTGCCAATGCTTTAGTCTTCAATTGTTCGAACTCTACGATTTTGATGCATGTCTTCATGGACCTGATCGTAGTGTCTTGTTAACAGGTAGAGACAACACTACGATCTTGAAGAGTGTTGATTGGATCTTCAATGTAGAACACCTCTTCCTTCTTTTTGTGCAAGATTTCAACACTTCGTCATTTCAACAAAGCTCTTGATCTCGATGGCTTGACTTCATTGTTCTAGCCCCTTCTGAATAGTAAGACACTTCAGATTTGTGGCGTGTCCAGCTCGCTTTCTCCTTGTGATCTCCCATTAACTTATCATCAATGGACTGACCTAATGCTTAATCACTTTAGCCTTGTTCTTCAGAAGTTATCCAGTATCTTTTCATGCACTCCATCAGTTCTTTATTTGTTTGGGAAACACTAAGATCCTGGTAGCTTCCAAGATCGTTGTCTTCTGTCTGCTTGACAACTACTGCACTTGTTGACTTTCCTTCGTCAGTTACTGAAGTCTTCTTCTGATCTCCTTGTGGAAGACTTCATCTCGAATGGCTTCACAACTCAATCTTAATACTGATTGGGTTGGTGCTTAGATCTTCTGTTAGCTTGCATGCCACTCATTGAGTGCTCTCTAGTTTCCTTCAGGATGGGATGTATCTTTGTAGTGCTAACCAGAGGCTTCATTCCTTTGGATATTCTGGGAGTACTCATTCGTTGAGAATCGTATTTGCTCTACGATTACGCTTTGGCATCATGAGCACATCCTGCTGAGGTCTTAGTTATGCACTCTATGATTCACTTTTTCGTCACAAGCGTACACTACGACTCGAGATCGGATCTTGACACTCTACGATTTACGTCAGTTGTGCTTGTTGTCTTTATCCTGATCTTGCTCGACTCACGATCTCTCGCCTCCGGTATGATCGAGAGACTCTCACGACTCGAGTGTAGTCTACGATTCTTGACTTGGCTTCGGCGGCAGATACTCGGTCGGCTTCACTATGATGCAGCTATATCTCTACGATTTTGAACATGACTTCGTCAGCAGACTACGACCCTGAGGAAGTTCTCCTCGACACACTACGATCCTCTCATCGTCTCTCCTGGAAGTCTACGAACTCCGAGATCTACTATCTTGCAGACTACGATTTTGCCTCGATAGCTCTCGAGTTTTCCTTGACTCTCTTGGCAGACTACGATTTTTGGTGCAGTGCTCGACGATCAGCCAAGCCTATCTATTACATCATAAGATCAACCTAACATGCTTGATCTTTCTATATTTATAGTCCTTGTACATCATTTCTTTTTAAGGACTTTACAAAGTTGTTTTGCTTATGTAGGATCAACCTAACACATATGATCAATTCATTCCAAGTCCTTGTACATATGTTTCTATTATCTATCAAAGGACTTTACAGCTTTTCTTAATGCAAGCATACTAGCATATTCATTCATATATATCATAATCAAATCATATGTAAATAGGAATAACATTCAAATGCTTATTCCTAACAAATTATGTAAAGGAATATGGTGGAAAATGAAATAACTGAATAAATATTGGTTAATTTAAATAGAGTTGGAATTATATTATGAAATAATATAATTTAATTATCATGCCTTGATTGACAATTTAATTGTAATGAATTAAATTTCATTAATAAGGCAACTAATTCACTTAATTAAAATAGTGAATTAATGTAAATATATTTGTTTTAATAAGATGAGAAATTAATACATATTACATATAAACGTAATATGTTAATGTAATCTGATTGTGAATCTCATAAATAGTTAAAATATTTATCAAATAAAATAAATATTTTAGTTGAAATATTTATGTAATAAAATAAATATTCAATGGAAATTATTATGGAATAATTTATTTAAGTATGATGATATTAAATAAATTGATGATATATAATTTTATAATTGTGCGTATTTTATTATGCTAATGTGTTGGTGATGTCCTAATTTAATTAAATAATTAAATTAGAGGGCTAATGTAACGCTCCCAAAATAGGTATAAACAACCTATTCTGAGTCGCCAAATACATAGTGTATAACTTAAATACAAACTTAATTTACACAATTAATAATTGTTGTGCAGAATATGACAAAACATTAGCTGAGAGTTTTAACACGAATATTGTCTCGTAGACAATATCCAAACTCAAATGGAGTCCTCATTACAATTATTATTATACTATTTTATAGAATAGTGAGGACTACTATAGCCACCATCTTGGACCATCACTCCATTCCCCGACTAGTCCTTGCTATATTCTCATTTACTGAAGAGAACAATGAAAGGGTGAGCTCAACTAGCCCAGTAAAGAATATTATGACTAAGTTAATGTAGAATAAATTATCTTATGCCTTCAACAATGTAAAAACTGATAGAATACCATAGACAACAAGTTTAACTACAATGGAACAAGTAATCCATTAGAAAAGTCAAGTAGAGCATGATGTATACCATCTTTTATGATTTAAAAGTTCATCGTCAATATTTTATCTCTGTAACACATCTCAATAAATAATTCACATGCAACATCGAATTATCCATGCACTACAGGCCAAGGATATTTGTTAGTATTACATCAACGAATTATCCATGCACTACGAGCCAAGGATATTCGTTAGTATCACTAATGGTCATGATCATGCCAAACAACTGTAAAACCCCAACTTTTTGAATAAAGATGAATTTTCTATAAATATTATTTTTGAATATTATGGAGTGAAATTGATATAATAGTTGTGGGTAATATTTATAAATTTTGCAAAGAAATGCAAGTTGTTATATATAATATTCGATTGGTTCAGAATATTTGTTTTAACAGAGAATATTAGTACAACGGCACAATCATTGGTGAACCCCACAATGGAATTATTGTTGGATTGAGAAAACAACAAAAATACTTTATGAAAATAACGGCGAAAATTTTACCGTTAACTGTTGAAACACCCGGTGTTAAAAGTACAGTAATATCGTGGGTTTGCGTAAGTAAGACATGGTATTTATTATTGATGCTTACGTGATAAGTCACTTTCGATTTTGTTGGTATTATTAATGTAATAATATAGAAAATCTTTTTATATAAAACAGAATACTTTTATAAAGCTATTTGTTTTATTATACAATAATTAGAATATATTATATTTTATTATGCATAGTGCACCTTACAGTGTTTTGCATAGTAAAATCTTTTATAAAGTTATTCGTTTTATTAGATTATAAATAGAATATATTATATTTTATTTAAAAGATTTTTCTTTAAATATGGACCGTCGATTAAAGTAAATTAATCTGACCGCTCATGAGTTAGTTAGTTATGATGATCCATTTTTCTATAAATAGAAGCTCATTCCTTCATTATTTTCTTACGAATTCACTAAAACTCTGAGAGAGAAAATTATAGAGAGAAAGAAGAAAAGATTTACGCTACTTAACTACTCTTATATTCAGTTCTTTTACTAGGTAAGGTGTTATTCTTTCTTATTCATGAAGAGAACTGTTGTTATTCCATTGCTTATTATTACATTGGAATAACTTTGTACGCTGGATCACCCTATACTTGGTGACATTCTTCTATTATTCCGTCTTTACTATTCTCATTGGAATATCCTGTCTCATGCATTTTATGCCGACCTAATTCCGCTTTCTTTATTATTCTCATTAAAATATCTTGTCATGTGTGTTTCTGCAGACTGGATCCGCCTTTATTATTATTACGTTGGAATATCTCATCATGCATTTCTGTACGACTGATTTCGTCCTTATTAGTATTCTCGTGGAATAACTCGTGTCTATGCACAAGTCGCCGCATGCATGGTGATTTCTCGTTGTTATTCCATTCTTTATTATTCATTTGGAACATCCCGCTTGGTGCGAATTTACTTTGACACGGTTCCGATTATTTAGTATTCTCATTGGAATAACTTTACATGCGGGCACCGCATGCATGGTGATTTCTTTTGTTATTTCATTCTTTATTATACTTAGTTGGTTAAAGTTTTGACTTCTATACTCCATGAAATTAGTAGGATATCCTTGATATTTGCGCTTCATCCAGTATCTTTTTATGGAAATATTCTTCTGATCATTCTTGAATTTTACTCTACAAAGCAGTATCATGTTGACAATTTGGACATTAGTAGTTCTTGGATAAATTAATTCTTGAACTTGTTTTATTGAATTCTTATATCATTGTCATCATCCTCATGTTTATATTATGTTGAAAGTCATCTGTGGCTTTGTAGTGCATAGATGGACTTGGTATGATTATGAATAGGGATTATTCTGTTGTAATCATGGCCGTAATGTTACAAATGATGTGGTAAAAGTCCTCATTGGCCCTGTAGTGCATTGATGGACGAGCTTGTTGGCATGATCATGACCATTAATGAATACACAAATATTCTTGGCCCGTGAATGCATGGATAATTGTGGTCGGATACTAAAGAATATTATTGGTTGTAGTCTGGGGGGTGATACGATGATGTGGAATATTTAATGTTTGAGTCTCAAAGAATAACATGATGAAAAACCTTTTAATCATAAAAGATAGTAGATTTTATTTTCTACTTGACTCTTTTAATGGATTGCTTGTTCATTGCCGCAGCTTAAACTTGATGTCTATTATATTTTATCGCTTTAACATTGTTGGAGACTAATGATACTTTATTCTGTATTATCTTAGTCATAATATTTCTTACTGGGCTAGTTGAGCTCGCCCTTTCTTTCACTGTTCTCTTCAGGAAATGAGAATATAGCTAGGATGAGTCGGGGAACGGAGTGATGGTCCAGAGGATAGCATTAGTAGTCCTCACTATTCTGTGAAATAGTGTGATAATAATTGTAATGAGGACTCCTTTTGAGTTTGTATAATCTCTAGTAGATAATATTTGTATTCAAACTCACAGTTTATGTTTTGTCGTATTGTACACGACAGTTGTATTAGTAAGTTGTATTTGAATTCTGTAGCATGTATCTGGCGACCCAAGATGGGTGATGTATACCTAATTTTGGGTGCGTCACAACAACTGTCCATCAATGCACTACGGGCTAATGAGAACTTTTACCACATCCTTTGTAACATTACAGGTCATGATTATACCGATACATAATTCCTGGTCATAATCATACAAATCCATAGTCCATCTATGCACTACAGGCCAAAGATGACTTTCATCACAATATAAGTATGAGGATAATGACAATGATATAAGAATTCAATTAAGTGAGATCAATGATAAATTTTAAATATTTATCATTTAATTTATCCAGAGTTCAAGAATGTCCAACTTGTCAACATGATAAATACTTTGTTGAGTAAAATTCAAGAATAATATTCATGTATCAAAAATAATTTGGACAGAAAAGAAATAAATTTTTACCGTGAATAGTACCCCGACATGAAAAGATTAAAATTTAACAAGAATGTTCAGAAAAATATTTCTGTGAAACGATACTAGATGAAGTGCAAATTTCAAGAATATTCTACTAATTTCAAGGAGTATAGAAGCAATACTTATCAAAATAAGTGTAGAATTAGGAATATAAAACGAAATAATATTACTTACATACTACAGAGTATAGAAGAAAATATTATTTCTTACGAATATTGAACAAATAATATCCATTACCTTAGTAGGAGAGTAATTCCGACTGGTATAGCGGAGATATTCTTGAAGAATTTATGTACTGTTTTCTACACTCAAAGCTTCCTTAAACTCAAAAGAAATATGTTCAATATTATAGAAGAAGAATTTTCTGATTCTGGTATGATTTTTATTTCTAAACTAAGCATCCTATTTATAGGAGAATGGATGTGTACTATTTAAATATAATCACGGGTGAACAGGAGAAGAATTCACGGGCAAAGTTCGGCTGAATTCACAGGACGATTAATTGTCCGTCTTAGCCTTGCCTTTATCTCTCTTAGAACTCTCAGTTCGTTCGGCTTTAGCTACAAACATATGGTTCAAGCAAGAATGAGCATAACTAGCTCAACAAGTCTTAACAACGAATCATATGAATATCACCCCAACAAATACATGTTTTAATTCTATATCTGAACAATTATCTATGAAGCATTATGAAACATTTGACTAATACTTCTTATACAGCAATCCCAGAGCATAATTAATAGCTTAGGAATGATGAACCGGTCAATAGACCATGAACATACTTTTTTCGTTTTCATACTTGAAAAGGATATCCGGCACTAAGGCCATCCACCCGTCTTCACTTACGAGCACTTCTAGGTGATTAGCCTATTGTACTCTATGTTAATCAACACTCTTACGTTAAACGTATTTACGTTCAACATTTGGCAACCTCGCGTGCCCATCGAATAATCGATGAAAAATACTTTTGTTTGTTCATAGACAAACTTACCTTCTCATCCGTACCAAATACTTGGCATAGGATAGCGTTAACAATTCTATATCAACAGACTTGTAAACAAATCAATCAACTCTTCAATACTTGTCTAGCCAGGATAAAACAGGCATCGACTCTTTCCTTATTTACCATTCATGTATCGTATAACATGCATCACGTAAAAACTTGGCTAACACGAAGGTTAGACAAGCGTCAATAAAGACTTGCCTTCAAGCATCTTCAAATTTACAATTCAACTATTCTCAGTCTTTACAGGATCTACATGATACATTCACATAGCACACTGTAATTAGTTATCACATAAACTATCTTTACGGTTCTAACCAACTTCTTTCTCTTCTATATTTTATTTAAATTATCTTCGTTATTAAAGTCGATTCAACCCTTTATACTTCGTTATGATTCATTAACGTTCTTTCATCCTTAACCGACATTTGATCATAAATGGTTAATTACCAACGTTGAACATTGTTCACGGTTCACTCATTACGTATTTGTGTTCTTCGTTTAATTTCCATTAAACCTTACCCTTTCTTATTACATTAACATCTTATAAATGTTTTAAAGTAAGTCTCATTATGTACTTTAAGTACCTTTAAAATCTTACTTTAGGTCAACATTTAAAATGGAACTAAACCTAACTTGGTCAACTTTTTTCCCATCATCCATACATTGCGACGCGGATCCCTCAGTTTTATCTTGGCTACGGCCATGAAAGTTAGCAAGTACTCTACCGAAGTCTCGATGTCATGGCGCCACCATTTTACATTGGTTTTTACCGTGCATGGCGCCGAAGTCTGTGCACCAGTTAATGAAATGCAGATTTGGTTTCTTAACGAAACTCCCGGGTTCCTAATTTGAATTCACCTTTTAAGTTCATTTTAAGCGTTCGCTTAACGCGTTTCGCTTAAATTCAATACTCGCTTTCTCTTCGTTATAAGTCGAATGCTGACGATTCTTTCGCCAATGACTCTTAATTACCTTATCTCACATGTTGACATTGGAAACCGACTTTTTCAAGTCACACGACAACTTTTGACCCTTAATCCGGACTTTATTCGTTTTTGACGTTTAACGTCTATTTCCGTACAATTCGCCATAACTTCGTTACTAATGTTCTCTAAGCCAAATCACATGGAATACTCCATGGACTTCATATCTACATCCTAACCAAATCAAGATGCACATACGTTAGCTACAACGATTTCCAAAACGTTCAATTATAACTAAGTTCACGTTCAAGACTTTCTACATACTTGTAAACAAATCAATCAACTCTTCAATACTTGTCTAGCCCTAATAAAACAGGCATCGACTCTTTTCTGTTTATCATTCATGCATTGTATATCATGCATCACGTAAAAACTTGACTAATCACGAGGTCAGACAAGCGTTAAGAAAGATTTGCCTTCAAGCGTCTTCGAATTTACAATTCAACTATTCTCAGTCTTTACAGGATCTACATGATACATTCACATAGCACACTGTAATTAGTTATTAAACAAACTAACTTTACGATTTTAACCAACTTCTTCCTCTTCTATGGTTTATTTGAATTAACTTCATTATTAAAGTCGATTCAACTTTTTATACTTCGTTACGTTTCATTAACGTTCTTTCATCCTTAACCGACATTCGATCATAAATGGTTAATTACCAACGTTGAACGTCATTCACGGTTCACTCATTACGTATTTGTCTTCTTCGTTTAATTTCCATTAAACCTTACCCTTTCTTCTTATATTAACATCTTATAAGTGTTTTAAAGTAAGTCTCATTATGTACTTTAAGTACCTTTAACATCTTACTTTAGGTCAACATTTAAAATGGAACTAAACCTAACTTGGTCAACTTTTTTCCATCACGGAGGCTGCTGCCAAGGCATCCCTTATGTTTTTAGTGGCTTTGCTTGTTTAGTTAGCGTACTCGGTATGAAGTGCAGCAACTGCGGTGCCACCATTTTTACTTGGTTTTGGTTTGGTATTTGCAGCTAGTCCTGCACCAGGTTGGCCAAAAACAGTTTGGTTTCTTAACGAAACTCCCGGCTTCCTAATTTGTTCGTTTTACATCCGAATTGACCCATTCGAATTCCTACAAGTCACAAATTACATCCTTTACGTGTTCGTATAAGAATTTCACCTTTTCGAATCTGTTAACTCGGAATTCACCTTTAAGTTCATTTTTAAGCGTTCATTTAATGTTTTTGTCCGTTCAATACTCGTTTTCTTCGTTATAAGTCGGAATGCGACGATTCTTTCGCCAACGACTCTTATCTCACATGTTGACATTGGAAACCGACGTTTTCAAGTCATACGACAACTTTTGACCCTCAATCCGGACTTTATACATTTTCGACGTTTAACGTCTATTTCTGTACAATTCGCCATAACTTCGTTACTAATGTTCTCTAAGCCAAATCACATGGAATACTCTATGGAATTCATATCTACATCCTAACCAAATCAAGATGCACATACCTTAGCTACAACGATTTCCAAAACGTTCAATTATAACAAGTTCACGTTCAAGGCTTTCTACATTTTCTACTTCTGTAAACACTTACGATTTCTATTTGGTCAAGACCTATCCATGATTTGGTCATTAATAGGCATTCTTATACCTTCTCAATAAATGCTCTCCACTCATCTACGATTCTTCTATGAGAAAGAAATCGAAAAGGATGAAGATTACGGTTTATAGGAATTTACCTTTGAAGTAGTTAACGTTCTTGATAAATGTCTATTGGTTTGCTTGGAAGTAGAAGGATTATAGGATTCTAGCTCTTTTCTCTCTCTCAAATATGTTGGACAAACTTTGTAAAACCACAAATGGCCAATATAAGCCTTATATTTATAGAAAAGCAAATGAGGGCAAAATAGTCCAATTTAGCACCTCCTTAGTTATTTACAACTTTGTTACCAAGCAAAATACTTGGTGACCAAGTGACCGGCCAACCATGCCCATGGGTCATCCCCATGGGTTGCCCCATGGGTTTTACCCATTCCTTGACCCACCGGTTCGATCCACGGTTTACTTTTTGGATTGGGCTTGACATTAATTAACATTGGGCTTTAACCAATCTAGTATTGGGCCTTGACTTGGGCTTGTATATTTAATTCATTGGGCTTGTTTATTAATCCAAGTCCAATTGATTTGATAAAATCCTTAACTCATATTCTAATAATATAACTCAGATTTCTACGCCATTACTCACGTATTCTCTTTGTATAATACTCATATAATAATCGTACTATACGTCGTACTATTCTTCATACCATACTCGTATACATACTAGTACTCATATTCCTTACGCATAATAATCGAAACGACTATACGCATTACATTTCCCTTTCGGAAACCTCTTTCACAAACCCTTAGGTTTTAAGTCCGCATGCGAAAACTTCGTTTGCCATAACGAAAATATTATTGGATATTCCATAATATCGTCATATTCTAACATTACGCGTTTCTCAGAATTTCAAACCCTAGCTCCGAACGACATCGGATGAATAATGCTTTTACGCAAACAATCTCAGAAAACCTTCGTTCTCGTCTTGATAATTCACAACAATTAATTCTAGCACAAAGCCAGAATACTAACTACATCCACACATTCTAGGTCATAGAACGACCTTCTAACATCTTATTCACATAATAACTCAATTAAATTTATTTAATCCACATAATCAAATAAAAATTTAATTCATTGACAAATCGAAATTCTCGGGCGTTATAAGTACGCAAATATTCATCGCAAGAAAAGATATTTCGAAGTGGGAAGCTACGCATTTTTGAAGGTATCTCCTTGGAAGGGGAAGATAAGATTTGGGAAGAAAGGTAAACTGAGTCCAAGGTTTATTGGACCGTTCGAAATACTGAAGAAGATAGGGGAAGTGGCGTACAAAGTAGCTCTACCTCCTGAACTAGAACATATTCACAATGTGTTTCATGTATCAGTGTTGCGTCCGTACAAGCCGGATTACAAGCATGTGATATCGTATGAGCCGATTCAAGTCGAAAAGGACTTATCATACGAAGAAATCCCTGTAGAAATTTTGGATAGGAAGGAGCAGAGATTAAGAAATAAGGTTATACATTCTGTCAAAGTGCTCCGGAGGAACCACAACGCTGAGGAAGCTACGTGGGAACTCGAGGAAAAGATGAGGAAAGAGTTTCCAAATCTTTTTTAGTAACCTTAGATGAAATTCCGGGGATGGAATTCTTATAAGGAGGGGAGAATGTAATAGCCAAGATTTCTAAGTCGCTTTGTAAATAGATATATTAATTAAATATTAATGATATTGAAAACTTGGTGATACGTGTGGAATGATTATGAAGTAATATAATTATGTGGATTGTAATGGTGGCTATGTGCTTATTTATATGATAAAAAGAATTTGAAAAGGAAAGGTTTCATAACCTAATTATACAATAGGTATGGAAATTTAAATAACCTAAGGGTTATAGTGTGGGAGAGTATAATATCTAATAGTATACTAATTTAAGAGATATATTTTACTATCTCAAGTTATTAAATTTTTTACTTAATTTGAGGAAGTCTAATTGAGTTATAAAATTTAAGGTACAAGAGTAATGATTTAAATTCCAAATGTGTGGAATGGAAACCCTAATTAAATAATTAGGGTATGATAAATTGGAAAGACATTAGAATATGTTATTTTTCAATGGCCCAAAGAATTAAATTTAAAGCCCAATGGATTATTTATGGAAAGCCCAAAACATCTAATATAATGGCCCAACTAGTAGCACAATTGAAGAGGGTACTTTAGACCTTTTTTATACTAGATATTTCAATAAAAACTAAAGAAAAACTTGGAGATTGGGAGCCCACATGGCCGGCCAAGCAAGGAGAGGAAAAGGGAGATGAATACAATCATTACATGCTCCAAATCTTCTAAAAGATAATTACTTAATTAGCTAGGTGTCACTTTGTTTATGGAGCCACCTACATTGTCAATCTCCCATATATCTAAGTAATGAGTAGAGAGAGAGAAAAAGATAAGAAGATATTGGGGAAATATCTATTACATACATATCATATATCTATACAATATCCTCCAACAAAAATCTAATCTCATTCTCTTTCATATTTTATTTTACTTCATCTTACTTTCTCTTAAGTTAATAAAGCAAAAACATAAGAGAGAGAGAGGGAGAGAATTTCAGTGGAAAGGAGGAGGAGAGAGAGAGGAAGAGATCCACCATTGATGCACCCAAAGTTTACCTTCTACTTTGTAAGAGAAGGAAAGTGTGTCCAAAAATCAAGGTGAAAACTAAACTAGCTTATTCTTTTTATTTTGTTTGATTTTGGAGATTTAAAATTTATGATCTTGAGGTTTAAAACCCTCTATCTACATGTTTTATATGGTTTCATGTATGGTTCTAACATATTTGAGTGTTAGAAAGTAAATCAAAAGGATAGAAAAGAAACTTATTTTGTTTTGTTAGAAAACTTTAGTTTTTTTTCACTTCATTTGATCGACTACCGTTTTTGATCTACATCTTCTGTTTGTGATCCGTCAAAGAGGGGTCCTAGATATGTAAGTTAACTACTAAACCCAAGTGGTATCATTCAAAAATGTTGAGTACACAAGTCGTAGCGACTGTTTTAGCAAAAATAGTTTTGTCTTTAGAAAAAAAACAAACTATTTTTGGACAGTCAATACTAGGGACAATTTCATCATTTTTCTGAGATTTAAATGATGAGTTATCTTTCAAACCCAAATGGAATCACCGAACAATGAATTGTAGATTTCCGTATGGACTGATTTTAGCAAAGTAGGTAAAAGAGGAAAATCTCGAAAACAAACTGCCCAAGATTTTTCCAGGGCAGTTTTGGCAACTTAAATTTTAACAAAAATTCCGGCCTTTTGGGAAATGCAAATATATGGTATAAAGTAGCTCCTGTCCAAAAATGAGTTCATTCCGACTTAAAATGACCAAGTTATGACCATTTCAATATTTGGGGTTTTCGGATGAAAATTGCTATAACCGGAGTTCTATAACTCCGATGGCCACGAAATTTAAACTGAAGGGTCACGTTAACATGTATAATATTATGAAAAGAGATGGGAATTTCTGAAGTTGAGCATAATGGGGCTAATTTCTTAAGCCACACACTAAAAATGATTTATGAAAAATACTAAAAGAAATTGAAAAATTACGGAAAAATTCTTTTTGTGTATAAAATATATGTATATATGTTTGGCCAAAGGATAGAAAAATAATAAGTTGATTTGGTATTTTCGTGAAAAGGAATAGTGAATTCAGGTTGCTGAAATTGAAGATTATGAATTCAAAGCTTGAATTGCAAAAAAAATTTTACTAAAATGAATGACTAGTGAATCCAAATTGCATGGATTGAAAATGCTTAATCGAATTAAAATTCAGCTTGAATCCAAGATTGTTTGAATTGTGGGAGTAGTGAATTCAGTCTACTAGATTGGTCATTTTAGGTTGCTGAATTGGTATACTGAAATAATCCTGACTATAGTATTAGTATTCAGCTTAATGGATTATAAGGAAGAACTAATAAAATGAAAGATTAAGTGTTAAATCATAATGTATAAGAATAAAGTAAATAAAATATTATCAAATGGAAATAATAACAATGATGTTTTAAGGTAATTAATTATGTGATTAAGTATTAATTAATTGCTGATAGAGTAATTGTATTATGATATAAAGTATGATATGCTAATTGTAAGATCAATGTTAACAATGATAGGTCTTTACAATAAAGAGATTAAATTAAATTGTGTAGCAGTAGATCGCAGTCGAGGCAAGTTCTCTAACTCAAACTTGAGTTAATCTTTTCAAAGCATGTTAGTGAATAATTATTATTTATTATTCACATCTATATTGATTATTGATACTCGCACTCAATGCATTTAAATTTATGTTCTATTATTATTGAACTGTGAATTAGTTAAAGTTCTTTTATTCATAAATTATTTAAGATATGGATCTATGCTCATTGTATCAGCTAGATCAAGTATGTTTAAATTTGTAAAATCAAATATGTTGTTAAAAGCTGTTCTTCACTAATTAATTTGGTAAGGACTCAAGACTGAGAAAAAGAACAATTTGATTAAAGCATTATTGAAAAACAATTAGTGCTCGTACATTAAGTAGTGTTTATGCATAATACACTGGGTATGAAAGGTTGATCCCCTTAATTACCAAAACTTATTAAAAGGACCAGTTTAAATACTGACAACCTTAGTATATGTTCATGGTCATTATGACCACTCAGCATCTGTTATTCAATTATTCGATTATTCAGTTATCAAGACTTAATTCATGTTCTTTCACAATTGATTCCTATTGTTGAACATTGAACGATAAATTACTTGCTAATCATGATATATCTTCCTTGTATTTAAACTTGCTAAGAAAATTTATTGTTTACCCTTGCTATATCATGAAAATTATTTTCAGCTATGCCAGAGACGTCCAAGAAGGACAAAGGCAAAGGAAAAGTGCATGAATAGATAATAAGAATGTTTATGTATTATATTATATTATGTACATTGGTAATGTAAACCTTTTGTGTTACTAAGGGTAACTTAATTAAGGTATGTATAAGTTAAGGTTAATAGACCTTGGGATAATGTTAGAAGACTTTATTATAATGAACAATGTATGTTTATTATTCCGCAATAGTTTATAGAATGCTTATGATGATGATGGATTGTGAGCACCAAACCCGAGGTTTGAGAACCCGGATTTGGGGGCCTCACAATTACTGTCAAGTCTTATTTTATTTAATTATTAGTATTTCGACTCTTAAATGCACAACTCCAAATAATACAAATTAGAAACTCCTTTCTAATTTCATTTTGCCTTGGCCAAGGACTACTGGGTTGTCATTTATCGAATCATAGGACATTTCTCTTTTTTTACTAGAAGTAGTAGATTCTTTATTGATCATACATTATCTCCATGTACAACTTATTATACCCAAGCATACCTGTAGACACTCAAAAATTTACGGACTCTTCACACTAACATCATAGGGAGGATGTATTCGCTCTTTAAGAGGAACCTCGAAGACAATCCATATCCATACCGGATACTACCGAAAGTTCAGCATCAGCCCCAAAACACACACTGGGAGTAACAATTCCAACCTTGGAGATAACCCCGAGGCATGTGGATCCAATACCGGAACACACACCGGAGAAGACCGATTAATCTCGGAGATAACCCCGAGGTATCCAGCCTCGACCCCAACCATGGAATAGCCACCAACCTTGGTGATAACCCCAAGGAATGCGCTTTGGCGATAACCTTTTAAATGTTTATTTCAAATGCAACCAGCTTTAATCTCGGTGCTCACAACGAGATACTCTGTACCAACCTGGCGATAACACCGAGAGGACAGGCACACCTCAAAGATTATAATGAGGACCTTCAACAAATGCATCAGTCCAATCTCAAATAAGCTCGAAAGCAACGTCATGACATCAAATTTCAAACCCACGATAACACCGGTGAGGGGCAACATCGTCATCTCGCCAACGCGATGCCACGCCACATTTTCTCAACATTTCATACACATCTCTACGCAACGATGTCCCATAAGAATCAAAGATAACCAATCCAGAATGAATATTGTATGGGGTAACGGATAGAATTTGAAGCTTGAAGACCGGAGGGCATTGTCCCATCTTCAATGACTTCGTACAAACTCTAATCCTATGCCATTGTACAACTCTCGACAACGACGGTCCAAAATAGGTCCTGTATACCTCAATCGGATACCTTGGATTATGCTTCGAAAGTTCGACCGACATTACAATGCCCGAGTGCACGACGACTTCTGAGATGACCTTGACCCGAGAAACTCTGCCCACCTGTGTTGCTTTCTGCACACTGCGGCTCACCCAGTGTGTACACTGTGGCTCAAATGACAGTACACCTGCTGACTCCATTCTCTACAAATAGAGGGCTTGGGATGGCCATTTTGCAAGAGAAAACGACGAGGAAGCCCTGCCCAATTTGCTCTACACTCACCCCATACAATTGTACTTTCTCATTTTAAACACACAGCGAGCTTATATATAGCTTCTTTTGTACCTACAAAGCCAAGATGTTTACCCACTTTAAAGATATAGAAGTCTTCTTTGGCACAACTGTAAGCCTTCTCACACACTTTAAAGCCTTTCTCTTCATCTCTCAGCACACCCTTCTTCACGCTTGAGAGTCGTGTTACACAGATTCGCCTTTAACTTCTATCCATCGCGGTTTTATTTTAGTTTATATATATATATATATATATATATATATATATATATATATATATATATATATATATATATATATATATATATATATCTGACTTACATTATCGAGTTATGCCTCGATTGAGCCTGAACTTTAATCCGGAGCATTTATTTGCTTTTATATATATATACTTATATATATGAACTACTTGTCGAACTTTGTTCGATGAGCCTGAACTTCCTTTGGTGCTTTACTACTTTAATATATATATATATATATATATATATATATATATATATATATATATTAATTGTGTGTCGACTTTATTCGATGAGCCCGGATTTTACATCCAGGCGCTTTACTTGCTTTTTATACATATATATATACTTATATATATGAATTGTTGTCGGACTTTGTTCGATGAGCCTTGATTTTACATCCTCGCTTTTATATATATATATATATATATATATATATATATATATATATATATATATATATATATATATATATATTATATATATATGATCTGTTATTCAACTCTCATTCGATGAGCCTAGATTTTACATCCTAAATGCGTTTATTGCTTTTATATATATATATATATATATATATATATATATATATATATATATATATATATATATATATATTAATCCCACACTGAGTTCACTTCGTGGTGGTTGATCGCTTCTGACCTTTCTTTACGTTTCATTCCATTTCGAGTTTACTTCGTGGCGAATTGATCGCTTTATCTACAAATTTCTTTACATTTTGTCCCTTTGGAGTTCCCTCCATGGCGGTTGATACTTTTACAGCTTTTATTTACATTTCGTCCCTTTGGAGTTTCCTCCGTATGTTGATAGCTTTTACACTTTTATTTACATTTCGATCCCCACGGAGGTGCTTCGTGGTTGGTGATCATATCTCAGATATATATATTTACTGACTTTTATATATATATATACCGCTATCGCTTTCATACAAATTGCAATATCTTGTGCGCTTTTAGAATCATGTGATCACAGATTCACTTTTATCGATCTAGATTCTGGTTCTCATGATGGACGTTTTTCAAATTATGGCGCCTTAGTAAATTATTCTGCATGTCCAATTTCCTCGTATGGTTCTCATACCCAATCGTGACACCCCCAAATTCGTAACATCGACATGGACATGGTGCTCACGACATAACATACATCATCATCTATCTAAGTAACTCTAATAATAATAATAATAATAATAATAATAATATTAACTATTACATATTTATTCAAAATAAAGTCCCAAGTCTTTACAACCTTTAATAAACTGAAACTTAAACTTAGTGTTTATCGCTACATCACATCATATGCGGAAATATAATTATTACATAAATAACTCTCATCATTTCATCTTAGACTTTCCTTTGTCCTTACTGAAGCCCTCATTGCTTTTCAAATTTTAATCGAAAAGTTTAAGGAAGAATGAGCACAAATTCCCCAGCAAATATATAAAGTAGTTTGAGAACATACATCAAAAGTAGAAGCATTAGTATGAATATTTCTCAATAATTGAAATAAATATCAAGAGATAAACTGGAATATCAAGATAAGAGTTCTGGAATTCTCAATAACATACTAAGGGGTGTTATATACCCTGAACATTACTTTGTTTCATCAAAAACCATCAGACAGTTTAACAATCAAATAGATTGTAAACGGTCTCTGCAAGTACTCCAGTGATCAAATTTATCGTACTTCTACATTGTGCACAAGTATAAAGTTTAAACGCATAATAGCGTAAATCGGACTATATGCCCTACATCGCTTACTTCCATTATCCCAAGGGTTGTTCATCTTAGTATTCATGCGGGACCTCACCAAAGCAATTTGGATTGGTAAACATTCAATAGCTTCTAAGGATTTGAATTGTTCAAACAATATACTATGTTTGCATCAATAACATCTAGCTGAAACGAAAGCTAGAAAGCATGCTTGAATATAGTTCATTAAGTGTATACGAACTTTAAAGTATAGCAGTTGCAATAGGAACTGAATAATCATCAATAACATTTCGCATCTCAATTGAAGTTATAGAACTTTACAATAAAGGAGCTTGCACGAATGATTAATTAATCACAAGCCCAAACTTACCCTCGTTGCAATCAACTTAATAAGAGTTGAATAAATTCATAATGAAAAATAGGGTAAGAAACTTGCCTTGCTCGTTGTTTACCAATAACAGATTAACAGCTTACAGCTATCTACACTTCACGTGCCCTACACAATTGTATAATCATGCACATCAACTATTAAAGAACGACATAGTAGTTATAATATAAACTTTACTCTATAATTTTCGAGTTTACTCTCACGATTTTCAACGACTCTCACTGAATTTCGTAGTTTACTCTATGATTTTCACTGACTCTACGATTTTCAGAGTTTACTCTACGATTTTCATTGACTCTATGATTTTTGAGTTTACTCTACGATTTTCACTAACTCTACGATTTTCATTGACTCTACAATTTTCACTGACTCTACGATTTTCAGAGACTCTATGATTTTTACTCTACGATTTTCACTGACTCTACGATTTTTACTCTACGATTTTCACTGACTCTACGATTTTTACTGACTCTATGATTTTCAGAGTTTACTCTACGATTTTTTAATTTGACTTCTACGATTTTATTCCGCTTAACCTAAAGATGATATGGCCATGTTACATGGACACAATAAACTTCATACATCAAGGTATTTTACAAAAATATAACATTCATAAAACTAGCATGCTAAGACCACAAACCAACTGCATAGAAAAGCGTGCCAACACTAGTTTTATACTTAGAAAAAATTCTGAAATTTCCAGAATTCTGCAGATTTTATTACCAACATGCATGCTTACAATTTTCATAACTTGCTCAATTTAACTCCTTTTCTTATGAAATTTAGACAGGTTGTACCTCATGTTACATACTATTTTATAAAATTATTACATACGTTAATCGAGTCATATATACCATGATCCCGAGGCCCCCAAAAATCACATATTACTAGTTAAACCCAATTTGACAAAAATCCGGGATTTTGCTTCTAGCATGCAATTAAATTAATCCTAATGTCCAGATCATCTACTCTCACATGTTTTCACATTTCACAACATCAAACTTCAACAAACTTCCACCTTTTTGATTAATTTAGCACCTTAGATACATTTTATCAAAGGTAGAGCATGCATTGCTTAATTCTTTGATTTTCTATGAATTTGATGCATGATTAACCCATATCTTTTGTTGTTAATGATCTATAATCATCAAACAACAGTAACATGGCAACACAAAGCCACAACAAATCATTTACCAATTTTATATGCATTTTCTTCTCATTTTTGTTATAAAAATAAAATAGGTTCATGAATTACCTTTTGATGAATTTCTTCTTGGTTTAATATGATGCTCCTTCTCATTGCTTGTCAAATCCTCAAGAATCCTCCAAAATTAGTTCTAACTCTCTCTAGCTCTCAATTTCTCCATGTTTACTCACTGTGGAATTTTCTTAAAAAGAAAAGTGTGTTTGTATATATGTATAGCTTTGTTAGAGTCTTTTGATTCCTATAACCCCAAACTCCCATAACCCCGAACTCTAATGATTAGTTATTCACAATACTTAATACTACAATAATATAGTTAATTAATAGGAAGAATGTGGGAGTTAGAGAAATGAATGTGGGAGTTAGAAAAATAAAAGAATTTTGATTTTAAGGAATAAAATAAATTACTTCCACCTTAGCTATTATGTAATATAATGATACTCCTCCCTTGTCCCAATTTAATAGTCTCATCACCCATCGGGCCAAATTTGATTTCTAAAAAAAATACATATATTATTTTAATCAATTAATAAGCTATTTGACTATTTTACCTTCGAACCAAACTTGTTCGATACTTATATTTGCCTTACTAAAGTCGACGTTCAAGGTCAAGGACTATCCGCTTAGTCAAATTCATCTCTCGAAATTCGTAGTTGACTTTTTTCCTCAAAAAAATCAATAGGTTGACTTTGACCAAAAAGTCAATCTGTGACACTTTTTCATGATTACAGATCTATCCCGACTAATTTCGACGCTTTTGACTCGAATACAATCTGCATCTCTAAATTCTCGCCCTAACTCCAAATTTCATGATTTAATACCATCCCAATAATAAAATAGAATAATTCTTTACTTAATTTTATTTAAATAGTTAAATAAAATTAAACCAACCATTTAAATACATCTCATCACATATCTTGAAATAACACATATATGTACAACACATATACATCTAATAAATGAAATCACCCAAAAGTTTCATATAAATTCGGTTATTAATAATTCTTAAACTACATAAAAAAATAAAAAATCTCGGATATTACATATGAGGAAGTTGGCATTATTTTGTACATTATTTTCGTACGGATGCCTCGCATCTGTAAAATAAAATAAATCAATCAACACTTAATAAAATGGGAGTGTAAAAGGTCTCAATTACTATTGAGCATCGTGGTTTTGAAAAACCTCTTTATAAAACATCACCGCTATATATTGCTTGAAATTGAATTTTTACATAAATTCAAACCTCAGTATATAAGTCTGCAAACGAGGCCTCGCACTACTTCCAAATAACAAAGACATCAACCCACACACACACATTCGAGATAATTGTTTCTTGAAAAGAGGTGGTCACCGTAGTAACACGGATGTCAAGGTGCCTAACACCTTCCCTCCTCCACATAACCAAGTCCCCTAACCCTAATGAATCTTTGCTTTCACCGATTCCGCTTAGCAGTTGTCACATCACCGGGTCAACGACAAACCTTTTCTCTTAGGTTGGTACAACCATTTAAAAACTAACTAGCGACTCTTAATAATCCATCGTCGACATTATACATGTCCTGACCTTTTTCACTTGTTTTTTCAAACAAATCTCACCTAATATGAGAACACCAAAGAACAAGTAACAGAAAAGGACATCTAAAAATCCCGACATCGACAGGTGACGACTCTGCTGGGGACTCCAGTAAGAGGACTTAAGCCGCTATTACAATCTTTTCAAAATTGTTATCTTCTTGTGTGTGGATGTTGCATTTATATTTATGATGAATGTGTACGAATGCATTTCCTTATTGCACTTAGTGCCTCGCACCATAACTGCTTGTGATATTAGTGCTTCACACATGTCATCACTTTCATACGGTGAGACGCGATGTATTTGAATGTATGTTGTGTGGTCCTTCCACCAGGAGGCTATCCTCGCTTGTTTGATTATCGGACTCGTGGAAGACTAATTCCCGAGGCTCGTGAAAGGCACCACCCAAATTCGCTCCATTGAAAAAGACCGGATTAATTTCCCGTCAAGTAGATTACGATGATTTGGGAACCTTCATGCCAAAAAGCCGCGAGAGTAACCTAAGATAGATCAGCCTCTGATAAACCCAAAACGGAGGAAAGTCTCTTCATGCTCTCATTTCAATTACTTGTAAACACAATTACTTATAATTTCATTCCATATCTATCTCCATGTAATGAGAAATATGAAGAAATGTGTACACATACATATTTTAATTATCATGCTACAAACAGCTGACATCCGTTTTGCAGGATAAAATTCCTAAAATGGACACATCACATAGTATGTTAATTTACATTCCCTAAAGACTAAACTATGCAAGTCTGGACCTACTACCCGGTCAAAGTCTAAAAAGGCAATAGGCCTACAGTCAATCATGTCGTCATCCGACCAGACTGAACTTAATCCAGTTTCTCGCAAAGAATTCGACGGATTAAGCAAACAAATTACAGATTTTGTTGTTCTACTCAAAGAACTACACCAGTCCAATCTGGGTCCAAAAATACCCATACATGCTGAATCCTCCACACAAGGGGGAATCCAGGTCATTACAATACCTGAACTGCAGTTGGATACAACCAATAAAACTAATGATGCTGCCCATCCCACTGGAGATCCAGACACTGGTGACATCAAAAAGAAAGCCCTCCAAACGGAAGAGACCCTTCGTGCTATCAAAGGAATTGGAACACACGGAGTGTTTCATAACATTTAAATGTGTTTATTGAGAACTTGGATCTTATGCAAGGATAAAAACTCGAGATACAATTGTTCCATTCTAATTGGAGTCGCCAAATACACAAGATTAGACAATTCAAAGATCCAAATAGAACTTCAAAAATACAATTGTCGAAGTGCCAAAATACAACAACAAACTATAACTTCAATAAGTTTAAATACAAAACATTTAAATACAAATATCTTTCTTCTAGACAATATCCACACTCAAATAAGTCCTCATTACAATTATTGATAACACTATTTTTACAAAATAATGAGGACTACTAAAACATCTTTCTAGAACCATCACTCCATACCCGACTAGATCCTCGCTATGTTCTCACCTTCTGAGAAGAAAAAAGGAACAAAAAGGAAAAGGGTGAGCTCAACTAGCCCAGTAAGTATATTATGACTAAGATAATATACAACAATTTATCATTAGTCTTCAACAGGGAAAAATCTGATAAATATAATAGACAATAAGTTTTAGATCAACAACTGCAAATGAAATAAAGAATCCATTAAAAGAGTCAAGTAGAGAAAGAATTCTACTATCTTCTAAGATTTAAAAGTCCATCATCAATATTTTATCCTCAGTAACAACAATCAATATACATCTTTAATCAAATATTCATCTTTGCACTACAAAGCCAAGATATTCATTTGTATCACCAAATGGTCATGTTCATCTCAACACTGCTCATCTTTCAACTACGGGCCAAAGATATTCATTAGGTAATCATTCATCTTTGCACCATGTGCCAAAGATATTCATCGCTTAATCATTCATCTTTGCACTACAAAGCAAAGATATTCAAGAATATCATCATTTAGGACCGAGGATGATGAAAATATTTTAAAGGAAACGAATCCAAAGGAAACAAAATAACAAATATTAAAGATTCAGACATACTTTATCCAAGATCAATAATACTCCATAATAACCAATTTTGAAGCAAAATTCAAGAATAAAGATCAAAACATGGATACAATCAAAGATAGTAACCATAATAAACATCTTGGATAAAAAGGAGAAAATTTTATTTTTCAATAGTTTCTATTCGTGAATAAAGGTCGATACGTGAATAAAGGTCGATACGTGAATAGTAATCCCACACAAAAAGTTCCAAATTTGATAAAAAGTTCAAACAAATATTTCTAAGATAATGATATCGAAAGAAATAATATCATTTACGAAAGAAAATAACATCCCTTACCTCAAAATAACAAGATTTCCGATCGAATATCGATATGAGGTCAATGAAACTTGTCAGCATCGAATAACAACTCTCAAAGTATCAAAATACTCACAAAATACACATAATAATATATATAGAGAGAGAAAAGAAAACTTTTTTCGTGTGATTTTCAATTCTAACTTAGCCTCTATTTATAGGAAAATTTTAAGACGCCAAGCATTTTGACCAAGAACTCCGATGGTTTTACCTCGCTACTATTCCCACCCACCACATTTGAAAAAAATTTCAAAGACATTTCTCACCAACCAAAAGTGGGGCCCACCAATTCTAGAATTTTCACCAAAATGATAAATTCGAAACTTCAACAATTTCCTAACTAAATACCTCTTAAAATTCATAACAAATCATACGCTCATTTTTAATTTAAATCAAAATTTGTGGACATATACTCAACTTATATATGTATAACATATCCAAAAATCACAACGATCCAACGGTCGGATTAAAAATTATAACTCACGTAATATATCTCAAAAATACTGATTTAATTTTTAATACCTCCATTCCGACAAAAATACTGATAAAACACCTCAACATTAACTCCTTCATTTTTAACCACAATAAATATATCCAACATTTATATCCACATAAAATAAATATTTTCTTATCATATGAATCAATAATTAATTATTCACAAATAATATTACAGAATCACATTTATGACAACCAGGCCGTTCCCAGGAAAGAGGGGGCTTTTCGATAAGGATTTCTCCTCATCGCGCGCAATTAGGTGACCAAACCTCTCCTCGATGTAACTTTCTAGACATCGCCAATAATGCTATCTAATAATATTATTCAAATAATATGAATTATCGATCCGATAATGGGAAATATCAGCAAAGGACAATTATTGAAACAACAATAATATAAAATATCAACGCAACAATTATTGAACCAATAAAATAAAATATTGAATAAAGAATTACCGTAACAATTATCGAGTAGTGCCTTTTTACGTAAGGATCAATAATTCATCAATATTTTGCAATACCGCAAATGCTATCGCCACCACGCCAGACATCAGATTTTAAACCACCGTATTCCAACAAAGGTTAATTGTAATAATTACGCCGTTATTTATAAAAATTCAAACTTTGTCATTTTCTTCATCCGGCATTATCCATTATATGGGGCCCACAAATGGTCAAGGTTGTCGCATTTAATATTCCCCGACGTAAAGAATATTCCACGCACCAAACGAATATTCTCCTACACAATGAATATTTTATAACCACTTGCTTATTTTGCAAAATTTACACATTTCACCCATAACCAAAGTATTATATCAAATTATCACCTTATTATTCACAATAATAAATAGAGGAAATTGATTTTATTTATAATAAGTTGGGGTCTTACAACCTCCCTCCTTATGAAATTTCATCCTCGAAATTGACGTGACGATTCTGTGTGTTTCGAAAAGGTGAGGATACTCTTTTCATTTCGATTCCAACACCCAGTCATTTCTTCAATTGCATGGTTCCTCCACAAAACCTTAACTTGTGGTATAACCTTTGTGCATATGATATGCTCTTTTTCCTATCCAATATCTTGACAAGTACCTCCTCATACGTTAAATCTTCTACTATCTCGTCTGTTCTAACGCAATAATGTGGTTTGGGTCGTCCACATATTTACGTAACATCGATACATGAAAAACATTATGAACACGCCGACATACTTAGCGTTAAGGCAGTCTATAGCCACGCTCCTACTCGATCGAGAATTTCAAATAAATCAAGGCTTGATCTTTCTACTCTTCATCGACTCTTACTTCTAGAATAACGATTCTCAGACCTTCTTCTTTATATTCATCACCCAAGTGTAGCTTGAGCGGTTTTTAACTTTATCAATTAAAGTCGATTCTACTCAGATATTTAACATCATAATGTGGGTACTTGGAGCCTTTAACTCTATCTCCATCCTTTGTAAGTTATACAAAATAGGTCTTTGTGTTCGATAATATCGCACTCGTATTTGCATATACGATCTTCTACTCAACGTGTCACCACCACGCTCACTTTTCCAGATGGTATGGTTTAATAAAGTGTCCGAAATGAGTCGATCTTGAGCTCTTAGAAAATCTTCTCGCATTCCTCGCCCATATGAATTTTGTATCTTTCCGAGTCAAATAAGTTAATGGATTAGCGATTCAAGAAAAAATCCTTCCACGAATTTCCGATAGTAACCGCCCAAGCCTGTAAAAGCTACGATTTCGATTATCGACTTAAGTTGCTCTCAATCGACTCATATCCCAATCTTGATAAAGACGTCACAATAGCACCTATTGTTTTACCACCAAACAAATATAGCGTCCCTACGGAGAGTCTCGGCTTTGGTGCATTCCACAAAGGAAGTTACCAGATAGAGGCTTGAGTACCAACTCTCAGAGTTAGGTTTTTAACTCCCAAGTTTAATAGAGCCATTCGATAAGAGATTTTAGAAATGGGTTTTGTACCGGGTTCAAAGTCGATACAAAATTCAATATCACGCCTCTGGGGTATGCCAGAAATTCTTCAGAAAATACGTTAGAAATTCACTAACAAATGTAAATATCATTCAAATCGACGATTTTTGTTTAAGTCCATGAAATAGACAAAGAAAGCTTGACATCCATTTTTTAATAAACGAATGGCTTTATGGCTTGATATAAAAGTGTTTGACTTCAATGATTTGGTTTCTTGAATTTTCATAACAGGTTTGTTAGGAATATGAAAACTAACAACCTTACGAAAATAATCAATTTTGGCATGATGAGTAGTTAACCAATCAATTCCTAAAATTATGTCAAATGCAAGTATCTTTAAAGAGATAAGATCAACAGGTAATATGATTGTGCCCATTTGGATCAAACAAGATTTATAAATCATGGATATGATAACAGTTTCTCCTAACGGAGTCTCCATAGATAAGTCAACGTCTAATTTCTCCGGAGTCAAGTTTAAACGTTGAGCAAAAACAAGAGAAATAAAAGAGTGGGTAGAACCGGTATCTAATAAGGTATAGACTTCGCAAGCATTTATAAATAACTAACCTGTCCTAACTTCGTTCGAGTTACTCGCTCTTTGAGAAGTCATGAAAAATGCTCTTCCTGAAACCACCGACTTTGTTTTGTCCGTATCCACCTTTGGTGCCACCATCCCAACTGGACTTGATTTCGCTACAGGACAAAATTGAGCTATGTGACCGTCTTTTCCACAACTAAAACATATCTTGGAAAGCTGTGAATAGTTTGGACTTATATGTCCTCTCCTCTCCGCATCTCAGTAGATCTAACCGGCGGCCGCTCTCCTCCCCTAGAATTTGTTCTCGGTGTCGGTGTCAGCTGTTTACGCCTTCCCGCCATCGTTAAATCTTCTCTTCTTAAAATTTCCACTTGAATCATTTCTTCTATTATCTTGGCCATGATTACCACCGTGGTTACCATTTCGCATGATAATTTCCTCCACGATGGTTATCATTGTTCCGGTGACTGCTACCACCGATAATTTATTATTATCGTGTTGTTGTTCGTTATCCTTCTATTGGGTTGCTCATTATCGCGCCCCAATAATCGAGCCCTCTTCACTACATCCTAATATAAACAAAGTTTGTGAGAAATGAGGTATTGACGATTTCGGGTTTCAAACCTCGCAAAAACATTCGCGCCATTCTCTCCTCATTATCAACCAAATGGGATGCAAATCGGACAACTCTAAGAACTTAGCTTCATACTACGACATCGCTCATATTGTTTTGCTCCAACTTGATGAACTCAACCTCCTTCATGTGATGAATACTTTCGGAAAGTACTTGTCATTGAACAATTCTTGAACTTCTCCCAAGACATCTTCAAGTGCATGAAGTTGAGTACGCTTTTACCGATTCCCACCAAGAATCGCCTTTCCTCGCAATATGAAGGTGGCAAAGGGAACCTTTGCTCTCTCGAACATCCCAAGACATCAAATATCTTGGAGATCTCGCTTTATCCACGCCTCTCGCCAAGTGGTTCTCGCTTTCCCAAAAACTCCGGTGGTCCCAAATCCTTGAATCGCTTAATGGTAATAAGCCACGAGCCATATCATTTCCACCGTATTTTGTGCACGAATCTCCTCGTCTGCGATTTTGCATGAATTGCAAAAACTTCTAAACATCCCATCATTCATCATTTGTTCAAGAGTTGTTGTTTACAGGAGGAATATTGCCTTCCTCACTGATGCATCGCCCTCTCGGTGATGATTAAAGGTGTCTCCAATCGCCTCATTCACTCCATCGTTAATATTTTTCACGCCATTCTTAAATACCGCCATGAAACAAGGGTTAATTAAACAAATTAACATATTATCCCTATACTCCTGACCGACCAAATAAATACCAAATAAACTTAGTCAGGTCATACTAGCGAAGGAATTCCCCATCTCTCCCCTCCTAGTTCTTGTCTCACATCTCAGCCAGGGATCATATCCCTAAGCTTAATACCAACTGTGACGCCCCCAAAATAGGTATACAACACCCATTCCGAGTCGCCAAATACATGGTACAGAAAGCAAACTATAACTTCAATAATACAATTGTCGTGCAAAATACGACAACACATACTGTGAGTTTAAATACAAATATTGTCTTCTAGACAATATCCACACTCAAATAAGTCCTCATTACAATTATTCAAACACTATTTTTCAGAAATAGTGAGGACTACTAAAATATCTTTCTAGAACCATCACTCCATACCCCGACTAGATCCTGCTATGTTCTCACCTCCTGAGAAGAAAAATGGATCAAAAAGGAAAAGGGTGAGCTCAACTAGCCCATTAAAGAATATTATGACTAAGATAATATACAACAATTTATCATTAGTCTTCAACAGGGAAAAATCTGATAAAATATAATAGACAACAAGTTTTAGATCAACAACTCGCAATGAACAAAGAATCCATTGTAAGAGTCAAGTAGAGAAAGAATTCCACTATCTTCTAAGATTTAAAAGTCCATCATTAATATTTTATCCATGTAACAACAATCAATATACATCTTTAATCAAATATTCATCTTTGCACTACAGGCCAAAGATATTCATTTGTATCACCAGTTGGTCATGTTCATCTCAACACTGCTCATCTTCGCACACCACGGGCCAAAGATATTCATTAGGTAATCATTCATCTTTTGCACTACAGTGCCAAAGATATTCATCGCTAATCATTCATCTTTGCACTATACAGCCAAAGATATTCAAGAATATCATCATTTAGGACCGAGGATGATGAAAAATATTTTAAAGAAAACGAATCCAAAGGAAACAAAATAACAAATATTAGATTCATCATATTACGCTTTATCCAAGATCAATAATACTCCATAATAACCAATTTTGAAGCAAAATTCAAGAATAAAGATCAAAACATGGATACAATCAAAGATAGTAACCATAATAGACATCTTGGACAAAAAGGAGAAAATTTTATTTTTCTATGAATAAAGTGTCGATTCGTGAATAAAGTAGTCATATACGTGATATAGTGCCGATATACGTGAATAGTAACCCCGACACAAAAAGTTCCAAATTTGATAAAAAGTTCAAACCAATATTTCGCATAATGATATATCGAAAATAATATCATTTACGAAGAAAATAACATCCCTTACCTCAAAATAAACAAGATTTCCGATCGAATATCTGATATGAGGCTAAATGAAACTTGTGCTAAATAGCAACTCTCAAAGTATCAAAATACTCACAAAATACGCTCGATAATATAGAGAGAGAAAGAGAGAAAACTTGTTTCTGGTGTGATTTTCAATTCTAACTTAACCCTCTATTTATAGAAAAATGTTAAGACGTCAAGGCATCTTGACCAAGCAACCTCGATGGCTTTACTCGCTACTATTCCCACCCACCACATTTGAATAAAAATTTCAAAGACATTTCTCACCAACCAAAAGTGGGGCCCACCAATTCTAGAATTTTCTACCAAAATGATAAATTCAAAACTTCAACAATTTCTCGAACCAACCACCTCTTAAAATTCATAACAAATCATACGCTCATTTTTAATTCGCTCAAAATTTGTGGACATATACTCAACTTATATATATATAAATATCCAAAAATCACAACGATCCAACTATTTGGATTAAAAATTATAACTCACACAATATATCTCAAAAACACCGATTTAATTTTTAATACCTCCATTCCGGCAAAAAAATACCGATAAAACACCTCAACATTAACTCCTTCATTTTTAACCACAATAAATATATCCAACATTTATATCCACATAAAATAAATATTTCCTTATCATATGAATCAATAATTAATTATTCACAAATAATATTACGTAATCACATTTATGACAACCAGCCGCTCCTGTGAAAGAGGGGCTTTCCGATAAGGATTTCTCCTTATCATGCGCAAGCAATTAGGTGACCAAACCTCTCCTCGATGTAACTTTCTAGACATTGCCAATAATGCTATCTAATAATATTATTCAAATAATATGAATTATTGATCCGATAATGGGAAATATCGTAAAGGACAATTATTGAAACAAAAATAATATAAAATATCAACGCAAAAATTATTGAATCAATAAAATAAAATATTGAATAAGAATTATCGTAACAATTATTGAGTAAAGGCCTTCACGTAAGGATCAATAATTCAACAATACTTGCAATACCGCAGCTATCGCGCAACCACGCCAGACATCGTATTTTAACCACCGTGTATTCCAACAAAGTGTAATTCAGAATAATTACGCCATTATTTATAAAAACTCAAACTTTGTCATTTTCTTCATCCGATAGCTTATCCGTTATGGGGCCCACAAATGGTCAAGGCCATCAGTATTTAATATTCCCCGACGTAAAGAATATTCCACGACCAAACGAATATTCCCCACACAAATGAATATTTTATAACCACTTGCTTATTTTGCAAAATTTACACATTTCACCCATAACCAAAGTATTATATCAAATTATCACCTTATTATTCACAATAATAAATAGAGGAAATTCGATTTTTATTTATAATAAGTTGGGGTCTTGAAGCGCCTTTCTATGAAAGAGTTTTAGCTTAAGATCGGCAAACCATTTTCTGAAATGGTCAAACATGGGGAGATGGCTAAGATGGGATTGAAGTCCAGAAAAATTCAAGACCTAGCTACACTCAAAGCTGTTGCTGATCACATCCAATCCGAAAATTATGGAAACAACCCCCGGAGGGTCCATAAAAAGAAAGAGGAAGATGTTTCCCTGATACTACAGGGTCAAAAAGGTAATCAGAACATGCCTATTCAAAGGAGAAACTACACTCCCTTTCAAGCACAGTCTACGAAATCTCCAATACCAAAAGGTGGAGAAGTCAAATTCCCTCGAGTGTTTACACCCTTAGGGGATACCCTCGAGAACATTCTCACTCTTCTGACAACACAGAATAAAATTACGCATCTTCTTCCACCACCAAATTTCTAATGGACGGGGTTTCAATGTCGCTTTGAAATGTGCTTATCATGCCGGGCACCGGACATGATACTCGATTGTTGGGCCTTGAAACATAAGATCCAAGACCGATAGACAATGGTGATATCGTGGTCACCAAACCAGATCAAATTTCACGCTCAAGACAACCCTCTTCCTCAACACAAAGAAGAAGAGGTTAACATGATCAATTGGAGCAATGGATGTAATTCCAATTTCAACCGTGAATCCTCCTGCACCCTCAAAGACGGTGATGACAAATGGGATTATGCCAAGTTCCAGCTTCACAATGGAACGAAAGATGAAAGCTCTATGCAAGCAAATTGAATAATCGGCGAATCGGTGACTTATCAACATCAAGTGACTCATCAATTAATCACCAGAGCATGCCATTCTCCTACCTCTTGTCATGAATATTCCTCGCCACTTTCGTAAAATGAAATGTCGGAAGACAAAGTGACAAAGAGAGCAAATGCCAAAGCCCATTCGGATTTTGCCAACAAAAGGGAATTCACCTATTTGGGCCAACCTATGGAGGAAATCCTTCATATGTTAATCAATGAAGGAAGGATCGCCTCCTTCTACCTCCAATCAACCCCCTCTCAGATGGTACAACTCGATGGAGTATGTCAATATCACTCCCACCTCATGGCCACAAAGACACGAAGAATGTTGGGCACTCCGCCACCTTATCCAAAATCTAATCGACAATGGTGTCCTCGCACTTAGCGTATTTACAATACATCGTGTTACGTGCAAGTGAGAATTGTGTCCTACTAAGTGGAAGAGTGTGGTAGCAAATATATCCACCAAACCGATGGGGTTAACAAATCACTCACAATGCCAACAATTCAACTCAAGGGAAGCAACAATCCTTTGAAAGTGGCCGCCCCCGAGCCAATCAACTTGCCGTGCAGAGCACAATATCCTATTGTTAGCTTGCGCAAAGTTCCATGGAATTATGGAGAAGGTGAAGGATCCACCTCACATACAATCGCTATAAAGTTGTCGAAGGAAAATCCACCGATCTTCCCCAACGGGTGATGAAGTCTACCATCAAATCAAAGGGAAAATACCCATGGAGAAGATTGAAAAATTCCTCCGCACTATGGGTCATAACGGCCAAGGTGGTTTTAAGCTTAAAAGAAGCTCCACAACAAATATCAATTTTGACTTGGTCCTAACTTCCGAGAATCACCTAAGGTCTTGTTGAAGGTTTTAGAAGAAGCTTATCTACCAACATCGCTTGATACGGAAAAATTTCAACATCCGTTGATCACATTTTCAACAACAATGTGATATCCTTCATCGATGATGACATACCGCCTCGAGGGGACCTGGCCATCGCAAGTCGCTGCACATCATGGCCTTGTCCTCCGGATACATGCTAGCCGGAGTCTTGATAGATGGAGGTTCATCTCTAAATATCCGTCCATACGCTACCTTGGTGAAGATGAATATCAATCTCAACCGAATTCGAGTAGCCATACTATCATCAAAGCTTTTGATGGAGCCCGCCGTAATTCTATCGAGTAATTGAACCGCCAATCAAAATTGGTCCTCATACATTCTCAAGGATCTTTCCATGTACTCAAGATAGATTCGGATACAACCCGCTTTTTGGGACGACCATGGATTCATATGGTCAAGGCAAATTCCTCCACTCTTCATCAACAATTGAAATACATTATCAACAATAGCCCCGTCACGGCCAACGCCGAACCAGAGTGTCCTCAACACGGGACATGCCATTCATCAATGCCAATGCAGATGTTGAACCGGCCAAGCTTTCATGCCTTGAAGTAAGCAATACCCAATACCATGCTATTGAATGCCATTACCCAACCCAAGATTTCTCGCCGAGGTAATGTCACTACTCAAGAAATGATGTCATCAATCATAAACCGACAAGGGTCAGTAAAGATCGCTGTGGTATCAAGTACCCAATTCGATTAACTAAGCAAACTAGAAATAAATTGGACTAGGCTATTCGCCAGCTTCTAGTCACAGAATCCTCATAAGCATCAAGAGATTCCTTCAAATTTCAACCATGCGGCGCTTTATCTTCGCCTTCAAACTCGAGTCCGCACAACCTCCTCAGAAAGGTGCCACCAATGTAATGTAATGGCTATGTTATTTCCTGTTTGCATACCGAAGAAAGGAGAAAGAAGTCTTTGTTCCAAATCCCGCAGTAAGAAGAGGAACGAAGAATCAAGCAAGACGCCATCCGAATGATGTCAGCATACGCATCATCGCTCATGATGAACATACCAATGAGATACACCCTGCACGATGATTGCCTGCATATAATGGCCATCATTCGGGATAGGGAGGATGATGACAATCCTCCATCATCATGGGTCCACCCGACTTTCTTTGCCCTCGCTAATTGGAACAACACTCTTGATTGGTCGTCATAGGGTAAAGCGCGTAAACTCTTTCCGCCTCAGAGATATAATAACCGCTACTTTTCTCATATAATATTAGCGCTTTATTTTGCCAAGATATGCTAACACCGTATGATGATCAACACATTTCATATATACTAAGTGAAAGCATATTTTGTTTCAGACTCAATTTAGATGTGCCTCAGATTTGTCGACATTTGCTCTCTTCTCCACAAGGATTGTACTTTTGATGTAGAGATGAATTCAAATTTCGATGGAAATATACAGATGACATTGAGGTGCCTCCAAATTCAAGAATGGGTCAAAGACAAACCTAAACCCAACCTTGATCAAACCACTTTTTCAATCTCTAACCTTAGAAAGCCCTAAGTTAATCCAGATTGGTTCGCACTCTTACCCCAAACCAAAGGAATGACATGGTTACGCTATTAACCCAATTCCAGATGTGTTTGCATGGTCTCATGAAGACATGGTGGGTTTGTCCAATCGACATTGTCCTTCATCGCCTTCCCATTAAAGAGGGATTTAAGCCACCAAGCAAAAAGCTCAAAGCGATTGAAACCCCGAGTGGAGTTTAAAGGTAAAAGAAGAAATTGTGAAACAATTTCAAGTCGGCATCATCATGGTGTCCACATATCCCGAGTGGATATCCAACATTGTGCCCGCGCTTCAAACCCGAGGGAAGGTGCGAGTTTGCATGGATTACCGGACTTGAACAAAGCTTGCTTAAAAGATAGCTTTCCCGCGCCATTTATCCACATTCTCATCGATAATACCACGCTAATACGACATACGTACTCCTTTTTTGCCGATTGCTTACATGGGTACCATCAGATCATGGTTGCTGAGGAAGATCGTGAGAAAACTGCTTTCATCACGCCTTGGGGAACCTTTTGCTATAGACGGTTGTCATTCGACCTCATCAATGCCGGAGCCACCTATCAACGAGCTATGATGGCTCTTTTCCACGACTTAATGCACAAAGAGATCGAGATCTACGTGGATGACATCATTGTCAAGTCCCTAAGGAGGATGACCATCTAGACCATCTCGTAAAAAGTTGTTCAACAGTCATGTAAGTACAACTTGAAGTTGAATCCAAATTAAATGCGCCTTTGGCATTAAATCGTGCAAGTTGCTAGGATTTCTAGTCACCACAAAGGGATTGAGTGATCCCGCCAAAATCCAAGCCATCACGGAAAATGCCCATTCCTCGATGTAAAAGGAAATACGGGATTTTTGGGAAGAATCAACTTCATTAAGAGTGTTTATCTCTCAACTCACAAAGAACTCGTGAGCCAATCTTCAAGCTTATTAAGGAAGAACTCCTCCATGAAATGGAATGATGAGTGTCAAAATGCCTTCCTCACAATCAAGAAATAAATAGTCAAAGCTCCCGTGTTTGGTACCACCTGTGGATGATGTTCCCTGCTCATGTACCGTCCATAAGTGACAATGCCATGGGTCGTATGTCGACAAAAGACGATAGAGGCCAAGAACGAGCTATCTATTACCTCAAAGAAAGATTCAAAGAAGAAGGAACACAAGTACACTCGATCGAAAAGACGTGTTGTTTTTAGCATGGGCTTCCATGAGGTTACAACATTACCTCCATGGTCACACAACCCATCTCATATCCCGCGCGATCCTCTCAAATACGTGTTCAATAAACCCATGTTAAATTGTCGGCTGTCCAGATGGCAGCTGATCCTACAACAATTTGACATCGTATATATGACTCAAAAGTCCATCAAAGGTCAAGGAATTGCGGATCAACCGTCACCGCACCTTCGTGGGATTTCAAACCTTTGGAAACATATTTCCTCGATGAAGGAGTAATGACAGCTTCAAAGAACACCATCAAGACGATACGCGCCAATCATGGAAGATGTATTTTGATGGAGTCATAATATGGAAGGTTCTCGAGCCGAGCAGCTTCTAGTATCCGCACGGGGAGCAGATCCCGTCACCACAAATTGCGCTTTGTCAAAGACCAACAACACAAACCGAGTATGAAGGTCGCCTCATGGGGCTAAAACTTGCCCGCTCAATGGGCATCAAAGTGTTAACTCGCCTTTTTTGAGATTCAGAGTTGGTAATCGACAATCCACCGTAATCTATCAAACCAAGGAACTACATTTGTCGCCTCCCTACCACTCGGCAAAGTTTTACGATGGTTTTGGAGTTCAAGAAATCTCCTTTCTACACATTCCTCGTAATAGAATGACTTTATGACGCATTAGCAACTTTGGCCTCCTCGATTCGTGATATCGATAAGGAACACTTGCCAAGCGCCACAATTTCTCTCACAAGGCCCCAAATTTATGGGAATTACGTTGAGAAGTATCGATGAGCTACCTCCCATCCAACATCCTTGGTATCAAGATATCAAGGAATATCTACGAGATGGATCTACACCACCGAAGCGAGCCCGACCGAGAAAAGGCGATCCATCGACTTGCTATGAAATTCTACCCGAGTGAGAGATGCGCCTACAAAAGAGATGCAGGACTAGGTCTCCTCAGATGTTTAGACAAAGATCAAGCCCAAAGGCTTATGGATGAAATCCATGGCGAGTCTCTGGGCCCCACACGAGTGGCCCCTCCTTGTCAAGAAAGTCCTCAGATGTGACATTATCGGCTATCTCTCAAAGTCGATTGCAAATGACCACGCCAGAGATGCTATCAAAGCTGATTCATGGAATGCTATACACGCCCTCCACGGAACTCCACAATATGAGTTCACCTCGCCCTTCTCAATGTGGGGAATGGACGCTTATCGGGCCCATCGAGCCTAAAGCCAAGAATGGACATCGATTTATCTTCACCATGATCGACTACTTCACCAAGTGGGTAGAGGCAACCTCCTTCCCTGTGGTTACTAAAGAAGTCATCATTGCTTTCATCGTAAACAATGTCGCTTTGTCGATATGGACAACCGTAGGTGATTGTGTCGATAATGCTAAGAACCTCAACAACAAAATGATGGAGGAATTATGCAAGAAATTCCACATCAAACATCTTAACTCTCGCATCTATCGTCCAAGATGAATGGTGTCATTTGAGCTGCTAACAAAAAAAACATCAAGAAGATTATGCAAAAGATGTCCGCCAACCACAAAGATTGGCCTGACCTATCGCTTCTCTACTCATAGCCTACATGTAACCTCAATGCGCACTTCCACCGGGCAACCCCCACGATTAACCCCATGGGATGGAAGCAAAGGTTCCCATAGAAGTTGAAATGGAATCCTCAGAGTGTTGATAGACGCCACCGATGAAGACCAATGGGTACAAGACAGTATCACCAATTGTCTCTATAGACGAAAAGCGTAACCGCACTATATCTTCCATGGTCAAGATATCAACAAAGGATCGCCAGATCCTACAACAAAAAAGTCCGCTACTAGCAGCTTAAACAACACGACTTGGTTTTGAAGAAGATCCTCGACAACCAAGATCAATCTAAGGGAAAATTCGCTCCTAACTCGAAGGCCCATTTATTGTCAAGGAAGTATCGACAGAGGCGCCTCAGATTGCAAGAAATGGACTACGATGAATTTCCACAACTCATCAATTCGGACGCCGTGAAACGGTATTATGTCCTCAAGTTGCCATCAAGCAAACACCCCGTGTTGGACCATCGATCACCAAATTTCCTTTCTTTTAACCCTTTACCACATACAACTCTTCCACACTTTGCCCCTCAGAAAACATACTTTTCAAGCCAAAGAACTCTGCTCTTCTCATGCTCCTACGACTTAGGTCATCCCACTACGGATTGAACCTCTCAAGCTTGCTAGCTTGGCTACCCATACATGGGATCAAACTTCTCATACCTACAGCTTTATCCTCAACCTAGGATTAAACTTTCTCCTCCCCGCACTCGACCGCATATGGGATTACGCTTTTCACTCTCGCCTCGAGGGGCTAACTACGCCGACCGATCTCCTCTTCAATAGAGAGTACGAGGGCAACCATTTCATATGGCCCTACCGCAATAAAAACAAAAACAACAAAAACATTTCTACCCTTACAAAAAAAAAACAAAAAAAATTCCTACACCATTTCTCGCCATATACACATCAATGAACCTCTTACACCAGTTCAACTACGCGCAGACCGATCTCCTCTTCAATAGAGAGTACGTAGTACCCATTCATGGTCTTGGCTCACCCCTACCAAAACACAAACCATTGTCAACTGGGTACTCGGATCATCCTTCAATCCACTACATTTCATTCGCTTTTTGCATCAAAGGGATGGAATTACCCTAACTCCTCCCAAATAGAGATTCTACGACCATCTAAGTCATGCACATACCTTGAAGAGCAACACCAATCCATAAGAGATGGAATTAACTAGGCTTCTCCTAAATAGAAGTATCAAGCACCATCTGTGGTGCGTATCAATCTCGTAGAGGAAAGCCACACTCCTCTCCACATTTCCATACATAAACCAAATCCCAAGACACCAAAGATGGTAGGATACATATAGATCGATGATCCATTCTCGAACTATCCAGAGACAACTCAATGTCCATCCACCCAGTGAGGAATTCGTAATACATCAAGATCACAAGCCCTCAAGCAAAGAAAAAAATATCAAGCAAGTAAAGAAAGCATATCTAAAAGGGAAGTGATCCAAAATATATTTCCTCATATATATATATATGTTGTTTGATATATACAATGTAAATCGTATATGACAAAATGGCTAAGCTAGTCTCAGTGTAGGTAAATACAAGCTCATCTACAAGTCGTAGTATATGCGAGCTAACAAGCCCAACATGGCATCCCCTCTCGTAAGAAGGAGGCGAAGTCGTGGTCTCCTCAGACGAGAATATCCACACGACCCAACAGATCTCAGCAGCCCATCCGCATGGTGACCATATGATCATCAATATATGCGCTCATCTCTCGCATCATGCCAAAGGGTAAGGGACCTCACCGCAAGATTTATCTCGTGATGGCTACATCCCGGCAGAGATATATAGCACTATCCCGCCAACTATCACCGCATCTCTCGGCCGATCTAGCCTCATCCCGCTCAACAACAAATGATATCTCTCGCGAAGCTAATGCCTCGCCTCTCTCTAATAGAGAGTCGCTGCCTCCCCCATCAAGGCAAAACACATCATAGATCGAGCCCGATCTCTCTCAAAGGTCATCGATGAAGACTCGCCAAAGTACTCGTGTCGAATGTCAATCACAACAAGATCGGTATCGGAGAATCTAAAGAAAATGTCGGCAACCCAAAGACCGGCTCCTCCTCGATGTAGGAATCGATGTCCTCCATGGGCTCTACATCATCCGACTCACTATCCCAGATCAGATACCGCCATAAATGATAAAATCTCTCGCTCCATCCATGCGAATACTCGCAGTAACAACCCGATGGCTCATGTAAAAAGCAGCTATCTCACGCCGATCCCAACAAGCATACACACACGGATCGATCCTCTCCGCCGAAGATATCGAGAAGTCAACGCCGACCTATCGCCTCTCTCGAAGGATGAAAATCCTCAAACCGGTCAAACCACGACATCACTACCAAAGGGTGGTAAGTAGTCACGCCTCAAACCAAATGCCAGTAGGGGGAGGTAGTCCATGCCCGAGCATGAGTAATGAAGTCAGATGGTGAGCTAAGCCCCAACACCATAATATATGTCAAAATGGATCTCTCGATATCCGCCAAAAATGTGGACCAAGACAGAGCATCTATACACTCGATGGTCGAAAGGAGTACGACATGGCTATATCATGGGTGAAACCAATACCCATGCCGCCTAAGAGTGCCAATCGGCCTCAAGTGTGACATAAACCACACATATAAAGATGACCGAACTACCCGTGAACACTCCTCATGATGATAAGTGCAAAGAAGAGGATGTCAATCGCAGGTCTCTCGCTACAATCATAGTATAAATGGTACGACCTCCCTAAGAGCTCTCACACTACCATGATGACACCAATGTCTATCTCATCCATGTATCGTGGCATATAGACATACGACAAAGACGATAACAAAGAAGACATCAACCCCGCCAAACGCCAATGATCCTCCCAAAGCAAAAAAATCCCCTAATGTCGTGAATAGCTATCCTCGAGCCAAATCATTATATACGTAAAATGCCGATATCACGTGGCCGATGTCACCATCCTCGCACCTCACTCAAGCCGCAATCCAAAGGAGAGTCATGAACCGCCTACTCATGTCTCCCAAAGCCATACGCACGCAAGGTCCGCCTCTAATGGCAAAGATCGCTAATCGTGCATACCCTCCGTAGTAGAGTCAACTCATGGGTCCCGAATCGAAAACCTCGCCTATCCGATACCCAATGCTCTAAAGATCCCATCCACAAACCCTCATGAACCTCAAACATCAATAAGGTCATGGTATGTCAGAAAGAAATGATCTACAACCACCCCGTCTCGTGGTGACATGCTATCATACCACGATCGTGATACCCAATGCCACCAATGATGGTGGGGGGTATGATCTATACTGGCTAACTGTCAAGAAGACATCTGTATGGGCCGTGGTCATAAGACCATCCAGGGTCAATGCCAATATCTCTCGACATACATACATATGCATAATATGATACATGCATAGCAGATAATAGATGGCAATATGATATAGGAATGAAAAAACTGTGCATACATTCCTAAGTATATCATCATCTAATACATCATCTCTCAGTATAACTACAAATATAGGGAAATGGGGCACAACGCCTCTACTACTAACAGAGAGGCCTATCAAAAGATATAGCGAGAATGGGGTACAACCACCCAATATCTAACAGAGGCCTATCAAAAGATATAACGAGAATACACATCGAAAGAAGACAATGGTGTCGATATCCACATCATCAATCCTGCCCACCGATGTAACTCCTCCCGAGTCACCGGATCTCTATCAACAGGATGTCAGCCTATATAGAGGAGGATCTCACACCGCAAAAAACCGAATGGGTCATCCGAGGGCCAAATACCGAGCCGAAAGGATCAAATGAAGTCGCCTCGCCGGATCTCTCGCCCAAATGCCGGATAAATATATGTGTCTCGGTCCAACCGCCGTCAAACTATCAATGCAGGTCATATGAGTCGATCTCTGACACAAGCTATCCAATCCGGCTATCATCACGGATCCCGAACCATATCCCCATAAAAACCGTGGTGGCGCGGATCGGGCTCCGATAAGACGAGGGAACCACCAACGCCGAACGCCTCCCGAGTGCAAGGACCTCCGATAATGCAAAACCGCTTAACCCCAACAATGGGATATCAAAGACGGTGATCGCGATATAAAGCCAACGACGCTCGACAGAGGCAAGATCGCATACGAATCTCCCCCTGTGGTGCTCCTAATAGCACGCTTCCCTAAATAGAGCTCCCACCCTCCATCTCGAAGAGAGGAACTCTCCGTGGAAATCACGACTCGACTCAAATGGTATCCATCCTCAAAGCCGATGGTCAAGTGTTCCCCTAATAGGAATCCATGTGATGGTATCACCGTCAACAACTCCAAATGATACGGCAAAGGAGTGAAACCCTCACCATGTGGACCTCCTAAAAAATGGAATGATGCCATCGCCGCCCTCGTGGGATAGGTATCTAAACCTAACACACTCACAGACGCAAGCATGGGAGCCTCTCATAGGCCCAAAACCGCCAACACAATGGCAAAACATCCGCTATCAAGAAACACTCTTAACCTATAAATGGAAATGACAAGAGAAATACTCACCAACAGAAAATGGGTAAAAGCTTCAGCCAAAGCCTCTATTAAACCCCCTCGTGAGCGATACGCATGCCCCGAGGAAATAGGCAAAGGTGTAGAACCCCAATCATACTCTCCAATACGGTCCACATGACGCGTATACCGATCAAAGCGAAAGACACCGTAGAAGAGTTATCTGCTATGAAGCAGCCTCTAATGATCATCAGGAACAATCGCCGCAGAATGCGATCCCTGATTCTGACATCATCAGGCATGGGCTCACTCAAAAGCCCGCCATAAAGATCTACGCCAAAGGACCTCGAACGGACACCCCCGCTTTTGAGCGCCCCGCCGAAACTCCTAACAAGGATCTGACGGCAGTAGGGGTAATATTCGCCATGCAAGGCACTGGCTCCCCTCCAAACTCCATACCTGTGATAAATCGCCAATCCATCGGCGCATCATCACCTCGCAATCCAAAGAGATGGAGGATCGAGTCCGATGAAACCATCGCCGCATAAATGCCCCGAGGTAACCCTGTGGACAACGACGGGAAGGATGGAGAAGAATGCCCCAATCCCCAATCATGCACTACACGCCTCATAATCGTGATGAAGAGCCCGATATATGGAGTGTATACTAAACCAATTCCCTCGAGGTCAGTAAAAGTCGGAACCCGCATGAAATGCGATCAACATCAAAACCCTTTAATCCTCATCAATAGAAAGAAGGAAGATCAAAGTCTAACGCCATACCTCGTTAAAGATGCAAGTACATCGATGGATGTCTCGCTCAAATCACCCGTAAGCTCGGGTTTGCCACACCGAATACAAGGTAGCTCCCTCACGGGAACATGTGCAAAGCAGAGCGGATCCTCAATCGAATATCCTCATCCACGCCCTCAACGCCCGCACATCCCCGCCTCGACCGACGAATCACGGCCTCCACCAATCGACGAGGTCGTTCGACAGTAATCGGGGTCGAGGCACTTCGTAAGCCCTCCTCCGTATACCGTAAGTGGTCCCACGGAACTACTTCTACCGATCCGGATCCATAATATCCGACAACAAGTCTCCAAATCACCTCGTAAAGGGTGTGGGTATTTCCTTACCGAGCTTTCTAGAATGCATTTTATGACTATATGCATGCATGCATTTACTTTAACATACAATAGAGTTAAAATGCATGACTACCCAATGCCTACATTTTGAAAAATTTTTGCCATAGTCCCCTTTGAAAATAGGACTATCTACATGCGCATAGGCATGTCTAGGTGGCCATTCAGTAGCACACCTGCCCCAAAGTCATATACATAATATATGCATTAAAAAATCAAAATCATCCATGCATAAGGTTAACCTCAATATCGAGAGTACTTTGCCTTTCTACCTTTTGCTCATCGACCCTCAAATAGACAAAAAATAAGCAGTAAAAGGTGCCAATTGACTGCCTCAAAAGTCAAATTTTTTCACATCATTATGTTCAAAGATGGTTTAATACTAACATTTACTATGTTGAATATTTTTATCAAGTCATTTGTGCATACATAATCACTACTATGTGTTTAGATGCATTTCATGCTATAACTCAAAATCCAAATCGGATAAAAACTGAAAAAATACATGCATATCGCTACTGTGATAGTGTAGAACACTTGTACGGTGATGTAATTTGCGTAAAATAGCCCAAACTCAAAGAGATCCAAAGGAGGCTCACGGATTTCTCTTCACAAATCAAGTTGAAAATGACTTGTGAGACCAACTCGCCGGATTATATCATCCACGGCCACAGCAGCTCATCTCATGGCCGCAAGCAGTGTACCGCGGCACCCTATATGGGGCCCCACCCTCCTACTTTCGGTCCCAGCTTCGAAGTTGCAAAGGAGTTCTTGCGACTAGAAAGGTCAAATCGAGAATAAAAATGCCACGCGATCGAGCAAAACAAAGATACAATCCTCGGTCTTCTCGATGAAAACTTTGAGTCTCAGACATCGCTCATCGGTAGTCACCCAAACACGAGGTATACCCCGCCAATGATCTCATTTGTCACAAATCACATCCGAAAATACCTTGTACAGTCCG